>CP106729.1:180017295-181437881 GCA_025506655.1 Gossypium rotundifolium | reverse complement strand
CGTCCATTACCATTTCCACCCCTAACTACACCTCGACCCCTCTGTGGTTGCTGGCCATCTCTCTTGAATTAACCACATCCTTGACCCTCAGCTTGAGTCCTAGCTAACTTCCGCGGACAGTCCCTTACCTAACGCTCCATTGACCCGCACTCAAAACACCCTCTATTACCAGCCCGGCACTCTCTCGAATGAGACTTCCCACATGAGCACACTGAGGTGGCCACTGAGCAGCAGCAGCAGGCTTTGTGACTCGATCCGGTCCACCAAATCTAGCCCTCTTCTGTGAACTTCCAGCAGACCCCGACGGCCCAGAACTCCTTTTATCCCCACCTCGGTCCTGATTCTATCTCTCGGTTCACTTCACCTCTTCAGCTATTCTGGCCTTTTCCATGAGAACGGTAAATTCCCTTTCTCACTGAGGTGCAATCAACACCCGCAACTCATCTCTTAGCCCGTCCTCAAACCTGACACAGCGTTCATGTTCCGTAGCCACCATTCCCCGAGCATACCTACTTAACCACAAAAATTTTACTTCGTACTCGGGTATCGACTTATTCCCCTAAACCAAATTTAGGAACACCCTACGTTGCGTATCAGTATAACCAGCTCCCACATACTTCCTCTAATAGGCTGCCCTAAAAAAATCCCAGGTGATGTCATCAGCCACTGCACCATCCCTGACCGTGAGCCACCACTAATACGACTCATCCCGAAGAAGAGACACTATCCCCTTCAATTTCTCCTCAGCCGAGAAGTCTAAGTCATCCATACGCTCTGTTGCCTCTAACCAGTACTCAGCAGTATTGGGAGCTACACTGGACACCCCTCTAAACATCTCCGCTCCGTTAGCTCGGAGTCGTTCAGCCACCTATTTTTGGGCTCTTGAACCCGCGCCTGCCCCGGCAACTCTTTCCAAAACCTACAGTACTGCTTGAGATATTGCATCATTACCACTATTTTGGTCTTGAAACTCAACTTCCGCCGCCGACAGATCTAGCATCACATTCCCTGACCCATGGCCAGACCCTGCTGGTTTTGACAAGGCCATCCTACCCCTACCACGGCGACGCGGCGGACGTCCACGACCTCTTGTACTCATGCTTCTCATTCACGTTTAGCTGGTTAAGAATTTTATGAATTATTAATTTTGTTCATTGTTTATCCACGAACAATTTTATGAAAAATAGTTTTAAAAGTGATTCTTTCGAATTCGAATCTATCTATAGTTTCAGTTTCAGGCTTATCTCCTAGTTCTAAGTACATTTATCGTACAACCAACATCCACAGACCACATTCAACGTGTAGGGGTATTTTCATCATTTCATGACCCGGGGGTATTTTCATAATTTTAACCTGCAGGGGTATTTTCGTAATTTTCCAAAAATAAGGTTTCAGGTGATTTTTCAAAATAAGGGTATTTTGGTAATTTTTTGTAAAGTAGGGGTATGTTGGTAATTTTACAACTCGGGGGTATTTCGATAATTTTATAATTTAGGGGGTAATTTAGTAATTTCACAAGCTAGGGGTACTTTGGTCATTTTTTAAATCTAGGGTAGTTTTTACAAATTAAGGGGTAATTTGGTAATTTCAAAACTAGGTTTTTTTTCAAAACAGGGTGGCTGGTCCCTTTCGGGTTTTAATTATAAGGTTTAGCCTGTGAACAAGTCCTTACGGACAGAGTGAACGGTCACTGCGCACCAGGTAGGATTTGAGCGGAGAGGAGGTGAGTCACTGGGACTTCTTAAATACCAAGCTCTCCCTGAATTCACTCCTAGACATGCGCTTGACAGTTGCCACACCCTAACTCGGTGGCTCACTCACAGGTTTGTTTGATTAGACTTAAGTCTTATGTAATTAAAAAGTTGTGTAAACTAGCCCTATGGTCCATCAGTACTATCATGCTCAACTACGTCTAGAAACCCATAAAGCCCAACGTATAAACATTAAATCAAAGGTTAGGGTACTTACCTGGGTGGATCGGCGCCGAAGACTCAGGTGCCATACTTTCCATTAAAATTTTATTTCACAAACTCTTAAAACATATTTTGGCCTTAAACCCACAATCGAGCTTTTGAATCGGGCTCTGATACTAAATTATAACACCCCAAACCCGGTCAAAACATTACAACAGAATCTAGCATGCCACGGGGAAGAAAATGTTTTGAAAATCGATTTGTCAATAAGTTTAAGGAGAAAATTTTGGATAATTTTAGAGAAAACGAAGTTGAGTCTTGTGACGTTTAAAACGTGTTAAAACTTATTTTAGAAAAAAACTTAGTTGTCTTATTGTTACTCCGCATTTATTACTTAATCAGTGAACATGTTAGAAAACAAGTACTTATCGAGGTTTTAAAAACAACCAGTTCATATTTACCAAGTATGCTTAACGAAAGTTATAGAAACAACCAAACAAAATGTCCCAAAAATAAAAGTTAAGCAGCCTTATTACAACGTTGAAAACCCAAAGCAAATAAACAACTATGTTCAAATGAAAACTTTATAATAAAACGAATGCTGAGCATGGCCACCTCGAGTCCACTTCGGCTCCAAATCCATGATCTAAGGTTTATCTGCAAAATATAAAGGAATGGGTGAGTCACCTAGACTCAGTGTGTAAATCCCCATCCCAAAAGAAATTAAGCTCTTACACAAATTTAAATACCAATATGCATGTCATGCGACCTATCAACATAGGTATCCATCTGTGTCTCCCAAATCTACCCCTTGTGGTACCAAACCACTGGTGGTGCCAAACCACTGGTGACCGAAGTCACAAATAAACATATGTGGTACCAAACCACTGGTGGTCCCAAACCACTGAGACTTAGTCACAATCTTTATAATATGCAGGGCCAACCCACTATGTGATACCAAATCACTGGTGACAGTCTGATAGATCATACTCCCCCTCCTCTCATTACCCATAACATATATTCACGCAAACAATATCAGTATGATCATGCTTAACATACATAATTATGTATACAGAATATCATGCTCTCATAGATCACAATCAACACAAGAAACATAACCACTTACCCAGCATCCTCGCCTGTTTCCCACAAGGGTATTTTGGTAACCACAGCCGTCACTCCGGCTTTTATTAACACATAACAATTAACATGTTAAGTAAAAAAAGTATGTAAGAGTTACACACCTAGTTCTCGTAGTAGCATTTTTACTACTTCTATGCTACTGTCACTCGAGACTACGACTATCGGCCTACGATTTACTTTCGATGTCGACCCACACCCAGATGGCCAATCTCACACTCCCGATACTAATTGTTCCTTGTACTTTAGAGTTGGGTTTACAGATCCAACCCCTCCTATCGCTTGACTGTTATTAGTGTCCATAATAACTCCTTGGTCACTAAACCAATAAAACAATGAGATCCAATTAATTAAATTAATCGTATACTTAAAATGAACCCTTACCTATTCTGTCAAATCCCGAAAAGCCCTTAAGAAATTGTCACCTTCCTACCTACATTCGGCCAAGCCCAAAAGATTAAACCAAAGCGCTGATCACAACCAAACGAGTACCATACAACATTCGACCAAAGAGGAAAGAACACGAAAGTGGCCATTTGGCTGAACCTACCACCAACCTACCTTCGGCTTTTCTACAAATCGGTAATACAGGGCACAGCAAGACAGGATTCGACTACCAATAGCAGAGAGTGAAATTGATAGAGCCTTAGGAAAAATATGATTCGGGTTAGATACTAATTAAAGTAGAGAGAAATCACAGAGAAGAAAATCCGAAAACTTACCAAACTAAAGAGGTGTATTCGACTATGGTGCACCTTCGGGAAAAAGAGACTACCCAGGAGAGGTTCGGCTATGGGAGAAGAAGATAGGAACCAGGGTATTCGGCTTTAGAATAATTTTGGAAAGGAGAATAAGGCTAGGGAATTTTGGTTTTGTCAAGAAGCAGAGAGAAAAGGAAGAAAAGAATTTCGGCTTGAGAGAAAAGATGAGAAAGAAAAGAGGAAAAATGAAAGAAAAGATGGACACTTTGGCTACTAAATTTCGACAATACACACACAGAGTTGGAGTTCCGACCAACTCTCTCTCTCCTAATAGCCCTTATCTTAACTGATAACTTAATCATTATCTTACCCTTTAAAAGAGACCACCTTAAAACCAACTCTTCCCTTCCCTATTATCATCTTTTAATTATCAAAAAATAAAAGAATTCAAGCTCCTAAATTGTAGCACATGTCGTCCTCCCCCTTCCCCTAGGAGTGCAAAATTTTGACCCATCAATTTGGGCCCCAAGCGGCCACACTAGGCCCAAACTCCTCCCCCTTGTGATGCCACCTACATGCCCACCTATAGCACCTCCAAACGTTGGGCCACAAGCCCAACTTGCTACTAAACATACTTACTTAACTTAATTCATAAACTAACACTATTTATAATCAATTTAACCCAGGTTTATGCCCAAACCTGAGCCCAATATACACCTCAAGGCCTTAACCTACTAATTTAGCCATGCAACATACCAAATGCATAGACCCCCAAAATCAGGATATTACATACATGACTACATGGGTTGGGGTAATTGACGAAGAGAAGAAAGGCCAGTTGTCAAAATCTAGTTCAGTGGCTCTACCACAAATATTTTAAATGGCTTAATGCCTCTAGTTTGGTGACTCTGTCACAATCTAGTTCGGTGGCTCTGCCACAAATATTATAATTGGCTTAATGCCTAGTATTGGTGTGTTGTCGTTGTGGGTTGACTTGATCCCCACAAGTGTGTTGGTTGGTACGGGTGGTGTGTAGCAGATGGAAATTAGGCTTGGTTGGGAATTGCATATCACATGCATTATTTTTATATTGTACATTTGTAAATGGGCTCAAGCCCAACTAATTGCTTAAATGGTTTTGGCCCAGTGAATGCGGTAAGTGGGTTACACGTTGAGTTCTAAGTAACTCACCCCATTTTTCTTACCCTTCTCAGGTAATAATAATTGATGGAGGCTTGGGTCGGGGATGACTTCGTGTGGAGGCTATACTATGAATGATGAGTTATAAAAACTTTGAACTTCTTTTAAGTATTTTTATTTAAGTACTATTTCAATTGCGATGTAATAAGGTCTCTGGTATTATTTTTATGGATTTTTATGCGTGGATGGATTTTAATATGTTTTAGTTACTTAAATGGGGTTGTTTAATTTTTTTTATAAATGTTTTCTTAAACTTCCGTATAAAAAGGGGGTTTTTTCTTAAATATCACTCACTCGTAAAATTATGTGAAAACTCTTTTATAAATTTATTTCAACCAATTATTTAAGTTTTTAACCAATTATTTCTGTAAAAATCAAATTGTAAACTCTTATGTTTTAAAATCATGGTTTTCAAATAAATCTCGATTTTTGATAAACTCCATCTTCAAAATTGTTTTGAAGAATTGTTTTCATTAAAAGCATTGATGACTGGACGTAAGTTCGAATTGTGTGGCATGCCAAGTCTGGTCTTAAACGCATAGGCCGAGTTTGGGGTGTTACATTTTATGGTATCAGAGCTAGTTTCAAAACTCGGCTGTGGTTTAGGTTCAACAATAATTTTTGTTTAAAAACTGCCTAAACTTTTAGATTTAATGTTTTAAAGGTAGTATGGCACCACGAGCATCTGGCACCAAGTCAAGGTAGTATTTGTATATTAAATATTTATTATTGTGACATGATCATAGGAACACTCTAGAACTTCTAGTTTTAGGTGTTGAAAACGGTAGAGATTGAGACTATAGGATATGATTACGAAAATAACTTTATATCTCATGAATATCATTAATAAACACTAAAATAGTATTCTAATTCATAAAACTTGTAATCAGATAAAACCTAGTTAGTCATTATGAGCACTAGAGGACGTAATCGTGGAAGCGGTAGACGTGGCCATGGTAGAGGACGAGGTGTTGCGTCTGAATCACCGGGTTATATGCCAGGAATGGATGCATCTGCGTCACCTGGGAGTGAGACAGGATCACATGACCATTCAAGAGAGGACAATGCTTTGACTCAAGCAATGTTGCGAGTTCTAGAGAGGGTTGCTAGGACTAGAACTGGGCCAGTAGCTCGTGGATCAATATCGAAATGACTCAAGTCAAGTGGTGCCGAGGTTTTTAGAGGTGTCTTCGGTGTAGCTCTGAATGTTATAGAATACTGGCTCGAGACTGTAGAATAAATTATGGATGATCTGGAGTGCACTGTCGAGCAGAAACTGAGAGGAGTCGTGTCCTTGCTAAGGGACGAGGTGTATCAATGGTGGCATACTATTCGAGAAGGCACCGAGGCTGCATTGGTTACTTGGGATTCCTTTAAAGCTATTTTTCAATGGAAGTACATCGGGACAAGTTATGTAAATGCCCGGAGGAAAGAATTCCTGAATCTGGTTCAAGGAAGTAAGACGGTGGCAGCTTACGAGGCAAAATTTCTTCGCTTGAGCCGTTATGCTCGCAAAATAGTGCCGGCTGATCATGAGCATTGTATACGCTTTGAAGATGGGCTGAATGATGAGTTGCGGGTATTGATAGCCCCACAAAAAGTACAGACTTTTACCTCGCTTGTAGAGAAAGCCAAGATAGCCAAAGAGGCTAAGAATTCAGAATGCCAGAATTGGGAAAGAGTCAGAGGCAAGAGGGATTTTAAGTACACAAGTTCTGTTAAAAGGTTCCAGAAGAGGCCTCGAAATGATGAGCCAGCTCAAGTTAGAGCACCTGTGACTACCAATCAGAGTCGAGACTGCGCCGACTGTGGGAAGCGACACCCCAGGAGAATGTTGAAGAAAAATTGGTGCCTGCTATAAATGTGGTTCCAAGGATCATCAGTATAAGAATTGCCCTCGACGGACTGATACGATTCAGGAAGCTCGTAACCCCGATGCTCAGCCAGCTAGAGGCACTCAGTAGCCACCGAGAGGCAGTGGGCCAGGTCGTGGTGGTAATGGTGTTGGTCGTGGTCAAGGTGCATCGGGTCGAGGTAATTGCTTAAGAGGTAACGCGGAGGCAAGACAGTCGGGATTGGTCTATGCGGTCCAGCGTCGTGAAGATGGCGATGCACTTGATGTGATAACTGGTACGTTTTTCATCTTTGATGTACCTGTTACTACTTTGATAGATATTGGGTCTACTCACTCGTATGTTGCTAATGCCATATCTGGAAACCTGAATATTAGATATGAGATTATTGATAGAGAGATGACGGTAATTAGTCCTTTAGGATAGTCGGTAATAGTGAATAAACTGTTTAGAGACGTGCCCTTGAAATTTCAAAGAGAGGTATTTCTAGCAGACTTGATGGAATTGCCTTTCGGTGAATTTGATCTTATTTTGGGCATAGATTGGTTGGTGAAGCACCGGGCACAATTGGATTGTGCTGAAAAGTGGATGTCAATAAGGACTGTGGATGATGATGAGGTAGTTATGATTGGTGAGTGAAGAAACTTTTTCACAAATGTGGTATCTGCTCTGAACGCAAAAAAGTTAGTGCAGAAAGGTATGGAGCATTCCTAACCTTCGTTAGTGCTTTGGATGCCAAGGAATTATTGGTGGAAGGTGTGAGAACGGTGAAAGAATTTCCAGATGTCTTTCCCGAAGAACTTCCTAGTCTACCTCCAGATATGGGAGTAGAATTTAGCATTGAGCTTTTGCCCGAAACGGCTCCGGTGTCCATTGCTCCTTATAGAATGGCGTCGAAGGAGTTAGTGGAGCTTAAAGCTCAAATTCAAGAACTGCTAGATCGGGGATTTATTTGACCAAGTGTGTCTCTGTAGGGAGCACCGATTTTGTTCATTAAAAAGAAGGATGGGTCGATGCATATGTGCATTGATTATAGGCAGTTGAATAAATTGATGATCAAGAATAGGTATCCATTACCGAGAATTGATGGCCTGTTTGATCAATTGAGAGGAGCTTTAATTTTCTCCAAGATTGATTTGAGGTCGGGTTATCATCAACTCAAGGTGAAAGCGGTCGACATTCATAAGACGGCATTTCGAACTCGTTATGGACATTATGAGTTTTTGGTTATGCCGTTTGGTTTGACCAATGCACTAGCTGTATTTATGGACATGATGAACTGAGTCTTTCAACCCTATCTAGACCGGTTCGTGGTGGTGTTCATGGATGATATCTTGGTATATTCGATGAATGAGGAAGAGCATGATTCACATTTGTGTATCGTGTTGCAAATTTTACGAGATGAGCAACTTTATGCCAAATTCAGTAAGTGTGAATTTTGGTTGAAGGAAGTGACTTTCTTGGGTCATGTGGTGTCAACCGAAGGAATAAGAGCTGATCCTCGGAAGGTAGAGGCTATGTTGGATTCGAAACCACCGCAGTCAGTGGCTGAAATTTAGAGTTTCTTGGGTTTGGCTGGTTACTATAGACGCTTTGTTGAGGGGTTTTCGTTGATTGTTGCACCCCTAACTAAGCTGTTGCGTAAAGGAGTACCGCATGTGTGGACTGTTAAACAATAAGAAAGTTTCGAGAAACTGAAGAAGATTTTAACGGAAGCGCCAATTTTGATTCAACCTGAGACTGGAAAAAAATTTATCGTTTAATGTGATACATCACACGCGAGTTTAGGATGTGTATTGATGCATAATGGAAAAGTGGTGGCTTATGCTTCTCGTCAGCTAACGCCGCACTAGGTCAACTATCCTACTCATGACTTGGAGTTGGCTGCGGTGGTGTTTGCTTTAAAGATTTGGAGGTACTATCTCTACGGTGAGAAGTCAATCATTTATACAGACCATAAGAGTCTTATGTACCTCCTTACTCAAAAGGAGTTGAACTTGAGACAACAAAGATGGGTAGAGTTGTTAAAAGGTTATGACTTCTCAATCGAGTACCATCCTGGAAAGGATAACGTTGTGGCAGACGCATTGAGTCGTAAGGTTGTATCAGAGTTGAGAGCAGTGTTTGCTCATCTCAGTTTGTATGAGGATGGCAGTCTACTAGCGAAACTTCAGGTGAAGCCATTGTGGTTAGAACAAATCAAGGAAAAGCAGTTATCAGATGAGAAGTTGGGTTCTTTAGTGCAACAAGTTGAAAGTGGTATAATAGGGGACTTTGGATTGAACAAGGATGGCGTGCTGTGTTTTCAGGATCTTCGTGAGCAGTATTGGTGGCCAGGGTTGAAGCGGGAGGTTACTAATTTAGTGGGAAAATGCTTGACTTGTTAACAAGTGAAGGCAGAACATCAATTACCGTCGGGTTTATAGCAACCGGTAAAGATTCCTATATGGAAATGGGAGCTGATAACGATGGATTTTGTTAGTGGGTTACCCTTAACACCTACTAAGAAAGATTCTGTTTGGGTGGTAGTAGATCAATTAACAAAGACTGCTCACTCGTTGCAAAAGTTGGCTAAGCTATATGTATCTGAGATTGTGAGGTTGCATAGGGTACCAGTGTCTATTATATCGGACAGGGATCCTAGGTTTACATCACAGTTTTGGAAAGCTTTACATGAGGCGTTGGGAACAAAGTTAAACTTCAGTATGGCTTTTCATCCTCAGTCAGATGGTCAGTCAGAAAGAGTAATTCAGATTTTGGAAGACATGTTACGAGGTTGTGTGATCGACGTCAGAGGTAGTTGGAAGGATTTTCTACCGTTGGCAGAGTTGGCGTATAATAACAGTTACCAATCCAGTATCCAAATAGTGCTCTATGAAGCGTTATACAGTCATAGGATTCGTACTCCTCCTTGTTGGACTGAATTGGGAGAACGACAGTTGCTGGGTCCTGAGCTAATTTTTGAAACAAAAGAAAAGGTAAAAGTGATTCGAGCGCGGTTAAAAAAAGCTTCAAATAGACAAAAGTCGTATGCGGATCTGAAGCATAAAGATATTGAGTTTGCGATGGGAGATCAGGTCTTTCTAAAAGTCTCACCTTGGAAGAAGATTTTCAGATTTGGAAGGAAGGGCAAGTTGAGCCCTAGGTTCATTGAATCGTACCGTGTGTTGAAGCGTGTAGGACCAGTGGCCTAACAGCTTGAATTACCTCCAGAGTTGAGTCAGATTCATAGTTTTTTCCATGTTTCTATGCTGAGGCATTATAAATTAGATTCGTCTCTTATAGTACCGGTAGAAGAGGTGGAATTAATGCCAGACTTGTCTTTCGAGGAAGAACTAGTGAAAATCTTAGACCGCAGTGTTAAGGTACTAAGAAAGAAGACTGTGCCGTTAGTTAAGGTTCTTTGGCGTAATCATGGAGCAGAGGAAGCTACGTGGGAGCATGAGGACGCAATTAGGTAACAATATCCTCACCTCTTTTAACCAGGTAAATTTCGAAGATGAAATTTTCTTTAAGGAGGGTAGAGTTGTAACATCCTAAAAATTTGAGTATCGATATGTTGCATGTTTTGGTGTTTAGCTTGTGAATGATTAAATTTTGTGTGTTTAATATAGCCTTGAGAAGGCACAAAATTATTCGAAAGTAGAATAATTTTTAGTAATGAGAATTTTATTGAAGTGGAATAAGTGATACTGATGCCTAAGGTAATTTAAGTGTAAAAAGCTAACATAAGATGAACTAGTAGCAAGGTGGTGTTGGTGCATGAGTGATTGCTTGAGGGGAGAGGTTTGAATCCCATGGATAGCATTTTGGTGACTTTTATTTTTGCACCTATATGGCATGTGTCGGTCAAGCCTTACTAATGGTAAGGTTGGACTAATTCTTTTATGGAAAGTAGACTAAGGGAAAAAGGCAAGTGTTAACTTAAGGTAAGGAATCAAAAGGTTTTGGTATGTAAGGGGGGCATAAGGCTTGAAATAAGGGAAGGTGTTTTGGAAACTTTTGAATGGCCTTTTTGACCATGAATGTGGACGGCATAGGGGGCTAGGGGGGATGGCCGATTTTTGGTGTTAGTTTGGTAGGATTAGGTGCTTGATGAGCACATTTTCCATTTGGTCATTTGGTGCTTTTATCAAATTTTTTCTCTCCAATTTTCCCTCTTCCTAGCCGAATGTGCCACAAACTTTGAGTAAGCAATTGTTTCTTTTTGCCATTTCTTTTGACCATTTCGGTCTTAGGTTATTCATTCTCTCCAAACTTTTTTTTCTTCTCTTTGTGATCGAAACCACATAGCCATCAAGGACCATTTCTTTTCTTCTCTTTTTCCTCTTCATTGCCGAATTCATTTTGGTCTCAAAGTTTCTTTTTTTTTCATCTTCCATCCTTGAGAACCAAAATACAAACCTCTCATCTCCATTTTCTTTTCTATTCTCTCTATTCTCTTTTCCTCTCCATTTTATTTACCATTCAAACACATCCTTTCTTCATTTTCCTTCCATGGTCGAATGCTTGTAACCATCCCCATAGCCAAAATTTATTTTCCTATCTATTATATCATAGCCGAATCTCTTATTCTTCTTTGACCTTGTTTTCAATCATTTCTTTCATTAAGCTTTGGATAATTGTAAGATAGTGGAGGGCCGAACCACCATCTTGTCAAGTCATCTTGAAAGTTATTCAAGTTCGGATCATATTTAGCAAGGTAAGAAGGAACTCTTCAAGGATTTTTGATCACTCTCGTTTTTATCAATGACTATCATTGGGATTTGTTATAACCGAAAGTTTTCACGTATAGGAATCCTTTGGAAATCACTTGGGATTTTAAGGTAAGCCGAGTTCGCCCTTTTAAGCCATTAGTATTAAAATTTCTGATATATTGCAGGACTAATAATCCTTTGTCAATGGAGGCAAGCAAGATATGGACGAAAAGAGTTGTCATAGCGTTTAGAAGAGGGGTGGTTCTGCTATTCCCCCTAAATTCAAGCAAAGGGCTGTTTCGGGAATCTGAGACTTTCCACCGGGTTGTGGACCCTCATTCGAGGAGAATTGATTATTTGAAGTTGTTCATAGTTCGGAGTCATTAGCGGTTCGGGATTTCCTATTGGGTTGTGAACTGTCAATCGGGGAGAACTGACAAATAATTGTCAGTCGAGATTTTGAGGGTAAAGATCTAGATCGTTTATCAATAGTATAGTTTTTACTAAATGTTAGTGTTCTAATCAAGCGTGATACATATTTAGGTATCGAGAGCGGGAAGGTATAGTTCTCACCGTAATCAGGTGTGTAACTTCACACTTATCTCATGGGTTATATTATACCGTAAGCATAGAATAAAAATCTTAAAATTAGTAAAATTGGAAAATACGAAATATTAGCACTTTTTGTGTGAATGCATGAAAACGGTATTAAAGTTGTGGAAAAATTATGGATTTGCCCTTAATGGGCTATTTTGTAAAAATATGACATTTTGGGCCTTATGGATTATTTTTGATAAGTTGGCCAAGTGAGAAAATTTCGAAAAGGGCCTCAAATGTTTAAGGGGCCAAATTTGCTAGATCGTTAAATGGGCCAAAATTTGCTAGATCTTTAAATGGGCCAAAGTTTGCTAGTTCGTTAAATGGGCCAAAATTTCTATTTTGACTAATGGGCCAAATTAATAACTTGTAATATGGGCTTTTTGTTGAAATTTACCTTATGAATATATTATTATGCATTATCTATATATACATGATTGCATGGGTTGGGGTAATTGACGAAGAGAAGAAAGGCCTGTTGTCAAAATCTAGTTCGGTGGCTCTGCCACAAATATTTTAAATGGTTTAATGCTTCTAGTTCGGTAACTCTATCACAATCTAGTTCGGTGGTTCTGCCACAAATATTATAATTGGATTAATCCCTGCTATTGGTGTGTTGGTGGGGTGGGTTGACTTGATCCCCACAGGTGTGTTGGTTGGTACGGGTGGTGTGTAACGGATGGAAATTAGGCTTGATTGGGAATCACATATCACATGCATTATTTTTATATTGTACATTTGTAAATGGGCTCAAGCCCAACTAATTGCTTAAATGGTTTTGGCCCAGTGAACACGGTAAGTGGGTTACACATTGAGTTCTAAGTAACTCACCCCGTTTTTCTTACCCTTCTCAGGTAATAATAATTGATGGAGGCTTGGGCCGGGGATGACTTCGTGTGGAGGCCATACTACGAATGATGAGTTATAAAAACTTTGAGCTTCTTTTAAGTATTTTTATTTAAGTACTATTTCAATTGCGATGTAATAAGGCCTCTCGTATTATTTTTATGGATTTTTATGCGTGGATGGATTTTAATATGTTTTAGTTACTTAAATGGGGTTGTTTAATTTTTTTGTTTTATAAATGTTTTCTTAAGCTTGCGTATAAAAAGGGGGTTTTTTCTTAAAATCACTCACTCGTAAAATTTTGTGAAAACTCTTTTATAAATTTATTTCAACCAATTATTTAAGTTTTTAACCAATTATTTCTCTGAAAATCAAATTGTAAACTCTTATGTTTTAAAATCATGGTTTTCAAATAAATCTCGATTTTTGATAAACCCCATCTTCAAAATCGTTTTGAAGAATTGTTTTCATTAAAAGCATTGATGACTAGACGTAAGTTCGAATTGTGTGGCATGCCAAGTCTGGTCTTAAACGCATAGGCCGGGTTTGGGGTGTTACATTTTATGGTATCAGAGCCAGTTTCAAAACTCGACTGTGGTTTGGTTTCAACAATAATTTTTGTTTAAAAACTGCTTAAACTTCTAGATTTTATGTTTTAAAGGTAGTATGGCACCATGAGCATCCGACACCAAGCCAAGTAAGTATTTGTATATTAAATATTTATTATTTTGACATGATCATAGGAACACTCTAGAACTTCTAGTTTTATGTGTTGAAAACGGTAGAGATTGAGACTATAGGATGTGATTGCGAAAATAACTTTATCTCTTATATCTCGTAAAATATCGTTAATAAACACTAAAATAGTATTCTGATTCATAAAACTTATAATCAGATAAAATTGAATTAGTCATTATGAGCACTAAAGGACGTAGTCGTGAACGCGATAGACGTGGCCATGGTAGAGGACGAGGTGCTGCGTCTAAAACGACGGGTCATATACCGGGAATGGATGCATCTGCATCACCCGGGAGTGAGACTGGATCATATGACCAATTGAGAGAGTACAATGCTTTGACTCAAGCAATGTTGCGAGTCCTAGAGAGGGTTGTTAGGACTAGAACTGGGCCGTAGCTCGTAGATCAATATCGGAACGACTCAAGTCAAGTGGTGCCGAGGTTTTTAGAGGTGTCTCTGGTGTAGCTCCGAATGTTTCAGATATTGGCTGGAGGCTGGAGAACGAATTATGGATGATCTGGAGTGCACCGTCGAACAGAAACTGAGAGGAGCCGTGTCCTTGCTAAGGGACGAGGCGTATCAATGGTGGCTTACTGTTCGAGAAGGCACCGAGGCTGCATTGGTTAGTTGGGATTCCTTTAAAGCTATTTTTCAAGGGAAGTACGTCGGGACAAGTTATGTAGATGCCCGAAGGAAGGAATTCCTAAATTTGGTTCAAGGAAGTAAGACGGTGGCAGCTTACGAGGCAGAATTTTTTCGCTTGAGCCATTATGCTCGCACAATATTGCCGACTGATCATGAGCATTGTGTACGCTTTGAAGATGGGCTGAATGATGAGTTGCGGGTATTGATAGCACCACAACAAGTACAGACTTTTACCTCGCTTGTAGAGAAAGACAAGATAGCCGAAGAGGCTAAGAATTCAAAACGCCAGAACCGGGAAAGAGTCAGAAGCAAGAGGGATTTTAAGTACACAAGTTCTGTTAAAAGGTTTCAAAAGATGCCTCGAAATGATGAGCTAGCTCAAGCTAGAGCACCTGTGACTACCAATCAGAGTCGAGACTGTGCCGACTGTGGGAAGCGACACCCCGAGGAATGTTGGAGAAAAACTGGTGCCTGCTATAAATGTAGTTCCAAGGATCATCAGTATAAGAATTGCCATCGACGGACTGATACGATTCAGGAAGCTCATAACCCTAATGCTTAGCCAGCTAGAGGCACTCAGCAGCCACCAAGAGGCCATGGGCCAGGTCGTGGTGGTAATGGTATTGGCCGTGGTCAAGGAGCACCGGGTCGAGTTAATGGCTTAAGAGGTAACTTGGAGGCAAGACAGTCGGAATTAGTCTATGCGGTCCGGCGTCGTGAAGATGGTGATGCACCAGATGTGATAACTGGTACATTTTTCATCTTTGATGTACCTGTTACTGCTTTGATAGATATTGGGTCTACTCACTCATATGTTGCTAATGCCATATATGGAAACCTGAATATTAGATCTGAGATTACCGATAAAGAGATGACGGTAATTAGTCCTTTAGGACAGTCGGTAATAGTGAATAAACTATTTAGAGACGTGCCCTTGGAAATTCAACGAGAGATATTTCTAGCGGACTTGATGGAATTGCCTTTCGATGAATTTGATTAATTATTTTGGGCATGGATTGGCTGGTGAAGCACCGGGCGCAATTGGATTGTGCCAAAAATCGGATGTCAATAAGGATTGTGGATGATGATGAGGTAGTTATAATTGGTGAGCGAAGAAACTTTTTGGCAAATGTGGTATATGCTCTGAAGGCAGAAAAGTTGGTGCAGAAAGGGTATGGAGCATTCCTAACCTTCGTTAGTGCTTTGGATGCCAATGAATTATTCGTGGAAGGTGTGAGAACAGTGAAAGAATTTCTAGATGTCTTTTTCGAAGAACTTCCTAGTCTATCTCCAGATAGGGAAGTAGAATTTGGCATTGAGCTTTTGCTCGGAACGGCTCCGGTGTCCATTGCTCCTTATAGAATGGCGCCGAAGGAGTTAGCAAAGCTTAAAGGTCAAATTCAAGAACTGTTAGATCGGGGATTTATTCGACCAAGTGTGTCTCCGTGGGGAGCACTGGTTTTGTTCATCAAGAAGAAGGATAGGTCGATACGTATGTGCATTGATTATAGGCAGTTGAATAAATTGACGATCAAGAATAGGTATCCATTGCCGAGAATCGATGACATGTTTGATCAATTGAGAGGAGCTTCAGTTTTCTCCAAGATTGATTTGAGGTCAGGTTATCATCAACTCAAGGTGAAAGAGGCCGACAATCATAAGACAACATTTCGGACTCGTTATGGACATTATGAGTTTTTGGTTATGCTATTTGGTTTGACCAATGCACCTGCTGCATTTATGAACATGATGAACTGAGTCTTTCAACCCTATCTAGACCGGTTCGTGGTGGTGTTCATAGATGATATCTTGGTATATTCGAGGAATGAGGAAGAGCATGATTCACATTTGCGCATCGTGTTGCAAATTTTTCGAGATAAGTAACTTTATGCCAAATTCAGTAAGTGTGAATTTTGTTTGAAGGAAGTGATTTTCTTGGGTCATGTGGTGTCAGTCGGAGGAATAAGAGTTGATCCTCGGAAGGTAGAGGCTGTGTTGGATTGGAAACCACCGAAGTCAGTGGCTGAAATTTAGAGTTTCTTGGGTTTGGCTAGTTACTATAGATGCTTTGTTGAGGGGTTTTCATTGATTGCTGCACCCCTAACTAAGTTGTTGCGTAAAGGAGTACCGTATGTGTGGACTATTAAACAACAAGAAATTTTCGAGAAACTGAAGAAGATTTTGATGGAAGCACCAGTTTTGATTCAACCTGAGACTGGAAAAGAATTTATCGTTTACTGTGATGCGTCACACACGGGTTTAGGATGTGTACTGATGCAAAGTGGAAAAGTGGTGTCTTATGCTTCTTGTCAGCTGAGGCTGCACGAGGTCAACTATCCTACTCATGACTTGGTGTTAGCTGCGGTGGTGTTTGCTTTAAAGATTTGGAGGCACTATCTCTACAGTGAGAAGTTAATCATTTATACGGACCATAAGAGTCTTAAGTACCTCCTTACTCAAAAGGAGTTAAACTTCAGACAACGAAGATGGGTGGAGTTGTTAAAAGATTATGACTTCTTAATCGAGTACCATCCTGGAAAGGCTAACGTTGTGGCAGACGCGTTGAGTCGTAAGGTTGTATCGGAGTTGAAAATAATGTTTGATCATCTCAGTTTGTATGAGGATGGCAATCTGCTAGCGGAACTTCAGGTGAAGCCATTGTGGTTAGAACAGATCAAGGAAAAGTAGTTATCAGATGAGAAGTTGGGTTCTTTAGTGCAACAAGTTGAAAGTGGTATAATAGGGGACTTTTGATTGAACAAGGATGGTATGCTGTGTTTTCGTGGAAGAGTTTGTATGCCCACAGATTCAGATTTGAGACAAATGATTCTTCGAGGGGCACATATTAGCCCTTATGCTATGCACCCTGGAGGAAATAAGATGTATCAGGATCTTCGTGAGCAGTATTGGTGGCCAGGGTTGAAGCATGAGGTTACTGATTTTGTGGAAAAATGCTTGACTTGTCAACAAGTGAAGGCGGAACATCAATTACCATCGGGTTTATTGCAACCGATAAAGATTCCTCTATGGAAATGGGAGCGGATAACAGTGGATTTTTTTAGTGGGTTACCCTTAACACCTATTAAGAAAGATTCTGTTTGGGTGGTAGTATATCGATTAACGAAGACTGCTCATTTTCTACCAGTTCGTACGGATTACCCATTGCAAAAGTTGGCTAAGCTATATGTATCTGAGATTGTGAGGTTGCATGAGGTACTAGTGTCTATTATATTGGACAGGAATCCCAGGTTTACATCACAGTTATGGAAAGCTTTACATGAGGCATTGGGAACAAAGTTAAACTTCAGTACGACTTTTCATCCTCAGTCAGATGGTCAGTCAGAAAGAGTAATTCAGATTTTGGAAGACATGTTACGAGGTTGTGTGATCGACTTCAGAGGTAGTTGGGAGGATTTTCTACCGTGGGCAGAGTTCGCGTATAATAACAGTTACTAATCCAGTACCCAAATGGTGCCCTATGAAGCGTTATACGGTCGTAGGTGTCATACTCCTACTTGTTGGACTGAATTGGGAGAACGACAGTTGATGGGTCCTGAACTAATTTCTGAGACGGAAGAAAAGGTAAAGGTGATTCGAGCGCGGTTAAAGGAAGCTTCAGATAGACAAAAGTCGTATGCGGATCTGAAGCGTAAAGATATTGAGTTTGCAGTGAAAGTTCAGGTCTTTCTGAAAGTCTCACCTTGGAAGAAGATTTTCAGATTTGGAAGGAAGGGCAAGTTGAGCCCTAGGTTCATTGGACCGTACCGTGTTCTGAAGCGTGTAGGACCAGTGGCCTATCAGCTTGAATTAGCTCCGAAGTTGAGTCAGATTCATAGTGTTTTCCATGTTTCTATGCTGAGGCATTATAGATCGGATCCGTCTCACATAGTACCGGTAGAAGAGGTAGAATTAAGGCCAGACTTATCTTTCGAGGAAGAACTAGTGGAAATCTTAGACTGCGATGTTAAGGTGCTAAGAAAGAAGAATGTGCCATAAGTTAAGGTTCTTTGACGTAATCATGGAGCGGAGGAAGCTATGTGGGAGCATAAGGATGCAATTAGGCAACAATATCTTCACCTCTTTTAACCAGGTAAATTTTGAGGACAAAATTTTCTTTAAGGGGGGTAGAGTTGTAACATCCTAAAAATCTGAGTATCGATATGTTGCATGTTTTAGTGTTTAGTTTGTGAATGATTAAATTTTGTGTGTTTAATATAGCCTTGAGAAGGCACGAAATTATTCAGAAGTAGAATAATTTTTAGTAATGAGAATTTTATTGAAGTGGAATAAGTGATCCTGATGCTTAAGGTAACTTAAGTGTAAAAGCTAGCATAAGATGAACTATTAGCAAGGTGGTGTTGGCGCATGAGTGATTGCTTGAGGGGAGAGGTTCGAATCCCATGGATAGCACTTTGGTGACTTTTATTTTTGCATCTATATGGCATGTGTCGGTCAAGCCTTACTTATGGTAAGGTTGGACTAATTCTTTTATGGAAAGTAGACTAAAGGAAAAAGGCAAGTGTTAACTTAATGCAAGGAATCAAAAGGTTTTGGTATGTAAGGGGGACATAAGGCTTGAAATAAGGGAAGGTGTTTTGAAAACTTTTGAATGGCCTTTTTGACCATGAATGTGGACGGCATAGGGGGCTAGGGGGGATGGCCGATTTTTGTTGTTAGTTTGGTAGGATTAGGTGCTTGATGAGCACATTTTCCATTTGGTCATTTGGTGCTTTTATCAACTTTTTTCTCTCTAATTTTCCCTCTCCCTAGCCGAATGTGCCACAAACTTTGAGTAAGCAATTGTTTCTTCTTGCAATTTCTTTTGACCATTTCGGTCTTAGGTTGTTCATTCTCTCCAAACTTTTTTTTCTTCTCTTTGTGACTGAAACCACATAGCCATCAAGGACCATTTCTTTTCTTCTCTTTTTCCTCTTCATTGCCGAATGCATTTTGGTCTCAAAGTTTCTTTTTGATTCATCTTTCATCCTTGAGAACCAAAATACAAACCTCTCATCTCCATTTTCTTTTCTCTTCTCTCTATTCTCTTTTCCTCTCCATTTTATTTACCATCCAAACACATCCTTCCTTCATTTTCCTTCCATGGCCGAATGCTTGTAACCATCCCCATAGCCGAAATTTATTTTCCTATCTATTATATCATAGCCGAATCTCTTATTCTTCTTTGACCTTGTTCTCAATCATTTCTGTCATTAAGCTTTGGATAATCGTAAGATAGTGGAGGGTCAAACCACCATCTTGCCAAGTCATCTTGAAAGTTATTCAAGTTCGGATCATATTTATCAAGGTAAGAAGGAACTCTTCAAGGATTTTTTATCACTCTCGTTTTTATCAATGACTATCATTTGGATTTGTTATAACCGAAAGTTTTTGTGTATAGGAATCCTTTGGAAATCACTCAGGATTTTAAGGTAAGCCGAGTTCGCCCTTTTAAGCCATTAGTATTAAAATTTTTGATATACTGTAGGACTAATAATCCTTTCTCAATAGAGGCAAGCAAGATAGGGATGAAAAGAGTTGTTAATAGCGTTTAGAAGAGGGGTGGTTCCGCTATTCCCCTTAAATTCAAGCGAAGGGTTGTTTCGGGAATCGAGACTTTCCATCGGGTTGTGGACCCTCATTCGAGGAGAATCGATTATTCGAAGTTGTTCGTAGTTCAGAGCTATTAGCGGTTCGGGATTTCCCATTGGGTTGTGAACTGTCAACCGGGGAGAACCGACAAATAATTGTCATTCGAGATTTTGAGGGTAAAGATCTAGATCGTTTATCAATAGTATAGTTTTTATTAAATATTAGTGTTCTAATCAAGCGTGATAAATATTTCGGTATCGACGAGCGGGAAGGTATAGTTCTCACCGTAATCACGTATGTAACTTCACACTTATCTCATAGGTTATATTATACCGTAAGCATAGAATAAAAATCATAAAATTAGTAAAATTGGAAAATACGAAATATTAGCACTTTTTGTGTGAATGCATGAAAACGGTATTAAAGTTGTGGAAAAATTACGGGTTTGCCCTTAATGGGTTATATTGTAAAAAAATGACATTTTGGGCCTTATGGATTATTTTTGATAAGTTGGCCAAGTGAGAAAATTTCGAAAAGGTTCTCATATGTTTAATGGGCCAAAATTGCTAGATCGTTAAATGGGCCAAAATTTGCAAGATCGTTAAATGGGCCAAAATTTGCTAGATCGTTAAATGGGCCAAAGTTTGCTAGATCGTTAAATGGGCCAAAATTTCTTTTTTGACTAATAGGCCAAATTGATAACTTGTAATATGGGCTTTTTGTTGAAATTTACCTTATGAATATATTGTTATGCATTATCTATATATACATGACTGCATGGGTTGGGGTAATTGACGAAGAGAAGAAATGTGTGTTGCCAAAATCTAGTTCGGTGGCTCTGCCACAAATTTTTTAAATGGCTTAATGCCTCTAATTCGGTGACTCTGTCACAATCTAGTTCGGTGGCTCTGCCACAAATATTATAATTGGCTTAATGCCTGCTATTGGTGTGTTGGCGGGGTGGGTTGACTTGATCCCCATGGGTGTGTTGGTTGGTACGGGTGGTGTGTAGCGGATGGAAATTAGGCTTGGTTGGGAATTGCATATCACATGCATTATTTTTATATTGTACATTTGTAAATGGGCTCAAGCCCAACTAACCAGTGAACACGGTAAGTGGGTTACACATTGAGTTCTAAGTAACTCACCTCATTTTTCTTACCCTTCTCAAGTAATAATAATTGATGGAGGCTTAGGCCGGGGATGACTTTGTGTGGAGGCCATACTACGAATGATGAGTTATAAAAACTTTGAACTTCTTTTAAGTATTTTTATTTAATTACTATTTCAATTACGATGTAATAAGGCCTCTGGTATTATTTTTATGGATTTTTATGCGTGGATGGATTTTAATATGTTTTAGTTACTTAAATGGGGTTGTTTAATTTTTTATAAATGTTTTCTTAAACTTATGTATAAAAAGGGGTTTTTCCTTAAATATCACTCACTCGTAAAATTTTGTGAAAACTCTTTTATAAATTTATTTCAACCAATTATTTAAGTTTTAACCAATTATTTCTCTCGAAATCAAATTGTAAACTCTTATGTTTTAAAATCATGGTTTTCAAATAAATCTCGATTTTTGATAAACTCCATCTTCAAAATCATTTTGAATAATTGTTTTCATTAAAAGCATTGATGACTGGATGTAAGTTTGAATTGTGTGGCATGCCAAGTCTGGTCTTAAACGCATAGGCCGGGTTTGGGGTGTTACAAATTTCTTCTCTCCCTTGCCGAAACTCTAAAGCCAATATTGTACACCATTTTCCTTGTTTTGGCCGAAACTTTGACACTCTCTTGTCCATCTCTTCTTTTCCTTCCTCACTATTTCTCTAACCTCTCTCTCTCATTTCTCTTAAATCGATATTACTTGTAGCTGAAGCTTCTTTGCTGTCTTGCTACTAGTGCCAAACCGTGTTATTCCTTTCGATTCACCCCTATTATTAAGGTAAAGGTTCTTTCTTCTTATTTCATCTTGTTTGTTATTTCTTCTCATGACTTGGCTAAGCCGAAACTCTCATCCCGTGGAAAAGCCAAACTTAGTCACTTGTTGTTATTTTAAACTCCTCTTATTCTCTTTTGATAAGGGCCGAATCAAGCCATCCTTTGCTACTACTTATCTTTCTCTTAGCCTTGGTCTCTGAAGTTGATTGGAACTCGCTGCAATAGCCAAGGTGCAAGGTCAGATTTTAGAACCTAGTAGGAAATATCGTGATTGTGGTAAGTGAGTCTTGTGTGTGAGAACTTTTGGGCTTTTGGAACCTTTAAGAAATTGAGGCTAACTTTTGATCGATTTTATTTTTAGGGGCAACGAAGAGTGGTTCTTTAGGGAATCCTAATAAGGTGTGTAATCCCGCACCCTTCCGAATACATGTTTGAAATGGTGCGTAATTCCACACTTCTCTGAATATTTGCACGAAATGTTTTGTGATTTGTTCGAAAGATCAAAAAACCAGAAATTGGCATATGTGATTACTCGGGCGTGCGCATGTTCGTAGTGGAAACTATATTTTGCAATAAAATAGATTTTGGTTAGTAGCAGTGACATGATTTAGAAAATCATGAAAAATAGGAAAAAAAAGGAATAATAAAGTGAAGGAGATATGGATTGAAAGCTAATTGAGTCTATGTTCTTATAAAAGAAACAAAGAAGGAAGATGAAGTATATATTCTGTGATATTTTAATTTTAGTGAGACTGGTTCTGAATGACTTTGTGGTTCCCTGTTCTGTCTTGGAAAAATCATTCAAAATTATACAAAGTGAATTATGAGTTATAATTTATATGTATAGATTTCTTAGTGAGTCTATTTTCAATAGAAACAAGTGGGGGCAACATATGAAATCTGTACAATAGGATATTTGAATTTTGGGTAAGAGAGGTCAGAACCGTTGGTTAGTGAAACAAGGGAAACTTTAATGAATAAACTATACTAAACAACAGATCTAAATTTACAGATCTAAATTAGTAGTTAAGTCCGAGGTTGCGAGTTTAATGAATAAACTAGTTTAAAGGAAAATTTACAGATCTAAATTTCGAGTTTCCTAACTCGAGTTATAGTCAGCTTAGTTAATATGACACATACGGACAGTTTCAGTTTTTATGTCCCAAATTAGTAGTTAAGTCCGAGGTTGCGAAATTACGAAAATGTCCTTGGGTGATAAATTACGAAAATGCCCTTGGGTGATAAATTACCAAAATACCCCTGGTTTGCGGGATTACCCAATTACCCTTAGTGGGTAAAATTACTGAATTATCGAAATGCCCCTCTGGCCGATTTACCAAAAGTGCCCTTATGGGCCAATTTGTTAAAATGCTTTAATGGGTCGATTCCTTATGAGTATTCAATAGATTAATGGTTGTTATTTATATGTGGATATTTTATATTATATGTATATTGCATCATAACATATTGCATGGGATGGAAAATTTAAATGAAGAGAAGTGTAAACCGGTGGCATTGCCACAAATGCTGATATAGGCTATGTGCCAATTTAAACATGGCTTTGTGCCATCGTGATTAAGGCTGTATGCCGATTACATTACTATATATGATTCTAGTGGCTCAGCCACAAATATTATAAATGGTAGCTTCACTGCAAATTGGAGAGACTGGCGGGGTGGGTTGACATGATCCCCACAGGAGAGATTGGTTGGTACGGGTGGAGAGACTGGCGGGGTGGGTTGACTTGATCCCCACAGGAGAGATTAGTTGGTACGGGTGGAGAGATTGGCTGGATGGGATCGGTTGCATTCATATCATTTATTTATGACATGAAAGTGGGCTTAGGCCCAAGATTATGATATATGGGCTCAGGCCCAAGATATTGCTTTACGGGTTCAGGTCCAGTGGATAACGGTAAGGGGGTTATACACTGAGTTTTTATAACTCACTCCTTTTCCCTAATTCTTTCAGGTAAAGCTCAGTGATGTGGACTTGGGTCATGGATGACTCGGTGGAGGCCATACTTCAAAAATGGTGCTTTGAACTTTAGATTACCATTTACGTTTACTTTATTACTTTTACTATTTTGGGTTGTTATGTTGTAATAAGGCCTCTAAAATATTTTTATTTTTACTTACGTTTGACGAACTTATTACGTTGCTTAAATAATTTTAAATAAGGATTTTTCTAAAAATCATAAATAACGGTTTTTCCAAAATTGATTAATAAACGTTTTACAAAATAAAAATGTACAAATAATTTAACTCGGATTCTCTTTCAAATTTTCAACGTCATTTTCAAAAGTCATGATTTTAAAGCTCACTATTTCAATTTTTGACTCATCAATCAATCATTCAAAAATAGCTGTATTTTATCCAATATTTACATACAAAACTTGTTTATTTAAACACAACCAAGTAACGCCTATTTTAGTAAGAATCACATGATGTTTTACATTTTCTTCATATGACATACCAAATCCGCTCATAACGCATGGGCCGGGTTTGGGGTGTTACATGTTATGAGAGGGAGTAAAAGAGTTGTACCCTTTTTCTCTTATCTAAGGTTTTTTTTTCCCACTGGATTTTCTTGAAAAATGTTTCTAATGAGGTAACGATGTTAATATTGTATCACTAGGTTTTTATCCCACTAAAGTTTTACTAGTAAGGTTTTTAATGAGGCACATTGATTATGGATATTTAAAGGAGAATATTGTAAATAATATAAATTATTATGCATATCCATAATATTAAAGAGAGATAAATCATTCCTTTTATCTAAGATAAATTATTTTTATATAATGGCCCAATTTTCAGTGGTGTCGAAAAATAAGATTTCGAGACATCATTTCTGTAAATTGAGTCTATAATTATTAAATAGGGATATTTAATGAATTGAAATTCGGTTAAGTAATCTAGTTGAAAGTGTGCTTAATTAAGACATAGGGACTAAATTGTAAAGTACAAACACTAAGGATTTTTAATTAGGAAATGGCTTAGGGGACTTAAATTGAAATTAGTAAAAGATCTAAAATGGTAATTAAACCCTTTATAAATAAGATATAATGGGCAATAATGATGCTTGTTGATTAATTAAGTAAACTAATATTAACTAAGATAAAAACATGGTTAAATAAGCTAATTAATACTTAATGTAAGTATATATATAGGAAATTAGTTGAAGGAGAGATGAAATGTCATCTTTTCCAACTGACCAAGGCAAAGAAACCAAAAGGGAGGATGCCATTTTTAGGTTTTCAAGTATTCGGTCTTTAATTCAAGTAAGTCCCTAACCATTTTTTCTTTGATTTTTATGGAAATTGAATCATGGGGGCTTGATTTAGCTAGCCCAAGTACTAATTTGTAAAAATATTAAAGTTTTTGAAAGATTTCATAGGTGAGAAATAGATTATTTTGGTGTGAATTTGATAGAAATTAAGCTTAGATTATAAAAAAGACTAAATTGTAAAATTTAATTGATAGTTTCGTACATTAGGGAATAAATTGAATAAAATGCAAAATTGTTGTGAATTTTGAGAGGAATAGAAAAATAGAGGTTCCTAATGATTATATGTGAAATTGGATTTTAATCTGAAGCTCTAAATTGAAAGTTATTTGTAAAAATATGCTTGATATTGTATTTTATTGTGATTGAATGGAATTGTTGGTGTTATATGTTTTATGATTATATTTAGCTAAGTCTGATGTGGAACCTTCAAGAGGGAAAATGTTACACCCTTTGCCTATCTCTGTCACCAGATTAGGGTTACAGGATGCTACGCAATTAACAAGTCAACAGTATGCAATTTCAATTCAGTATTCACTTAAACAACCATTAGTAAATAATCATTCGATAATCATATCATTCATACAAAAAAAAATGGGGCTTAAATAAAAAATATAAAACTTCAAAATCAGTTCAGAAACAAGAAGGGACTAATTTTAAACAAAACAAAAAAGTATGGTAAAAATAGAAAAAATGAGTCCTACGATTGTGTGACAGGCTGATGTCATGTGGTGCTATTGGACATGGCCATGTTGTTCAACCATGTGTGAGAACTAAAATTGTATAGGTGGAGGCACACGACTATGTCTCCAGACCGTGTAACACACTATGACTGTGTGTACCAATTGACACCTAAATCAAACAGAGCACACAACCGTGCCACATGCCCATGTGAAGCACACAGTTGTGTGTCAAACCATGTGGCAGACCATGTGAACTTAAATGCACATTCAAATGCAAGTTGTACCATTTCATGCTTACTTAGGACATAAATATACCATTAACAAATCATTCCACCTATGCAAATCACACCAAAAACATACCAAAACATGTCATTTATCTAATTCTAACCAATATGTCATAAAACACCATCACAAACAATAATCAAACCTATGATTCACATCCATTTCCTAGAAAATTCTAACTTACCTAACAAGATCATACAAAATGCAAAACATCATCATTTCTTGCAACAACCAACAAGTCATATACCAATGTATCTATAGGGATACATTTGACCACATGAACTAAGTCACTTAACCAACTAAAACATCTCAACATCAACCAACAAGGTAACAACACCATAACCAAGTATCAAATGACCAAATATATATGTATATATATTTGACAAACACCATTTGATCTACCATGTTATAAACCTTTCAAAACAATTCCAACCATTCTATCATCACATACCAATCCATGATCAATAACATTATTAACCTCAAACACAACTTATATTCGAGTACAAAATATACTACATGTAATGAACACTTATATACAATCACAAGTTACTCCTATTACATTCCACATATCCCAAAAATAAACATTTTCAAAGTCTACCAAAAGATAGTTGGATAGTGTGGTCTTTAACTTGATCCGATTGCCTAGTTCCGCAAAATGATAACTACAAGAAAACAGGAAAAATGACACGAGTAAGCTTCAAGGAGCTTAGTAAATTCATAGGTTGAAACAACATAACTTACCTTGAAAACATAGTTTAATAATTAAAAAAATCATTAACTAACATTAACCCTGTCAACCACAAGCATTCAATAGGTGAGTTTCATATATATAGTCATTTAATCATCTCATGTATACAATATCATTTATTATCAAGTCGTAATATAGTATTAAAAATCATGAAAACATATACAAGTCATCAATAAGACATTATAACCAAATATCAAGTACATATCATCATCATGTCATTTAACCATTGAAATTCAACCCGATAAACTACATGAATAGATACACATACGCGATTATCTACCCAAAACACGTCAGAATGCTCAACCGAGCCAATCCAACCAAGTACACACCTAGGCACCAACTACCTAGCCCATTGGCTAACATCCCTCCAGAAACATGTTTAGGCACCAAGTGACAAGCCCATAGGCTTTACATCTGCCCTTATAAACATGCCAAAATCACTGTAAATATAACTCGGTAATCTGCAACAAATGCTAGACTCCGGTATATTCAGTTTACAATAACAAATCATGAATTATCATCATCTCATCACAAGTCAATCCCGTACAACATGCAAAATAACCTATTGGCATGCCAATTATATCCTATTCTATGTTCATTTGATCTCGATACACGTAATTGTATAACAGTTTACATTTCAATCCATTTTTCTCACCTTTATCAATTATATCATTTGAATTTACATACAACATCCACATTATAAAGAATTTAATAAGATGTTATCAAAATATACAAAACAATACCGTATGAACTTACGAGGGCTAAACAGTACAGAAAATAATATTAGGGACTAGTTAGCAATTTTCTCTTTTCTATGATTATCAATCGATTTTTGATCTATAAAGTAATTTTATTTCAATTTATCAGTATCAATTATCTTATAACGTGTAATTTAATGCATATGACTTTTATTATCATTTTTTACATTTTCCCAAAACTTTTGTATTTTATTCAATTTAATCCCTAAAATCGAAACAAGCTTATTTTTCACAATTAGGCCCAAAAATATTATGCCGAACTCATTATCATCCTTATACAGCCCTCAAGTTATGAAATTTGTAACATTTCCAAGCAAAGTTCACTAATTTAAAATTTTAATCCTTAAACTCAAAACTATTCAAAATTACTTTACAAAATAGTTCTATTTCATCACCAAGATTTTAAATCAAACATAAATGTAATATCCTAGATTTAGGGGTTATGCGTTTAATGCATAATTCAAGTGATAGCATGCCTCAGTGTATGGTTGGATAAGTTTTAGGGGTTCCTAAAACCCAAGGGTATAGGAGAGTGCTTTAGGGAAATTTTGTTTTTAAGTGTTAGTTAATGGGGAGCTAAGTTAAGGAGGCTTTAATGAAATTTGTGGGGGAGTATATGACATAAATAGCCGAGTGGTAAAGTGGCATGGGACGCCACCTAGGGTGCAAGAAAGCTTGCGTCAAAGGGAGTTCAGGAGGGAGGAGGTTCGAGCTGCAGAAATTGCATTGTGGGCATTTGTTTTTGGCGTCAAGAGGGGGGAAGTGTTGGACGGCTTTGGGGCTTTGGAAAGATGAGGATAAGCTTGGTTTATTTTAAATTTTTGTTAAAGAGAGGAGAAAATTGTGACTTTATTTTATTTATTTTAAATGATAGGATAAGAGATAAATGAGGAGAGAATAAGGGATATGATAGGAAAGAATTAAGGGATATGATAGGAAAGAATTAAAGGATATGATAGGAAAGAATTAAGGGATATGATAGGAAAGAATTAAGGGATATGATAGGAGAATGAAATGGGATTTGAGAGGGGGATGAGCAATGGCCGAATGTGGGACTCTTTAGCTTGTGAATTTTCGGTTTAGAAGGGTGTAGAAAATAGATGTGCCGAAATTATGTAGTATAAATAGGGGTGACCATCTTTTGGCTATTCTTTTCTTCATTTTATTTTCTTTTGCCGAAAATTCTTCCTCTCATTTTCTCTTTGTGCCGAATTTCGTCTCACTCTCTCTACCTATTCTTTTCTTTCTTTCAATCCCAATTCTACACCCTTTCTGGCATAGCCGAATATCCCTTGCCATTTAGAACCATAGCCGAAAATTGTATTTACTTGTGAAGCCATAGCCGAATCTCAAGGGGGACTCTATTCTCTTCTCTTGGTCGCAGGTCTAATAACCCGAAGTAGAAAGCCGAAACCTCTCCACTTTTGTTCTTCATTGCCGCATTCTCCTAACTTTCATTTACACTTCTTTTCTTCTTCTCAACCTCGATTCTATACCTATTTTGTGATAGCCGATTATCCCATCTCTATTTGGGAGTTCTTGCCGAATCTTTTAAAGCCTTTAGGGGGAGAGGTGTCGACATTCCTTTTCATCAATCTTCCAATCAGTTTCGAGTGTAGTAAATATTTTCTTAGCAATCGAATTCTCTTCTTCTTCATTTAGTATGCCGAAACCAATGGTTGGCCTTGGTTTCTAAGGTATGGTTGAATGTATGAAGAGTCATAATATTGTGTTTCTTTTGTGTAGCCAATGGTAAGGAGCCTTAAGGAGGATTTTAAGGATTTGATTCATTAAGGTAGGTGCTATGCGGTGATTCGGGATTTAGTTAAGCAAAGTAGGTGGTTTGTAGTATTCGGCCATAGGCCATTTTTATGAGTTTAAGTGATGACCGATTTCTAACTTTGGTTCTTAGGAGCAAATCGATAGGAATAAGAGAGTTTCGGGATTGAGTAGACTGTACCAAAAAGGTGCGTAGTTATCGCACTGTTCTCTTGTTGTGTGTATGTGTTATATATATAAATATGTATAGGATGTGCATGGTAGCCGAAATAATGGCTAAAAAGATGGATACCCATGGTGGGTAATCGATTAAACAGGTCAGTACTTTATGACAATAAGTTTCCTACGGCATATGAATGAAATTGTGATAGCATGTGATGTATGCTTATTTTAATGATATTGTGGCATGATACTTGGGGCTTGGGATGTGACTATTGAAGGACAGGGAGTACATTTATGTATGTGGTCTGATGTTAGCCTTGTGCTACATTGGCGCTTGATGTTAGCTATGTGCTTCATCAAGGTGGGATGTTGGCTGTGTGCCTCACCCTGGCGGATGATAGCTGTGTGCATTATCATGGATTGAGGATGACCTAGGGTCACCTTGAGGATATTGATATGTGGGGTCACTTAGGTGATCGGTGGCTTAGCCACGGCCTTGGGCAGCAGGTCTGCCAAGGTAGGTGTGTAACGGATGGATACTAGGTTGGGCTAGGCTTCATGTTGCATATTTATGTATGTGGACTGTGTGGATATGGGCCAAGCCCATATGTGAAGACATGTGAGATAACTATGCACTGAGTTTGTTTGACTCACCCAAATTTTCTTACCAACATCGCAAGTGATTTGTAATGCTTGGACCGAGTCGGAGCGGATGCAAAGGTGGCCCATGCAGAAGATGTTTTACTAAATTTTATGTACTTTATATTTTAAGTAGTTTTGGAATAATTATTTGATGTAATAAGGGCCACTTAAAGTATTTGCAACTTTATTTATGGTTTTGAAGTTTAAACTATTATTGAGCTAATAATTGGCAATATTTTGAATCAACTTATTTTATAACAACTTATAATAAAGCTTTTAAATTCGGATAATTTGTACCAACAAGGTTTTACTTGGAATCTTAAATGTGAAATGTTTTTACCAACGACAACAAATTTCGTCTTTTATTTTTAAGTAAAAATCTTTTCCAACGTTTTCCGCAGTGACATACCAGATCCGGTCAAGGCTCGTGGGCCGGGTTTGGGGGTGTTACAATTTGGTCACATAATATGAATCCGGTGACTTCGGTCACATATATGAATCCGGTGACTTCGGTCACAATTATCTGGTGGCCATGCCACAAAATTATAAGGGCGATGTGCATGTTGACCGCAAAGAATCGCCTTCGATGGTGTGTAATGACGGAGGGTCGATTTAGTAATCCCGGTGTGATTGGTAGGTAGGGTGGTGTGTAGCGGATGGATTTTTAGGTGGGCTTGGGATTGCATTTCATTTATATATATACATGTGATCTAATCGATTTTATCTGATTTGATATAAAATGGGCTTATGGCTAATTATGTTTTAAATGGGCTTAATGGCTTTGATCGATTGGGCTTTTAGTGTAATGTTACACATTGAGTCTGTTGACTCACCCTTTTATGGGATATATTTCAGGTGACTCTTAGTGTGATGGATAGGGTCAAAGAGGACTACGTGGTGGCCATTGCTCAACTAAGTATTTCGAAGTTTCTTTTAATTAAACTTACAAAGTTTATTTTTATTATTTAGGATTTATTTTGGGTTATGTTATTTTTGTAATAAGGCCGCTACGAACTATTTAAATTTTTACGTTTTAGATTTTTAATCTACTACGATCAAATATTTACTAAATAATTAAATGATTTAAAAATAATAATAACTTAAACCTGTTTTGACACCTAAACACCTATGGTTTTTACAATGATAATAAGTTTTTCATAAAATTTGGTTTTCTTTTAACTTAAAATCTTTCTCTTAAAGATAACGTTTTAATGAGACACCAACTATATTAAACACCATTTACAACGCGACCACTAAATAGAACCATTTTATACGAAACCATCATATTTTCTTATAAAACAAAACAAGAATTAATTGAAGTTTTACTCGAGGAACATACCAGATCCAGTCAGGGCTTGTGGGTCGGGTTTGGGGTGTTTCAACTTGGTATCAGAGCCCAGTTTTAAACTCTCGGCCTTGGGTTTTGAAGCCCACAACGTTTTCAAAATTTGGCCCAAATGACTTTTTGAAAATTTTCTTTAGTTAAAATGGTTTTATAGAAGCATGGAACCCGAGTTCTCGGCCCAGGTCCATCAAGTAAGTTCTTTTACCGATAAATTGATGTGAATGTATGATATTTTAAGTGATAAGCCTAAGGAAACTATACTTTAGAGACATGGACCCTAGGTGTATGTGTACTTCTACGGAAAAACCACTGAATAAATCTTTGTTACATAAAACTTTCTTTAAACAAGAAGTGAAAAGACTCTAATACATAAAACTTTTTCGTAAAAATAGATACGACGTGTAGTAGACATGAGTTCTAGGGGACGTGGTCATCGTGGACTCGGTAGAGGCAGAATGGCTGTGTCAGAACCAGTTAGATCTGGTCAAGGTTCCGAAAATAAAGCTCCGCCACCGACTATTGGGGTGGAATTTCAATAGAAAACTGGAGGAGATGACGCAGTATCGCAGGCTATGCTGTGAGTTTTGGAACCAGTAGCAGGAGCTAGTATGGGAAATGGGGCTCAATAGTCAGTAGCTGAGAGACTTAGATCAAACGGAGCTGAGATTTTTAGGGGAGTATCTGGAGTAGCTCCGAATGTAGCGGAGTACTGGTTAGAGGCAGTCGAGAGGATCATGGACGATTTGAACTGCACTGCTAAAGAAAAGTTAAAAGGTATTGTTTCACTACTTCGTGATGAGGCCTACCAGTGGTGGCTCACTGTCAAGGAGAGTACCCCTGTGGATCGAGTGGATTGGGGGTATTTTAAGGTTAAGTTTGAAGGGAAATACGTTGGAGCTAGCTACATCGACTCTCAGAGAAAAGCATTTTTGAATTTAGTGCAAGGAAATAAGTCGATAGCTAAGTATGAAGCAGAGTTTTTACGACTTAGCCGATATGCTAGAGGGATAGTAGCTACTGATTATGAGTGGTGTGTCAGATTTGAGGATGGACTGAGAGATGAGCTGCGAGTGTTGATTGCTCCGCACCGAGAAAGAGACTTTGCAGTCTTAGTGGATAGGGCAAGGATAGCTGAAGAGGTTAAGCGGACTGAGAGACAGAACCGGGACAGAGGTCAGAATAAGAATAAGAGAAGTTTTGGATCTTCAGGGTCATCCGGGAATTTTTAAAAGAAACCTAGAGTTGATGGGCCGCGAGGTCAGCAGGTTACTACGGGAGGACAATATCGTACTTGTGCTCAATGTGGGAAGATGCACCCGGGAGAATGTTGGAAAAAGATCGGGGGATGTTTTAAGTGCGGGTCTAAAGATCATATGATTAAGGATTGTCCGATGAATACAGATAAGAACCGCCCAGCAGGTCAGGGTGTTAATCAGGCTGGCAGAGGTGGACAGCAACCGATGAGGGGTCGTGGTCCAAATGGAAGAAGTAATGGTTCTGGTAGAGGTCGCGGGACTCCAGGCAGAGGCAGTGGTAGTTCTGAGGCGAGACAGCCAGGTCTGGTATATGCAGTTCGTCGCAGAGAGGATAGTGACGCACCTGATGTTATCACGGGTACGTTTCTGATTTCTGGGTTGCCCTTTATTGCTTTGATAGATATAGGGTCAACTCATTCATACATCGCTAGTGAAGTATCTGGAACTCTGCATGTGACTTCTGAGACTGTACCTAGGAAGATGACTGTACTTAGTCATTTAGGACAGATTGTGATAATAGATAAACTCTTTAAGGAAGTGCCTTTAGATGTTCAAGGGACGCTTGATTTTGGTGATTTAATGGAGTTGCCATTCGGGAATTGATTCGATCTTAGGCATGGATTGGCTAGTAAAATATCGTGCAAATATGGATTGTGCTACTAAGCGGATGTCATTAAAAACTATTGATGACAAAGAAGTTGTGGTGATGGGCGAGAGAAGAAATTACTTATCAAATGTAGTATCTGCCCTTAAGGCAGAAAAGATGGTTAGAAAGGGATGTGTAGCTTTTCTGATGTTGGTTAGTGCCTTGGAGGTTAAGGAAGCAACTGTTGAAGAGGTCAGGACCGTGAGAGAATTTGTGGATGTTTTTCCGGAAGAACTTCCAGGATTACCTCCGGATCGAGAGGTAGAATTTAGAATTGACTTATTGCCTGGAATGACACCAGTTTCTACCGCTCCGTATAGAATGGCACCAAAGGAGTTGGTTGAGCTAAAGGCTTAGATTCAAGAGTTACTTGATCGTGGGTTTATCCGACCTAGTATGTATCCATGGGGAGCACCGGTCTTGTTTGTAAAGAAGAAAGACGGAACGATGAGAATGTGTATAGATTACCTGTAGTTGAATAAGCTGACCATCAAGAACAAGTATCCTTTGCCAAGGATCGATGACTTGTTCGATCAGCTTAAGGAGCTGCGGTATTCTCAAAGATAGATCTAAGGTCGGGGTATCATCAGCTTAAGGTGACGGAAGCGGATATTTATAAGATAGCTTTCCGAACAAGATATGGGCATTATGAGTTTTTGGTAATGCCATTCGGATTGACGAATGCCCCAGCTGCGTTCATGGATATGATGAATCGGGTTTTTCAACCCTACTTGGATCAGTTGGTCGTGGTATTCATAGACGGCATCCTGGTGTATTCTAAGTCAAAAATAGAGCATGATGAGCATCTCCGGATAGTGTTGCAAGTGTTAAGGGAGAATAAGCTTTATGCCAAATTCAGCAAGTGTGAATTTTGGCTGAAAGAAGTTGCATTTTTAGGCCATGTGGTGTCTGCAAAAGGGATAAGGGTGGATCCTCGGAAGATTGAGGCAGTACTAGATTGGAAACCACCTAAGTCCGTAACTGAGGTTTGCAGTTTCTTGGGATTAGCAGGCTACTACAGAAGATTCTTCGAAGGATTTTCATCAATAGCTGCACCTTTAATGAAATTGTTGCGAAAGGAGGTACCTTTCGTATGGGCAGATAAGCAGCAAGAGAACTTTGAGAAGCATAAGAGGGTTTTGACTAAAACTCCGGTTTTGATTCAGCCTGAGGCAGGGAAGGATTTCGTGGTGTATTGTGATGCTTCTCACACAGGATTAGGATGTGTTCTGATGCAAGACGGGAAGGTAGTTGCGTATGCGTCTCAATAATTAAGGCCACATGAGGTTAATTACCCGACGTATGATTTGGAGTTGGCTGCAGTAGTTTTTGCTCTTAAGAAAAGTCAGTGATATACACGGACCACAAGAGTCTGAAATATCTGCTGACTCAGAAGGAGCTAAATCTGAGATAGCGAAGGTGGGTAGAATTGTTGAAAGACTATGACTGTTCTATAGAGTACCACCCGGGCAAGGCGAATGCGGTGGCAGACGCTCTAAGTCAGAAAGTGGTGTCAGATCTAAGGGCGATGTTTGCACATATTAGTCTTTATGATGATGAAGCTTTGTCGCGTAATTACAAGTAAAGCCGACGTGGTTGAGTCAAGTAAAGAGAGCAGTTGGTAGACGATGATCGAGTACTAAGCTTGGCAGTGCGAGAATGGGGAATTAGAAGATTATAGTATTAACAGTGATGGGGTATTGTGTTTCAAAGGTAAAGTCTGTATGCCGAGGAATCAGGAGTTGAGGCAAAGGATTCTTCAGGAGTCGCATGGTAGCCCTTATGCTATGCATCCTGGAGGAAGTAAGTTATACTGAGATTTACGAGATCAATTTTGGTGGCCTGGTCTTAAGCGGGAAGTTACAGAATTCGTAGGAAAGTGTTTAACGTGTCAACAAGTCAAGGCTGAACATCAAGTACCTTCAGGATTGCTTCAGCCGATAAAGATTCCGCAGTGGAAGTGGGAGAGAATCACTATGGACTTTGTTAGTGGGCTTCCTCCTATGCCTACTAAGAAAGACTCGGTATGGGTGATAGTGGATCGATTGACAAAATCTGCACATTTTATCCCAGTTCGGGTTGATTACTCTTTGCAGAAATTGGCGAAGTTGTATTGGCTGAGATTGTGAGATTGCATGGAGTGCCGGTGTCGATTATTTCGGATAGGGATCTAAGGTTTACGTCTCGTTTTTGAAAAGCATTGCATCAGGCTTTGGGCACCAGATTGGACTTCAGTACGGCATTTCATCCACAGTCAGACGACCAGTCTGAGCGAGTAATCCAAGTCTTAGAGGATATGTTAAGGGGATGTGTGATAGATTTCAGAGGAAGTTGGGAGGAGTTCTTACCTTTAGCAGAATTTGCGTACAACAACAGTTACCAAGCCAGTATTCGAATGGCACTATATAAAGCACTATATGGACGAAAATGTCGCACTCCTACGTGTTGGAATTAGGGGAACGTCAAGTTTTGGGACCAGAAATAGTGGCCAAATCTGAAGGAAAGGTTAAGGTAATCCAGGCTCGGTTAAAGGAGGCATCTGATAGGCAAAAGTCGTACGCAGATCTTAAGCGGAAAGAAATAGAGTTTGTTGTGGGGGATCAAGTATTTCTAAAGGTTTCACCTTGGAAAAAGGTGATGAGATTGGCCGCAAAGGGAAGTTAAGTCCCAGGTTCATAGGACCTTATCGGGCTTTGAAGCGAGTCAGACCAGTGGCATATCAGTTAGAATTGCCTTCGGAGTTAAAGCAAATGCACGATGTGTTTCATGTTTCAATGTTATGTCGTTACTGGTCAGATCCATCTCATGTAGTGCCAGTTGAGGAGGTGGAATTAAGACCAGATTAGTCCTACGAAGAGGAGCCAATTCAAATTCTGGAATGGGATGTAAAGGTGTTACGGAGAAAATCAGTTTCTCTCGTCAAAGTGTTATGGCGTAATCATGGATCGGAAGAAGCTTCATGGGAGCCGGAGGAAACAATACTATAGTAATACCCTCACTTGTTCTAACCAGGTAATTTCGAGGTCAAAATTATTTTTAAGGAGGGTAGAATTGTAATATCCAGAATATAGGGGTTATGCATTTTTAACTTAATTGTATGTGGTTGCATGCCTATGTGTAGTTTAGTGTGCTTTGGGAGTTTTAGGAACTTCAGTATGTAGGAGAATGCCTTAGAAAAATATTAAATTTTTAAGTCTTAAGATGAAGCTAAGCAAGATAGGCTTTAAGAAAAATTGGCATGATGTTTTAATCACAACAAGTCAATTGGCAAAGTGGTGTTGGCGCATGGGTGAATGCATGAGAGGAGAGGTTCGAATCCCTTAGCTAGCAATTGGAAGGATTTTTATTTTTGTTATCTTTCCTATAGTGTCGGTCAAGCCTTATCTTAGTATGGATGGATTTTCTTTCATTTTTGGATAGTAGACCAAAGGGAAAAGGCAATTTATTAATTAAGGTATGGAATCAAGATGTTATGGAAGGATAAGGGGACAAAAAGCTTGATGAATGGGTGATGTTTTGGAAGTTTTTCTATGGCCATTTGACCATGAATGTGGACGGCATAAGGGGCTAAGGGGGTTGGCTTAATTGTGATAGTGATTATGGGGAAGATAGGGAAGAAATGAGGAGGAAAAAGTGGGATTGTGTTGGCATGTGAGTTGGCCAAATGTTGTATGGGATTAGGGGGTGATAGTTGGCCAAAATCTTAACATTTTGTGCATTTTTTTCCCTTTTCTCCAAAATCTTTCTTCTTAGCTGAATTTGTCATTGGCATTAGGTGAAAGTTTTGTTTTGTTTTGGCTATCATTTTTGACCATTTTGGTGTAATTGCCTATTCTCTCAAGTTTGTTTTTCTCTATTGCCAAAAACACCAAAAAGATTAGAAGACATTTCTCTTTTCTTACCAACATCGCAGGTGATGCATAAAGCTCGGACGGGGTTGGAGTGGATGCGAGGTGGCCCATGCAAAAGAAGTTGTTTTCCTTATTTAATAAAATTTATATTTCCAGTATTTTCAGTATCCATTTATTGTAATAAGGGCCTTATAGTATTTGTTATTATTTTATTATGGATTGATGATTAAACTACTATGTGGAAATGAGTTTATGATTTAGCAACTTACACTTTAAAATATATGTTAAAGTTTTAATCGGAGAAATTGTAATAACTTAGTTTTATTTGGAATTTTAAAATACGAGGTTTTACAAACAACCACAAACTTTTAAGTTTTACTTTTAAGTCAAAAATTTTTAACGTTTTCCACGGTGGCATTCTAAATTGATTCGTGGCTCGTGGGCGAGTTTAGGTGTTACAATTTGGTATCGAGCAGGTTCAAAACTCGACTTTGAGGGTTTTGGGCCCAAAACATTTTTTAGGTGGGCTTTCATAAAATTTTCGAGTTTATTCGGGCATGGCACTGTATCTCCTAATTCAAGTCCACCTGTAAGTACCTCTAATTGTTGTGTGAATTATTATATGATTGGTATATGGGTATGATGGGAACGTAGATTAGTGTATTAAGTTATTGAACTTTAGGATTAGCTTACTCCAACACAGAATTGCATAAAATTTTAAAGCCTAATTAAACAAATCTATGAGTAAGTCGCCGAGTTAGGGTGTGGCAACCATTGTGCGCATGTCTAGGATTGGTTTGGTGGGAGCTTGGTATTTAAGCGCCCTAGAGACTCACCTCCTCTCGGTCGAATCCTACCAGTGCGTAGTAACGGTTCACCCTAACCAAGAGGACTTATTCACGGGCTAAACTCGATAATTAAAACCCGAAAGGGACTAGTCATACTGTTTCAAAATTACTCCTTTGATTTGTAAAACCATTTTATACTTGGAAACTTTTTCGAAATATTTTCGATTTACAAAATTATCCAAATACCCCTGGGTGTAAAATTACCAAAATGCCCTTGGTTTATAAAATTACCATACTACCCACGACTTTTGTAAAAACATTCTTACTTTACAAAAATACCAAAAACTCCTATTTTACAAAATAGTAAGATACCCCGATTTGGGAAAATTTACTAAAATGCCTCGACTTCCAAAATTACCAAAATAACCCCGATTTACAAATTTACGCAATATCATTGATTTGATAGAATTTTCAAAATAACCTCAAGATTTGTATATTTTGGAATGCATTTGATTTGTAAAGATTTTCAAATTGACCCTGATTTATTACCAAAATACCCTGTAGGATAAATGACAAAAATACCCCTGGAATAGGAATGGACAAAGATGTTCGAATGATGAATGTGTGTGTGATGGATATCATTGAATGTGTGTGTTTCTCTAAATTAGGGTAGAAAACTTGAAATGAAAACTCTAAATGATAGAAAGAACTACTATTAAGCTCTTTTCATAAAATTTCTTGCGGATAAACAGTGGAACAAATGCTAATCCATAAAATTTTTTAAATCAGATTAAATCGCGATAGTAGACATGAGCTCTAGGGGACGTGGTCGTAATGTGCGAGGCCGTGGTAGAGGCAGAATAGCTGTAACGGAACCCGTTAGATCGGGTTAAGGGTCTGAGAATGAGGTACCACCACCACCACCAGCTGTTGGTGTGGAGCAGCAAGATCAGACGGGGGATGATGCTGTATCGCAGGTGGTGCTGCGACTTCTGGAGATGGTGACAGGAGCAGGTGGAATTAGGGGAGCTCAAAAATCGGTACCCGAGCAACTTCGAGCCAATGGAGCTGAGGTGTTCCGTGGCGTATCTGGTGTGGCACCCAGTACTGCTGAGTATTGGTTGGAGGCGACCAAATGGATTATGGATGAGCTTGATTTAACGGCTGAGGAGAAAGTGAAAGGAATGGTGTCCCTTCTTCGCGATGAGTCATATCAGTGGTTGCTCACAGTTCGGGATAGTGCTATAGCTGAGAATCTCACTTGGGAGTACGTTAAGGCGGCTTACCAGAAGAAGTATGTTGGTACTCATTATATTGATCTTGTGAGGAAAGGCTTTTTGGAAATGGTTCAAGGAACAAACCCGTGGCGATCGAGGTGAATTCCTAAGGTTGAGCCGGTATGCTCGAGGAGTAGTGGCTACGGAGCATTAGCGATGTGTCCGATTTGAGGATGGACTAAGGGATGACCTGAGGCTGTTGATAGCTCCACAGTAGGAGCGGGAGTTTGTCGTATTAGTAGAAAAGGCTAAGGTAGTCGAAGGAATTAAGGACTATGTGAGACAGAATAGAGATAAGGATAAGAACCGGGATAAGAGGAGTTTTGGATCGTCAAAATTGTCTGGGAGCCTTCAGAAAAGACCGAGGGTTGATAATTCTGCTCGTGTTGCTAAGCCAGCTACTGGAAATCTGGACCGTCCATGTGCTCAATGTGGGAGGTACCATGTTGGCGAGTGCTGGAATCGGGATCGAGAGTGTTTTAGGTGTAAGTCTAAGGCTCATTTGATTAAAGATTGTCCTCGGGATCCAAATAGGGCTCGAGAAGAGGTCGTGGTGGTGTACAATGGACAGAGGTGGTCAGCAAGCGACGAGGGGTCGTGGTCCGAACCATGAAAGAAATGGTTCCGCCAAGGTCGTGGAGCACCAAGCGAGGAGCTGAATGCATGATGCGAGGCGACCAAGGTTGGTTTATGCGACCAAAGGCCTCGAGGAGGAAGATGTGCGAGAGGTGACAAAGGGTACGTTCCTCATTTCTGGAATACCCTTTATTGCCTTGTTTGTTATAGAGCTAGTTCGTTCATGTGTTGCTAGTGAAGTGTATGGAACCTTGAATGCGAATCTTGAGATGGTATCTAGGGAAATGTGCTAGTTTTATTAAGATCAGAGTGCGCAGTGGTAGCGTAGTGTGGTGAGTTAGAACGTACGATTGTTCGTTAGTAAGTAATTTCGAGGATAAATTTTTTTAAGGAGGGTAGAACTGTAATATCCTAGATTTAAGGGTTATGCGTTTAATGCATAATTCAAGTGATAGCATGCCTCAGTGTATGGTTGGATGAGTTTTAGGGGTTCCTAAAACCCTAGGGTATAGGAGAGTGCTTTAAGGAAATTTTGTTTTTAAGTGTTAGTTAAGGGGGAGCTAAGTTAAGGAGGCTTTAAGGAAATTTATGGGGGAGTATATGACATAAATAGCCGAGTGGTAAAGTGGCATGGGACGCCACCTAAGGTGCAAGAAAGCTTTCATCAAAGGGAGTTCAGGAGGGAGGAGGTTCGAGCTGCAGAAATTGCATTATGGGCATTTGTTTTTGGCGTCAAGAGGGGGGAAGTGTTGGACGGCTTTGGGGCTTTGGAAAGATGAGGATAAGCTTGGTTTATTTTAAATTTTTGTTAAAGATAGGAGAAAATTGTGACTTTATTTTATTTATTTTAAATGATAGGATAAGAGATAAATAAGGAGAGAATAAGGGATATGATAGGAAAGAATTAAGGGATATGATAGGAAAGAATTAAAGGATATGATAGGAAAGAATTAAGGGATATGATAGGAAAGAATTAAGGGATATGATAGGAGAAGGAAATGGGATTTGAGAGGGGGATGAGCAATGGCCGAATGTGGGACTCTTTAGCTTATGAATTTTCGGTTTTGAAGGGTGTAGGAAATAGGTGTGCCGAAATTGTGTAGTATAAATAGGGGTGAACATCTTTTGGCTATTCTTTTCTTCATTTTATTTTCTTTTGCCGAAAATTCTTCCTCTCATTTTCTTTTTGTGTCAAATTTCGTCTCACTCTCTCTACCTATTCTTTTCTTTCTTTCAATCCCAATTCTACACCCTTTCTTGCATAGCCGAATATCCCTTACCATTTAGAACCATAGTCAAAAATTGTATTTACTTGTGAAGCCATAGCCGAATCTCAAGGGGACTCTATTCTCTTCTCTTGGTCGCAAGTCTAATAACTCGAAGTAGAAAGCCAAAACCTCTCAACCTTTGTTCTTCATTGCCGAATTCTCCTAACATTCATCTACACTTCTTTTCTTCTTCTCAACCTCGGTTCTATACCTATTTTGTGATAGCCGATTATCCCATCTCTATTTGGGAGTTCTTGCTGAATCTTTTAGAGCCTTTAGGGGGGAGGTGTCGACATTCCTTTTCATCAATCTTCCAATCAGTTTCGAGTGTAGTAAGTATTTTCTTAGCAATCAAATTCTCTTCTTCTTCATTTAGTATGCCGAAACCAATGGTTGGCCTTGGATTCTAAGGGATGGTCGAATGTATGAAGAGTCATAATATTGTGTTTCTTTTGTGTAGCCAACGGTAAGGAGCCTTAAGGAGGATTGTAAGGATTCGATTCATCAAGGTAAGTGTTATATGGTGATTCGGGATTTAGTTAAGCAAAGTAGGTGGTTTGTACTATTCGGCCATAGGCCATTTTATGAGTTTAAGTGATGACCGATTTCTGACTTTGGTTCTTAGGAGCAAATCGATAGGAATAAGAGAGTTTCGGGATTGAGTAGACTGTACCAAAAAGGTGCATAGTTATCGCACTGTTCTCTTATTGTGTGTATGTGTTATATATATAAATATGTATATGATGTGCATGGTAGCTGAAATAATGGCTAAAAAGGTGGATACCCATGGTGGGTAATCGATTAAACAGGTCAGTACTTTATGACAATAAGTTTCCTATGGTATACGAATGAAATTGTGATAGCATGTGATGTATGCTTATTTTAATGATATTGTGGCATGATACATGGGGCTTGGGATGTGACTATTAAAGGACAGGGAGTACATTTATGTACGTGGTCTGATGTTAGCCTTGTGCTACATTGGCGCTTGATGTTAGCTATGTGCTTCATCAAGGTGGGATGTTGGCTGTGTGCCTCACCCTGGCGGATGATAGCTGTGTGCATCACCGTGGATTGAGGATGACCTAGGGTCACCTCGAGGATATTGATATGTGGGGTCACTTAGGTGATCGGTGGCTTAGCCACGGCCTCGGCGAGAGGGAGTGCCAAGGTAGGTGTGTAACGGATGGATACTAGGTTGGGCTGGGCTTCATGTTGCATATTTATGTATGTGGACTGTGTGGATATGGGCCAAGCCCATATGTGGAGACATGTGAGATAACTATGCACTGAGTCTGTTTGACTCACCCAAATTTTCTTACCAACATCGCAGGTGATTCGTAATGCTTGGACCGGGTCGAACGGATACAAAGGTGGCCCATGCAGGAGATGTTTTACTAAATTTTACGTACTTTATATTTTAAGTAGTTTTGGAATAATTATTTGATGTAATAAGGGCCACTTAAAGTATTTGCAACTTTATTTATGGTTTTGAAGTTTAACCTATTATTGAGCTAATAATTGGCAATATTTTGAATCAACTTATTTTATAACAACTTATAATAAAGCTTTTAAATTCGGATAATTTGTACCAATAAGGTTTTACTTGGAATCTTAAATGTGAAATGTTTTTACCAACGACAAAAATTTCATCTTTTATTTTTAAGTAAAAATCTTTTCCAACGTTTTTCGCAGTGACATACCAGATCCGGTCAAGGCTCATGGGCCGGGTTTGGGGGTGTTACAATGAACATCAAGAAATATTTGAGAAAATCAATGGTAAGTGATGGGCTCGAAACTAACTATTATTTCGACAAAGGCAAGCGTCCCTATCGAACAATAGTATAGTTATGGCGAGTTCGGAATATCGTATCATCAAGTACTAAAATTACTAGTAATAACTATATATTTATTATCTAGCCTAATAATTAATAGGATTTATTTTTAATCTAAAATTAACTAACTAATTTAACTAACTAAATGACTATGAACGTGACAGAGAGTGGATTGGGAAAATACTTTTGGGCAACTTAAATGAGATAGGCAATACCTAAGGAAGAATCCACCTAGACTTCACTTATTACCTTTGATTCATATGATTTATTCACTTAACTTAATCCGTAGAAATCCCTTATTTATGTTAATATCTCTTTCAAGACTTAAAAAAACTAACTATTGGTTGATTAATTGCAATCTCTTTCTAATTAAAACTCCTATTGTCGCATTAACTCAATCTATGGATCCCCTTTATTAGATTTGACTCTAATCCGACAAATTTTTGTTGCCCTATTTCTAGGGTTGCAATCAACTCCGCTTAATTTCGCTGATCTTCTCTTAAACAGGACTTTTGCTCCACTGAATAAGCACATTCAACATGAATCAATAACCTGAATTATCAAAACAAGAATAAAAACTCACAATTAAGAATAAGAACAAGTATTTATCTTATAAATTAAATAATAATAAGATTCGTCTTAGGTTTCATCCCTCCAGGTATTCAAGAGGTTTAGTTCATACTAATAGAAGGAAACATCATAAAATAGGGAAAACCACAAAACATAATGAAAACACAAAAACTTGTAAAGAACTTGATGGGAGATATTCAGTCTTGATGGAGATACTTCTCTTAAGCTGTTCCCGACAGCTGTCTTGGAGTATTCTTCGCCTCCTATTCGGCGTCTATTCAATGTCTCCTTTTTGGTTACCCCCTAGGGAGTTTATATAGGCATTGGAACACCTCTCTTGGCCCAAAAGTACCCTATTCTGAATAGAATTTGTCTTTTCTACGGCAGGGACACGCCCGTGTGACTCGCTTGTGGTGGACTCCTTTGACCGTGGTTGATTCTGCTCGCCACACACGACCGTGTGATCTGCCCATGGTCGATAGTCCAGGCCGTGTGATTTCTAATTGATCGTGTGTCAGAGTCTTAAAAATTTATAATATGAATGATCTAGCCTAAAAATTAACTATGACAACGACTTGAGGCAAGCGCACCTATTGAAAAGTAGTATAGTTTAGTGGTAAGACCAGATTGTCTAACCCAAAGGAACTAAAAGTACTAATACTTTCTTTTTATTATTTAACCTAAGAATTAAAGGAATTGTTGTTTAACCTAAAATTAACTAACTACTAAGCTAAAGATGCTAAGACAAAGAGAATGAATTGGGAAAATACTTGTGGGAAAAACCAATTGATTAAGACAATACCCGAGGAAGAATCCATCTAGAATTTGCTTGTTATCTAACTCCAAACCAGACGATTTATTCACTTGACTTCATCCGTAGGATTCCCTAATTTATATTAATACCTCTCTCAAGGCTACTAACGTCTAACCCTAAGTTGATTAATTGAAATCTCTTTCTAATTAAAACCCCTAGAATTGAATTAACTCGATCTATGGACTTCCATATTAGGTTTGACCCTAATCTGGCAGATTTTCATCATCCTATCTCTAGGGTTGCGATCAACTCTGCTTAACTATGCTAGATCTACTCTTAAACAGGGTATATTCCACCTCTGCCTAAGTGCATAAATGCTTGAATCAATATCCTGAAATATCAAAACAATAATTAAGAACACATAGTTAAGAACAAATCAAGTATTTATCATACAACTCAGAAAACAATAACAAGATCCATCTTAGGTTTCATCCCCCTCATGTATTTGAGGGGTTTAGTTCATAATCATAAAAGAGTACATCTCAGAAGAAAATATAAAACAAAATATAAAGAAAACCCTAAAACCCCTTGATGGAATTGAAGGAGAGATCCTCAGTCTTGAGTATGATTTCGACTTCTTGAGATGAATCAACTGGCTTTCTTCGAGTGAATCCCACAATTTGACCCCTCTAGCTTGGCTCTTGTAACATCCCAAAATTGTGCCTAGTAGGATTGGGCCCATTGGGCCTTGAGCACGGAAGCATTTAAAATTTTTGGAGAACAAGAGAATGTCTTTATTTCAAGTTGAACTTATTAGGGAGGTGATTTTGGAAAGTTTCTAGGAAGTTCTGTGTTCAAGTTAGGCTATAGGAAAATTTTTGTGTTTAAGCCCTTAAGGGGGAGAAGGTAAGTGGCATCAATGCTTATGGAAATAAGTGAGTAAATTGCTAGCATAAAGGAGCATATGGTAAAGAGGATGTGGCGTCACATGAAGGGCTTTAAGGAAAGAGGTTCAAATCCCACTTGGTGCAAATTTTGATTATTTTTTTGTGCTATTCATCCATAGTGTCGGCCATGGTGGTATTTTAGGTAAGGAAGACTTTTAATTTTTGGAAAGGTGGCTAAGGAAATAAGGTAAGGATGAGTGGAAGGAAAGAAGAAAAAAAGAAAATGAAAGAGTAGGAAACATGTTGGCCCAAAGTGAGGAAGATGTTTTGGAAAGGATTTTGGTCATCATTTTTCCTTTAGGAAAAAGGTAATACACGGTTTGTAGGGGGAAAGGGATAGCCGAATTTTCTTTAGGCAATTGGCAATTTTTTGGTGCTTGAGAGGTTGTTTTCTCCTTAGCTTTTTGGTGTCATTTTCTTTCTCCAATTTTTCCTCTTAGCCGTAACTCCAAAGCCAAAAAGAGAGCATTCTTTCTTTGTTTTGCCGAAACTTTCAAGCCATTCTTGGATGCTACTTATTATTCTCTTAGCCTTGGTTTCGTAAGTTAATTGGTAAGGGGGTGATTAGGCCAAATATTAGTGGTAAGATGTTACTCTTTATTTCGATGGTTTACACCGCTCATGTGATTCTATTTTGTGGTGATTATATCAACTTCCTGCTCTTGTGGAAGGGCCGAATATTGGATGAAGGCTAACCCCTTTGGTACATCACATATTTACTTCAGGAACTCGTTGCAATAGCCAAAGTGCAAGGCTGGATTTTAGAACCTAGTAGGGAAGGATCACAATTGTGGGGGCAACGAAGAGTGGTTCTTTAGGAAATCCGAATAAGGTGTGTAATCTCGTGCCCTTTCGAATACATGTTTGAAATGGTGTGTAATCTCACACCTCTCTGAATATTTGCATGAAATGGTTTGTGATTCGGTCAAAAGTTCGAAAAATCAGAAACCGGCATTTGTGATAACTCGGGCATGCGTATGTTCGTAGTAGAAACCATATTTTGCAATGAAACAGTTTTTGGTTAGTAGCAAAGACATGATTTTGAAAAATCATGAAAACTAGGAGAAAGGGAATTAGAAAGTGAATAAGGTATAGAATTAAATCTTATTGTGTCTATTTTTATATGAAAGAAACAGAGTAGGAAGAGGTATTTTATATTCTGTGATATTTTAATTTTAGTGAGACTGGTTTTGAATGACTTCGTGGTTCCCTGTTTTGTCTTGGAAAAATCATTCAAAATTGTAAAAAGTGAATTATGAGTTATAATTTATATGTATAGATTCCTTAGTAAGTCTATTTTCAATAGAAACAAGTGGCAGCAATATATGAAAATTGTACAATGAGATATTTGGATTTAAGAAAAGAGAGGTCAGAATCATTGGTCAGTGATACAGGGGAAACTTTAATGAATAAACTGTACTAAACGGCTAAGCCAAAAATTCTAGAAAACTTGTAGTAAGAAGATATATAAGTATAGTTTCAAGGAAAATTTACGGATGTAAATTTTGAGTTTCGTAATGCAAGTTATAGTCAATTTAGTCAATATGACGCAGATGGACAATTTCAATTTTTATGCCCCAAATTAGTAGTTAAGTCTGGGGTTGCGAAATTACCAAAATAACATTGGAGGGTGATAAACCGTAAAAGTAACATATTTTAACCCCATATTTAGTATGCTTTTAGATGGTTTAGCCCTTGATTTATGTAAAAAGGTGCTTTTAATACTATCTTTTCATGTTTATACTCGGGAAAGCACCCGAGGAGGAAAAGAACGAGAAACGGGCTTAAAACGGACCAAATTGGGCCGACCCAAGAAGATGACACGGCCTGGGCTTCATGTAACACAACTGTGCCTTGCCATCCATCTAGAGCACGGCCTATCCCTAATTTACACGGCCGTTCCTCATTGGCAAAAAGCCCAACACGACCCAGGCACGGTTTGCATGGCCGTGCCCCAATCGACAGGCCCGAAGGACGGCCTGAACCCCGACTTGTACGGTCGTGCCTCAATCAATAGAATCAACACACGGCCTAAAGTCGACTTACACGGATGTGTGCCATGGCCGTGCCCCTGCTACGGGAATGAGCAATTTCACTCGGATTTGGATACTTGGAGGCAAAGAAACACATTCCTAAGTCTACTTAAACATCCTAGGAGGAATTCTACTTGACTTAGGATACTTAGGAGCCAAGTAAAGCATCTCAAAGCCTATATAAACACCCAACGTAGCAACTGAAAAGGGAGTTCAGTAGAAGTCAAAATAGGGGGCAGAGTTTTCTGCCAGAGCTTTTATTTTGGGAATCACTTGAAGATAGCTAGTTGATCCATCTCAAGAAGCCGGAGTTCTACTCAAGACAGAGTATCTCCTCTTCAATTCCTTCAGGGGGTTTTAGGGATTTCTTATGTTTTGTTTTATCTTTTCTCTTGAGATGTTTCCTTATTTTGTTATGAACTAAACCCTTCAGATACCTGAAGGGGATGAAACCTATGATGGATTTTGTTATTTGATTTCTAAATTATATGATAAGTACTTAATTTGTTCTTAATTATGTTGCTTAATTTAATCTTATGTGCTTAGGTGGAGGAGGAATAGACCTTGCCTAAAAGTAGATCTAGCATAATTGAGCGGAGTTGATCGGGCGTCTAGAGATAGGGTTATGAGATTTTACCGGATTAGGGTGAAACCTAATATGGGAATCCATTGATCGATTTACTGCTTCCTTAGGGGGTTATTATAAGAGAACGAGAGTTCCACTAATTAAACTAAGGTTAGATGTTATTCTCCTCGAAAGAGGGTTTAATATAGGTTAGGGAGTCTCACGGATCAAGCTAAGTAAAGAAATCATATGGTTTGAGGAATAAATAATAAGTGAAGTCATAGGTGGATTCTTCCTGAGGGTATCGTCTTCATCAACTGAGTTTTCCTAAAGTATTTCTCCAATTCATTCTTTTGTCTTTACATCTAGTTTAGTTTTTCATTAGTTTCATAAACCAATCACTTCATATTTCAGGCTAAATAATAGAAAGAAAGTGAGTAGTAGTATTTTTAGGTTCCCTTGGGTTCGATAAGATATTCTTACCTAAATTATACTACTGTTCGATAGGTGCACTTGCCTCTATCGTTGTCATAGTTAGTCTACAGGTTCGATCATTGTTTTATAAATATTAAAACTCGACTGTTTGACACAATCAAGTTTTTGCCGCCGTTGCCGGGGACCACTAAAATATTAAGAAAACTCTATTTCTATTACTTCAGCCAAAAAAATTTATTTTTATTTTTATTTTTATTTGCAATTTATTATTATATTATTCTTTATTATTATTTATTTTTACTTTGCTAATTTTTCCTCTATTTTACTTTTGGCAGAAAATTTTAGTCTATGGAAAAGATGGCACTGAATAATTACCAGTGGCAAGGCATGGGGGCAATTCCTACTAAAGCAACCAGTGTTTTCAACCTCGACATGGTCACCAGGTTATCTAATCAGTTAGAGATGATGAATAAAAAAATTGATGATTGTTATAGTCCCTCGCAGGTACATCCAGAAATACAATACGATTTAAATCTATGAGGCGTGGCGAATCCTGAGTACCCACCTTACGGATATGGCATGGAAAATGAGCAAGCTCACTATACATGTAACTATTCTAGATATCAAATTTATAGTGACACTTATAATGCAGGTTGGAAGTACCATCCCAATTTCTCATGGGATGATCAAAATAGCCAAAGATCGGAACTTCCTCTAGATTTTCAACAACCACCTCACCAACAAGAAGAGGAGCCGAATCTTGAAGAGATGCTGACAAATTTCATGGCAGCCACAGATTCTCGTCTCCAAAAGACTGAAGTAGTACTTGATGAACAACAAAAATCGATCAAAGGAATCGAGAATAAAGTTGGAGAACTTACTAAGTCAGTGGGACATCTCGTAAAGCTAATACGACAACCCAAAGGAGCAAATTCAAGCCATCTCAGCTCAAGACAGTAAGGGGTTAGATGAACCAAACTCAATACAAGAAAACAAGGTAGACGAATGTAAGGTAGAGGTAACACAAGAAAAGCCAAAATTGGTAATCAAGGAGTACCAACCTCACATACCTTATCCTGAAGCAATGAAAAGAGACGATTCAGAGGAACAGTTCGGTAAGTTTCTTAAACTCTTAAAGAAATTACATATTAACTTTCCTCTCCTTGAAGCTCTTTTTCAGATACCAAACTCGAGGAAATTTTTAAGACAGCTCTTGACCAACAAACACAAATTAGACGAAGAGCACCACGTGGAGCTAAACGCAATGTGCTCAGCAATTCTACAAAATAGACTACCACGAAAGCTAAAAGATCTAGGGAGTTTTACAATTCCATGTTTAATTGGTAGTTTATCTATTGATAATGCATTAGCGGGTTTAGGGGCAAGCATCAATGTTATGCCTTACAAAATGTTTAAACAACTAGGTCTAGGGAAACCCAGACAAACTAGGATGAGCATTCAATTAACTGATAAAACTATAAGAATTCCTAGGGGTATAATAGAAAATGTTCTAATCAAAATTGATAAATTCGTATTCCCAGTAGACTTTGTTATTTTAGACATGGATAAGGACAACATGATTCCTTTAATTTTAGGAAAACCCTTTCTAGCAACTGCTAGGACTAAAATTGATGTTGGTACAGGAGAACTCATTCTTCGTGTAGTTGATGAATCAATCAGTCTTCAAGCTTTTGACTCGGCCAGGACATCAAGTGATGAATGTGAGAAAGTAAATTCAGTTGATAATCGAATTGTTCAACTTTCACCACAGGAAACACCACATGGCTACAAACTTGAGCCGAATCATGGGCCCCAAGCCGTACAAGCTCATAACAGTGAATTGTTAATGGAACCAAACCCAAGGGAAGAACCTGTGGTAAGAAAAGGTAAGGTTGAGGTGTACCATGATTTACCAAAATCGGCAATTACAGAGTACCAACCTCGTGTGCCATATCCTGATGCAATAAAGAAAGACCACACAGAGGAAGAATTCAGTGAACTTACACTTCGAGTAGACGACAAAACAATCACTCTTCAAGCTCTTAACTCAGCTAGGACATCGAGTAATAAAGGTACGAATGTTAATTCTATTGATAATCATTTGGTTCAACCTTCTTTATAGAAAGCATCAAGAAATCACTTAGTTGAGCAAGATCCTAGACCTCGTGCCAACAAAGAAGAAATACATAAGGAACAAAGCCTTAAAGTTGACAAACTAAAAGAGCAGGAAACACAAATCAAAAAGGAACAGGAACCACACAAAGTGAAACCGAAAGAGCCCCCAAACGAGCTGATAGGAACAACAAATCACATCAAAATAGAGGATCAGGTATTGTTGTATAAGGAAGACCCTCGAATCACCAATTAAGACCTCAAGACAAATGAAGAAATCACTTTTAAGGTACTAAATGTCTTCCTATATAGCACAGTCGAGGTCAGCAATCCTAAACTCGACACTTTTGAGGTAAACATTACTCGACTTAAACTATATATCCATAACTGAAGTGATCGCAAGAGAAAGGATTTTCACCTCCTCAAACCACCATGACCATACGAATGATAGGTAAAGTCTAGCTAAGACTATAAACGAGCGCTTCTCGGGAGGCAACCCGAGCACTAACCCCATTTTTACATTTTTTTTATTTTTTATTTTTTATTTTCTTTTTCTTTTTAGCACCTAACCATAAACTAACCAAAGAGCAGATTTCTAGGCCACGCGGCCCTACACATGGGCTACATCTCTATTCAAACCTCATTCCCTATTTTTCTAGTTGTCTTTCATTTTCCATTATTTATTTTTGTTTTTATTTTATTTCATCATTATTTTCTACTTTATTTTATTTTATTTTCTTCTTCTTATTCTTTATGATATTTAGATTTAGCTTAGGATACAATAAAACCAAGCTAGCTACTTTGAGGATTCAATTTCAAACAGTTCGAGACGCTTCCCCACGTTCACCTCCAATCTTATCCGGTTTCTTTTCATAGACTTCATCCAAAAATTAAAAATACTTCTCCCCTTCTCTTTTGATTTTATTATTACATCATTGTTTAGCTATCTTTGTACATTGAGGGCAATGTATATCTTAAGTGTGGGGGGTAATAGTGCCTAACTTTTCGCATGATTCTCAAAACCCTGAATTTAGTCTTGATCTTAAGTATTTTTCTCATATTATTAATTAGGGTGAAATTTCTAATGATTTATGATTTTTATTGATATGTCTTTGAATAAGTCATAGTTAATTGTGCATTGATGATTAAATTTGAAGAATATTAGAGAATCAAGCATGATAAGTCTACTTTCTAAAAATTAAAAATTAATAGGTCGTTGAACTGAATTTGAGTATTACTTTGAAGTTTGAAATTTACAGGGATTGATGTCAAAAACACCCATAATTTTTGTGAGACTTTGAGCCTTATAGAGCATATATTCTTTTTCATGCTCACTTTATTGATTAGGAGTGTGTCAACTTTGAACTGTTATTCTAGAACTTGCCTCGTTTATACATGTCGAGACCACACTTTTGATTTGATATACAGAGATGATAAAGGCACCAATTATTTAACCCACTTATTCCATAAAAATCCTACCTTCACAAATTAACCCCTAGTGAACCCCGTTGAATCCTAACAACCTTTTTATTGACTCACCCACTAATATTAACCCAAAATCCCTTTGTATTTGTTATCACCCTTTCTTTTGACTACCCTTTAATTGAGGTTTGATTTGATTAAGTTACCAAATTATATTAGTTCAGTAGTTGAATTTATCATTTATGATGTAATATTTTAGTTTGTTCTTAAAAAACCCAAGTATATTCAAGATTAGTAGTATATAAAAGAGTTTAGAGCAATTAAACTCCAATTGTTGAAGAAAAAGCTCGTATTAAAGTATTATGAAATTTTAAGTGATGAAAATACTCTTTATTATAGAGTAATTATCAATAGTAGGTATTATTAGTTTTCATTCGATGTAAATATTCATATTTATTTCATTGTTTCTAGTTAGGTAATTTGTCAAGTCAGTCTCGATTCTAACCTTCTAATTCAGCCTATATCCACACCCTTAACCTTAGCCCCGTTACAACCCTGATAAAGACCTTTTAATCTGTGTATCATCTTATATACAGTGGTGGAGATTTACTTTTCAGGCAAGCCTATGGGATTAACTTTTCAGGTTCGACTTAGAGTGCTTATTCTTGAACCTTAAACACTTTGAGTGATTTGAGTGAACCTTTTGTGAGGATGTCAATCCTTGTTGGTTTTGAATTAAAAGCAATTACTTAGATAAGAGGAGACACCTATGTTTTCTTACTACTACAAAGGTATGACTTATCTAGATTGAATCTTTAGGGTTCTTTGAGTTGAATTATCTATGTATAAATTATCTATGAATTATGATGAGACATTGTCGATAGGAGTTATGAAATATGGAAAGATCGTTTTAATTGTAAGTTGAGAATTTTGCTTGAGGACAAGCAAAAGCTTAAGTGTGGGGGTATTTGATAAATCGTAAAAGTAACATATTTTAACCCCATATTTAGTATGCTTTTAGATGATTTAGCCCTTAATTTATGTAAAAAGGTGCTTTTAATCCTTTCTTTTCATGTTTATACTCAGGAAAGCACTCGAGGATGAAAAGAATGAGAAACGAGCTTAAAACGGACCAACTTGGGCTGACCCGAGAAGACGACACGGCCTGGGCTTCATGTCACACGACCGTGCCTTGCCATCCATCTAGAACACTGTCTGTCCCCGATTTACACGGTCGTTCCTCGTCAACAAAAAGCCCAACACGACCCAGGCACGGTTTGCATGGCCGTGCCCCAACCGACAACCCGAAGCACGGCCTGAACCCTAACTTACACGGCCGTGCCTCAATCAACAGAATCAACACACGGCCTGAAGTCGACTTACATGAGCGTATGCCATGGCCGTGCCCCTGCTACGAGAATGAGCAATTTCACTCAGATTTGGATACTTGGAGGCAAAGAAACACATCCTAAGTCTACTTAAACATCCTAGGAGGAATTCTACTTGAATTAGGATACTTAGGAGCCAAGTAAAGCATCTCAAAGCCTATATAAACACCCAAGGTAGAAACTAAAAAGGGAGTTCGGCAGAAGCCGAAACAGGAGGCAGGGTTTTCTGCCAAAGCTTTTATTTAGGGAATGACTTGAAGATAGCCAGTTGATCCATCTCAAGAAGCCGGAGTTCTACTCAAGACGGAGAATCTCCTCTTCAATTCCTTCAGGGGGTTTTAGGGATTTCTTATGTTTTGTTTTATCTTTTCTCTTGAGATGTTTCCTTATTTTGTTATGAACTAAACCCTTCAGATACCTGAAGGGGATGAAACCTATGATGGATTCGTTATTTGATTTCTAAATTATATGATAAGTCCTTAATTTGTTCTTAATTATGTTGCTTAATTTAATCTGATTTGCTTAGGTGGAGGAGGAATAGACTGTGCCTAAAAGTAGATCTAGCATAATTGAGCGGAGTTGATTGGGTGCCTAGAGATAGGGTTACGAGATTTTGCCGGATTAGGGTGAAACCTAATATGGGAATCCATTGAATGATCTACTGCTTCCTTAGGGGGTTATTATAAGAGAACAAGAGTTCCACTAATTAACTTAAGGTTAGACGTTATTCGCCTCGAGAGAGGGTTTAATATGGGTTAGGGAGTCTCACAGATCAAGCTAAGTAAAGAAATCATATGGTTTGGGGAATAAATAATAAGTGAAGTCATAGGTGGATTCTTCCTGAGGGTATCGTCTTCATCAACTGAGTTTTCCTAAAGTCTTTCTCCAATTCATTCTTTTGTCTTTGCATCTAGTTTAGTTTTTCATTAGTTTCATAAACCAATCACTCCATATTTCAGGCTAAATAATAGAAAGAAAGTGAGTAGTAGTACTTTTAGGTTCCCTTGGGTTCGATAAGATATTCTTGCCTAAATTATACTACTGTTCGATAGGTGCACTTGCCTCTATCGTTGTCATAGTTAGTCTACAGGTTCGATCATTCTTTTATAAATACTAAAACTCGACTGTTTGACACGATCAGAGGGTAAATTAAGAAAATGTCCTATGGGCCAATTTATCAAAAATGCCCTTATGGGTCGAATTATAAAAAATACCCCTATGGGCCGGATTACTGAAATGCCCCTATGGGTCGATTTATTAAAATGCTTTAGTGGGCCGAATTATTATATTGCTTTAATGGGGCGATTCATTAAATGTATTCAATAGATTAATGGTTGTTATTAATATGTGGATACTTTATGTTATTATGTATGTTGCATCTCTACATTTTGCATGGGATAGGAAAATTGAATGAAGAGAAGTGTAGCCAGATGGCATTGCCACAAAATTCTGATAATGGCTATGTGCCAACCTAAATATGGATTTGTGCCATCGTGATTATAATACCCTATATGATACTCTGGTGGCTCAGCCGCAAATATTATGATAAATGGAAATTTGCTTGCGATTTGGTGTGATTTGCGGGGTGGGTTGACTTGATCCCCACAGGTGTGATAGGCTGGTACGGGGGTGTGTTGGATGGATGGGTTGGGTTGCATACATTGCACATATATGTATATATTCTGTCATGTAAATGGGTTTCGACCCAAGATTATGCTACATGGGCTCCTGCCTAAGTTAATGCTAAATGGGTTCAGACCCAGTGGATGACAGTAAGGAGATTATGCACTGAGTTCTTGTAACTCACCCTCCTATCTTTCTTAATCCTTGTAGGTAAATCTTAGTGACAATGACTTGGGCCCATGGATGACTCGGTGGAGGCCATACTTCGAAAATAAATGTTTCGAACTTTAGTAAATTAATTTTTTGCTCTATTTCGTTACTTTTATTATGTTGGGTTTAAACTTGTAATAAGGCCTATGGGATAAACTTTAATTTGCTTTATGTTTGGACGTATTTATTATTTTTCTTAAATTGTTTTAAACGGGGATTTTTTTTAAAATCATTAATAATGGTTTTTCCAAAATAGATTAACAAATGGATTTTATAACTAACTTTTACAAATATTTTTAACTTAGAAATTTTCTTTTGAATTATCAACGATATTTTCAAAATTCACGATTTTATAAGATCTCTAGTTCAACTTATCGATTTATCAATCAACCTTCGAGGTTAGTAGTACTTTATAAAATTTTCAAATCAAACTTGTTTTCTCGATTATAGCAAAACAACACCTATTTTAGTATGAATAAAAAGGATTTAACATGTTTTTCTCATGTGACATGTCAGATCCAGTCATAACGCATGGGCCGAGTTTGGGTGTTACAGCTATTTAGCCTAGCTGAACCGCCCCTTTTAGGTTGGCCTCTAGGGTGTTTATATAGGTTTTTGGAATGTCTTTTTTTGCCTCTAAGTACCCTAATCTGAATGGAACTCTTCTTTGCTGCGGCAGGGACACGCTTGTAACAGCCTGGTTTAGACGCTATCGGAACAGTGGTTTTGAGACCACAAATCTGAGGTCAGAATAATAATTTAATGTTTTTTCGTGTGAATAGTATGTGACATAGTCTATGTGATAATTTGATCGTTTGTGTACCGAATTAAGAGAAAGTATTTAATCGCATAAAGAATAAAAGTTATGTACTGATTTATAATTACTTAAGTATTGTTGTCTTATTAATGTGGGGGCCTTAGGAGGCAATTAGCCCAATTTTAAGATAGTGGGGTGTTAAATGACAAGATAACCATATTGATAATTTGTTTTATATGTTTAATGAAAGGACAATTTGGTAAAAAGAAAATTAAGTTAATTATATGAAACAAAAACATGAATTAGTGGAGTTCATGGTTTTCTTTGCCGATAATTGAAAGAAAAAGAAAGAAAATAAGCTTCCTAGGTTGCGGCTAAGACTTTGGCTAAATTAAGGTGAGTTTTGTCTTCAGTTTTTGGTGATTTCTACGTTTTTGTGATCGTTGTTTTGTCTACTATCAAGCCCATGTCTCAATTTTGTGTATTAATGATGTTTGTGGAAAATTCCATTGATGCTATGAGGAGCTTTGTGATGAGTGTTGGTGTTAAATGAAAGATATGTGTTTAATGAACATGTGTTGTTCTTGAAATTATAATGAATTTAGCTAATTAGGGCTAAATTGTAAAAATAGCATTTTGAAGGACTAGATTGTGAAATAATGAAATGTGTAGGATTGTATGAGTATAGTGAAAATTTGGCTAAGCTTGTACTAGGTGAAATTATGTGAATTTGATGATTTTGTGAATTAGGGACTAAAGTGTCGAAATGTGAAAGTGTGAGGGTATTTTTTAAAATGCCCAAAATATGTATGTTTGGACTAAAATGATTGAATTGATGATTGAATGGATTGAATTTGAATGTGTATAGACCAAGAGAGGAGAGGTTCGGATCGAGGTCGAGGCAAAGATAAAGTGCTCGATTAATCGACCGTATTGATAGTTCGACATCCGAGGTATGTTCGGATATAATACATGTATTTAAGATGTGTTTTAGCAATATGAAATGAATATGTATATGTGTATAAAAGTGAGTTGCTATGTGCATGATTTTAGTTGATGGCACTAAGTGTGCGAAATTGAAATTGAAATAGAAATGAATAGCACTATGTGTGCGACGATATGAAAGCTTCGGCTTATTGAATTAGCACTGTGTGTGTGTAACACCCCAAACCCAGCCCATACGTCATGACCAGATCTGGTATGCTACGGGTTGAATGTTGAAAACTTTGCTTTAAAGGGGTTTTGAAAATCTTAGTTTAATTTAACCGACTAATCATTAGTTGTGACATTTTTGAAAGGAACCTTAACATTCGCGTTGAATGTGCTTGAAAAGCCCATTTTCATTTTACTTACAATTAAGACTTTGAAAACATAAGCTTATAAATTGTAACATAAAAAAAATATAGATCGATAACCTAAGTTATGGAGGCCTTATTACAAAAATAATCCCAGAATTAAAACTCAATGAAAAATCGAAAACACTCTATGAAAATAAAAGACTTGATGGCCCCTCGAGTCCGCCTCGGCTCCCATGTCCACGATCTACTACTCATCTAAAAAGTTGGGAAAAATAAAAGGGTGAGTCACCAAGACTCAGTGTATAAATCCCGAAAACACATAAAAGCCTTGAGGCCCACAAACACATTATGGTCCTCGGCCCATACACAATGGCAACAGATTATTTTCATGCAACATGGTCCATCTCAAACCTAAAAGTCCATCCTCTACACACCCCCGTACCAACCATCACACCGTGGGGATTTCTACAATCAATCCTCCATCCGCTACGCACCATATCGACAGCTGAGCTGCCTGTCATAAAGACCGATCACTATGTGACCTATTTGGCAAAGCCACCGATCGCTATGCGACCTTAATAATATATCGACAGCTCTGCTGCCAGTCATAAAGACCGATCACCATGTGACCAATGTGGCAAAGCCACAGATCGCTATGCGTCCTTCTTCCCCTTCATCATATCAATCCCATCCCATGCATGCATGCATACAAGAATCAAATCATTATACTATCTAAAAAGATCACATACTTTCACATACTTCGATACACATAGAGATGTTTCTATGGTCACGTACCTGGCATCCCTTGCCTACCCTTTTTGGGTAACACGACTATTCATATAGCCTATTTTTAGCTTTTAGCTGATAACATATACATAGTACAGTTTAACTAGTGTGATAGAGATCTACACACCTGATTATCGATAGGATAGTACTTTCTATGTCGACACTATCAAAAACTGATACATCGGCTAACTGTATAAGGTTTTGTTCCGAAGCTAGTCCACAACCCGGTGGCCAATCCCGTACTACTGACACCGTGTGTCTCTTGAACTTTGGGGCTGGGACTACAGATCCAACCCCTTCCTTCGATTTGCTGACATTCGAGTCCATGAATGACCTTAATTAGAGGATACTATAATGATTACTTAACGAGGTATTAGTAAGGCACAATAAGGAAAAGAAACTAATTGAACACTTAGGGAGAATCGAAACCCTTACCTTTAAATCCCGAAAAAGTAATTTGGTTCGAAGGCTAACGATTTCTGGCTTAGAAACCTAGGCGATTAGATCTCCTTCAAATCTCAGAATGCCGCCCAAAAAGAACAGAGATTAGTGAAAACGTCAAACTAAAGATGGCCTATCAACCAACAAGCCATTTGGCTATGGTCTCAAAAATCGAAAGAGAAAAAAAGAATAGAAGAACTCGGTACTTACCTTAACACAGAGAATTCAGCAACTCCTAGGGAATTTCAGCTTTTGAGAAGATCGGAAAAAAAGATGATCTCAAGAGATCTATGAAGATTCGGCTTTGATGAAGAAATCAAAAAAGAGAAAAGAATAGACAAGGGTATTCGACTATGGAGATGAAAGTAGAGAAAACAATGAAATTTCTGCTTTTGCATAAAAATGGAGATGAGAGAATAAGATTAAGGGTTTCAGATTTTTCAATATCAATCAGCTATGGTATGTAAGTGGAGAGGAAAGTAGAGTTAGGAGTTTTCAGTTTCGGCAGAAAAGGAGAAGAAGAACCCTTAATTGCCGAAATTAGGAGGAGAAAAGAAGAAGTAAAAGAAAATCAAAAAGATATGCTTTAGGAAAATAATAAGAATTCGGCACCCCCCTTAGCCCTATCTAGTCGTTTTCCCCCTTTGCACTCAGTGTTGGAATTTCGACCACCACTGCGACCAGCAGATAAATCCTAAATTTCCTCCCTTATCTTTATCTGCCACTCATCCTCAGTGTCATGGGTAACACCACCTCTTCCTTCCTTTATCAGCACATTATCATCATTAAAAATTCCTAATTTCAAGCATCATTGCCGTCCCCCTCTACCCATCTAATTGTCGAAAATTAACTAGATTAAATTAAAAAGAATTGGGCTTAATGCAACTTGAATTTGGGCCTCCTCAGCTGACGCCACTTCTCTGCTCTCACTAAGTGGCGCCACTTTGCCACTGGGCCATAAGCCCATTTTGTATTTTAAAGCATAGATAACCTCTTTTAAGCCCTAACTTATCAGGCTTTCCACTAGAGTGTCCAAACAGGAAATTCGATTAAGGCTTCGGCCCAACTTCGAGCCCACTCTAGACCCCTAAAAGATTCTAACAAGCATAGTAAGCACAACCACACACATAGAACGCATAGGCCCATTAATTCAGGATGTTATAGTTCTACCCCCTAAAGAAATTTTGGCCTCGAAATTACCTGATCAGAATAGATGTGGGTATTGCTGCTGCATTTCTTCCTCGGGCTCTGAAGTATCCTCCTCAGAACCGTGATTCTGCTATAGAACCTTAACCAACGGAACCATTTTCCTTCGTAACACTTTGACATCACAATCCAGGATTTCCACTGGTTCCTCTTCAAAGGATAAATCGGGTCTTACTTCGATTTCCTCCACACGCACCACATGAGACAGATCTGAACGATATCGTCTCAACATAGAAACGTGGAATTCATTGTGAATCTGGCTTAGCTCAAAAGGTAGCTCTAGCTGATAAGCTACCGGCCCTACTCATTTTAACACCTGATAAGGTCCGATAAATCTGGGACTTAATTTACCCTTCCGTCCAAACCTCAGCACTTTCTTCCATGGCGACACCTTCAAGAACACCTTGTCACCCACTGCAAACTCTATGTCTTTACGCTTCAAGTCTGCATAGGACTTCTGTCGGTCTAATGCTTCCTTTAGTCGAGCTCGAATTAACTCAACCTTCTCCTCTGTCTCGGTAACCAACTCGGACCCAAAATTTGACGTTCCCCTAATTTCGTCCAACAGGTAGGAGTACGACACTTCCGCCCGTACAATGCTTCATAGGGCGCCATCTGAATACTAGACTAGTAGTTGTTGTTGTAAACAAACTCCGCCAACTGTAAAAACTCTTCCTTAAAAACATAACAGTCCTTCCTCATTCATACTGAAGTCCGTCGATCCATCACTTGATCCTACATGAAAATTCTCATTTAGCAACTCATCAGTCTGCTGCTTCTCCTTAACCTGACTGACCCAAGAAGGTTTCACTTGAAGTTTAGCCAATAAGCTCCCATCATCATAAAAACTAAGGTAAGCAAACATTGCCCTCAAGTCAGAGATTACTTTATGACTTAAGGCATCCGCCACCACATTAGCTTTACCCGGATGGTACTCGATCGAGCAATCATAATCCTTTAACAACTTGATCCACCTCCTCTGCCTTAAATTCAACTCCTTCTAGGTCAAAAGGTATTTTAGGCTTTTATGATCTGTATAAATAACAGATTTCTCCCCGTACAGATAATGTCTCCAAATCTTTAAAGCAGAAACCACCACCGCCAACTCCAAATCATGGGTGGGATAATTTGCTTTGTGCGGTCTTATGTAACATCCTGATAATTAGGGGTTATGCATTTCACTTAATTGAATGATGTTGCATGCTTAATTATTATTAAGTGTAATTTTGGAAGTTATTTGAGCTTCATTAATTAAGTGAATGCTTAGTGAAACTTTTAATTTCTATTAATTAAGAGAGAGCTAAGCAAATTAGGCCTTAAGAATTAATGACAAGAGGTTTCTAGCATGAATTGAGTAATTGGCAAGGTGGTTAAGGTACATGGATGTGTGATTGAGGTGTGAAGTTCGAATCTCCTAGCTAGCATTAGGGAGGATTTTAATTTTTTTTGTTTTCTTCCCTATAAGTGTCGGCCAAGAAAGTTCTAGAGTGGATGAGCATTCATTCATTTTTGGCTATTTGACCATGTGAAAAAGGAAGCTAGGAACTTATGGCATGGAATCATAAGTTGATGATAAGATGAGGGGGACAAAAGGCATGATACGGGGCAAGGTTTTGGGAGTGTGCTCATGGTCAATTGACCATGAACCTAGACGGCATGAAGGGCTAAAGGGAGTGGTTTAATTGTGAAGCAAATTTTGGATATGATGGGGAAGAAACAAGGAGGAAAAAGGGGGATGATGTTGGCTAGGTTGACCGAAAATTAGTGTAGCCATTAGGGTGCTAGTTGGCCAAAGATCCTAGCAAAATTGTCCATCTTTTCCCCTTCTCCAAAACCTTTTTTCTAAACCGAAACTATCATTGGCATTTGGTACAAGTTTACTTTGTTTTGGCATTGGTATTTTTGACCAAATAGGTACCTTTATTTCATCTTTTCCTCTCAAAATTTTATTTCTCTTTTGATGCCAAAATATTTTCACTTTTGAAGTCACTTCTTTTCTTTCTCTTTAGTGCCGAATTTAGCTATCACCAAAAGCCTTCTCTTTCATTTTCTTTTCTTTCTTTTTCATTCTATTTCTCTTCTCTCTTTCCCCTCTCATTGTCGAAACCACAAAGGATAAAGAACCACCTTCAATTGTTACCTCATTGGCCGAATGTGCAAAGGTTCCTAAACACATTTCTTTTCTTTTGAGAAATCACCATCATCATATTCTTCTCCTCTTTCTCTTTTCTTCCTTCTCTCTTTCCTTCTCTTTTCATTCTCTTTCTTCTTTCCCTCAAAACCAAAACCATCATATTGAAACCACCATTTCTCTTCTCTTTTTGTTAAGGCCAAATTATCATATTCTTTTCTTCTTATTCAAAGCCGAATCTTGAAGGACTCAAAGTAAGATTTTATCAATTATTTTCATCATTCCATTTTACTTTAGCAAACTTAAAATCATGATCTTTTATTTTCTCTCCTAGGCCGATTCATTTGAAAAGATTTTTCAAAGATCTTTGTTGAAGACAACCTTTAAGTAATCATTCAAAATCATCAAGGTAAGGTTATTTATTTAGATCATATCAATTTCTTTAGATGGATCACTAATCTACGTTATTTTTAGGGGCGATCTAAGATCATCAAGATAGGTAAGAAAAGAGCCGTACGGAGTGTTTGGAAGAGAGGAGGTATTCCTTTACCATCAAACTACAAGCGAAGAAATTTGTATCGGCGGTTAGAGACTTTCCACGGGTTGTGGACCCTCCGCTAACGAGGATCGGTTATTCAAGTAGTCGTATAATCGAACCACTTTACGTTGGTGGAATATCGGTGGTTTTGATCCATCTAGTGTAGAAAAACCACAAATAAGCATCATTCGTGAATCCGAGGGTAAGGATTTAGATCCATCGTCAATAAGTGTAATATTGTTAACAAAAGTTTATACTAACCAAGTGTGTCAATCAATTAGGTGTTGACGAGCAAGAGGGTATTGTTCTCTTGTCACTAGGTGTGTAATCTTACATTAAAAATCTCATAAGATTTACATATATTTAATTGTGACTATATGACCATGTGTATGATTGTGCTTTTGGATACCATTCAGTGGCATACGATATTCAGGTATGTTTACCCCAATATTTTGTTTATTTTGCTATATGCATCAATATGAAATAAGCATGACTATATTATGATTTGTGGGGTAAATAACATGAAAATCGATTTGATATGTATGTGCATGGGGCATATGGGTATATCGATAAAGGAGGAAGTATTCGGTGGTTTTACCACATTTACGTGACTTCGGTCACATATGTGAATTTGGTGACTTGGTCACGTATATTTAACTCGGTGACTTGGTCACATATTTGACTCGGTGACTTCGATCACGTATGTGAATCTGGTGACTTGGTCACGTATTTGAAATTTGGACTTGATCGGTGACTTGGTCACATCTGTTTTGGTGGCTTTGCCACAATAAGGGCGATGTGCATGTTGATGCTGACAATTGCCTTCGATGGTGTGTAGCGGATGGAGGGTCGATTTAGTAATCCCACGGTGTCTTTGGTTGGTGCGGGGGTGTGTAGCGGATGGATATTTAGGTTGGGCCGGGCTTGCATTTCATTTCATGAACATAACCATGTAATATTGAATGATTATTATTTGTTCTGCTATGAAATGAGCCTTTGGGCTAAATATAAGCTAAATGGGCCTTTGGGCTAAATATAAGTTAAATGGGCCTTTGGGCTAAATATGAGTTAAATGGGCCTATGGCCATATGTGAAATTTTTGAGCTTAAAAGCATTTGATAAAATGGGCTTTTTAGTGTATGTGTTATACATTGAGTTTATAACTCACCCATTTTATGGGATAACTTTTGGATGACTCGAGTGCGATGGATCTAGGCGTGAGGATTTTGAGGTGGCGAGTGCTCGTATCAAGTATTGTGGAGATTTTCCAACTTAAACTTATTAATTTTTAAATTTTATTACTTAGACTTTATTATGGATTTGCCAATTTTATGTAATAAGGCCACTATAAACTATTTTTAATTTTGTGTTTGGATTTATTTTAAATTCTGCCATGAACAATTATCAATTAAAATAACTAAATGGTTTTCGATAAATAATTTAAAAAGGTTTTTGTCAGTAATATATATATGTTTTAAGAATATACAATTCTATTTTTCAACTAATCCCAACTCGATCTTTAAGTTAATCCGTTTTACTTAAAATCATCAAGTTTTCTTGAACAAACGTTATTCCGCTAAAGTTTTACTCGAGGAACATACCAAATCAGGTTAGGCTTTTTGGGCCGGGTTTGGGGTGTTTTAGCTTGGTATCAGAGCCCAGTTTTAAACTCTCGGCCTTGGGTTTTGAAGCCCACAACGTTTTCAAAAGTTGACCCAAATGATTTTTTTTGAAAGTTTTTTTAAGTTAAAAGATTTTATAAGAGCATGGCACTCGAGTTCTCGGCCCAGATCCATCAGGTATGTACTTTATCGATATGTGATATGTATGATAGTTTAAACTTAAACTATACTTTAGAGACATGGACCCTAGGTGTATGTGTGCTACTACGGAAACCACTAAATATCTATTTCATAAGACTTTCTTTTAATAAGAAGTGAAAAGATTCTAATACATAAGACTTTTCGTAAAAACAGATAAGATACGTAGTAGACATGAGCTTTAGGGGACGAGGTCGTCATGTACATGGAAGAGGAAGGATGACTGTTTCGGAACCAGTTCGATCTGGTCAAGGTTCTGAGAATGAAGCTCCGCCACCGGATGTTGGGGCAGACTTTCAAGAATAAAATGAAGGTGGTGACGCAGTATCACAAGTTGTCTTTGTGAGTTTTGGAGCAGTAGCGAAGCTAGTTCGGAAATGGGTCTCGAAAGTCGATGGTGAGAGACTAAGATCGAATGGAGTGAGGTTTTCGGAGGAGTATCCGAGTAGCTCCAAATGTAGCTGAATATTGGTTGGAGGCAGTCGAGAGGATCATGGACGATATAGACTGCACTGATGAAGAGAAATTGAAAGGTGCTATTTCACTTCTCCGTGATGAAGCTTACCAGTGGTGGCTTACTATCAAGGAGAGTACCCCTGTGGATCGTCTAGATTGGGGGTACTTTAAGATTAAATTCGAAGGGAAATACATTGGAGCCAGCTACATCGACTCCCAAAGGAAGATATTTCTGAATTTGGTCGAAGGAAACAAGTTGATGCTGAATATGAAGCAGAATTTTTGCGACTTAGCCGTTATGCCAGAGGGATAGTGGCTACGGAATATGAACGGTGTATCAGATTTGAAGATGGACTTAGAGATGAATTGCGAGTGATGATTGCACCACACCGTGAAAGAGATTTTGCAATCTTAGTGGAAAGGGCAAGAATTGCGAAGAGGCTAAACTGATTGAGAGGCGAACCGGATGAGGGCGAGTAAGAATAAGAGAAGCTTTGGGTCCTCAGGGTCATCCGGGAATTTTTAGAAGAAATCAAGAAATGAAGGATCGTGAGGTCAACAGACTGCTTCGGGAGGACAAAATCGTACTTGTTCTCAGTGTGGGAAAATGCACTCGGGAGAATGTTGGAAAAAGACCGGCGGATGTTTCAAGTGCGGTTCGAAGGATCATATGATCAAGGATTGCCCAATGAACTCAGAAAAGAACCGTCCAGCAAGTCAGGGTGCTAATCAGTCGATGAAGTGGACGATGGCCGATAAGAGGCCATGGTCCAAATGGAAGGGCAATGGTTCCAGAGAGGTCGGAACTTGAGCGAGGCGATGGTAGCTCGAGGTGAGACAACCAGGTTTGGTGTATGCGGTTAAATCATGAGAAGACAACGATGGATCATCGATGTTATCACGATGCGTTTCGATTTACAGGTTACCCTTTATTGCTTTGATAGATATAGGTCAACTCATTCCTATATCGCTAGTGAAGTATCTGGGACTTTGCATGTGACTTCAAAGCTGTACCTAGGAAGATGATCGTACTTAGTCCTTTAGGATGCGGTGAGTTGTAGACAAACTTTTAAGGAAGTGCCTCTAGAAGTCCAAGGGATACAATTTTCAGCTGATTTAATAGAGTTGCCGTTCGGAGAATTCGACCTTATCTTAGGCATGGACTGGCTTGTGAAGTACCGTGCAAATGTGGATTGTGCTGCTAAGTGGATGTCATTAAGAACTTTTGATGACAAAGAAGTTGTAGTGATGGGCGAGAGACGGAACTACTTATCTAATGTAGTATCCGCTCTTAAGGTAGAAAAGATGGTTAGAAAGGGATGTGAAGCCTTCCTGATGTTGGTGAGTGCTTTGGAGGCTAAGGAAGCAACTGCTAATGAAGTCAGGACTGTGAATGAATTTGTAGATGTTTTTTCAGAAGAACTTCCAGGTTTGCCTCCGAATCGTGAGGTAGAATTCGGGATAGACTTATTGCCTGGAACGGCGCCAATTTCTATTGCTCCATATAGAATGGCACCGAAGGAGTTGGTTGAGTTGAAGGCTCAAATTCAGGAGTTGCTTGATCGTGGATTCATTCGACCTAGTGTGTCTCCATGGGGAGCACCGGTCCTATTCGTGAAGAAGAAGGACGGATTGATGAGGATGTGTATAGACTACCGACAGTTGAATAAGCTGACCATCAAGAACAAGTATCCTTTGCCAAGGATCGACGACTTGTTTGATCAGCTTAAGGGAGCTGCGGTATTCTCAAAGATTGATCTAAGGTCGAGGTATCATCAGCTTAAAGTGAAAGAAGCGGATATCCATAAGACGGCTTTTCGAACTAGATATGGGCATTATGAATTTCTGGTAATGCCATTCGGATGGACAAATGCCCCAACTGCGTTCATGGATATGGTGAACCGAATTTTCCAGCCCTACTTGGATCAATTTGTCGTGGTATTCATAGACGACATCTTAGTGTATTCTAAGTCTGAAGTAGAACATGATGAGCATCTCCGGATTGTGTTATGAGTTTTAAGGGAGAAGAAACTGTACGCCAAATTCAGTAAGTGTGAATTTTGGCTGAAAGAAGTTACATTTTTAGGCCATGTGGTATCGGTAGAAGGGATAAGGGTGGATCCTCGGAAGATTGAGGCTGTGCTAGATTGGAAACCACCTAAGTCCGTGGTCGAGGTTATGATTTCTTGGGTTTAGCGGATACTATAGAAGATTCGTTGAAGGATTTTCATCGATAGCTACACCTTTAACGAAATTGTTGAGAAAGGAAGTACCTTTCGTGTGGGTGATAAGCAAGAAGAGAGCTTTGAGAAGCTCAAGAAAGTTTTATTGAAGCTTGGTTTTGATCCACTGAGGGTGAAAGGATTTTGTCTTGTATTGTGATGCTTCTCACACAAGATTAGGATGTGTTCGATGCAAGGCGAAGGTAAGGCGTATCGTCTCGGCGATTGAGACCGCACAAGGTTAATTACCGACGCATGACTTGGAGTTAGCGGTTGTAGTCTTTGCTCTTAAGGTTTAGAGACATTACTTATACGGGAGAAGTCAGTGATATATACGGACCATAAAAGTCTAAAATATCTACTGACTCAGAAAGAACTGAATTTGAGGCAGCGAAGGTGGATAGAGTTATTGAAAGACTACGACTGTTCCATCGAGTACCACTCGGGCAAGGCAAATGTGGTGGCAGACGCTCTAAGTCGAAAAGTGGTGTCAGATTTGAGGGCAATGTTTGCACACCTTAGTCTTTACGACGATGGAAGCTTATTGGCAGAACTTCAGGTTAAGCCGACATGGTTAAGTCAAGTGAAAGAGAGGCAGTTAGTAGATAAAGATCTGAGTGAAAAGCTTCGACAGGTGCAGAGTGGGAAATTGAAAGATTTTGGTATTAACAGTGAAGGGGTATTGTGCTTCAAAGGTAAAGTCTGTATGCCTAGGGATCAGGAGTTGAGGCAAAAGATACTTCAGGAATCGCATGGTAGCCCCTATGCTATGCATCCTGGAGGAAGTAAGTTATATCGAGACTTGCGAGATCAGTTTTGGTGGTCTGGTCTTAAGCGAGAAGTTACGAAATTTGTAGGAAAGTGCTTGACGTGTCAGGAAGTCAAGGCTGAACATCAAGTACCATCGGGATTACTTCAACCGATAAAGATTCCGCAGTGGAAGTGGGAGAGAATCACCATAGACTTTGTAAGTGGGCTTCCTCTTACGCCTACTAAGAAAGACTCTGTATGGGTGATAGTAGACCGATTGGCGAAATCTGCACATTTTATCCTAGTTCGGATTGATTACTCTTTGCAGAAATTGGCGAAGTTATATGTGGCTGAGATTGTGAGATTGCATGGAGTGTCGTTGTCGATAATTTCGGACAGAGATCCGAGGTTTACGTCGCGATTTTGGAAAGCATTGCATCAAGCTTTGGGCACCAGATTGGACTTTAGTACGGCATTTCATCCTCGGTCGGCGGTCGATCGAAAGAGTAATCAAATCTTAGAAGATATGTTAAGGGGATGTGTGATAGATTTCAAGGAAGTTGGGAGGAATTCTTACCGTTATGAATTTGCGTACAACAACAGTTTCCAATCCAGTATACGGATGGCACCATATGAAGCACTATATGGACGAAAGTGTCGCACTCCTACGTGTTGGACAGAATTAGGAGAACGTCAGATTTTGGGTCCAGAGATAGTGGCTGAATCTGAAAAAAAGGTTAAGGTAATCCGGGCTCGGTTAAAGGAAGCATCTGACAGACAAAAATCGTACGCAGATCTAAAGCGGAAAGAAATAGAGTATGCAGTTGGAGACCAAGTTTTCCTAAAGGTTTCACCTTGGAAAAAGGTGATGAGATTTGGACGCAAAGGGAAGCTAAGTCCCAGGTTCATTGGACCTTATCGGATTGTGAAGCGGGTCGGATCTGTGGCATATCAGTTAGATTTGCCTTCGGAACTGAAGCAAATGCATGATGTGTTCCATGTTTCAATGTTACGCCGTTATCGGTCGGATCCATCTCATGTAGTGCCAGTTGAGGAGGTGGAATTAAGATCGATTTGTCATATGAAGAGGAGCCAATTCAAATTCAGGCGAGATGTAAAGGTTTTACGGAGAAAATCGGTTCCTCTCGTTAAGGTATTATGGCGTAATCATGGATCGAAGAAGCTTCGTGGGAGCCGGAGAAAGCGATGCGACAAACAATACCCTCACTTATTCACTAGGTAATTTCGAGGACGAAATTATTTTAAGGGGTAGAAGCGTAACATCCCGATAATTAGGGGTTATGCATTTCACTTAATTGAATGATGTTGCATGCTTAATTATTATTAAGTGTAATTTTGGAAGTTATTTGAGCTTCATTAATTAAGTGAATGCTTAGTGAAACTTTTAATTTCTATTAATTAGAGAGAGCTAAGCAAATTAGGCCTTAAGAATTAATGACAAGAGGTTTCTAGCATGAATTGAGTAATTGGCAAGGTGGTTAAGGTACATGGATGTGTGCTTGAGGTGTGAAGTTGAATCTCTAGCTAGCATTAGGGAGGATTTTAATTTTTTTTTGTTTTCTTCCTATAAGTGTCGGCCAAGAAAGTTCTAGAGTGGATGAGCATTCATTCATTTTTGGCTATTTGACCATGTGAAAAGGAAGCTAGGAACTTATGGCATGGAATCATAAGTTGATGATAAGATGAGGGGACAAAAGGCATGATATGGGGCAAGGTTTTGGGAGTGTGTTCATGGTCAATTAACCATGAACCTAGGCAGCATGAAGGGCTAAAGGGAGTGGTTTAATTGTGAAGCAAATTTTGGATATGATGGGGAAGAAACAAGGAGGAAAAAGGGGGATGATGTTGGCTAGGTTGACCGAAAATTAGTGTAGCCATTAGGGTGCTAGTTGGCCAAAGATCCTAGCAAAATTGTCCATCTTTTCCCCTTCTCCAAAACCTTTTCCCTAAACCGAAACTATCATTGGCATTTGGTACAAGTTTACTTTGTTTTGGCATTGGTATTTTTGACCAAATAGGTACCTTTTATTTCATCTTTTCCTCTCAAAATTTTATTTCTCTTTTGATGCCAAAATATTTTCACTTTTGAAGTCACTTCTTTTCTTTCTCTTTAGTGCAATTTAGCTATCACCAAATGCCTTCTCTTTCATTTTCTTTTCTTTCTTTTCATTCTATTTCTCTTCTCTCTTTCCCTCTCATTGTCGAAACCACAAAGGATCAAGAACCACTTTCAATTGTTACCTCCTTGGCGAATGTGCAAAGGTTCCTAAACACATTTCTTTTCTTTTGAGAAATCACCATCATCATATTCTTCTCCTCTTTCTCTTTTCTTCCTTCTCTCTTTCCTTCTCTTTTCATTCTCTTTCTTCTTTCCCTCAAAACCGAAACCATCATATTGAAACCACCATTTCTCTTCTCTTTTTGTTAAGGTCAAATTATCATATTCTTTTCTTCTTATTCAAAGCCAAATCTTGAAGGACTCAAAGTAAGATTTTATCAATTATTTTCATCATTCCTTTTTACTTTGGCAAACTTAAAATCATGATAAGATTTTATCAATTATTTTCATCATTCCTTTTTACTTTAGCAAACTTAAAATCATGATCTTTTATTTTCTCTCCTAGGCCGATTCATTTGAAAAGATTTTTCAAAGATCTTTGTTGAAGACAACCTTTAAGTAATCATTCGAAATCATCAAGGTAAGGTTATTAATTTAGATCATATCAATTTCTTTAGATGGATCACTAATCTACGTTATTTTTAGGGGCGATCTAAGATCATCAAGATAGGTAAGAAAAGAGTCGTACGGAGTGTTTGGAAGAGAAAAGGTATTCCTTTACCATCGAACTACAAATGAAGGGCTATATCGGCGGTTAGAGACTTTCCACCGGGTTGTGGACCCTCTGCTAACGAGGATCGGTTATTCGAAGTAGTGCGTACAATCGAACCACTTTACGTTGGTGGAATATCAACGGGTTTTGATCCATCTAGTGGAGAAAAACCACAAATAACTGTTATTCGTGAATCCGAGGGTAAGGATTTAGATCCATCGCCAATAAGTGTAATATTGTTAACAAAAGTTTATACTAACCAAGTGTGTCAATCAATTAGGTGTTGACGAGCAAGAGGGTATTGTTCTCACTGTCACTAGGTGTGTAACCTTACATTAAAAATCTCATAAGATTTACATATATTTAATTGTGACTATATGACCATGCGTATGATTGTGCTTTTGGATACCATTCAGTGGTATACGATATTCAGGTATGTTTACCCCAATATTTTGTTTATTTTGCTATATGCATCAATATGAAATAAGCATGACTATATTATGATTTGTGGGGTAAATAACATGAAAATCGATTTGATATGTATGTGCATGGGCATATGGGTATATCGATAAAGGAGGAAGTATTCGGTGGTTTTACCACATTTACGGTGACTTCGGTCACATATGTGAATTTGGTGACTTGGTCACGTATATTTGACTCCGGTGACTTGGTCACATATTTGACTCTGGTGACTTGGTCACGATGTGAATCTGGTGACTTGGTCACGATTTGAAATTGGACTTGGTCGGTGACTTGGTCACATCTGTTTTGGTGGCTTTGCCACAATAAAGGCGATGTGCATGTTGATCGCAAGCGCCTTCGATGGTGTGTAGCGGATGGAGGGTCGATTTAGTAATCCCACGGTGTCTTTGGTTGGTACGGGTGTGTAGCGGATGGATATTTAGGTTGGGTAGGGCTTGCATTTGAACATAACCATGTAATATTGAATGATTATTATTTGTTACGCTATGAAATGGGCCTTTGGGCTAAATATAAGCTAAATGGGCCTTTGGGCTAAATATAAGTTAAATGGGCCTTTGGGCTAAATATGAGTTAAATGGGCCTATGGCCATATGTGAAATTTTGAGCTTAAAAGCATTTGATAAAATGGGCTTTTTAGTGTATGTGCTATACATTGAGTTTATAACTCACCCATTTTATGGGATAACTTTTAGATGACTCGTAGTACGATGGATCAGGCGCGAGGATTTGAGGTGGCGATGCTCAGTATCAAGTATTGTGGAGATTTTCCAACTTAAACTTATTAATTTTAAATTTTATTACTTAGACTTTATTATGGATTTGCCAATTTTATGTAATAAGGCCACTATAAACTATTTTTAATTTTGTGTTTGGATTTATTTTAAATTACGCCATGAACAATTATCAATTAAAATAACTAAATGGTTTTCGATAAATAATTTAAAAAGGTTTTTCGGTAATATATATATATGTTTTAAGAATATACAATTCTATTTTTCAACTAAGCCCAACTCGATCTTTAAGTTAATCCGTTTTACTTAAAATCATCAAGTTTTCTTGAACAAACGTTATTCCGCTAAAGTTTTACTCGAGGAACATAGCAAATCCGATTAGGCTTTTTGGGCCGGGTTTGGGGTGTTTCATCTTAACTGCCGAGATGCATACGGAACAACCTTTCTATCTTGCATCAACACGCATCCGAGTCCCGTGTGTGACGCATCACAGTAAATTACGAATTCCTTTCCAGCTTCCGGCCGAATCAATAACGGAGCCTCCGTCAACATCCTTTTCAACTTCTCGAAACTCTCTTGCTGCTTACTAGACCAAATAAATGGAACTCCTTTCCGTAATAACTTAGTCAATGGTGCCACGATTGAAGAAAATCCTTCAACAAACCTTCGATAGTACCCGGCCAGACCAAGAAAACTCTGAATTTCTACCACAGACCTAGGTGGCTTCCAATCCAACACCGCTTATATTTTTTGAGGGTCAACCCTAATCCCCTCTGCAGACACAACGTGGCCTAGAAAAGTAACTTCACTTAGCCAAAATTCGCACTTACTAAATTTGGCACACAACTGTTTCTCCCTCAGAATCTGCAAAACCTCTCGCAGATATGAATCATGCTCCTCTTCCGATCTTGAGTAAACCAAGATATCATCTATAAATACCATGACAAACCGATCAAAGTAGGGTTGGAACACTCGGTTCATCAAATCCATAAACGTTGATGGTACGTTAGTCAACCCAAATGGCATTACCAAAAATTCGTAATGGCCATAATGGGTCCTGAAAGTTGTCTTATGAATAACCGATTCTTTGACCTTAAGCTGATGGTACCCTGATCTCAAATCTATCTTTGAGAACACTGACGCCCCTTTCAGTTGATCGAACAAGTCATCAATCCTTGGCAACGGATACTTGTTCTTGATAGTTAACTTGTTCAGCTGACGGTAGTCAATGCACATACGCATTGATCCATCCTTCTTCTTAACAAATAATACTGACGTTCCCTAAGGTGACACACTTGGTCGAATAAATCCTTTATCTAACAACTCTTGTATTTGTGCTTTCAACTCTACCAACTCCTTTGGCTCCTTCCTATATGGAGCGATAGACACTGGTGCTGTTCCCGGAAGAAGATCGATACCAAACTCCACTTCATGATTCGGAGGTAATCCCGAAAGCTCTTTTGGGAAAACATCAGAAAATTCCTTCACCGTCCTAATGTCCCCAACAATTAGGTCCTTGGCTTCCAGAGCCCGAACAAACATTAATACTACCTCGCATCCTTTTCTCACCATCCATTCTGCTCTTAGGGCAGTCACTTCATTCGACAGACAGTTCCCCATTTCTCCTATCACCAACACTTCGCCACCCTCGGGGGTTTTCAACACCATACGCTTGGCTGCACAATCTAAATTAGCTTGATACTTCACTAGCCAATCCATGCCTAATATTGATTCGAACTCTCCAAACGCTAATTCCATCAGATCCGTCTGAAAAACTATTCCCTAAACTTCTAAGGGTACCTCCCGATAGAGTTTATCTACTACCACAGATTGTCCTAATTGGCTAATTACAGTCATCACCCTAGGGGTAATCTCAGAATCTAAACTTAAAGTTCCAGACACACTACTAGCAACATATGAATGTGTCGACCCAATGTCAATCAATGCAGTGTAAGGCAAACCAAATATTAAAAACGTACCGGTTATAACATCCGGTGCATTAGCCTCCTCATGACGTCTAGCAGCACAGACTAACCCCGGCTGTCTCGCCTTAGTGTTTCTTTCCCTTTGGCCTGGTGCTGCACAGCCCCGACCGAAACCGTTACCACCTCTAGATGGACCACGACCCCTCTACGGCTGCAGACCTCCTCTACCTGGCTGAGCATTTCCCTGTCCTATGGGTCCTACATCGCTCCATGGCTGTGGACAGTCTCTAATCTGAGGGTCCAAAGAGCCACACCTAAAGCACTTTCCACTGCCCGCCCAACACTCACCTACATGGAATTTACTACAGCGAACACACCTCCGTGTCTAGTTAGCAGCAAGTCTCTCCACCCGGTTCGGCCCATCCGACCTAGATCTTTTCTGAGTACGTCCAGTTGCTCCTAACAATCCAAAATTCCTCCTACTTCCACTTCTATGTTTATCCTGATTCAGCTTTTCTATTCGATTTATCTCCTCGGTTATCTTAGCCTTCTCCACAAGCACAGCAAATTCTCTCTCCCGCTGTGGAGCTATCAAACACGTAAATCATCCTTCAGGACATCTTTAAATCGAACACACCATTCATGTTCTATGGCCACTATCCCTCGAGCATAACGGCTCAAGCGTAAGAATTTCGCTTCATACGCCGCCACCGACCTACTTCCCTAAACCAGATTCAGGAATGCTCTACGCTGCGCATCCACATAACTCGTTACAATGTACTTACTCTAGAACATCATTCTGAAGTAATCCCAGGTGATATGGTCAGCCACTGTACCATCCTTAACCATAAGCCACCATTGATAAGCTTCGTTCCGAATAAGAGACACTACTCTATTTAGCTTCTCTTCTTTCGTAAAGTCAAGATCATCCATTATACGCTCCACCGCTTCTAACCAATATGCAGCTATACTCGGGGCTACCCCAGAAATTTTCCTAAACACTTCTACCCCATTAGCTCTAAGTCGTTCCGACACAGATTTCTGGGCTCCTGTGCCCATGCCTGCCCCAGCAACCCTCTCTAAAACCCTCAACATCGCCTGAGATATTGCATTATCTTCGGCCGTCTGATCTTGAAATTCCACCTCCATAGCTGGTGGCACTAGTACCTCATTCCCCGACTCGTGACCAAACCCTACCAGTTTCGACACAACAATACTGCCTCTACCTTGGTTACGCACACCACGTCCTCTAGTGCTCATTCTACCGATTCGCATTTATCTTATTAGGAATTTTATGAATTATTAATTTCTTCCACTGATTAATAACGAACAATCTTATGGAAAGTAGTTTTAACAATAGTTCTTTCGAATTCAAACTCTATCTACAAGGTTCAGTTCTCAGGTCTGTATTTCCTAGATCTAGAATCCACATACATTCAGTCATCACACCTCAACATACAAGTAGCATCCATGAACTCACATTCATCACATAAGGGTATTTTTGTCATTCCACTACCCAGAGGTATTTTTGTAATTTTATCTTATAGGGGTATTTTGATAATTTTGCAATTCGAGGGTATTTTGGTAATTTTTCCAACCAGGGGTATTTCGGTACTTTTTACAAATTTTGGTAATTTTTACAAATCCAGGGCATTTCAAAAATTTTACAAAACTAGGAATATAAGTAATTTTACAAAAAATAAGGTGGCTAGTCTCTTTCGGGTTTTAGTTATAAATTTTGGCCCGTCAACAAGCCCACTCGGTTAGAGTGAACAAACACTACGCACCAAGTAAGATTTCAGCGAAGAGGAGGTGAGCCACTAGGGCCGCTTAAATACCAAGCTCTCCCTGGATCCAATCCTAGACATGCGTATGCCTGTTACCACACCCTAACCCTGTGACTTGTTCACAGACATGTTTAATTAGAAATTAAGTCTTATGAGATTTGAAGAATTGTTTATACTAAACCTAAAGTCCATAACTCTAGCATACTAGCCTACGTCCCTAGAGAGCCCATCAAGCCCAACATGCATATCACATAATGAGTTTAGAATACTTACCTGCGTGGATCGGGTGCCGGTAGACTCGAAGGCCATATCTCAACTGAACTTTTCTCAAACTTACATCACTTTTACAAATCACCACTGGACCCATTTCACAGCCCATGTTTTAAATTGGGCTCTGATACCAAAATGTAACACCCCAAATCTGGCCTATACGTCATGACCAGATCTGGTATGCTATGGGTTGAATGTTGAAAACTTTGCTTTAAAGGTGTTTTGAAAATCTTAGTTTATTTTAACCGACTAATCATTAGTTGTGACATTTTTAAAAGGAACCTTAACATTCGCGTTGAATGTGCTTGAAAAGCCCATTTTCATTTTACTTATAATTAAGACTGTGAAAACATAAGCATATAAATTGTAACATAAAAAAATATAGATCAATAACCTAAGTTATGGAGGCCTTATTACAAAAACAATCCTAGAATTAAAACTCGATGAAAAATCAAAAATAGTCTATAAAAATAAAAGACTTGATGGCCCCTCGAGTCTGCCTCAGCTCCCATGTCCACGATCTACTGCTCATCTGAAAAGTTGGGAAAAATAAAAGGGTGAGTCACCAAGACTCAGTTTGCAAATCCCGAAAACACATTAAATCCTTGAGGCCCACAAATACATTATGGTCCTTGGCCCATACACAATGGCAACAGATTATTTTCATGCAACATGGCCCATCCCAAACCTAAAAGTCCATCCTCTACACACCCCCGTACCAACCATCACACCGTAGGGATTTCTACAATCAATCCTCCATCCGCTACACACCATATCGACAGCTGTGTTGCCTGTCAAAAAGACCAATCACTATGTGACCTATGTGGCAAAGCCACCGATCGCTATGTGACCTTAATAATATATCGACAGCTGTGCTACCTGTCATAAAGGTCGATCACCATATGACCTATGTGGCAAAGCCACCGATCGCTATGCGACCTTCTTCCCCTTCATCATATCAATCACATCCCATGTATGCATACATATAAGAATCAAATCATTATACTATCTAAAAAGATCACATACTTTCACATACTTCGAAACACATAGAGAAGTTTCTATGATCACGTACCTAGCATCCCTTGCCTACCCTTTTTGGGTAACACGACTGTTCATACAGCCTATTTCCAGTTTTTAGCCCATATCATGTACATAGTACAATTAAACTAGTGTGATAGAGGTCTACACACCTGATTATCGATAGGACAGTACTTTCTATGTCGACACTATCAAAAACTGATACGACGGCTAACTATCTAAGCTTTTGATTCGAAGCTAGTCCAAAACCTGGTGGCCAATCCCATACTGCTGACACCGCGCGTTTCTTGAACTTTGGGCCTGAGACTACAGATCCAACCCCTTCCTTCGATTTGCTGACATTCGAGTCCATGAATGACCTTAATCAGAGGATACTATAATGATTGCTTAACGAAGTATTAGGTTAAGGCACAATAAGGAAAAGAAACCGATTGAACACTTAGGGAGAATCGAAACCCTTACCTTGAAATCCCGAAAAAGTAATGTGGTTCGAAGGGCTTAGAAACCTAGGCAATTAGATCTCCTTCAAATCCTGGAATGCCACCCAATAAGAACACGAGATTAGTGAAAACATCAAAATAAATATGGCCTAACAACCAACTAGCCATTCGGCTATGGTCTCAAAAACTAGAAGAGAAGAAAAAGAACAGAAGAACTCGGCACTTACCTTAACACAGAGAATTCGACAACTCCTAGGGAATTTAGGCTTTTGAGAATATCAAAAAGAAAAGATGATCTCAAGAGATCTATGAAGATTCAGCTTTGATGAAGAAATCGGCAAAGAGAAAAGAATAGACAAGGGTATTCGACTATGGAGATGAAAACAGAGAAAATAATGGAATTTTGGCTTTTGCATAAAAGTGGAGATGAGAGAATAAGATTAGGGGTTTCAAATTTTTCAATATCAATCGGCTATGGTATGAAAGTGGAGAGGAAAGTAGAGTTAGGAGTTTTCGGTTAAGGCAGAAAAGGAGAAGAAAAACCCTTAGTTGTCGAAATTAAGAGGAGAAAAGAAAAAGTAAAAGAAAATCAAAAAGCTATGCTTCAAGAAAATAATGAGAATTCGGCACCCCCTTAGCCCTATCTAGCCGTTTTCCCCCTTTGCACTCAGTGTTGGAATTTCGACCACCATTATGACCAACAGATAAATCCTAAATTTCCTCCCTTATCTTTATCTGCCACTCATCCTCAGTGTCATGGATAACACCACCTTTTCCTTCCTTTATTAGCATATTATCATCATTAAAAATTCCTAATTTCAAGCATCATTGTCGTCCCCCTCTACCCATCGAATTTCCAAAAATTAACTAGATTAAATTAAAAAGAATTGGGCTTAATGCAACTTGAATTTGGGCCTCCTCAGCTGACGCCACTTCTCTGCTCTCACTAAGTGGCGCCATTTTACCACTGGTCCACAAGCCCATTTCATATTATAAAACACAGATAACCTCTTTTAAGCCCTAACTTATCAGGCTTTCCACTAGAGTGTCCAAACAAAAAATTCGATTAAGGCCTCGGCCCAACTTCGTGCCCACTCTGGACCCCTAAAACATTCTAACAAGCATAGTAAGCACAACCATACACATAGAACACATAGGCCCATTAATTCAGGATGTTACAGTGTGCGACACCGAGACGAGTCGATTAAAGGAATAAGCACTAAGTGTACGATAATAATTATGCTTCGAATATGTATGTGGCACTGATCGTGTCAAACAGTCAAGTTTTAAAATTTATAAAAAGAATGATCAAACCTGTAGACTAACTGTGACAACAATAGAGGCAAGTGCACCTATCGAACAGTAGTATAGTTTAGGCAAGAATATCTTATTGAACCCAAGGGAACCTGAAAGTACTACTACTCACTTTCTTTCTATTATTCAACCTGAAATATGGAGCGATTGATTTATTAATCTAAAACGAATGAAATATTTTAAACTAAATGCAAAGACGAAAGAACTAAACTTTTGGCAGAAGACTGTGAAAAAAAACTCAACTGATTACGGTGATACCCTCAGGAAGAATCGCCTAGACTTCACTTGTTATCTAACTTTTAATTCATATGATTTCTTTACTTAACTTGATTCGTGAGACTCCCTAACCTATATTAAACCCTCTCTCGAAGCTAATAACGTCTAACCTTAGGTTAATTAGTGGAACTCTCGTTCTCTTATAATAACCCCCTAAGGAAGAAGTAAATCGATCAATGGACTCCCATATTAGGTTTCACCCTAATCGTAAAATCTCATAACCCTATCTCTAGGCGTTCGATCAACTCCGCTTAATTATGCTAGATCTACTCTTAGGCAGGGTCTATTCCTCCTCCACCTAAGCACATCAGATTAAATTAAACAACATAATTAAGAACAAACTAAGTATTTATCATATAAACCAAAAATCAAATAACAAAATCCATCATAGGTTTCATCCCCTTCAGGTATCTGAGGGGTTTAGTTCATAACAAAGTAGGAAAACATCTCAAGAGAGAATATAAAACAAAACAAAAGAAATCCCTAAAACCCCCTGAAGGAATTAAAGAGGAGATCCTCCGTCTTGAGTAGAGCTCTGGCTTCTTGAGATGGATCAATTGGCTATCTTTGAGTAATTCCACGAATAAAGCTCGCGTAAAACTACGCTTGCTTTGACTTCTGCGAACTCTCTTTTTTAGTTGCTACTTGGGTGTTTATATAGGCTTTGAGATGTTTTACTAGGCTCCTAAGTATCCTAATTCAAGTAGAATTCCTCCTAGGGTGTTTAAGTAGACTTAGAAATGTGTTTCTTTGCCTCCAAGCATCCAAATCTGAGTGAAATTTCTCTTTCCCGTAGTAGGGGCACGACCATGGAACACGCCCGTGTAAATTGTCTTCAGGCCGTGTCTAGATTCTGTCGATTGGGGCACAGCCGTGTAAATCATGGCATGGCCGTGTGAAGTAATTTGACGAGGCACGATCGTGTGGCTTGAAGTCTAGGCCGTGTCGATTTTCTCTTTGGCCCAAATTAGCCCGTTTTAAGCCTGTTTCTCATTCTTTTCTTCCTCGGGTGCTTTCCTGAGTATAAACATGAAAAGAAAGGATTAAAAGCACCTTTTTACATAAATCAAGGGCTAAATCATCCAAAAGCATACTAAATATGGGGTTAAAATATGTTACTTTTACGGTTTATCAAATACCCCCACACTTAAGCTTTTACTTATTCTCAAGCAAAATTCTCAACTTACAATTAAAACGAACTTTCCATAATTCATAATTCCTATCGACAATGTCTCATTATAATTCATAGACAATTTATACATGGATAATTCAACTCAAAGAGTCCTAAAGATTTAATCACGATAAGTCATACCTTTGTAGTATGAAAACATAGGTGTCTCCCCTTATCTGAATAATTACCTTTAATTCAAAACCGACAAGGATTGACATCCTCACTAAAGGTTCACTCAAATCACTCAAAGTGTTTAAGGTTCAAGAATGAGCACTCATAAGTCGAACCTAAAAAGTTAATCCCATAGGCTTGCCTAAAAATCAAATCTCCATATGAGATGATACACAAATCAAAAGGTCTTTAATCAGAGTTGTAACGGGGCTTGGGTTAAAAGGTGTGGATAAAGGCTGAAATAGAAGGTTAAAATCGAGATCGACTTGACAAATTACCTAACTAGAAACAATGAAATAAATATGAATATTTACATCGAATGAAAACTAATAATACCACTATTAATAATTACTCTATAATAAAGAGTATTTTCATCACTTAAAACTTTATAATACTTTAATACGAGCTTTTTCTTCAACAATTGGAATTTAAATGCTCTAAGCTTTTTTTTTAAGAACAAACTAAAATATTACATCATAAATGATAAATGTAACTACTGAACTAATATAATTTGGTAACTTAATCAAATCAAACCTTGATTAAAGGGTAGTCAAAAGAAAGGGTGATAACAAATACAAATGTATTTTGGGTTAATATTAGTGGGTGAGTCAATAAAAAGGTTGTTAGGATTCAATAGGGTTCACTAGGGGTTAATTTGTGAAGGTAGGATTTTTATGGAATAAGTGGGTTAAATCCTAGGTGCCTTTATCATCTCTGTATATCAAATCAAAAGTGTGGTCTCGACATGTATAAACGAGGCAAGTTCTAGAATAACAGTTCAAAGTTGACACACTCATAATCAATAAAGTGAGCATGAAAAAGAATATATGCTCTATAAGGCTCAAAATCTCACAAAAATTATAGGTATTTTTTACATCAATCTCTGTAAATTTCAAACTTCAAAGTAATACTTAAATTCAGTTCAACGACCTATTAATTTTTAATTTTTAGAAAGTAGAATTATCATGCTTGATTCTCTAGTATCCTTCAAATTTAATCATCAATGCACAATTAACTATGACTTACTCTAAAACATATCAATACAAATCATAAATCAACAGAAATTTCATCCTAATTAGTAAGATGAGAAAATACTTCAAAACAAGACTAAATTCAAGATTTGAGAATAATGTAAAAAGTCAGGTACTTTTACCCCCCACACTTAAGATGTACATTGCCCTCAATGTACAAAGATAGATAAACAATTATGTAATAATAAAATCAGAAGAGAAGGTGAGAAGTAGCATTTCCTGAATTTTTGGATGAAGTCTAAGAGTGGAGGTGAACGTGGGGAAGCGTCTTGAACCGTTTGAAATTGAATCCTCAAAGTAGCCATCTTGGTTTTATTGTATCCTAAGCTAAATCTAAATGCCATTGAGAAAAAGGAGAAAATAATAAAGGAAGTAAAAATAAAAATTAAAATTAAAATTAAAATTAAAATTAAAATATGAATAAAAGTAAATAATTAAATAGAGATAAGGTCCACGCTCATGTGCCTAGTCGTGGTGTCCATACGGCCACGATCATGTGCAAGGTCGTGTGGGTATGGAAACCTATGCCTAAATACGAAAAGATATAAAACCAAACTAATTAGTACGGTTAGTACTCAAGTTGCCTCTCGAGAAGCGCTCGTTTAAAGTCTTGGCTAGACTTACCTGTTGTACGCATAATCATGGTGGTTTGAGGAGGTGGAAATCCTTTCTCATGCGATCAACTCGATTATGGATATAAAGTTTAAGTCAAGTAATGTTTACCTCAAAAGTTTTGAATTTAGGATTGCTTACCTCGACTGTGCCGTATAGGAAGACATTCAGTACCTCAAAAGTGATTTCTTTGTTTGCCTTGAGTTCTGAATTGATGATTCGAGGGTCTTCCTTATTCAACAATATCTGATCCTCTATTTCGATGTGATTTGTTGTTCTTATCAGCTCGTCTGGGGTTTCCTTCGATTTCACTTCGTGTGGTTCTGGTTCCTCAAGTAATTCTTCTTTATTAGCACAAGGTCTATGATCCGGCTCAGGTTTGCAGCTTTGTGGTGTTTCCTTGTAACACCCTGAATTAGGGGTTGTTGAAAATTTAATTATTTGTTCCCATGTGCTTGAAGAAATAAATGTTATGATTTATTTGGCATGTTCTAAGGTCTAGAATTTAACCCGAGCTGGGTCTGACGTAGGATTAAAAATTTCTTTATAAGTGCTTAAAGGAGGGAAGCTAGGTAAGATAGGGGTTAAGAAAATTTTTAAAAGGAACTTGACACAAGGATCTAGCTGGCTAAGTGGTTCCATGCGTGTTGGAGGTGAAGGGGGGCCGCAGGTCACAAGTTCGAGTGGCAGGAGGAGCATTCTGCGTTTTGTTTTTTAAAAGTGATGGGCTTAAGTAGGAAGGCTTTAAAAATAATTGGTGAAGAATCATGGCATGAAAGTCCAGGTGGTAGGAGCGGCTTGGGGCACCACTTAAGAGTTAGAAGGGGCAGGTCTCGGGTTCGAGGGACGCAGGGAGCATTTTTATTTTGGGCTTTGTGCGTTAGAAGAAAAAGGGCCAAGAAGAAGGTCTTATAAATAAATGAAAGGGTTAATTGACATGAAAGTCTTAAGGGAAGAGTGGCATGAGGCGTGAGGGGGCGTTGGAGAGGGCTGGAGGTTCCAGGTTCGAACCAAAGTGACAGTAATTTGGTTTATTTTTTTTTTCAACACCAGCGTGAATGGGAGAGTGGGTGATGGTAGCTTGTTGGACTCTTGAAGGGATGTGGATGAGCTTTATTTTTGCATAAATTCGGCTGGAAGGGGGGGATTATTAGTAGTTTGTTTTCAATTAAATTGTTGAAGGTGAGTAGGAGATTAAGTGTAGGATAAATCATGTTTTATCTTGGATAATTCAAGGCTGGAATTATCACCCAAAAAGTGAGTGATTGCCGAAATTTGGACTCCTTAGGCTGTCCATATTTTGATTTTTGCTACAGCAAAGAAGTGCCAAAACTCTAGCAAACTCTTTTCTTTGTTTTCCTTCTTGTGCTGGCCGAAATTTCCCCTAGGCAATTGCTCAAAATTTTCTAGCATCTTTTTCTTCTACTTATCCGAAAACCACCATTAATTCCCCCTACATCTTTTCCTCTCTTTTTCTTCCTCCATTAGCCGAACCCCTACTACCTTGCTGCCGAAATTCCCTTATACCATTGCCCAAAATTATTCGAAAATTCCAGCATCTCTTAGCCGAATTCCCTCCTCCCTATTTGCTGTAATTTTGGCCGAACATCAAAGAAAAGGGTACTCTCTTCTTCTCCAATCGGTTTGAGAGGAAGGTCCTTCGAGGATTTGGAAACAATCTAGTGAAGCCGTCATCTTTTAATTGGTTGGTAAGTGGTGGTAAGGATTTATTAATAGTCTAATCTTTTAGTATTATAAGCCGAAGGCTTGTGAGGCTAACTGTTTTGTGTCTTAAGGTGTGGCCGATTGTCAGAGGTGAACCATCGTTTGGCTCGGGATTTGGTAGGAAACCGAATCATTTGTAAGGTAAGGGTGAAGTGATAACCCCTTGAGATTATTTTGGTTTGGCCGAATGGCCTTAGTACTAACTTTAGGTAATGGCCGAGTATAGGGTAAGGGAATCTTGTGTGGCCGATTGGTTTCTTCGGGATTTAGAGCTATCGTTGGCATCAGGTCTGTACATACACACTTTATAATTAATAATTGTGCTAAATACAATGTGTGTGCTAATCTGGAATGATGTAGATTTGGATTTAATACCATAATGGTTTAAGCAAGGATTCAGGTAAGTCCTTGTCGTTATGAGTTCTTTATGATGCTTTTGGGAAGCATGACATATTTGGTATATGTGATTTAAATATATGGTTAATGATAAATCCAGTGTATGTTGCTAAATAAGCATGTTGGCATGATTTACATTAAATATCGTGGATTGATGTGGGATATATGAGTGGAAGGGAAGTGATATTTGTGTCAAGCGGACACGGTGGTTTGATACCACATTTCGTGACTCACGATCACGGAGGTTTGGCACCTCAGAGGTTTGGCACCTCATAGCGTCTCGTCGGTGGCTTAGCACTGTGATGGGTTGGCCCCAGATTATATTATGGGATCGACGCCAATGATTTGGTATCACACGTGGGTTGGCCCCACCAGTGGTTTGGCACCACAATTATTGATGAATATTGTGACTTTAAGTCACCAGTGGTTTGGCACCACCAGTGGTTTGGTACCACACGGGGTAGAGAAAGGTGTTTGGATGGCTAGGTTGGGTGCATGTTAATTTGTTATAAATTGTGTATGTTGTTGCACTTAACCGGGAAAAGGGTTACACACTGGGTCTTGGTGACTCACCTTTTCCTTTAACATTTTTCAGGTGACTCGTAGATCGCAGATGAGGAGCCGGATGGACTCGAGGTGGCCATGCAGTGAAATTATGGACTAGATGAACTTTGAATTATTTTTATTTTATTTTGGTTTTATTTATTTAAGTTGTAATAAGGCCTCCTAAGATTATTTTTATTATTTTACATGTTTTGGATGAATTATTTAAACTGTTTAATGACTTTAAAATGATTACACAAGTTTTATTAAATTTAAACGTAAAAATGTTTTCTGTGCCATCGGGTACATCTAAAATCGGTAACAATCTGACTTAATATATTTTAAAAAAAAAACGAACTAAGTATTAATTTCTTTATACACCTCAACTATTTTTAAAACAAGACAAAATCTTTTACCCTAAATTGAATCGGCTAAACAAGGGTTTTCAAAATGTTTTCATCTGTAACATACTGAACTTGGTCATAGTGTTTGGGCCGAGTTTAGGGTGTTACAAAATTGGTATCAGAACCAGGTTCAAAACTCGGCTGTGGGGGGCCCAAGGCCCAAAATGTTTTGTTTGTGGATAGTAGGCCTTATTATGATGTTTAAGAAACTGTTTTGGCATGAACAGCATGGCACCGAGTCTCCGGCACCTATCCGCCCAGGTAAGTACTTCTATCAATTTCTGTGAATTCTTTTGATGAGGGGTAGAAGGGGAAAATGGGAACGTAGACTACTAGAGTAGAACTGTTGAACCCTAGGGCTAGCATACCCCAACAAAAATTGCATAAGATTTAATAATTCTCTAAACAAACCCTGTGAGTTATCACTGAGCAAAGGATGTGGCAATCGTTATACGCATGTCTAGGATTGGATTCGGTGGGGGCTTGGTATTTAAGTAGTCCTCGTGACTCACCGCCTACTCACTTGAATCCTACCTGGTACGTAGTAACGGTTCATCCTAGCTGAGACGACACACTCACAGGCTAAACTCGATAACTAAAACCCGAAAGGGATTAGCCGTTTTGTTTTTGAGGAAAATAAAACCTTGCTTTTTTAAAAAAAAGGCCAAAATACCCCTCGGTTTGAAAAATGACCAAAATACCCCTGGCTTGTAAATTATCAAAATACCCTCCGTATGAAATTTTTCAAAAAGAAATTTTCAAAATATCCTTCTTTTGTAAAGTCACTTAGAACCCAATTTTTGGAAATCATTTTTGGTGAAAATGCCCTGAATGTGAAAATTACCAAAATACCCTTAGGGGAAAAATTATAAAAACGCACTTGATTTATGATATTCCCAAAATACCCACATTTTTAATCAAAATTTTCATTTCATAAAAAGTGCTTAAAAACCTTAAACTTCAAAAACGTTATGATTTTGGAAAATTACAAAATTGCCCCTCACCAGCAAAATTACCAAAATGACCTTGGTTTTCAAAATTGTTGCAACACCATCAAAATGGAAGATAAATTCTTAAAAATAACTCCCAAAGTTTTACAAATTTTTGAAACATCCCTGATTTATCAATTTTACAAATTCACCCCGATTTGTGAAAAATTACCGAAATACCCCTGAGGTCCAAAATTTATGAAATACCCCCGGATTTTCAAATTTTTCCAAATATCCCGAGAATTTAAGAGTTTCAAAATGTTTTTGACAAAATCATCCGAAAATTTTTATTTTTGAAAAAAATTACAAAAATACCCTTGTAGGACAAATTACGAAAATACTCCCGGGTAGTGGAAAACGATCACAATGAAAACTACAACGTCTCTTTGAATGAATGAATGGAAAACTGTGTGCATGTACGATTACGAAAGAACCACCCTTAAAACTCTTATCATAAAATTCCTTCGCGGATAATCTAGTGAAACATGTACTAATACATAAAATTTTAAAACAGATAAGCGCAATCATTAGAATGAGTTCAAGAGGTCGTGGACGTCTGCCGCGTGGCCGTGGTAGAGGTAGGATGACCCTGTCGGAGCCCGCAAGGTCTGGTCATGGGTCCAAAAATGAGATGCCGGATCTGCCGGCGGCGGAGACTGAGTTCCAAGATCAGACGGGTGGTAACGATGTTGTATCACAAGTCAGACATGATATTGGAGCAGGTAGTCGAATTGGGTGCAGTGAACCCATAAATCTGTGGTTGAATGACTCTGCCAACTGAGCGAAGTATTCGGAGGAGTGTCCGGAATGGCGCCAGTCTGTGGAGTATTGGCTAGAATCCACTGAAAGGATTATGGGTGATTTGGATTTCACCACTGAGGAGAAGTGAAGGGTATCATCTCTCCGCCGGGATGAGTCATATCGGTGGTGGCTTACCGTAAGGATGGAGCAGTGGCGTAAAATCTCACTTGGGAGTTCTTGAGGAAGCTTATCGGAAGAAATATATTGGAACTAGCTATGTAGACGACAGAGGAAGGCTTTCCGAACTGGTTCAAGGAAATAAAACAGATGGCGAGTATGATTTGAGTTCCTCCGATTGAGTAGATATGCTCGTGGTATTGTGGGTACCAAGCATGAGTATTGTGTCAGATTTGAAGATGGGTTTAGAGATGAGTTAAGGATGATGATAGCTCCACGGCGAGAACGGAGTTCATTTGTCCTAGTGGAGAAATCGAAGGTTGCTGAAGGAGTAAGACAGTCTGTTACACGTAATCAAGATAGAAATTGGAATAAGAGGAGCTCCAAACCTTCGAGATTCTCGGGTAATGAGCAGAAGAGGACGAGGTTTGATGGGTCAGATTAGGCTGCTAGGCCTGCTGCTGTTGCAAATCCTCAATGGCCGCCACGGTGTGCTCGGTGTGGCAAGTCTCACAAGGGGGAATGTTGGAAGGGTAATCGGGGATGCTTCGAGTGTGGGTCCTTGGAGCATCGAGTTAGAGACTGTCCGAAAAAAGTAGCTAGACTGAGATCTAAGGATCAGGATCGTGCACCGAACAGGAGGGACAACCAACAGCCACAAAGGGGTCGAGGTGCAGTTAGAGGTAATGGAAATGGTAACGGGCATGGCCGAGGTTCTGAAGGTGCAGAGGCGAGGCAACCAAGGTTGGTTTATGTAATTGGTCAACGCGAGGAGAAAGATGTGCCAGATGTGACAACGGGTATGCTCCTTATTTCTGGAATACCCTTAATTGCTTAATTATTGTAGAGTTTTCTTGTTTTGCTAGGGAAGTGCCTGAAACCTTGGTTGTGAATTTAGAGATGGTGCTTAGGAAATAAGATAGTTTTATTAAGATCAGAGGGCGCAGCATAAGCGTAGTACGGTGAGTTAAGATTACGACTATTCGTTAGTAAATAATTTCGAGGACGAAATTTTTTTTTAAGGGGGGTAGAACTGTAACACCCTGAATTAGGGGTTGTTAAAAATTTAATTAGTTGTTCCCATGTGCTTGAAGAAATAAATGTTATGATTTATTTGGCATGTTCTAAGGTCTAGAATTTAGCCCGAGCTGGGTCTGACTTAGGATTAAAAATTTCTTTATAAGTGCTTAAAGAAGGGAAGGTAGGTAAGATAGGGGTTAAGAAAATTTTTAAAAGGAACTTGACACAAGGATCTAGTTGGCTAAGTGGTTCCATGCATGTTGGAGGTGAAGGGGCCGCAGTCACAAGTTCGAGTGGGGGAGGAGCATTCTGTGTTTTGTTTTTTAAAAGTGATGGGCTTAAGTAGGAAGGCTTTAAAAATGATTGGTGAAGGATCATGGCATGAAAGTCCAGGTGGTAGGAGTGGCTTGAGGCGCCACTTAAGAGTTAGAAGGGGCAGGTCTCGGGTTCGAGGGACGCAGAGAGCATTTTTATTTTGGGCTTTGTGCGTTAGAAGAAAAAGGGCCAAGAAGAAGGTCTTATAAATAAATGAAAAGGTTAATTGACATGAAAGTCTTAAGGGAAGAGTGGCATGAGGCGTGAAGGGGCATTGGAGAGGGCTAGAGGTTTCAGGTTCAAACCAAAGTGGCATCAATTTGGTTTATTTTTTTTTTCAACACCGGCGTGAATGGGAGAGTGGGTGATGGTAGCTTGTTGGACTCTTGAAGGGATGTTGATGAGCTTTATTTTTGCATAAATTCGGCTAGAAGGGGGGATTATTAGTAGTTTGTTTTCAATTAAATTGTTGAAGGTGAGTAGGAGATTAAGTGTAGGATAAATCATGTTTTATCTTGGATAATTCAAGGCTGGAATTATCACCCAAAAAGTGAGTGATTGCAGAAATTTGGACTCCTTAGGCTATCCATATTTTGATTTTTGCTACAGCAAAGAAGTGCCAAAACTCTAGCAAACTCTTTTCTTTGTTTTCCTTCTTGTGCTGGCCAAAATTTCCCCTAGGCAATTGCTCAAAATTTTCCAGCATCTTTTTCTTCTCCTTAGCCGAAAACCACCATTAATTCCCCCTACATCTTTTCCTCTCTTTTTCTTCCTCCATTAGCCGAACCCCTACTACCTTGCTGCCGAAATTTCCTTATACCATTGCCCAAAATTATTCGAAAATTCCAGCATCTCTTAGCTGAATTCCCTCCTCCCTATTTGCTCTAATTTTGGCCAAACATCAAAGAAAAGGGTACTCTCTTCTTCTCCAATCGGTTTGAGAGGAAGGGCCTTCGAGGATTTGGAAACAATCTAGTGACGCCGTCATCTTTTAATTGGTTGGTAAGTGGTGGTAAGGATTTATTAATAGTCTAATCTTTTAGTATTATAAGCCGAAGGCTTGTGAGGCTAACTGTTTTGTGTCTTAAGGTGTGGCCGATTGTCAGAGGTGAACCATCGTTTGGCTCGGGATTTGGTAGGAAACTGAATCATTTGTAAGGTAAGGGTGAAGTGATAATCCCTTGAGATTATTTTGGTTTGGCCGAATGGCCTTAGTACTAACTTTAGGTAATGACCGAGTATAGGGCAAGGGAATCTTGTGTGGCCGATTGGTTTTTTCGGGATTTAGAGCTATCGTTGGCATCAGGTCTGTACATACACACTTTATAATTAATAACTGTGCTAAATACAATATGTGTGCTAATCTGGAATGATGTAGATTTGGATTCAATACCATAATGGTTTAAGCAAGGATTCAGGTAAATCCTTGTCGTTATGAGTTATTTATGATGCTTTTGGGAAGCATGACATATTTGGTATATGTGATTTAAATATATGGTTAATGATAAATCCAGTGTATGTTGCTAAATAAGCATGTTGGCATGATTTTTGTTAAATATCGTGGATTGATGTGGGATATATGAGTGGAGGGGGAAGTGATATTCGTGTCGACGGACACCAGTGGTTTGGTACCACATTTCGTGACTACGGTCACCAGAGGTTTGGCACCTCCAGAGGTTTGGCACCTCATAGCGTCTCGTCCCAGTGGCTTAGCACAATAGTGGGTTGGCCCCACGGATTATATTATGGGATCGATGCCAGTGATTTGGTATCACACGTGGGTTGGCCCCACCAGTGGTTTGGGACCACAATTATTGATGAATATTGTGACTTTAAGTCACCAGTGGTTTGGCACCACCAGTGGTTTGGTACCACACGGGGTAGAGAAATTTGTTTGGATGGCTAGGTTGGGTGCATGTTAATTTGTTATAAATTGTGTATGTTGTTGCACTTAACCGGGAAAAGGGTTACACACTGAGTCTTGGTGACTCACCTTTTCCTTTAACATTTTTCAGGTGACTCGTAGATCGCGGATGAGGAGCCGGATGGACTCGAGGTGGCCATGCAGTGAAATTATGGACTAGATGAACTTTGAATTATTTTTATTTTATTTTGGTTTTATTTATTTAAGTTGTAATAAGGCCTCCTAAGATTATTTTTATTATTTTACATGTTTTGGATGAATTATTTAAATTGTTTAATGACTTTAAAATGATTACACAAGTTTTATTAAATTTAAACGTAAAAATATTTTCTGTGCCATCGGGTACATCTAAAATCGGTAACAATCTAACTTAATATATTTTAAAAAAAAACAAACTAAGTATTAATTTCTTTATACACCTCAACTATTTTTAAAACAAGACAAAATCTTTTACCCTAAATTGAATCGGCTAAACAAGGGTTTTCAAAATGTTTTCATCTGTAACATACTAAACTTGGTCATAGTGTTTGGGCTGGGTTTAGGGTGTTACATTCTTGCAATGAAGGTTGAACAAGTTGGTTATCAACAGAATTTACTTTTTCACCTTTATCACTTGATGTTCTGGCCGAGTCAAAAGCTTGAAGAGTGACTATCTCTTCGCCTACACGAAGTATGAGTTCACCTGCATAGATATCAATTTTAGCTCTAGCAGTTGCTAGAAAGGGTCTTCCTAAAATTAAGGGGATCGTGTTGTCCTCATCCATGTCTAAAATGACAAAGTCTACTGGGAATACGAATTTATCAATTTTTATTAGAACATTTTGTATTATACCTCTAGGAATTCTTATAGTTTTATCAGTTAATTGAATGCTCATCCTAGTTTGTCTGGGTTTCCCTAGACCTAGTTGTTTAAACATTTTGTAAGGCATAACATTGATGCTTGCCCCTAAATCCGCTAATGCATTATTAATATATAAACTACTAATTAAACATGGAATTGTAAAACTCCCTGGATCTTTAAATTTTTGTGGCAGTTTATTTTGTAGAATTGCTAAGCACATTGCGTTTAGCTCCACATGGTGCTCTTCGTCTGATTTACGTTTTTTGGTCAAGAGCTGTCTCAAAAATTTCCTCGAGTCTGGTATCTGAAAAAGAGCTTCAAGAAGGGGTAAGTTAATATGTAATTTCTTTAAGAGTTTAAGAAACTTACGGAATTGTTTTTCTGAATAATCTCTTTTTATCGCTTCAGGATAAGGTATGCGAGGTTGGTACTCCTTGATTACTGGTTTTGGCTTTTCTTGTGTTCCCTCTACCTTACCTTCATCTACCTTATTTTCTTGTATTGGAATGGGTTCCTCTAACTCTTTACTGTCATTAGCTGAGATGGCTTGAATTTTCTCCTTTAGGTTGATCTCCGTGTTACTTGGTAGACGTCCTTGTGGTCATTCTGACAGTAGCTTTGCAAGTTGTTCGATTGCATTAGTTGTTTCCTTTACTGTCTTCGTAAGTTCACCCATTCGATTCTCGTTACTTTTAATTGTTTTCTCAGTTTCTTGTAACCAATTTTTTGTGTTTGCCATAAATTTTGTCAGCATCTCTTCAAGATTCGACTCCTCTTCTTGTTGGTGAGGTGGTTGTTGAAAGTCTAGAGGAAGTTTCGATCTTTGGCTATTTTGATCATCCCACGAGAAATTGGGATGGTACTTCCAACCTGCATTATAAGTGTCACCATAAAAATTATTTTGATATCTAGAATAGTTACCTGTATAGTGAGCTTGCTCGTTTTCCATGCCATATCCGTAGGGTGGGTACTCAGGATTCGCCACGCCTCCTAGATTCAAATCATATTGTATTTCTGGATATACATGCTAGGGATTATACCAATCATCAATCTTTTTATTCATCATCTCTAACTGATTAGACAACTTTGGTGACCACGTCGAGGTTGAAGACAACGCTATTTTAGTAGGAATTGTCCTCATGACTTACCACGATAATTATTCAAAGGCCATCTTTCCATAGACTAAAATTTTACGCCAAAAGCAAAATAGAGGAAAAATTAGCAAAGTAAAAAAAATAAAAAAATAATAAAAAAATAATAATAATAAATTGTAATAAAAAATTGGCTAAAGTAATAAACATTAAGCTTTCTTAATATTTTAGTGTTCCCCGGCAACGGCGCCAAAAACTTTATCGTGTCAAACAGTCGAGTTTTAAAATTTATAAAAAGAATGATCGAACCTGTTGACTAACTATGACAACGATAGAGGCAAGTGCACCTATCGAACAGTAGTATAGTTTAGGCAAGAATATCTTATCGAACCCAAGGGAACCTAAAAGTACTACTACTCACTTTCTTTCTATTATTCAACCTGAAATATGGAGCGATTGATTTATTAATCTAAAACTAATGAAATATTTTAAACGAAATGCAAAGATGAAAGAACTAAACTTTTGGGAGAAGATTGTGAAAAAAAACTCAATTGATTACGACAATACCCTCAGGAAGAATTCGCCTAGACTTCACTTGTTATCTAACTTTTAATTCATATGATTTCTTTACTTAGCTTGATCCGTGAGACTCCCTAACCTATATTAAACCCTCTCTCGAAGCGAATAATGTCTAACCTTAGGTTAATTAGTGGAACTCTTGTTCTCTTATAATAACCCCCTAAGGAAGCAGTAAATCGATCAATGGACTCCCATATTACGTTTTACCCTAATCTGGTAAAATCTCGTAACCCTATCTCTAGGTGTTCGATCAACTCCGCTTAATTATGCTAGATCTACTCTTAGGCAGGGTCTATTCCTCCTCCACCTAAGCACATCAGATTAAATTAAACAACATAATTAAGAACAAACTAAGTATTTATCATATAAACCAAAAATCAAATAACAAAATCCATCATAGGTTTCATCCCCTTCAGGTATCTGAGGGGTTTAGTTCATAACAAAGTAGGAAAACATCTCAAGAGAGAATATAAAACAAAACAAAAGACTTGGGTAGAGCTCTGGCTTCTTGAGATGGATCAACTGGCTATCTTCGAGTAATTCCCTGAATAAAAGCTCTGGCAAAAAACTCTGCCCCCTGTTTCAGCTTCTGCCGAACTCTCCTTTTTAGTTGTTACCTTGGGTGTTTATATAGGCTTTGAGATGCTTCACTTGGCTCCTAAGTATCCTAATTCAAGTAGAATTCCTCCTAGGGTGTTTAAGTAGACTTAGGAATGTGTTTCTTTACCTCCAAGCATCCAAATTCGAGTGAAATTTCTCTTTCTCGCGGCAAGGGCACGGCCATGGTACACGCCCGTGTAAATCGTCTTCAGGCTAGGCCTCGATTCTGTCGATTGGGGCACGGCGTGTAAATTATGGCATGGCCGTGTGAAGTAATTTGACGAGGCACGACCGTGTGGCTTGAAGTCCAGGCCGTATCAATTTTCTCTTTGGCCCAAATTGGCCCGTTTTAAGCCCGTTTCTTGTTTTTTCATCCTCGGGTGCTTTCCTGAGTATAAACATGAAAAGAAAGGATTAAAAGCACCTTTTTACATAAATCAAGGGCTAAAAATCATACTAAATATGGTGTTAAAATATGTTACTTTTATGGTTTATTAGGCACAGAGAGTGCAGTTAAATTGAACGAATATCAAAGGATGATCGAAAGGTAATATCGAGCATTGAATAGCTTGGAAGTTGGATAACTAAGTGTTAGCTATGGTATGTGTTGAACCTTTGTGGTTGATGAGTTATAGATAAGCCATGATTGAATGAATGAGTATTTAGCTATAGATAAGATGATATGAATATGAGATAAGTGACCTAAGTGATTGTTTATTATGTACATTAGTTAGATTAATGAGATAATTGTATTGTATATCGAACTTACTAAGCTTTGGAAAGCTTATGGTGTGAATTTTTCTCTGCCTTGTAGTATCAGTAAAGCTAGCTCGGATCTGGGATCGTCAGCTTCTCAATCACTTTATCGGCATTCTATTTTGGTACTTTTGAAAGGATGTATATAGTTGAAATATGGCATGTATAGGCTAGTTATGTGTATATGTTTATGAAGTGAACTTAGCTATATGTTTTGGTAAATTTTGAGTTGATAAATGCTTGAATGAATGAGCTATATGATACAAATTTTGATATGGTGTGATGCATATGAAAGGGTTAAATTTTGGCTAAGCAAATGAATGATTAATGCTTGTCATGATATGAGTTTTAGTCTTTGAAATTGTCATGGTAGGAATTGGTATTGAATGCATGGGTTGAATGACTATTTTGGTATGTTTTTGGTGCTAATATGTGCATAAGATGTCTTGGTTAATTTGGCTTGTAGGTTTGACCCTTATGGGTGGCATTTTGGCCTTATAAATGGCCTATAATGTCACACGGTTATGGCATACAGGCGTGCCTAAAGACCGTGGGTGAATTGGAAGAATGTAGCTTAGTAGCACATGGCCTCGATAAGGGCATACTTGGTGACCGTGTGAGAAATGGCAGTATATGATCTAGTAGTTGACGGCTTTAGCACACGGGCGTGCTTAGTGGCGGTGTTGATTTTGGCAGTATATGACCACATGAAAGACACACGGGTGTGTCAAGTGCCGTGAGTGAGGCACGGCCTACCCCCACGGGCATGTATCCCCTGTATTTTTGGTTAAGTTGTTATGTTTCTAAAAACTTTTGTATATGTTCGGTTTAGTCTCGTCCCCTCTTTAGCATGTGATAAAGGTTTCGTAGACGTTGATAAGGGACAACATGATTGTAAATAAGAGTGATTGAAGATGATTGACTTTGTGTTGTAAACTTAGATGTTAAATTTTCTGATTGATTGGTAATGCCTCTTAACACTATTCCGACGGTGGTCTTGGGTTAAGGGTGTTATATTTTATTGATATCATAGCTACAGTTTAGTCGATTCTCGAACTATCGTAGCGTGTGTGAATTTAGCTATACATGCCATATTATGAGATTGCAATAGTGTAATGAATTCTGAAATTTGAAATGTGTTTTAATATAGTAATGGATCCCGATCGAGCAGTTGCTGATGACGTAGAGAGTAATGCACCTGCTCCCGCTCAAGGGACAGCACCGGCCGCATCTAGGCCAAATGAAAGTAATAAGGGAGGAGAGGCTAAGCAAGTCTTCTTCCGTATGATGAGTGAATGGTTTTCAGAATTTGCTAGAACGAATCCGACTGTTCCACAACCTCCACCACCACAAGTACCTATTGTGCCGCAAGTCGTTGATCTCAACAGAATGAATAAACCACCTGTAGACAAGATTTAGAAGTGCGGGGCTGAAGAGTTTAGGGCCACGGCAGAGGTTGATGTTGAGTGGGCTGAGTTTTGCATCGAGAATACCCTTTGAGTGTCTGATGAGATGTCGTTGACTCTGGACGAATGTATTAAATGTGCTATTTCTTTGCTAAGGGATTCTGTTTATAATTGGACGAAGACGTTGACATCTATAGTTTCGAGAGAGAGAATCACCTAGGATTTCTTTCAAGCCGAGTTTAAAATGAAGTACATCAATCAACGCTTTATTGATCAGAAACGTAAAGAGTTTCTAGAACTGAAATAGGGTCGTTTATATGTTACTGAGTACGAACGGGAATTCATACAGTTGAGCCAATATGCTAGAGAGTGTGTTTCTACTGAAGCTCCTATGTGCAAACATTTCATAGAGGGATTGAATGAAGACATTAAGTTGTTGGTTAGGATATTGGGTATAAATGAATTTGTTGTACTAGTGGAAAGAGCTTGCAAAATTGTGGAACTCAGTAAAGAAAAGAAGAAAGCCGATTCTGAGGCTCGAGATGAAAGAAAGAGATTGGTGAATACATTTTCTCAACCTTCTACAAAGAGATATAGAGATGTAAGCAATCGTTCAAATTCTTCGTTTGGACATCCAAATAGAGATCGTTCGAGACATAGTACTGGTTTATGAATTCAAGCTCTGAATGAATCAAGTGTTGGCAGTGTTAAGAGTAACAAGCCTGAGTGTAAACAATGTGGGAGACGACATGTGGGAGAGTGCTGGGGTAAGTATAACAATAGAACATGCTATAAGTGTGGATCCCAAGATTATTTTATTCGAGATTGACCAAAGATGGTCGAAGAAGAAAATGTTCAGAATGAAAACCGAGTAATGTGACAGCTAGGTGTAGACCACCCAAAAACACTAGATATGTGAGTGAAAGCCAGAGAGGAACAACTGATACAGTTGTGAGATCAGAAGTAAGAGCACCTATCCGAGCCTATGCTATACACGCACGAGAGGAAACATCATCTCCAGACGTCATCACCGGTATTTTCACTTTATTTGATACTGATGTCATTGCATTGATAGATCCAGGATCAACTTATTACTATGTGTGTATGAATCTAGTATCGAGTAAAACTCTACCTGTTGAGTATACTGAATTTGTGGTTAGAGTGTCAAACCCCTTGGCAAGTGTGTTATGGTGGATAAGGTGTGCAAGAATTGCCCATTGATGTTTCGTGATTTATGTTTTTCGGTTAATTTGATGTTGTTACCATTCGATGAATTTGACATAATTCTGGGTATGGATTGGCTTACTTTGCATAATGCCATCGTGAATTGTAAGAGAAAGAGTATTGAATTGAAGAGTCAGAATGGTGAGATAGTTCGAATTGAGTCCAGTGATATGAAAGGATTACCAGTTGTTGTATCTGCGATAAAGCTATGAACTATGTGAGAAAGGGTTGCGAAGCTTATTTGGCGTATGTGATTGATACAAAAGTGTCAGAAAAGAAAGTTGAATCTATGCCTGTGGTATGTGAGTTTTCAAACGTGTTTCCTGAGGAATTACCGGGATTACCTCCAATTCAGGAAGTTGAATTTGGTATTGAGTTAAAGCTGGGAACTGCTCCTATTTCGATAACTCCATACAGAATGGCTCTAACTGAATTGAGAGAATTGAAATCACAGTTGCAAGAATTGATCGATAGAGGATTTACACGACCGAGTTTCTCACCTTGGGGAGCTCCTATATTATTTGTGAAAAAGAAAGATGGAACAATGAGAATGTGTATTGATTATCGACAATTGAACAAAGTGACAATAAAAACAAATATCCGTTGCCTCATATCGATGATTTGTTTGATCAGCTGAGAGGGGCTATAGTGTTTTCTGAGATAGATTTGAGACCAGGCTACTATCAGTTGAGAGTTAAAGAATCTGATGTACCAAAAACTACTTTCAGAACGAGGTATGGACATTACAAATTCTTAGTGATGCCTTTTGGACTAACCAATGCTCCTGCAATGTTTATGGATCTGATGAATTGGATATTCAGACCTTATTTGGATCATTTTTGTTGTAGTGTTCTTGGACGACATTTTGATCTATTCGACTGATGAGAGGCAGCATGGCGAGCATTTGAGAATCGTGCTACAAACTCTGTGTGAGAGACAGTTGTATGCAAAGTTTAGCAAGTGTGAATTTTGGTTGCATGAGGTCAGTTTTCTAGGGCATATTGTATCAGATACTGGGATACGAGTTGAATCAAGTAAAATCCCTGCTATTTTGGAATGGAAGCCTCCGAGAAACGTGTTTGAAGTCCATAGTTTTTTGGGACTAGCAGGATATTATAGATGATTTGTGAAAGGCTTCTCAACTATTGCGACCCTATTGACAAAGTTGTTACAGAAGGATGTTAGATTCGAGTGGTCAGAAAAGTGCCAACAGAGTTTTGAACAGTTGAAAATGTTGTTAACGGAAGCACCAGTGTTGGTTCAACCTGAATCAGGCAAAGAATTCATAGTTTACAGTGATGCATCGTTGAATGGTTTGGGCTGTGTGCTGATGCAAGAAGGGAAAGTCATTTCCTACGCTTCGCGACAGTTAAAACCACATTAAAAGAACTACCCAACACATGATCTGGAATTGGCTACGATTGTATTTGCATTGAAGATTTGGCATCATTATCTGTTAGGAGAGAAATGTCACATCTATATTAATCATAAGAGTTTAAAGTATTTAATGACTTAGAGACATTTGAACTTACGACTGAGAAGATGGTTAGAATTGTTGAAAGATTACGAACTTGTGATAGATTACCACCCGGGTAAAGCTAATGTTGTAGCAGATGCCTTGAGTCGTAAATCGTTATATGCTTTGCGAGCTTTGAGTAATCAGATAAATCTGTGTGATGATGATGTGGTTGTAGTCGAATTGAAAGTAAAACCGTTGTTTTTACAACAGATATGTGAGGCTCAAAAGACTGATAATGAGTTACTAGCAAAAAGAGTTCAATGCAATTCGAATGCTGATTCAGAATTTTGAGTTGATAGTGATGATTTTTTGAGATTTAGAGATAGGATTTGTACTCCGAGAAATTTAGAGTTGATTCAAATGATTTTGAATAAAGCTCACAATAGTCATTTGGCTGTACATCTGGGAAGTACGAAAATGTATAATAATCTAAAATAGTTCTATCGGTGGCATGGTATGAAAAGAGACATTTCTAACTATGTGTCGAAGTGTTTAGTTTGTCAGCAAGTTAAGGCTGAACATCAAGTTCCGTCCGGTTTATTGCAACCAATTTTGATTCCTAAGTGGAAATGGGAGAGAATTACGATGGACTTTGTGTCGGGTTTGTCCTTATCACCGAACAAGAAAGATGCGATCTGGGTGATAATTGATAGATTGACGAAATCAGCTCATTTCGTTTCGGTGAGAACTGATTATTCTTTAGATTAGTTAGTTGAATTGTATATCAATGAGATTGTGAGATTACACAGAGTACTGTTATCTATAGTGTTCGACAGAGATTCGAGGTTTACCTCTCGATTTTGGAAGAAATTACAAGATGCTTTAGGCACAAAATTGCATTTCAGTACTGCATTTCATCCGCAAATGGATGGTCTGTCCGAGTGAATCTTTCAGATCCTCGAAGACATGTTGAGTTGTTGTATACTCAAATTTGAAAGCACGTGGGAAAAGCATTTGTCATTGATTGAATTCGTGTTTAACAACAGTTTTCAATCCAATATCAAAATAGCACCTTATGAGGCTCTCTATGGTCGAAAGTGTCGAACTCCATTGTATTGGACCAAGCTAAGTGATAATAAGATTCATGGGGTTGATCTTATAAAAGAGACTGAGCAAAAAGTGAAAGTAATTCATGACAGTTTGAAAGTAGCTTCAGATCATCAGAAGTCTTATGCAGACTTGAAACGAAATGTCAAATTTGAGGTTGGTGACAAAGCATTTTTGAAAGTATCTCCCTGGAAGAAAATACTTCGATTTGGTCGGAAGGGCAAACTGAGTCTGAGGTTCATCGAACCGTATGAGATTATTGAACGAGTTGGGTCAATTGCTTATAGATTGAGATTACCATCTAAATTAGAGAAGATTCATAACGTGTTTCATGTGTCAATGCTTCGACGATATAGATCAAACCTGTCTCATATGATTGCACCTACGGAGGTTGAGATTCAATCAGACTTGTCCTATAGTGAAGAACTGATCCAAATTTTACCACGAGAGACCAAAGAGTTGAGAAACAAAAGAATTTCCTTAGTGAAAGTATTATGGCACAAACATGGAATTGAAGAGGCTACGTGGGAGCCTAAGAACGTTATGAGAGAGCCATATCCACAACTATTCACTGGTAAGATTTTCGGAGACGAAAATCCCTAAGGGGAGGAGAGTTGTAACAGCCCGGTTTAGACCCTAGTCAGAACAATGGTTTTGAGACCACAAATCTGAGGTCGGAATAATAATTTAATGTTTTGTGTGAATAGTATGTGACATAGTCTGTGTGATAATTTGATCATTTGTGTACCGAATTAAGAGAAAGGATTTAATCACGTAAAGAGTAAAAGCTATGTGATGATTTATAATTACTTAAGTATTGTTGTCTTATTAATGTGGGGGCCTTAGGAGGCAATTAGCCCAATTTTAAGATAGTGGGGTGTTAAATGACAAGATAACCATATTGATAATTTGTTTTATATGTTTAATGAAAGGACAATTTGGTAAAAAAAAATTAAGTTAATTATATGAAACAAAAACATGAATTAGTGGAGTTCATGCTCATCTTTGCCGAAAAATGAAAGAAAATGAGCTTCCTAGGTTGCGGCTAAGACTTTGGCTAAATTAAGGTGAGTTTTGTCTCCGATTTTTGGTGATTTCTATGTTTTTGTGATCATTGTTTTGTCTACTATCAAGCCCATGTATCAATTTTGTGTATTAATGATGTTTGTGGAAAATGACATTGATGCTATGAGGAGCTTTGTGATGAGTGTTGGTGTTAAATGAAAGATATGTGTTTAATGAACATGTGTTGTTCTTGAAATTTTGATGAATTTAGCTAATTAGGGCTAAATTATGAAAATAGCATTTTGAAGGACTAGATTGTGAAATAATGAAATGTGTGGGATTGTATGAGTATAGTGAAAATTAGGCTAAGCTTGTACTAGGTGAAATTATGTGAATTTGATGATTTTGTGAATTAGGGACTAAATTGTTGAAATGTGAAAGTGTGAGGGTATTTTGTAAAATGCCCAAAATATGTATGTTTGGACTAAAATGAATGAATTGATGATTGAATGGATTGAATTTGAATGTGTATAGAACAAGAGAGGAGAGGTTCGGATCGAGATCGAGGCAAAGATAAAGTGCTCGATTAATTGACCGTATTGATAGTTCGACGTCCGAGGTAAGTTCGGATATAATACATGTATTTGAGATGTGTTTTAGCAATATGAAATGAATATGTATATGTGTATAAAAGTGAGTTGCTATGTGCACGATTTTAGTTGATGGCACTAAGTGTGCGAAATTGAAATCGAAATAGAAATGAATAGCACTATGTGTGTGATGATATGAAAGCTCCGACTTATTCAATTGGCACTGTGTGTGCGACACTGAGACGAGTCGGTTAAAGGAATAGGCACTAAGTGTGCAATAACAATTATGCTTCGAATATGTATGTGGCACAAAGAGTGCGGTTAAATTGAATGAATATCAAAGGATGATCGAAAGGTAATATCGAGCATTGAATAGCTTGGAAGTTGGATAACTAAGTGTGAGCTAAGGTATGTATTGAACCTTTGTGGTTGATGAGTTATAGACAAGCCATGATTGAATGAATGAGTATTTAGCTATAGATGAGATGATATGAATATGAGATAAGTGATCTAAGTGATTGTTTATTATGTACATTAGTTAGATTAATGAGATAATTGTATTGTATATCAAACTTACTAAGCTTTGGAAAGCTTACGGTGTGAATTTTTCTCTGCCTTGCAGTGTCAGTAAAGCTAGCTCGGATTTGGGATCGTCAGCTTCTCAATCACACTATTGGCATTCTATTTTGGTACTTTTGAAAGGATGTATATAGTTGAAATATGGCATGTATAGGCTAGTTATGTGTATATGTTTATGAAGTGAACTTAGCTATATGTTTTTGTAAATTTTGAGTTGATAAATGCTTGAATGAACGAGTTATATGATACAAATTTTGATATGGTGTGATGCATATAAAGAATGAACGAGTTATATGATACAAATTTTGATATGGTGTGATGCATATAAAAGGGTTAAGTTTTGGCTATGCAAATGAATGAATGCTTGTCATGATATGAGTTTTAGTCTTTGAAATTGTCATGGTAGGAATTGGTATTGAATGCATGGGTTGAATGACTATTTTGGTATGTTTTTGGTGCTAATATGTGCATAAGATGTCTTGGTTAATTTGGCTTGTAGGTTTGACCCTTATGGGTGGCATTTTGGCCTTGTAAATGGCCTATAATGTCACACGGTCATGGCATACGGGCGTGTCTAAAGACCATGGGTGAATTGGCAGAATGTAGCTTAGTAGCACACGGCCTCGACACAGGCATGCTTGGTGGCCGTGTGAGAAATGGTAGTATATGATCTAGTAGTACATGGCCTTAGCACTTGGGCGTGCTTGGTGGGCGTGTTGATTTTGGCAGTATATGACCACCGGAAGTACTCACAGGTGTGTCAAGTAGCCGTGGGTGAGGCGCGGCCTACCCCCACGGGCGTGTATCCCCTATATTTTTGGTTAAATTGTTATGTTTCCGAGAACTTTTGTATATGTTCGGTTTAGACTCGACCCCTCTTTAGCATGTGATAAAGGTTTCATAGACCTTGATAAGGGACAACATGATTGTAAATGAGAGTGACTGAAGATGATTGACTTTGTGTTGTAAACTTAGATGTTAAATTTTTTGATTGATTGGTAATGCCTCTTAACCCTATTCCGGCGGTGGTCTCGAGTTAGGGGTGTTACAACTCCCGTGTGCCATGCCCGTGTAATTCGAGTTATAGGTCGTGGTCGGTCCTGCTAAAGAGGCACGACCATGTGACTCGAGGTCCAGGCTGTGTGAATTTCGTACTCTGGCCCATTTTCTCCGTTTTCAGCCTGTTTCTCGTTCTTTTCATCCTCCGGTGCTCTCCTGAGTGTAAAACATGAAAAGAAAGGATTAGGAGCACCTATTTTCATAATTAAAGGGAAAATCATCCAAAAGTATGCTAAATGTGGGATTAAAATATTTGCATATTATGGTTTATCAAATACCCCTACACTTAAGCTTTTGCTTGTCCTCAAGCAAAATTCTCAACTCACAATTAAAACGAACTTCCTCAATTCATAATATTCATCGATAATGTTTCATCATAATTCATAGATAAATTATACATGGATAATTTAACTCAAAAGAGTCCTAAAGATTCAATCAATCAAAGTCATAGTTTTTAGCACGAAAAATATAGGTGTTTCCCCTTATCTAAATAATTACCTTTAATTCAAAATTGACAAGAGTTGACATCCTCACTAAAGATTCACTCAAATCACTCAAGGTGTTTAAGGGTCAAAATAAAGCACTCATCAGTCAAACATGAAAAGTTATTACCATAGGCTTGCATGAAAATCAAATCTCTACCACTATAAAATGAGATGATACACAGATCAAAAGGCCTTTAAAGGGTTGTAATGGGGTTTAGGTTAAAAGTGTGGATAAAAGCTAAATTAGAGGGTTAGAATCGAGATTGAATTGATATACTACCTAACTAGAAAAATGAACTCATCTTGAATAATTACATCAATTGAAAACTTGAAACTAATAATACGAGCTTCTTCTTCAAGATGTTGAATTTAAATGTATAAGCTCACTTAATCACGGAACTAATAATGAATATACTTCGATTTTTTTTTTGAGAACAAATCAAATTAATACATAATATCAGATGAATTCAACTACTAAAATAAAATAATTAGGCAACTGATCAAATCAAGTCTCGATAGAAGGTTTTTCTTTTTAGAACAAATCAAATTAATAATAATATAAGATGAATTCAACTACTAAAATAAAATAATTAGGCAACTGATCAAATCAAGTCTCAATAGAAGGGTAGTCAAGAGGAATGGTGATAACAAATACAATATGGGTTTTGGGATAATATTAGTGGGCGAATCAATAAAAAAGGGTTGTTAGGATCAAAGGGATTCGCTAGGGGTTAATTGTGAGGGTCGGCTTTTAGTAGAGTAAGTGGGTTAAATCCTAAGTGCCTTTATCATCTCAATATATCAAATCAAAGATCTGGTCTCGACATGTATAATCGAAGCAAGTTCTAGAATAACAAATCAATGTTGACACACACATAATCAATAAAGTGAGCACGAAAAGAATGTATGCTCTAAAAGGTTCAAAATCTCACAAAAATTATGGGTTTTGATGACAACCTTGTAAATTTTAAACTTCAAGGTAATAATTAGATTCAGGTAGACAACTTAACAAAATTTTAATTTTTGAAAATAGACTTATCATGCTTGATTCTCTAGTATCTTAAAGTTTAAATCATCACTGTATAATTAACTATGACTTAATCTAAAACATATCAATAAAAATCATAAATCAATATGAATTTCATTCTAATTAGTGATATGAGAAAATTACTTAAGACAAGATATCATTCAAGGATTTGAGAATAATGCAAAAAGTAAGGAACTTTTCTAAATAAATTTTCACCCCCACACTTAAGACGTACATTGTCCTCAATGTACAAAGATAGATAATGATTAGTAAGAAAGTCAAAAGAGAGGGAGAGAGATGAAACTTCCTGAATTATGGATGAAATCCTTGGAGGATGATCAATGATGACTAGGTATAGGTGAAGGTGGTGGAGAATACTGCAGTGGTGTGTTCGTTCCTTGAGTGGCACCTTGAACCTTTTTAAACTATGAAGTCATCAGTAAAGTTTTTAGAGAGTTCTTATTTAATGGACGTTTGTTATAGTTGCTCGAGAGTTAAACAGCCAGAGATAAAAGAAATCAAATTATACTTAGAAATTTAAAGAGTTTAATAATAAAGGAAAATGAACTAAAATAAAAATAAAAAATAAAAATAAGAATAGAAATAAAAATAAAGAAAATAAAGAAAATAAAAGGACTCAAGGGTTTCTCATCATCGGAGTGATCTCGAGGTGGTGGTGGCGGCAATATGTGAAAAAAAAACTGATAATATTGACACGGCCGCCTAGCACAGTTGTGTGAATTTTTCTCAGCCCGTGTTCTTTAGGCAGTTTCGACCACAGCCGCATCACACGGCCGTGGCGTTTAATTGGAGCCCGCGTCTTGGGAAAATTTTTGTCCTGTTTCTGCACAATCTCCGCCATGCCCCTGTACCTATTCGTATTGTCCACACGGCCACAGCCACGCCTGTGTGCAAGGTCGTGTGGAGAGAGAAACTTGTACTTTATTAAATTGGTTAGTTTGTAGTTAGGTGCTAAAATAGAAAATATGACATTAGTGAAGTTAGTGCTCGGGTTGCCTCCCGAGAAGCGCTCGTTTAAATTCTTAAGCTAGACTTACCTTTCATTCGCATAATCATGGTGGTTTGAGGAGGTGAAATCCTTTCTCATGCTATCAATTCGATTATTGATATATAGTTTAAGTCGAGTGGTGTTTACCTTAAAAGTGTCGAATATGGGATTACTTACCTCGACTGTTTCGAATGGGAAGATATTCAATACTGTGAAAGGGATTTCTTCGTTTGTTTTAAGGTCTGAACTGGCAATTCGAGGGTCTTTCTTATCCAACAATATCTGATCTCCTATTTTGAAGTGATTTGTTGTTCCTATAAGCTTGTCTAGAGATTCCCTCAGCTTTGCTTCGTGTGGCTTTGATTCCTACTTGAAATGTGCCTTCCACTCGTCTAGTTCATCAATCTAAAGCCTTTGTTCCTCATAAATTTCTTCTTTATTAGCACGAGGTCTATGATCTAGATCAGTTGTGTAATTTCGTGGTGATCGTTGTTTTGTTGAGTTTTAAAATTTATAAAGAGAGTGATCTATCCTAGAAACTAACTCTGACAATGATTAAAGGCAAGTGTACCTATTAAACAGTAGTATAGCTTAGGCAAAACCGGATTGTTGAACCCAAAGGAACTAAAAGTACTAATTCTAACTTTCTTTTTATTATTTAGCCTAAAATAAGTGAAGTTGCTTTAATCTAAATTAACGACTATTAAACTAAAGACGCAAAGACAGAAAGAATGAATTGGAAAATAACTTGAAGAGGAACTCAGTTGATCACGACGATACCCTCAGGAAGAATCCACCTAGACTTCACTTGTTATTTCACACTGAACCATATAATTTATTCATTTAGTTTGATCCGTAAGACTCCGTAACGTATATTAAACCATCTCTCGAGGTGAATAACGTCTAACCCTAGGTTAATTAGTGGAACTCTCATTCTCTTATAATAACCCCCTAGAATAGCAGTAAATCGATCTATGGACTCCCATATTAGGTTTCACCCTAATCCAGCAAAATCTCGTCACCCTATCTCTAGGCGTGCGATCAACTCCGCTTAATTATGCTAGATCTACTCTTAAGCAGGGTCTATTCCTCCTCCACCTAAGCACGTCAGATTTGGATTAAGCATGCATAATTAAGAACAAACTAAGTATTTATCATATAATTCAGAAAACAATAACAAGATTCATCTAGTTTCATCCCCTTCAGGTATCTGAAGGGTTTAGTTCATAACAAATAAAGAAAACATCTTAAGAGAAAAGATAAAACAAAACATAAGAAATCCCTAAAACCCCCTGAAGGAATTGAAGGAGAAATTCACCGTCTTGAGTAGAATTTTGGCTTCTTGAGATGGATCAACTGGCTATCTTCGAGTAATTCTCACAAATCTGGCCTTCTAGCTCGGCTCTTTGGCCTCGCAAACTGCCCCCATTCAGGTTACACTTACGGTGTTTATATAAACTTTTGGAATGCTTTACTTGGCCTCTATGTGTCCCAATTTAAGTATACTTCCTACTCGGTGTTTGAATAGGCTTTGGAATGTGTTTCTTTGCCTCAAAGTATCCAAATTCGAGTGAAATTGCTCTCTCCCGCAGTAGGGGCACGGCCATGGTACACGCCCGTGTAAATCGTTTTCAGGCCGTGTCTCGATTTTTTTGATTGGGGTACAACCATGTAAATCGTGGCATGGCTGTGTAAAGTAAATTGACAAGACACGACCGTGTGGCTTCAAGTCCAGGCCGTGTCGATTTCCACTTTGGCCCAACCTAGCCTGTTTTAGCCTGTTTCTCATTCTTTTCATCCTCGGGTGGTTTCTTGAGTATAAAACATGAAAAGAAAGGATTAGGAGCACCTTTTTACATAAAACAAGGGCTAAATCATCCAAAAGCATACTAAATGTGGGCCTAAAATTTGTTACTTTTACGGTTTATCAAATACCCCCACACTTAAATTTTTGCTTGTCCTCAAGCAAAATTCTCAACTTATAATTAAAACGAACTTTTCATAATTCATAATTCCTATCAACAATGCCTCATCATAATTCATAGATAATTTATACATGGATAATTTAACTCAAAGACTCCTAAAGGCTCAAACAATTCTAAGTCATAAATTTGTAGCATAAAAATATAGGCATCTCCCCTTATCTAAATAATTACCTTTAATTCAAAACCGACAAGGATTGACATCCTCACTAAAGTTTCACTCAAAGCACTCGAAGTGTTTAAGTTTCAAGAAAAAACACTCATAAGTCGAACTTGAAAAGTTAATCCTATAGGCTTGCTTGAAAATCAAGTCTCCACCACTGTAATATGAGGCGATACACAAATCAAAAGGTCTTTGACAGGGTTGTAACAGGGCTTAGGTTAAAGGTATGGATAAAGGCTGAATTGGAAGGTTTAGAATTGAGATTGACCTGACCAATTACCTAACTAAAATAATGAACTTGAAAATAAATGATTATATCATTTGAAATTTTGAAACTAATAATAATACGAGCTTTTTCTTTAATAATTGATATTTAAATGTACAAGCTCACTAATACTGAATATACTTTGATTTTTTGATTTTTTTTAAGAACAAACTAGAAACATAATAAAGAAAATTTTATCAACTGAAATAAACTAATTCGGCAACTGATCAAATCAATTCTCGATGGAAGGGTAGTCAAAAGAATGGTGATAACAAATACAAAGGGTTTTTGGGTTAAAATTTAGCGGGTAAATCAATAAAAGGGTTGTTAGGATCAGGGGTTCACTAGGGGTTAATTATATAGGTAGGCTTTTTAGTGGAGTGAATGGGTTAAAACCTAGGTGCCTTTATCATCTCAGTATATCAAATCATTTAATATAGTCTCGATATGTATAATCAAGGCATGTTCTAGAATAACAATTCAGTGTTGACACACTCATAATCAATAAAGTGAGCATGAAAAAGAATATATGCTCTATAAGGCTCAAATCTCACAAAAATTATGGGTATTTGACATCAATCCTGTAAATTTCAAACTTCAAGGTAATATTCAAATTCAGTTCAACAACCTAGAAAATTTTTTATTCTTGAAAAATAGACTTATCATGCTTGATTCTCTAGTATTCTTCAAGTATAAATCATCAATGCACAATTATCAATGACTTACTCAAAAACATATCAATAAAAAACAAAAATCATTAGAAATTTCACCCTAATTAATAATATGAGAAAATTACTTAGGAGCAAGACTAAAATTCAGGATTTTGGAATAATGAAAAAAGTTAGGTACTTTTACCCCCCACACTTAATATGTACATTGTCCTCAATGTACAAAGATAGATAACTAATAATGTAATGAAAATCAAAAGAGAAGGGGAGAAGTGACACTTCCTGAATTTTGGATGATTCTGAGAGTTGGCAGAGGCCATGGTAGAAGGTGGTTGGAGGAGGCGGTGTGGCATTTTCTATGGGCCTGGTGGGGTTGTTACCGATGAGCTCTGTGCTAGATAAAGAAATTGGATAGCCTGCAAAGATATAGCCAAGAAATCTAAAGAAACATTAATAATATATCAATACTATAATTAAAGACAAAGAAAATAAAGAGAATGAGACTAAGAAGAAAACTGAAATTAAAAGAAAAGACTAATGGACTAAGTAGTCCTTATTGTTGGATGGTTCGCGAGGTGGGTGTGACCTCTAAGGCTGTGGTGCATGATTCCCAAGCAGCCTTTAGAACCTAAAACCAAGAAACTAAAACAAGATAAATTAAATTTAGTAGAAGAGAAGTAACAATAAGGAAAATAAAGGATATGAGAAAAATAAAATAAAAACTAAATAGTCGCTAAGACCCTTGTCTTGTTGAGTCACTGAAGCTGCCGGTATGAACTCATGTGAATCGGTCTCCTTTGAGAGACTATGGTTGGCCTCTTATGCTTCTTCAACATAGCTTTGGTATGGCTCAAGGGTTGGAGAGACTTGTGATGATGAAGAAATCTGAGAAGAAGGAGGAAGAGAAGAGGTCGAAAGTAGAAGAATGGGGAGGGGGGAGGTTGGTGTTTAAATAGAGGCTTGATGCTGGTACATTCCCACCCCCGTGGATGGAGGGTGTGTTGAATTACACTGTCGCATCGCACAGCCGTGTGTCTAGTCGTGTTGAGAGTTAAATGCCCGTGGTCAGATTGCCATGCCCGTGGTCGATAAGTCAGTGTGTTGGCACGGTGAGGTAACACAGGTGTGTCTAGCCCGTGCTCGATAAGTCAGTAACCTCGCACAATTAAAGGGAATGGCCATGTCTCGTTTGTGCTCAATAAGTCAGTAACCTCGCACGGATAGTCGGCATGGACGTGGCCTCCTTTTGCAGGCTGTGTTGGGAAACAAATTCTTCTTTTTTCGTGCATGGTTATTAGCCCACCTGTGGTTTGTCTCCTGGCTTCCACACGACAACGGGCATTGCCATGTATAAGGCCATGTGGTCTAAAGCCTGCACTTTATTAGGATAGTTAGATACTGAATGGTTAAAAGTATGATGTTAGGGAAGTTAGTGCTCAGGTTGCCTCCCGAGAAGCGCTTGTTTTATAGTCTTAAGCTAGACTTTCCCTGCTTTTGATTTTAAAAGAAGGTTCATGGAGTAGAAGCTCCTCTCTCATAACTCCAAAATCTGCACCATTATAAATTTTGAGTCGGTGACCATTTACCTTGAATGTGCCCTTAGTGGGGTGAGTTACCTCGATTGTGCCGTATGGAAAAATTGTTTTGATCATGAATGGGCCTGACCATCTAGATTTCAGCTTCCCAGGAAATAATTTAAGCCTTGAGTTATACAGCAGGACCAAGTCTCCTACTTCAAATTGCTTCGATTTATTTAGGCGAGAATCGTGGCGTCGCCTCTTTGTATAATTTCAAGTTCTCATAGGCTTCAGCTCTCCATTCGTCTAGCTCGTTCATCTGCATCATTCTTTTCTTTCCTACAGTTCTAAGATCAAAATTTAAAAACTTTATGGCCCAAAAAGCTTTGTGTTCTAACTAGAATGGTAGATGACAGCTTTTCCCGTATACAAGTTTGTATGGGGATGTCCCTAAAGGCGTTTTAAATGTTGTTCTATAGGCCCATAAGGAATCATCTACTTTTAATGCCCAATCTTTTCTATTCGATTCAACCATTTTTCTAGGATGCACTTAAGTTCTCGGTTTGCTACTTCAACTTGCCCACTGGTTTGAGGGTGATATGGGGTAGTTATCCTGTGGTACACTCCATATTTCTTTAGAACTTTTTCAAATTGAGTATTACAGAAATGAGTACCTCTATCACTAATGATAGCTCTAGGTGTCCCAAAACGAGAAAACAATTTCTTAAGAAATTTAACTACTACCCTAGCATCATTGGTAGGTAAAGCTTCTGCTTTACCCATTTTGACATGTAATCAACTGCCACTAGGATGTATTTATTTCCAAATGAACCAGGGAATGGTCCCATAAAATCAATACCCAATACATCAAATAATTCACATGATAACATATATGTTTGAGGCATTTCATCACGTTTAGAAATATTACCTGTTCTTTGGAATTTATCGCACGAGATAACATACCTGTTGGCATCTTTAAATAGATTGGGACAATAAAAACTTGATTCGAGTATTTTATGTGATGTCTTAATGCCACTGTAGTGTCCTTCTGAGGGTCCTGAATGGCAACGCTCTAGGATTTTCCTTGCTTCTGCCTTTGTAACGCATCTTCGAATTATCTGATCTGTACATATTCAAAAAAGAAAAGGATCTTCCCAAAAATATTTTTTCACCTCAGTAAAGAATCGTTTCTTTTGGTGATGTGTTAGTCTTTTTGGCAAGATGTTAGCTGCTAAATAATTCGCAATATTTGCAAACCATGGTACCTCAGAATGTGTTATAGAAAAGAGTTGTTCTTCAGGAAATGAATCGTTTATCTCATTTTTATCGAGCTCTCTGATATGTGGATTCTCAAGTCTGGAGAGGTGATCTGCTCAAGATTCTTAGCTCCCTTCTTATCTTGTATTTCCAAGTCAAATTCCTGTAAGAGTAAAATCCATCGTATGAGCCGAGGTTTTTCATCAGGTTTGTTTAAGAGATAGCGAAGAGCTGAATGGTCAGTGTAAACGAAAACTTTAGACAATATTAAATACTGCTTAAATTTGTCAAAAGCAAAAACTACAACTAGCAATTCTTTCTCTGTGGTGGTGTAGTTTTCTTGTGCGGGTGTTAATGTTCTGCTGATATAGTAAATTGGCTGAAAATGCTTGTCTCTTCGTTGTCCCAAAACTGCACCTACTGCAAAGTCACTTGCATCACTCATTAGTTCAAAGGGTAAGTTTCAATCAGGGGCAATTATAGTCAGTGCATTTATTAATTTATCCTGTAACATACCGAATTTGGGCCTAGTAGATTTGGGCCTATTGGGTTGTAACACCCCAAAAATCCTGAAACTTTTAATTTTTATGCATGGGAGTTAATATGTATGTGTAGCACTTAGAATAATAATATTAAGGTATTATCGAAATTATTTGAAGCCTTAAAATTAGGGGAGACCATAGGAAAAATTTATGTTCTTACTTAGTGGACCCTAGTCTCAGGCATGAGGCCTCATAAGCAGATTAAGAAAAGAGAGGACACAAAAATGGACTCAAGTTTGGGTTGAGGCCCTAATTAAGTTTTCTGTTTGGGCACTATAGGGTTAAAAGGGTAGCATCTATGTTTAAAACACCAAAGTGGACTGGTGGCCCAATATTAAGTGACGCTGTAAGGGAGCTAGAGGGTGGCGTCACTAGCAGTTGAAAGTGGCCCAAGTTTGGCAGCAAGGAGCCCATGTCTTTGGGCCAATTTTGGCACTTAAAAGAGCAAGGAGGAATGGATGGCATTAAGGCTTATTTTTAGGAGGGATTTAATGATAATATTGTGCTGATAAAAGAAGAAAGAGGTGGTGTTATCTAGGAGTCTTTTGAAGGTGTCAAGAGATTTAGATAAAGGAGAAAAGTTAGGAGCTATCTGCTAAGAGCAGAGTTGGCCAAAATTCCATCACCAAGAGGAGTAAAGAAATCAGTTTCTACTTGCCATAGGGGGTGCTGAAATTTCTATAAATAAGGGGGGATAGCTCATCAATTTCGGCATTTGAACCCTACTCTTTTCTTCCTTCTTTGTGCCTAAAATCTCAAGGCCATCTTAGTTGTTTTTCTTTTCTCATCTTTTCTCTTCCAAAAGCCGAAAATCACCACCTCCCTCACCCTTTTCTTTTTCTTTGAAACCTCCTTCTAGCCGAATCTTTTGATCCCCATTGTTATTCTTTTCCCATTCACTAAAAGCTGAAACTATGTTCTTGTTTGTTCTTGTAGCCGAAATCTCTAAGCCTTTCCTTGATTTCTTTTTACTTTCTTTCTAAGCCAAAGCCGAAACACTTTACTCAGACCTTCTAAAAGTCGAAAGAGCATCAGTTCATCTTTTTCAGGATTTTCATAAAAGCCAAAATCCCTAGATCTCATCTCCTGTGTTTTCTGAATTCTCTTTGAGGTGTCTGCCTGTGCCGAATCTTGAAGAAAACTTAGGGTAAGTATCGATTCGTGAGATTACAGTCTTTTACGGCTTTTTAGAGACTCTAGCCGAATGGCTATATGGAAATTAATCTTGAGTTTTTCTCTTATTTTCGACATTCCGGGATTTGAAGAGGAGTCAATCGCGTAGATCTCTACGTTAACACTCGAATCGTGTTACTTTTGGGATTTCAAGGTAAAGAGATCTACTGATTTTTAACGTGTAAATTCAGGTATTTACTAACCCTTGGCTGATTGTATGGGAGGCCAAATCTTTGTGTTCTTCCAGCTTTTGAGCAAGGTTTTAGACTAAGGGTTGTAGATCCAGATAGTAAGGATATTGACTAAGGGTGTAAAGCTATACGATATCAGGTGTGTAACTTTTCACACTATAAGACTGTCTGTTAATATGTGTTAATAAATCTGCTTATATTCTGTTAAATGCCAAAATATCGGCATAATGTTCGAGACCCGAGGAGGGTAAAAGTGAATCACCAGGTTAGTGATCTCTGTCATTCTTCAGTGAATGTTCCTGTTAAGATGATATGTTTCCGATTTCTGTGATTGCAAGGGGTTGGATTTGATGAAAGGGGAAGTGTTCTGTGTAGTGGCTTTTGCCATGATCTGTTGTAGTGGCTATTGCCATGATTTGACAATGAGCAGCATGACTGCCATCGATGGTGTGTAGCGGTGTGGGTTGATTGTAGGAATCCCCAATAGTGTGAATAGCTGGTACGGGTGGCGTGTAGCGGATGGAAACCTAGGATTTGGGTTGGGCTTGCATAATTTTTGTTATATATATATATATATATATTAATTTGTTATTCTGTTCTGTGGGGCTAAGGCCCAAATCTGATGGTTCACGAGGGTTGCACACTGAGTCTCGCGACTCAACCTATTATTTAATTTTTTTCAAGTAGCACCTAGTGCATTGGACCGGGCTGGAAAGGAGTGCAAGGTGGCCATGCAAAAAAACATTTGGATTCAGCAAAAGACTTTAGTTTATTATTTTATATCTTTATTTAATGGGTTTTAAATTCCAATGTAATAAGGCCACGGGCTGTTAGCTTTATATTTCGGTTCAGTTTTAATTTTGGGTTATTATTATTATCAGACATTTTAAGTTTACATTTTTTTTCTAAGGCATGTATTTAAGTTTCGGTTTTTAATTCATAAAAACATCTCATAGAATTTATAGCTTATCTAAATTAACAACCTATTAATTTTCCCGAATAAAAGGTTAAACTCAAGGAAAATATTTTCCAAAAATGCGACATGTTTTATTAAATTTTCTTAGTGACATACCAGATTCGGTCGTGGTGCTTGGGTCGGGTTTGGGGTGTTACAAATTGGTATCGGAGCCCGATTCAAAACTCAGCTTTAGGGGTTTTGGGGCTCAAAACGTTTTCTAAAGATGGGTTTTAGAATATACATGTTTATAAATAGTACAGGGTTGTTTTCTCGGCATGACACCTGCGCCTCCGACCCAAGTCGGCCAGGTAAGTATTTTGAACTCACTGTGTGATATATATATATCTATGTGTGGGCTTAATGGGCTTTAAGGGACGTAGACTATCTTAGCTAGAACTTGATGAACTTTAGGCCTAGTTTACATCATACTTTTAAACTTCCATAAAACTTAAACTAATTAAACAAACCCGAGAGGCTTACGCATGTCTAGGATTGGATTCAGGGAGAGCTTGGTATTTAAGCAGTCCTAGTGACTCACCTCCTCTTCGCTAGAATCCTACCTGGTGCGTGGTAACTGTTCACCCTAGCCATGAGGACTTGTTGACGGGCCAAAATTTATAATTAAAACCCGAAAGGGACCAGCCACCCTATTTTGTAAAATTACTAAAATAACCTCTAGTTTTGAAAATTTCTAAATTTCCCCTGATTTGTAAAATGACCAAAATACCCCTGATTTTAAAAGAAATTCCCAAAATACCCTCAATTTGTAAAATTATTGAAATACCTCTAATTTGTAAAATTACCGAAATACCTCGATTTGCAAAATTACTGAAATACCCTCGTATTGCGAAATTACCAAAATACCCTTATTTTGAAACATCACCAAGATACACTATTTTGAAAAAAATTACGAAAATACCCGTAGGTGGTGAATGTAAGCTTAAAAGGCTATTTTTATGATTGATGTGTGCTAAATGTTGACTGAAGGTGAACTCTAGGACTAGGAAGTATCGACTTGAGAACTAAACTCGTAGATAGAATTTGAATTCAAAAGAACTACTATCGAAATGATTTTACATAAGATTGTTCGCAGTTAATAAGTGGGAAGAATTAATTATTCATAAAATTCTTAATCAGATAAACGTCGATAGAAAGAATGAGTACAAGGGGACGAAGACGCTCCAGATGTGAATAATGGTGCGTACCCTACGGTAGTATATTGAGTGTTTATTTTTTTAAATTAGAGTGCGCAGCAGAAGCGTAGTGATAAGACTTGGGTAGTACAATTGATAGTTAGTTGAAAATTTCGAGGATGAAATTTCTTTAACGGGGTAGAACTGTAACATACCGAATTTGGGCCTAGTAGATTTGGGCCTATTGGGTTGTAACGCCCCAAAAATCCAAAAACTTTTAATTTCTGTGCATGGGAGTTAATATCTATGTGTAGCACTTAGAATAATAATATTAAGGTATTATCGGGATTATTTGAAGCCTTAGAGTTAGGGGAGACCATAGGAAAAATTTATGTTCTTCCTTAGTGGACCCTAGTCTCAGGTATGAGGCCTCATAAGCAGATTAAGAAAAGAGAGGACACAAAAATGGGCTTAGGTTTGGGTTGAGGCCCTAATTAAGTTTTCTGTTTGGGCACAATAGGGTTAAAAAGGTAGCATTTGTGTTTAAAACACCAAAGTGGGCTGGTGGCCCAATATTCAGTGACGCTGCAAGGGACCTAGAGGGTGGCGTCACTAGCAGTTGAAAGAGGCCCAAGTTTGGCCGCAAGGAGCCCATGTCTTTAGGCCAATTTCGACACTTAAAAGTGCAAGGAGGAATGGACGGCATTAAGGCTTATTTTTAGGAGGGATTTAATGATAATATTGTGCTGATAATAGAAGAAAGAGGTGGTGTTATCTAGGAGTCTTTTGAAGGTGTGAAGAGATTTAGATAAAGGAAAAAATTTAGGAGCTATCTGCTGAGAGTAGAGTTGGCCAAAATTCCACCACCTAGAGGAGTAAAGAAATCAGTTTCTAATTGCCATAGGGGGTGCCGAAATTTCTATAAATAAGGGGGGATAGCCCATCAATTCCGGCATTTGAACCCTACTCTTTTCTTCCTTCTTTGTGCTGAAAATCTGAAGGCCATCGTAGTTGTTTTTCTTTTCTCATCTTTTCTCTTCCAAAAGCCAAAAATCACCACCTCCCTCACCCTTTTCTTTTTCTTTGAAACCTCGTTCTAGCCGAATCTTTTGATCCACATTGTTATTCTTCTCCTATTCACTAAAAGCCGAAACTACATTCTTGTTTGTTCTTGTAGCCAAAATCTCTAAGCCTTTCCTTGATTTCTTTATACTTTCTTTCTAAGCCAAAGCCGAAACACTTTACTCAAACCTTCTAAAAGTCGAAAGAGCATTAGTTCATCTTTTCCTGGATTTTCATAAAAGCCAAAATCCCTAGATCTCATCTCTTGTGTTTGTCAAATTCTCTCTGAGGTGTCTGCTTGTGCCGAATCTTGAAGAAAACATAGGGTAAGTATCAATTCGTGAGATTACAGTCTTTTATGGCTTTTTAGAGACTCTAGCCGAATGGCTATATTGAAATTAATCTTGAGTTTTTCTCTTATTTTCGGCATTCCAAGATCTGAATAGGAGTCAATCGCGTAGATCTCTAGGTTATAGTTCAGTAACACTCGAATCCTGTTATTTTCAGGATTTCAAGGTAAGGAGATCTATCGATTTTTAAGGTGTAAATTCGGGTATTTACTAACCCTTGGCCGATTGTAGGGGAGGCCAAATCTTCGTGTTCTTCCGGCTTTTGAGCAAGGTTTTAGACTAAGGGTTGTAGATCCAGATAGTAAGGATATTGACTAAGGGTGTAAAGCTATGCAATATCAGGTGTGCAACTTTTCACACCATTAGATTGTCTGTTAATATGTGTTAATAAATCTGCTTATATTCTGTTAAATGCCGAAATCCCAGCATAACGTTCGAAACCCGAGGAGGGTAAAAGCGAATCACCAGGTTAGTGATCTCTGTCATTCTTTAGTGAATGTTCCTGTTAAGATGATATGTTTTATAAGTATGCCGATTCCTGTGATTGCACGGGGTTGGGTTTGATGAAAGGGGAAGTGTTCTGTGTAGTGGCGTTTTGCCATGATCTGTTGTAGTGGCTTTTGCCATGATCTGTTGTAGTGGCTTTTGCCATGATCTGTTGTAGTGGCTTTTGCCATGATCTGTTGTAGTGGCTATTGCCATGATCTGACGATGAGCAGCATGACTACCATCGATGGTGTGTAGCGGTGTGGGCTGATTGTAGAAATCCCCAATGGTGTGAATGGCTGGTACGAGTGGCATGTAGCGGATGGAAACCTAGGATTTGGGTTGGGCTTGCATAATTTTTTGTTATATATATATATTAATCTATTATTCTGTTCTGTGGGGCTAAGGTCCAAATCTGATGGTGCACGAGGGTTGCACACTGAGTCTCGTAACTCAACCTGCTATTTAATATTTTTTCAGGTAGCACCTAGTGCATCGGACCGGGCTAGAGAGGAGCACAAGGTGGCCATGCAAAAGAACATTTGGATTCAGCAAAAGACTTTAGTTTATTATTTTATATCTTTATTTAATGGGTTTTAAATTTCAATGTAATAAGGCCACTAGTCGTTAGCTTTATATTTGGTTCGGTTTAATTTTGGGCTTTTATTATTATTATCAGACATTTTAAGTTTACATTTTTTTTCTAAGGCATGTATTTAAGTTTAGATTTTTAATTCATAAAAACATCTCATAGAATTTATAGCTTATCTAAATTAACAACCTATTAATTTTTCCCGAATAGAAGGTTAAACTCAAGGAAAATATTTTTCAAAAATGCGACATGTTTTATTAAATTTTCTTAGTGACATACCAGATTCGGTCGTGGTGTTTGGGTCAGGTTTGGGGTGTTACATATCCTTAAGGACATTAAATGCATCTAAACATTCCTGATTGAAATTGAAAGGAACACCTTTTTCTAGTAATTTTGTCAAAGGCTTAGCTATTTTAGAAAAATCTTTAATAAATCTTCTATAGAACCCTACATGTCCTAAAAAGCTTCTAATATCCTTAACTGAACTAGGGGGAGGTAATTTTTCTATGGCTTCAACCTTTGCTTTATCTACCTCAATCCCTTTACTAGAAATCTTATGTCCTAATACAATCCCTTCTCTAACCATAAAGTGACATTTTTCCCAATTCAAAACAAGGTTTGTTTCCTCACATCTCATTAGAACTCGTTTTAAATTTTTAAGGAAAAGATGGAAAGAATTACCGAATACTGAGAAATCATCCATAAATACCTCCATGATGTCTTTCACGAGTTCATCAAAGATTGCCAACATGCAACGCTGAAAAGTAGTAAGAGCATTACATAATCCAAAAGGCATTCTACGATAAGCAAACGTACCGTATGGGCATGTAAATGTTGTCTTCTCTTGATCTTCAGGAGCTATGGGGATTTGGAAGTAGCTGGAGAGTCCGTCCAAGAAGCAGTAGTACATATGCCCGGATAGTCTTTCTAACATTTGATCTATGAATGGTAAAGGGAAGTGATCTATTCTGGTGGCATCGTTGAGCTTTCTATAGTCTATACAGACTCTCCATCCTATAACTGTTCTTGTGGGGATTAATTCATTCTTTTCATTGGGCACCACCGTCATACCTCCTTTCTTTGGAACTACCTGCATAGGACTTACCCAAGTGCTGTCAGAAATAGGATAAATTATTCTTGCATCTAGAAGTTTAATTACCTCAGCTTTGACCACTTCTTTCATGTTGGGGTTTAGCTGTCTCTGGGGCTGCACACACGGCTTGTATTCTTCTTCCATTAAAATTTTGTGGGTGCACAACAAGGGGCTTATACCCTTGATGTTAGAGATTTTCCAAGGTATGGCTTTTTTATGTTCTCTTAGTACCTTTATCAACTCCTCTTTTTCCTTGGGTTCTAGTTCTGAAGAGATAATTACCGGTAGCATAGAATTGTCCCCGAGGAATACATATTCTAAGTGTTTTGGTAACTGTTTAAATTCCAGACTAGGTGGCTCATCAATGGAGGATTTCTGTTTTATTTCGTAATTGTTTTCAATGCTTTCTTCTTTCATTTGCCTAAATGACGATGTATTCAAATTTATCTCACTGCCTTCATCTTCTTCCCCCTCTTCTTGAGTCAGGCACAGTTCCATCGTTTCGCCATGTATGATTTCCTGTAATGAATTTTAAATGATATGATCAGTAGTATCAACAAAATCACAGGAATCATCTTGCTCTTTAGAATATCGCATGGCATCATAAATTTGAAAAATAATTTCTTCATCACCTATCCTTAATGCAAGTTTACCATCACCTACATCAATAACAGCCCTAGCAGTGGCTAAAAAATGACACCCTAGAATTAAAGGAACATTAATGTCTTCTTCTATATCTAACACAAAAAAATCAACAGGGAAAATAAATTTATCAATTTTTACCAAGACATCTTCGATAACTCATCTAGGATATTTAATGGATCTATCAGCTAACTGGATAGTCATCCTAGTGGATTTTAATTCCCCAACATCTAATTGTTTAAACATTTTGTAAGGCATTAGATTAATACTAGCACCTAGATCAGCTAATGCTTTCTTAATATTTAAGCTACCAATTGAACAAGGAATAGTAAAACTTCTTGGGTCTTTTAATTTGGTTGGTAACTTGTTTTGGAGGATGGCTGAGCATTCTTCATTAAGTTCCACCGTCGATACTTCTTCAAGCTTCTTTTATTTGTCAGGAGTTCCTTTAAGAATTTTGCATACTTCAGCATCTGTGAAATAGCTTCAACAAAAGGTAAGTTAATATTTATTTGTTTAAAAAGTTCAAGAAACTTAGCGTATTGGGTATCTAATCGTTCCTTCTTTAACTTTGCTGGATAAAGGATTGGTGGTTTACTTTCTTTGCGTACTAGATTTACATCCTCAACTCCCTCATCTCTTACTTTTTTATCTTCATGTGGGATTTGTTTCTTTGGTTCAACTAATTCCTTTCCACTTCTTAGTGTAACTACTTTTACCTATTCTATTTCTTTAGAAAAAATCTCTGCCCGTAAGCTGAATCGATTAGTTGCCTCGTTGAGGGGTTTACACCGTTAAAGAAAGTTTGGACTTGTAGCCATAAGGATAGACCATGGTGTGGCCACCTTCTCAAGAGATCCTTGTATCTCTCCCATGCGTCGTATAATGTCTCTAAATCCATCTATACAAAGGAAGAGATATCATTCCGTAATTTGGTCGTTTTGGCCGGTGGGAAGTATTTTAATAAAAAAATTTCGGTCATTTTGTCCCATGTAGTGATTGACCCTCGTGGTAACGAGTGTAACCACTGTTTGGCTTTATTCATTAATGAAAAGGGAAATAATGAAGACGAATGGCATCATCAAAAATGTCATTTATTTTGAAAGTATCACAGAACTCTAAAAAATTTGCTATATGAGTATTCGGGTCTTCGTCCTGGAAACCATCAAATTGAACAAATTGTTGAATCATTTGTATTGTGTTAGGCTTTAATTCAAAATTATTAGCAGCTATAGCAGGCCTAACAATACTAGACTCTACTCCTGTTAAATGAGGTTTAACATAATCATACATAGTATGCGGAGCATTGTTTTCTCCCACTTCTCATGGTGGATTATTCTTGTCCATCCCTTCAGTAGGATTGGATCTGTCTTCTTGCTCTTCTTCTGTGTAATTGATCATTGTTTTGTCGAGTTTTAAATTTTATAAAGAATATGATCAAACCTGGAAACTAACTCTGACAACGATTATAGGCAAGTGTACCTATCGAACAATAGTGTAACTTAGGCAAGACCGGATTGTCAAACCCAAAGGAACTAAAAGTACTAATACTCACTTTCTTTTTATTATTTAGCCTAAAATATGGAGTGATTGGTTGATTTAATCTAATTTAACGACTACTAAGCTAAAGACACAAAGACAAAAAGAACAAATTGGGAAATAACTTGATGAAAAACTCAGTTGATCACGACGATACCCTCAGGAAGAATCCACCTAGACTTCACTTGTTATTTAACACGGAACCATATGATTTATTCACTTAGTTTGATCCCCAAGACTCCCTAACGTATATTAAACCCTTTCTCGAGGTGAATAACGTCTAACCCTAGGTTAATTAGTGGAACTTTCATTCTCTTATAATAACCCCCTAGAATAGCAGTAAATCGATCTATGGACTCCCATATTAGGTTTCACCCTAATCCGGCAAAATCTCATCACCCTATCTCTAAGCGTGCGATCAACTCCGCTTAATTACGCTAGATCTACTCTTAAGTAGGGTATAGTCCTCCTCCACCTAAGCACATCAGATTTGAATTAAGTATGCATAATTAAGAACAAACTAAGTATTTATCATATAATTCACAAATCAATAACAAGATTCATCTAGGTTTCATCCCCTTCAGGTATCTGAAGGGTTTAATTCATAATGAATAAAGAAAACATCTCAAGAGAAAAGATAAAACAAAACACAAGAAATCCCTAAAACCCCCTGAAGGAATTGAAGGAGAAATATGCCGTCTTGAGTAGAATTCTGGCTCCTTGAGATGGATCAACTGGCTATCTTAGAGTAATTCCCACAAATATAGCCTTCTGGCTTGGCTCCTTGGTCTAGCTGACCCCCTCGACAAAAGCCCTGGCAGAAGGCTTCTGCTGAACCCCCCTTAAGTTGCATCCTTGGGTGTTTATATAGACTTTGAGATACCTTACTTGGCCCCTAAGTATCCTAATTCAAGTATAATTCCTACTCGGGCGTTTGAATAGGCTTTGGAATGTGTTTCTTTGCCTCAAAGTATCCTATTTCGAGTAGAATTTCTCTTTTCTGTGGCAGGGACACGGCCATGGTACACGCCCATGTAAATCATCTTCAGGCTGTGTCTCGATTCTGTCGATTGGGGCACGGTCGTGTAAATCGTGGCGTGGCCGTGTCTTAGTTAATTTTTGAGGCACGACTATGTGGCTTGAAGTCTAGGCCGTGTCGATTTCCTCTTTGGCCCAAATTGGCCCGTTTTAAGCTCGTTTCTTGTTCTTTTCGTCCTCGGGTGCTTTTCTGAGTAAAAACATGAAAAGAAAGGATTAAGAACACCTTTTTACATAAAACAAGGGCTAAATCATCCAAAAGCATACTAAATGTGGGCCTAAAATATGTTACTTTTACGGTTTATCAAATACCCCCACACTTAAGCTTTTGCTTGTCCTCAAGCAAAATTCTCAACTTACAATTAAAATGAACTTTCCATAATTCATAATACCTATCAATAATGCCTCATCATAATTCATAGATAATTCATACATGGACAATTTAACTCAAAGACTCATAAACATTCAAATAATTCTAAGCCATAAATTTGTAGTATGAAAACATAGGTGTCTCCCCTCTTCTAAATAATTACCTTTGATTCAAAAGCCGACAAGGATTGGCATCCTCACTAAAGATTCACTCAAATCACTCAAAGGTGTTTAAGGCTCACAATTAAGCACTCAACAGTCGAACCTAAAAGGTTAATCCCATAGGCTTACCTAAAAATCAAATCTCCACCACTATAATATGAGATGATACACAAATCAAAAGGTCTTTAGTCAGGGTTGTAACAGGGCTTGGGTTAAAGGTGTGGATAAAGGCTGAATTAGAGGGTTAAAATCGAGATTGAATTGACAAATCACCTACTAAAAGCAATGAACTAGAAAATAAATGATTACATCAATTGAAACTTTAAACTAATAATACTAAGAGCTTTTTTTCTTTTTTTTTGATAATTGAAATTTAAATGTACAAGTTCACTAATACTGAATATACTTTGATTTTTCAATTTTTTTTCAAACAAACTACATAATAAAGAAAGAACTTTATCAACTGAAATAAACTAATTAGGTAACTGATCAAATCAATTCTCGATAGAAGGGTAGTCAAAAGAATGGTGATAACAAATACAAAGGGTTTTGGGTTAAAATTTAGCGGGTAAATCAATAAAAGGGTTGTTAGGATCAAATGGGTTCACTAGGGGTTAATTATGTAGGTAAGCTTTTTAGTGGAGTGAATGAAACACCCCAAACTCGACCCATAAACCCGGACCGGATCTGACATGTTCCTTAAGAAAAACTTAGCTTTATCTCGTTTCATCCTCTTATAAAATATGACGATTTTAATAAAAGCAAGTTAGTATTTTTATCAAGTTGAAAACCAAGATACCGTTCAAGTTTGTATTTCAGTAAAACGCTCCCTTTGTATTTCAAAAATTAAAAGACTTGCCGGATTCTAGAACTCATTAGGTTGAAAACGTAAGTTGAGTAGGTGATAAAACATTTGAAGTTTCTTTAAGAAAAATATTTAATTACTTGTTTGTTGTTTATCGTATGGAAATAAAATTTAACACGCAAGATTAAGCAGTTAAGTGATGGCCTTATTACATATTAAAAACCAAAAATAAATCCCGAAACAAAACATACTAAAGAAAAACGAAAAGGGTTCCATAATTTGAAAACCCAAAATTCTGCTAAGCATGGCCACCACATAGTCCCTGCCGACCCGGTCCATTTCTCTATGTATCACCTGCAAAATGTTAGCCCACGAAGGGTGAGTCAACAACAGCCAACCACCAAGACCCAATCGATTATAGCCTTACTTACAACATTTTGGGCAAAGCCCATCCGAAATCATATTTGGCCATAGGCCCATGTCATAGCATATTAAATCACATGTATATAAAATAATGATGCAACCCGAGCCCACCTAGATATCCAACCTCTACACACCACACGTACCTGCCAATCACACCGTGAGGATTACTAAATCGACCCTCCATCCGCTATACACCCTCGAAGGCAGTCGCTGCAGTCAACTGCACATCGCCCTTAATACGTGGCATAGCCATCAGATAATGTGACAAGGTCACCGGACACATAATATTGTGACATAAGTCACCGGATAATGTGGTAAAACCACCATAACACTTCCCCTTTTCATTATAACCCTCGTGCTCATGCAACATACATAGTATCACAGATATCATGCTATATGCTTATCCTAAGCCCATACTGAAAACACACACATGCTTTCATATCAATGATGGTAACCACTGTAAACAAGGGTTAGATATAACGTACCTGAATGAACTGTACCAATGATTGGTAGCCTTAGCCATGATTAATCATAATCTTGTTAATACATATTTAATATTATTAATCCATCGGGAAAAGTGTGGGGTTACACAACTGATAATACTGAGAACCACGCTTTTGATACTAACATTTTCACTTGTAGGGATCACAGCGATTTGCTTATCCCTTTCCGATGTTGGCCCACAACCCGGTGGCTAATCACGCACTGCTGAAACCGAGCGTTTCTTGAATCTAGGGGTAGGAACTACCCCCTTCTCTCCTCCACTGGTATTTGGATCCATCGAATGTCACTTAATCAGAAACCCGGTTAATCGACACATAAAAATCTAAATGAATGGCATCTATAACTTAATTGGATATCCTTACCGAAATAGATCTGAATCTTGGAGACTCCCCTTTTATCTCTGTTGAACTTTTCCTAAAACACCACAGTTAGAATCGGCTAACACTAGAAAATATGGCCTTTGGCTGAATGGCACTATTCCCCTTACCTTAACTGATCAAATCCCGAGAGCTCTTCACATGTTCAGCCAAATACACAAGAACTAAGTTAGGCATCTAACTTTCGGCAACCAAAAGAGAAAGAAAAGAAATTGAAATAGAAGAAACCCTTACCAACTATTAGATCCGATGGAATAGAGTCTGACAGATTCGGCCAATAGTGAAAGTGTTTGAGAGATAGGAGAAGAATGCGAAAAAGTAAGTGAAGAGATACCTTGAGAGATTCGGCCAACACTCAAGGAAACAGAAAAGGGTTATTCAGCTTCTACCAAATGAAAATAAAAGAAAGGGGTGAAGGTTTATGGGTGTTTCGGCTATGGTTTCAGCAAATAGGAAAGGTTCTTTCGGCTTTTGAGGATGGAAGAATACGTGTAAAATAGAAGAGAAAGGGTTGGGGTTTGTATGGTTTCGACTATGGTAAGAGTGGAGGATATGTTTCGGCTTTTGATCAAGAGAGAAAAGAATTTCGGCAAGAAGCACAAATGAAAAGAAAAGCAGAGAAAATGGCCTCACACTCTCCTTGTTTCAAAGACCTAAAGCCCCTAGCCTAGCCACTTTCCTCTTGGTAAAAATACCATCCCAAGACCCCTCTATTCGGCCAACTCTTCTTCTCTCACCCAAATCCCCTCTTTTCTTCCTACTTTTCCTCTTCACCTCTCATTCAAAAGAGTTTGAATGAGCCACACTCCTATCTCCCTTCTTAGCCGAATTTTCAAATGGATTGACCAAGTCTATCACTCATCCATTTAGAGTCCCCATGCCGTCCAACACTTCCTCCCTTGACGCAAAAAGGCAACCCCCAAAATGCTTCCCTTGCTGCTCGAACCTAGGTCCCTTCTCACTCCCTGAGGTGTCACTCTTCTGTGCTCCAAGTGGCGCCTCCCTTGCCACTTTACCAATTGGATTCTTGTGTCATAACCCATACACACCTTTTCTTAAGGCCTTGCTCCCTTAGCTCTCCCTTAAAGGTTTAAAGTCAGATATTTTCCTAAGGCTTCTACCTACACCCCAAGGTTCCCAAAGCTCCCAAAACACATACACATAGCACACAAGCACACTACTACATACATTTGAGTTAAAACACATAACCCCTAAATCCCAGATATTACAGTTCTACCTCCTTAAAAATAATTTCGGCCCCGAAATTACCTGGCTAAAATAGGTGAGGGTATTGCTGTCGCATTGCTTCCTCTGGATTCCATGAAGCTTCTTCCGATTCATGGTTCTGCCATAGCACTTTGACTAGAGGAACTGACTTCCTATGTAATACTTTCACATCCCACTCGAAAATCTGAATCGGCTCTTCTTCGTAAGAAAAATCTGGTCTCAACTCCACTTCCTCAACTGGCACTACATGAGATGGGTCCGATCGGTATCGCCGTAGCATCGAGACGTGAAACACATCATGCATTTGTTTTAACTTCAAAGGTAATTCCAGCTGATATGCCACTGGTCTAACCCACTTCAAAATCTGATAAGGTCCTATAAACTTGGGACTTAGCTTTCCCTTGCGACCAAATCTCATCACCTTCTTCCATGGTGAAACTTTCAGAAACACCTGATCCCCCACAGCAAACTCTATCTCTTTCCACTTGAGATCCGCATACGACTTTTTTCTGTCAGATGCCTCCTTCAACCGTGCCCAAATTACCTTAACCTTTTCTTCTGATTCTGCCACAATCTCCGGACCCAAAACCTGACGTTCCCCCAACTCTGTCCAACACGTAGGGGTGCGACACTTCCATCCATATAGTACTTTATACGGTGCCATTCGAATACTTGATTGATAATTGTTATTGTATGCAAACTCCGCTAAAGGCAAGAACTCCTCCCAGCTTCCTCTGAAATCTATCACACAACCTCTCAACATATCTTCTAACACTTGAATTATCCGTTCAGACTGGTCGTCCGACTGCGGATGAAATGCCATACTGAAGTCTAACCTGGTGCCTAATGCCTGATGTAGTGCTTTTTAAAATCGAGACGTAAACCTCGGATCCCTATTCGAGATAATCGACACCGGTACCCCGTGCAGCCTCACAATTTCTTCCACATACAATTTTGCCAACCTTTGCAGCGAATAGTCAACCCGTACCGGTATGAAATGTGCAGACTTTGTCAACCGATCCACTATCACCCATACCGAATCCTTCTTAGTAGGCGTAAGGGGAAGCCCACTAACGAAGTCCATTGTAATTCTCTCCCACTTCCACTTCGAAATCTTTATTGGTCAAGCAACCTCAAGGTACTTGGTGTTGACTTTAACTCTTGACACGTTAAGCACTTCCCACAAATTTTGTAACTTCCGTTTGCACGAGCCACCAAAACTAATCCCGTAGATCCCTGTATAACTTACTTCCTCCAGGATGCATAGCATAAGGGCTACTATGTGATTCCTGAAGAATTCTCTACCTTAACTCCTCATCCTTTGGCATACAGACCTTGCCCCGAAAACAAAGCACTCCATCGCTGTTTACACCATAGTCTTCCAATTCCCCACTCTGCACTTGCTGCAGCTTAGCACTTAGCTCACCATCTACCAACTATTTTTCTCTCACCTGACTTAACCATGTCGGCTTCACCTGCAACTCTACTAGCAAACTTCCATCATCATAAAGGATAAGATGTGCAAACATCGCCCTTAGATCTGACACCACTTTTCGACTTAGGGCATCTACCACTACATTCGCCTTGCCTGGGTGAGACTCTATTGAACAGTCGTAGTCTTTCAGCAACTCCACCCACCTTCGCTGTCTCAAATTCAGCTCCTTCTGAGTTAACAAATACTTCAGACTCTTGTGGTCTGTGTAGATCACCGACCTTTCTCCATACAAATAGTGCCTCTACACTTTTAGAGCGAACACTACCGCAGCCAACTCTAGGTCATGCGTCGGGTAGTTAACCTCATGTGGCCTTAATTGTCGAGACGCATAAGCGACCACCTTTCCACCTTGCATTAGAACACCTCCTAATCCGGTGTGAGAAGCATCACAATACACCACAAAGTCTTTCCCTTCTTCAGGCTGAATCAACACCGGAGCCTCTGTCAATACTCTCTTAAGCGTCTCAAAACTCTACTGCTGCTTATCTGCCCACACGAAAGGTACCTCCTTTCTCAACAATTTCGTCAAAGGTGCTGCTATTGATGAGAACCATTCAACAAATCTCCTGTAGTAGCCTACTAACCCTAAGAAACTACGAACCTCAGTTACAGACTTAGGTGGTTTCCAATCTAGCACTGCCTCAATCTTCCGAGGATCCACCCTTATCCCTTCTGCAGACACCACATGTCCTAAAAACGCAACTTCCTTCAACCAAAATTCGCACTTGCTGAACTTGGCATATAACTTCTTTTCCCTTACAACCTGCAGCACTACCTGGAGATGCGCTTCATGCTCCTCCTCAGACTTGGAATATACCAGGATATCGTCTATGAACACAACGATGAACTGATCCAAGTAGGGTTAAAAAACCCGATTCATCATATCCGTGAACACAGCTGGGGCTTTCGTCAATCTGAACGGCATTACTAAGAACTCATAATGTCCGTATCTAGTCCAAAAAGCTATCTTACGGATATCTGCTTCCTTCACCTTAAGCTGATGATATCCCGACCTTAGATCTATTTTTGAAAATGCGTGAATTTCTTGTCGATCGAACAAGTCGTCTATCCTCGGCAACGGGTACTTGTTTTTGATCGTCAGCTTATTCAACTGCCGGTAATCTATGCACATGCGCATAGTCCCATCCTTCTTCTTCACGAATAGGACCGGTGCTCCCTACGGAGACACACTAGGTCAGATAAACCTATGATCGAGTAACTCTTGGACCTGGGCCTTGATCTCTACCAACTCCTTTGGCGCCATCCTATACGGAGCAATTGACACAGGAGCTGTACCTGGCAGTAAATCAATTCCGAACTCTACCTCCCTGTCTGGGGGTAACCCAAGCAGCTCCTCCGGAGAGACATCTACGAATTCTCTTACTGTTCTAACTCCACTAACCCCCTCTTCTTTTGCATCCAGAGCACTAACGAAGGCCAGAAATGCCTTACACCCTTTTCGCACCATCTTATCAGCCTTTAATGCGGAGACTACGTTAGCCAAATAGTTTCTTCTTTCTCCTATCATAATTATCTCCTCATCCTCCGGAGTCCTCAACTCTATTCGCTTAGCTGCACAATCCAATTTAGCCCGATGTTCTACTAGCCAATCCATGGCTAGAATGAGATCAAATTCCCCGAAAGGTAGTTCCATCAAGTCGACAGAAAATACCATTCCTTGAATCTCTAGAGGCACACTCCAGAATATCCTATTCACCACTACCATTTGACCTAACGGGCTCACTATAGTCATCTCCCTAACAGACAGTTCAGATGCTATACCTAATGTTTCAGCTACTCTACATGCAACATATGAGTGGGTCGAGCCAACATCAATTAAAGCAAAGAAAGGCTTGTTAGCTATAAGGAACGTACCAGTTATGACGTGCAGTGCGCCACCATCCTCCTCCGACAAATCTGATACACTGCACCTACTGTCTCGCCTCCAGATACTAACACCTCTACTCTGTGCCCCGCGACCTCTACCAAAACCATTTCCTCTGCCACCCGGGCCACGACCCCGTGGTGGCTGCTGTCCACCTCTTCCAATCTGATTAAAACCCTGACTTGCTGGTTGACTCTTGTCTGTCTCCAATGGACAGTTCCTAATCACATGGCCTTTGGACCCACACTTAAAACATCCCCTTGTCTTCTTCTAACACTCCCCCGGGTGCATCTTTCCACATTAAACACACGAACGATACTGACCTCCCATAATAACCTGTTGATCTCGTGGCCTATCAACTCTAGGTCTTTTTTGGAGACTCCCGGATGACCCCGATGATCCAAAACCTCTCTTTTGTCTATTCCTATCTGAATTCTGTCTCACAGATTCCTTGACCCCTTCGGCTACCTTAGCCTTCTCTACCAACACGATAAACTCCCGCTCCTACTGTGGAGCAATCAGCAATCTCAGATCATCCATCAGTCCGTCCTCGAACCTGACACACCATTCATGTTCTGTAGCCACGATACCTCGAGCATACCAACTCAACCTTAAGAATTCTGCCTCGTACTCCACTACGGACTTACTCCCCGAACCAAACCTCGTAAACGCCTTCCTCTGCAAGATCAATATAACTAGACCCAATATACTTCTTCCGACACGCCACCTTGAAATACTCCCAAGTGAGATCATCTGCTGCAGTACTATCCCGAACTGTGAGCCACCATCGGTATGACTCATCCCGGAGAAGCGACACCATCCCTTTCAGTTTCTCCTCGTGATGATCCAAATCGTCCATGATTCGCTCCGTTGCCTCCAACCAATACTCAGCCGTATTGGGCGCCACACTAGATACACCTCAGAATACCTCAACTCTATTGGCTCAGAGTCGCTCAGATACAGATTTTCGAGCTCCCATACCTCCACCTGCTCCAGCCACCTTTTCAAGAACTCGCAGATCGTCGCTGACATCTTGCATCATCCCCGTCGATCTCGATACTCAACACCAAGAATGGTGGTGGTGGCATCTCATTCTCGGACCCTTGACTAGACCTAATTGGTTCCGATACGGCCATTCTGCCTCTACCGCACCCATGCACATTACGACCACGTCCCCTAGAACTCATGTCTATAATCACAATTTAATCTGCTTTAAGAAATTTTATGCATTAGCTTCTGTTCCACTGATTACCCACGAACAAGTTTTATGTAAAGAAGTTTAGTAGTAGTTCTTTCGATCATTACAAAGTTTTCGTTTCAAGTCTTCTACCCTAATTCAGATAATCACATTCATTCCTCAATAGTATCTACTACAAATGTTCACCACTTTGAACATTTTCGTCCGTTCCAACCTAGGGGTATTTTCGTAATTTATCTTATAGGGGTATTTTGGTAATTTTCCAAATTAGGGTATCTTGTAATTTCACAAAATAGGGGTTTTTGTATTTTTTTGCAAAATAGGGACATTTTGGTAAAAGAAATCAGGGGTAGTATGGTAATTTCATGAACTGAGGGTATTTTAGTAATTTTACAAACTAAGGGTATTCCGATAATTTTGTAAACCGGGGATATTTCAGAAATTTTTTTTTTCAAAATCTAAAATAGTTTTTTTTTTACAAATCAAGAGGTAATTCGGTGATTCCAAAACTAGAGTTTTTATAAAACAGTGTAGCTAGTCCCTTTCGGGTTTTAATTATTAAATTTAGCCTGTGAATAAGTCCTCTTGGCTAGGGTGAACCGTCACTACGCACCAGGTAGGATTCGAGCGAAGAGAAGGTGAGTCACTAGGACTGCTTAAATACCAAGCTCCCCCTGAATACAATCCTAGACATGCGCACAACTGTTGCCACACCCCTAACTCGGTGACTTACTCACAGGTTTGTTCGATTGGTCTTTAAATTTTATGTAATTTTGTGTTGGAGTAAGCTAACCCTAGGGTACAATAGCTCCTAATCTACTAATCTACAATCCCCTAATATCCACATACAAATCACACAATGATTAGGGGTTCTTACCTGGTGGACTTCGGGCCGGAGACACAGGTGCCATGTCAGAATAAACCTAAATTCATTTATAGAAATCCATGGTTTAGGAAAGCCCGTCTTTGGAAAAATATTTAGGGCCCAAAACCCTCAAAGCAGAGTTTTAAACTGGGCTCTGATACCAAATTGAAACATCCCAAACTCGGCCCATAAACCCAGACCGGATCTGACATGTTCCTTAAGAAAAACTTAGCTTTATCTCGTTTCATCCTCTTATAAAATATGACGATTTTAATAAAAGCAAGTTAGTATTTTTATCAAGTTAAAAACCAAGATACCGTTCAAGTTTGTATTTCAGTAAAACGCTCCCTTTATATTTCAAAAATTAAAAGACTTGTTGGATTCTAGAACTCATTAGGTTGAAAACGTAAGTTGAATAGGTGATAAAACATTTGAAGTTTCTTTAAGAAAAATATTTAATAAAGTGATGGCCTTATTACATATTAAAAACCAAAAATAAATCCCGAAAGAAAACATACTAAAGAAAAACGAAAAGGGTTCCATTATTTGAAAACCTGAAATTCTGCTGAGCATGGCCACCACATAGTCCCTGCCGACCAAGTCCATTTCTTTATGTATCACCTACAAAATGTTAGCCCACGAAGGGTGAGTCAACAACAGCCAACCACCAAGACCAAATCGATTATAGCCTTACTTATAACATTTTGGGCAAAGCCCATCTGAAATCATATTTGGCCATAGGCCCATGTCATAGCATATTAAATCACATGTATATAAAACAATGATGCAACCCGAGCCCACCTAAATATCCAACCACTACACACCACCCGTACCTGCCAATCACACTGTGGGGATTACTAAATTGACCCTCCATCCGCTATACACCCTCGAAGGCAGTCGCTGCAGCCAACTGCACATCGCCCTTAATACGTGGCATAGCCATCAGATAATGTGACAAGGTCACCGGACACATAATATTGTGACATAAGTTACCGGATAATGTGGTAAAACCACCAGAACACTTCCCCTTTTCATTATAACCCTCGTGCCTATGCAACATACATAGTATTACAGATATCATGCTATATGCTTATCCTAAGCCCATACCGAAAACACACACATGCTTTCATATCAATGATGGTAACCACAGTAAACAAGGGTTAGATATAACGTACCTGAACAAACTGTACCAATGAATGGTACCCTTAGCAATGATTAATCATAATCTTGTTAATACATATTTAATATTATTAATCTATCGGGAAAAAATGTGGGGTTACACACCTGATAATACTGAGAACCACGCTTTCATAATAACACTTTCGCTTGTAGGGATCACAGTGATTTGCTTATCCCTTTCCGATGTTGGCCCACAACCCGGTGGCCAATCACGCACTGCTGAAACTGAGCGTTTCTTGAATCTAGGGGTAGGAACTACCCCTTTCTCTCCTCCACTGGTATTTGGATCCATCGAATGTCACTTAATCAGAAACCCAGTTAATCGACACATAAAAACCTAAACAAATGACATCTATAACTTAATTGGATATCCTTACCGAAATAGATCTGAATCCTAGAGACTCCCCTTTTATCTCTGTCGAACTTTTCCTAAAACACCACAGTTAGAATCGACTAACACTAGAAAATATGGCCTTTGGCCGAATGGCACTATTCCCCTTACCTTAACCGATCAAATTCCGAGAGCTCTTCACATGTTTAGCCAAATACACAAGAAGGCATCTAACTTTCGGCAACCAAAAGAGAAAGAAGAGAAATTGAAATAGAAGAAACCCTTACCAATTATTAGATCCAATGGAATAAAGTCTGACAGATTCTACCAATAGTGAAAGTGTTTGAGAGACAGGAGAAGAATGCGAAAAAGTAAGTGAAGAGATACCTTGAGAGATTCGGCCAACACTCAAGGAAACAGAAAAGGGTTATTCGGCTTCTACCAAATGAAAATAAAAGAAAGGGGTGAAGGTTTATGGGTGTTTCGACTATGGTCTCAACAAATAGGAAAGGTTCTTTCAGCTTTTGAGGATGGAAGAATACGTGTAAAGAAGAAGAGAAAGGGTTGGGGTTTGTGTGGTTTCGGCTATGGTGAGAGTGGAGGATATGTTTCGACTTTTGATCAAGAGAGAAAAGAATTTCGGTAAGAAGCACAAATGAAAAGAAAATAGAGAAAATGGCGTCACACTCTCCTTGTTTCGGCACCTAAAGCCCCTAGCCTAGCCACTTCCCTCTTGGCCAAAAATACCATCCCAAGACCCCTCCATTCGGCCAACTCTTCTTCTCTCACGCAAATCCCCTCTTTTCTTCCTACTTTTCCTCTTCACGTCTCATTCAAAAGAGTTTGAATGAGCCACACTCCTATCTCCCTTCTTAGCTGAATTTTCAAATGGATTGACCAAGTCTATCACTCATCCATTTAAAGTCCTCATGCCGTCCAACACTTCCTCCCTTGACGCAAAAAGGCAACCCCCAAAATGCTTCCCTTGTTGCTCGAACCTAGGTCACTTCTCACTCCCTGAGGTGTCACTCTTTTGTGCTATAAGTAGTGCCCCCCTTGCCACTTTACCAATTGGATTCTTGTGTCATAACCCACACACACCTTTTCTTAATGCCTTGCTCCCTTAGCTCTCCCTTAAAGGTTTAAAGTTAGATATTTTCCTAAGGCTTCTACCTACACCCCAAGGTTCCCAAAGCCCCTAAAACACATACACACAGCACACAAGCATACTACTGCATACATTTGAGTTAAAACGCATAACCCCTATATCCCGAATATTACAGTGAATGGGTTAGAACCTAGGTGCCTTTATCATCTCAGTATATCAAATCATTAATGTGGTCTCAAAATGTATAATCAAGGCAAGTTCTAGAATAACAATTCAGTGTTGACTCACTCATAATCAATAAAGTGAGCATGAAAAAGAATATATACTCTATAAGGCTCAAATCTCACAAAAATTATGGGTTATTAACATCAATCTTGTAGATTCCAAACTTCAAGGTAATATTCAAATTCAGTTTAACAACCTAGGAAATTTTTTATTCTTGAAAAATAGACTTATCATGCTTGATTCTCTAGTATTCTTCAAGTATAAATTATCAATCCACAATTATCAATGACTTACTCAAAAACATATCGATAAAAATCATAAATCATTAGAAATTTCACCCTAATTGATAATATGAGAAAATTTCTTAGGGACAAGACTAAAATTTAGGATTTTGGAATAATGCAAAAAGTTAGGTACTTTTACCCCCACACTTAAGATGTGCATTGCCCTCAATGTACAAAGATAGATAAACAATTATGTAATAAAATAATCAAAAGAGAAGGGGAGAAGTAACACTTCCCGAATTTTGGATAATTCTGGGAGTTGGCAGAGGTCGTGGTGAAAGGTAGTTGGAAGAGTCGGTGGTGGCATTTTCTATGGGCCTGGTGGGGTGTGTACCGATGAGCTTTGTGCTAGATAAAGAAATTGGGTAGCCTGCAAAGATATAGCCAAGAAATCTAAAGAAACATTAATAATATACTAATACTATAATTAAAGACAAAGGAAATAAAGAGAAGGAGACTAAGAAGAAAATTAAAATTAAAAGAAAAGACTAATGGACTTAGGAGTCCTTATTGTTGGATGGTTCGCGAGGTGGGTGTGAGCTCTAAGGCTGTGGTGCATGATTCCCAAGCAACCTTTAGAACCTAAAACCAAGAAACTAAAAGAATTTAAAATATATTAAGTAGAAAAGAATTACAGATAAGTAGGATAAAGGGGAAAATAAACATAAAGAAAAATTTAAATGGTCTAAAAGACCCTTGGCTTGGTGTTTGGATGAAGCGGCCGGCATGAACTTATGTGATGGGGTCTCCTTTAAGGAGACGATGCTTGCCTTCTTACGCTTCTTCGGCATGATTCTAGTGTAGCTCAAGAGTCTGGACACTTTTTTCTAGAAAGAAAGAAAAAGAACGAAGATGAATGAGGGGAGAAGGAGGAGGGCTGTAGGGTATAAATAGGGTCTCAAATCTGGCACGTTCCCATGCCCGTGGACCGAGGGTGTGTTGAATTACACGGCCGCATCGCACGGCCGTGTGTCTAGGCGTGTTTGCTCACCCACGCCCATTTTCCAAGTGCCACGCCCGCTCCTAAAAAGGCAGTGTGTTGGAACGGTTGGGTAGCATGGGCGTGTTTGTCCCGTGTCTGATAAGTTAGTGGCTTCACACAGTTGTGGAGCACAGCCATGCTAATTTACTGGTGCCCGTGGGAGAGTGGTTGGATCCGTGACGTCTAAAAGTGGTTGAGATTTGATTCGTATGGCCTCTGCTATGCTAGTACGGAGATTTCAGTGGTCCATACGGCCAAGGACATAGCCGTGTGTAAGGACGTATGTCCTCAAAATTTGTACTTTTGGTTAAGCTATAAAGGGAAAGAGAAAGAAAATAAAATAAAATGAACATAAATGTAAAAAGAAGTAGGGTTAGTGCTCGGGTTGCCTCCCGAGAAGCGCTCGTTTATAGTCTTAAGCTAGACTTTTCCTTGTACTTGAATCAGGGAGGTTTAAAGGTTTGAATATCTTCCCTCATGCTTAAAGTTCTATTTTCTTGAGAAAGTTAAAGTCGAGAAGTGTTTACCTCAAAAGTGTTGAATGTTGGGTTGCTTACCTCGACTATTCCGTGTGGAAAGATATTGTGTACCTTAAGAAGGGTTTCTCCCTTTGCCTTCAGGCCTGTTGTGATGATGTGCGGATCTACTTTGTCTAACAGTACCTGGCCTCCTATTTTGTAGTGGTTTGATGTTCCTACGAGCTCATCTGGTGGTTCTTCTGGTTTTACTTTATACGGTTCTAGTTCTTCTTTGACTTGTGTCCTTTGCTCTTCTAAATTGTCGACCCTAAGGTCCTCTTCCTTGTGTGATTCTTCTTTTTTGATTTGGGATCTATGAGTCGGCTCATGGTTGTGTCTTTGCAGTGTTTCCTGTGATAAAGGTTTAGCAATTTAATTATCATCTGTATTGACTTTCTTACCTTCATCGATTGTTGTCTTAGCCGAGCCAAGAGCTTGAAGATTGATTGATTCGTCACCTACACAAAGTATGAGTTCTCCTGTGGAAACACCAATTTTAGTCTTGGCAGTTGCTAAAAAAGGTCTTCCTACAATTAAGGGGATTGTATTATCCTCATCCATATCTAAGACAACAAAATCTACTGGGAAAACAAATTTATCGATTTTAACAAGAACATCTTCAATAATGCCCCTAGGAATTCTAATAGTTTTATTAGCTAATTGTATACTCATCCTAGTTTGTTTGGGCTTCCCTGGACCTAGTTGTTTAAATAATGTATAAGGCATGACATTTATGCTTGCCCCTAAATCAACTAACACATTATCAATAGTTAGACTACCAATTAAACATGGAATTGTAAAATTCCCTGGATCTTTTAGCTTTTGTGGTAGTCTACTCTGTAACATTGCTGAGCATGCAGCGTTCAATTCCAAGTGGTGCTCTACGTCTAATTTGCGTTTGTTAGTCAAGAGCTATCTTAAAAATTTCCTCGAGTCTGGCATCTAAAAAAGAGCTTCAAGAAGAGGTAAGTTAATATGTAATTTCTTTAAGAGTTTAAGAAACTTACTGAACTGTTACTCTGAATCGTCTTTTTTCATCGCTTCAGGATAAGGTATGCAAGGTTGGTATTCCTTGATTACCGGTTTTGGCTTTTCTCGTGTTATCTCTATCTTACCTTTATCTCCCTCATTTTTTGTACTGAGTTAGATTCATCTTCTCTTTTATTGTCATCAGCTGTGATGGCTTGGATTTGTTCTTTTGGGTTAATCTCAGTGTTACTTCGTAGCCGTCCTTACGATCGTTCTGACATTAGCTTTGCGAGTTGTTCGACTGCATTAGTGGCTGCCTTGACTGACTTAGTAAGTTCCCCGATTCGGCTCTCGTTGCTTTTAATTATTTTCTCAGTTTCTTGGAAGCGATTTTCTGTGTTTGCCATGAATTTTGTCAGAATCTCTTCGAGGTTTGGCTTCTTCTCTTGCGGGTATGGCTGATTTTGGAAATTTGGAGGAGGTTGTTGTCTTTGATTTCCTTGGCCTCCCCATGAAAAAATTTGGGTGGTTCCTCCAACCTAGATTGTAGTTATTACTATAAGGATTATTATTGGATCTAAAATTATTACCTATATAGTTCATCTATTCGCTCTCTGCGTCCAGTTGGTAGGGTAGGTACTCAGGATTAGCCACAGTTCCACTGGTGTTGCACTACATGACTGGATGTACCTGCGAAGAACACTAACTATCAAGCTTTTTATTCATCATTTCTACCTGTGTTGATAGCATGGTCACTATATCGAGGTTGTAAACTCCGGCTGATTTTGTTGGTTTTGTCTTTGTAACTTGCCACTGATAGTTATTCAGTGACATCTCTTCAATGAACTCGTAGGCTACTTCAGGAGTTTTATTGTTCAGGGTTCCACCGGCGGCTAAACCGATTAGTTGCCTCGTTGAGGGGTTTACACCATTATAGAAAGTTTGGACTTGTAGCCACAAGGGTAGACAATGGTGTGGACACCTTCTCAAGAGATTCTTATATCTCTCCCATGCATCGTACAATGTCTCTAAATCCATCTGCACAAAAGAAGAGATATCATTCCGTAATATGGTCGTTTTGGCCGGTGGAAAATATTTTAATAAAAAAATTTCGGTCAGCTACTCCCATGTAGTGATTGACCCTCGTGGTAACGAGTATAACCACTGTTTGGCTTTATTCCTTAATGAAAAGGGAAATAACCGAAGACGTATGGCATCATCAGAAATGCCATTTATTTTGAAGGTATCACAGAACTCTAAGAAATTGGCTATATAAGTGTTTGGATCTTCGTTCGGCAAACCATCAAATTGAACAAACTATTGAATCATTTGTATTGTGTTAGGCTTTAATTCAAAATTATTAACGGCTATAGTAGGCCTAACAATACTCGATTCCGCTCCTGTCAAATGCGGTTTAGCATAATCAAACATTGTGCGTGGAGCATTATTTTCTCGCACATCAGGTGGTAGTGGGTTATTCTCGTCCATCCCTTCAGTAGGATTGGATCTGCCTTCTCGCTCTTCTTTTGTGTAATTTAGGGCTCGCCTAATTTCTCTGCGATTCTTATGAGCGGTAGCTTCAATATCACTATCGTATACTAGAGGTCATGTCGGGTTCCTTCTAGTCATAAACTAAAGGTACCTACTAGGAAAAAGGAAGAAATAAAATTAGTAAAAACAATAAAATAAAATAAATTGCGAAATAGAAATAAAAATAATGGCTAAAGTAATAAAAATAGAGTTTTCTTAATATTTTAGTTCCCCGGCAACGGCGCCAAAAACTTGATCATTGTTTTGTCGAGTTTTAAAATTTATAAAGAATATGATCAAACCTGGAAACTAACTCTGTCAACGATTATAGGCAAGTGTACCTATCGAATAGTAGTATAGCTTAGGCAAGACCGGATTGTCGAACCCAAAGGAACTAAAAGTACTAATACTCACTTTCTTTTTATTATTTAGCCTAAAATATGGAGTGATTGGTTGATTTAATCTAATTTAACGACTACTAAGCTAAAGACACAAAGACAAAAAAAAAAACAAATTGGGAAATAACTTGATGAAAAACTCAGTTGATCACGACGAAACCTTCAGGAAGAATCCACCTAGACTTCACTTGTTATTTAACACTGAACCATATGATTTATTCACATAGTTTGATCCGTAAGACTCCCTAACGTATATTAAACCCTCTCTCGAGGCGAATAACGTCTAACCCTAGGTTAATTAATGGAACTCTCAATCTTTTATAATAACCCCCTAGAATAGCAGTAAATCGATATATGGACTCTCACATTAGGTTTCACCCTAATTTGGCAAAATCTTGTCACCCTCTCTCTAGGCGTGCGAACAACTCCACTTAACTATGCTAGATCTACTCTTAAGCAGGGTCTATTCCTCCTCCACCTAAGCACATCAGATTTGAATTAAGTATGCATAATTAAGAACAAACTAAGTAAGTATGCATAATTAAGAACAAACTAAGTATTTATCATATAATTCAGAAATCAATAACAAGATTCATCTAGGTTTCATCCCCTTCAGGTATCTGAAGGGTTTAGTTCATAATGAATAAAGAAAACATCTCAAGAGAAAAGATAAAACAAAACATAAGAAATCCCTAAAACCGCCTGAAGGAATTGAAGGAGAAATCCGCCGTCTTAAGAAGAATTTCGGCTCCTTGAGATGGATCAACTGGCTATCTTCAAGTAATTCTCACAAATATGGCCTTCTGGCTTCGCTCCTTGGCCTAGCTAACCCCCTCTAGAGAAGCCCTGGCAGAAGGCTTCTGTCGAACCCCCCTTAAGTTGCACCTTTGGGTGTTTATATAGACTTTGAGATGCCTTACTTGGCCCCTAAGTATCCTAATTCAAGTATAATTCCTACTCAGGTGTTTGAATAGGCTTTGGAATGTGTTTCTTTGCCTCAAAGTATCCATTCCAAGTAGAATTGCTCTTTTCTGTGGCAGGGACACGGCTATGGTATACGCCCGTGTAAATTATCTTTAGGCCGCATCTCGATTCTGTCGATTGGTGCACGGCCGTGTAAATCATGGCATGGCCGTGTCTTAGTTAATTTTTGAGGCACTACCGTGTGGCTTGAAGTCCAGGCCATTTTGATTTCCTCTTTGGCCCAAATTGGCCCGTTTTAAGCCCATTTCTTGTTCTTTTAGTCCTCCGGTGCTTTCCTGAGTAAAAACATGAAAAGAAAGGACTAAAAGCACCTTTTTTACATAAAACAAGGGCTAAATCATCCAAAAGCATACTAAATGTGGGCCTAAAATATGTTACTTTTACGGTTTATCAATAATTTAGGGTTCGCTTAATTTCTCTGCGATTCCTACGAGCAGTAGCTTCAATATCACTATCGTATACTAGAGGTCCTGTCGGGTTCCTTCTAGTCATAAACTAGAGGTACCTACTAGGAAAAGGCAAAAAAAATTAGCAAAAACAATAAAATAAAATAAATTGCAAAATAAAAATAATGGCTAAAGTAATAAAAATAGAGCTTTCTTAATATTTTAGCTCTCCGGCAATGGCACCAAAAACTTAATCGTTGTTTTGTTGAGTTTTAAAATTCATAAAGAGAGTGATCGATCCTGGAAACTAACTCTGGCAACGATTAAAGGCAAGTGTACCTATCGAATAGTAGTATAGCTTAGGCAAGACTGGATTGTCGAACCCAAAGGAACTAACAGTACTAATACTAACTTTCTTTTTATTATTTAGCCTAAAATAAGTGAAGTTGTTTTAATCTAAATTAACGACTACTAAACAAAAGACGCAAAGACAGAAAGAATTAATTGGAAAATAACTTGAAGTGAAACTCAGTTGATCACGACGATACCCTTAAGAAGAATCCACCTATACTTCACTTGTTATTTAACACTGAACCATATGATTTATTCACTTATTTTGATTCGTAAGACTCTCTAACGTATATTAAAACCTCTCTTGAGGCGAATAACGTTTAACCCTAGGTTAATTAACGAAAATCTCTTTCTCGAATAATAACCCCCTAGAATAGCAGTAAATCGATCTATGGACTCCCATATTAGGTTTCACCCTAATCTGGAAAAATCTCGTCACCCTATCTCTAGGCGTGCGATCAACTCTGCTTAATTATGCTAGATCTACTCTTAAACAAGGTTTATTCCTCCTCCACCTAAGCACATCAGATTTGGATTAAGCATGCATAATTAAGAACAAACTAAGTATTTATCATATAATTCAGAAAACAATAACAAGATTCATCTAGGTTTCATCCCCTTCAGGTATCTAAAGGGTTTAGTTCATAATGAATAAAGAAAACATCTCAAGAGAAAAGATAAAACAAAACATAAGAAATCCCTAATGTAAGACCCAATTTTCCCCGGCCCATTTTAAAACCATAAATTAAAAATCAAAAAAAAACCAAAAAATTATTATTATTATAAAAGCCCATTACAAATTAAATAGTACATTAATAATCCCTTAAATGTCCAATAACAGTCCAGAATTTAAAATACAAAGCCCAAATACACTAAACCATTGACCCATCACCTAAACCGAATAGCCTAGTTTTCTAAAGATGGCCCAAATGGCCCAAACAGAAAGATCTTAGAAACCCTAGAGACCTTCCAGAATACTCTAGCGTCATAGCCCCGCACCAACCAGACGTTTGGGCTTCCCCCACACACGTGCCATGTCTGCGTACAGCCTCCACACCAGCGCACGGCCTCTGTACGGCCTCCATAGGTGACCCTCGTGCTTCCATGTCGCCAATACCTACACAAGGAAATAAACAACAGCAAGAGACAGCACGGCAAACAAATAGGCAGTAGAAAACAAAGCAAAAAAATAGTTGTATGGATTTTTTTTATTTCTATTTCTGATTTTCGATATTAAAAAGGCCGAAACAAAACTATTGTAGGGGAGGGGAGGATTTTTTTTTACAGAGAATAGACAAAATCAAAAAGAAAAGAAATCGAAAACAAAAATTCAAAGGTTGATTTCCCTTTTATTTTCTATTATTTTCGACTATCGTTCTATTTTTTTTGTTTCGAATCTTTGTAGATAACAAAAAAAGAGAGAGAAGAGGAAAAGAGAAACGTTACTTGAACCTACAGACGCGTCCCTGGAGAGCCCATTTCGCCGTCGTAGTTGGGTTCGAAAACAGAGCATCAACGGCTCCTCTCTGCATGACCTTGACCACCGAATACGATGGTGGTGCGATGGAACGCCAGGGAGTTCAACCGTCGGGCATGAGAGGGGGAGAGGAAAATAAGAATTTTTTTTTTTTGAAATGGTTAGAAAACTGAATTTTTTTATCAAAATCTGGCATTTTATAGCATAGCCCATACGACGTCATTTTGGGAGTAGATTTCAGGTGCCAAAACGGCGCCGTTTCAAGACCATCCGACCCTCGACCCGACCCTACATCCCTAAGGTCCGCGTGTTTTATTAGGAGGGGGCTATTTGTGCGATTAGTCCCCCTTTTATGCGTTGTTATTTGATTAGACCCAAATTGCTCTTATCTATTTTTTTTAATTAGCCCTGGTAATTCAAACACGCTTTCAATTTGGTCCAAATCGAATGCTGCGTTTTGGGCTTTGGAAATATTGTTGTTTCGGTCCCTGATTGTTTGTGCGCATTTCACTTGAGTCCTTTGATTCTCTTTCATTTTCAATTTTTGCCCCAGATTCCTGCTTTCATTTTAATTTAGTCCTTTTTTTCTTATTTTTTTATTTTCTTTAATTATTTTTGCTACACTTTTATCATTTAAATATTATTATTACTACTACTTGTGATATTATTATTGTTATAATTGTATCTATTATTAATTTCATATTATTTATGCATGTATTTTCTTTTAAATTCATCTATGTATATATCTTATTTTATATAAATATAATTGCTCATTTAAAGATCTTATTTTAAAATTATGTATTTCTTTATTCCAATTACTTTTATATATCATTTGTATATTTTTTTTATATTTGTTATATAAATGTTTAACTTCAAATATTTTTATGTTTCTTGTTATAAAGAATTGCATAATTAGTATTAAAATTATTCTATTGATTTTGGTAATATTGTTGGTGTATGTATTTTATTATTCTAATTAATTTTCATTATCATCGATCTAATGTTTGATAATTCTTGTTATTATGTATGTTGTAATTCTCGTTCTATATTTATTTGTTGCTTGAGATTCAATAGCATTACATTTCATTTGTAAATAATTGCTCCATGTAGTATGTTATTATGTCATAGCATTCACTTAAAAACATCATGTTTCAACACTATTCGAACTTTAAAATCATTTTATACAAAGCTTTAAATCACAAGGCAATGCTCGTGTTTAGGGGTTTCGAGAAAATTGAGCTCTAACTTACTGAGTTCCGGTTCTCTTCGTTTAAAACCTTATAACCGAGTATCCTTTCTCTCTTAAATCAAATGCATGATTTTAAATACAAAACTTGTTCTCGGGAAGTTGAGATATTGCGCCCTAACTTACTGAGTGTGATATTTTATCATCTCGAGATAAGAATTTCAAAAGAACAAAGGCAATATTCCATATTCGGGAATTTTGCGAAATAGTGCCCTAACTTATTGGGTTTCGATTTTTCGTTTGACCTGAATAATTGAATATCCTTCTTATTTTTTGTACGAGTATTGAATGTCGAAGGATAAACCTAATTTCAAGAATATAAGATATGGTGCCCTAACTTACTGAGTACGGCATTTTATTTCTTCGAAATAAGAAGCTTTGGCATCCAATATGATTTTGTCCAAATATATATTAAGTAAATGTATCGTAATCTAGAATCTTTTCAAATTTTTGACGTCAAGACATTAATTAATCAACTCGGTACCAATTTTGGGCATTATAGGGGTGTTAATCCTTCCTCGTGCATAACCGACTCCCGAACCCGTTTTCAGGATTTTGTAGACCAAAATTATTGTTTTAATAAATCAAAATGTTTTATTAAAATAATCCATCTCAAGGTGATCCGATCACACCTCTAATAAAAGATCGGTGGCGACTCCATATTTTTAAAGTCGATCCCCCTTTTTTTCCAAAACCACCGAAAAAAATGGTTTCGACACCTAAAACCCCCTGAAAGAATTGAAGGAGAAATTCGTCGTCTTGAGTAGAATTCTGGCTTCTTGAGATGGATCAACTGGCTATCTTCGAGTAATTCCCACAACCGCCTTTCGCTTGACTCCTTGGCCTAGCTAATCGCCTGCTCAGAGCTACACTTAGGGTGTTTATATAGACTTTTGGAATGCTTTACTTGGCCTCTAAGTGTCCCAATTCAAGTATACTTCCTACTCGGTGTTTGAATAGGCTTTGGAATGTGTTTCATTGCCTCAAAGTATCCAAATCCGAGTAAAATTGCTCTCTCTCGCGGCAGGGGCACAGCCATGGTACATGCCCGTGTAAATCGTTTTCAAGCCGTGTCTCGATTCTGTCGATTGGGGCACGGCCGTGTAAATCGTGGCATGGTTGTGTGATGTAAATTGACGAGACACTACCGTGTGGCTTGAAGTCCAAGCCGTGTCGATTTCCACTTTGGCCCAACTTGGCTCGTTTTAGCCCGTTTCTCATTCTTTTCGTCCTTGGGTGATTTCCTGAGTATAAAACATGAAAAGAAAGGATTAAGAGCACCTTTTTACATAAATCAAGGGCTAAATCATCCAAAAGCATACTAAAGTAGGCCTAAAATATGTTACTTTTATGGTTTATCACGTGCTGTTTCTGGTAAGGAAGGTTGAACCATTTGGTTATTAATTGAATTTACGTTCTCACATTTATCGCTCGATGTCCTAGCCAAGTCAAGAGCTTGAAGAGTGATCGTTTTGTCACCTACACGAAGTGTGAGTTCACATATACCAACATCAATTTTAGATTTGGCATATGCTAAAAAGGGCCTTCCTAAAATTAAGGGGATACTATTGTCTTCAGCCATATCTAAAACAACAATGTCTATTGGGAATATGAATTTGTCAATTTTAACTAACACATCTTCAATTATTATAACACCCCAAACCCGGTCTATGCGTTAAGACCAGACTTGGTATGCCACACAAATCGTACATACATCTAGTCATCTAATGATTTAAGGAAAACAGGTCTTCAAAAACTATTTTGGAGATGGAGTTTATCAAAAACAGAGGTTAATTTGAAATCTATGAATTTTAAAACATAGGAGTTTATAATTTGATCTCAGAGAAATAATTGATTAAATTTTATAATAATTTTAAAAGAATTCAAAAGGAATTTGAAAATAGAATTCATAAAAGAGTTTTCACAGTAAATTCTTACGAGTTAGTGATTTTAAGAAAAACCCTTTAATTATGTAAATTAAAGAAAACATTTATAAAGTTAAAATAGTCTCCTTTTAGTATCTAAAACATATTAAAAGCCATCCACGAGTAAAAATCCATAAAAATAATACCAAAGGCCTTATTACATCACAATCGAAAAATTAATTAAGTAAAAATACTTAAAGAGTAATTCAAAGTTCATCAAAACCATCATTTGAAGTATGGCCCTCGCGAAGTCATCCCCGGCCCAAGCCTCCATCAATTATCATTACCTGAAAAGGGTAAGAAAACGGGGTGAGTTACTTAGAACTCAGTGTGTAACCCACTTAACAAGTCCACTAGGCCAAATCATCAAAGCATTTTATTGGGCTTGAGCCCATTTACAAATTTAACAATATAGTAATTAAAAAAATGCATGTGAAATGCAATTCCCAACCAAGCCTAAATTTCCATCTGCTACACACCACCCGTACCAACCAGCACACCTGTAGGGATCAAGCCAACCCACCCCGCCAACACACACCAATCGCAGGCATAAAGCCATTAAAAATGTTTGTGGCTGAGCCACCCGAACTAGATTGTGGCAGAGCCACCAGAACTTCTCTTCAATTTTATCCCAACCCATGCAATCATGTATACATATACAAGGCATAACAATATTCATATGATAATTTCAACATAAGGCCCATACTACAAGTTGGCCCATTTCTCATTTTGGCCCATATGGTAATTTATCAAATCGGCTCCTTAAGCAATTTAGCAATTCGGCCCATTAAGCAATCTATCAATTCGGCCAATTAATCAATCTAGCAAATTGGCCCATTAAGCAATCTAGCAATTCGACCCATTAAGCACATGAGGCGCAAAAATTTCTTTTTATCAAATTAGCCCATCGAGGGCGATTCCATAATTTCCATGACTTTAATACCGATTTCATCCATTTACACAAAAAGTGTTAATATATTATATTTTCTGATTTTACCAACTTTACAATTTTTATTCTAATGCTTACGGTATAACATCTAACCCATGTGATAAATGTGAAATTACACACCTGATTATGGTGAGAACTATACTTTCCCACTCGTCGATACCTAAATACGTGTCACGCTTGATTAGAACACTAATACTTAATATAAATCTATACTAAAGATAAGCTATCTAGATCTTTACCCTCGAAATCTCGAACAACAACTATTTGTCGTTTCTCCCCGATTGACGGTTCACAACCCGATAGAAAATCCCGAATAGCTAATGGCTCCGAACTACGAACAACTTCGAATAATCGATTCTCCTCGGATGAGGGTCCACAACCTGGTGGAAAGTCTCGGATTACTGAAACAACCCTTCGCTTGAATCTAAAGGGAATAGCGAAATCGCCTCTCTTTCGATCACTATTCACCACTCTTTTCAACCCTATCTTGTTTGCCTTAAAGTTTCGAGTGATTTCCAAAGGATCCCTATATAAAACTTTCGGTTATAACACACCCAATTGAAAATCATTGATAAAATCGAGGGTGATCATGAAATTCATGAAGAGTTTCCTTTTTTTTTTACCTTGATAGATGATCCGAACTTGAATAACTTCAAGATAACTTTTGACGAGATGGTGATTCGGCCCTCCACTATATAACTAAAAAAAAAAAGGAAATCGTCTAAGAGGATGAACGATTATCGATTTAAAGGCTCTTCTAAGCCAACCTAAAGATTCGGCCAAGGTGACCAAATAGCAAAAGAAAACAAGGAAGATGATTCTTACTGGTTGTCCAAAGTTGAATAGAAGAAATGATCGAGAATAAAGTCTTTGAGGAAAAGAAGATTTGGCTATGATTTAATGGTAATGGAAAAATAATTTCGGCTATGGAGGTGGTCTCTAACATTCGGCCATGGAAGAAATAAGAAGGAAAAAAAAATGTGTTTGAAAGATGAGTAAAATGGAGAAAAAAGAAGAATAGAGATGAGATGTTTATGATTCGGTTTTCAAGGGTGAGAAAAGAGCAAAAAGTAAGGTTTGGAACAATGTGCATTCTAAGAATGGGGAATAAAGAAGAAAAGAAATGGTCTTTTTATGTTTGATGATTTCGGCACTAGGAGAGAAGCACAAAGTGAAGCACTTGAGAGGTTGGCAAAAATGACCAAATGAAACAAAACAAAGTTGTTTTCTCCAAGCATATGGCACATTCGGCTAAGAGAGAAAAAGATGAGAGGAAAAAGGTGTTTTGGGAGAGCAAAAATGACCAAATGTGATTCTATCTAGCCACCATCCTTACCCAAAGCTTAGCACCAAAATTTGGCTCCCCTTTAGTCCACAAAGCCGTCCAAGTTCATAGACAAGTTAGCCATTCTAAGTTTCCAAAACATAACCCTTAAGATATGCCTTGTGTCCCCCCTACATGCCATATTCTCATGATTCCCTACCTTAAGTTTGTACTTATCTTTTCTCTTAGCCACCTTACCATAAAAATAAAAGTCTAACTTACCAAAAATTTGATGCTTGGCCGACACTTGCTAGGAAAGAGCAAAAATAAATGTCACAAAATGCATTCCTAAATATTCGAACCTCTTCCCTCAAGCAACACTTATAGCGCGAACTCCACTTTACTACTACCTCATCTTATGCTAGTTTTTGACACTTAATTTCCTTAAACATTAAGGTCACTTGATCCACTTCAATAAAGTACTCATTACTAAAATTTATTCTAATTTCGAATAAATCCCGAGCCTTCTCAAGACTATATTAAGCACATAAATTGAATCATTCACAAGCTAAGCACCAAAAACATGCAACATATCGATACTCAATTTTTAGGATGTTACAATTATACCCCTAGGAATTTGAATAGTCTTATCAGCTAATTGAATACTCATCCTACTTTGTTTGGGTTTCCCTATACATAGCTGTTTAAACATTTTATAAGGCATAATGTTTATGCTTGCTGCTAAATCAGCTAACGCGTTATCAATAGATAAACTACCAATTAAAAATGGAATTGTAAAACTCCTTGGGTCTTTTAATTTTCATGGTAGTTTGTTTTGTAACATTACTGAGCACACTGTGTTTAGTTCCACATACGATTCCTCGTCTAACTTTCGCTTGTTTGTTAAAAGCTCTTTTAAAAATTTCCTTGAATCTGGCATCTGCGAAAGAGCTTCAAGAAATGGTAAGTTAATATGTAATTTCTTTAAAATTTTAAGAAACTTACCGAACTGTTCGTCTGAATTATCTTTCTTCATCGCATCAGGATATGGAATACGAGGTTGGTATTTTTTAATTACCGATTTTGGCTTTTCTTGGCTTATCTCAACCTTACCTTCACTTACCACAGGTTCTTGCCTTGGCTCAATTTCAGAATCTACAAACCCTTCACTATTCTAGGAGGTTATGGCTTGAAGTTACTCATTTGGGTTAGTCTCAGTGTTACTTGGCAAGATACCTTGTGGTCATTCAGAGATCAGCTTAGTGAGTTGCCCTAACTGGTTCTCGATTCCTTCAATCGATGCTTATTGATTTCTAAGTGTTGTTTCGGTGTTTTAGAAACGAGTTTCTGACATCGCTATGAATTTTTTCAGCATCTCCTCAAGGTTCAACTTCTTTTCCTGTGGATAAGGCTGTTGTTGGACGTTTGGAGGAAGTTGTTGTCTCTGATTTCCTTGACCACCCCATGAGAAATTGGGGTGGTTCCTCTAACCTGTATTATAAGTATTACTGTAAGGGTTATTTTGAGATATAAAATTTTATCCGTATAGTTTATCTGTTCACTTTCCATGCCAGGATTGTAGGGTGGGTACTTAGGATTCACCACACCTCCTAGATTTGAATCACATTACATTACTGGGTGTACCTACGAGGAACCACACAAACCATCAATCTTTTTATTTAACATCTATGCCTGATTTGATAGCATGGTGACTGCGTCGAGGTTGAAAACTCTGGCTGTTTTTATTGGCCTTGTCCTTGTAACTTGCCACTGATAGTTGTTCAGTGACATCTCATCTATAAAATCATAAGCCGCCTCAGGAGTTTTGTTATTTAAGTTTTCACCGACTGCTAAATCAATTAGTTGTCTCGTTGAAGGGTTCACATCGTTCTAAAAGGTTTGGACCTGTAGCCACAAGGGTGATCCATGGTGTAGGCACCTTCTCAATAGATCTTTGTATCTCTCCCATGCATCGTATAGTGTTTCTAAATCCATCTGTAACAAAAAAAAGAGATATCATTCCTTAATTTGGCCGTTTTGGCCGGCGAAAAATATTTTAATAAAAAATGTTCGGTCATTTGTTCCCATGTAATGATTGATCCTCGTGGAAGAGATTTCAGCCACTGTTTAGCTCTATTCCTCAAAGAAAAGGGAAATAACTGAAGACGGATGGCATCATCAGAAATGCCATTAATTTTGAAAGTATCACAAAATTCTAGGAAATTTTCCAAGTGATATTTGGATCTTCATCCTGCAAACCATCAAACTGAACAAATTACTAAATTATTTTTATAGTGTTAGGTTTCAGTTCAAAATTATTAGCAGCTATAGCAGGTATAACAATACTTGAGTCAGTTCCTGTTAAATTAGGTTTAGCATAATTATACATAGTTCGAGGAGCATGATTTTCGGCCACCTCTGGAGGTAACGGATTATTCTCAGCCATTTCTTCGATAGTATTAATTCCGTTCTCTTGCTCTTCTTGTATGTAGTTTAAGCTTCACCTTATTTCTCTACGATTTCTACGAACCGCACCTTCGATATCACTTTCGTAAATCAAGGGTCTTGTCGAGTTCCTTCTATTCATAAACAAGAGGTACTTACCAGGAAAAAGAAAAATAAAAATAAAATTATAAAAGTAAAAATAAAATTCAATTACAAAAAGAAAAATATGGCTAAAGTAACAAAAATTGAGTGTTCTTAATATTTCAGTTCCCCGGCAACGGCGCCAAAAACTTGATCGTGTGTCAAAGTCTTAAAAATTTATAATATGAATGATCTAGCCTAAAAACTAACTGTGACAATGACTTGAGGCAAGTGCACCTATCGAACAATAGTATAGTTTAGTGGCAAGACCGGATTGTCGAACCTAAAGGAACCAAAAGTACTAATACTAACTTTCTTTTTATTATTTAACCTAAGAATTAAAGTAATTGTTGTTTAACCTAAAATTAACTAACTACTAAGCTAAAGATTCTAAGACAAAGAGAATGAATTGGGGAAATACTTGTGGGAAAAACCAATTGATTAAGACAATATCCGAGGAAGAATCCACCTAGACTTCACTTGTTATCTAACTCTGAACCAGATGATTTATTCACTTGACTTGATCCGTAGGATTCCCTAATATATATTAATACCTCTCTCGAGGCTACTAACGTCTAACCATAGGTTGATTAATTGAAATCTCTTTCTAATTAAAACCCCTAGAATTACATTAACTCAATCTATGGAGTCTCATATTAGGTTTGACCCTAATTCGGTAGATTTTCGTCATCCTATCTCTAGGGTTACGATCAACTTCGCTTAACTATGCTAGATCTACTCTTAAATAGGGTCTATTCCTCCTCTTCCTAAGAGCATAAATGCTTGAATCAATATCCTGAAATATCAAAACAAGAATTAAGAACACATAGTTAAGAACAAATTAAGTATTTATCATACAGCTCAGAAAATAATAACAAGATCCATCTTAGGTTTCATCCCCCTCAGGTATTTGAGGGGTTTAGTTCATAATCATAAAAGAGTACATCTCAGAAGAAAATATAAAACAAAACATAAAGAAAACCCCAAAACCCCCTGAAGGAATTGAATGAGAGATCCTCAGTCTCGAGTATGATTCTAGCTTCTTGAGATGAATCAACTGGCTTTCTTCGAGTGAATCCCACAATTCGGCCCCTCTGGCTTGGCTCTTTAGCCTAGCTGAACTGCCCCTTTTTGGTTGGCTTCTAGGGTGTTTATATAGGCTTTTGGAATGTCTTTCTTTGCCCCTAAGTACCCTAATCCAAATGGAACTCTTCTTTGCTGCAGCAGGGACACGCCCGTGTGCCACGCCCATGTAATTCGAGTTATAGGCCGTGGTCGATCTTGCTAAAGAGGGACGACCGTGTGACTAAGGGTCCAGGCCGTGTGGATTTCGTACTTTGGCCCATTTTTTCTGTTTTTGGCCCGTTTCTCATTCTTTTCATCCTCTGGTGCTCTCTTGAGTATAAAATATGAAAACAAAGGATTAGGAGCACCTATTTCCATAATTAAAGGGATAAATCATCCAAAAGTATGTTAAATGTGGGATTAAAATATATGTCTATTATGTTTCTCATTCTTTTCGACTTCCTAAGCTCTCCTGAGTATAAAACATGAAATTAAGGGATTAAGAGCATCGAATTCATCAAATCTAATAAAAATTCATCCAAAAATAAGCCAAGCATGGGGTTAAAATATGTGTAAACTGAGGTTTATCATTAAGTTTTCAAATCTTTGAAAATATTTCAAAATAGTCCATACGCTAGATAGATTAAGCTGCAACAATCTCAAAAACATAAAATTTACTAAAAAAAGAAATGAAAAAAAGCTTACAATGCACGAATTATAAACTTGGTTGAACCTTAAGCATTCAAAACAGGAGTTTTTTGGCTTTCTTTCCTTAAATTTTAGTCAAAAGAGAAAGATGATAGAATTTTTACACTTTCTTTTCTTAAACTAATTATTAAATTACAAGATTAAGCTTAGTTAACAATTAATTAATACAACCATGTTTGGGCAAACCATCCACTATTAATAATTATGGCTAAACTACCATATAAATTCATTCAAAAATGTTTCTATTTTCATTTAACCCATATTAATCAATAGCGATTAACTTTTGCAGCTTTTACGATTTAGTCTTTTTTCCCTAATTAACTATCCAAACATCAAAATTTCTAGAGAAAATTTCAATATGACACTAATGACTTAGAACATATTAATTATATAATATTTACGGACTCATATGTCAAAATTGTGGTCCTGAAGCCACTGTTTTCGACACCATTAGAAAATGGGCTATTACAGAAAAGAACGAAAGTTGTTGACGAGTGACTCAAAAATTCGGTTTGTATTTCTATAATTAGGGATCAATTTATTTACTGCGTATTCATGACCTTTTTCGTTATATGGTGTTGAGGTGAGTTGTCAATGATTATTAAACTAAATTGCTATGTTGACATTGAATATCGAGATAAGGACTAAATTGAATAGAATAGAAAATGGTATGATTTAATTGATATATGATATTTGGTATGAAATTGAGCTGAAGCATGCTATATTATATGATAAAATGATGATTTGATGATAAATTGATAATAGAAGAATGTGAATAGAACTATATATAATGAATCTAAAATCGGTTATCCTATTAGTTGTTTGAATTGCGTTGGATAAAGTTGGTAGGTCATAGGATAAGAATACTTATTGAAAACCATCATTGTTGGGAAAATCAAGGGATAGAATAATCAAAATGTGAAAACTATTATTTTCAAGCAATCCAGGGTGGTATTATGTACATGATAGCACCATCTTTGCTGGGCAAACTAGGGTGACAGATCTGCGAATCCATTCTGAGTCTGTGTTTGGTTAATAGGGTTATAATCACACAAATTGGCTAAATGATATATTAAATCAAATTGTATTTAATTGTAAAATACGACAACATGTGAAAGATCGTGCGAAAGTTGTAATAGTCTAGTTTAGACCCTAGTCAGAATAGTGGTATTGGGACCACAAATCCGAGTTAGAAAAATATTTTAATATTATTTTCTGTGTTTGCAGTATATAATTAAGCATGTGTTAAAGTTTCGTGGATTAATTTGTCCATTTATGTGTTCAATTTAATAAAAGGACCTAATTGTGAAAGGTGTTAAATGAGCATGCCATATGTTTAAAGCACTTATGTGTCATGTCTTTAGAAATGTGAGTTCCTTATAATGCAATTGAACCATTGGAAATATGGATGGACATTAATGCATTAATTTAATGAAATTTAAATGATATTAAAAGGGCTAAATTTGGAAATTGATTAATATGTTAATATTAAGTAAAATAAAGACATAAAATAGGCCATTTTGTTTTGTTCTTTGGCTGAATATCAAAAAGAAAGAAAAGAAAATGTAACACCCCAAACCTTGCCAATATGCTACGACCAAATCTGGTATGTTACAGGATAGAGGTTTTGAGAAAAAAAATGTTTTACAGTTTTGTTTAAAAGTTTTGTGCTGTCTTCTTATAAATCAGATCAAAAAGGTTGTGAGTAAATCTGATATTTTACCAAAAGCCAAAATCAAGGAAAATCTCCGAGTCAATTAGTTACTTGCAATCCATCTTTTGTTAACACTTTGGAAATTATTTGTTTGTGTTTTAAATTTTCTGAAGAAAAAAAACCCCATATTCGACAGTTTATAAAACATGCAATATTAGCATTAAATCAAAGCCCAAATTTAAGTTATAGTGGCCTTATTACATCACAATAACCCAAAATTTAAGAGTAATATTAAATAAAAATTGAAAGTTTACGAGAAAAACAATGCATGGCCACCTCGAAGTCCACCTCGGCTCCCAAAACTGCAATCTAAGAATTACCTGCAAAATTAAGCAGAGGGGTGAGTCATCGAGACTCAGTGTGTCAATCCCCTATAACGCAATCGACTTTAAGCCCACGTAAACTCATTGGTCTTAACCCATACAATATAGCAAATTAATCATGCATGCAATGCAGCCCAAACCCAACCTAATTTTCCATCTTCTAGGTCACCTGAATCATCCAAACACCCGTGGCATTATGCCACCGTGGTCCTAGACCACTTGTGAGAGAGTCCCAAAATACATATAAACGTGGGGCCAACCCACCATGGTTCCAGACCACCGTGACGATCTCTGAATAATATATGTGGGGCCAACCTACTGTGGTTCTAGACCACTAAGATGAGTCACTGATAAGTATCGTGGTTTCAAACCACTGGGGTCGCAGACCACCGTGACATAGTCACTCAATAAATACATGGGGCCAGCCTACCGTGGTTCTAGACCACCGTGACAGAGTCACATAATCACACTTCCCCTTTCAATCATTTCCCAAACGCCCATGCAACATATTGTCATATTGTTATGAATGCAACATGCTTTCAATGTACACATATGATTAGTTTAAACATACAATAATCTGCAAGTGACATAATAGCGGAACTTACCCGGTGTCTCCAACCTTACCCACAAGGGTATCTCACCTATCTAAACAATCATTTTCGTTTTCAGCCAACACAACCATTAACATAGACTAATAAAGTAAAGTGTGAGCGTCACACACCTAATTACGCGTAAAACTAAACTCTCTACGTCGATGCTCTCACTAACAGGAACGACTGTGATTTGCCTATCCCAAGCCAAAGTCGGCTCCCTACCACAACATGGCGAAAAGTCTCAAACTACCAACACAGCATGTCTTTTAAATTTAGGAACAGAGACTACGGGTCCACTCCCCTCCTCAGCTTGACCGACACTTGCATCCATGAATAGACTTGATCAGAGGTCAGAGAGAAACATCGATTGTCTAATAAGGGAATTTGATTAATGCAACCAAAATGCATAGGAAAAAAATAATAATAACCAAGGAATCCAAGAAGATGATCTCTTACATTGGTTAAGAAGTCCCACCACACTAGGTTTGGCTATGGTCTAAAAGAGAACCCTATAATCAACTAAAGAGGTTTGATTCCATGTCAATCCAAAGCGATCACGCCATGTTAAGAGAGGGCTAAAAGAGGTTAGCCACAACTTCATTAAACAACAATAGCCATTTCGACTATGACCACACATAGGACCAAAAAGACGGAAGGAACAAAAGACCCCATATTACCTTGCGCTCATCGAAGGCTTGAGAGAACAGAATGGATTCACTGCCCAAAAGCACCCTCCTACCTACAGCCACAAGAGGTGGAAGATATGGAAGAAAAGAACCGAAATTGAAGGTTCAGTCGTGTGGTCATAACTTTAGAAAAAGGAGAAGAAAATCATATGATTAAGTGAACGTATTACCTTCAACTATCACAATCGTATGAATAGGGACCTTCGAAAATCCTACTTACACCTTGCTCCTTGGTACACGGCTAGAGAACAAGAAATAGAGATCAACAATGAGAAAATAAAAGATATGTGTAACATCCCGAATTTGGGCCTAGTAGATTTGGGCCTATTGGGTTATAATGCCCCAAAAATCCTGAAACTTTTAATTTCTGTGCATGGGAGTTAATATGTATGTGTAGCACTTAGAATAATAATATTAAGGTATTATCGGGATTATTTGAAACCTTAGAGTTAGGGTAGACCATAGGAAAAATTTATGTTCTTACTTAGTGGACCCTAGTCTCAGGCATGAGGCCTCATAAGCAGATTAAGAAAAAAAGAGGACACAAAAATGGGCTCAGGTTTGGGTTGAGGCCCTAATTAAGTTTTCTGTTTGGGCACTATAGGGTTAAAAGGGTGGCATCTATGTTTAAAACACCAAAGTGGGCTGGTGGCCCAATATTAAGTGACGCTACAAGGAAGCTAGAGGGTGGCGTCACTAGCAGTTGAAAGAGGCCCAAGTTTGGCCGTAAGGAGCCCATGTCTTTGGGCCAATTTTGGCACTTAAAAGAGCAAGGAGGAATGGACGGTATTAAGGCTTATTTTTTAGGAGGGATTTAATGATAATATTGTGCTGATAATAGAAGAAAGAGGTGGTGTTATCTAAGAGTCTTTTGAAAGTGTGAAGAGATTTAGATAAAGGAGAAAAGTTAGGATCTATCTGTTGAGAGCAGAGTTGGCCAAAATTCCATCACCTAGAGGAGTAAAGAAATCAGTTTCTAATTGCCATAGGGGGTGCCAAAATTTCTATAAATAAGGGGGGATAGCTCATCAATCCCGACATGTGAACCCTACTCTTTTCTTCTTTCTTTGTGCCGAAAATCTGAAGGCCATCTTAGTTGTTTTTCTTTTCTCATCTTTTCTTTTCCAAAAGCCGAAAATCACCACCTCACCCTTTTCTTTTTCTTTGAAACCTCCTTCTAGCCGAATCTTTTGATCCCCATTGTTATTCTTCTCCTATTCACTAAAAGCCGAAACTACGTTCTTGTTTGTTCTTGTAGCTAAAATCTCTAAGCCTTTCCTTGATTTCTTTTTACTTTCTTTCTAAGCCAAAGTCAAACACTTTACTCGCACCTTCTAAAAGTGAAAGAGCATCGTTCATCTTTTCTCGATTTTCATAAAAGTCAAATCCTAGATCTCATCTCCGTGTTTCTTGAATTCTCTCTGAGGTGTCTGCTTGTGCCGAATCTTGAAGGAAACTCAGGTTAAGTGTCGATTCGTGAGATTTCAGTCTTTTCTGGCTTTTTAGAGACTCTAGTCGAATGGCTATTTAGAAACTAATCTCTTGTTTCTCTCTTATTTGCGGTGTTTCGGGATTTAAAGAGGAATCAATCGCTTAGATCTCTAAGTCGGGGTTCAGTAACACTCGAATCATGTTACTTTCGGGATTTCAAGGTAAGGAGATCTATTAGTTTTAACGTGTAAATTCGGGTATTTATTAACCCTTGGCCGAATGTAGGGGAGGCCAAATCCTCTTATTTTTCCAGTTTTTCTTGAACCAAGTTATAGACTGAGGATAGTAGATCCGGATAGCAGAGATATCGACTAAGAGTATAGTACTACGCGATATCAGGTGTGTAACTTTTCACACCATTAGATTGTCTGTTAATATGTGTTAATAAATCTGCTTGTATTCTGTTAAATGCAAAAATCCCGGCATAACATTCGAAACCCGAGGAGGGTAAAAGTGAATCACCAGGTTAGTGATCTCTGTCATTCTTCAATGAATGTTCCTATTAAGATGATATGTTTATAAGTATGCTGATTTCTGTGATTGCACGAGGTTGGGTTTGATGAAAGGGGAAGTGATCTGTTGTAGTGGCTTTTGCCATGATCTGTTGTAGTGGCTTTTGCCATGATCTATTGTAGTGGCTATTGCCATGATCTGACGATGAGCAGCATGACTGCCATCAATGGCGTGTAGCGGTGTGGGTTGATTGTAGAAATCCCCAATGATGTGAATGGCAGGTAAGGGTGGCGTGTAGCGGATGGAAACCTAGGATTTGGGTTGGGCTTGCATAATTTTTGTTATATATATATATATATATATATTAATCTGTTATTTTGTTCTGTGGGGCTAAGGCCCAAATCTAATGGTGCATGAGGGTTGCACACTGAGTCTCGCGACTCAACCTATTATTTAATATTTTTTTCAGGTAGCACCTAGTGCAACGGACCGGGCTGGAGAGGAACGCAAGGTGGCCATGCAAAAGAACATTTGGATTCAAAAAAAAAAGACTTTAGTTTATTATTTTATATTTTTATTTAATGGGTTTTAAATTTCATTATAATAAGGCCACGGGCTGTTAGCTTTATATTTCGTTTCAATTTTAATTTTTGGGCTTTTATTATTATGAACAGACATTTTAAGTTTACACTTTTTTTCTAAGGCATGTATTTAAGTTTCAGTTTTTAATTCATAGAAACATCTCATAGAATTTATAGCTTATCTAAATTATCAACCTATTAAATTTTCCCGAATAAAAGGTCAAACTTTAGGAAAATATTTTCCAAAAATGCGACATGTTTTATTAAAATCTCCTTAGTGACATACCAGATCCGGTTGTAGTGTTTGGCTAGGTTTGGGGTGCTACAATATGGAAAAGGTGCAAAAAATATTCGGCTAGAAGAGATAGTAGTAGAGGGAAGGAGAAGAGAATAGAGTTTTAGATTTGAATAAGATGGCTAAAGAAAAGAGAAGAAGGGTGTTTGAACTAAAACCACAAGGGAAATGGTTCAGTTGTGGTGTTTAAGAGAAAAGAGCAAAGGAGAAGAAAGTGATTCGACAAGGGGTGGCTTCAAGGGGGTTTTGGCTTGTGAAGAGTTGAAGTAAAAAATGAGAAGAATGACCAAGAGAACCGAAAGCACTAAGAAGATTAGGAAGAAAAACATGAAAAGAGAAAGAGTAGAAAAACTAAAATGCTCTTTTGGACTTTCGGCACACCCAGAATAATCAAACTCAAAATGTAACATCCTGAATGAAGGGGCCTATACATTTAGTGTGTGGTTATGTGTAATGTGTTAATTAGAGTGTTAGGGTCCAGATTGGGCTCAGGTTCGGGCCGAGGCCTTAATCAAATTTCCTGGTTGAACACTCTAGTGGAAAGTCTAGTAGGATAGGGCTTAAAGGAGGTTATCTGTGTTTTAGAACACAAGTAGGCTTGTGGCCTAGTGGCAAAATGGCACCACTTAGAGGGAGCAAGGAGGTGGCGTCAACTGAAGAGGCCCAAACTCAAGTTGCATGAAGCCCAATTCTTTTAAATTAAAGTTAGCTAAATTTTGGCATTTAGGTGGGTAAGGTTGGACGGCAACAAGGCTTAAAAATAGGGGGATTGAATGACCTGGATAATGTGGATAATATGCTGACAAAGGGAGGAAGAGGTAATGTTATCTATGCCTCTTTTGGAGGTGTGTTTGGATAAAGATAAGGGAGGAAGTTTAGGAATTATCTGCTGGCCACAATGATGGTCAAAATTCCAACTCTGAGGGGAGGAGGAATCGGTTTTGATGGGGCATAAGGGATGCCGAAATTCCCCATGTATAGTAGTCTAGTTTTAGTTTAAAAAGGGCATTTTCAGTTTTTAAATGTTAAGTGCCAAAATTTTAAGTAGTCAAGGGAGGGCTCTCTTCTTTATTTTCAGCTTTTAAGGTTTCCATTTTCTCTTTTTCTTCTTTTCTGAATAAGAGCTGAAAACTCCCTTAAGCAATCTTTTTCCCCACACTTTTCTGTCATAGCCGACTCTGCCCTAGATTTGCCCAAAATATTCTTTTTCCTATATTGTTTCTATCACTTATTTACGTTTGATATTGTTCATCCCTCTCAATTAGTCCTCTCTAAAAGCCGAAATATAAACCCCATTTGATTTCTTCATAAAGATCGAACCTCCCTAGATCCCTATGCACCATCTTTCTTTTGATTATCGCGAAAGTCGGAATCTTCTAGGAGTTGTCGAATTCTCTAAAAAGGTAGGTGCCGAATTCTTCTGTTCATTTTCTTCTCATTCAGTTTCTGGAGGCCAAATCTGAAAGGCTTATAGGCGTGGTAAGGTTATCTTTTGAGTAACGTTTAGATTGTTTTTGTGTTCACATCTTGGGGCGGCACTTCGGGAAATAAGAGTAGATCAAATCATTCAGATTTCAAAAGCTGGAAACCGTCAATCTCTAAGTATCCTATCTATTTCAGGATTTCAAGGTAAGGGGTTTTCTTTAGATTCCTGTTAGATTCATCATATTTGAGATCCTGAAATCACATGATATGGTTTAACAACCCTATTTCGTTATAGTAGTTCTGACAAGGACTTTTGATGGAATCAAATATGGATCAGGAAAAGGAGAGGATTGGGTCCATAAACCCAATCCCTAAGTTTAAAAAACGAGCAGTGTCTGCTGTTCGAGATTGGCCATTAGGTTGTGGATCGACTTTTGAACAGCATCTTAGGCAGATAGCAGTCGTATCGACTTCTTATAGTGTCGACATAGAGAGTGTCATCTTAACCGTAACCAGGTGTGTAGATCTTTAACACATAAGTTTTGTTGTATTATACGTATGCTATGGGCTAAAAGCCAGAAAGAGAGGTCAGATGAGCAATGATACCTGAATGGGTAGGCAAGGGATGCCGTGTTCAGAATCATAGAAACTTCTCTATGTGTATCGAAGTATGTGAAAGTCTGAGATCTGTTTAGATGGCTTAATGTTGATTTTTGCATGTATGTATGCATGGGATACGATTCATTGATATGAGGAAGGGGAGCAGGTCGCGAGACAATCAGTTGCTTTGCCACATAGGTCACATAGTGATCGGTCTTTATGACAGGCAGCATAGCTGTCGAAATACTACAATGTATTACTGAGGTCGCATAGCGATCGGTGGCTTTGCCACATAGGTCACATAGTGATCGGTCTTTATGATGAAAAGACAACTATCGATATGGTGTATAGCGGATGGAGGGTTGATTGTAGAAATCCCCACAGTGTGATGGTTGGTACGGGGGTGTGTAGAGGATGGACTCTTAGGTTTGGGATGGGCCATGTTGCATGAAATATTTTGTTGCCATTGAGTATGGGCCAAGGCCCATAATGTGTTTGTGGGCCTCAAGGCTTTGATGTGTTTTTCAGGATTTGTTAACTGAGTCTTTGTGACTCACCCTATTATTTTTCCCCGACTTTTCAGATGAGCAGTAGATCGTGGACACGGGAGCCGAGGCAAACTCGAGGGGCCATCAAGACTATTATCTACATAGACTATTTTCAGTTTTTCATTTGAGTTTTAAGTTTTTGGGAATATTTTTGTAATAAGGCCTCTATAACTTAGGTTTTCGATTTATTTTTTTTTATGTTAAGTTTTTATAAACTTATGTTCTTTTTTTTTTCAAAGTCTTAATTATAAAATAAAATGATAAATGGGCTTTTCAAACACAATCAACGCAAATGCTTAAAGCTGTTTCAAAAATTTCACAATTATTTGATTAAACGGCTATAATAAACTAAGATTTTCAAAACCCTACAGTGCTAAGTTTTTAAGTTTCAACCCGTAGCATACCAGATCCGGTAATGACGTATGGGCCGAGTTTGGGGTGTTACACAAAATGAAAACAAAAGAGCTCTCTCACCAATTCGGCACCCACTCTACTAAGCTTTCGGTTTTGATAACCCACACCCCATGCCGTCACTCCCTATCCTCAACAACAAATAGGCAAAATTTCCCCTCCCCACTCTCCAACATTCGGCCAACACTCACAACCAACACCAAATCCCTTGATTTCCTCCTAATTCCACTCCCCATCACCCGATTGAATTGGTTTGACCAATTCAAACACCACCATCTCCTCATGACCACTCATTCAAATGCTTTTGACTCATTCAACCCACAATCTTGAAGAGTCCCTGCCGAATCCACCTTTTCCCCATCCAAGTGCCAAAAATAAAGCTTCATACTGAGGCTTATGGGATTCAAACTCCTCCCCTTCAGCTCCTACAAGTGACGCCACCTCCACTTGGACATAAGCTCCTTTTGTCTCATCAATTGCACACAAATAAACTTAAGGCCTGCTCCTACTAGCTTCCCCCCTAAAGTGCCCAAAAAAAATTTTTACCAAGGCCCTGGCTTGACCCCGAGCCTTCCTGGAACCCCCAAACACACCAAATTAACAAGCAGAACAAGCCAAACATACAGAAACATAAAATGCAAAACCCCTATTCTAGGATGTTACAGTTTGATACCACAATTATTCCCGCAAATCTCGGTACATCTTACTCCCACCAGGATGCATAGCATATGGGCTACTATGTGCTTCCTGCAGAATCTTCTACCTTAACTCGGAATCCTTCGGCATACAAGTTCTTCCACGAAAGCACAATACTCTATCACTGCTCAAACTAAAGTCTTCTGTCTCACCACTTTTCACTTGCTAAAATCTAATACTTAATGATTCATCTAACAACTGCTTTTCTTTAATCTAACTTACCCATGAAGGCTTCACTTGAAGTTCAGCTAACAAGCTCACATCTTCATACAAACTGAGATGAGTAAACATTGCCCTCAAATTAGATATTACCTTACGGCTCAACGTATCCGCCACTACGTTAGCTTTACCGGGGTGATACTCGATTAAGCAGTCATAATCTTTCAACAATTCAATCCACCTCTACTGCCTTAAATTCAACTCCTTCTGGGTAAGGAGATATTTCAGGCTCCTATGATCTGTGTAAATAATCGACTTTTCTTGATACAAGTAGTGTCTCCAAATTTTCAGAGCAAACACTACCGCCGCTAACTCAAGATCATGCGTGGGATAGTTCACTTATTGTGGTCTCAATTACCGAGATACATACGCTATCACTTTCCCCTCTTGCATCAACACGCACCCTAGCCCTATGTGCGATGCATCACAATAAACGACAAACTCCTTCCCAGCCTCAGGCTGAATCAACACTGGTACCTCCGTCAAAATCCTCTTCAATTTCTCAAAGCTTTCCTGCTGCTTATCTGTCCAGACAAACGGTATCCCTTTCCGTAACAACTTGGTTAAAGGTGCAGCTATTAATAAGAATCCCTCAACAAACCTTCTGTAGTACCCAGCTAACCCAAGGAAACTTCTAATCTCTACTACTGACTCCAGTGGTTTCCAATTTAGAACAACTTCAATTTTTCAGGGATCCACCCTAATCCCCTCAGCAGACACAACATGCCCCAAAAAAGTAACTTCTCTCAACCAAAATTTACACTTGCTGAACTTGGCATACAATTACTTCTCTCTCAAAATCTACAGAATCACTCGAAGTTGCGAATCATGTTCCTCTTCCGACCTTGAATAAACCAAGATATCATTTATGAACACTACGACAAATCGATCCAGATAGGGTTGGAATACTCAGTTCATCATATCCATAAACGCAGCTGGTGCATTCGTCAACCCAAACGGCATCACTAAGAATTCATAATGAACGTAACGAGTTCGAAAAGCTATCTTATGAATATCTGCCTCCTTGACCTTAAGCTGATGATAACATGACCTCAAGTCTATCTTCAAGAAGACCGAAGTGCCTCGTAGTTGATCGAACAGATCATCAATCCTAGGCAACGGGTACTTGTTCTTAATCATTAATTTGTTCAATTTCCTGTAATCAATATGCATCCTCATCGACCCGTCTTTTTTCTTAATGAATAACACCAGCGCTCCCCATGGTGACACACTTGGTTGGATAAAACCCCGGTCCAACAGTTCCTGAATCTGAGCTTTAAATTCCACCAGCTCCTTCGGTGCCATTCTATATGGGGCAATGGACACTAGAGTTGTCCCCGAAAAAAGATCAATACCAAACTCCACCTCACGATCCGGAGGTAACCTTGAAAGCTCTTCTGGAAAAATATCAGAGAATTCCTTCACCATCCTAACATCTCTTACAGTCAACTCCTTGGCTTCCAACGCACTGATGAAAGCTAAAAATGCCTCACACCCTTTCCGTACCATCCTTTCGGCCTTTAGGGCAGACACGACATTGGACAGGTAATTCCTCCTTTCGCCTATCACTAGCACCTCCTTATCCTTGGGGGTTTGTAACACCATGCGCTTAGTAGCACAATCCAAGTTCGCTTAACTAACCAGTCCATGCCTAAGATCAAATCAAACTCACCGAATGGCAATTCTATCAAGTCAGTCGGGAAGATGATCCCTTGCACTTCTAGAGGCACACTTCTAAAAAGTCTGCTTACTACTACAGACTATCCTAAAGGGCTAATCACAGTCATCTCTCTAGAAGCAACCTCAGATTCTGTATTCAAAGTCTTAGACATAGAACTAGCAACATACGAATATGTAGACCCAATATCTATCAGTGCTGAAAAGGGCAAACCAAAAATAAGGAATGTACCGGTTATGACGTCCGGTGTATCTCCTTCCTTTCGGCGTCTAGTTGCATAGACTAACCTAGACTGTCTCACATCTGTATTCCCAGCACCTCTGCCTGGTGCTCCTTGCCCCCGACTAAAGCCATTTCCTTCTCTGGCCAGACCACAACCTCTCAGTGGTTGCTGACCACCTCTTCCAGGCTGTACATAACCCTGACCTATTGGTCTGCCCTGTTTGGCTCCTGTGGACAATCTTTTACCCGATGTTCCTCAGATCCACACCTATAACATCCTTTACTCCTTGACCAGCACTCCCTTGAATGGAATCTACCACATCTAGCACACTGCTGAGTCTGAGTAACAGCAACTGGCTTCGCATCTCAACCCGACCCGTCCAACCTAGGCCTCTTTTGGAAACTCCCAGTAGATCCTGATGACCAAAACTCATTTTATTCCTACCCCTGTCTTTATCCTGATTCTGTCTTTCAAATCGCTTCACCTCTTCGGCTATCTTTGCCTTCTCAACTAGAACAGCAAATTATCTTTCCCATTGCTGAGCTATCAGTACTCGCAACTCGTCTCGCAAACCATCCCCAAATCAGACACAATGCTCGTGATCTGTCGCAACAATACCCCAGGCATAATGGCTTAAACGCAGGAATTTTGCCTCATATTCAGCCACCGACTTAGTCCCCTGAACCAAGTTTAGAAGCGCCTTCCTCTGAGCGTCCGCATAGCTCGACCCAATATACTTTCCCTGGAATGTTGCCTTAAAGAAGTCCCAGGTAATGTGGTCAACTGATGTACCATCCCTTACCGTGAGCCACCACCGGTACGCCTCATCTCAAAGAAAAGACACTACTCCTTTCAACTTCTCTTCTGTGGTACAGTCCAGATCGTCCATGATTCGTTCGACCGCTCTCAGCCAGGACTCAGCTACGTTAGGAGCTACACCAGAAATGCCCCTAAACATCTTAGCTCCATTAGCTCGGAGTCTCTCAAAAATAGATTTTCGAGCCACCAACCCCGCACTTGCTCCAGCAACCCACTCCAGAACAGGTAACATAGCTTGAGACATAGCATCGTCTCCACCAGTTTGGTCCTAAAATCTCGCTTTCGCAATTGGTGATGCCGACACTTCTCTTTCCAGCCCATGCCCTGATTCTGAAGGTTCAGCCTCAACACCCCGACCTCTACCACAGCCACACATACCACGTCCACATCCTCTAGTGCTCATGACTATCGATTCAACTTAATCTAATTAGAAGTTTTATGAATTAGTACTTCTTCCACTGTTTATTACCGAACAGTCTTATGAAATTAGCATTAGAAGTAGGTTTTCATAAGAAATATTTCTAAGGGTCTCTGTTTTTAGAGTTGTATGTCTTAAAACTATCCATCACAACATTTCATAAAAATTCAAGCAACAATCAGGGAACTTACCGTGCAGATTGGTGCCCGAGACTCGGGTGCCATACCTCTAAAAAAAATGCAATTTCTAAACATTTTTTTCAAACCAACTTTTGAAAATGTTTTGAACCTTAAACCCACAACCGAGTCTTGTAAACCTGGCTCAGATACCATAATTGTAACACCCCAAACTCAGCCAATAGCTACGACCAAATCTTGTATGTTACAGCATTGAAGGTTTTGAAATAAAAACATTTTATAGTTTTGTTTGAAAGTTTTGTGCCGTCTTCTTCTTAATCAGATCAAAAAGGTTGTGAGTGAAATCGGATATTTTGCCAAAAGCCAAAATCAAGGAAAATCTTCGAGTTAATTAGTTACTTACAATCCATATTTTGTTAACACTTTGGAAATTATTTGTTTACGTTTTCTATTTTTTGAAAAAAAAACCCCCATATTCGATAGTTTATAAAACATGCAATGTCAGCATTAAATCAAAATCCAAATTTAAGTTATAGCGGCCTTATTACATCACACTAACCCAAAATTTAAGAGTAATATTAAATAAGAACTGAAAGTTTATGAGAAAAATAATGCATGGCCACCTCGAAGTCTACCTCGGATTCCAAAAGCGCGATGTAAGAATTACCTACAAAATTAAGTAGAAGGGTAAGTCATTGAGACTCAGTATGCCAATCCCCTATAACGCAATCGGCTTTAAGCCCACGTAAACCCATTGGTCTTAACCCACATAATACAACAAATTAATCATGCATGCAATACAGCCCAAACCCAACCTAGTTTCCCATCCTCCAGGTCACCTAAATCATCCAATCACCCGTGGCATTATGCCACCGTGGTCCTAGACCACTTGTGATAGAGTCACAAAATACATATAAACGTGGGGCCAACCCACCGTGGTTCCAGACCACCGTGACGATCTCTAAATAATATATGTGGGGCCAACACACTGTGGTTCTAGACCACTGAGATAAGTCACTGATAAGTATACGTGGTTTCAAACCACCGTGGTCGCAAACCATCCTGACATAGTCACTTAATAAATACGTGGGGCCAACCCACCGTGGTTCTATACCACCGTGATAGAGTCACATAATCACACTTCCCCTTTCAATCATTTCCCAAACATCTATGCAACATATTTGATTCATGTAAGACTCTGTTTGGGATGGTGGCATCGATATTTGAGTACATGTAAGACCTCGTCTGGGACGTTGGCATTGTACGATTATTTTGAGCACTCTGAGTATCCTGCTAGGTTCCTAATGGTTCAACGGGCAAGTCCAAGAAATAGAAGTTTATGTGTTATGTGTAAATGAAATAGGAACGTATGATAAGTACACTATGTAAGTGTATGGAAGGTAAGTGTATATATGAACTTACCAAGATGAATATATGTATATATTTGATGAGTTATAATGTGATAAATGCTTGAAGATAATATGAGCAAATGGGTTATATTTGAGCTATGAAATGTGGAAAGTATGGCTGAACAAATGAGCCTAAGAACATCTTATGAAATTGCAAATGAGAAATATTAATGACATTGTATCAATGTGATTATGTGATTATGTGTATTTTATGTTATGTTTATTTGTATATGACTTACTAAGCTTTTGAAAGCTTACTTTGTGTGTGTTTGCTCTATTTTATAGGTCGTCAAAGCTACTGAGGGCTCGGGAATCATCAAGGATCATCACCACACTATCAATCTCTATTTTGGTACTTTTGAATATGTATATAGCTAGATATGGCATGTATAGACTAGTTATTTTGAGGTATGTTTGATATAAGTATATGGTCATGTGATATGGCTAGATATATGGCTGAGTTATGAATGGTTATTTATGTTCTATGATGCTAGTTTTGATATAGCTTGATAGTAAATGAAATGGTTATATGAATGGTAAGTTTATTGATGAATAACTAGCACATTATTGATGGTAAGTTTGTGATGGATTTGTCTTGAAGTGCTTGTGGTTATGTTTAGTTAAATAGCTATTAATTTGGTATGATTATTAGGTTCATAATTGAGTAGATATGGTGTACAATTTGATGTGTTTTGGTTGCCAAATGTGTATAGGATGATGCTTGAATGTGCATGAAAGAATGACCTAAGCGTGGGTGGCATTTTGGCCTTGCAAATGGCCTATATTTTCCCACACAGTTGAGCACACAGGCATATGGCTCGACCATGTCCTACATGGTTGTAATTTAAAATAAGTCAAGCTCGACCACAGGCTAGACATAAGGGCCTGTGATTGGCCGTGTGGTGCAAGTCAGTGTCAACCACAGGTGAGACACACGGGCGTGTCTCAAGCCGTGGGGACAAGTCAGTATGTATACCCTATTTTAACACGGCTTAAACACACGAGCGTGTGACCTCTATAACTTTAAAAGATTTTAAATTTTTGAGAATTTCTATATGTGTTCGATTTAGTCCCGACCCTATTCTAAGGAATGATTAAGGTTTCGTTGACCTAGTTAAGGGACTCTTTGACTCGAATGGTTGAATTAAATTATAAATAATCCATAAAAGTTTCCAATTACCCAGTTATGCCTTTTTAACCCTATACTGACGACGGTTTTGGGTTAAGGGTATACATTTGGTTGGTATCAGAGCTACAGTTTAGTCGATTCTTGGATTAACGTAGCGTATGAGAGTCTAGTTATACATGCCATATTATATGAAATGTGATAGTGTGATGAATCCTGATGTATAAAATGTGTTTTTGTATAGTAATGGATCCCGAAAGAGCCGTAGTTGACGATGTTGAAAGTAATATGCCTACTTCCGCTCAAGGGACAACGCCATTTGATTCGAAATCGGCTACTAGCGGTCAAGAGGGAAAAGCTAAACAATCTTTCCTCCAAATGATGAGTGAGTGGTTCACTCAATATGTAAGAGATAATCAAGCTGTTTCACAACATCCACCCCCGTTTAATCCCCCTCAGACTTTAGTTGTGCCTTCGATTATGAACCTGAATCTGTTTAACAAGCCTCCTGTTGATAAGATACCAAGTATGGGGCTGAAGAGTTCAGGGCCACTAGTGATGACGATACTGAGAAAGCTGAGTTTTTTGCTAGAGAACATTGTCTGAGTATTTGATGAAATGTCATTGACTCTGGAAAAATGCATAAAATGTGTTGTATCCTTGCTACGAGACGCAGCTTATCAATGGTGAAAGACTTTGATCTCTATGGTTCCAAAGGAACGAGTTACTTGGGATTTTTTCCAAGAAATACATCAATCAGAGGTTTATTGATTAGAAACGGAAGGAATTTTTGGAATTGAAACAAGTTTGCATGTTTGTCACCGAGTATAAAAGAAAATTTGTGAGATTAAGTCAGTATACTCGTGAATGTGTATCCACTGAGGCAATAATGTGTAAAAGATTTGAATATGGCCTTAATGAAGATATCCGTCTATTAGTTGGGATTCTGGAAATAAAAGAGTTTGTTGTGCTTGTTGATCGAGCGTGAAAAGCTGAGGCACTTGGGAAAGATAAAAGAAAAGCTGAGTCTGAAGTTAGAGATGTGAGAAAGAGATTCTCCAGCAAATCATTTCAGTCTACTTCAAAGAAATTTAGAGACAAGCATAGTCGTTCCAGAACTAATGTGGGACATTCAAATTCGAGAGATCGAGCTAGATCACAGTCGATTTTCAAAGCTCCGACTGTAACATCCTTAAATTGGAGTCTCTATATTTTTGCATGTTTGCATGTGTTAGTATGATTGTTGTGCTAGTTTAGGGTGTTTTGGGGTCCTGGCATGAGCTTGGGGTAGGCCTGAGCCATAGAAAAAATTTTTATTTTGGGTACTTAGAAGGGGGAGCCAAGGGAGTTAGGTGTTAAGAGATGTTATTGGAGTGTTTTGACACAAGAAGTGCCTTCGAAAAGTGGAAAGGGAGGCGCTACTAAAGGCCTGGTGAGGTGACGCCACAAGGAGCTGAGAGGGCCTTGGTTCGAGCTGTAGGAATCTCTCCTTCTGCATTTATTTTTGATGCTAGGTGCAAGGAGGAGATGTGCTCAGGAAGGACTCTGTTGGATGGGTGTTGAAGGAGTCAACACATTTGAATTGGATAGAGATGAGTGAATGTAGGAGCTTGACTCATTCAAACAATTTAAATGAGTGGAAGGGAGGAATTTGGGGAGAAAGGAGGGGGACGGCTTAGAGGTTGAAGGGAGTGGGAGTGTATGGCCAAAATTTGAAGTGGTATGGGTAGAGTGCATTCGGTTTTGGAGAATGGTAAGGGGGTGTGCCGAAATTGGGTTTTGGGGTATGATTTTCTACAATTTGGTGTGAGCTTCATATTCTTATTAACTTAAGTTCTTTCATTCTCTATTTGTGTCAAAATCTCTCTCAACTGCACACTTTTGGTGTTTTGGTTCTTTCCCTTCTATTTCAAAATACCTTGGCCGAATGTCCTCATAAACCCTTCTCATATTGTTTCTTTCAACTTTATCTCTTCTCCCAATCCCTCTCTTTATGCTGAAAACACCAAGAGCTTCTCTCCTATTTCTCTCATCTTGTGCTAAAGCCGAAATCATCACCCTCCCTCTCTATTAACATCTTTTCTTTCTCTCCTCCTGAAGCCATAGCCGAACCTCTCCTACCCTATTCTCTCTATTTTCTTTTCTCAAGTCGAATCACCACTTTTTCTTTCATTCCCTTTCATCTTGTTATTCTTTTCTTTTCACAACTTCCTGTTAGCCGAAACTACCTTTCCACTTCATCATTTTTGGTTTGAGATCGAAGCTTTGTTAATATCCATTTTGGTAAGTTCCTTCTTTAGCCGAATCATTCTCAATTCCATATTCTTGTTTTATCTCTTGGACTCTCTTTGTGCAATTCTTACATCTCTTTTCCTTGATTTGCTGAATTCCTTCATTTTTGTGTTAGGGCCAAATCATTCTAGGTGCCAAGGGATCTTTTGTGTTAAAGTAAGGGGGCGTTTCCTTGTATTTGCATTATCTCTTTCGAGATTTTTGGTTCAAGCTGAAAGGCTATTTGCTTATTAGTGATATATATGTGGCCGAATATAGGAAGGTGTGACGCAAGCAGTTGGATTCCTGGGTTGTGCTCAGTTCGTGGTTTAAATCTCAATTTTTGGGATTTGTTAATCTAGGTAAGGTATCTGCTCTCTAGGGTTAATTCTTGATTCATAGTTATTCTCTATGTTAACCTGATTTAGTGACCAAAGGTTTTGTGGACTCTAAGGCTAACCAAACAGTAGGAGGGGTCAGACCTGAGACCCCAGGCCCCAAATTCAAGAAGAGGGTCGTATCTGCGGTTCGTGATTGGCCACCTAGGTATGGGCGAACACCTGAGCAACACAGTAGTCAAATAGTGGTGGTGTCGAATAACGACAGTACCGACGTAGAGAGCGTCATTTTATGAGTAATCAGGTGTGTAACTCTTACACACTTCATAAGTTAATTTGCTAGTTATGTTTACTATTAAAAGCTGAAATAGCTATTGAAATCGGTGTGTTACCCTTGCGGGTATAAGCGTGGACTCCGGGTAAGTCCCCATGTGGATTGGCTATCGATATATGATGTTATACTATTTGATTATGCTATGCTATGTGATATTTGCATTACAAACATGTTAATATGCCACGAAAAATGTGTTCATGATGATGGGTATGTTGAGTGGAGGGGGAAGGATAATTTAGACTGTCACCAGTGGTTTTGACCACACAGTGGGTTAGCCCCGCTTTTCTTATTATTTGTGACTAGTCTCAGTGGTTTTGACCACCAGTGGTTTTGACCACACGGATATTATTTGTGACTACGGTCACCAGTGGTTTTGACCACACATGGATATTGTGACTCGTCCCAGTGGTTTGGTACCACAGTGGGTTGGCCCCACATATTGATTACGGGATTGTCATCAGTGGTTTTGACCACACGGTAGGTTGGCCCCACCATATGATTTGTGACTACGGTCACCAGTGGTTTTGACCACACTTATATGATTTGTGACTACGGTCACCAGTGGTTTTGACCACCAGTAGTTTTGACCACACGGGGTAGACACAGGAGTTCGGTTGGTTAGGTTGGGTTTGAATGATTTGCATATTGACATATGAAATGTGTAAGTGCCTTATTATTATCAGGATGGGGATTTATACACTGAGTCTGGGTGACTCACTCCTTCCCTTACATTTTGCAAATGAGGCATAGATCGCGGATGTGGAGCCAAGGTGGACTCGAGGTGGTCATGCACTATGTTTTTGGGTTTTATTTCAATTACTATTTTGGGTTAATTTACTTTTAAATTTGGTTTTGGATTTGTAATAAGGCCGCTAAATTTTATTATTTTGGGTTTTTTTGATTATCTGCTTTAATTTTTATCATACTGTGCCTAAGTTAAATAACATATCATGATCTAATAACCTGTAAAATCAGCATTTTGAAAATTGTACAACTTATCGGGTTTTTCAAACTTTACCATTGGGTAATACCAAATAAATGAAGTCAGCAAACTAACTCAGACTTTCTCTAAACTAAGTTTTTCTTTATGTTCAGATACAAAATGGTTTTAACTTTATTATGCTAAACTCACTCGGGTTTTCATAAAATCAAACGGCTTTCCAAAACTAGAAACGACAAACGATCTTCTCAAGGGAGCTTTCTTTCAACCTCAAAATGACATAAATGTTTTCGATAATAATTTTTCTTCACAAAAGTAAACTAGCAACTTGTTTTCTTCAAAATATTTTCACTCTGTAACATACTAAATTCAGTCGTGGTGTGTTGACCGAGTTTAAGATGTTACAATTTTGGTATCAGAGCTAAGTTCAAAAGCTCGGCTGTGGGTCTGAGGCCCAAAAATGTTTTAAAAATGGGTTATGAAAGGTTTTTGTGCGAAAGGTACGGTTGGAAAAGCATGGTACCGAGTCTCCGGCACCGATCCGCCCAGGTAAGTACCCCTATTTGTGTTAATATGGTTGTAATGATGATGTTATGACTAGTAGTAATAGGGAATTACTTTAGAGACTTAAACCGTAGGATTGTGTGAACTTACGAAAATAATCCCCGTATTAAACTATTCATAAGACTATGCTTTAATAACAAAGGAATAAGTCTAACGCATAAAACTGTTAAATTAGATCAATTCGTATCGACAGTTATGAGTGCACGAGGACGTGGACGTAATACACGTGGACGAGGTAGGGGTAGGATGACAGTGTCAGAATCGGTAGGGTCTGGACATAGGTCAGAGAACGAGGTACCACCGCCGCCAGCCAGGGCGCGAATTTTAGAATCGACTACCGGTGATGACGCAGATGTCACAAAGCGATGTCATGAGTTCTAAAAAGAGTCGCAGTGTAGGCATCGTAACGGAGCTCAAAATCAGTGTCCGAACAACTCTGGGCTAATGGCGCAGAGGTATTCAGAGGTGTATCTGGTGTGGCTCCTAGTACGGCAGAATATTGGTTGGAGGCGACAGACCGTATCATTGACAACCTGGATTTTACGGCTAAGGAGAAGCTGGAGGGTATAGTATCTCTTCTCTGAGATGAGTCATATCAGTGGTGGCTCACGGTTAGGGATGGAGCAATGGCCGACGACATCACTTGGGATTTCTTTAGGGCGGCCTATCAGAGGAAATACATTGGGGCTAGTTACATCGATGTGCAGCATAAGGCATTCCTGAATTTGGTTCAGGGAAATAAGTCAGTATCGGAGTATGAGGCAGAATTTCTTCGGTTAAGTCGGTATGCACAGGGTATTGTGGGCACGAAACATAAGCACTGTGTCAGATTTGAGGATGGGTTAAGAGATGAGCTGCGGATGTTGATTGCTCCACAGCAGGAGAGAGAATTTACATTTTAGTAGAGAAGGCCAAAGTTGCTGAGAAAGTGAAACTGTCAGTGAGACAGAATCAGGATAAGGGTTGGAATAAGAAGAATTCTGGGTCATCCGGGTCTGTCGGGAATTAGTAGAAAAGGGCTAGATATGGTGGGCCAAATTAAGCTACGAGGCCTACTGCTGCTACTACTCAGTGGCCGCCACAGTGCGCTCGGTGTGGGAAGTCTCACACAGGGGAATGTTGGACTGGAAACAGAGGGTGTTTTGAGTGTGGGTCAATTGGACACCGAGTGAGGGATTGTTCGCAGAGGTCAACTAGGCTTCAGTCTGGGAATCAAGGTTGTACACAGTCCAGAAGGGATGGTCAGCAACCATAGAGGGGTCACGGTTTGGCCAGGGGAGGTAACGGTTAGGGACGAGGCCACGGAGCACCAGGTAGAGGTGCTGGGAGCACAAAGGCGAGACAGCCTGGGTTGGTCTACGCAGCGAGGCGTCGAGAGGAGGGCGACGCACCGGATGTCATAACCGGTACGTTCTTAATTTTTGGACTGCCTTATACTGCTTTGATAGATATTGGCTCGACGCACTCGTATGTTACCAATAGTATAGTCGAAACTAGGAACTTAGACTTTGAGATTACTTCTAGGGAGATGACAGTAATAAGCCCTCTAGGTCACTCTGTAGAAGTAAATAAACTGTATAGAGGTGTACCCCTAGAACTTCAAGGGGTAGTGTTTTTATCGATCCGATAGAACCGACATTCTGGGAGTTTGATCTAATTCTGGGATGGATTGGCTAGTGAAGTACTGTGCCGGTTTGATTATGCACTAAGCGCATGGTTTTGAGGGCGCTTGAAGGTGAAGAGGTGGTAATGATAGGTAATAGAAGAGATTATCTATCTAATGTTGTGTCTGCTCTAAAGGCCGAGAAAATGGTGAGGAAGGGTTGTGAGGCGTTTATGGTGCATGTTTGTGCCTTGAAGACCAAGGAATCAGTTGTAGGGAATGTCTGAACAGTGAAAGAATTTACCAATGTATTCCCAGAGGAACTTCCAGGTCTGCTACCTGACCGTGAAGTTAAGTTCGGTATAGACTTGCTACCCAGAATCGCGCCAGTGTCTATTACCCCATATAGGATGGCGCCGAAGGAATTGGTGTAACTGAAGGTACAGATTCAGGAATTGTTGGACCGGGGTTTCATCCGGCCGAGTGTATCACCTTGGGGAGCGCCTGTGCTCTTCGTTAAGAAGAAAGACAGTACAATGCGGATATGTATAGACTACCGCCAGCTGAATAAGTTGACGATCAAGAACAAGTGTCTGTTGCCCAGGATAGACGACTTATTTGATCAGCTTAAGGGTGCATCAATTTTCTCTAAGATAGATCTTAGGTCAAGGTATCAATAACTCAAAGTGAAGGAGGCTGATATCCATAAAATGGCATTTCGTACTCGTTATGGGCACTACGAGTTTTTGGTAAAGTTGTTTGGGTTGACTAATGCACCGGCAGCGTTCATGGACCTGATGAATTGGGTGTTTTAGCCGTACTTGGACCGGTTCACCGTGGTGTTTATAGATGACATTTTGGTATACTCGAAATCTGAGGAGGAACATCTCGTGCATCTACTGGTGGTTCTATAGATTCTGAAGGAGAAGCAGCTGTTCGCCAAGTTTAGCAAATGCGAATTCTGGCTTAATGAGGTAACTTTCTTGGGTCATGTGGTGTCAGCTGAGGGGATTAGAGTGGACCCTCGAAAGATTGAGGCAGTGTTGGATTGGAAACCACCTAAATCGGTAGCAGAGATTCAGAGTTTTCTGGGTTTGGCAGGATATTACAGAAGATTTGTGGAAGGGTTTTCTTTGATTGCAGTACCGTTAACTAAGTTGTTGCGGAAAGGGGTTCCATTTGTGTGGTCTGATAAGCAGCAGGAAAGTTTTCACAAGTTAAAGAAGATTCTGACAGAAGCTCTGATTTTGATTCAGCCTGAAGCTGGGAAGGAATTCACGGTTTATTTTGATACATTGCATACTGGTTTGGGGTGTGTGCTGATGCAAGAGGGGAAAGTGGTGGCGTATGTGTCTCAGCAGTTGAGACCTCATGAAGGTAACTACCCGACACATGATCTGGAATTGGCTGCAGTGGTCTTCGCCCTGAAGATTTGGAGGCATTACTTGTATGAGGAGAAGTCGATAGTCTACACGGATCACAAGAGCCTGAAGTATCTCCTGACTCAGAAGGACTTGAATTTAAGGCAGCGAAGGTGGATCGAGTTGTTAAAGGACTACGACTGCTCGATTGAATAGCATCCGAGTAAGGCTAATATAGTGGCTGACGCGTTGAGCCGTAAGGTGGTAACGGATCTGAGAGCAATATTTGCTCGTCTCAGTCTGTATGACGACTGGAGTCGATTGGCAGAATTGCAAGTAAAGCCAACATGGGTGGATCAGGTTAAAGAGAGGCAGTAGGTGGATGAGGTTTTGAGTGCTCAGAGGTTGCAAATGCGTAATGTTGAATTGGAGGTTCTGACTTGGGCAAGAATGGAGTCTTTGTGTTTTCAAGGGAAAGTATGTATGTCGAAGGACGTTGGGTTGAGATAGGGAATTCTTCAGAAAGCTCATAGCAGCCCATACGCTATGCATCCTGGAGGTAGCAAGATGTATCGGGATTTGTGAGAATAGTTCTGGTGGCCGGGTCTTAAGCGGGAAGTAACTAAGTTTGTGAGTAAGTGTTTGGCATGCCAACAGGTCAAAGCGGAGCATCAGTTATCGTCAGGTCTGTTGCAGTCGGTAAAGATTTCGTAGTGGAAGTGGGAAAGGATTACAATGGATTTCGTCACTGGGCTACACCTTACGCCTAGCAAGAAGGATTCAGTCTGGGTGATTGTTGATCGTCTGACAAAGTCAGCCCATTTCATACCAGTTCAGATTGATTATTCACTCTAAAGGTTGGCTAAGTTGTATGTAGCGGAGATAGTACGGTTACATGGGGTACCGGTGTTGATTATTTTAGATAGGGATCCTAGATTCACGTCAAGGTTCTAGAAAGCTTTGCATCAGGCATTGGGTACGAGGTTGGATTTTAGCACGACTTTTCATCCGCAGTCAGACGGACAGTCAGAGTGGGTAATTTAAATCTTAGAGGATATGTTAAGGGGTTGTGTTCTGGATTTCAGCGGTAGTTGGGAGGAATATCTACCATTGGTAGAGTTCGCGTATAACAACAGTTATCAAGCGAGTGTCCAGATGGCACCATATGAGGCATTATATGGATGGAAGTGCCGTACCCCTACGTGTTGGACAAAACTGGGTGGATGTCAGATGTTGGGTCTGGAGTTGGTTGTTGAAACAGAGGATAAGGTTAAGGTGATTCGGGCCAGTCTGAAGAAAGCTTCGGATAGGCAGAAGTCTTATGCCGACCTCAAATGTAGGGATATGAAGTATACAGTGGGTGACAAGGTCTTTCTGAAGGTATCGCTATGGAAGAAAGTGCTAAGATTTGGTCGGAAGGGCAAGCTAAGCCCTAGGTTTATTGGGCCGTATACGGTATTGAAGCGAGTAGGACCGGTAGCTTACCAGCTCGAGTTGCCATTAGAATTGAGTCAGATTCATGATGTATTCCATGTCTCCATGCTTAGGCGCTATCGATCAGATCCGTCGCATATTGTGCCGGTGGAGGAAATTGAGATGAGCTCAGACCTGTCTTTTGAGGAGGAACCAGTGCGAATTTTGGATCGGGATGTCAAAGTTCTGCGTAAGAAGTCAGTTCCTTTGGTAAAGGTATTATGGCGGAACCATGGTATGGAAGAGGCCACGTGGGAACCAGAGGATGTGATGCGGCAACAATACCCTCAACTCTTTTGACCAGGTAATTTTGGGGCCAAAATTATTTTTAAGGGGGTAGAACTGTAACATCCTTAAATTGGGGTCTCTGCATTTTTTCATGTTTGCATGTGTTAGTATGATTGCTGTGCTAGTTTAGGGTGTTTTGGGGTCCTGGCATGAGCTTGGGGTAGGCTTGAGCCATAGAAAAAATTTTTGTTTTGGGTACTTGGAAGGGGGAGCCAAGGGAGTTAGGTGTTAAGAGATGTTATTAGAGTGTTTTGACACAAGAAGCCTTGGAAAAGTGGTAAGGGAGGCGCTACTAAAGGCCTGGTGAGGTGACGCCACAAAGAGTCAACACATTTGAATTGGATGGAGAGGAGTGAATGTAGGAGCATGACTCATTCAAACAATTTGAATGAGTGGAAGGGAGGAATTTGGAGAAAAAAGAGGGGGCGGCTTAGAGGTTGAAGGGAGTGGGAGTGTATGGCCGAAATTTGAACTGGTGTGGGTAAAGTGCATTCGATTTTGGATAATGGTAAGGGGGTGTGCCGAAATTTGGTTTTGAGGTATGATTTTTGGCAATTTGGTGTGAGCTTCATTTTTTTATTGACTTAAGTTCTTTCATTCTCTATTTGTGCCGAAATCTCTCTCAACTACACACTTTTGGCGTTTTGGTTCTTTCCCTTCTCTTTCAAAATATCTTGGCCAAATGTCCTCATAAACCCTTCTCATATTGTTTCTTTCAACTTTATATCTTCTCTCAATCCCTCTCTTTGTGCCGAAAACACCAAGAGCTTCTCTCCTTTTTCTCTCATCTTGTGCTAAAGCCGAAATCATCACCCTCCCTCTCTATTAACATCTTTTCTTTCTCTCCTCCTGAAGCCATAGTCGAACCTCTCCTACCCTCTTCTCTCTATTTTCTTTTCTCAAGCCGAATCACCACTTTTTCTTTCATTCCCTTTCATATTGTTATTCTCTTCTTTTCATAACTTCTTGTTAGCCGAAACTACCTTTCCACTTCATCATTTTTGGTTCGAGATCGAAGCTTTGTTAATATCCATTTTGGTAAGTTCCTTCTTTAGCCAAATCATTCTCAATTCCATATTCTTGTTTTATCTCATGGACTCTCTTTGTGCGATTCTTACATCTCTTTTCCTTGATTTACCGAATTCCTTCATTTTTGTGTTAAGGTCAAATCATTCTAGGTGCTAAGGGATCTTTTGCGTTAAGGTAAGGGGGCGTTTCCTTGTATTTACGTTATCTCTTTCGAGATTTCTGGTTCAAGTCAAAAGGCTATTTGCTTATTAGTGATATATGTGTGGCCAAATATAGGAAGGTGTGACGCAAGCGGTTGGATTCCCGAGTTGTGCTCGGTTCGTGGCTTAAATCTCAATCTTCGGGATTTGTTAATCTAGGTAAGGGATCTACTCTCTCGGGTTAATTCTTGATTCATAGTTATTCTCTGTGTTAACCTAATTTAGTGACCAAAGGTTTTATGGACCCTAAGGCTAACCAAACAGTAGGAGGGGTCAGACCTGAGACCCCAGCCCCCAAATTCAAGAAGAGGGCCGTGTCTGCGGTTCGTGATTGGCCACCTGGGTATGGGCGAACACCTGAGCAACGCAGTAGTCAAATAGTAGTGGTGTCGAATAACGACAGTACCGACGTAGAGAGCGTCATTTTACGAGTAATCAGGTGTGTAACTCTTACACACTTCATTAGTTAATTTGCTAGTTATGTTTACTGTTAAAAGCCGAAACAGCTATTGAAATTGGTGTGTTACCCTTGCGGGTACGAGCATGGACTCCGGGTAAGTCCCCTGTGTATTGGCTATCGATATATGATGTTATACTATTTGATTATGCTATGCTATGTGATATTTACAGTAAAAACATGTTAATATGCCACAAAAAATGTGTTCGTGATGATGGGTATGTTGAGTGGAGGGGGAAGGATGATTTAGACTGTCACCAGTGGTTTTGACCACACAGTGGGTTGGCCCCGTTTTTCTTATTATTTGTGACTAGTCTCAGTAGTTTTGACCACCAGTGGTTTTGACCACACGGATATTATTTGTGACTACGGTCACCAGTGGTTTTGACCTCACATGGATTATTGTGACTCGTCCGGTGGTTTGGTACCACGATGGGTTGGCCCCACCTGCTGATTACGGATTGTCATCGGTGGTTTTGACCACACGGTGGGTTGGCCCCACCATATGATTTGTGACTACGGTCACCAGTGGTTTTGACCACACTTATATGATTTGTGACTACGGTCACCAGTGGTTTTGACCACACGGGGTAGACACAGGAGCTCGGTTGGTTAGGTTGGGTTTGCATGATTTGCATATTGACATATGAAATTGTAAGTGCCTTATTATTATCGGGATAGGGATTTATACACTGAGTCTGGGTGACTCACTCCTTCCCTTACATTTTGCAGATGAGGCATAGATCGCGGATGTGGAGCCGGGGTGGACTCGAGGTGGCCATGCACTATGTTTTTGGGTTTTATTTCAATTACTATTGTGGGTTAATTTACTTTTAAATTTGGTTTTGGATTTGTAATAAGGCCGCTAAATTTTATTATTTCGGGTTTTTTTTATTATCTGCTTTAAGTTTTATCATACTGTGCCTAAGTTAAATAACATAGCATGATCTAATAACCTGTAAAATCAACGTTTTTGAAAATTATACAACTTATCGGGTTTTTCAAACCTGACCATCGGGTAATACCAAATAAATGAAGTTAGCAAACTAACTCAGACTTTCTCCGAACTAATTTTTTCTTTATATTCAGATACAAAATGGTTTTCAACTTTATTATGCTAAACTCACTCGGGTTTTCATAAAATCAAACGGCTTTCCAAAACTAGAAACGACAAACGATCTTCTCAAGGGAGTTTTCTTTCAACCTCAAAACGACATAAATGTTTTCGATAACAATTTTTCTTCACAAAAGTAAACCAGTAACTTGTTTTCTTCAAAATATTTTCACTCTGTAACATACTGAATTCGGTCGTGGTGTGTTGACTGGGTTTGGGGTGTTACACCAGCAACTTCGAAGGCTACTACCAAAAATATACGATCCGAGTGACTTGAATGTAAGCATTGTGGTAAAAGACATCTGGGTAGTTGTAGATTTAATGATTGAGCTTGTTTCAGATGTGGATCCTTAGATCATTTCATCTGAGATTGCCCAGAGTCTCTCGAGCAAGAGATTGTTTAGAATCTGAGATCTAATAATGCTTCCGTGAGAGGTAGACCTTCCCGAAATACAAGAAATGTCAGTGATAGTCAAAGAACTATGAAAGACACTGTTGCGAGATCTGAAGCCAGAGCGCCTACCAGAGCATATACCATCCGAGCTCGTGAGGAAGCTTCATCTTCGGATGTTATAACGGGTACATTTACTCTTTATGATACTTCTGTGATTGCATTGATAGACCCAGGTTCTACTCATTCGTATATATGCATGAACTTTGTATCCAGTAAGAATTTGCCTGTAGAGTCTACTGAATTCATTATTAAAGTATCGAACCCTTTAGGTAAAAGTGTTTTGGTTGATAAAGTATGTAAGAACTGTCTGTTGATGTTTCGAGATATCTATTTTTTGGTTGATCTAATGTTATTACCTTTTGATGAGTTCGATATAATTTTGGGTATGAACTGGTTGACGTTGCATGATGCTATTGTAAATTGCAAAAGAAAGACCATTGATTTGAGAATACAGAATGATGAAATAGTTTAGATTGAGTCTAATGATTTGACTAGGTTACCTACTGTGATATCTATGTTGAAAGCTCAGAATTATTTGAGCAAAAGGTTATGAAGCTTAGTTTGCTTATGTGATTGACTCAAAAGTGACAGAGAAGAAAGTTGAATTAGTGCCAGTGGTATGTGAATTCCCTGACGTGTTCCTGAAGAATTACCAGGATTGCCTCCAATACGGGAAGTTAAATTTGGTATTGATCTATTACCGAGAATGAATCCTATTTCGATAGCTCCATATAGTATGGCACCAACAGAATTGAAGGAGTTAAAGTCACTGTTGTAAGAGTTGACTGATAGAGGGTTTGCAAGACTGAGTTTCTCACCTTGGGGTGCTCCTATTCTATTTGTGAAAAAGAAAGATGGCACGATGAGAATGTGCATTGATTACCGTCAGTTGAACAAAGTGACTATAAAGAACAAATATCCTCTGCCCAGAATTGATGATTTATTTGATCAGCTTAAAGGAGCCACTATCTTTTCAAAGATAAATGTGAGATCGGGATACTGCCAATTGAGGGTAAAAGATTCAGATATTCCGAAGGCTACTTTCAGAACGAGGTACGGGCATTATGAGTTTTTAGTTATGCCTTTTAGACTAATGAATGCTCCTGCTGTTTTCATGGATTTGATGAACAAAATTTTCAAACCGTATTTAGATCAATTTGTTGTTGTGTTCATTGATGACATATTGATTTATTCACGTGATGAGATTGAGCATGCCGAGCATCTGAGAATTGTTTTACAAACTCAGCGAGATAAGCAATTGTATGCAAAGTTCAGTGAATGTGAATTCTGGTTTCGAGAAGTTGGTTTTCTGGGATATATTGTATCAGCCTCTAGAATACGAGTTGGTCCAAGTAAGATTTCTGCTATTCTGGAATGGAAACCTCTGAAAAATGTATCTCAAGTTTGTAGTTTTCTGGGATTAGCTGGTTATTATCGTCAGTTTGTAAAAGGATTCTCAATGATAGCTACTCCATTGACTAGATTGCTTCAGAAAGATTTGAGATTTGAATGGTCCGACAAATTTTAGAAAAGCTTTGATCAGTTGAAAACTCTCTTAGCTGAAGCTCTAGTTTTGATACAACTAGAATCGGGTAAAGAATTTGTGATTTACAGTAATGCTTCATTAAATGGTCTGGGATGTGTTTTGATGTAGGAAGGCAAAGTTATAGCTTATGCCTCAAGACAATTAAAGCCACATGAAATGAATTATCCGACACACGACCTCAAGCTAGCGACAATTGTGTTTGCTCTAAAGATTTGGCGCCATTATCTTTTTGGTGAGAAATGCCACATGTTTTTAGATCACAAAAGTTTGAAGTACCTGATAAATCAGAAAGATTTAAATCTGTGACAGAGAAGATGGTTAGAGGTTTTGAAAGATTACGAGCTTGTGATAGATTATATCCGGGTAAGGCAAATATTATTGCTGATGCATTGAGCCAGAAATCACTATTTGCGTTGTGCACTATGAATGCTCATTTGGACTTGTCTGATGATGGTTCAGTTTTAGCTGAATTGAAAGCGAAACCGTTGTTTTTACAACAAATTTATGATGCTCAAAAAATTGATAATGACTTGTTAGCAAAGCAAGCTCAATATCATTCGACTTCTGATTCTGAATTTCAAATTGATGATGATGGTTATTTAAGGTTCAAAAATCGAATCTGTGTTTCAAGAAATCCAGAGTTATTACAGTTAATTTTCAATGAAGCCCATAATAGTCACTTAATTATTCATCCGGGTAGTACAAAGATGTACCATGATTTGAAGCAACACTATTGGTGGTCTGGTATGAAACGAGACATTTCTGACTTTTTTTCGAAATGTTTAGTCTGTCAACAAGTAAAAGCCGAGCATCAAGTACCTGCTGGTTTACTTCAGTTGATTATGATACCCGAGTGGAAATGGGACAGAGTCACGATGGATTTTATATCAGGTTTACCTTTGACTCCAAGAAAGAAAGATGCAATTTAGGTCATAGTTGATCGACTGATGAAATCTGCCCATTTTATTCCGGTACGATCTGATTTCTCACTTGATAAGTTAGTTGAACTTTACATTTCTGATATTGTGAGATTACATAGAGTACCATTGTCTATTGTATCTGATAGAGATCTGAGATTCACATCATGGTTTTGGAAGAAACTGCAAGATGCTTTAGGTACAAAAATTTAGCACTGCTTTCCATCCGCAAACAGGTGGCCAGTCTGAACGAATTATTTAGATTCTCGAGGATATGTTGAGATGTTTCATTCTTGAGTTTAATGGTACGTGGGAACAATATTTTCCATTGGTTGAATTTGTGTATAATAATAATTTTCAGTCGGGTATCAAAATGGCACCCTATGAAGCTTTGTACAGACGTAAATGTCTAACACCTCTATATTGGACTAAAATTAGTGAAAGTAAGATACACGGCGTCGATTTGATAAAAGATACAGAATAAAAAGTGAAAGTGATCCGTGATAATCTGAAAGCAGTGTCTAATCAAAAAGTGAAAGTGATCTGTGATAATCTAAAAGTAGCGTCTGATTGTCAGAAGTCTTATGCAGATTTGAAAAGAAAAGACATTGAATTCAAAATTGGTGATAAAGTATTTTTGAAAGTATCTCCGTGGAAGAAAATACTCAGATCCAAACGTAAAGGCAAGTTGAGTTCGAGGTTCATTGGACCATATGAGATTATCGAACGAATTGGACCAGTTGCTTATAAGTTGTTGTTGCCACCAGAACTAGAAAAGATTCATAATGTATTTCACGTGTCAATGTTTCGTCAGTACAGATCCATCACATGTGATTCCTCCGTCTAAGATTGAAATCTGATCTGATATGACTTATGAAGAGGAACCGATCCGAGTCTTAGCTCGTGAAGTGAAAGAATTGAGAAACAAGAAAATTTCGTTAGTTAAAGTACTGTGGTATCGACACGGAGTTGAAGAGGCTACGTGGGAGCCTGAAGATTCAATAAGACAACAATATCCAAACCTATTCAATGGTAAGATTTTCAGGGACGAAAATCCCTCAGGGGGAGAATTGTAACAGTCTGGTTTAGACTCTAGTCGAAATAGTTATTTCGGGACCACAAATCTGAGTTAGAAAAATATTTTATTATTATTTTCTATGTCTGCAATATATAATTAAACATGTGTGAAAGTTTTGTGGATTAATTTTTCCGTTTATGTGTTCAATTTAATAAAAGGACCTAATTGTGAAAGGTGTTAAATTAGCATGCCATATGTTAAAAGCACTTATGTGCCATGTCTTTAGAAATGTGAGGTCCTTATAATGCAATTGAACCATTGGAAATATGGATGGACATTAATGCCTTAAGTTAATGGAATTTAAATGATATTAAAAGGGCTAAATTTGAAAATTAATTAATAAGTTAATATTAAGTAAAATAAAGACAAAAACTAGGCCATTTTGTTTTGTTCTTTGGCCAAATATCAAAAAGAAAGAAAAGAAAAAGATCAAGCTTCATTCGTCTAGGTTTGAGCTTGATTCAAGGTATGTTTTGCTTCGGTTTTTTATAATTTCTACGTTTTCGTAATCGTTGCTTCGAGTACTTTGAAACACATGCTTTAATTTTGTGAATTGATGAATATTTTGAAATGTGCCATTGAAGAACACATGAGTTTTGTGATGTTTGATGGTCAATAATGAAATATATATGTTTGATTAACAAGTTTTATCTTTGGATTTTTAGCGATTTTAAGTAATTTGGACTTGATTGAGAAAATAATATTTTGAGGAACTAAATTATGAAATAAATGAAATGTATGGACTTGTATGGACTACATAAGAATTTGGCTAAGCATAGGTGTATTGAGATTTTGTGTATTTTGTGATTTTGTGAAATAGGGACTAAAATGTTAAAATGTGAAAATGTGAGGGCTAATTTGTAAATTACCCTAAATATGTGTTTTTGGATTGAATTGAATGAATTAGTGAATATGTAACACCCCAAACCGGCCTAAAAGTTAGGGCCAAATCTGGCATGTCACATTGGGGTGTTTTTCAAAACCATACTTCCTGTTGTTAAAACTTGTTTGAGAGTTAAAGCCTCTTTGTTAAAACTCAACACACTTAAGCAATTGTTATCCACTTGAAAACATAATTACTTTTAAAACCTTAACTGTTGCGGAAGCATATTTAAAATAAACAATTTACAAAATTGTGTTGTTTAAAAAATTGAGTTGCGGAAGCATTTTGAAAACGATGCAGAACGTAGTGTTTTGAAGACAGTTATCATTTTGGAAATCGTATTCCACTTTTAGCAGTTAGAAAACATCATAAATAAATACGAATAATAATTTGAAAACAGAGAGGCCTTATTACAACCCAAATCAAAATATTTGAAAGTAAATAATCAAAACCGCAAGCAAAAGTAGTGTGTGGTCCTCTCTGAGTCCCTCACAGCTTCGATTCGTCTGAGGTTGAGGATTACCTGTACAGTTAAAAATGAGGTGAGTTTATGAAAACTCGGTGTGTAATCCCCTTACCAGAGTACCAGTTAGTATACAAAAGTAGAAACCTAAACAGTCTGGGCCAAAGCCCTTTCAACAGTAACAGTACAGTACAGATCAGAGCATATACAGATCAGAGCATACGTGGGTCAAAGCCCACTACGAAATCATTTGGGTCACAACACATAACAGTATCAATTGGGTCTAGCCCAAACCAATAACAGAACAAGTGTTCTAAGACTAGTACAGTGACAGATCTCATAAACAGATATGCAACAGTATGAGGATGCATCCCAACCCAGTCCAGCCAACACACCTGCCGTACCAACCAACACACCATGTGGGGACCAAGTCGACCCCCCCAGCCAACACACCAATAATGCAGCCTAGCTGCTAATAACAACACAGCAAGGCTGCTAATAACAGTATACGTGGCTGAGCCACTAAAATTAGTGTACGTGGCAAAGCCACTATATCAATAAAGCGTGGCAGAGCCACCAGTACAGTACTTCCTCCGTATCAATGTCCCAACCCCATGCAATATGTCGTATATGACATGCTCAATCATTACACGTGTATACAAAATAGCCATACTTAGTAGCAGTCATTTCAACACTTATTAATAGCATATCAGTCACATGCCCACAATCAAGTCAGTTAAAACACAGTCATACGATCACAGTCAAATCAGTCAAATCATAGCACAAGTCAGTCATTTACCCATAAGGGCAAAACAGTCATGTACCCTATAAGGATATTTCGGTAATCCTACCCTTCAAGAGTATTTCGGTAATTCTACCCTACAGGGTATTTCGATAATTCTACCCTATAGGGGTATTTCGATAATTCTACCTTTCAGGGGTATTTTAGTAATTCTACCCTATAGGGGTATTTTAGTAATTCTACCCTATAGGGATATTTTGATCATTCCGTAAATTGGGGGTATTTTAGTAATTTTACAAATCGGGGGTATTTAGGTAATTTCACAAATTAGGGGTATTTCAGTAATTTTACAAACTGGGGGTATTTCGATAATTTCATAAATATGGGGTATTTTAATAATTTCACAAATCAGGGTATTTCGATAATTTTGCAAACTGAGGGTATTTCGATAATTTCATAAACTGGGGGTATTTCAGTAATTTTACAAATCGAGGTATTTCAGTAATTTTACAAACTGGGGGTATTTCGGTAATTTTACAAACTAGGGGTATTTCGATAATTTTGCAAACCGAGAGCATTTCAATAATTTTACAAATCGAGGGTTACTAATGACCTATCCGAAGGTCCACCGTCGCCTCAAGCGACTTAGGAAATCTAAATTGACTTAATGGTGAAGATGGGCCTAAGGCCCATTACCCTGCTTAAGTGGGTCCACACACTCGTGTGGCCTATTTAGCCTAGAAACAACCACGGCTATGCATCGGCACAGCCCAAATCAATAACTTATCACATCACAGACATTTTATCTGTGTGGGCCCACAAGCCCATTGGGCCTACACGGCCCCCTTTCGGCCTTACGCAACCCAAAACACCTAAGTCATGTACGCAACCTGATAAGCTTGTCTATTTCACATTTTAACAGTGAGATTCAACCCAATAGGCCTACGGGCCCATCGGGCCCTCTCAGCCCATCAAGGCCCAGGACGGCCCATGCCATGGGTGTGTCATGACAAGCCTCCCTATCTCCCATTTGATAGTCTAACTTGTATTCGCGGGCCCTACGACCCATTGGGCCCATCAAGGCCCATTCCATCCCAAGTGGCCCACTATGGCCCAAGCCCATGAATTCGCTCATGGTGGACTTCCTTATCACACGCTCACGCTCCGTGAGCTCGGTTCACCACACGCGCGATCACACGCTCGTATGGCATCATTCGTCGGTATTTCAACTTTTTGGCATAATGCCAATCAACAGTCAATATAATACAATATACGCACCTTCGTCTTTTCAACCGATTAACAATCATAAAAGTGTATACTGATACACACCTTATCACGTAGAGTGCTGAATAATCACGAGCGTCGTCACCTTTATTAAAGCGATCAAACTACTATTTGCCCAGTTAAACCAAAGTATTCTCAACAGAGATAATGATGCGAATGGGCTTAGGGCCCATTCTCGACCCAAATGGGCCCACACGCTCGTGTGGCCCATTTAGCCCAATCTAGCCATAGATATGAGATTCACATAGACCAGTCCAATATCTACTACACAATCATACAATTTATTCATGTGGGCCCATGGGCCCATTGGGCCCACTTGGCCCTTTTTGACCCATCGTGGCTCAAACAGCCTAAACCCACAAGAACACTCATGATGGCCTCAACTATTGCGCCGAAGCTCCCACACGTGCACTCGTACGCTCGTGTGGCTACCATCGTCGTGTGACCAGATATTAAGCATTTGCCACTCTGACTAGAGAGTCTGAAATACACACTTGATAGGAATCTGGAGTTAATCCGTGCTCCGAACACTCCTATGCCCAAACGCCAACCAAGGTATGCTTACTCTCCTCATAGATCGCTCTATTTAAAGCCAGCTTCTCGCCTACTCTCATGCTAGCTTCCCGATGTGGGATCCCTACATCAATCTTCAAAAATCGTCCCAAATTAAAAAAAATAGTCACCTTTCACATGCAAGGGGTTTCGAACTCAGGCTCTCCTGTAACTTAATCCATGCTGCTAGCCACCTTACCAACTAACTCCTTGTGCAACAAAACAAGTACAACAAAATATAAGTGTATAGCCAAAGTCTAATTTCATTTAAAAGGAAATCAAAATAAATTGCAAGCGCCAAGACTTGAACCCATGCTCCCTTGCAACCTTAATGACGCCTTACCACTAGACCACATGCTTCCTTGTGTCAATTTTTTTCAACAATTTATTCTTAAAGCCTACTTACTTACTCCCAAGGTTTTATTCACCTAAAACCAAATTTTTCCTAAAGCCCAGGTTTGAACTCAGGACTTCATGGAAGCCCCCCAACCTTTCAAAATCACTCACCTAATAGGTCTAACTTGCATTAGTGTCGTTCTCTTCTTCTCAAAAATTTTAAACGCTCCCATGCCCAAGGCCCAATAGGCCCATTTCTACTAGGCCCAAAAATTTAGGGCGTTACAAAATAAATGAGTTAAATTTGAATATGTATAGATCAAGAACCGAAGAAAATGGACTTAGATTGCTGGAAATCAAAAATAATTGAGTAGCCGAGTTTGTTTCCGTATATCCGAATCCGAGGTAAGTCGATACACAAATAAATGTAATTATATTGATATATGTGTGTTCATATGAAAATTATGATGATGAATATATATGAAATGATGAGTACATGAAATTCAAGATATTATCGACTTGTTGCCAACATCCGAAAAAGTGCCGTTTGAACCTAGGAATAAGTAGAATTGCGTATGTCATGACATAAGTTTTTGATATCTGATATCATGTAAGACTACGTTTGGTACGTTGGCATTGATTTGAGACTTCGTGTAAGACCACATCTGGGACGTTAGCATCGATTTGAGATTTACGTGTAAGACCGTGTCTAGGACATTAGCATCATATTTGCCTCATGTAAGACCCTGTTTGGGACAGCGGCATCGATATTTGAGTACATGTAAGACCTCATCTGGGATGTTGGCATTGTACGATTATTTTGAGCACTCTGAATATCCTGTTAGATTCCGAATAGTGAATGGGCAAGTCTGAGAAATGAAAGTTTATGTGTTATGTGTAAATGAACCAGGTACGTATGATAAGTACACTACGTAAGTGTATGGAAGGTAAGTGTATATATGAACTTACCAAGAGGAATATGTGTATATATTTGATGAGTTATAATGTGATAAATGCTTGAAGATAATATGAGCAAATGGGTTATATTTGAGCTATGAAATGTGGAAAGTATGGTTAAACAAATGAGCTTAAGAACATCTTATGAAATTGCAAATGAGAAATATTAATGACATTGTATCAATGTGATTATGTGTATTTTATGTTATGTTTATTTGTATTTGACTTACTAAGCTTTCAGAAGCTTACTTTGTGTGTGTTTGCTCTATTTTATAGATCGTCAAAGCTACTAAGGGCTCGGGAATCGTCAAGGATCATCACCACACTATCAATCTCTATTTTGGTACTTTTGAATATGTACATAGCTAGATATCGCATGTATAGACTAGTTCTTTTTAGGTATGTTTGATATAAGTATATGGCCATGTGATATGGCTAGATATATGGTTGAGTTATGAATGGTTATTTATGTTCTATGATGCTAGTTTTGATATAGCTTGATAGTAAATGAAATGGTCATATGAATGGTAAGTTTATTGATGAATAACTAGCACATTATTGATGGTAAGTTTGTGATGGATTTGTCTTGAAGTGCTTGTGGTTATGTTTTGTTAAATAGCTATTAATTTGGTATGTTTTTTAGGTTCATTATTGAGTAGATATGGTTTATAATTTGATGTGTTTTGGTTGCCAAATGTGTATAGGATGATGCTTGAATGTGCATGGAAGAATGACCCAAGTGTGGGTGGCATTTTGGCCTTGCAAATGGCCTATATTTGTCCATATAGTTGAGCACACGGGCGTGTGGCTCGACCGTGCCCTACGTGGTTGTAATTTCAAACAAGTCAAGCTCGACCACGAGCTGGACACACGGGCGTGTGACTGGCCGTGTGGTGCAAGTCAGTGTCGACCACGGTTGAGACACACGGACGTGTCTCAGGCCATGGGGACAAGTCAGTATGTATGCCCTGTTTTGACACGGCTTAGATAGCGTGTTTGAGGCCGTGTGAGGCTCACGGGCGTGTGACCTCTGTAACTTTAAAAAAATTTTAAATTTCTGAGAATTTTTGTATGTGTTCGGTTTAGTTCCGACCCTATTCTAAGGAATGATTAAGGTCTCATTGACCTAGTTAAGGGACTCTTTGACTTGAATGGTTGAATTAAATTATAAATTGTCCGTAAAAGTTTCTGATTATCCGGTAATGCCTTATTAACCCTATATTGGTGACAGTTTAGGGTTAGGGGTGTTACAAAAAGAGTTAAAAATGAGCCTTGGGATTCGACTGTATTTGAATGAGCTAATAGGCTTGAAAATGATTGAAATGATGAGACCAAAATTGAGTATAAGTACATGTATACAAGTTGATGTTTGTATATGATTATGAATGGTAATGTGAAACGAATGGAAGATGATACGACAAGTATATACATATATGGCATAGTTTAATTGCATGAATTGATTACTATGCTTATGCTATTAGTTAATTTGTTACAAATGAAAGAAATGATACTTGAATGATTGAGGAGTATGGAAGGTATCTGAGGTACTTATGTAATGAATGAAAATGTAAAATGGGTTTGTGCAAGTTAAGTAGTAATGTAAATTTTGGTATGAGTATGTACACGAATTGATTATAAGCTTGGTCCTATACATGTTTATATGAAAATTAGAGTGTTTTTTCATGAAATGGCCTGAGATTAGGTTATGAATTGAATTTGAAATGAATTTATGCTTTTGGTTAACTTGTTTTATATTAACTTGAATCATGGAAATACCACTAAGCGTTTTCACTCAGAATACGATTTGATTTCTCCGTGCCCAGGTATAATAGATTCCCAAAAGTTTAAGCAGTAGATCCAGCATCCAAAAAGTGATCCCTGACTCAACAAAGTTTGTATAATTTTGTTTTGTAATGAGTATGGCATGTACCTAGGTTGATTCAATTTATAACATAATTGATGACTATGTTGTAATTGAAACTTGAATTGTTAGCTTGATAATGGTTAAATGATGGAATTGCATAAGTCAGTTTGCTATGCATATGTGGTTGGTATAGAAGTTGGTTATGTTGGAACTTATATATGATTATATATATCATCTTTGATAAATGAATGGTAGATGACATAGTTGTTTAAGCTAATGTATGTGTTAAGGTAGTTTAAAGATATACATGATAAGGTAATCTAGGATTGAATATTTGAAAATGGTTCATTTGGTTGAATTGGTAAATTCAATATATAGAATTTTTTGTTTTAGGTGGAGCTTGTTGAAACTATTTGGTACCCTTAGCAAACAGTATGTCACGTTGCGACGTCGAGCATTTGTCATCGCTATAAGACCAAGTGTAACACCCTAGGAAAATCCCACATCGACAAAGCACGGAAAAAACCTGGGCTATATAAAGGGGTATCAACATTTAAGTGGAAGGAGGCCTTTTGGGAGTGTATGGGCACTCCCAAGAACAAAGTCGTGAGGACCATGTACACTCAAAACGACCAAAATATTACCGGGTTAGGTGTTGGCTATAACATTTATTAGTATCAGAACCACTTGTAGTGCCTCTTGAAGGATGGTGTATAATGCCCCGATTTTCTTTAATTTCGGCTTTTGTAATTTTAAGACATAACTATGTATCTGCTTCAATGGTTATGTGTTCTGGGTGTGTGTGAGGGATCCCAAGTTCAAGCCCTAACTTGGGCAAATTTTGGAATTTTATTAATAAAGCTCTATCCCTGGTTAGTAGGCTTATAAGAAAAAATGTGTAAGTAATTAATAGAATGGGCCTGCTGGTCTGGTGGTTAAGTGGAGTGTAAAGGTTGTTGGAAGTCTAGAGTTCGAATCCCTGTGTGAGCGAGGGAATTATTTTTGCTGCTAGTCTCATGTTAGAGTTTGAGTTTTAGTTAAATGTGGATAGTAGAGTGGTTGAATGAGAGAATTAAGGAGTATGGGAGGGGGAAATTATCAGAATCTGATCAGTTGGTGAATTTGGAAAAATTTAGTTTCCTCTCCTCTCCACCATTCTGATGTTTTTCCCCTTTTCCTTCCCTTTTCTTTTTTGTTTTCGATTATTGTTCTTCTTACTCTGTTCACCCTATTGGGGTCTTCCAAAATTCATTGCGCCGTCCCGTCGTTAGTTGGTGAGTAGTTTAAGTGCGTTATAGTTTCGATTTTAAGTTATTGATTGGAGGTTTATATCTTTTGTTTGACAAAAAGGAATCGGTTGGAACTATGTTCCTCTTTTGCGGAATTTTAGTCTTGTTCGTTTGGGGCTTCGAGGTTGATGTTGTACAAATGAATTGAAAGTATTGTCGACTTTGTGGTTTCGTGCAAATCGTGAATTAAGACTAATGTTAGAGTTTGATTGATCAATTTTTAGGTGCTAATTGTTTGGGGTGTGGTTTTAGCTTCAATCGAACCAGCTGTGTACCCAAAAATGCAGAATACGAGGTTTTAACGAAAGTAAAAAACCTCACTGTTGTCACCACATGGGCGTGTGGTCGCCCGTGTGGTAGGCTGTGTGCAAGACTGTAAGTCACCACACGGCCGTGTGATCGATGAGCTAGGCCGTGCATGAGTGACGCGACTGTGTGACGGCTGGGCAGAGCCGTGTACGACACACGGGCTCGACCAATTGGACCATGTGGGCCACACGAGCGTGTGGGATTCTGGGCCAGGCCCTGTGATCCACACGGGCAAGGCCAATTTGGGCCGTGTGGGCTACACGGGCGTATGGCCCACACGGGCAGGCCACATGGGCATGTGAGCCCATTTTTATGACATGTTCTAAAATGTTGCACAGGTCGCCCAAGTCGACTGTGAACCTAATAAAGGGTCGGTAAGTAGTACTTAGACCCGTAGTTATGTGATTTGATTATGTGAAATCTATACTGAACATGTTGCACTTAGGATGTATACTGATTTGAATGTATGAACCGTTATCTGCATTATAGCATGACATTCTGTGTATGTTGCAATGCATCGGGGTGGGTTGATGATTTACTCGAGAAAGTGTCTGAAAGGCTCCTAAGCCTGTTATCTGGCAGTTCAGCTGCAAATTTTTGAATATGTGTCGCATTCGGTACAACATGGTGTGTAAGGATGGGTGGGTTGATTTTATCCCCACATGGTGTGTAGGGTTGGACAGAGTTGGTGTGTAGAGGCTAGTGGGTAGGACTCTGGTATTCTGTTCTGATCTGCATAGTATGTCTAAATTGGGCTAAGGCCCTAGATTATTTCTGATTCTGCATCTAAATGGGCTAAGGTCCACACCAATTCTGTTATGGGCTCAGACCCGAACTGTGAATTTATGTCTAAATTCTGATACAATACTATGTGCATGTTTTTCTGTGGGGATTACACACTGAGTTTGTGAAAAACTCACCCTTTTTCTGTTTAATCTGTTAATGTAATCCCCAGCAGTAGTCAGATCGATGCGACGAGGGACTCGGCGGTGACCACGTTTCTAGACATTATGGTGTTTTTTTATTTATGGTTTTGATTATATATGGGTAAAATTTATGTAATATGGCCTTTATGGATTTTTGTTTAAATTTGGGATTTTTATTTTAACTGCTAGCAGTAGGATAAGACGCGAGTTTTCAAATAAACAAATGTTTTATCAAAATACTCACGAATTCACAAATTACTTTAAAGCTTTCGCAACGTATAATGTTATGAAAATGGGTAATGAATGAACAAACGACACGTTTGGACAATAGCCTAAGATATCTAAATATGGTTTTATCGTAATTACATTTTCTAAAGCACTATCATGTGACATCGCCAGATTCAGCCATAACGTCCTGACCAGGTTTAGGGTGTTACATGGTGGGTAAAACCTCAACGAGGACGCTGAATCCTTAAGGGGTGAATATAACACCCTAGGAAAATCCCACATTGGCAAAGCACGAGAGAGACCCAAATTATATAAAAGGGCAGTAACACTTAAGTGGTAAGAGGTCTTTTGGGGGTTTATGGCCACTCCCAAGAGCATAGTCGTGAGTGTCATGTGTGCTCAAATCGGACAATATCTTATCAAGCTGGGTGTTGGCTATGACACCACATCATTATGTCACGTTGTAACCTCGAGCATTGGTCATTGCGATGAGGTTAAGTTCGTATGTTGCATCGCAATAAGGAACCTCTGAAGTCGCGACGTCAACCCGAGATTTTGAAAACTTTACAATTTAATCATAATTTGACCTCAGGTTTGTAATAGAGCTTTCATAAGCTCGTAGAAGATCTGGAAATGAATACATATTTCTTTATACATCTATTTTACTTATATTTAAATGTTTAATGGTTTAAATCGAATGTGATTTGGTGTAATTGCTCCGGCAACAAATGTGGCACCTTGTAGCTTGGACCCAATGGTTGAGTTGGGTACAGGATGTTACAATTTATTTTTTATTTATCACTATGTATTCATTTATCCCTTTTATTTATCTTTGATTTTGCAAAGTTTTGTCTTTATCTTTTACCCCAAATATTTGCACGATAAATATGTGATTCAAGTGAATGGAAAATATAGAAACAAGAGTTACATTCTCTATTATTCCATTCTAGTCTTCTTTTATTTCTTCATATTTCTTTCTAAATTTATTTTATTTTATAACAATTTAAAATAATTAATAATAAAAATAAAAATAAAATCAAAACTTTGTGTTACCTCCTAAAAGATGCATTTATTTAACATATTTGGCCATATATAATTGCTCTTCATATTTTGTCTATGTTATAGCAACAAGTGGAAGGATACATTTTTCTCTCAAAATTGTATGATTCAACTTATCGAGTGGTTTCAATCTTATTTGCGATACTAGAAATTCTACAATATTTGAAGAGTGGGATTTCTATCAAAACTTGCAACTTGTCCTCATTGCTCAAATAAATTAGGTTAATAACATCTTGAATAAAAACAAAAAACATGTCATTAGGATATTTCATGGCATCATAATAATTGAATTTGATTACTTAATCAAACTAGTAACTGTACCATCATGCATATCAATTTGCTTTATACATTCTATGAAAAGATCTTCATTTGTATTGATTTAGGAGAATAATCATCCTTCATATCAAGTACATAAAAATTAGTTGGAAAAAGTAACTTATTAGTATGCACAAAAAATCTAGCTTTAAGACTCTCTCAGGGTAAACTATGGATTTATTGACAAATTGAAATATTGCACCAATTTCACTTTGTTGAGGCAAGTTTTGGAAGTGGCTAATGGAAGTGCCCACTCCGGTCAATCAGTACACTAGACATGAAACTTGCCTTATTTGTTGGCATGTTTGACCAACATATTTTGATGATTTGATGGTCTCTTTTTTGAGGATTTTGTATAGCCAATCTCGTGTTTATTATTAGAGAAGAGATTGAATCAAGCAAGATTACTTTTCAAGGATTCTTATATGATCTACTTACCTTGTATGACAAGATATGCTATCTAAAAATATATAGGCTGACTTTATGATCTTTTGTATCCTTATATTAAGGATCATTGATTTGATGTGATTTTGGTAGATCAAGATAGACTGAAGCTTACCTTGTAAAGATTAATGTGTGCTCTAAATATGGAAGGCTTGATCAACCTTGATAAAGGTTTGACTGTTGAGGCAAGTTATGCTAAATGAGTTGAGTGGCACTCAGTAGTGTCCACTGTAAATTGTCGCTGACGCAGTGAAGTTACTTGTCATAATTGAGTTAGCAATTTAGTGAAGCAAAATATTTGGACTGGTGAATGTTTTGATATGTTGAAGACACTATGGTCCATCTATGGAAAGCAATCTATGGCTATTGAAGATTGGATTGGATTCAAGTGAATCAATTCAACTCGTATTATGTGGAGATTTGATCGAGATCGTGCTACTGATTTTAAGAGACCGTAATCTTCATCAGACCATGATTTTATTAGTATATTATGTAATTGTTATTTTTAAAGGAGTTTTTTTTTTTGTATTCATTTAATTTCTATGTTAGCAAGTCGAAACCTATATATGGTTTAAGGCTTGTCTAGGTTTAAAAGAGAGCTTTATTGATAGCACTTTGTTTTGTTCATTGTGGAACTATTTTTGATACTGCAATTGAATTGGAAACCATTAGAGTTCACTATCTAAATTCTTAAGGGGAGAATTCAGAGGGGCGAATTCAAAGATGAATATTCTAGTCTTTAGGTATAAAGTGATATCTCTATACTTGAGGAGTGATAGAATGTAATTCACTTGTTGTATATTGAATTAAAGATAGTGAAATTACTGACTGAGATAAACTCCATAGATGTAGATAAACTGAACTGCATAAACAAACATTTGTGTTATTTGTTATTTTGTTTACATAAATGTTGTGGTGCCAAACCATAGTGGCCACTATGATCAGGCACTTCCATTCAAATTTGATAGTTCAAGCAATTATCGACTTTAGATAATAACACTTTTAATGGTCCAACATTCAAAGATAAATAAATAGATAAAGTGTAACACCCCAAACCCGACCCACGAGCCTTGACCGGATCTGGTATGTCACTGCGAAAAACGTTTGAAAAGAATTTGACTTAAAGGTGAAAACGTATAAATTTATTATCTTTAAAAAAAAACATTGTATAATTAAAAGCCCATTAAAATTTAGTTGTTATAAAATATCCGATTTGAAAACTTTATTATATATTCTAAATATGTAAGTTTCCGAAAATATGAACATTTTCAAATAATAATTTAAACGCTAATCCAACCAAAACACCGTAAAAATCCTTAAATACTTTAGGAGGCCCTTATTACATCAAATAAATTCCCAAATACTGATAATATAAAATTCGTAACTCAATTAAATCATCTTCCGCATGGACCACCTCGTATCCACTCCAACCCGGTCCAAGCTTTATGCATCACCTGTAATGTTGGTAAAAATTTGGGTGAGTCACACAGACTCAATGTGCAATTAGTCCACTGAATTCCACCCACATGTCAAACCACATATTTACCCACATGTCAGATATTAATGCAACGTTATTCACATAATTTCACTTATTGGGCTTGGCCCATAACCATATCACATTCTTATAATAGGGTAATTAACCACATGTTTTCACATACTGGGCTCGGCCCATTACCACATTAATTCACATACACAATTATGCAACTATGAAACCCAACCCAGCCTAGGGTCGATCCTCTACACACCCCCGTATCCAGCCTACCACACACCAGGGGATTTTTAAATCATCCTCTCCTTTTTACTCCAATATGGCAACAAATGCCATCCACGCGAACTTAATCGCAATTAGTCCACAACGCGACCTCAGTCAGCGCCAATCCACGATGTAGCCGAAGCTATCATCAAAACCACGATGAGCACAAAGCCATCAATAACCACGATATGGCACATAGCCTATATCAATCACGATGAGGCACGAGCCATTCATCAAACCACGTGCTCAAGTACACCCGTCCTTCTTTCATATCCCACCCATGCACATGCGGCATAAAATAGTGCCATGCATGTACATGTTATTTCGCATATTATCACATATTCATAACAATAGTCACATTTCATCAGATTCGGTACTTACCGGATTATCGACATACCCCTTGAGGGTATCCACATCACAATTTCCATTGCACTAGTTAGCACATTCATAACACACATACAAATATCACATACAATCATAAACTCGAAAATCAGTAGGCTAACTACACACCTGCTTATTAGCGAAATCCTGAACCACTCGAATCTAACATGATCTCGAAACGTGGTTCTTCCTTCTCCCTAAATGCCGATTTGGTCTCCTACCAAATCCGAATCACACTGAGTTCCCTTTGCAATCGGCCACCCATGGTACCTACAAATAATTAGCCTTCACTATTGAGCGAATACTGGAGTAGATCTAAAATTACTAAGTATCCTTACAAACGATCTAGAATCTCAAGCCTCTGTTACCTCATCGATTAGCCCTAAAATCATAATACACAATCGGTCACCGCTTAAACCCATAATATGGCCTATGGCCGAATGTTATCAATCACTTACCTTGATGTTCCAAAACCCGATAGATCTCTTTTAAGGCTCCTTAGCGTCGGCTACACACAAAAGAACACATAATCATGGCTTAAAGAATATTCGGCCATCCCTAGGCCTATCCTCATGATTTCAGCACACTAGCAAGAAGAGCTCAAAACCGAATGATAAAGAAAGAACTTACCACTACACGTTGAAGAGAATAAAAGATCACAAGCACGTAGTCGACAGCCCCTCCAATACAGATTCGACTATAGTGTTTCGGCACTTTTAATAATAGAGAAATAGAGTAGAAAATGAGGCTTTATGGTTCGGCTATGGCCCTTCAAAAGGTAATTCAATATTTGGCTATCAAAAGGAAAAGAAGGAATTTGGGAAAGGAGATAGATTTGGCCAAGCTAGCAAATAGAGAGAAGAAGAAAACGCTAGTGACACAAATGCCATTTTGGCACACCTAACCTACTATTACCAAACCAAAAATGCCATCCTTCCAAGCCCCAAATTCGACTATTACTCCTTCCCCTATCATGTCCCATTTTTCTCTCCTCATTTAACTCTTATCCTATCATTTCCCTTAATTCTTCCTAATCACATTCAAAATTAAGCCAACCCCCCTAGCCATCTATGCGTCCACATTTATGGTCAAAATGACCATAAAAATATTTCCAAAACAACACTCCATACTTCAAGCCCTATGTCCCCTTATCCTACCTTAACTTCTAGATTCCATACCTTAAATAAACACTTGCCTTTTTCCTTAGTCCACTATCCATAAATGAAAAAAAGTCTATCCTACCATAACTAAAATTTGACCAACACATGCCATACAAAAACAAAAGTAAAAGTCACCTTATTGCCATCCACAGGATTCGAACCTAAGATCATTAATACACTCCACACTTCACTTGCGACTTTACCAATTGACTTCTTGTGTCATGAACTCCCAATAATTTCTCTTAAGACCTCCCTTGGCCTAGCTCCCTTAACTAACACTTAAAAAAAATCCAAAATTTTCCAAGACATTTCCCTTTTTATCCTAGAGTTTTAAGAACCCCTAAAGCACATCCAAACCACTTACTGAGCCTATTAACACTTGAATTATGCACTAAATGCATAACCCCTAAATCCAGGATATTACATAAAGACATTATTTTTATAAAAACTTCTAAATCACGCATAGCTTTTTTAATTCCTACTTCACCTATTAAAATCATGGTTTACTTATTTTAATTGGAATAAAATATTATTTTTACCGAAATTATTAAATAGAATATTTTATAAATTAGTTAAAAAAGTTTTTATAGGGAATTTTTAAATATCATGTTTTAAAACTTCCTTATCATTATGAAGAAGTGATATTATTCAAAAACAAATTTTGAATAAAATTGATATTCTATCACCTTAGAAGTTGCAATTGTGGTTCAATATTTGTGTTGTGAACATATTGCTAGGAATGAAATCATCCATTTAGATCAACTAGAGGTTTGGATTTGTTTACTTAGAAAAAGAGAAGAAAATATTTCGAACCTTTTTCTATCTACGATCTATCATCTTGTACATGGATCTATAGTGTGGTCACTAAATTTTATTTTTCTTTGCATCAATAATTGTTTCGCCATCTCAACACAATCATATTATTTGTCATTAGTATTAGAATAATTAAATAATTACGATTTAATAACTCTAACTGACAAGACATATATCCTAAGCTATCAAATATAAATATTATATTCTACAAATCTGAATATTTGTAATCAAAATAGAAGATATGTAAATATCAAAGGATAAAGAAAGCATAAGTCTAACACCCCTAACCTGTATCCGTCACTGGAACAAGGTTAAAAAGCATTACCTTAATATACAAATCAAGTGAACAGATATTTCAGTTTATACAGTATTAATGTCAAAAATCAAACATAAAGTCCCTTATATGAACCCTTGAGGTCCAAAACATGCATTAGAAATGAGTCGGGACTAAATCGGGTACTCAGAGAATTCTTCACAAAATCTCAATTTTTTTTCCTAGGTGCAGGGGTCACACGCCCGTGTGATCAGGCCGTCTGGTTCACACGGCCAAGGGGCATGCCCGTGCCTCAAGCCGTGTAACTCTCTAACTTGGGTCACATGGCCAAGTCACACGCCCGTGTGCTAGGCTATAACACCCCTAACCCATAACCGTCACCGAAGTAGGGTTACAAGGTATTACCGATCATTACACATCATTTAACATACAATGATCATACATCTATATATTCATACTCAAATACCATTCAACAATGTCATATTGTCCCTTATAAGAGCCTACGAGGCCTTAAATATGCTTTAGAAGTGGTTCGGGACTAAACCGATAACATACAAAATTTTTGGAAAACTTAGAAATTTTTCATCTATACAGGGATCACACGCCCGTGTGAACAGGCCGTGTGCCTCACACGGCCACCAAACACGCCTGTGTCTCAGGCCATGTGGAAACAGGGCATACATACTGACTTGGGTCATACAACCGACCATACGCCCGTGTGTCTAGTCTGTGTGCCCTTCGAAATGGCCATACACACCCATCTGCCAGGCCGTGTACTAGGCCATGCCAAACCTGTATGGTATACTAACTTATGCAACACAGCCAAGTCACATGCCCGTGTGCTAGGCCGTGTGCCATTTAAGAGGGTATAATGACTTGTGACACACGGCCAATCACACGCCCGTGTGTGAGGTCGTGTGGAGGATACTGACTTCAATTTAATTTCAACACCAGGGGACACACGGCCGTGCAACATGTCCGTGTGTCACACATGGCTGAGACACACGCCCGTGTGGACAAAAATAGGCCATTTGTTTAGCCATTTTGCCACCCTATTTTTAAATGCATACACAAGCATAAATTGCAACATTTCACAACTCAATTGGAAACTAATACATAACATTTCATACACATATTACTCCCATTCAACATAGATTCAAATGCCTAATAAATCACATACATTTTCCATTCATATAATAATCATATATCATGATAACATTTGCATATTTCCATTCCATCTATTACTAACCAAAACATACCATATTTGAGTACTTAAACACAACCAAAATACTATACCAAGTTAAGCCAAATCACATGGCTTCAACTCATACCATAACATGTACCAAAATCAATATCTCAAGTAACCTTAACTATCATTCTTATAACTAGCCTATACATTCCATATTTACAAATATCCACAAATTCATAAGTACCAATCGGCAACTGGATAGTGTGATGCGTAACTTTCGACTTTATCCTAATCGAGCGATCTATTGAACCTCTATAATACACGGCAAAGAAATAGAGTAAGCTTTATAGCTTAGTAAGCCTGTATAATTTAGAATTAAACTTACCATTCTTACATAATCAAGACAACAATTAATGTAAACTCAATTAAATTTCCAAATGCCTAACACAAGCATTCATCAACAAGTTAGTCACATAAATACATATAATCATCCATTATCTCAATCTCAATACTCAATACATTGTATCATGCCAAATTCATATATCATGTACATCATATTCAACATTTCACTCTCAATCATATAATTAATAATTCATTTAAATAACAGTACTCATCTGTATAAATAGTATTTATGCTCGTTGAACCCATTAGAACTTCAAAGGATACTCAGGTGATATACATCAGTAATCCGTCAATTCATTATCATTTTCGCTCTTTCGAGCTATGATTAATAAGCTCCTCCTGAGCTGATGGACAGTACGCTCTAGCTGAAATGGCAAGCTCTAACGAGCTAAAAATAGTAAGCTCTTATGAGCTGATATATCGGTAAGCTCATCCGAGTTGTCGTGAGTCCGCAACAAATGCAGGAGCTCGACCAAAACGGCAACCCTAGTGACATGTCACTCGTATCCTATGAATTCATACAGTTCAAACGGGGCTCGGTAACCATCAGTTTATATCAAATAGGCATTCGTATTCCAATTATGTCAATTTCTCAATTATAAACATACATCTCAAATAATTACAAGTATTTAAAAGTTTAATTCTAATTATATGAACTTACCTCGAGTATTAAAACGGCTTAATGAGTTAATTACTCGATAATCTTGCCTTTCCCCCGATCCAATTCCGGATTCCTCTTTTCTTGATCTAAACATATTCAAAATTAACTTATTTAATAAACCATTTATTCAATTTAGTCCAAAACACATATTAGGGCTATTTTACACATTTGTTGTAACACCCCAAACCCGGCCTAGACGTTATGGCCGAATCTGGCGGCGTCACATGATAGTGCTTTGGAAAACATAATAGCGCTAAAACCTTTTTTAGATGATTAGAAAACATAATTACAATAATGCCCTTTTTAATATTTTAGGTTATCGTCTAAAATGCATCGTTTATTCATTTATTGACCATTTTCAAAATGTTATTCGTTGCGGAAGCCTTTTTAAAAGTAATTTATGAATTTGTGTGTTTTTGATAAAACATTTGTTTACTTTCAAAACTCGTGTCTTGTTCTACTACTAGCAGTTCATAAAATAATAATCCCAAATTTAAGTGAAAATCCATAAAGGCCTTATTACATGAAATATACCCAAAAATAACCAAATCGAAATAAAAACGTAAAATGTAAATAAATGTCCGAAACCGTGGTCACCATGTAATGCCCCAAACCCGGCCCAAATACCATGGCCAAATTCGAAATGTTACTGGGAAAAGTGTTGAGAAAATTTGGGTTTTAAAGGTGAAGAAAATGAATTTGAAGTTCTAAGATTAAACTCTAATTAAAAAAAATAAAACGTTTGAGTTGCACAAGTTCAAATCATTATTCATTTATACGAAAATTTTGGGAACCCGAAAGGTTTATAAGTAATCTATATTTTGAAAACTTCATTTAAATTCAAGTGTTGCGGATATTTAGAGTTTGTTTATAAATCAACCATTTGATAGCGGATCCAACTTAAAAATTAAAAATCCAAAGTATTTAAAACGGCCTTATTACAATATAATACCCCAAAAAGTAATTAAAAGTTTATAAAGTACTTTAAAAATAAAAACAGCTTCTGCATCCAGCCCGGTCCAAAGTATCACGTATTACCTGGATTGTTTGAAAAATGGGGTGAGTCGTTTTGACTCAGTGTGCAATTAAACCACATGTTTCCACAAATGGGCTTAGCCCCAAAACCACATCAAATCAATATACCACATATTATCATGCATTATGTTAACCCACCTCAACCTAGCATCCATCCGCTACACACCACCCGTACATCCAACCACCACACACCGGGGGATAACTAAATCAACCCTCCATCCGCTACACACCTCTTTGGCAGTCAAGCTGCTCAAAGTCCACTTAGTGGTCTAGCCACTGATCCACGTGATTAAAATCACAAATATCCACGATGTGGCTCGAGGCCATCATCAATCCATCAATATATATCCCGAACCCCATGCACATGCAGCATAATATGATGGAATGGTAACATAACATATGATCATACCCGATATGCATATATGACATGCTTACATAGATCCAAAATTACTAACCACATCCATAACATAGGTAGTATACTAACCTTGTTTTTGGATTACCCAACATGAGTAATAACACCACCACAACCATTGCTTTGACTATCGCACACAATACATATATTTAATTTAAAGCAGATAAATAAGCAAAGGTGTTAATTACACACCGATAACTCACAATACCACGCCTCTATGTAATTAATCGTCACTAATCAATACTACCGCTATTTGCCTACGATCTTGTTTCGACGCTGGCCCACACCCCGGTGGCCAATCCTGAACCGCTGAAACTGACTGTTTCTTAAACTTAGGTGTCGGGATTACGTGTCCAACCCCTTTCTCTCCTTGACTGGTACTCACATCCATCGAATAATAACTTAATCAAAAGACCCGGGTTAAAACGTTAAATCAGATCTAACGAGACTAAATAAGATCTTAATCGAATATCCTTACCAAAGTCGACCAAAACCTTAAGGCTATGCGCTTGCACCTTGAGATTGTCGAAACCCCTACATGCATCAATGTTAGATTCGGCCTAACATTTATTGCCCAAACAAAATGGCCTTTGGCCGAACCAAAACCTGCTTACCTTGCTTGATCAAATCCCGAAAAGCTCCTTAATACCCCTAACGCCGGCTCCAAACAAAAGAAACACCATGCTAAAGCCCCTAACAAGATTCAGCCATATCCCAGAACCAAGGTTATCTTTTGGTTTCTACAACCAAAGAAAGAAAGGAGGAAGATTTTAAAGAATAACGAACCCTTACCACCACTACTAACCCGATTGAGAAGATTTATAGGAGACGAATGACGACACCCCCTCTACAAGCTCTGACAGATTCGGACTAGTGATAAAACTAGAGGAATAATGCACTAGAAGAAAAAGGAAAAGGGGTATGGATGAAATAGAGAAAAGAAATGGTGAATAAGAGATTCGGCCAAAGTATAGGAGGGTTATTCGGCTTTTATCAAGAAGTGAGTTTAAGGCCACAAATATGAAAAGAGAAGAGAGAAGGTGAGAGGGATATGGTTCGGCTTTAGAGGAGAAGAGAGAAAAAGAGAGAAGAGATGATGCACAAAAATGCCCAAATGCTCCCTTGTACTTTCGACTTTTGTCACAAGAAAAGAAAGCAACAGAAAGAGTTTTTACTAACACTTTTGGCAAAGAGAAAAAAAATATGCAAAAAGATGAATATCCCCTCCACATGAACACCTAAATTCGGCCCCTAGCTCCCCTCACATGACCGAAATATGTCCCCCTCCAAAGTCCCACATTCGGCCACCACTTCTCCCCTCTCTCAAATCCCTACTCTTCCTCCTCACCTCACTCCCATTCACCCATTCAAATGAGTTTGACTCATTCAAACTCCACAAATAGCTCTCCACCACTTATTCAAAAAGTTTGACCCATTCCATCTTCCACCTTTCAAGTGCCCATGCCGAATCCACTACCTCCCTCTCTTGACGCAAAATGCACCCCAAAATGCACCTCCTGCAGCTCGAACCTCTTCTCCCTTGCAACTCCCTTTTGACGCAAACTCCCCCCTTACACCTTGGCGTCACCTTGCCACTCCACCACTCCACTTGTTGTGTCCATTCCCACCACTGTAGATCCCTTAAGACCTAGCTCCCCCCTAAAGACCTTGAACCATAAATTTTCACTAAGGCTCCTACCTAACCCCAAGGTTTCTCGAAGCCCCCAAACACACCCAAACAGCATACAGAGCATACTAACACACAAATATGAGTTAAAATACGATACCCCTAAATCCTGAATGTTACAGTTCTACCCCCTTAAAGAAATTTCGACCTTGAAATTACTTGGTCAAAATAAGTGAGGGTATTGCTGTCTCATCATCTCCTTCGGCTCCCATGACGCTTCTTCTGAACTATGATTCCGCCACAGTACCTTGACTAGAGGAATTGATTTCCTCCGCAGAACCTTCACATCTCGCTCCAAAATCTGAATTGGCTCATCTTCATAGGACAAATCTGGCTTCAACTCAACTTCCTCAACTAGCACCACGTGAAACGGATCCGAACGGTAACGTCTTAGCATCGACACGTGGAAAACGTCATGTATTTGCTTCAACTCTGAAGGCAACTCCAACTGATACGCTACTGGTCTAACTCGCTTCAAAACTCGATAAAACTTGGGACTCAGCTTACCCTTACGTCTGAATCTCATCACCTTCTTCTATGGCGAAACTTTCAAAAACACCCGATCACCTACTGCAAACTCTATCTCTTTTCGATTAAGATCCGCATACGACTTCTGTCTGTTAGATGCCTCCTTCAATTGATCTCGAATTACCTTAACCTTCTCCTCCGATTCTGCCACTATCTCTGGACCCAAAACATGACGTTCTCATAACTCTGTCCAACAAGTACGAGTCTGACACTTCCACCCATACACTGCTTCATACGGCGCCATCCGAATACTAGCTTGATAACTGTTTTTGTATGCGAACTCTGCTAGGGGCAAGAATTCCTCCCAACTACCTCTGAAGTCGATAACACATCCCCTCAACATATCTTCTAATACCTAAATTACCCTTTCAGACTGGTCGTCCGTCTGCGGATGAAATGCCGTGCTAAAGTCCAACTTGGTGCCCAATGCCTGATGCAGCGCCCTCTAAAATCGCGACGTAAACCTAGGGTCCCTATCTGATATAATCGATACTGGCACCCCATGCAGTCTCACAATTTTCGCCACATACAACTTTGCCAACCTCTAAAGAGAATAATCGATACGAATAGGTATGAAATGAGCAAATTTTGTCAATCGATCCACAATCACCCATACCGCGTCTTCCTTAGTAGGCGTAAGAGGAAGCCCACTAACGAAATCTATCGTGATTCTCTCCCACTTCCAGTGCGAAATCTTCACTGGTTGTAGCAACCCCGAAGGCACTTGATGTTCAGCTTTGACCTGCAGACATGTCAAGCACTTCCCCACAAATTCTGTAACCTCCCGCTTTAATCCAGGCTACCAAAACTGATCCCGTAGATCCCTATACAACTTACTCTCTCCAGGATACATAGCGTAAGGGCTACTATGCAATTCCCGAAGAATCTTCTACCTCAACTGCCCATCCTTCGGCATACAAACCCTACCACGAAAACACAACACTCCGTCGCTATTTACACTGTAGTCCTCTAATCTCCCATTCTGTACCTGCAGAAGTCGAGCACTCAGAACCTCATCCACCAACTGTTTCTCTTTTACCTGACTTAACCATGTCGGCTTCACCTGCAGCTCCGCTAATAAACTCCCGTCGTCGTAAAGACTAAGATGCGCGAACATCGCTCTCAGATCCGATACTACCTTCTGACTTAGGGCATCTACCACCACATTCACTTTCCCCGGGTGAAATTCAATTGAGCAGTCGTAATCCTTCAACAACTCCACCACCTTCGCTGTCTCAAGTTTAGCTCTTTCTGAGTCAGCAGATACTTTAAACTCTTATGATCTGTGTAGATCACTGACTTCTCTCCATACAGATAATGCCTCCATACCTTCAAAGCGAAAACCACTACAACCAACTCCAGATCATACGTCGGATAGTTAACCTCATGAGGCCTTAACTGCCGAGACGCATAGGCAACAACCTTCTCGTCCTGCATCAGCACGCAGCCTAACCCCGTTTAAGAAGCATCACAATATACCACAAAATCTTTCCCCGTCTCAGGCTAAATTAAAATTGGAGCCTCAGTCAAAACCCTTTTTAGCTTCTCCAAACTCTCTTACTGCTTGTCCATCGACACAAAAGATACCTCATTTCTCAACAACTTAGTCAAAAGTGCTGCTATAGAGGAAAAACCCTCGAAAAATCTTCTGTAATAACCAGCTAGCCGTAAGAAACTGTGAATCTTCACCACCGACTTAGGTGGTTTCCAATCCAATACTGCCTCAATCTTCCGAGGATCTACTCTTATCCCTTCTGCAGATACCACATGACCCACAAAAGCAACTTCTCTTAATCAAAATTCTCACTTGCTAAATTTGGCATACAACTTATTTTCCCTTAAAATCTACAGCACCACCCGAATATGCGCACTATGCTCCTCCTCTGACTTGGAATATACCAGAATGTCATCTATGAACACCACGACGAACTAGTCCAAATAAGGTTAAAAAAACCCGGATCATCATATCCATGAACGCAGCTGGTGCATTGGTCAACCCGAACGGCATTACCAGGAATTCATAGTGCTCGTATCGAGCTTGAAATGCCGTCTTGTGGATATCTACTTCCTTTACCTTAAGCTGGTGATATCCTGGCCTCAAATCTATCTTCAAAAAGACCGTAGCCCCTTTTAGCTGATCAAACAAGTCGTCTATCCTCGGCAGCGGGTACTTATTTTTTATCGTTAGCTTATCCAACTGGCGGTAATCTATGTACATACGCATAGATCCGTCCTTCTTCTTTACAAACAACACCGGTGCTTCCCACGGAGACACACTAGGTCTAACAAAACTGCGATCTAACAACTCCTGGATTTGGGCTTTAAGTTCAACCAACTCCTTCGGTGCCATCCTATAAGGAGCGATGGACACCGGTGCTGTACTCGACAGTAGGTTGATTCCAAACTCCACCTCACGATCTAGAGGCAACCCTGGAAGTTCTTCCGAAAAAACATCCACGAATTCATTTACTATTCTCACCTCCCTCACAACTGCCTCCTTAGCATCTAAGGCACTAACAAACATTAAGAAGGCCAAGCACCCCTTCTTCACCATCTTCTCCGCCTTAAGAGCAGACACTACATTAGACAAGTAGTCTCTCTTCTCCCCTATCACCACAACCTCATCATCCTTGGGAGTCTTCAACGTCATGCGCTTAACAGCACAGTCTAAATTTGCACGATACTTTACTAGCCAGTCCATTCCAAGGATCAAGTTAAATTCTTCGAACGGCAACTCCATCAAATCAGCCGGAAACACAGACCCCTAAACCTCTAAAGGCACATCTCTAAAGAGTCTATCTACCACTACTGATTGCCCTAAAGGACTAAGTAATGCCATCTTCCTAGGGGCAATTTCAGGTTGCACATTCAAGGTTCCAGACATCATGCTAGCAATATAAGAGTGAGTTGATCCAGCATCAATTTGAGTAGTAAAGGGTAACCAGAAATGAGAAACATACCCGTAATAACATCTGGTGCGTTCCCCTCCTCACGACGTCTGGCTGCGTAAACCAACCCAGGCTGTCTCGCATCTGAGCTCCCAGCACCTCTGCCCGATGCTTCACGACCTCGGCCAAAACCATTCCCTCCTCGATTTAGACCACGACCTCTTGATATCTGTTGACCACCCCTTCCTGGCTGCACATACCCCTGAACTACTGTCCGAGTCCTAGCCATGTCCTGAGGACAATTCTTAATCAAATGGTCCCTTGACCAACACCTGCAGCACTCATTATTCCTTCCCCAGCACTCCCCTACATGGGACCTCCCACACTGAGCACACTGACGGGACTGACCTTCAGTAACTGGCGTAGAAACATGAGTAGGTCCCTCAACCCTAGGCTTTTTCTAGAAACCCCCCGATGATACCGAAGGTACATAACCCCTCTTATTCCTGCCTCTGTCTTTATCCCTGTTTTGCCTCTCAGTTCGCTTAACCTCCTCTGCTATCCTAGCTTTTTCTACCAACTCCGCAAAATCCCTCTCCCGCTGAGGAGCTATCAACACCCGCAACTCATCTCGCAGCCCATCCTTAAATCTCACACAGTGCTCGTAGTCTGTAGCAACAATTCCCTGAGCATACCGGCTCAATCGCAAACATTTTGCTTCATACTCAACTACTGACTTACCCCCTTGTACTAGGTTCTCTGTGCGTCCACATAACTAGCTCCGATGTACTTCCCCTCAAACTTTATCTTAAAGAAGCTCCAATCCACTCAATCTGCCGTAGTACCCTCTCTGACAGTGAGCCACCATTGGTAGGCCTCATCCCGAAGTAAAGAAACAGCGCCCTTCAACTTTTCTTCAACTGTGCAGTCCAGGTCATCCATGATCCTCTCGACTGCCTCTAACCAGTACTCTTCCACATTCGGAGCTACTCCAAAAATACCTCGAAACACTTTAGCTCCATTAGCTCAAAGTCTCTTAGGAATGGAATTCTGAGTTGCTGTCCCTGCACTCGCCCCAGCCACTCGTTCTAGCATACGCAGCATTGCCTAAGACTTTACATCATCTCCCCCTGTCTAACCTTGAAACTCTGCCTCTACAACTGGCGGTAGTGGTGCCTCATTTTCGACCCCACTGCACCACGCTAGTTCCGAATCTGACCATCCTACCTCTACCACGCCTCGCAGACACGACCACGTCCCCTAGAACTCATGTCTATCGTCGTGTTTTAGTCTGATTTAAAGAAATTTTTATGCATCAGTATTCCATTTCACTTATTAATCACGAACAATTTATGAAAAGTGATTTCGATAGTGGTTCTTTCAAATTTGAACCTATCTATAGTTTTAGTTTTGGGCTTATCTCCTAATTCGAGAAACCACATACACTCTTCAATCATCACACAATTAGCATCCACAAATTCACATTCATCACAAAGGGGCATTTTCGTCATTTCCCTACCCAGGGGTATTTTTGTAATTTTGTAAATCAGGGGTATTTTGGTCATTTTTCAAAACCAGGGTAATTTTTACGAATCAGGGGTAATTTGGGAATTTAAAAAAACTAGGGTTTACCTTAGGATTTTACAAAATAAGGTGGCTAGTCCCTTTTTGGGTTTTAATTACAAGGTTTAACCTGTCAACAAATCCTCATGGTTAGAGTGAACAGTCGCTACGCACCAGGTAGGATTCCAGCGAAGAGGAGGTGAGTCACTAGGACTGCTTAAATACCAAGCTCCCCCTGAATCCCGTTTTAGACATGTGTACACCTGTTGCCACACCCTAACTCGGTGACTGGTTCATAGGTTTGTTTGCTCGGTTTAAGTCTTATGATTTTTTTAAGAAGTTGTTCAACTAAGCCTATAGTCCATCACAGTCTAATTAAAATAGTCTACATCCCATGAAACCCATCAAGCCCACTCATATATACCACACAAAGATTTGGAATACTTACCTGGTGGACTTGGGCCGGAGACGCAGGTGTCATGCTTCCACAAAGCCATTTCCTAAAAAAAACCAATTTCGAAGTTTGAATAACGAACCCTTACCACCACTACTAACCCGATTGAGAAGATTTATAGGAGACGAATGACGACACCCCCTCTACAAGCTCTGACAGATTCGGCCTAGTGATAAAACTAGAAGAATAACGCACTAGAGGAAAAAGGAAAAGGGGTATGGAAGAAATAGAGAAAAGAAATAGTGAATGGGAGATTCGGCCAAAGTATAGGAGGGTTATTCGGCTTTTATCAAGAAGTGAGTTTAAGGCCACAAATATGAAAAGAGAAGAGAGAAGGTGAGAGGGATATGGTTTGACTTTAGAGGAGAAGAGAGAAAAAGAGAGAAGAGATGATGCACAAAAATGCCCAAATGCTCCCTTGTATTTTCAGCTTTTGTCACAAGAAAAAAAAGCAAAAGAAAGAGTTTTGACTAACACTTTCGGGAAAGAGAAAAAAATATGTAAAAAGATGAATACCCCCTCCACAAGAACACCTAAATTCGACCCCTAGCTCCCTTCACATGACCGAAATATGTCCCCTCCAAAGTCCCACATTCGACCACCACTTCTCCCCTCCCTCAAATCCCTACTCTTCCTCCTAACCTTACTCTCATTCACCCATTCAAATGAGTTTGACTCATTCAAACTCCACAAACAGCTCTCCACCACCTATTCAAAAAGTTTGACCCATTCCAACTTCCATCTTTCAAGTGCCCATGCCGAATCCACTACCTCCCTCTCTTGACGCAAAATGCACCCCAAAATACACCTCCTGCAGCTCGAACCTCTTCTCCCTTGCAACTCCCTTTTGACGCAAACTCCCCCTTACACCTTGGCGTCACCTTGCCACTCCACCACTCCACTTGTTGTGTCCATTCCCACCACTTTAGATCCCTTAAGACCTAGCTCCCCCCTAAAGACCTTGAACCATAAATTTTCACTAAGGCTCCTACCTAACCCCAAGGCTTCTCGAAGCCCCCAAACACACCCAGACAGCATACAGAGCATACTAACACACAAATATAAGTTAAAATGCGAGACCCTTAAATCCTGGATGTTACACACCATCGAGTCCTCAACTGCACTGATCCGTCTACTACTGGGGATTACCTAAACAGATTAAACAGAAAATGGTGAGTTTTCAGAAACTCAGTGTATAATCCCCACAAAAAACATATACACACAGAAATATCAGATAACAGACATAAATTCATAATTCGGGTCTGAGCCCATTACAGAAACGGTGTGGACATTAGCCCACTCAGATACAGAATCAGACATATTCTCGAGCCTTAGCCCATTTCAGACATAATATGCAAATCAGAACAAAATAGCAGAATCCTACCCACTAGCCTCTACACACCAACTCCGTCTAACCCTACACACCATGTGGGGATAAAATCGACCTATCCAGCCCTACACACTAGATTGTACCGAAAGTGGCACATAATCAGAAATTTACAGCTGAGCTGCCAGATAATAGGCTTAAAAGCCTTTCAGGTACTTCCTCCGAATATCATCAATCCCATCCCGATGCAATGCAACATACATAAAATGTCATGCTAATATGTATATAGTAGTTCATACATTCAGATCAGCATACATGCTTAGTACAGAAATCAAACAGTCAGATCAATCATTTATTTAGGGGTTTAAGCATTACTAACCGACCCTACGATAGGTCCAATGTCGACTTAGGCGACCCGTTCAACCTTACAGAGTTTTCTAGAAAAATGGGCTCACACGCCCATGTGGCCTACCCATGTCACACGCCCATGTGGCCTGCCCATGTGGGCCCACACGGCCTAAATTAGCCTAGCCCAAAATTTTAAACGTCTGTGTGGTTCACTTGTGTGGGCCCACACAACCCAATTGGTCGAGCCCGTGTGTTGTACACGGCCTTGCCCAGCCATCACACGGCCGTGTTGCTCGCGCACGGCCTGGCTCGTCGATCACACAGCCATGTGATGACTAATAGTCTTGCACACAGGCCTATCACACGCCCGTGTGGCGTCGACAGAATGGTTTTTGGGTTTCGCTAAAACCTCATTTTTTGTGCATTTGGGTACTCACATGGTATCGAATTGATGCTCACGCAATCCTAAGCAATCTCAAACCTATAATTGATCAGTAAATCACTCAATTATTTACTTAATCGACAAATTAAAACCAACCCAAACGAATTACTCAACTAATGAGTGATTGGGACTTACTCTGAACGCTTCAAAATTGGCTTGCCTACGAAGTAGTTCAAGAAGAGTCTAATTTCCAAAGGTTTAAAGCTGCCAAAACATCAGCATAAAAACCCCAATTAAAACTTAGAACCTCAATTCGCAATCACAAGAGACCACTCATCGCAACTACTCCAAGAACGCCACACTTGGGAAAGGAAGCACAGTTTTCGTCCAAAAGGGAAGCAAAATACGAGTAAAGAGAAAGAAAGATTATGACTGGAAAAAGAGAAGAAAAATTGGCAGGGAACATAATAGAACAGAAGGGAAACGTCAGAAAATTGGGAGGGCGAAAGGGGAAAGCCAAAATTTTCAATTTTGGGATATCTCAACCACTCCCCAATCCCTTATTTTTCTTCCTGATAAATCGTAAAAGAAATATATTTTAATCCCACATTTAGCATACTTTTGGATGATTTATTCCCTGAATTATGTAAAAAGGTGTTTTTAATCCTTTCTTTTCATGTTTTATACTCAGGAAAGCACCTAGGGATGAAAAGAATGAGAAACGGGCCTAAAACAGACCAAATTGGGCCAAAAAAGAAATCGACATGGCCTAGGCCCAAGACCTCACGGCCGTGCCTCCCTCATTTACCCTAACACGGCCTGGACCCTGAAACACACCGGGTGTCTCTTCAGCAGACTCGACCACAGCCTGAAATCGATTCACACAGGAGTGTGCCATGGCCATGTCCCTATCACGGCCAAGAGGATTTTTACTCGAATTTGGATACTTGAAGGTAAAGAAACACATTCCAAAGCCTATTCAAACAACCTAGCAGGAATACCGCTCAGATTAGGATACTTAGGGGCCAAATAAAGCATTCCAAGAGCCTATATAAACACCCAAAGATAACCTTCTAGAGGGGGTTAGCTAAGCCAAGGAGTCGAGCAAGAAAGGTCAGACTTGTGGGAATCACTCGAAGATAGCCAGTTGATCCATCTCAAAAAGCCGAAATTCTACTCAAGACGGTGGATTTCTCCTTCAATTCCTTCAGGGAGTTTTAGGGATTTCTTATGTTTTGTTTTATCTTTTCTTCTGAGATGTTTTCTTTTATTGTTATGAACTAAGCCCTTCAGATACCTGAAGGGGATGAAACCTAATACGGATCTTGTTATTGTTTTCTAAACTATATGATAAATACTTGATTTTTTCTTAATTATGTGAGCTTAATTCTTGTGTTAATATTTCTGAGATATTGATTCAAGTTGAATGTGCTTAGGTGGTGGAGCAAAAGTCCCTGCCTAAAAATAGATCTAGCATAATTAAGCGGAGTTGATCGCGCCTAGAGATAGGGTGACGAGATTTTACCGGATTAGGGTGAAACCTAATATAGGATTCCATAGATCGAGCTAATGCGATTCTAGGGGTTTTAATTAGAAAGAGATTTCAATTAATCAACCTAGGGTTAGACATTATTCGCCTTGAGAGTGGGTTTAATGTAAATTAGGGAATCCTACGGATCAAGTCAACTGAATAAATCATCTGGTTCAGTGTTAGATAACAAGTGAAGTCTAGGTGGATTCTTCCTAAGGGTATCTTCTTAGTCAACTAAGCTTTCCTAAATTTATTTCTTCAATTCATTCTTTTTTGTCTTTGAATCTTAGCTTAGTAATCAATTAGTTTTAGATTAAATAACCAACCACTTAATATTTAAGCTAAATAATAGAAAGAAGGTTAGTATTAGTACTTTTAGTTCCTTTGGGTTCAACAATCCAGTCTTACCTAAGCTATACTATTGTTCGATAGGTGCACTTGCCTTAAGTCGTTGTCAGAGTTAGTTTTCAGGTTCGATCATTCTCTTTATATATTTTAAAACTCGACAAAACAATGATCAAGTTTTTGGCGTCATTGCCGGGGAACTAAAATATTAAGAAAACTTAATTTTTATTACTTTAGCCATTTTTTTATTTTTTAGCAATTTATTTTTATTTTAGTTTTAACCTTGCTAATTTTCTTTCTTTCTTTTCCAACACAGGTACCTCTAGTTTATGACTAGAAGGAACCTGAAAGGACCACTAGTATACGACAGTGACATTGAAGCTATCGCTCGCAGGAATCGTAAAGAAATTAGGCGAGCCCTAAATTACAAAGAAGAAGAAGAACAAGGCAGATCCAATCCTACAGAAGGGATGGACGAGAATAACCCACCACCACAAGATTTGGTAGAAAACAATACTCCACGTACTATATGGATTTAGAGACATTATAAGACACATGGGAGAGATACAATGATCTCTTGAGAAGGTGTCCGCACCATGGTTTACCCTTATGGCTCGAAGCCCAAACTTTCTATAATGGTGTAAACCCCTCAACGAGGCAGCTAATTGATTCAGCCACCGGTGGAACCTCGAACAATGAACTCCTTAGCGACCTACGAGTTTATTGAAGAGATGTCTTTGAATAACTATCGTGGCGAGTTACAAGGACAAAACCAAAAAAATCAGTCAGATTTTTCAACCTCGACGGAGTAACCATGCTATCAACACAGGTAGAGATGATGAATAAAAAGCTTGATAGTTTGTGTTCTTCGAGGTACATCCAAGAATGCAAAGGCTGACATAAGTGGAACTGTGGCGAATTCTGAGTACCCACCCTACCAATCGGGACAGAAAGCGAACAGATGAACTATATAGGCAATAATTTTAGATCTAATAATAACCCTTATATTACAGGTTGGAGGAACCACCTAAATTTTTCATAGGGAGGTCAAGGAAATCAAAGACAACAACCTCCTCAAAATTTCCAAAATCAGCCATATCCATAAGAAAAGAAGCCGAACCTTGAAGAGATGCTGACAAAATTCATGGCAGCCATAAAAAATCGTTTCCAATACACTGAGACAACACTTAAAAACCAACAAACATCGATTGAAGGGATCGAGAACTAGGTTGAGGAACTTACTAAGTCAGTTGGACAACTTACTATGATGGTTTCTGAAATTCGATCAGAGATTCTTTCTAAAGAAACAAAACAGGTAAAGGCAGATACACTGAGAAGTGGAAAGGAGTTAGTGGAACCAAAGAAAAAAATACCACACGAAGATAACAAAGCAAAGGATGAGAGAGTTGAGGATGTCCACAAAGAAAGTAAACCACCAATCCCATATCCAACAAAGTTGAAGAAAGATCGATTAGATGCCCAATACGGTAAATTTCTCAAACTTTTTAAACAAATACATATTAATTTACCCTTTGTTGAAGCCATTTCACAGATGCCGACGTACACAAAATTCTTAAAAGAGCTCTTGACGAATAAAACGAAGCTTGAAGAAATATCAACAGTGGAGCTTAATGAAGAATGTTCAGCCATCCTCCAAAACAAGTTACCAACCAAATTAAAAGACCCAGGAAGTTTTACTATTTCCTGTTTAATTGGTAGTTTAAATATTAAGAAAGAATTAGCTGATTTAGGTGCCAGTATTAATTTAATTCCTTATAAAATGTTTAAACAACTAGATCTTGGGGAACCAAAACCCACTAGGATGAGTATTCAGTTAGCCGATGATCTATTAAATATCCTAAAGGAGTTATCGAAGATGTCTTGGTAAAAATTGATAAATTTATTTTCCCTGTTGATTTTGTTATGCTTGACATGGATGAGGACATTGAGGCTCCCTTAATTTTAGGGCGCCCTTTTTTAGCTATTGCTAGGGTTGTTATCGATGTAGGAGATGGTAAACTTGCATTAAGAATAGGTGATGAGGAAATTATTTTTCAAATTTATGATGCCATGCGATATTCTAGAGAACAAGATGATTTATGTTATTTTGTTGATACTACTAATCATATCATTCAAAACTCATTACAGGAAATCATACATGATGACACGATGGAACTGTGCCTTACTCAAGAAGAGGGGGAAGAAGATGAAGTCAACGAGCTGAATTGGAATACATCTCCATCTAGACATATGGAAAAAGAAAGCATTAAAATCAATGACGATCTAAAAAAAAGCCTTCCATTGATGAGCCACCCAAATTAGAATTAAAACAGCTGTTGAAACACTTAGAATATACATTCCTCGAGGACAATTCTATGCTACCGGTAATTATCTCTGCAGAACTAGAACCCAAGGAAAAAGAAGAGTTGATACAGGTACTAAGAGAACATAAAAGAGCCATAGCTTGGAAAATCTCTGACATTAAAGGAATAGGCCCATTGTTTTGCACCCACAAAATCTTAATGGAAGAGGAATACAAGCCATGTGTGCAACCTCAAAGACGATTGAATCCCAACATAAAAGAAGCTGTGAAAGCTGAGGTAATTAAACTTCTACATGTTGGAATAATATATCCTATTTCTGATAGCAATTGGGTAAGTCCTATGCAGGTTATTCCAAAGAAAGGAGGCATGGCAGTGGTAGCCAACGAAAAGAATGAACTAATTCCCACCAGAACAATCACAGGTTGGAGAGTTTGCATTGATTACAGGAAGCTGAACGATGCTACTAGAAAAGATCACTTTACTTTACCTTTCATTGATCAAATGCTAGAAAGGTTATCTGTGTATATGTACTATTGCTTCCTAGATGGACTCTCTGGCTATTTCCAAATCCCAATAGCACCTGAAGATCAAGAGAAGACAACATTCACAAGCCCATACGGTACGTTTGCTTATCGTAGAATGTCTTTTGGATTATGTAATGCTCCTACTACTTTTCAGCGTTGCATGTTGGCAATCTTTGACGAACTTGTGGAAGACATTATGGAGGTATTTATAGACAATTTCTCGGTATTCGATAATTCTTTCCATCTTTGCCTTAAAAATTTAAAACGAGTTCTAACGAGATGTGAGGAAACAAACCTTGTTTTAAATTGGGAAAAATGCCACTTTATGGTACAAGAGGGAATTGTATTGGGACATAAAATTTCTAGTAAGGGAATCGAGGTAGATAAAGAAAAGGTTGAAACCATAGAAAAATTACCTCCTCCTAGCTCAGTTAAGGTTATTAGAAGCTTTTTAGGTCATGCAGGATTTTATAGAAGATTTATTAATGATTTTTCTAAAATAGCTAAGCCTCTAACGAAATTGCTAGAAAAAGATACACCTTTTAAGTTTGATTAGGAATGTTTACATGCATTTAATATCCTTAAAGAAAAATTAATAAATGCCCCAATTATAGTTGCCCCCAATTGGAATCTTCCTTTTGAACTAATGTGTGATGCAAGTGATTTTGCAATAGGTGCAATTTTAGGACAGCGAAGAGACAAGCATTTCCAGCCGATCTATTACACTAGTAAGACATTAACAGTCGCGCAAGAAAATTATACCACCACTGAAAAAGAATTACTAGCTGTGGTCTTTGCATTTGATAAATTTAGACAATATTTAGTATTATATAAAGTTGTCGCTTACACTGACCATTTCGCTCTTCGTTATCTTTTAACTAAACCCGATGCAAAACCTTGACTCATAAGATGGATTTTACTCTTACAGGAATTTAACTTGGAAATACAGGATAAAAAGGGAGCTGAAAACCTTGCAGTAGATTACCTCTTCAGGCTTGAGAATCCTCATATCGAAGAGCTCGATGAAAGTGAGATAAACGACCCGTTCCTTGAAGAACAACTCTTTTCTATAACCAACTTCGAGGTACCATGGTTTGCAGATATTGTGAATTATTTAGCTGCTAACATCTTTCCGAAAATATTAACACATCATCAAAAGAAACGATTCTTTGCTGATGCGAAAAACTAGTTTTGGAAAGATCCTTTTCTTTTCCGCATATGTGCAGATCAAGTAATTCAGAGATGCGTTACAAGGGCGGAAGCAAGAAAAATCCTAGAACATTGTCATTCAGGGCCTTCAGGAGGACACTACAGTGGTATCAAGACAGCACATAAAATACTCGAATCAGGTTTTTATTGGCCCACTATTCAAAGATGCCAATGGTATGTCGCCTACATGTGATAAATGCTAAAGAATGTAATGTTTCTAAAGCGATGAAATGCCTCAAACATATATGCTATCATATGAAATATTTGATATATGGGGTATTGATTTTATGGGACCATTCCCTAGTTAATTTGGAAATAAATACATCCTAGTGGCAGTTGATTACATGTCAAAATGGGTGGAAGCCGAAGCTCTACCTACCAATGATGCTAGAGTAGTAGTTAAGTTTCTCATGAAACTGTTCTCTCGATTTGGAACACCTAGAGCTATCATTAGTGATAGGGGCACTCATTTCTGTAATACTCAATTTGACAGAGTCTTAAAAAAATATGAAGTACACCACAGGATAGCTACCCCATATCACCCTCAAACCAGGGGCAAGTTGAAGTAGCAAACCGAGAACTCAAACACATCCTAGAAAAAATGGTTGAATCAAACAGAAAAGATTGGGCATTGAAAGTAGATGATGCCCTATGGACCTATAGAACAGCGTTTAAAACCCCCTAGGAACATCCCTATACAAACTTGTATACGGGAAAAGCTGTCATCTACCATTCGAGTTATAACACAAAGCTTTTTAGGCTATAAAATTTTTAAATTACGATCTTAAAACTGCACGAGAGCAAAGAATGATGCAGATGAATGAACTAGACGAATGGAGAGCTGAGGCCTACGAGAACTCAAAACCTATGGCACAATCGAGGTAACTCAACCCACTAAGGGCACATTCAAGGTAAATGGTCACTGACTCAAAATTTATAATGGTGAAGATTTTAGGGATATAAAAAAGGAGCTTCAGCTCCGTGAACCTTTTTTTAGAAATGAAAACAGGGTAAGTCTAGCTTAATACTTTAAACAAGCGCTTCTCGGGAGGCAAACTGAGCACTAACCTTATTTATTTACACATTTGTTTTCATTTTAGTTTCTTTTCTTCTCTTCGTCTTAAACACCTAGTTTAAACTAACCAAAAGTGCAGATTTCCAGACCACACGGCCTTACACACGGTCGTGGCCGTGGCCGTGGCCGTGTGAAAGTATAGAATCTCCATACTGATAATGGCAGAAAAGGAACGAGTCAGGAATAATCAAATCTTCAAGTCGTGGACTCCAACCACCACCACACGGGCATCGATAAAATGCCACGGTTGTGCGATGCGACCGTGGATGACACTGACTTATCACCAACGGGCGTGGCAATCTGTAAAATAGGCATGGGTGAACCAACACGCCTAGACACACGGCCGTGCAAGGTGGCTGTGTGAAACAACACGCCCACGGTACACAGGCGTGGGGAAGTACCAGAATTGATACTATATTTAAAGCCACCCCTCTTCCCTTCCTTCCCACCGACTCTCCATCTTCTTCCTTCCTTGTTTTTCTCAAATTTCTCTCTTCTCCATAACAAGTCTCTAAACTCTTGAGCCTACACATATCCATGTCAAAGAAGTGGAAAAAGCCAAGCATAATCTCCCAGACGGAGATCAATCTACATAAGTTCATGCCGGCCGTTTCATCCACTCTACAAGCCAACGGTCTTTGAGACCATTTAACTTTTATTCTACTTTTCTCTTTTGCTTCAATTTCCTTCTCTTTGACTCTCTTATGCTTAATTTAGTTTATTTTATTCTAGTTTCTTGGTTTTAGGATGTTCAGGCTGCTAGGGAATCACACCGAAACCACAACCACCGGCTCAACACAGCCTTAGGAATCACACCTGTAACACCCCAAACCTGGTCAACACACCACTACCGAATCTGGCATGTCACAGAGGAAAACGCTTTGAAGAAAATCGAGTTATCGATTAAATTTTGTGGAAAACTCTTTGTTGCTCTATGTTTGTAGAAATCAGGTGCATGACTAGTTAAAAACTGATGGTTTACTTCGAAATCCCGAAAATAAATCTTTAAAACTTAGTTGCCGATCCATAGATTAGAAAACCTTTTTGTAAATTTTTAAAGGAAACCCAAATGATTAATTTGGAAACCGTTTGAGTTGTCAAAAACAATTAAGTTGTCATTTGTTATCAAGTGATTTGTACTACCCGATGGTAAGGTTTTGAAAACCATTGCGTTTTGTAGTTTAGAAAACCTTGCGCTCACATTATTAAACTAATCAAATAATTCACTTAACCATGTTCGAAGTCAAATCCAAAACATATAAATAATTCAAAACATAATTTAAAAGGCCTTATTACAATACCCTAATAATAAAAAAACGAATTATGAAATAATTACCTAATTCAAATCCAAGTAAAACCAAATGTTTTAATGTATGGGCCACCTCGAGTCCCTCCGGCTCCTCATCCGCAATTTACGAGTCACCTGAAAAGATAAGGGAGAAATTGAGTCACCAAGACTCAGTGCATAAATCCTCCTCCCGGTTAATGCAACATACTTACACAAATCATAACCAAGTAATACATATAATGCAGCCATACCTAGCCATCCATAACTCCGTTTCTACCCCGTGTGGTACCAATCCACTGGTGGTGCCAAACCACTGGTGACCCAGAGTCACGATATCCAATAAAAATGCGGTGCCAAACCACTGGTGACCCAAAGTCACGAGATATCAATAATCCAAGTGTGGGACCAACCCACGTGTGATACCAAATCACTGGCGACAATCCCGATAAATCAACTGTAGGGCCAACCCACTGTGGTGCTAAGCCACTGGGATGAGTCGCTATGAGGAGCCAAACCTCTGGTGACCCAAAGTCACAAAATAATCTGTGGTACCAAACCACTGGAGATGCCAAACCTCTGGTGTCCCAAAGACACGGATATCAAACGTCCCCCCTCCTCTCATATCACCCATCACAATGCAAAACTTATGCAAGTCATGCCATCATGCTTTATTATGGATCATATAGCAAATATATCACAGATCATGGTATTAAGCATCACATAGCAAGTTATATCGAAATGGACTTACCCGAATCCTTGCTCATACCCTTACGGTATCATACCAAGATCTACATAATTTTTGGCTTTTAACATATTCAGGTTATTAATATATTTACTTAGTTATAAAGTGTGTAAGTTACACACCTGTTACTAACGCAACCACTGAATCCCGAAGACCCGATCTACTGCACTAGATCCACTTGATCCTACATTCGGCCAACACTCAGGTTATTACCAAAGACCATTCGGCTATACCCATAAATCCCGAAGGATGTGATAACGCATAACTAACACAATCCTTACCTTTCTGCCTTACAAATGCTAATCTCAACACAAGATATGCGAGACTGCTCCTCCCCCTACAATCGGCCAATCATCACAACTTAGTCTCAATAGCCTTCGGCTTTTCAACATCAAATGGAAAGATTGAATCGGCATAACCCTTAACATTGACTTATCGAATTTGATTGACAGAGAATAGAGGGCTTAGATCTATTACTTCAAAATCCCAGAGACCCTACAAGAAACCAATCGCATGGTTGATTAAAAGCCAAGACAAATGCCAAAATTCAGCTTTTGTCTACATATATCGACAGAGATAAGAGGAAGAGTTTTGGCCAAGACTACTTACCCCTTTCAAAATTGGTTGAAGAAGAGACCAAAAAAAATCAAGGCTTGGTTGATATTCAGCCAACAGTGAAGAAGGAAGAGCTTGAGGACTTTCGGCAATGGCGGATGGTAACCAAAAAGGGATTCGGCTAAAATGGATGTAGAGAATAGAAAAGAATGTGTAGTAGGTGAGAAAAGATTCGACAAGGGGAAAAAGAGAGGGTTTCGACTCAAGGTTTGAGAAAAGAAAAAGATAAAGGGGAAGGGAAAAACTTTCGGCTTTGAGCAAGAATGAGAGAAAGAAAAGAGAGAATTCAAGAGAGGGTTTCGGTTTTCAAAGAAGAAAAGAAAGTTTCCAAATGGTCCTTGTGTAGGTTCGGCTGGATGTTTTAGAGGGGAAAAACGTCAAGCCTATGGTGGTTCCAGCTTTGACACAAAACAAAGAATGAGGCCCTTCCAAGCTAGCCAAAAATATCACTTAGCTAACCCCCCTAAGTCTCCCAATCGGTTACTCCTCTCATACCAGAGTCCAGGTTTCGCCAAACCTTCCTAAATCACTCCTAGCCAATCATTCAGATTAATTTGACTTGTTCAATGCTTATCTGATAGAGTTTGTGCTGAGCACAACTCTTCCCCCCTTGGCGTCAAAATAATAAGCAGAAAGTGAGATTTCTGCTGCTCGATCCTGAGCTCTCCCTTCCCTGCATGTGGCGTCAATCACAGGGCCCTAAGTGGTGCCTCCTTGCCACTTTACCAAGCCCAATCTTGTGCTTAATCCCCCACGAATTATACTTAACCCCTAGCTCCTTCCGCTCCCTTCACTTAAAACTTAAAAACAAAAATTTCTTGCAACTCGGGCCTACTCTAAACTTATAACTAGATCTTACAACACCACAAATAATTAACACAACGGCCACATACATGCAAGGAAGCTCAAACACAATAACCCCTATTTAAGGATGTTACAGTTCTACCCCCTTAAAAATAATTTCAACCTCGAAATTACCTGGTCAAAAGAGTTGAGGGTATTGCTGTCTCATCACATCCTCTGGTTCCTATGTAGCTTCCTCCACTCCATGGTTCTGCCACAGCACCTTCACTAATGGGACCGACTTCTTGCACAAAACTTTCACATCTCGATCCAGGATCTGCACTGGTTCCTCCTCTATGGTCAAATCTGGATTTACCTCAATTTCCTCCACTGCTACAACATGCGATGGATCTGAACAATAATGTCTAAGCATGGAGACATGGAACACATCGTGTATCTAACTCAGCTCTGCTGGCAGCTCGAGCTGATAGGCTACTGGTCCCACTCGTCTCAACACCTTATATGGGCCAATAAACCTTGGACTTAACTTGCTTTTCCTTCTGAACCTCAACACCTTCTTCCATGGCGAGACCTTCAAAAAGACCTTGTCACCCACGGCAAACTCTATATCTCTCCGCTTAAGATCAGCATATGACTTTTGCCTGTCCGAAGCTTCCTTCAAACGAGCCTGAATCAACTTAACTTTATCCTCGATCTCAGTAACCAACTCTAGACCCAACATCTGACGTTCACCTAACTCTGTCCAGCATGTAGGTGTGCGACACTTCCTACCATACAACGCCTCATAAGGTGCCATCTTAATGCCTGCCTGATAACTATTGTTGTATGCGAACTCAGCTAATGGTAGAAATTCTTCCCAGCTGCCTCTAAAGTCCAAAACACAACCCCTTAGCATATCTTCTAGGATTTGTATAACCCTTTTCGACTGTCCATCAGACTACAAGTGAAAAGCTGTGCTGAAATCCAACCTCGTTCCCAAAGCCTGATGCAAAGCTCTCCAAAACCTCGATGTGAACCTTGGATCCCTATCTGAGATAATTGATACTGGCACACCATGCAACCTCTCTATCTCGGCCACATACAACTTAACTAACTTCTAAAGTGGATAATCAACCCTTACCGGTATGAAATGAGCTGATTTGGTCAAACGATCCACAATCACCCAGACTGAGTCTTTCTTACTAGGCGTAAGGGGTAGCCCACTGACAAAGTCCATGGTAATTCTTTCCCCCTTCCATTGAGGAATCTTTACCGGCTGAAGTAAACCTGACGGCAGTTGATGCTCAGCTTTGACCTGCTGGCACGTCAGACACTTACCCACAAACTCAGTCACTTCCCGCTTCACCTTCGCCACCGTAATCGCTATTTTCGCAAATCTGGTACATCTTGCTACCTCCAGGATGTATAGCGTATGGGCTATTATGTGCGTCCTGAAGAATCCTCCGTCTTAACTTGACATCCTTCGGCATACAAGCTCTCCCTTGGAAACATAATACTCCATCATTGGACACACTATAACCCTCTACACCACCATTCTGAACTTGCAACCTCCGAGCATTCAAGCCCTCATCCACTAACTGTTTCTCCTTGATCTGCTCAACCCAAGTCGGCTTAACCTGCAATTCTGCCAAAAGACTCCCATCGTCATACAAGCTAAGATGAGCAAACATCACTCTTAAGTCCGCTACTACCTTACGGCTCAACGCGTCTGCCACCACGTTAGCCTTGCCTGGATGATACCCAATCAAGCAATCGTAGTCCTTCAACAGCTCAATCCATCTGCGCTGTCTGAAGTTCAAATTTTTCTGAGTCAGAAGATACTTCAGACTCTTGTAATCTATGTAGACTATCGACTTTTCCCCATACAAATAGTGTCTCCATATTTTTAGAGCGAAAACCACTGCAGCTAACTCCAAGTCATGTGTCGGATAGTTAACCTCATGCGGTCTCAACTGTCGAGATGCATATGCCACTACTTTCCCTTCCTGCATCAGCACACATTCCAAGCCAGTATGTGATGCATCACAATAGATCGTGAATACCTTTCCTGCCTCAGGCTGTACCAGAATCGGAGCTTCCGTCAAAATCTTCCTCAACTTGTCGAAGCTTTCCTACTGTTTCTCCGACCACACAAATGGAACTCTCTTCCTCAATAACTTAGTCAATGGTGCCGCGATCAGAGAAAATCCTTCCACAAATCTCCGATAATACCCTGCCAGACCTAGAAAACTCTAAATTTCAGCCACCGACCTAGGCGGTTTCCAATCCAACACTGCCTCAATCTTACGAGGGTCCACTCTAATCCCTTCAGCGGACACTACGTGACCTAAGAAAGTCACTTCCCTCAGCCAGAACTCGCACCTACTAAACATGGCAAATAACTGTTTTTCCCTCAGTGTCTGCAGCACCACTCACAAATGCGCATCATGATCCTCCTCAGTCCTTGAGTACACCAATATGTCGTCTATAAATACTACAACGAATTGGTCCAAGTACTACTGAAACACCCGATTCATCAAATCCATGAATGCTACTGGTGCATTGGTTAACCCAAAAGGCATCACCAGAAACTCGTAATGCCCATACCGAGTACGAAATGTCGTCTTGTGGATATCAGCCTCCTTCACCTTTAGCTGATGATACCCAGACCTTAAATCAATCTTTGAGAAAATTGATGCCCCCTTAAGCTGATCGAACAAGTCATCTATCCTCGAGAAAGATATTTGTTTTTGATCGTCAGCTTGTTCAACTGGCGGTAGTCTATACACATCCGCGTTGTACCATCTTTCCTTTTGACAAAGAGTACCGACGCTCTCCAAGGCAAAACACTTGGCCAGATAAAGCCTCGGTCCAACAACTCCTGAATCTGAGCCTTCAGCTCTACCAATTCCTTCGGCGCCATTCTATACGGGGTAATAGATACTGGCGCAGTTTCGGGTAATAGATCTATACCAAATTTAACTTCCCGATCTGGAGGCAGACCCAAAAGTTCCTCTGGAAATACATCAACAAATTCCTTTACTGTTCAGACATCCTTTATAGCAACCTCCTTAGCCTCCAAAGCACACACCCGAACCAAAATCGCCTCACAACCCTTCTTGGCCATCTTCTCAGCCTTCAACGCCGATACCACGTTGGATAGATAATCTCTTCTATTACCTATCATTACCACTTCTTCACCCTCAGCTGTTCTCAAAACCATGCGCTTAGCCGCACAATCCAGACTTGCTTGGTATTTTACCAACCAGTCCATCCCAAGAATCAGATCAAACTCCCCAAACGGCAGTTCCATCAAATCAGCTACAAACACTACCCCTTAAAGTTCTAGCGGTACATCCCTATACAGCTTATTTACTTCTACAGAGTGACCTAGAGGGCTAATTACTGTCATCTCCCTAGAAGTAATTTCAAAGTCTAGGTTCATGGTCTCTACTATGCTACTAGCAACATACGAATACGTCGAACCCACATCAATCAAAGTAATATACGGTAATCCAAAGATTAGGAACGTACCGATTATGACGCCTAGTGCGTCGCCCTCCTCTCAACGTCTCGCTGCATATACCAGCCCAAGCTGTCTTACTTCAGTGTTGCCTACCCCTCTGCCTGGCGTCCTACGGCCTCTACCCGAGCCATTACCTCCCCTAGCAGCACCACGGCCCCTCTGCGGAGGTGGTCCTCATTTTAAACCGAGCACGACCACGACCCTCGATCAATCTCGCTAACTTACGTGGACAAATCCTCACACGATGATCCAAATGAACCACACTCAAAAATCCCTTTCCACCAGTCCAACATCCTCCCCAATGAGATTTCCCACATCGATTACACTGCGCTGGTCCCTGATTAGTAGCAGTAAGCCTTCCAGATTGATTCGGCCCACTCTGTCTAGCCCTTTTCGGTAGATTACCAGCCGACCCCAATGATCCAAAATGTCTCTTGTGTCTATTCCTATCTAGATTCTGTCTTACAGACTCCTTTACCCCTTCAGCTACCTTGGCCTTTTCCACCAAAGACAAAGCGAACTCTCGCTCTTCTTTGTGGAGCGATCAACAATCTCACTCATCTCTCAATCCATCCTCAAACCCGACACATCGTTCATGTTCAGAGCCACGATGCCCCTAGCATACCGGCTCAACCTTAAAAATTTTGCCTCGTACTCCGAGACAGACTTACTCCCCTGAACCAGCCTCAGAAACGCCTTTCGCTGCGCATCAATATAGCTGGTCCCGACATACTTCTTCTGATAAGCTGCCTTAAAATAGTTCAAGTGAGATCATCCGCTGCAGCACTATCCCGAATCATGAGCCACCACTGGAATGACTCATCCTGGAGAAGCGACACTATCCCTTTCAGTTTTTCCTCAGCGGTCAGATCCAAGTCATCCATGATTCGCTCTGTCGCCTCTAACCAATACTCAGCCGTATTGGGTGCCACACTAGATACTCCACGGAAAAACTCAGCTTCATTAGCTCGGAGTCGCTCAAATACCGACTTTCGAGCTATCATGTTTCCACCTGCTCTAGCCACCCTTTCCAAAACCCGCAGCATCGCCTGTGATACTGCATCATCCCCCGTCTGATCCTAATATTCCACATCAGCGGGTGGTGGTGGTGGCATTTCATTTTTAGACCCTTGACCAGACCTAACGGGCTCCGACACGGTCATTCGGCCTCTACCACGGCCACTCACATTACGACCACGCCCCTAGAATTCATATCTGTAGTTGCGATTTATCTGTTTAAGAGATTTTTATGAATTAGCTTCTATTTCACTGATTACCCACGAATAAGTTTTATGTAAAGAAATTTGGTAGTGGTTCTTTCGATCATCACACAGTTTTCAGTTCAATTCCCTACCCTCATTCCACTTGTAGGGGTATTCTCGTCATTTCACTAGCCGGGGGTATTTTCGTAATTTTAACCTATCAAGGTATTTTGGTAATTAAAATAGGGTTAATTCAAAAACTTTTACAAATCATAGATATTTTCAAAAATTTCCCGAAATCGGAGGGTGCTTTGGTAATTTCATAAACCAGGGGTATTTTCGTAATTTTTCATAATCCAGGGGTATTTTCAAAAATTTTTTCAAAATATGGTTCAAGGTGATTTTACAAAATAAGGGTATTTTGAAAATTTACAATTCAGGGGTACTTCGGTAGTTTTCCACACTGAGGGTATTTTGGTAATTTTACATGTCAGGGGTAATTTGGTCTTTTTTTTCAAATCAGAGGTATTGTGGTAATTTCAAAACTAAATTTTAAAGTGTTTCGAGGTAAAACGGCTGGTCCCTTTCGGGTTTTAATTATTAATTTTAGCCTGTAAATAAGTCGTCTTAGCTGGGGTGAACCGTCACTACGCACCAGGTAGGATTCGAGTGGAGAGGAGGTGAGTCACTAAGACTGCTTAAATACCAAGCTCCCCTTGAATCCAATCCTAGACATGCGCACAACGGTTGCCACACCCTTGGCTCAGTGACGTACTCACAGGTTTGTTTTGCAGATCATTAAATCTTATGCTATTTATGTTGGAGTAAGCCATTCCTGGGGTTCAATAATTCTAATTCTACTAGTCTACGATCCTGAGATTCCCATTTCCCCGCATATAATTCACACAATATTCAGAAGTACTTACCTGGGTGGATTGGCGCCTGAGACTCGGTGCCATGCTTCTCAAACCATATATTTTCAAACAAAAACATTTTAGAACCATACTTTAAAACATTTTGGGCTTGAGCCCACAATGAGCCTTTGAACTTGGCTCGATACCAAAAATGTAACACCCCAAACCCGATCAACACACCACGACCGAATCTGGCATGTCACAGAGGAAAAAGTTTTGAAGAAAATTGAGTTATCGATTAAATTTTGTGGAAAACTCTTTGTTGCTCTATGTTTGTAGAAATCAGGTGCATGACTAGTTAAAAACTGATGGTTTACTTTGAAATCCCGGAAATAAATCTTTAAAACTTAGTTGCCGATCCATAGATTAGAAAACTTTTTTGTAAATTTTTAAAGGAAACCCAAATGATTAATTTGGAAACCGTTTGAGTTGTCGAAAACAATTAAGTTGTCATTTGTTATCAAGTGATTTGTATTACCCGATGGTAAGGTTTTCAAAACCATTGCGTTTTGTAGTTTAGAAAACCTTGCGCTCACATTATTAAATTAATCAAATAATTCACTTAACCATGTTCGAAGTCAAATCCAAAACATATAAATAATTCAAAACATAATTTAAAAGGCCTTATTACAATACCCAAATAATAAAAAAAATGAATTATGAAATAATTACCCAATTCAAATCCAAGTAAAACCAAATGTTTTAATGCATGGGCTACCTCGAGTCCATACGGCTCCTCATCCGCAATTTACGAGTCACCTGAAAAGATAAGGGAGAAAGTGAGTCACCAAGACTCAGTGCATAAATCCTCCTCCCGGTTAATGCAACATACTTACACAAATCATAACCAAGCAATACATATAATGCACCCATACCTAGCCATCCATAACTCCGTTTCTACCCCGTGTGGTACCAAACCACTGGTGGTGCCAAACCACTGGTGACCCAAAGTCACGATATCCAATAAAAATGTAGTGCCAAACCACTGGTGACCCAAAGTCACGAGATATCAATAATCCAAGTGTGGGGCCAACCTACATGTGATACCAAATCACTGGCGACAATTCTGATAAATCAACTGTGGGGCCAACCCACTGTGGTGCTAAGCCAGTGGGACGAGTCGCTATGAGGTGCCAAACCTCTGGTGACCCAAAGTCACAAAATAATCTGTGGTACCAAACCACTGGAGGTGCCAAACCTCTGGTGTCCCAAAGACACGGATATCAAACCTCCCCCCTCCTCTCATATCACCCATCACAATGCAAAACTTATGCAAGTCATGCCATCATGCTTTATTATGGATCATATAGCAAATATATCAAATCATGGTATTAAGCATCATATAGCAAGTTATATCGAAACGGACTTACCCGAATCCTTGCTCATACCCTTACGGTATCATATCAAGATCTACACAATTTCTGGCTTTTAACATATTCAGGTTATTAATATATTTACTTACCTATAAAGTGTGTAAGTTACACACTTGTTACTAACGCAACCACTGAATCCCGAAGACCCGATCTACTGCACTAGATCTACTTGATCCTACAATCGGCCAACACTCAGGTTATTACCAAAGACCATTCGGCTATGCCCATAAATCCCGAAGGATGTGATAACACATAACTAACACAATCCTTACATTTCTGCCTTACGAATGCTAATCTCAACACAAGATATGCGAGACTGCTCCTCCCCCTACAATCGGCCAATCATCACAACTTAGTCTCAGTAGCCTTCGGCTTTTCAACATCTAATGGAAAGATTGAATCAGCATAACCCTTACCATTGACTTACCGAATTTGATTGACAGAGAATAGAGGGCTTGGATCTATTGCTTCAAAATCCCGGAGACCCTACAAGAAACCAATCGCATGGTTGATTAAAAGCCAAAACAAATGCCAAAACTTGGCTTTTGTCTACATATGTCAACAGAGATAAGAGGAAGAGTTTCGGCCAAGACTACTTACCCCTTTCAAAATCGGTTGAAGAAGAGACCAAAGAAAATCAAGGCTTGGTTGATATTCGGCCAACAGTGAGGAAGGAAGAGCTTGAGGACTTTCGGCAATGGTGGATGGCAATCAAAAAAGGATTCGGCTAAAATAGATGTAGAGAATAGAAAAGAATGTGTAGTAGGTGTGAAAAGATTCGACAAGGGGAAAAAGAGAGGGTTTCGGCACAAGGTTTGAGAAAAGAAAAAGATGAAGGGGAAGGGAAAAACTTTCGGCTTTGAGCAAGAATGAGAGAAAGAAAAGAGAGAATTCAAGAGAGGGTTTCGGTTTTCAAAGAAGAAAAAAAAGTGTCCAAATGGTCCTTGTGTAGGTTCGGCTGGATGTTTTAGAGGGGAAAAATGCCAAGCCTATGGTGGTTTCGGCTTTGACACAAAACAAAGAATGAGGCCCTTCCAAGCTAGCCGAAAATGTCACCTAGCTAACCCCCCTAAGTCTCCCAACCGGTTACTCCTCTCATATCAGAATCCAGATTTTGACAAACCTCCCTAAATCACTCCTGGCCAATCATTCAGATTAATTTGACTTGTTCAATGCTTATCTGACAGAGTTTGTGCTGAGCACAACTCTTCCCCCTTGGCGCCAAAATAATAAGCAGAATGTGAGATTTCTGCTGCTCGATCCTGAGCTCTCCCTTCCCTGCATGTGGCGTCAATCACAGGGCCCTAAGTGGCGCCTCCTTGCCACTTTACCAAGCCCAATCTTGTGCTTAATCCCCCACAAATTATACTTAACCCCTAGCTCCTTCCGCTCCCTTCACTTAAAACTTAAAAACAAAAAGTTCCTGCAACTTGGGCCTACTCTAAACTTATAACTAGATCTTACAACACCACAAATAATTAATACAATGGCCACACACATACAAGGAAGCTCAATCACAATAACCCCTATTCAAGGACGTTACAACACCCATCTCGCGAATCATCCAACAATAAGGACTCCTCAGTCCATTCATCTTTTATGTTAATTTTATCTTACTTTCTGCTTTCTTTCCCTTTAGTTTTCTTGTCCTTAAATACATAATTAGTTTATTTTAAATGTGTCTTAATAATTCTTGGCTAATCTGTCACGAGTTTCCCAATTTCTTCATCTAGTACAGTGACTGTTGGCATCCACTATAGCACCACCGCCTCCTCCTCCAATTCGGGCCATGAATAGTAGTCCTAGAAAAAATTTAGAAAGTGTCACTTCTCCCCTACTCTTTTGATTTCAGTATCACATGATTATTTATCTATCTTTGTACATTGAGGGACATGTACATCTTAAGTGTGGGGGGAGAAAAATACCTAACTTTTTGCATTATTCTCAAATCCTTGAATGATATCTTGACTTTAAGTATTTTTCTCATATTACTAATCAGGATGAATTTTCTGATGGTTTATGATTCTTATTGATATGTCTTAGATTAAGTCATATTTAATTGTGCATTAATGTTTTAAACTTTAAGATACTAGAGAATCAAGCATGATAAGTCTATTTTTCAAGAATAAAAAAAAAAATCTAGGTTGTCTACCTGAATTTGAATATTACCTTGAAGTTTAAAATTTACAGGGATTGATATCAAATGCCCATAATTTTTATGAGATTTTGAGCCTTATAGAGCATATATTCTTTTCCATGCTCACTTTATTGATTATGAGTGTGTCAACATTGATTTGTTATTCTAGAACTTGCCTCGATTATACATGTCAAGACCATATTTTTTATTTGATATACTGAGATGATAAAGGCACCTAGGTTTTAACCCACTCGCTCCACTAAAAGCCTACCTTCATAATTAACCCCTAGTGAACCTCTTTGATCCTAACAACCCTTTTTATTGATTTACCCACTAATATTAACCCAAAACCCCGCTCGTATTTGTTATCATCATTCCTTTTGACTACCCTTCTATCGAGACTTGATTTAATAAGTTGCTCAATTATATTATTTCAATTATAAAATTTCTTTCTTATGTAATTTGTGCTAGTGTTAATTAATTAAAAAAATCGAAGTATATTCATTATTATTTCGTAATTAAGTAAGCTTATATGTTTAGTTTAAATATCTTGAATAAGAAGCTTGTATTATTAGTATTTTCATGTGATATAATTATTGATTATTAGTTCAATTCTTTTCTAAAGTTAGGTAATTTGTCGGTCAATCTCGATTCTAACCTCTAATTTGGCCTTTTCCACACCTTTAACCCAAGTCTACATTCTGACCTTAAAATACCTTTTGATTTGTGTATCATCTCATATTACGATGGTGGAGATTTGATTTTCAGGCAAGCCTATGGGATTAACTTTTCAGGTTCGACTTATGAGTGCTTTTTCCTAAACCTTAAACACTTCAAGTGCTTTGAGTGAATCTTTAGTGAGGATGTCAATCCTTGTCTGTTTTGAATCAGAGGTAATTATTTAGATAAAGGGAGACACCTATGTTTTCATGCTACAAATATATGACTTAGAACTGTTTGAATCTTTAGGAGCCATTGAGTTAAATTATCCATGTATAAATTATCTATGAATTATGATGAGGCATTGTTAATGAGAATTATAAATTGTGGAAAGTTCGTTTAATTGTAAGTTGAGAATTTTGCTTGAGGACAAGCAAAAGTTTAAGTGTGGGGTTATTTGATAAACCGTAAAAGTAACATATTTTAATCCCACATTTACCAAACTTTTGGATGACTTATTCCCTGAATTGTGTAAAAAGATGCTCTTAATCCTTTCTTTTCATGTTTTATACTCAGGAAAGCACCTAGGGATGAAAAGAACGAGAAACAGGCCCAAAACAGACCAAATTGGACCAAACAAGAAATCGACACGGCCTGGGCCCAAGACCACACGGCCGTGCCTCCCTAATTTACCCTAACACGGCCTGGACCCTGAAACACACGGGCGTGTCTCTTCAGTAGACTTGACCATGGCCTGAAATCAATTCACACGGACGTGTGCCATAGCCGTGTCCCTACCACGGCCAAGAGGAGTTTTACTCAGATTTGGATACTTGAAGGCAAATAAACACATTCCAAAGCCTATTCAAACACCCTAGCAGGAATTCCACTTAGATTAGGATACTTAGGGGCCAAATAAAGCATTCCAAGAGCCTATATAACCACCCAAAGATAACCTTCAAGAGGGGGTTAGCTAGGCCAAGGAGCCGAGCAAGAAAGGTCATATTTGTAGGAATCACTCGAAGATAGCCAGTTGATCCATCTCAAGAAGCCGGAATTCTACTCAAGACGGCAGATTTCTCCTTTAATTCCTTCAGGGAGTTTAGGGATTTCTTATGTTTTGTTTTATCTTTTCTTCTGAGATGTTTTCTTTTATTGTTATGAACTAAGCCCTTCAAATACCTGAAGGGAATGAAACCTAAGACGGTTCTTGTTATTGTTTTCTGAACTATATGATAAATACTTGATTTGTTCTTAATTATTTGAGCTTAATTCTTGTGTTAATATTTCTGGGATATTGATTCAAGTTGAATGTGCTTAGGTGGTGGAGCAAAAATCCCTGCCTAAGAGTAGATCTAGCATAATTAAGCGGAGTTGATCGCGCACCTAGAGATAGGGTGACGAGATTTTGCCGGATTCGGGTTAAACCTAATATGAAAGTCCATAAATCGAGTTAATGTGATTCTAGGAGTTTTAATTAGAAAGAGATTTCAATTAATCAACCTAGGGTTAGACGTTATTCGCCTCGAGAGAGGGTTTAATATAAATTAGGGAATCCTACGGATCAAGTCAAGTGAATAAATTATCTGGTTCAGTGTTAGATAACAAGTGAAGTCTAGGTGGATTCTTCCTAAGGGTATCGTCTTAGTCAACTGAGCTTTCCTAAAGTTATTTCTTCAATTCATTCTTTTTTGTCTTTGAATCTTAGCTTAGTAATCAGTTAGTTTTAGATTAAACAACCAATCACTTAATATTTAGGCTAAATAATAGAAAGAAGGTTAGTATTAGTACTTTTAGTTCCTTTGGGTTCGAAAATCCTGTCTTGCCTAAGCTATACTACTGTTCGATAGGTGCACTTGCCATAAGTCATTGTCAGAGTTAGTTTCCAGGTTCGATCATTCTCTTTATAAATTTTAAAACTCGACAAAACAACGATCACTCCCCACATAACCCCGCTACAGTCAACCACTCAGAATCTCGTTCCCTTCAAACTCTTGACCAATGCATGCCGCAAAAAGAATCCCTTGATTACACGGAGACTCGAACACAAGACCTCCACACACTTGACTCTCCACTTAACCCCTAGGCCAGCAGGCCCATTTTGTTTATTACTTACATACTTTAACTTATAAGCCTACTGACCAGAGTTTGGGCTTTATTCATAAAAAAACCAAAATTTACCCAAGTTGGGACTTGAACTTGGGACCTCCCCCACACATCCTATACATATAACCACTAAAGCAGACAGTTATTTGTGCCAAAATTACAAAAGCCGAAAATAGGCAAAAAATTAGGGTGTTACATTTGCCCCTAAACTTTCACATTTTTACAATTTAGTCCTTATCACATAAAATTGTAAATTAATGCAATTAAACCCTTAACTAAGCTAGAAAAATTTCATAGGACTCCTAACAGCCCATATCTTTCATTATTTTGCATATTAACCACATAAATTTTACATTTTCACAAATTAATCCATTTTTGACATTTTTGTCAAAAATCACTTCGCAAAATTAGTTTAACTATCAAAAAAATTCAAAATCCATCATCAATCATCAAATTACTCGAACATTCAACAATGATAACATGTTAAATCTTTAACAATTTTGAAATCGGTGATATGGGCTAGCTAGATTAAGCTGCAACGATCTCAAAAACGTAATAATCATTAAAAACTGAGCAAAAATGACTTACAAGCAAGCAAGACAATGGCCGAACCTTCAAAATGCAACAATGGAGTCGTTCTTCTTCTTATTTTCGGTCAAAACAATGTGGAAGAAAGATGATACTTTTCTTTTATTAATTTACTAACATATATTTATCCATTTACTAAAATAACATTGAATTTTATCCATTATAATTCACCTAACCATGCACATAAATGTCCACTTACACAACCATTGGTCTAATTTCAACATAAGGACTCCCACAATTTAATTTCATAGCTATTAATACTTTTAACTATTAGAACTCAAATTTTACGCTTTACGCGATTTAGTCTTATTTACCGAATTAAGCATTCAAACAATAAAATTTCTTTACAAAAATTTCACATAATAATTCTATCATGCTGTAAACTTTAATAAAATAATAAAAGAAATATTTTGGCCCAGGATTTGTGGTCCAACCACTATTCTAATTTGACCTAAAAATGGGTTGTTACATAGGTCGTGTGTAAATACCTGGTCATTCTGTTTTGAAATTTTAAAGATGCAGGGGACACACGGCCAGGTCACATGCCCATGTGCTAGGCTATGTGTCACACACGCTTATGTCCTCTTATTTCATGTCAGAACTTTTCCCATTAAATCATTTGAAATGTCAGTGCCACACGAGTGATACACTCAAGGTGTACAAATCTATAATCATGGATAAACATATTCATCAAACAAATTCCATGTTCATATATTATCATCTCGTATTTCCATATATCATGTATCATCATTTTCATGTATTTCAAGTAGATACGTGTATTAATTCATTTCATGTTCATATTTTCTCATGTCAAGATTTTTCCCGTTGAATCATTGAAAACATCGATGGATACACAGGTAGTACACTCGAAGTGTATAAATCAGAAATCCACCAATTCATATTCAAGAGTGCTCTTTAAAGCACATAATCAGGAAATCCTCTCTCAAGAAATATAACAGGAAGCTCACAAAGAGCCATTAATCGGGAAGCTCAAAAAGAGCCTATCAGGAAGCTTATCCGGTCTATATAACAGAAAGCTCACAAAGAGCCTTTAATCAAGAGCTCTGGATAGCCATATATCGGGAAGTTCAAGCAAGCCATATCAAGACGCTCACAAAGAACTATGTTTGTGTCTGCAACATATGTAGGATCACAACCGATCATAAAACAGGATGCTCACAAAGAGCTGTGTTTGTGTCCGCAATATATGCAGGATCACAACTGATAATATAACAGGACGCTCACAAAGAGCTGCGGTAGTCTGCAACACATGCTGGATCACTACTGATCAAGATGCTCGCAGGAACTATGAAACAGGAAGCTCAAGAGGTCTTATAACAGAATGCTCGTAAGAGCTATGATGTGTCCGCAACATATGCAAAACCACAACCAATAAGGGAAACTTGCATCCTTCGATTTTCATTTGACCAAACAGGACTTAACATTTGCCGGGCATTATCATATATTCAATCAAATTTCATATACATGACAATAATATAATTCCCATATACATCACTTAATTTAAACATATAAACGTACATAATTTAGTTACACGAACTTACCTCGATAAATGTTCATGTAAGTAAAATCTACTAATCCGATATTTTCTCTTTTCCTTGTTCTAATTCCAAATTTGGTCTATTTGAATCTATATGAATGACTTTAACATTAATTCATGTTTATTTCAATTCAATTCACATCTTAGGAAAAATTACTATTTTTTCCCTAAACTTTAATTAATGACAATTTCATCCCTAGGCTCGAAAAATGAAATTCATGCAATGTAATCCTTATTCCAAGCCTAGTCGATTTTTACATGTAAAATTAACAGCCCATGTATTTCATAAAATTCATAGTTTTTCCATGAATTTTACATCTTTTCAATTTAGTCCCTAAATCATAATTTCATCAAAATTCCCTTTACAAAAGTTGTTTATCTATCAACAACCATTCATTTTCTACCATAAAACTTCATAATTCATCTATGTTCATCCATGGAAAAACCCTATTTCTTTGATAACTTTACAAATTAGTCCCCGAGATAGCTAGATTAAGCTATTACGATCTCGGAAACATAAATATCATTAAAAACGGGACAAAAAAACATACCTAATTGATCAAAATAAGCTTGCTTGAGATACCTTCTCTTAGCTAGGGTTTCCATGGAAATAATTTGGGAAAGATGATGAAAAAGATGATATTTTCATTATTTAATTAATTATCATCTTTTATTTTTTCACTTTCCAATTTCATCTTTTTTTATTTTATTTTCCATGAATGAATCATCATCCTTAACCACTAGTTATTTTTAAATGGTCTATTTGCCATATAAGGACCTCCACTTTAAAGTTCTATAGCTATTTAATCCCTTTATCTATTAGAACTCAACTTTTACACTTTGTGCAATTTGGTCCTTTATCAAAATAAACATGTAATCGGTAAAATTTATTTACGAAATTTTTATACAACATTACTATCATACTATAGACCATAAAATAATATAAAATAACTTTTCTTCCAAAATCGAATTTGTGGTTCAAACAAGCTGTTCTAATTTTACCAAAAGCAGGCTTTTACAATAAGATTAGATTATATTAGATTTCACAAACATATTGATAAAAGGTAAAAAATATATATAAATTAAATAAAATTTATAATCTATCTAAGTATAAAAATCTTTGTTTACAAATATTAAAATCCTAAATAAATCAAATAAACTTGAATAAAAATATATAATATAAATACAAATAACTCTATTTTTACAAAGATGCTATTATAGAATAATAATTATTGTAAACCTACAACAAAATTCATATTGTGAATTTTAATCAAATAAAGAATGTGTGAATTATGTTTAAAAAGAAAATGAGAATCAAATCAACAAAATTAAAAGTCCTATAGCAGTGTATGCATTATTACTTTTATGCACTTTCTTTTTACATTTTTCACATGATTAATTATGAAGTCCATAAATCTAATAAGTTCAATTAACCAAGTATGAGTTATCAAATTAAATCAATTATTTTATAATGAATTAATAAATTTATTTTATAAGTTTATGATGTTCAAATTCATAGTAGAATATTTAATTAGGAAATTAATAGTTTATTAAATTGATATACTTGATTTCACTTATAAAAGATTATTTTCATTTAATAAAATATGATTAATAGATTTTCATGTAAAATATAAACATTTTATAAAATAATATTTTAATTAAGATAATATTTTATTTAATAAATTATAATTGATGACTTACTTATATGAAATAATTATAATTCTACTTAAAATTTTAGACAATATGTTATTATAAAAAAACTAATTTAATAAATAATGTATTTGAACTATAATTATTGCTATTATAAGTGAAAAGCTATTATATAGGATTAAAATAAAATATAAAAATCGATTTTACTAAAAACTTGATTGTTATAACAAAATTTTATTATAGTGGGTATAGAGATGACTGATTGTAATTGTGAAAAATAGAATGTCGGTAATGACAATGTATCACAAAGAAAAGAGAAAGAAAAATAAAGACCACATAGATTTTTACATGGAAACCCTTCAAAGAAAAACCACAGGCAAAGGAGAAGATAATTTACTATGTCGAATTTGAATGATTACAAGAGGAATAGACTATGCCTATTTATAGACTTGAAAAACCATTTTCTAATAGAAGGAGTGTAGTAAGGTTGAAACACATTATTCTAATCAATATCAAATAGATGAAGTGTAATAAGGTTGAAAAACCTTATTCTATAATAAAATAAAAGAAGTGTAGTTTTATATGGATTTTACTTTTATTTTATTTTACCATTGTGTTTTATTTTAACAAGGATTTGGGTCACTCAATTCTAAAAATCTCCACCTTGACACTAATTCTTCAACAAACAAGTTCTTCATTTCGAACTCTCAATGAACAAGTTCTCCACCTCTTCCATAAAAACCCCTTAAGGCTTTAACTTCAACAATGAACACTAACCAAGTCTAAGCAATGCTCAAACTTGGTTATGGGAAGTGACTTAGTCATCATATCTGCAGGATTTTCATGAGTACTAATTTTGCTCACAACATATCACCACGAGTAATAATATCACAAACAAAATGATACCAAACATGAATATGCTTTGTTCTCTCATGAAACATTTGATCTTTTGTAAGGAAGATGGCACTTTAACTGTCACAAAATGTTGTACTGATTTAAAGGTCTTCATTAAGTTCACTAAAGAGTCCCTTCAACCAAATGATTTCTTTACAAGCCTCAGTAATCGTCATGTACTCATCTTCAGTGGTACACAAAGTGACTATAGTTTGCAAAGTGATTTTCCAATTGATTGCACAACCTCCGATTGTAAAGATATAACCTATGAGAGATCTTCTTCTATCAAGGTATCAAGCAAAATCAGCATCAACATACCCAATGACTCCATCTCTAATTCTTCCAAACTGTAAGCAAACATCAGTAGTACATCATAAGTATCTCAAAATCCACTAAGCTACTTTCTAGTGTTCTTTACCGGGATTCATCATGTATCTGCTAACTGCACTGACTATATATGATAAATCTGGATGTGAACAAACCATAGCATACATGAGAGATCCCACTGCACTAGAATATGTAATATGTGACATGTATTCAATCTCATCATCTGATTGTGGAGACAAAGCCGATGAAAGTCTAAAATGGGCTGCTAAAGGAGTACTAACAGGCTTAGCACTCTACATATTGAACCTGCAAAGAACTTTCTCAATGTACCCTTTCTGACTTAGGTACAATTTACTTATTTTTCTATCTTTGAGAATTTCCATACCAAGTATTTTCTTTGCTGGTCCCAAATATTTCATCTCAAATTCTTCACTAAGTTGGGCTTTGACCTTTCTTATCTCTCTTTTATCTTTCACTACTATCAACATGTCATCAACATAGAGGAGTAGATACACAAAAGAACCATCACTGTTTTTCTTAAAGTAAACATAACTGTCAAAGCTACTTCTTTTAAAGTCATGAGAAGTCATAAAGGAATCAAACCTTTTATACCTATACCATTGTCTTGGTGACTATTTCAAACCGTGAAGGGACTTTTTCAGTAAGCAGACATAGTCCTCTTTTTTTGAGATTGTAAAACCCTCTTGTTGCTGCATGTAAATATCCTCATCAAGTTCTCCATGAAAAAATGTAGTTTTTACATCTAACTGCTAAAGCTCCAAATCATCCTTGGCCACAATACCAAGCAAAGGTCGAATTGAACTATACTTCACAACTGGGGAGAACACATCTGTGAAGTCCACTCATGGAAAACCCTTTGCAACAAGCTTTGCTTTATATCTAGATTCTTTAACTCTTGGAGTCCCTTCTTTCTTTTTAAGCACCCATTTACAATGAACAGCCTTTTTGCCTTTAAGAAGTTTCATAAGATGCCATGTTCTATTTTTGTGGACTGATTCCATCTCATTTTGCATAGTAAACATCAATTTTTTTGAGTCTTCACAGCTAACCGCCTCAGAATAATTAGATGGCTCTTGGTTTACATCTATATCTTCAGCGACATTTAAAGTATAAGCAACTAAATCAGCCTCGGCTTACTTCATTGGAGGTTTAATCTCCCTTCTAGTTCTATTTTTGGTGATAGAGTATTGTGGTGAAGAAGCAACTCTATTCTAAATTTCCATACTGGCTTGAGGAATCGACTCTATTGTAGATTCCAGATTAATCTGATACTCCACCTATTTTTGTTGTTCTTTATTGGAAGAGTTTTTAAGAGATAAGTTAGGTAGCATAGCAGTTTCATCAAAAATAACATCTCTAATAATCACAACTTTTTTATTTTCAGGACATCATAACTTATACCCTTTTACACCAGTTTTATAACCAAGAAAAACACATTTAATGGATCCCGGTTCCAATTTTCCATTATCAACATGAGCATACACAGGACACCTAAAGATCTTTAAATCAGAATAATTAGCAGGATTACCAAAGCATACCTCTTGTGGATTCTTTTTCTCAATGGCAACGGATGGAGATCGATTGATCAAAAAACATGTAGTAGAGGTTTCTTTGGCCCAAAACGAATTTGGTAAGTTGGCATTCGACAACATACATCGAACCTTCTCCATGATCATTCTGTTCATTCATTCTGCGACACTATTTTGCTATGAAGTATGATGAACTGTCAAGTGTCTCACGATCCCTTCTGACTTGCACAAAACATTAAACTTATCAGAATAGAACTCTAAGTCATTGTTTGTGTGGAGGTGTTTTATTTTTTTCTTGTTTTTTTCTCAATCATAGTTTTCCAAGACTTAAATGCAGAAAACACATTGCTTTTTTGCTTTAGGAAAAACGCCCAAACTTTTCTGGAAAAATCATCAATAAGTGTTAGCATATAATTAGCTCTACCTCTCGAAGGCACTCTGGATGGCCCCTACAGATCAGAATGGATATACTCCAATGTTCCCTTCGTGTTATGGATTCCTCTAGTGAATTAAACTCTCTTTTGCTTCCCAAAAACGCAATGCTCACAGAACTTCAGTTTGCAAATTCCTTACCCCTCAAGAAGTCCACTTTTACTCAATTCTACCATGTCATTCTCACTCATATGCCCTAGGCGCATATGCCAAAGTCTAGTAATATCATCATCTGACAAGGAAGAGAAAGCGACAATTGCATCACCAGTAACAGTCGAAGCCTGCAAAACATATAACTTGGCAGTTTTTCTCTGCCCTTTCATCACAACGGTGGAACCTTTGGAAATTTTTAAAATCCCACTTTCAACTGTGTATTTGTACCCTTTTGAATCAAGAATACTCAACAAAATCAAATTTCACTTTAATTCTAGAACATGTTGCACGTCACTAAGTGTTCTGACAACTTCATCAAACATATTAACTTTAATTGTTCCAACACCTGCGATTTTATACGAAGCATTATTTCCCATTAAAACAACACCTTCAGACACTATTTTGTAAGTTGTAAACCAATCACGATTGGGATTCATGTAGAAGGTGCAGCCCGAATCAAGGATCCACCCCTCTCTCACTTTAAAATTATTGACAGAAGCGACTAGGAGTTCACCATCATTGTAGTCTTCTACAACATCAGCTTCACCAAATTTTTCTGGTTGTTTTCCCTTTTTATTCGCAACCTCCCTTTTGATCTTGTTCTACAGCTTATAGCACTCATATTTAATGTGTCCCTTCTTCTTACAGAAGTTACAAATTTTACCTTTGTTTGAAGATGTAATACCCCTTACCCGAATTCTATGCCGGAACCGGGCACAAGGCATTACCGGACTTCATCTACTTAAGTCGCACAACTTTCATCCCAACTTGACATTTCTCTTTCATTATCACAACACACGTCATTAAGGACCTACGAGGCCTTAAACATACATACGAGGGATTTCGAAACCCTACCAAAAACTTTTACGATCTTAAAATTTCTTTCATCTAATCAAGGGCCACAAGCCCTTGTGTAATGGGACACACCCGTGGGGTTAGGTCGTGTGGGCACACACGCCCATGTCCCTACCCCGTGTATAAAAACTTGGTAAATTTTTTTGTGTCACACGACCTAAGAACACGCCCGTGTTCTACACCCGTGGTAAACACTGACCATCTCACACGGCCTAGGCACACGCCGGTGTGGCTAGCCTATGGTCTAATCTGACTTAAAACACTAACATGCAGCAGACACACGGCCTATTAACACACCCATTTGGGTTGACCATGTATCACACACGACCTAGACACACGCCCATATGTCTACCTGTGTGGACAAATTCAAGGCTATGTTCCAAGCCATTTAGCCACCCTATCTTGCTTATACTCATACACCATCACACAACATTCTTTAATCATCAATACTATTCTTGAATTAAACACATTTGATTCATACAAATGAAATCTTCGTCCCAACCACAAGGGAGAACTATTTCTAGCACAATTACAATCAACTTAAGCCATCATCTATGGCTATTCACAACCAAATCATAAACTCTCTTGGCCAACACATTTGGCTATAATAACTATGACTTAATCAACTTTAAAAGAGATCCCTATACATGTCATAACTCATAAGGACTTGAAATCTCATACCAAGTGCCTGCTCGATAGTGTGAAAACTTCTCCTGCGGTCTCCAACTCGAGCTAGCTAAGTTAACCTATAAGAGATGAAAAAGGAAGAGAAGTAAGCAATAATGCTTAGTAAGTTCATACGCATATAACAATCAACTATTGATATTCATTGATTTTACTCTACCACAAGGAATTATAATGAGTTTTACTCTTAAACTCATGGTTACTACTCAATCATTCTTGAAGCTTACTCATTCCGTCTCTTACCACATTCTAACCAAGCCATAGCCAAACGCTTATGTTAATTAGCATATATCCCTGCACTTGTCACCACATAATCACATAAAACAACACATCAAACATTTTTCTTCCATAAGCCACTCATACTACCAATCACTCGGTGGTTTTGCACTTAGCCCACCCTCAAGAATAATTACGGTGGTATCGCACTTAGCCTACCCTGAAGAATAATTACGGTGGTATCGCACTTATCCCACCCTTAAGAATAATTACGGTGGCATCGCACTTAGCCCACCAAATGATATTATAAGCGATGGTATCGCACACAGCCCATCATTTAATAATTAATAAGGTGGTAACGCACATAGCCCACCGTTAATAATATTGTTGATGGTATCGCACACAGCCTATCGCTAACATTTAATAAGGTGGTATCGCACATAGCCCACGGTTATTATACACTCATGGATAGTTATCCACATGCATTTCTCTATTTCAAATGTTCATTCGGGAACATCCTCACACACTACCATTTTTACTTAGCTTTCTACGATAATCGTTCGCATTCACGCAATGCATTACTAATTATAACTTATGCAATCAAGGTGCATCATTTGCACATAACCCACTGTGGTTTCGTCATATACCGTATTTATCTCAATTCATTTCTAACACATACCTGTAACTCTTGTGGTACAACCACATTCATTCTTATTTTCAACATACTTGTTGAATCAATCAAATTGTTAAATAATACTCTTAAGTCTCATACACATAATATCACATTGACATTATACCCCCGATAGGTCTTTCAAGAATTAACATATCAATGCCATGTCCCCGACATGGTCTTATACAAAATCCCACACCGAGGCCATATTCCAATATGGTCTTATACGAAACCTTAACTATCATCGTATCATACTATTCACATTTCTCACTATAGATTCAATTCTCTTGACATCTCATCAAAACATATTTAATACATTCATAGAGTAAATATACATTCCATACAGCATTGGAATATTAAATACTTCACTTAGATTTGTATAATTTAGCATATGAACTTACCTCAAGATCGAAAAGGGTAAAAAGGAAATCTATTTGTCCACGTTTCTCTTTTCTCCCGTTCTAGGTCCGAATCTCTTTTTCTTGATCTAGAACAATATAATTTTACTCATTTAATCACTTATAAATCATAAGACATCATAATCTACACTTAGGCAAAAATGACTATTTTGCCCTTATACTTTGGCAAAATTACAATTTTTCCCCTAGGCTCGTAAATCACTTTTCATCACATTTTCTTATCAAACAAGCCTAGCTGAACATTTAATCCTCTTACAACTATTCATAATTCCAACTATTTCATGCATTAATGAACAAATTATAACATTTGCATCTTAGTCCTAATTAGGTGTTTTCATGACAACACCTTTCACAAAAGTTGTTTCTCATCTTCCCACCATTCATTTTATTCCATAAAAACTCAGAAAACAACACAAACTCTCTCATGACAAGTCCCTATACTTTCAACCATCTTGCAAAATAGTCCCCTCTTTAGAAAGATTAAGCTTTGAGGACTCCAAAAGTATAAAAATTATCAACTAAAACCATCAAAATCACTTACTTGAAGAGAAAATGAGTTGCTGAAATTTTGAGCTTTCAAACACCCCTTATTTGCTGAAAATTTCAGTGGAGAAGAGAAGAAAATAAAAAAGATGATAGCTTTTTGCTTATTTCATCTTATTTTATTCATTTATTCAACAAAAGTCACCAACTCTTGTCAAACTTTTAATTCCTTGTCCCCTTAACCGTCCATCTCTCTTAGGTAGGTGTAATTGCACTTTAAAGACCTCCAATTTACACTTCATGTCTATTTAATACCTTTATCCTATAGAATGGAACTTTCACATTTTATGCGATTTAGTCCTTTTTCACGATTAAGCATGAATTCGCTAAAATTAAAGCACCAAAATTCCCATACATCATTATAAACATGTTATAACACATAAAATAACATGAAAATAATTTTCTCAAACCTCAGATTAGTGATCCCGAGATCACTATTCCGACTAGCCCTTAAATCGGGCTGTTACAGAAAACTTTGATCTTCCCTTAGATTTCCCACGAGGATTCCGTTCCTGTGTCTTTCCAAAATCATCATTAGCATTCCTATCTTATCTCCCAGGAAAAATGAGACCCTCTCCTTGAGAGTGGAGTTTAACCACAAGATGCTTCATCTTACCATACGAGGTTAAAGAATCATAAATCTCATCAACTGTGAGAGACTCGTGGCTATATAAAATCGTTCTCTAAAGGTTAAATAAGACAGAGGCAATGAACAAAGTAGAATCAACCCTAAATCTTCCTTATTATATAGAACCTCCATGGCCTCCAAGTTTAAGAGAAATTCTTTAAACATTGTTAATTGTTCGTGCACAAACGCACATTCCTCCAAACAGTAAGCATAAAGACGATGCTTCATATGCAGCTTGCTGGTTAGAGTTTTCAACATACATATATGTTCCAGCCTCTTCCATAATACAGCGACAGTCTTCTCCTTTATCACATCCTGCAAAATTTTATTAGACAAATGTAGATGTTACTGTGTTAACGTCTTTTGATCTTTACGCCTCTTCTCTTCCTCCGTCAATGTCGAAGGCATCTTATCTATCCCTAGTAGGGCATCCTCTATTTCCATCTACGTAAGAACTGTCTGCATCTTTATCTGCCACAACGCGAATCTAGTGTTGCGATCCAACAACGAAATTTTATATTTCAAAGACCCCGTTATTGTGATTGAGATGAACAACCCGGAAGCTCGGATACCAATTTGTGAAAAATAGAATGTCAGTAATGACAATGTATTGCAAAGGAAAGAGAAAGAAAAATAAAGAACATACATATTTTTACATGGAAACCCTTTCAGGAAAAAACCACAAGCAGAGGAGAAGATAATTCACTATGTCGAATTCGAATGATTACAAGAGGAGTAGACTATGTCTATTTATAGGCTTGAAAAATCATATTCTACTAAAAAAAGTGTAGTAAGGTTGAAACACCTTATTTTAATCAATATCAAATAGATGAAGTGTAATAAGGTTGAAAAACCTTATTCTAAAATAAAATAAAAGAAGTATAGTTCTATATAGATTTTACTTTTATTTTATTTTACCACTATGTTTTATTTTAACAAGGATTGGTCCTTCAATTCTAACAATATAAATATAAAATAACTAAAAAGGTTAGAGAAGATTCTAAAGAAATAAATGCATCTAAATCTCAAGTTTAGCTATTTTAATTTATTTAAAAAATTATGCATTTAGGTGTGCTTATGCTCATGCTCATGCCTTATCCCTTCTGATTTTAAATTTGATAAGATGAGATCTTCATTCTCCTCAAATTGCAAAATTATGCTAAAAATCCATCTCTAAGCTTCTTCTTCTTTTAATTCGATTTTTGCTTTTTCCATGAAACTTCAAATATAATTCGAAACTCCAATTGAGAGATCCTCAAGTGGGATCCATATAACTTGGTACCTATTCACATGTTATGCATAAAACTGATGTAAAGGTACTAATTCACATGTTATGCATGCATGAGACCAATCTCGATTAAAAAAAGCAGCTTAGACCTTAGAATGTGGTGATTTTATGCCAGTCGACAAGAAAGTTACTTTAGTTGAGGTGATTATTCAACTTAATACTCTATAGGTATGACAATCATATGTTGTCTAATGAAGTAATCCGTTTGGGTGAGGCAATATTTAAAGCTATGAATTGACACTTCTCTTCATTCTCCTCTTTAATCGGAAACCAGTTTGAGCGAGGTAATTTCATGTGATAAGAATAAATATGACTATCAATCATAATAATTATTGTAAATCCATGTAGGAAAATATTTTTGAAAAATATATTCTTTTAAATGTACTATTAAAAAAACAAAATGGGAAATTAATGTACGTTGCCATGCGTTTAGGCAAAGAAAGAAATAAGGTTAATACATGTGTCAGTACCGGATCTTGATCTCAATGAAACCATCTATCCTCCAAACAGATATAACGATTAACATGCGTAGCTTCAAAGCCAAGAGTAATGGCAAATTTGTTTCCCGCATTTGGATTATCATCAGATTCAGACCAAGAACACAGTTCTAGTTTCTGGAATTTAAAGACATGCAGAGAGGTAAAGTGACGAGCTTAATTTCATTACACAAAAGACAAACATATTCAACCCGATTTGTGCATGTAAATTGTTCAGATCGTAACACAAAACCCACTTTCACACAGATCCTGGTAGCCTCATCGATCGGGATCATTGTTGCAGCAGCAGTGCGGTATCATGTAAAGAACCGAAGGGATCAAAAGATCATTCCACGCTTAAGAGCAAGGGACACGGGCCATGGTCGCATTGAAAAGCTCGAAAGCTTCCCTCATTACGTAGGTAAAATAATTAACTCATAAAAGATTTGTCACATTGTCTTGTATTGGCTTCGTTATCCATCAACGTGAAGCTTTGAAGCCCTCTTTGTCTGTTGTCTTGTTTCTTCCCTGTTTCAGCTAGGCAGATGGGATTTAAAGATAGAAGACATTGCCCTTTGCTCTGCAAGTTAGCAACAGAATACATCAGGAAATGCGATGGTTGCGAAGAGGATATATATACATATTTCTCTAATGAACCAGATGTGGATTCACTGTTTGTTAAGCTCGTGGAAGAGTTTGAGAGATGCATTCTTAGTTATTTTGCATTTCATTGGAGTCATGCAGATCTTATGATTAGTCAGGTCAGCATCAACATGTATATACTATGTTGGTACTATATTGCTTCAAATATATGAAAAAACTATGATAGATACATGTTCAAATCCGACACATCCAAGTTCAAATAACATATAGTAAATGACTTTTATCATATTGTTTCAGGTATTAAGTTCTGATGCTGAACCGAAGAGAAAGCTCAAGCAGATTGTCATGGCAGCAACTAGGTTGGGCATATTCTATTCTTTGATTATTGTTATTGTCAGATCATAATAACAACTAAAAAAATATTGAAATAAGGTAGATCTGAAGAATTGCGAATTAATATATCAACTTTAGATTATATTTATTTACAGCAAGAAACTTGGATTTTAAAACCTTAAAACTAGCGTAGCTATTGTCTCTCACCATTGTCGTCACTGCTGACAAGTAATACTGATTTCTACAAAAGGAACTTCGGTTTTCTAATATAGGGAACAAAGATTTGAGAGGGTGACAAAAAGTCTGAAGGTGGCTAGGGTTTTTAATACATTGGTGGAAGAAATGAAAGCAATGGGACTCACCTCAACTGATGATTCTCGATGTACAGAGGTGATGGCTCCAGTGGCTCACAGTGATAGAAGCCCAGTGCTGCTACTCATGGGAGGTGGGATGGGAGCTGGGAAGAGTACCGTCCTTAAGGACATCCTTAAAGAGTAAGCTCGTCCTATATCCAACACTCATCACCGAGTAACTCGATGGTAACGTAGCAGACAATTAGTCTCCTTTTGTCCTGCAGAAGTAAAGTAACCATTTGTATGAATGACTATTTTAGTCAAGTAGACCTTCCATAAAGTTTGCTTTTGAAATTACTAGTAAATATGAGTACTTACAAGGAGCTAATGTTGAGTGTTTTGCTTAAAATATGAACAGAACATTCTGGGCAGGCGCAGCAGGAAATGCAGTAGTGATCGAGGCAGATGCATTCAAAGAATCAGATGTCATATACAGAGCCCTCAGCTCCAAAGGTCATGCAGACATGGTTCATACAGCAGAACTGGTAAGAGTCACTTTCTCAGCCTCATCAACTTTCACTGATAGTTTCTTTAGCAAACTGAATGATTTCAATTGCATAGGCTCAATGGCTTAATACAGTAGCTAGCAGTAAACAAAGTTTTCTCCCATCATGTACAGGTAATAATCTATTGAAACAAAGAGTTTCAATGCATTTCCCCATCTCATTCACTCCACTTGGATCCTATGATTGGCCTCTCTATCACCCAAGCTGGTTGCACTTTTGGCCAAAATTTTGAGATCAAACAGCTCATGGATTAAACTTCCTTTATTTCTAGAAGTAAAACTAGGTTGCCTTTCTTTTTTATGTGTATATGTTTTAGTAATTAACTAGACTCAAAAACTAAAACATAAAATCCATGCAACCTGAAGGAAAATGATTGAGTTGCATTATTAACTGAAAATGCCAAACATCTACATTTAGAAAATGCATACCAACGGCAACCAATTCAAATATTTTTCCAGCCTTTCCATAATGCAAGAGGCTATGTAATCATTTTCTGAGCTACTCTGAGGTTGGACTTTCTTCCATCAACCTTTAATCAATTAACAACATCACAGTAATCCTTGTCCTGTAATATCTTGTCACTGCCACATGTGGCCCTACAAAAGTTTCCTTCCCACATGAATAAGTGTATCTTTACATTCAACAGTAATAAATATTTCATTTTTCTGTTCTCCAACAAGTCAACATAGACTCATAGTTCTCAAACAAAGAACTCAATGTTAAATGCACAAATCAACAAAAAAATACTTCATAGGTAAATGAATAACATGGTAACCATATTAATGCTTCTCATTGGTTTTAACAACCGTCCCAAACAGGTGCACCAATCATCTACAGATGCAGCATCATCCCTCCTAGTGACAGCACTCAATGAAGGGCGGGACGTGATCATGGATGGAACACTCTCCTGGATACCATTTGTTGTGCAAACAATAACTATGGCCAGATGTGTCCATCGCCGGCGATATCGTATGGGTGTTGGTTACAAGCGAAAACCTGACGGGACTGTAATTGAGAACTACTGGGAGCAAATTGAAGAAGATCAATTGCAAGAAGGAGGGAAAAGGAGGAAGCCATACAGAATAGAGCTGGTTGGGGTTGTTTGTGAAGCCTATTTAGCGGTCATTAGAGGCATAAGGTACTGCACCATGGAAAACACTACAGACAGTTGTCTTAGTTTTAGTACGAAGTCTTTTCCCCTTTCACTGATATTGATTTTATCAAGAAATTCAATATTTACAGGAGAGCTATAATGTGTAGACGCGCTGTAAGGGTGCAGTCACAATTGAAATCCCACAAGAGATTTGCAAATGCGTTTCCAACATATTGCCAACTGGTTGACAGTGCTAGGCTGTATTCCACCAATGCTTTGGAAGGTCCACCTAAGGTGAATTAACTATCCCACAATTTCAATCTTAATTTACTTAACAGGTGACATAAAACTGAAAGGAACACCTAGTTCACCAAAGAATTTTAACTCTGGAACCTAAGGTCAGAACAGCTGGAACAGACTGGACCAATCTTGAATCACTCAGATAGCTATAAGTTCATGCAAGAAATGCTATTTGTAAATTGTTTGACATTTCAATACAAGAGGCTTCGTCATTGGTACAAAATTAGATGAGAAGAACTGGCTTTCTCTTAAAGCCATGAACCCTGCTCAATCTTTCAGGAAGATCATAAGCAGGCTTACCACTAGGCTAATTTTGTTGGAAAAAAACCATAGTAGTATGAAAAACAGCTGATACTGTTGAAAAGTAGCAATCTACTAATAGAACTCCTTTCTAGGCATGCAAACTTGCATTTTCTTGTTCAGGACTGAACTCATTCAAGTGTCTGGTTGTAGAATTGGTGAGAGAGTGGTTTTGAACCCTCACAAGTCCAAGACAACTAAGTTGAGATTAAACCAAACCTAAGCGGAGAAAAATTCCAGCAGCCTAGTTTACTCCATGATAATCCTAAAACTGAAATCTAGGAGGAAGAGAAAATAGCCTTGTCTGTTACAGATAACTGCAGGCTGCAGCATGATAAACAAATAAATTGTGAAGGAACTTCATTGCTAGCAAAATTACTCCATGCAACCAATTATGTAATATTAACATGAAATTTTTTGTAAAGTTGATAGGATGGAAAGAAAGAGAGAGAACCTTGCTAGTTGATCCAGATGAAATTGACTGTTTAAAGAAAGTGGGCAGGCTGAATGAAGAAGCTGAGTCCATATATGAACTTTACAAGCACCCCAACCCGGCGTGTGAAGCTGGTTCAATCTGGAAAGACATTGTACTATCACCTTCTAGACAATATATTCAAAAGGAGCTGAAGTTTACCATCCAGAAAGTGGAAAGAATGACGCAGCACAAAAAGAGTTAAAAGCTTATTAATATCCACCAAAAAATTTACATGCTGAAGGAGGTTTCTCAAACCTTTTTCTATAGTTATGACCAAGAATGTCTACTAAGGTTGTATTAAATCATGAAGAATATGTGTAAATTTTTTGTTACTAGCATAGCTCAGTTCAGACTCTGGAACTGGAAAACAGAATATTCCCATTAATTGTTTCAAATAATCTACTAATATCGGGAGGTGTGGGGCTGAGCATTGGAACTCCAAAGAGGAATTTAAAAGTAAAAGAAAGAGGAATTACAGCAGCAACTTAAGTGAGATAAATTCTTACTTCACAATTCAATTAACGCAGGCTTTGCGTGGTTGCAATTACAATCAAATTTAAAGACATGCATCCACACAAACATGCACATCTACAACAAAAGATGAGTATGGATGCTAGCTTTCAAGCAATAAATAAGCAGAATAAATATGATAATAACCAAAAGGATCTGCAGCATGAGATAATGCAGACCACTATCAACGAACCTGGACATCCCATTATTTTCCTTAATTACAACTAAGTACCTTTTCAACGCTCAAATAAAAAATGAATTGTTTAGCAAATGGTTGTCAATTGATGACCCACCCATAAACATGAAGAAATAATGGTAATCCAGATTGTGAATGAAATATGTAACTAGGATCACAATTTATGATACCTGGAAGTTAAAAGTGAAGCATTTCACATATTCAAAAGAATCCCCATTTTCGGTAGAGTGATTCTGCAAATACAAACCACTGTAATAATGAAACCACAACAATTTTTTCCCTTTTGGAACTGTTCTATAAAATACCATATTGTAGAGTTGCTCTTGAAAAACAATTGTTCTAAATAGAAGCTGCTCTGAACAACAATTGTTCTAAACATAGTTCTTGAAATACAATTATTCTAAACAAAAGTTATGGACATTAGCTATTATCAAGAGGAGCCATTCTAAAATGATAGCTACCTTGGATGACAACTGTTCTAAATGAAGCCTTGTTCTGAACATAGTTGTTTCAAATTTAGATTCTCAAACAATAATTGTTCTAAACATTAACTATTCTAAACAAGAGTTGTTCTTCCAGAAGAGATATTAATAGAAGCAACTCTGCTACTTGTTTCGAGTTAAACTTTGTTACTATCTTTGGAAATGTAAGTTCCTAAAGCATAATCTTAGTTATCTCCGAAAAAAGATAAGATATTAGTAGCCAAAACAAACTATCTACACACATCTACTACTTAAAAGGGCTGGAAAGATTAATGAAAGCCTTGTTAATATCACTGATGTTTAGAGTTTGTATGAGTTTTGTACAGCAAAGAACGAGAAAGATAAAATGGAATCATTGTCAAAAATAAAAAGAAAATAAAGAAATTTTCAAACGAAAGCAATCAAGATGTAGCACCAAGGAGGCAAGTTTCCTTATTAATCCCCTCAAGAAGGTAACGGGAGGAGACACCAATCCTGAAACAATCCATCTCAAAAGCAGGTCATGGTGAGGATTTTGTGAAGACATCAGCAAGTTGAACACCAACAAAACTGTGAGCAACAAAAAGATCTTCCTCATGAATCTTGGACTAAGCAATATGATAATTAATTTCAACGTGTTTCATGGAGAGTAAAACACAAGATTGACAAACAAATGTAGAATCGAGATTATCACAGTAAAGTGGGAGAGGATTAGGCAATGAATAGACAACTCACGAAATAAATTTATGACCCAACAGAGTTAGGCATTGGCATTCAAGATGGCACAATATTCTGCTTTTGTTGATGACCGCGCAATGCCCTACTGCTTGTGGGAAGCACAATATTCTGATCATCCTTGTTTCAGCCCCAATTTGCATCAAGGAAAGCCCATTAGGGGAGAATCTCGATAGATGAAGAGACCATGATCAGTAGTGCCTTGAAGATACCTCAACACATGCTTGAGGGCTGTCAAGTCTTGTTCAGTCGGCTTGCTTGAAAACTGAGCTAACTGATTTACAACAAAGGCTAGATCAGATCTTGTAAACTGAAGGAATTGAAGGAATCCCAGTATGACAAGATACTCATTTGGTTTCAAGAGTGAGGAATCTTCTCATTGACTCAGTGAGAATTTAAGAGATATATTTATTGCATTGGCATGAAATAACTTTTGCTCGATCAGGAACATCTAAAATGTAGTGATGTTAAAACAAAAATAAGCCATTATGCATAAAGCAGGCTTCAATACCAAGTAATCTATATCACCAAGAGCCCTCAACAAAAACCTATAATTAATATAGCCTCAAGAAACTTATTAATAGTATTCAAATTTGGACTCCTGATAATGAAACCATCAACATAAACCAAGAGGTAAATGAGTGCGCCTGAGTATCTTGAAACAAAAGGAGAATTATCAGATTGTGCTGGCTTAAGACCATAGATAGCCTTATGCAGGTGACAAACATGTCAACCAACCTTGGTGGCTGGCTCATGAAGACTTCTTCCTCTAAAGGATCCACTAAGGAACATATTGTGAAAGTTAATTTGTTGAAGTGGCTAATTGCTAATCACTACAAGAGAAAGTAATATCCAGATTATAATATACTTATGACAATAGGTGAAAAGTATCTCCATAGTCAATCTTAGGTCATTAGCTAAAACAATTCACAAGTTAAGCCTTGTAATTAATGGTGCCATCGGGACTGAAATCCCCATTTCCATCCAACCACATTCTTAACTTCTTTCGTGACCAACAACCATGTTCCCTGTTTCTCAGGACACTAAGCTCTGCTTGCACACCTTGGGACCAACTGAGGCCTTTGAAGAGGCTTCACAAGTGGGATGGAGAAGCATCGGTTATGGAGAAAGGTTTAGTGGTATGGCTTAGGGTTCGTGATACCAGAAGAAGGGCTGGAATAACTAATTGCAGCCTTGCCATACACAAATTTTGTACAGCAGAGAATAAGAGAATCATTGATAAAATAAAAAGAAAATTAAGAATCATCACTATAAAGGAAAGCAATTAAGAGATAATAACAAAAAGGAAAGTTGCCTAATTACTCCATTCATTCATTTTGCCCCAACTATATTAACTAGTTTTTCACTCCATGAAAAACCTAAAAGAAAAGCAAGCAATGAAGCATGTTAAATAACCACGTTTATAAGCATCAAGGCTCGACCACAACTCCACTCAACACAATTCAATAATTAGGTGAAGCTTTTAGGTTAGAAAGTAGAAACCAAAATCGAAATAAGAATGCAGCGACTCGTATTCCAAATAAATGCAGCTTTATAATTGCTTAAAAACTAGGCAAACTTGACAGTCACAATTTAAACCAGGCATGATGAATTTGATCAGCCGTGCCAGCTACATCATTGTTCCACTTAATTATACGCATTTCAATATTTTAGGATCAACAAATTCGTAAAAATCCTCGACCTTGGCTTCCAGTTTCGAAGCAGTGTAGCTGCACAGAAGCTAATTTCTTCAGAGCATTCCGCGCAACCTCTTACAGGCCACCGTTTCTTTGAATCTAGTCCACCAAGCAACCCTATAAATAAAAACCCTAGGCTTCTTAATTTGCAATCTATTCCCTGGTGGGCAATGCATAAAGAACGAGTAGAACAATAGAATGCGGATAATATAATAAAATATCAGGGAGCTCTGATTTCATCTCATAATCCATTCAACTGAAAAATTACATCTAAAATTTGCTTTAAAAACTAAGGAATTTAGAAATTTAGCGTCAATCAACAACAACAACAAAAAAACAACCCCTCGAAGAACAGTTCAATAACAGATGTCATATTTTCCTGGGTATGGACCCAAATACACCCACTAAACTTCACTCGAATTTACAAAACTACCCCTACGTTGACCACCTTCTCTTCTCTCATTTCTTTCCCCTCCTCGACGTGGCTTTCTTCGCCGGTGACTTGACACTTTTCGGCTTTACACTCTTCGCCGGAGCTTTTTTAGCCGCAGGAGCCTTTTTCGCAGCAGGCTTGGGAGCAGCAGCCCTCTTTCCGGGAGACGTCCTAGTTGAAGTCCTCGAAGCCTTAACCGGCTTATCCTTAGGATTGGCTGCAGCTTTTGACTTTGTCCCTGGAGTGGCCTTCGGCTTCACAGAAGCCACTGCCTTAGTCTTGGCTGGAGCAGCCTTCGCCTTAGAAGTAGCCTTTGGCTTAGCCGCCGGCTTACTCTTAGCCTTCGAAGTAGTTTTTGCCTTAGCCTTAGCTTTGGGAGTAGCTTTTGTACTCTTCCCTTCCTTAGGCTTTGAGGCAGGCTTAGACTTCGACTTAGTAGTAGCCGGTTTCCTTTTTGCAGGAGCAGAAGCAGCAGTAGCCGTCTTCGAAGACCTAGCCGAGGGAAGTTTATACGAAGCCTTAACTTTAACCAACTTCCCAGCAGCCACAAGCTTCTTCAAATGGACAAGCAGAAGCTTCTTGAAATTCCCAGGAAGATTCTTCTGTTTCTCTTCAATGAACTTAGCAATGGCGTACTGACTTGAACCTGTCCTCTCTTTCAATGTAACGATCGCATCTTTGATCATCTGTAACAAACCAATCAAGTATCAATACGCAATCAGACACAGAATACCAATAAAAAAAACAAATAACAGTATATTTTGTGAATCATGAAGTACCTCTTCGTAAGGAGGATGAGTAGGAGCAGCCCTTGGTTTCCTAGGAGCTGCAGCTTTCTTGGTTTTGGGTTCTTTGGCTTTCTTTGCTCTGCCGGATTTTGAAGTAGCTTTGGTCTCAGCAGTCTTGTCCTCCTCCGTCTCCGGTGCTGGGTCTGCCACGACTGCCGGCTCCTCGGTTGCCATTTGCTAAACGATGTAGACAGGAGGAATCTGGAATTAGGATTAGGGTTTCAGGAAAAATTGGGGAATCGGAAATAAGTTGATAGGGGTATTTTGAATCTAATCTCAAAGCGAAGATGTACTGGTAATTTCGTTGTGGGAGGAAGGTGACGGAAATGAAGGGATTTAAATAGTCAAATGTGAGAAAGACGGTATCCATAAGATGAATTTTGATTGGTGGAGACAACTATCACGCGGATCCCTGTCTGTCTTAATTTTAAATACGGATCGTTGGATAAGGCGATATCTACGGTTGAAGATGAAGGGGCGCAAGGGAATGGGTGGGGAGGAATGAGGAAGAATTGATGTTTTGAGCATTTTAGGTGTGCTTTTGGTCTCGATTGATTTGACCATGACTTAAGTTATAGCTAATAATTTTTTTTGAAATTTTTTCCATTGTTAAGTTTATAATATAAGCTTTCTAATGAATATTTTTACATATTTTTTGGACAATTCATTTGTAAGATATTTGATTTTGAAGCTACATTGGTCAAAACCATGGTTTACCATGATGTTATTGTGGTTTAGGAGGAATTTAAGAAAATGCTTATTATGAATCCAAAATTTTTGTATCTTATTTGATAATAGATTAACAAAGGAAACTAATGCTTCAAGAATCATGAAATTTGGTTAAGAATTGGATGGAAATTTTTCACTTCAAATGTTGTTGAAGTTGAACATGTCCTATTGGCATGTGTGACAATACACACATCATTCAATTCATGGCAAATCAAAAATTGGAACCATATTTAATCCAAAACAAAACTTGATTTGTTATGTTATATGTGACATTATTCATTACATTTGTTAACCTTGAATCAAATAAAAATTGTATATCCATTAATTAAGGTAGCAATGTAAATTTTTCTTTTTTAACATGTGAACATTTGCTTAGCATGTATGCTCTATTACTATTGTCTATTTACACATTTCCTATTCTCAAATCTTCATTCTAATTTCAAAGTTGTACTGCACCACATCATATCTCATCAAAATAGCCTATAGAATGCTCGGGTTTCTCAAAAGCATTACATCTAAGCATATTTATTGATTTGGAGCAAAATCTTCATTTGATGTTAGTATGATTCTATTCAATGTAAAATTTATATGTAAGTTATGCATTAACTTTTCCACCTAAATGAAACATGTTAATGTTGATTTAAAGCCATATATATGTAAGCCCATTATAAGTACAATTAAGTTAATTTATCATCTAATTTTTTGTTACAATGATTAGTATCTTCCATGTTGAACCTTTAACCTTGGAGAATTGAAAATGTTTGTTCAAGTATAAAAACATGATAAGTAAACATCTTCTAAGACTTGTTTGATGTTAACCTTGGAGGATTAAAAACCTTTTGTTTAACAACATCTTCAAAGCCATGCTTGATGTTCTCATGTAAAATTTTCAATGGCTTTAAAAAGTTAATTTAATAATTAGATTTGGGTGTAATTACTTATAATTACATATGTGATATATATGAGTAATTATTAAAATTAATAGATCTCATTGAACTGAGTTTATTAAGAGCACTCAATTACTTGCTTTGATTCTTACAAGGGGTTGAGAATTAAGGAGTTGCGTGAAGTAATTAGCCATAATGAACTTTAAACTTCTTTTTAATTCATTTTATAATTATATAACTATGAAATTACAATTTGTACTATAAAATTTTATAGAGAAATTAAGATATAATTACATTCTACTAGCTAAATACATATAGAGAATTAGAACTCTTAATAGTTACAAGATGGAGTAATTATTATCCTAACAATTACACTTTTTCGTAATTACTTTGACGTATCCATATATGCCTTTACGATACATTTGATTCAATGAAATGGAATAAAATAAGAATTTTGTAACCGTTCAGTGGGAATAGAATAGCGAGATAATAGGTTTCATGTTGTTTGGTTGGTTGAATAGAATAAACATGTAATAGTATTACATTGTTTAGTTGGGTAAAACAACATTTCATAATAGGTAAGGAATAGACTTAAAATGACAATTTATCATTAGATTAAAATAATATTTTATCTATTTTCTTATTAGTAACTTGTAATTTTTAAAAGCATTATATTTATTAATAAATAAAATTCTAATAATTTATTTATTCCTTTCAAAAAATAATAAATTATTTATAAAAATTTTAATGTGAATTTATTAAAATATTTTATAATTATTATAAATATTATATTAAAACATGATTCTAAAATAATAATTGTACATAATATATAATATTTAGCATGTTAAAAAATATTACAATATAAAAAATATTATTTATAGTATTCAACAATTATATAAATATTATTTTAATATATGATACAAATATTAAATGTTATTTAATTGTGAGAACTATTGGGTTTTTATTATGTGATGCGAGTCTTAAAATCCAATTTCAGACTCATGGATGTGATAGGCTTGCACTACCTCAATGCTAACAATAAGGTCAATTGCTAAGCAAATCAAACCAAGATTCGATTAAAGACAATATGTGAGGATGAATCATTTCGAGGAAACGAGGAATGATACATGCACGAAATGAGTGAAATTTATTAAAGTCAATTCAACTAAGTTGTCAATTTCAAACTGAAAAGATTAGTCAACTTGCGACAAATTTTTTGATAGGATCCAGATATTTATGGGTTTAGATGCCTACATAGTTTTTGAAGATCTATCTCTTAATTTTGAAATGCACTTCGAATCACTCAATTTTGAGTTCGGGAGCTCAAATTATGATTGTTTTAGTGAAGACTATGTGAGCAAAATTTATAGACGGGATTATGACATGAATTACGAGTTTCAGGCTTTTAAGTCGAGTTTGAATCATATTGGGTTCAATTTTTAGGCTTAATTTTATTATATATGAGCCTAATATTGTATTTATTAGGTATTATTATTTTATTACTTATTTATTCTAAATTTTGGATATTGTTTAAGTATTTTAAGTTGTTTAGGAGTTTTTGTTTCTTAGTCAAATAAAAAGTTTAGTTTAAAACTATTTCTTATTTAGATTAATTAAAGTTTCAGTATACTTTACAGTTTTATTTAAATGTACTTAGTTAGTCTATAGAAAGGCTTCTTCCTTGTTCATTAAGCACATGATTGTTTTTATTAATAAAGTTTTTGACATTTTTAATTTCTTTGTGCAAGATTTCTTTCTTGTAATTTTCAGAATTATTTTTCTTCTCGATTTTCTTCAAAGAGTCGTGGGAATTCATTCTTCATCTTTCAATTTGTCAATGATTATTTCTTGGAGGGTTGATTAGAGCCATTAATTTATTTGTCAAGTATTATTTCTTGAAGGGTTGATTAGAGCCATTAATTGAGTTTGTTGGCGTTTATATCTTAAAGGGTTCAGTTGGGCACTTATCTATCTATCCATCACATCTATTGGTTTATTCGATCCCTCTTCCACGTTCAAAATTTCGTTTATTTATTTAATTTTTTTATTATTTTGAATATTTGTTCTTAGTTCTTAATTTTTTTTTTGTTTTTTTGTTTTCTTTTCAGGTCAGATCTAAATCTTCCTTTTTCTAGTCGAACAACTTGAATACGATCCTTCTTCTGCTTCCTCCACCCAATTTTGTACCATTTGTTATCAAATTTAGGCGTTTTAGGTGTTATTTGTGTTCTTACAAACTGATTTCCAACAAATAACCTCAAAATAATTTTTTTCTTTTTACCCAGAAAATTTTTCAGAAAAAATATTTTCAGTGGGTAAACGTTTTCCAAATGATCTAAAGTTTAACATACTGATTCTTGGAACTCTATTAGAATATAAACAAATATTTCTCACAAAAAAAATGATCGAAAAGTGCAAAAACAAAACAAAAAAAGAAAAGAAAAGAAATATTTTGTGGGTTGAATTTCATGCTAAAATTTTCCAAATCAGATCTACATTATTTGAGGAGAATCCAGTTTAAATTTTGTGATTTTTGGAAATCAGGAACACCTCGAACAAAAAAAATCAAGTTGTTTTCTATTGTTTCGGGTTTTCAGTTGGGTAGTTTATTTTCTTTAATTTTAGCATTAAATTTTCTTTATTTTTTACTTTTCTTATTCTTTTACGTATTCTAACACATTTTCACTTCTTGTGCTAATAGCTACGGAAATAGTTGTCTCTCCTTTTTTCGCGCAACTTACTTTCTTTAGAGTCGAGTTTTTCTTTGGCTTCTTATAGCCTTAGGTCAACTTTGTTAGAGAGTGATGCCGCACCTTTTGAATATTATTGAGTTTGATTACTCTTTAAAATTTGCATGTAAGAAAATCTTAACTTCTTTTCTTTACATCTTAGAGTTGTTTATTTTTTATTGCGAGTGTATAACGGTAAGGTTTAATTTTCTTTGATCAACATTTGTTTCTTTTTTTTTTACCATTTTTATTTCAGCCTCTAATAATGGTACACAAACATAGTATGGAAGAGGTTCTGGAACCTCCTACTAATGGATTGTCTTGTAGTGCAACAATCCTTTAGCATTCAAGTAATAGATGATTTTGGTAACGTCTCAAACCTGACTTAGATGTTATGGTCGAATCTCGAAAGTCACATTAACAACGCTTGAAATTATTTACTTTTTGAAATTTACTAGGGTTGAGGTGTTTTGTGAGAACTTAAAATTTTGAATATTTAATGATTTTGTTTCTTTGAAAAAATATTTATTAAAAATATAATCTTTTGAAAGTAAAGTGCGACATTATATTATAATGTCATTTTAAGTTATTTGAAAATAAATATTTTGTATTATAATGATTTATTAAAAAGGTTTTGGGTAAAAATCTTTCACAACGGACTTTCATAAAACTACTTAGAAAATTATGAATTATAATTTTGTTTTAAACCATGTAAAATCGTAAATAATTTAAATAAACCTCATATTTTAAAATACTTTAAATGACATAAATTTTTTATGCATACATATCAATTCTAAGTTATAAAATAACCAAAAACCCAAAATAAAAGAAGTGTTCAAAGTGCAAAGTCCACAAACAGAAACCATAAGTTTAAAAATCCATAAAATAAACTATCCGAGAGGCTCCACCGAGTGTTGAATCCAAGCCCTATGTCTAAGTATTACTTGAAAGGTTATAACACTAAAGGGGGTGAGCTTTTAAAGCCCAGTGTGGGTTTTTTAACAAGTAAATGTAAATAAACACACAATCATTAATCAAATAAATATTTCACTTGATGTACATGATCATGGCGATGTTGTTTTATATAACATTTATGCAAATTTATTTAAAACATCCTACCCATCACCGTTACACACCACAATCTAGTTCCCCAGAACTCGTCTATCTAAACACTCTAATTTATGAATAGTGTCACAGTAATGCAGATAAACTGCCACTTAATAATATTGTGGACAAGCCACCACTTTTGCAGATAAACTGTCACTTCTTCCTCATTTCACATATCCCACCCCATGCATGTGATATGGCCACAAAAATCACCTTTTCACTTTAAAAATTAATTTTTCACTTTGGCATGTGAGACATGCTCATTATATAACTCATCACTTAAAATCACAGAGGCATACTTAACATGCTAATCACATATTTACACGATATATATATCAATATTTCAAATATTATAAATAATGAGAAACTCACATATGCCATAACATCACATAACATGATAATGAGATTTTCATACATTTATATCAATAATAATCATCAAGATTACACATCATACAAGTCACAAAAACAACAGTTTAGTTTCACTTACTTGGATATTCCAATTCAATGGGTTTTTATTCCTCTTTTCGAATACATAAAGTATTCTTGATAAGAACCATTTAATAATACTAATAAAATTTTAGCAACATGAAACATATTTTCATATATTTTTTAATTAATGTAGAACCCACACCTGATTGTAGATTAGATGTGTTACAACTCTCTAAGACGCCTACACTTGGATCTATCCAATGGATCACCCTTGTGAATTAAGAATCATGATTCCTTTCACGAGTTTGACAATTTTCCATGTTGATGTTGACCGGCCTTTATCTAGGTCGAAAAGGAGAGATCGGTGGATCGTCTTGATTTTGATCCAAAAAAATTGAACGATCTAAAGAGATGGTTGATTAAGAGTAAGTTTACGAAATAAAGACTTAGAATTTAAGAAACCAAGTGAAATAAATAGTGCAGAATTTTATTTACTAAAAGAAATGATATAGGTTGAAAAATGATGAAGGAAATAAGAGGAAACACAACTATCGACGGTGGTGTTACGGTAACAACGATGGCGGTGGTCCAGTGATAAAGGCGGTAGTTCGACGGAGGAGAAGAAAAGAATATGGGTTCGATCACTCACTTAAAAGAGGAGAAGAGAGAAGAGAGAAAAATAAGAAAAAGAGAGGAGTTTGCGGTGGTGTGCGGTAGTTGTCGCGGTGGTGGAGAGTGGCACTAAGGGTGACGATGGAATAAAAAAAAGAAGAGAAGAGGAGTATGAGTGATGAAGTGGTGGTGTTTAAGTTGAACAGTGGTGGCTAATGGTGGAGGAAAGGAGGCCAAAGTCAAAATAATGGTGGTTCAAGGTGGTGCAAAAGGGAAAGGGGAGAGAAAAGAGAGGAGAAAGGAGGGGAATGGCAATGAAAAGGAAAAGAATGAAAAGATGGAACAAAAGAGTGTTCTTCATCTTGTTTAGGTTCAATGAACATCATATAAGGTACGGATGAAGAAAATGGTATGTTGAGGAGATAAAGGAGCAAAAAGGGGGATCATAGGAGTGAAAAGGGGCTTAATAAAAGAAGGTTGACTCACACATAAGGAAAGAATTTTCCTCATGCATGGTAATTAGGTTGGACAGCAAGGAGTGTTCGCACTAGCTGAAGTTGTCAAAAAAATTAAATAAATATTTGGAAGTGTGGGGAATTGAACATAGGACCTTTAGGAAACTAATTAAGCTCTTAATAGAAAATATTTAAAAACATGGGATGACTTTTGCTAAGGGTTTAAAACAAATTTGCACCAAATAGAAATTAACGAGAGGGAAGAGATTCGAACTCAAACCATCAAGGACGGCTCCACCACTACTCAATCACTATAATTGATATTTATTTATTATCAAATGTGCTAAGGTCATTTAAAAAAAATTCAAACGTGACCATTCTCGATTCATTAACCTAATTTCTACTAACTTGATTTTTGGGATGTGACAATTTTGGTGAAGTGCAAAGGACTAAAATCTTCCACTCGAGGTGATTGATTCAAGGAAAGTTATGTTCTTTTATTGTTGATAGTGGTAGTTGTGCCAATGTGGTGAGTAGTTTTTTAGTGGATACTTTATCTTTACCTTGTCAAAACCATCCTAAATCATATCACTTACAATGCCTTAAAGAAGGTTTGGAAGTTAAGGTAGTTAAATAGTCCTTAATTGCATTCAGAATTGGGAATTGTTCTGACGAGGTCTGATATGATGTAATTCCCATGCATGTCGCCCATTTTCTTCTTGGAAGACCATGGCAATATGATCGTGATGTGGTATGCCGTGGAAAATTGAATCGTTACTCCCTTGTGTTTAAAGGAAAAAAGAATACAGTTTAGCCCTTTTGGAGCCCAAATATGTTATAAGGACAAATTGAAAATTATATAGAATTGAATGGAGAAAGCGAAAGAAATATCGTATGTAAGTTGTTCGACTCGAGAAAGGAAGATTTGGATCTGACCGGAAAAGAAAACACAAAATAAATTTAAGAAAACAACGAAAACAAAAATAACTAAATTAAGAAATTTAAAAACTAAGAATAAATATACAAAATAATAAATAACTAAATAAATAAACGAAATTTAAACGTGGAAGATGGATCGAATAAACCAATGGATGTGTTGGATAGATGGATAAGTGTCCAATTGAACCCCAAAAAATTTAATTATTAACTCTAATCAACCCTACACAAAATAACCCTTGGCAAATTCAAGGATGAAGAATGAATTCCCACGAGTCCTTAAACAAAATCGAGAAGAAAATTATTTTTAAAAATCACAAGAAAGAAATATTACACAAAGAAACTAATAGAGTTGAAAACTTTATTAATGAAAACAGTCATGTGCTTAATGAACAAGGAAGAAGCCTTTATATAGGCTAGCTAAGTACATCCAAATAAAGCTGTAAAGTATACTAATACTCTAATTAATCTAAATAAGAAGTAGTTTTAAACTAAGCTTTCTTGTTTGACTAAGAAAAAAAACTCCTAAACAACTTAAAATACTTAAACAATATCCAAATTTTGGAATAAATAAATAAATAAATAATAAAATAATAAAACCTAATGAATACAATATTGGGATAATATATAATAAAAGTTAATCCTAAAACCCGAACCTAATATGATTTAAACTTAAATTAAAAGCCCGAAACCCGTTATTCCTATCATAATCCCATTTAGAAATTCTACTCGCGTAGTCTTCACTAAAATGGTCATATCTTGAGCTCCCAAACTTAAAATTGAGTGATTTAAAGTGCGTTTCAAAGCTCAGAGATAGGTCTTCAAACATTATTCAGGCATCTAAGCCCATAAATGCCTAAATCCCATCCAAAAATTTGACTCAAGTTGACTAATATTTTTAGTTTGAAAATTGACAGCTTGGCTGAGTTGACTTTAATAAAATTCACCCATTCCTTACATGTATCATTCCTCGTTTTCTCGAAAAGATTCATCCTCACATATTTTCTTTGATCAAATCTTGGTTTGATTTGCTTGACCTTTGACCTTGTTGTTGGGCATCGAGGTAGTGTAAACCAATCACATCCATGAGTCTAAAATTGGGCCTTGAGACTCACATCATTCTATACAAGTGCTAGAAGGTAAGAAAAGTAAGGATACATTGGAAATTGAAACATGCAGACATACCTTGAATGTTTTTTATAAGTTAGCTATTGATGCTTTGAAGTTAAACCGGAATCACTTTAGGACCAAATTGCAAAGATTTCAAAGGTTAGAACGACATCGTGACGAGACTTTCTCCATGTCGTGATGTCATCAAAATAGCATGTCACACCACGACGTCAAATCACTTGTTGCTAGGACGTCACAAACTATTAGCCAACATTGCGACAAGGGGAAATCGATGTTGGGAAGGGGAACCTGTTTGGTGCAAAAATAGGTCATTTGGTGTTTGTTTGAAATCAACATTGTAAATAGGTCAAAATAATACACTTAGAACAGTTCATACCTATTCAAAACATACCAAATTCACCACCACATCATAACATACGTTAACTTCTCCACTTAAATGAAACATGATTTGTTATTGTAAATGCATGCGAATATTGATCTAAAGCCATATAAATGTAAGAAAATTTTATTTTGTACTTTTAAATTATGCCATTATAAGTATAATCGAACCAATTAGTTATCTAGCAAGAGCATTAGAACAATTAAGTTAATTTATCATCCAATTTTTCGTTACAATGATTAGCATCTTCGATGTTGAACCTTTAACCTTGGAGAATTGAAAATGTTTATTCAAGTATAAAAACATGATAAGTAAACATCTTCTAAGACTTGTTTGATGTTAACCTTGGAGGATTAAAAACCTTTTGTTTAACAACATCTTCAAAGCCATGCTTGATGTTCTCATGTAGAATTTTCAATGGGTTTAATAAGTAACTTAGTAATTAGATTTGGGTGTAATTACTTATAATTACATATGTCATATATACGAGTAACCATTATAATTAATAGGTCTCATTGAATTAAGTTATTAAGAGCACTCGATTACTTGCTTTGATTCTTATGAGAGGTTGAGAATTGAGGAATTGCGTGAGGTAATTAGCCATAATGAACTTTAAACTTCTTCTTTTTTTTTTAACTCATTTTGTAATTATATAACTATGTAATTACATTTTGTACTATAAAATATGATATGAGAAATTAAGATATAATTATATTCTATTAGCCAAATACATATACAGAATTAGAACTCTTATAGTTACAAGATGGAGTAATTATTACCCTATCAATTACACTCTCGCAATTACTTTGAGGTATTCATATACGCCTTTACGATAATTTGGTTCACTGAAATTGAATAGACTAGGAATTTAATAGATGTTCAATGGGAATAGAATAATTTGATAATAGGTATTATGTTGTTTGGTTGGTTGAATGGAATAAACATGTAATAGTATTACATTATTTGGTTAGGTAAAACAGCATTTCTATATTAGCCCGATTTTGGGCCTAGTCGGAACAGTGGTTTTGGGGCCACAAATTCGATAAGGAAAATCTTATTTTTATTATATTTTTATGGTCTACAAATTCGACAGTGGTTCTGGGCACTCAATTTAGTCAAAAGGACTAAATTGTAAATAGTGTAAAAGTTGAGTTCCACATGTTAGAAGTGTCCAATTTCTATGAAATTTTAAATTTGAGGTCCTTAAATGGTAATTAGACCATTTGTTAAATTTTTGGAAAAAAAATGGACATGAGATAAGTGAAATAGGATATTTTTTAAGTTAGGGGCATTTTGATAATTTGGTAATTAAATGGACTAAAAGACAAAATAAAAGCCAAAAACCCTTTTCCATCTTCTTGCTTGGCCGAATTTAGCATGGGGGAAGCCATGGCTAGGGTTTTCAAGCTTTCAAGCTCAATAGTAAGTGCATCCAAGCCTCGTTTTTAATGTTCTTTACATTTTTGAGATTCCCGTAACTCGGTTTAGCTATTTCTACCATTATTTTGAGCTAGGTTTTGTGTTTAAAAATTTACCCGTGGATGACATGCATGTTCTTTGATGTCTAATGGTAGAATACGAATGCTCGGTGTATAGTAAACAGCTTTTACTAAGTGATTTTCGATGAAATCGCATAAAAGGACTAGTTTGTAAAAAGTTGAAAAAATGTATGAAAATGTGTGAACGAATGCAAATTCTGGACTACTATAATTATGAAAATGGTTCGGCTAGGTATAAAATACAAGGAAATTGAATAAAAATCATTTTACGAGCTTAGGGGAAAAAGTGTAAATATGACAAAGTTTAGGGGTAAAAATGTAATTTTTCTATAGTATGATTTTTGGGTCACAATGAATAATGTGACTAAAAAGTAAGCTAAATGTGATGTTATAGATCAAAGAAAACGAGGTTCAGACTTAGAACGGCAGAAAAACGAGTAACTGACGGTTAGGTCCCTTTTTGTCATTTTGATATCGAGGTAAGTTATTGTGTAAATAATACAACATTATATTATGTATTTAATATTTTGATATTGCATGAATTGTATATATATGTTTCTACAGATTCGATTGATGATGATTTGGTGAAGAATCGAAGAATGAGAATCCCGATTAAACCTTAGGAATAGAAAGGATACTTTGTCACGACATTAGATTAATAAGGTCTTGTATAAGACTGTATCTGGTATACGGACTCAGCACTGGATTGAGATCCCGTGTAAGACCATATCTGGGATATGGCATCGACATCCGTGTAAGACCACGTCTGGACTTGGCTTCGGTATGAAATCGTGTAAGACCATGTCTGGGACATGGCATCGACATGCGATCTCGTGTAAGACCATATCTGGGATATGGCGCCGACATTGATATGAGATCCTATATAAGACCATATTTGGGATATGGCATCGGCATCGACATACGATCTCGTGTAAGACCATACCTGGATATGGCGTCGACATCGATATGAGATCCCGTATAAGACCATATCTGGGATATGGCATCGACATCGACATGTGATCCCATGTGAGACCATATTTAGGATATGGCGTTAGTATCTTACTCCGTGTATGACAATTTCTAAGTATCCTTCGATATTCCAAGTGGTTCAACGGGATAAAGAACAAACATTTATGTTAAAGACGGTGAGAGAAATATAAAGTTGGTATGACAATATATATCGCAAAGAAAAGAGAAATAAAATAAAGAACACATAGATTTTACGTGGAAACCCTTTCGGGAAAAAACCACGGGCAGAGGAGAAGAAAAAATTCACTATGTCGAATTCGAACCATTACAAGAGGAATAGACTATGTCTATTTATAGGCTTGTAAAACCCAATTCTAATCAAAGTAAAAATATATTATGCTAATAAATGCTAAATATATTATACTCATAAATACTAAATATTCTAGAAAGAAGATATATTTTGTTTAACTTGACTTACAAGCAATATCTTAGAATTTGGGTCACACAAATTCTTCATCGCGAACTCTCAACGAGCAAGTTCTCCACCTCTTCCATAAAACCCCTTAAGGGTTTAACTTCAACAATGAACACCAACCAAGTCTAAGCAATGCTCAAACTTGGTTATAGGAAGTGACTTAGTCATCATATCTGTAGGATTTTCATAAGTACTAATTTTGCTCACAACATTATCACCATGAGCAATAATATCACGAACAAAATGATACCGGACATCAATGTGTTTTCTTCTCTCATGAAACATTTGATCTTTTGTAAGGAAGATGGCACTTTGACTGTCACAAAATACTGTGCTGATTTGAAGGTCTTCATTGAGCTCACTAAAGAGTCCCTTCAACCAAATAGCTTCTTTACAAGCCTTAGTAATCGCCGTGTACTCAGCTTCAGTGGTAGACAAAGCGACTGTGGTTTGCAAAGTAGCTTTCCAATTGATTGCACAACCTCTAATTGTAAAGACATAACCAGTGAGAGATCTTCTACTATCAAGGTCTCCAGCAAAATCAGCATCAACATACCCAATGACTCCATCTCTAGTTCTTCCAAACTGTAAGCAAACATCAATCATAAGTATCTTAAAATCCACTGAACTGCTTTTCAATGTTCTTTATCGGGATTCGCCATGTATTTGCTAACTGCACTGACTGCATATGATAAATCTAGAGGTGAACAAACCATAACATACATGAGAGACCCCACAGCACTAGAGTATGGAACATGTGACATGTACTCAATCTCATCATCTGATTATGGAGACAAAGCAAATGAAAGTCTGAAATGGGCTGCTAAAGGAGTACTAGTGGCTTAGCACTCTGCATATTGAACATGCAAAGAACTTTCTCAATGTACCCCTTCTGACTTAGGTATAATTTACTTGCTTTTCTATCTCTGAGAATCTCCATACCAAGTATCTTCTTTGCTGGTCCCAAATCTTTCATCTCAAATTCTTCACTTAGTTGGGCTTTGACCTTTCTTATCTCTCCTTTATCTTTTGCTGCTATCAACATGTCATCAACATAAAGAAGTAGATACACAAAAGAACCATCCCTGTTTTTCTTAAAGTAAACACAACTGTCAAAACTAATTCTTTTAAAATCACAAGAAGTCATAAAGGAATCAAACCTCTTGTACCACTGTCTTGGTGACTGTTTCAAACCGTAAAGGGACTTTTTCAGCAAGCAAACATAGTCCTCTTTTTCTAAGATTGTAAAACCCTCTGGTTGTTGCATGTAAATATCTTCCTCAAGTTCTCCATGCAAAAATGCAGTTTTTACGTCTAACTGCTCAAGCTCCAAATCATGCATGGCCACAATACCAAGCAAAGCTCGAATCGAACATGCTTCACAACTGGGGAGAACACATCTGTGAAGTCCACTCCTAGAATTTGACTGTAACCTTTTGCAACAAGCCTTGCTTTATATCTAGGTTCTTCAACTCCTAGAGTCCCCTCTTTCTTTTTAAACACCCATTTACAGCGAACAACCTTTTTACCTTTAGGAAGTTTCACAAGAGCTCATGTCCTATTTTTGTGGAGTGATTCCATCTCCTCTTGCATAGCAAACATCCACTTTTCTGATTCTTCACAGCTAATCGCCTTAGAATAATTAGACGGCTCTTGGTTTGCATCTATATCTTCGACCACATTTAAAGTATAAGCAACTAGATCAGCCTCAGCATACTTTTTTGGGGGTTTAATTTCTCTTTTAGTTCTGTTTTTGGCGATAGAGTATTGTGGTGAAGAAGCAACTCTATTCTCAATTTTTGTACTGGCTTGAGCAGTCGACTCTGTATTAATCTGATGCTCTACCTGCTTTTGATTTTCTTTATTGGTAGAGTCTTTAAGAGATGAGTTAGGTAGCATAGCAGTTTCATCAAAAACAACATCTCTGCTAATCACAACCTTTCTATTTTCAGGACACCATAACTTATACCATTTTACACCAGCTTTATAACTAAGAAAAACACATTTAATGGATCTCGGTTCCAATTTTCTATTATCAACATGAGCATATGCAGGACACCCAAATATCTTTAAATCAAAATAATTAGCAGGATTACCAGACCATACCTCTTGTGGAGTCTTTTTCTCAATGGCAACGGATGGAGATCGGTTGATCAAAAAACATGCAGTAGAGGCTGCTTCGGCCCAAAACAACTTTGGTAAGTTGCCATTTGACAACATACATCGAAACTTTTCCATGATTGTTCTGTTCATTCGTTCTGTAATGCCGTTTTGCTGTGGAGTATGACAAACTGTCAAGTGTCTCACGATCCTTTCTAACTTGCACAGTTTATTAAACTCATCAGAACAAAAATCTAAGCCATTATCTGTGTGGAGGTATTTTATTTGTTTTCTCGTCTATTTTTAATCATATTTTTCCAAGACTTAAATATGGAAAACACATCGCTTTTCTGCTTTAGGAAGAATGCCCAAACTTTTCTGGGAAAATCATCAATAAAAGTTAGCATATAATTAGCTCCACCTCTTGAAGGCCCTCTTTATGGCCGCACAGATCAGAATGAATATAATCTAACGTTCCCTTCGTGTTATGGATTCCTCTAGTGAATCAAACTCTCTTTTGCTTCCCAAACATGCAGTGCTCATAGAACTTCAGTTTGCAAATTCCTTGCCCATCAAGAAGTCCTCTTTTGCTCAATTATGCTATGCCATTCTCAATCATATGCCCTAGGCGCATATGCCAAAGTTTAGTAATATCATCATCTGACAAGGAAGAGGAAGCGACAGCTGCATCACCAATAACAGTAGAACCCTGCAAAACATATAACTTGGCAGTCTTTCTCTGCCCTTTCATCACAACGAGGGAACCTTTGGAAATCTTCAAATTCCCACTTTCAGCAGTGTATTTTTACCCTTTTGAATCGAGAGTACTTAACGAAATTAAATTTCTCTTCAATTCTAGAACATGTCGTACGTCACTAAGTGTTCTGACAACTCTATCAAACATCTTAACTTTAATTGTTCCAAGACCTGCGATTTTACACGAAGCATTATTTCCCATCAAAACAACACCTTCAGAGACTATTTCGTAATTTGTAAACTAATCCCGATTGGGACTCATGTAAAAGGTGTAGCCTGAATCAAGTATCCACTCCCCGCTCACTTTAGAATTGTTGACAGAAGCGACTAGAAGTTCACTATCGCTATAGTCTTCTACAACATCAGCTTCACCAGAATTTTTTGGTTGTTTTCCCTTTTGATTCACAGTCTCCCTTTTAATCTTGTTCTGTAGCTTATATCACTTAGATTTAATGTGCCCTTTCTTCTTACAGAAGTTGCAAGTTTTACCTATGTTTGAAGACTTCGATCTACCCTTAGATTTACCGCGAGGATTCCGTTCATGTGTCCTTCCACGATCATCATCAGCATTCCGATCTTGTCTCCCACGAACAATGAGACCCTTTCTCTGAGAGTCGAGTTTAACCACAAGATGCTTTATCTTATCATATGAGGTCAAAGAATCATAAACCTCATCAACTGTGAGAGACTCGCGACTATATAAAATCGTGTCTCTGAAGGTTGAATAAGATGGGGGCAACGAACAAAGTAGAATCAACCTTAGATCTTCCTTATCATACTGAACCTCCATGGCCTCCAAGTTTGAGAGAATTTCTTTAAACACTGTTAAGTGTTCATGCACAGACGCACCTTCCTCCAAACGATGAGCATAAAGATGTTGCTTCATATGCAACTTGCTGGTTAGAGTTTTCGAAATACATATTTGTTCTAGCCTCTTCCATAATGCAATGGCGGTCTTCTCCTTCATCACATCCTGTGAAATTTCGTTTGACAAATGCATATGTAATTGTGTTAACGCCTTTCGATCCTTGCGCTTCTTCTCTTCCTTCGTCAATGGCGAAGGCATCTTATCTACCCCTAACAGGGCTTCCTCTAAATCCATCTGTGCTAGAACTGTCTGCATCTTTATATGCCACAATGCGAATCTGGTGTTGCGATCCAACAGCAGAATTTCCTACTTCAAAGATGCCATTACCGTGATCGAGATGAAAAACCCGGAAGCTCGATACCAATTTGAGAAAAATATAAAGCCGGTAATGACAATATATATAGCAAAGAAAAGAGAAATAAAATAAAAAAACACACAGATTTTACGTGGAAACCCTTTCGGGAAAAAACCACGGGCAGAGGAGAAGAAAAAATTCACTATGTCGAATTCAAACCATTATAAGAGGAATAGACTATGTCTATTTATAGGCTTGTAAAGCCCAATTCTAATCAAAGTAAAAATATATTATGCTAATAAATGCTAAATATATTATACTCATAAATACTAAATCTTCTAGAAAGAAGATATATTTTGTTTAACTTGACTTGCAAGTAATATCTTAGAATTTGGGTCACACAACTCTAACAGACGGGAAAATGACTAAAGTGTAAATAGATGCGAATATGTGACGATTAAGTGCAAGTGTATGTATGTATACACTCATGAGCAATGTGCTCGGGATGTGATCGAATTTTGGTAAGAAGGTAAACAAGTAAGTTATAAATATGAGAATGACCTTATGATTATAACTACATGCTTATGATGTATGAATATGTGGGAAATGTGATTGATGATCATGTGTGAAGCTTTTAAGCCAATTTAAATTGAGAAATGAAATGTTCAAGTCTTTGTTGTTGATGTATAGGTTAAATTGGCCAATGAATGACTTGTAAATATTTGATGATGACTAGCTATTGGCATGGCTAACTATGGATATACTTTAGTGTTATATGTGTGTAAATGAGAATTAATACAAAGAAAACATGATAGAGTAAAATTAGCAATAAAACAGTTCAGACAGAAGCAGTTGTATCACTTTGAAAATTCACCAAAAATGGTGAAAAGTTGAATTAGAAGTTGAATAAGATATGAAATTAAAGCTTATTGAGTCTATTTTGGCATAAAAGAAACAGTGTAAGCAAAAGAATTTCATATTATGAGATATTTGAATTTTTATAAGATAGGGTCAGAGTGATTTCGTAATCCCCTGTTCTTACTTTGGGAATTCATTAAAAAATGTACAAAAATAATCAAGGGATAAAATTTATATTCTTGAATTTTTTAATGAGTCTAATTTCAACAAAAATAAACGAGAACATCATTCGAGTTCTGTACCACAAAAAAATAAATTTTTAGTGAAGAGGGGTTAGAACTGTCAGACAGCGAAACAAGGGAGACTTTAAAGAATAAACTGTACTGATTGGCTGAACCAAAAATTCTGGAAATTTTATGGTAAGAAGATATGTGAGTTTAGTTTCAAGGAAAATTAGCAGATCTTAATTTGGAGTTCTGTAGCTCTGGATAACAATAATTTAGTGACTATAACTTGAGTAGACAACTCAAGATGAACATAAATGAATTGTGAAATTTTATGCAATTATGATTGTATTACCTTGAGAACATATTGTGAGAATTGGTGAAAAACATGTTAATAAGTTGCTTATTATTTGCATACGAACTTACTAAGCATTGTAGCTTACTCCCTTTCCTTTCTCATATCTTATAGGGCTTTATGCTAACTCGAGTTAGAGATCACTGGAGATGCTATCATACTATCAAGCTATCATCGTAGGGTAAAAGTGAATACAGATCTCTTAAGTTTATGGCATGTACAGGGACTAGTCAATTGTGTATGTGTCATTTGGTTTGGCCAAATGTATTGGTTTATAATGGTAATATGATTCATTTTGTATATGACCATGAGATGTGGCTCATATTGGTTAATGAGTTGTAATGCCTATTTATATGTGTATGCTTATACTAAAGGTTTCATGTGATGTGGTCATGCGTGTTTGGTATGGATTGATTGAGGATGTGTTGATGATAATCATGGCATGAAAGTTTGATAAGTTTAAGCTAGGCAAAGTATGGTGCCTTATGCATGAATAAGATTATATGAATTCACTATGATCATGACTTGTTTGATGATGTTTAAGTGCTCAATTATGCCATGAAAGATGCCATTGAAGTTGTTTTTAAGTATGTGCAAATGAGGGTGCCAAATGGTTTGGTAAATAGCCATTTTTTTGGCCACACGGGCAGAGACACGGCCATGTGTCTCAGCCGTGTGGAGGACATGGCCCCGGGACATGGGCGTGTGAAGTCTGTATCTATTTTTTCAGAATTTAATTCGCCACACGGCCTAAGCACACGGGCGTATGACTTGGCCGTGTGACCCTATTTTGTTGATGACGTCATAAATAGAGAGTTACACGGGCTGAGAACATGTGCGTGTCCTAAGCCACATGGGCGTGTGACCCCTATTTTGATGAAAAATTTTCTAAGTCTTCTTAAAGTCTCCTAAGTTCTCGGTTTAGTCCCGAACAGTTCCCAATGATTGTTTTGGGCCTTGTGGGCCCATATACAAGACGATTTACATGTGAATGAGTGATTTTAAATTAAATGAAATTTTATAGCCCGGTTTTGTATAAATGTTTATGTTTAAGTCTAGTAATGCCTCGTATCCTGTCCCGGCGTCGAACACGAGTAAGGGGTGTTACAATTTCGTAATAGGTAAGGAATAGACTTAAAATGAAAATTTTATTGTTAGATTAAAATAATATTTTATCTATATTCTTATTAATATATTGTAATTTTTAAAAGCATTATATTTATTAATTTAATAAAAATTATAATGAATGATTTATTCCTTTCAAAAAATAATAAACTTTCTAATGTAAATTTATTAAAATATTTTTTATAATTATTATAAGAATTTCAAATTTACAAATATATATACATCTAAAGAGTCTATAAATATGAAAATAATAATGCATGTTATTGTAATAAAAATTTTTGGACCAAATACATGTTGCCATGTGTCTATTTAAAGTTGCTATGTGTTAGAAATGATAACATCAAATATCTTATTATTATTATTTTCTCTAATTAAATTAATTAAGATATATATTTGAAAATTAAATCCTTTTGTCGGGTTTTGGATCCCATAATGGGCGGCGCGGCTCAATTTTAAAAGGAAAAAAAAAAAAAAAAAGAAAAAAAAGAAAGAGAAATCTAAAATTAAAAAATTGAAACTGTCAAAAGGCCATTTTCACATTTTCGGTTATAAGCCAACGTGAAAATTGGTGGAAGAAGTGATATTAAAGAAAAAAGGATTAAAAATGTTTTCTTTTTCTTTTTCTCTCTCAAATATTTAGAGGACTTAAAAATGTAGTTTAAAAGGATTATTTTTCTACTCTCTTGAGTTTGGATTTAAAGTTGTGAAACATAGACGATTTTTGAGTATGTGATTTTGTTTTGGATCAATTTAACAATTATCTGTTATGTTTCCAAATTTTAATTCATTCTACGTTTTGAATACTAATTATGGTTAGTATCTTATTAGTATAATTTTACATCTTTCATAATTATTCTTTTAAATTCTTTAAGAATTATCTTATCTATAATTAATTTAAATTAATTAAGAGATAATTAAATTAAAGTTATTAATTGATATACAATGAATGATATTTTACCTCTAATTAATATAAATTAATCATAAGTTAAGTTATAAATAAAATAGATAAATCTTTGTAGATCGTTCCAATAGATAAGATATATTCTACAATAACTTCAATAGTTAATTTAGAAGCTTCTACCAGAAAAAGTAATTTGGAAGTTGACAAGTTTGGAAATCATAGTTCAAAAGGAAATATCCAAAGTAGTCAAAGAATTTGAAGAAATATTAGATAATGTTGCACCAATTCTAAAGAAATCTCAAGAAAGATTTCATGTATTTATGGGACAAGATTGCTCATTAATAATTGTTTGAAACACCTACAACTACCAAAAGGCCCTAGAAAATCATAATTATCTTTAAAACTCTCTATTGCAGCAAGAAATCAAGAATATTTTCCTCCAAGCAAAACTCTCTCTAGTATTCTCTCAATGAGATTCTTAGTGGCTTGCAGCAATATGAATCTAGTACCACAACATGCTAAGCACAAATCTAAAAGGACTTAATGTTCTTTTAACTTCAAAGAAAAGGAACAATTAGCCTAAAGATGTGAGAGCACATATAATTCTCAAGGAAGCTATTTTTGCCAAATTGTACAAATTCACCATGAGGTGGTGTATTCAGTGACTTATGTTAAGCTATACATGAAGAATATGGTTCAAGAATTTTATACCAACTTGCAAAAATCCACTATGGTGAGAATGAAAAGCATTACAAATAGGTTTATGTAACGAAACATGCTTCACTTTTAGCCTAACAATCATCAGTCGATTCCTAAAACATCATAAGGAAGATCATGATGACTTTGTTCCTAAGTTTGATTATATTGCTTACACCTTAGCTAAGTGTGTGAGAAGGCTTGGCCAAAGGGACAAGAATTCAGGACCTCTAAATTGCAACCTACATATGCAATACTCCAAGCCACTGCCATAAGAAATTGGTTGCCATCGAAATAAAGCGTGTGTGTCAATAAGAAGACAACTTTACTTCTTTACAAGGTAGCATCCTTTATTCATTTTGATTTAGGGAAACTAATCTATTATAGATTTTCAAGCATGCATAAACAAAATAATTGAGACACGTACTACTGTTTCCCTATTTGATCTTTTAAATCTTATCGCTACCAAAAAAAAAAAATTAATTAAGGATGATATTGTTAAATGTAAGCAACCTGAATTGAAGTGTTCAAGCAAGCGAAACAAAGGAAAATGTAACACCCCAAAATTTTGGTATAAAAAATTTGAGTCATCCTAGGAATTCAAATCGAGAGATTTTTTATAATGGATATCAGTTTATTATAAAATTTGGTATAGGTGGGTTTTCATTAATTAGTTGGTATTGAAGAATTAGTATTTTGGGTTATGGAATATTTTGTAAAAAAAATTCAAATTAGGTAGTCAAATTTCTTAATATTAATTTTTAGAATTAGAAAGCATAAGAGGTTTTTATGTGATAAATATCCCAATGACATATTAGCAAAATACCCATGAGCTAAATTTCACATAAGAGTTAGTTATTTCACATTCTCTCATTCACATAAGACTTAGAAATCTATAAAGAAAAATTTTCTCTCAAATTATTTTCAATCTTGGATCAAATTTCAATCAATCTCAAAGAGGTAAGTGTTCAATCTTGGATCAAATTTCAATCAATCTCAAAGAGGTAAGTGTGATTCTAATTGTTTTCTTCATATCAACTAGTCTTTAGACTAGATAGTGAAGTCTTGAGACATGAGCTTTTATGTTTCGAGACATTTTAATTTAGTAGCCAAATTAGGTACAAAGGAGGAAAGTGTTGAGACATTCGACCATGTATCGATACATTGGCCTAACTATCGAGACTTGGTGTGCCTCTAATCATTGTTTTAAAGCCCGTTTGAGCTTGGTTTTTGTTTGATGACTTATGGATGCATGGAATGATTAATTGGATGTTTATAAGTCAAGCTTAAAATGTGTATTGATTGAATGATTGATTTATCATTGTTGCTGTGGAGATTAGATTGAAGCTCTTTATTTTGACCAAGCCACCAAACCGAGTAAGTGGTGTTAATCTTACTTGTTAGGGGATAATTTAGATTTTGTGGTTTCTTAATGGATTTTGGTGAGGAATTAGGAGTTTTTAAGTTATAAATTAATGAAAAATCTTTAGAAACCAGATTTGTGAGGTTTGCATTGGGTTCTTAGTAAAATTCAGTGAGTTCTTGAAAAACGAAGTGAGTTTCGCTATATCAAATGCATCCATCTTGGTTGATTTAGGAATTTTGTTATTAAAGTCTTGTTAATCTTATTGGATTTGTTTATGTGAATGTGTTTTTGAAGCAAAATAGATTGTTGAAAGCTCAAAAGCTAAAAGTAAGACAAAGATTGTGAAGAGTGGTTGATTCTAAGCATTGTACACTTGGAATTGAAAGTTGTGCACACTAATTCTATAAAACACTCCATGATATTGTATAAATTAATTGCGTAGGAGATGATTTGCCAATCTTGTTAGTTGAATTGCTTATCAATGGTTGTTTGGACAAGATAAGATGTCAATTTGTGTATATTGGCATTAGATGAATGGTTTTATATATTAAATCCTTAAAGTATTTGCTATATGTAAGATGGATAATATATGCTATTGTTTTGTTTCATGTTGATATGTTGAAATGTTGGTTGTTGTAGTAAATTTATTGATGCTCTTGAAATTACATCCCATATACCGATATTGGAAAACTTTCGGGTATAGTTTACATGCCATAAGATATTGAGATATTTAAAGATTTAATTATGCGAGGCTGGTTTTGCACCCGAGAGTATATTATAGTTGTGCTTCGCCCATTCAAGAGTTCCGATTAACTAGAGAATGTAAATTTCGAAAGAATTTGATATAAACCAAAAATTGTCATGTAGAATCATTAAGAACAAAACTATATGCGGAAGCGTACTTGAATCCATTGTTGGAGATTGCTTAGACGGTTTTTTGATATTACAAAAAAATAGTTTTTATCTTTGTATAACTTTCTGATAGGGATGAAAAAGAAATACGAGATATTTCTATTCCTTAGGGACCATTACCTCTTTGTAAATAACTAATTATTAAATCAATTTAAGGTATTTATAATTTGGCCCCTCATCAAATTATAAATACAATTTATGGTATCTACACATTATTTCCATGATACTTTTAATACCTATGACACTTATAACATAATTGGCCACTTAATTTTGTATCACACTTTATAATAACAATATACATTATATACATGTGCCCATAATTGAGGATTTTAATCCAACGATCTCGCACTTGTGCAACATATGTTTCTTGATAAATGTACAACCTTTTGAGCTCAAAATTTGCTATCAAATAAAATGTATTCTATAACAATCTTGTCCATCAATTATATTCATATAGGATCAAAGTAGTCTTTGTCATATTAATCATGCCTAAACTCATCAATGGTCACATGTACAAATATGTTCAAATGACATAGATCAATCATGGATGCATAGCATGAAAATTACATGCAATGTGAACCAAACATGTCTATTTCCAATTGGTCCTCCTTAAACTTAAGAGAGAATTCTAAAAATATATTAAACACAACTTACAATATCTGTACAAAGATAAAATAAAAAAATTGAAAATTCTCTTGGAAATTTTGTAAAATCTTTATTTTCATGCTTGGTTCACTACAACTTCCTTCTTAAAGTGTTGTTGAGCCCTATTAATACCAAAGGAATGAATTTAAGTTGTTAAGAAGCACTGATTTTAACATTTATCAACATACAAGAATTGACTCTCTAAAAGAAAATATCTATCCTTGACTTTTAAAAAAAGGTAAACTACACAATCGATCACTCAACTTTCAAAATTTTTTATTTTGGCCACTGAAAAATTAAAAAAATTAATTTTAGGCACTACCTTTAAAAATCATTTTCATTTTAGGCACTATTGTTAACAATTGTTTTCATTTTGGTCATTCGTCATTAATTCAATGTAATTGTACATTCATTTTAATCACCAAACTTTAGTAAATTTTCATTTTGATAACTCAACTTCAGTAAGCTTTCATTTTGGTCACTTTTTTCTTTTAAACTTTTGATTTCTTTTTTAATTTTTCAGAATTAATTTTAGTTTTTTACTAAAAGGAAAACTTGGGTGTATAGGGAAAAACTTAGGTTTTACATGGAAAAATCATTTATAGTTTTCATTTTCTTTAATTTTCCTTTATTTTTAGAATTAATTTTAGTTTTTTCTCAATCAAAGGAAAAACTTGAATTCTACAAGGAATTAATTGAGTTTTATAGGAAAAACTTAGGTCTTTACAGGAAAAATCATTTTATCTTATGAATTTCCTTTAATTTTTCACTTTTTAGAATTAATTTTAAACATTTTTCCAATAAAGAGAAAAAAAAGCTTGGGGTTTTACTAGGATTTACTTGAGTTTTTATAGGGAAAATATTTTATTTTTTTCATTTCCTTTGTTTCCCCTCTTTTAAAATTAGTTTTAGCTTTTTTTCGAGTAATAAGGGAAAACTTGAGTTTTTACAAAAAAATTGAGTTACAAGGAAAAACTTAGGTTTCATCTCCGCAGTTGAACAATTCAATTCCTTGTAAAAATTCAATTTTTTTTGAAAAAATTAAAATGAATTTAAAAAAGGAAACCATTGACCAAAATAAAATTTTATTAAATTTTTGTGACTAAATTGAGTGTACAATAACAATGAATTAACGACAATGACCTAAATGAGAATAATTTTTAACGACAGTGCGTAAAATGAAAATAGTTTTTGACCGTGATGCCTAAAATGAAAATTTTATTTTTTGGCGGTTAAAATGAAAACTTGTGAACATTTGGTGACTATTTGTGTAGTTTACTCTTTAAAAGACCATGTCTGTTAGACTTAGAAGATCATTCATTGTGTTATTTCTTTGACAATTTTGGATTCTGTAAGAAATCTCTTAGAGATTGACTTTGAGGATTGATCTTGGATGGATCAACTCAAGTAGTTAAAATCTTTGAAAATCATTTCTGAATCAATTTAGAAAAGATTTTAACAATCTCAAAAAGATTACCAATATATCAAAGTGTTTCAAAATGAGTTTTGAAATTTTGAAGGCTTGAAAATCTTTTATGAATTTTCAATAATTTTTTTGCAATTTAATTAGGAATAATTTTAATTTCATTCTTAAGTATTATTATATAAGAAAAATACTAAATCAAAGTCAGCAATTTTAATGTTTCTAGTATTTTCTAATGGACCATTATGAAAACAATAATTCGTTTCACTAGAGATAGAAATATCTTTATCTTAATGTTATCTTATATCATACAGTATTTGCATCATGCATATTTTCTATTTATTGTACTTCTTAAAATTATATTTACATATGACTTAATGACACAAAATGAACTTGATATTCGGAGGATGACATATTACCCTACTCAAACAATTAGTCATGAGAGAAAATATTTATTGCAAATAACATTAGTTGAAATTAATGCTAATACAATATTTTTCTCTACAAATGTAATTGAAGCATTTGAAAAGTCTACTTTATTTTCCCAATTGGAATAAACTCATACGTTAATAATATGGTTTTTTAAACCTAATAAGAGATTCATTTCATAAACGAGGCATGGTCCTTTATGTCTTGAGACTAGGTCTCGAAACCAAGCTCCCTTGTTTTCCTATTTTTGCTTCGATGTTTGAATGTCTCGATACAAGGGGTTTTTGTCTCGAGACCTAGAGCAAGGAAAAATCTACTTAGCTTCAATGTTCTTTTGTCCTAAGACAAAGGCCACTTGTCTCGAGACTATACAAATATGTCTAGAGACCTTAGGCTCTTGAATGCAAAATTTAAATGAAATTTGTTCTAGCAGTCTTGCGAAATTTGCTTTCTGTCTTGAAACCCAGTGACCAAATGGTCAATCCTACACTTCTAAGTGTTCAATTCCTTAACCAAATGAACTTAAACCTACTTAAAACTTACCACAAAACATTTTCATCCAATTAACCTATCTAAAAATGTTTAAACATTACCAAATTATAACCTTTAATAGATCATTACAAAACCAACCAATTTTCACATTCAAAATCACATATTCAAGCAATATTAACTAGTAATCAAGAGATGAAATTAAACCATAAAAACATTATAGGCCAAATTACCAAATTACCTGTAACAACCCATTTTTAATGGTATCAGAAATAGTGGCTTCAGGGCTACAATTTTGACCAGATGGTTCATAGATCCATTTAATTAATATTTATGAGTTAAATATAATATAATAGTGAATCATGATTTGATAGGTTTTATTAATTGGTCAGTTGGTCAAGGTACAAGTGGTGTGTATCAAAAGTTAATGATGTCGAAAAATGAGGTATCGGGACCTCATAAAACAAGCTTGGAAATATTTTTATTAAATATTTATAGAGTGATTATATGGGTGAATTGAATTGTGGATAGGTAATTTTGTCGAATTAGTGACTAATTAAGGTACAAGGACTAAATTGTAAAAGTGGTAAAAGTTAATCACTATGAAATCTTAATTAATTGGAGGACCAAATGAATAATTAAACCATTGGTAAGTGGTCAAACGGTGGTGATAACCAACTATCATCCACCAAAAATGTTATTTGAAGTTAATGTTAATAAATTAATGATTAATTAAACTAATTATAATTAAATAATAAGTTAATCATAGTATATAAGTTAAAATTAAAAGAAAACAAACATTATTTTCATATTTTTCTTCTCAAAGGCCGAAAGTAAGAAGGGAGAAAACCCTTGGTCACGTCCAAGCTTAAATCTCTCAATTGGTAAGTGATTTCAAGCCCGCTTATTGTAATTTTTTATATTTTTGAGATCGTTGCAATTAGGTTCAGTCAATCCAGATCTCCATTTTCCAAATTTTTAAATATTTCTAAATATTCCATTGATGTATTCTTGAAGCTTTTATGGTTATTTGGTTAGTTTTAAATCATAGATATGTTAATGAACTAATTTGTAAAGTAAAAGTAGCTAGTTTAAAACTTAGGGACTAAAATGTAATAAATTTTAAATTAGCATAAAATTTTGTAAATATAGGTTCTAATGGACTGTTGAGGGATGGAATTGAGATTGATTTCAAAATCAAAGCTCAAATTTGTGAGTTATGGCATTTTCGATTCTAGGGACTAAATTGAATAAATGAAAAATTGGAAGAATTATTGCATAGATGAAATTGAGCTGATATATAACTTTAATATGTTTTTAAGTGATATTTGGAATGGATAATTGAGACAAATTATGATTTAGATCAAGAATTACAACAAGCGGAGGATTTATGAAGAAAAGGAAAAATTGTCAAATAGACCCTATTATCTAAAGCGTTATTGTGTTGTTAGGTAAGTTCATACAATATAACTAAATTCCTATTTCTGATGTGTTATACTTAATTATGAAATATTGGTTTGTTGTTGATTATGAATTGTGGTATAATTTGTGGTTAAATCCTGATGAACTTAATAAAAGTTTCATATACGAGGTTATGGGTTAATGCCCGAAGGTTCTGAGCTCCAGCATGTGTTGCATACTAGAGAATACATGTAAAATAAGCCTTGATCAGGCTATTTATTGTGTAGGTTTAACCCTAATGGGTAACCAGACACTATTATTCATTATTCGTGTAGGTTTAACCCAAATGGGTAACTAGGCACTATTACTTTCACCTGTGTATGGAGTTCTTTTACGAAGTTTCATCGGGTGAAATTTTAAAAATGGAAATGTGATGATATGAGGTTGATGTTGGAAAAAATAAATTTTCATGATATGGATAGTTGATACAAGTTATATTATGATGGAAATATAAACTATTGAGGTTATATGTATGGTTTAATCTCAAAACCTTATGTCTATGATGATTTATCATTGTGCCTTGATAGGGATGACTATTTTGCATAATGAATTTTGTGTGTGATTAATAATTGAGGTAAGTAATCATTTATATTCTATGAGCTTATTAAGTATTTTAAATACTACTCTTGTTACTACTTTTATGTAGATTTTGGACGTCCAGAACATGTCAATCAGATCAACAAGAAGCACATACCTACTGTCTCTCTATTTGGTAAACTTTTAATGTTTCAACTTGGTTACTTGTGGCATGTACAAAGGATGGTTAGACTCGTTTAAGTGAATGTATATGTTTTGGTATATTTATGTTTGTATGCAAGTTTATGAAGTATATTTTTATATGATGATGGGTTGATGTCAAGTTTGATATTTTGAAGGTTAAGGTATATGGAAAAGTTTTGAATTGTATTACACATGTGAATTAGATTATGGCATGAAATGGTTAAAACCTTTGGTATGAATTGTATTTGATTTGAGTTTGAATATATGTCGGTGCCAATGAGGGTATATTGGTTGAATGTTTAGATGGTTATATAGATGTATGTTTTAGCTTTGAAATGTGTATGTTTTGAATTAGGTTTTACTAGTATGAATCACATTTTAGCTTACCTTGTAGGATTGGTATGTTCTTTGCATAAAAGGTTCATATATGCTGCACATGTTCTACCACACGACCGTGTGTCACACACGGGTAGGTGACACGACTGTGTGCTCTATTGGTTCAAGATGGTTTTAGTTTCACATGAACACAGTTAGTTACATAGCTTAGCGACATGACCATGTGACTTTAGATTAGACGGAATCAGTCTGTTACACATTTTAGGGACACGGTTGTCTGATATAGCACCACACGACTTTAACCTGTCACACGGCCAGGCCACACAGCTATGTGACCCTTGTTTTTTACCTATCTTTTTGCAAAAGTTTCAAATTGATCCTGAACTGGTTCCAAGCTGGTTTAAGAGCTTTTGTAAGCTCGTTTAAGACTCGAATTTGTTTGAAATGCACGTTAATCATTAGATTCAACTCGTATTTATTTATATATTAAATATTACTAATAATAATGTATGTGATTATTTTGTTGCATCCTGTAGCTTGGGTCTGGCAACTGGACTAGGTATTGGGTGTTACATTTAGTCGTATCAGAACTACGGTTTAGTCGATTCTAGGAGTTAACGTAGCGTGTATTGAGTCTAGAAATACATGTGACAATAAGTTGTATTTTTGTGTAATGCTTCCAATTCGATCTGACTATGTTTTCCTTATAGATTTACAATGTCGGCTAAGTTTAATCGTGCCGTAAATGATGAAGTTGATAATAATGTTTCAACTTCTAAACAGGAAGCGAGTCACAGTCTGCTAATTCTGTAAATGTTAGAAAGTGATATGAAAAATGCCATTTTCGATATGATGAGTCAGTGGTTTTTTAGAGTGTTTGAAAGTTAATCCTAAGGCTCGACAATCTCTACCTCCAATTGTGTCTTTTTCGACACTCCCCTATCCTTAGAATATTAATATGGTAAATGATCAATAATTTCTTATTGGTACTTTGGTTAAGCATGAGACAGATGATTCTAAGGGAAAAAGGGAGAATGAATGTATTGAGAAAAAGCAAGACAGGTTCAAGATCAAAAGTTCACAAGAACGCAGTGTAGTCGGATCATCTTCGATGTTTTCATCTAAAAAGTCTAGTGACCTCCAAAATCGGTTCTTTACTTAATTAAGTATTCCAAGGAATATTTGGAGTGTGAATAAAGCATTTTGCAAGTATTGTGGTATAAAGCATTTTGGAAAGTTTAGACAGAAAATAAGAGCTTGCTTTTGATGTAGCTTCACTGAACATTATGTGTAGGATTGATCGAAGAAGCCAAATGTTATCAGATGTCATATTATTAAATCGATATAAACTCCACATAAGATTAAAAGACTAGAAATTGGTGATAATGCTACTACCAGTCTAGGTGAGACCAGAGATACATCAGTAAGACCTGTGACTTGTGCACCTTCCCGTGTTATACTAATCAAGTCAGAAGAGGCCACTATTATTGATGATATTACGGGTACATTTTCTTTATCTACTATTTTTATACAGATCATGATTAATTCTGGAGTAATGCATTTTTACTTTTGAATTGTTTTAATAACTAAAGAGATTATGCTAGTAGAGTTGTTTGTGTAACAACCCGATTCTTAGTGGTGACAGAACAGTTGTTTCGGGACCACAAATTTCTATCGTATTGACTCGTAAATATTATTTTTAGAATATTTATAGATTCATTAGATTCGTATTAAAATTTGGTTTAGAAATATTAACGTTTAGATAATTAATTAAAGAAAAAGGACTAAATTGAAAAAGGTGCAAAAGTTAATGATTAATTTAATTGAATGATTAAATAGTTTATAAACTATATGAGGAGGGACCAATATAACAATTAGTCCAAAATGAATTTAGTTGGATGGTTAAATAAATGAAAATGACAATATAAAGTAATTATAATGGCAAATTTGTAAATTAAACTGTAACACCCCAAACCCGACCCAAACATTACGTCCGAATTTGGTTTGCTACAGAGTAAAATAATTTTGAAAACCCTTTCTAAACGATTCTATCTAAGGTAAAAGATTTTGTCTCGTTTTAAAACCATTGAATTGTATGAAGAATTATTAAGTCAAAATTGTTACAGATTTTAATGTACCCGATGGCACAATAAAACATTTTTCGTTTGATTTTGAGAAAACATGTATACCCAATTAAGTATCATTAAATAGTTTGAACAAGTTATCCAAACATGAAAAATAACCAAAGTAAAGTATTAGGAGGCCTTATTACAACTTGAATAAAATAAAATTCACGATAACCAAAATAAATTAAGGTCCATCAAATCCACATTTTCTTTGCATGGCCACCTCGAGTCCTTAGGCTCCTCATCCGCGATCTACGAGTCACCGAAAAATGTTAAAGGAAAAGGTGAGTCACCAAGACTCAATGTGTAACCCTTCCCCCGGTTTAAAGCAATTTCATACACAATTTATAACTAATTACCATGCGCTAAATCATGCACCCAACCTAGCCATCCAAACACCTTTCTCTACCCCGTGTGGTACCAAACCACTGGTGGTGCCAAACCACTAGTGACTTAAAGTCACAAATGTGATACCAAATCATTGGAGGTGCCAAACCTCTAGTGTCCGAAGACACAAATCGATTGATGGGGCCAACCCATCGTGTGATACCAAATCACTGGAGTCAATCCCCTAATATAATCCGTGGGGCCAACCCACTGTGGTACTAAGCCACCAGGACGAGACGCTGTGAGGTGCCAAACCTCTGGAGGTGCCAAACCTCTGGTGACCGTAGTCACGAAATGTGGTACCAAACCACTGGTGTCCGTCGATACAAATATTACTTCCCCCTCCACTCATTTAACCCATATCAACCAAGAATTTATATTTTAATAGAAATCATGCCAACATGCTCATTTAGCAATACATATAGAGTTTACCATTAGCCATAACCACATATACCAAATATGTCATAATATGTCATGCTTCCCAAAAGCATCATAAAGAGAGTCATAACGACAAGGACTTACCTGAATCCTTGCTTATACCATTATGGTATTAAATCCCAAATCTACACAAGTCAGATTTAGCATACATAACAATTAGCATTTTAATCAGTTATACAGTGTGTATGTACACACCTGATTCTAACGATAACTCTAAATCCCCAAAGAGGCAATCGGCCACCCTAGCTTCTCTGTCCCTATATTCGGCCAAATACAAAGGTTAGTGCCCTAGGCCATTCGGCCAAACCACAATATCCAAAGGGTTAATATTTGAACTTGAAACCTTACCCAACCACTTCTTAGTTACAGTACACGCTTTACAACTCTGCTTCACCACCCTACAATCAGCCACCGTCATCACTCATATCAATAGCCTTTGGCTTAATCGAATACCAAATAAATAAAATAGATCCTTACCACCTTACCAGACCGATTGATCAAAGATAATGGATTCACTTGCCCGTTTCCTAATCCCGAAGGCCCTATAACAAATCGGTTATAAAAGAATATTAACACCTTTGCTATCAGATGCCCCAAAATTGGCTCTTACCTTCCTAGAAGTCGACAGAGAAGAGGGAAAAAGAAGAAATAGACATTCGACCCTCACTTACCTCACCAACCGATCAAAGAAAAAGATAGAGGAGAGATTCGGCCAAGACTACACCAAATAAGAGAAGGAAAATTCGGCACACCAAAGGAGTAGATTCGGCTATGGTTGTTCAACACAATCAATCAAGGTTCGGCTTTGTATGAAAAAGGAGGAAGTAAGGAAGTGGAATAAGAGTTTCGGCTAAGGGTTTTGAGAAAAGAAAAGAAAGAGTGAGATGGAAGATGGGGTTTCGGCAAAAGAGAGAACAAAAGAGAAGAGTTTTGGACTTTGAACACCTTTGGAAAAATAAAAGAAAATAGAAGAGTGCTCAATAGAGAATTCGGCACTCCCCCTAACACCTTGCCGTCCACTCCCCTTCAAGGAGTTCAAAATTCATCCACTACCTAAAATTCCTCTTGGCCAACCATTTGAAAGTATTCAAAATGTTATGGATATGCCAAAAGCCTACATTTTCTCTTTGGCAATTATCAAAATAAAATCCAATTAATAAAAAAAATCCTGATATTATCATCATTATCCTGAAGTTAAAATTGAGAAATTCTCTCTCCCTCTTGTAGTCAAATAAAGAGTAAAAAGGAAAATTCGTGATTCGAACATAGGCTCCCCCTTGCTCCTTGTGGCGTCAACTCTAGCACCTAAATGGCCTCCCTTTTGCCACTTTTCCAAGGCCTAATTAGTGTCTAATTTTCCCTCATTTATCCTTGTAACCCCTAGTTACTATGGCTCCCTATCCTTAAAGCTTCCAAATAAAATTTTTTCTACCCCTCCGAGCCTACTCAAGACCCCTAATTAAGTCTTATTTCACCATAATTAATATCACAGCAATCCAAACACAGGAAAAATATTTTAATCACGAATAATCCCTATTTTAGGATGTTACAGTTCTACCCCCCTTAAAATAATTTCTGCCTCGAAATTACCTGATCAAAAGAGGTAGGGGTATTGCTGCCGTATCACATTCTCGGGTTCCCACGTAGCTTCCTCTGCACCATGGTTTCGCCATAGCACTTTCACCAAAGGTACTGACTTCCTACGTAGAACCTTGACATCACGATCCAGGATTTGTACCGGCTCCTCCTCGAAAGACATGTTCGGATTCACTTCAATTTCCTCAACTGGCACAACATGTGATGGATCCGACCGATATCGTCTAAGCATCGATACATGGAAGACGTTATGGATCTGGCTCAACTCTGCTGGCAACTCGAGCTGGTAAGCTACTGGGACCCACTCACTTTACTCATCAGATATGGTCCGATGAACCTTGGGCTTAGCTTCCTTTTCGCCCAAATCTCAATACCTTTTTCCAAGGCGACACCTTCAGAAAAACTTTTTCTCCTACTGCATATTCTATCTCCTTCCGCTTAAGGTCAGCATAAGACTTCTGTCTATCTGACGCTTCCTTGAGACGAGCCCGAATCACATTAACTTTATCTTCTGTTTCTGTCACCAATTTTGGACCCAAAACTTGTCGTTTACCCAACTCCGTCCAACACGTAGGAGTACGACATTTTCGTCCATACAGTGCTTTATATGGAGCCATCTGAATACTCGCTTGATAACTATTGTTATAAGCGAATTCCGCTAACGGTAGGTACTCTTCCCAACTACCACTGAAATCCAGAACACACCCTCTTAGCATATCCTCTAAAATCTGTATGACCCTTTCCGACTGCCCGTCAGACTATAGATAGAAAGCTGTGCTGAAATCCAATCGTGTACCCAGAGCTTGGTGTAACGCTTTCCAGAACCTTGACGTAAATCTGGGATCCCTATCTGAGATGATCGATACCGGCACACCATGCAACCTTACTATTTCTGACACATACAGCTTAGCTAGCTTCTGAAGTGAGTAATCCACCCTTACCGGTATGAAGTGAGCTGATTTAGTCAGACGATCCACAATCACCCAAACTGCGTCCTTCTTGCTGGGCGTAAGGGGTAGCCCAATGACAAAATCCATCGTGATCCTCTCCCATTTCCACTGAGGGATCTTTATTGGTTGAAGTAAACCCGATGGCAACTGATGTTCAGCCTTAACCTGTTGACACGCCGACACCTTCCCTCAAATTTAGTTACCTCACGCTTCAACCCTGGCCACCAGAATTGTTTCCGCAAATCTCCATACATCTTGCTACCTCTAGGATGCATAGCGTATGGGCTGCTATGTGCATCCCGAAGAATTCTCTGTCTCAATTCCACATCTCTTGGCATACAAGCTCGCCCTTGAAAGCATAATACTCCCTCTTCGGACAAGCTATACCCTTCCAAACCACCATTTTGAACTTGAAATCTCCGTGTATTAAGACTTCCATCTACTAGCTGTTTTTCCTTAATCTCCTCGATCCAAGTTGGCTTAACTTGCAGCTCTGCCAAAAGACTTCCATCGTCGTATAGACTCAAATGTGCAAACATCGCCCTTAAGTCCGCCACGACCTTCCGACTCAACGCGTCCGCCACCACGTTAGCTTTGCCCGAATGGTACTCAATTGAACAGTCGTAGTCCTTTAACAGTTCAATCCACCGTCGCTGCCTTAAGTTCAAGTCCTTCTGAGTCAGGAGATACCTCAGACTTTTGTGATCCGTGTAGACTATCGACTTCTCCCCATACAAGTAATGCCTCCATATTTTCAAGGTGAAGACTACTGCTGCTAACTCCAAGTCGTGAGTTGGATAGTTAACCTCATGCGATCTTAGCTGACGAGACGCATAGGCCACTACCTTCCCTTCATACATCAATACACATCCCAACCCCGTATGGGACGCATCACAATAAATCGTAAACAACTTTCCTGCCTCAGTCAGTGCATGCGTAATCGGAGCTTCGCCGAATCTTCCTTACTTGTCAAAACTTTCTTGTTGCTTCTTCGACCATACAAATGGAACTCCCTTTCTTAACAACTTAGTTAGTGGGGCTGCGATTAAAGAGAACCCTTCCACAAATCTTCGATAGTATCTGCCAGACCCAGAAAACTTCAGATTTCTGCCACTGACCTAGGCGGTTTCCATTCCAACACCACTTCAACTTTGCGAGGGTCCACTCTAATCCCTTCCGCTGACACCATGTGACCTAAGAAAGCCACCTCCCTAAGCCAAAATTCGCACTTACTAAATTTGGCATATAACTACTTCTCCCTCAGTACTTGTAGAACTATAAGCAAATACATGTCATGCTCCTCCTCCGTCTTAGAATAAACCAATATGTCGTCTATGAATACCACGACAAATTGATCCAAATCTTCTTTGAAACACCCTATTCATTAAGTCCATGAATCTTTGCCGGCGTTGGTCAACCCAAATGGCATCACTAGGAACTCGTAATGCCCATACCGAGTTCAGAACGCTGTCTTGTGAACATCGACCTCCTTTACCTTAAGTTGATGATAACCCGACCTAAGGTCTATCTTCGAGAAAACCGATGCACCCTTCAGTTGATCAAACAAGTCATCGATCCGGGGCAACGGATACTTGTTTTTGATCGTTAACTTATTTAACTGACGGTAGTCGATACACATCCGCATTGACCCGTCTTTCTTCTTGACAAACAGCACAGGTGCTCCCCACGGAGATATACTTGGTCGGATAAACCCTCGGTCCAAGAGTTCCTGTATTTGAGCCTTCAGCTCCACCAATTCCTTTGGTGCCATTCGGTAGGGTGCTATAGACATAGGTGCCATTCCGGGCAATAAGTCTATACCAAACTCGACTTCCCGATCTAGAGGTAGACCCGAAAGTTCTTCTGGAAACACATTAGCGTATTCCCCCACCGTTTGAACCTTCTCAACTACTGACTCCTTAGCCTCCAAGGCACATATTCGAACCAAAAATGCCTCACACCCTTTTTTGACCATTTTCTCCGCCTTCAACACAGACACCACGTTGGATAGGTAATTTCTCCTATTACCTATCATGACTACTTCATCCCCCTCAGCCATCTTTAGAACCATGCGCTTAGCAGTGCAATCCAACCTTGCCTGATGCTTAACCAACTAGTCCATTCCAAGAATTAGGTCGAACTCTCAAATGGCAGTTCCATCAGATCAGCCACAAACACTACCCCTTGGAGTTCTAGGGGTACATCTCTATATAGCTTGTTCACAACTATAAAGTGACCTAGAGGGCTAATTACTGTCATCTCCTTAGAAGTAGTCTCAAAGTCTATGTTCATGGTCTCTACCACACTACTAGCAATGTATGAATGCGTTGAACCCACATCAATTAATGCAACATATGGAAATCCAAAAATTAGGAACGTACCGGTTATGACGTCCGGTGCGTCACCCTCCTCTCGACGCCTCGCTGCGTAGGCTAAACCAGGTTGCCTTACTTCTATGTTGCCTGCCCCTCTTCTTGAATTCCCGCGACCTCGATTAGAACCATTGCCTCCTCTACCATTACCATGACCCCTCTGTGGTGGTCCCACATTTCTAGCCTGAGCATGGTTCTAACCCTCTGGTTGGTTCTTAGCCAACTTCCGAGGACAATCCCTTACACGGTGATCCAAAGATCCACATTCAAAGTATCCCCTTTCACCGGTCCAACAACCTCCCTAATGTGATTTTCCACAACGATTACACTGAGCCAGTCTCTGATTAGTAGCCATGGGCCTTCCTGCCTGATTGACCCACTCTGCCTAGCCCTTTTCTGTGCATTTCTCCCCGATCCAGACGATCCAAAGCCTCTTTTCTGCTTGTTCCTATCGTAGTTCTGTCTTACGGATGCCTTGACCCCTTCGGCTATTTTAGCCTTTTCCACCAAGACAAAAACTCACACTCCTGCTGTGGAGCAATCAGCAGCCTCAAATCATCCCTAAGATCGTCTTCAAAGCGGACACACCGTTCATGCTCCGTTGATACAATTCCCCGAACATAGCGGCTCAGCCTCAAGAATTCCACTTCATACTCTAACACTGACTTATTTCCTTGTACCAACCCCAGAAAGGCTTTCTTCTGAGCATCAATATAGCTGGTGCCTACATACTTCTTTTGATAAGCAGCTTTGAAATACTCCCAAGTAAAGTCATCTGCCGTAGCACCATCTCGAACTGTGAGCCACCACTGATATGACTCATCCTTTAGAAGTGACATTGCTCCTTTCAGCTTCTCCCCATTCGTCAGATCAAGATCATCCATGATCCTCTCAGTCGATTCCAACTAGTATTCCGCCAAGACTAGGTGCTACTCCGATACACCCGAAATACTTCACCCGTCATTAGATCGAAGTCGCTCAGCCACAGACTTACGGGGTCTTGCACCACGTGCACCTCGACTACTCGTTCTAACACTCGTAGCACCGCCTGAGATACTACGTCATTACCACCGTCCGATCCGAAACTCAATTTTTTGGTGGGCGAGATCCAAGATATCATTTTTAGACCTATGACCCGACCTCATGAGCTCGATAGGTCATCCTACCTCTACCACTACCACGGCGGGACGTCCACGACCTCTTGAACTCATTCTAACTATTGCGCTTTAATCGATCACGAAATTTTATGGATTAGTACTTGTTTCACTAATTATCCACGAAGAAATTTTATGATAAGAGCTTTAAGAGTGGTTCTTTCATAATCACACAAACACACAGTCTATCATTCATTCATTCAAAGAGTTGTTGTTGATTTCATGGTAATTGTTTTTCCACTACATAGGGGTATTTTCGTAATTTGCCCTAGGGGTATTTTTGTAATTTTCAAAAATATAAGTTCTCGGATGATTTTGTCAAACATTATTTTAAAACTCTTAATTTCCCAGGTATTTTGAAAAAAAACTTTGAGATTCGGGGGTGTTTTGTTGATTTTGAAGCTCAAGGGCATTTTGGTAATTTTCACAAATCAGGGTAAATTTGTAAGATTACCAAATCGGGGATATTTCAAAAGTTGTAAAACTTTGAGGGCTCTCTTTTTGATAGTTGTATTTTCCAAAATAGTGATGTTGCAAAATTTTGAAAGTCAGGGGTATTCTGGTAATTTTGTAGGTTAGGGGCAATTTTGTAATTTTCTCAAATCGTGATGTATTTGAATTTTGAGGTTTTGGGCACTTTTCATGTGATGAAATTTTGATTAAAATCGTGGGTATTTTGGGAATATCATAAATCAAGGGTATTTTAGTAATTTTACATAATCGGCATATTTGTAATTTTAGTTGGGTTCTAAGAGATTTCACAAAAGGAGGTATTTTAGAATTTCATTTTTAAATTTTGGTCATTTTCAAACCGAGGGTATTTTGGTCATTTTTCAAACAAGGTCTTATTTTCCTCAAAAAAAATAGCTAATCCCTTTCGGGTTTTAGTTATCGAGTTTAGCCTGTGAGTGTGTCGTTTCAGCTAGGATGAACCGTTACTATGCACCAGGTAGGATTCGAGTGAGTAGGAGGTGAGTCACGAGGACCGCTTAAATACCGTGCCCCACCAAATCCAATCCTAGACATGCGATAACGATTGCCACATCTTTTGCTTAGTGACAACTCACAGGGTTTGTTTAGGTAATTATTAAATCTTATGCATAGTTGGGGTACACTAGCCCTAGGGTTCAATAATTTCTATTCTAACAGTCTACGTTCCCATTTTACTTCTTCTACCCTTATCAAAAGAGTTCACAAAATTGATAGAAGTACTTACAGGCGGATAGGTGCGGAGACTCGGTGCCATCTTTGTTCAAGCCAAAACCATTTCTAAAACATTATAATAAGGCCTACTAAGCAAAACCAAACATTTTGGGCCTTGGGCCCCCACAATGAAGTTTTGAACTGGGCTCGATACCAATTATGTAACACCTCAAACTGGCCTAAACATTACGGCCAAATTTGGTATGTTACTGAGTAAAATAATTTTGAAACCCTTTCTAAGCGATTCTATCTAAGGTAAAAGATTTTATCTCATTTTTAAAACCATTGAATTGTATAAGGAAAGAATTATTATTTTCAAAATTATTAAGTCAAATTTTAATGTCACCGATGGCGAAATAAAACATTTTCGTTTGATTTTGATAAACTTGTGTACCCAATTAAGTATCATTAAATAGTTTGAACAAGTTATCCAAAACATGTAAAATAACCAAAAAAAGTATTAGGAGGCCTTATTACAATTTGAATAAAATAAAAATTCACGATAAAATAAAATAAATCAAGGTCATCAAATCCACATTTCCTTTGCATGGCCACCTCGAGTCCTTCCGGCTCCTCATCCGCGATCTACGAGTCACGAAAAATGTTAAAGGAGAAGGTGAGTCACCAAGACTCAATGTGTAACCCTTCCCGGTTTAAAGCAATTTCATACACAATTTATAATAATTACCATAAATCATGCACCCAACCTAGCCATCCAAACATCTACCCGTGTGGTACCAACCCTTTGGTGGTCGGTGACTTAAAGTCACAAATGTGATACCAAATCACTGGAGGTGCCAAACCTCCGTGTCCAAGACACAAATCGATTGATGGGGCCAACCCCGTGTGATACCAAATCACTGGCGTCGATCCCATAATATAATCCGTGGGGCCAACCCACTATGGTACTAAGCCACCGGGACGAGACGCTATGAGGTGCCAAACCTCTGGAGGTGCCAAACCTCTGGTGACCGTAGTCATGAAATGTGGTACCAAACCACTGGTGTCCGTCGACACGAATATTACTTCCCTCCACTCATTTATCCCACATCAATCAAGGATATGCATTTTAATAGAAATCATGCCAATATGTTCATTTAGCATATATATAGAGTTTACCATTAGCCATAACCACATATACCAAATACCATAATATGTCATGCTTCCCAAAAGTATCATAAAGAGAGTCATAACGACAAGGACTTACGAATCCTTGCTTATACCTTTATGGTGTTAAATCCCAAATCTACATAAGTCAATTATGCATACATAACTTTTAGCACATTAAATAGTTATAAAGTGTGTATGTACACACCGATTCTAACGATAACTCTAAATCCCCAAAGAGGCAATCGGCCACCCTAGCTTCTCTGTCCCTATATTCGGCCAAATACAAAGGTTAGTGCCCTAGGCCATTCGGCCAAACCACAATATCCAAAGGGTTAATATTTGAACTTGAAACCTTACCCAACCGCTTCTTAGTTACAGTACACGCTTTACAACTCTGCTTCACCACCCTACAATCGGCCACCTTCATCACTCATATCAATAGCCTTTGGCTTAATCGAATACTAAATAAATAAAATAGATCCTTACCACCTTACCAGACCGATTGATCAAAGATGATGGATTCACTTGCCCGCTTCCTAATCCCGAAGGCCCTATAACAAATCGGTTATAAAAGAATATTAACACCTTTGCTATCAAATGCCCAAAAATTGGCTCTTACCTTCCTAGAAGTCGACAGAGAAGAGGGAAAAAGAAGAAATAGACATTCGGCCCTCACTTACCTCACCAACCGATTGGAGAAAAAGATAGAGGAGAGATTCGACCAAGACTACACCAAATAAGAGAAGAAAAATTCGGCACACCAAGGGAGTAGATTCGGCTATGGTTGTTCAACACAATCAATCAAGGTTCGACTTTGTATGAAAAAGGAGGAAGTAAGGAAGTGGAATAAGAGTTTTGCTAAGGGTTTTGAGAAAAGAAAAGAAAGAGTGAGATGGAAGATGGGGTTTCGACAAAGAGAGAACAAAAGAGAGGAGTTTTGGACTTTGAACACCTTTGGAAAAATAAAAGAAAATAGAAGAGTGCTCAATAGAGAATTCGCACTCCCCTAACACCTTGCCGCCCACTCCCTTCAAGGAGTTCAAAATTCATCCACTACCTAAAATTCCTCTTGGCCAACCATTTGAAAGTATTCAAAATGTTATGGATATGCCAAAAGCCTACATTTTCTCTTTGGCAATTATCAAAATAAAATCCAATTAATAAAAAAATCCGATATTATCATCATTATCCGAAGTTAAAATTGAGAAATTCTCTCTCCCTCTTGTAGTCCAAATAAAGAGTAAAAAGGAAAATCCGTGATTCGAACATAGGCTCCCCTTGCTCCTTGTGGCGTCAACTCTAGCACCTAAGTGGCCTCCTTTTGCCACTTTTCCAAGGCCTAATTAGTGTCTAATTTTCCTCATTTATCCTTGTAACCCCTAGTTACTATGGCTCCCATCCTTAAAGCTTCCAAATAAAATTTTTCTACCCTCCGAGCCTACTCAAGACCCCTAATTAAGTCTTATTTCACCACAATTAATATCACAAACAATCCAAACACGGAAAAATATTTCAATCACGAATAACCCCTATTTTAGGATGTTACAATGGATCCGACCGATATCGTCTAAGCATCGATACATGGAAGACGTCATGGATCCGCTCAACTCTGCGGCAACTCGATTTGGTAAGCTCTGGGACCCACTCGCTTTACTCAGATATGGTCGATGAACCTTGGGCTTAGCTTCCTTTTCGCCCAAATCTCAATACCTTTTCCAAGGCGACACCTTGTAAAAACTTTTCTCCTCATATTCTATCTCCTTCCGCTTAAGGTCAACATAAGACTTACATCTGTCGACGCTTCTTGAGACGAGCGAATCACATTAACTTTATCTTCATTTACATCACCAATTTTGGACCTAAAACTTGTCGTTTACCCAACTCAGTCCAACACGTAGAGTACGACATTTTCGTCCATCTGATTCTTTATATGGAGCCATCTCAATACTCGCTGATAACTATTGTTATAAGCGAATTCCGCTAACGGTAGGTACTCTTCCCAACTACCACCAAATCCGAACACACCCTCTTAGCATATCCTCTAAAATCAGATGACCCTTTCCGATTGCCGTCGACTATAGATAGAAAGGTGTCTTTGAAATCCAATCGTACCCGAGCTTGGTGTAACGCTTTCCGAACCTTGACGTAAATCTGGGATCCCTATCCGAGATGATCGATCTGCACACCATGCAACCTTACTATTTCGACACATACTGACTTAGCTAGCTTCAAGTGAGTAATCCACCCTTATCGGTATGAAGTGATTTGATTTAGTCGGCGGTCCACAATCACCCAAATCGTCCTTCTTCTTTGGGCGTAAGGGTAGCCCATCGACAAAATCCATCGTGATCCTCTCCCATTTCCATCGAGGGATCTTTATTGGTTGAAGTAAACCCGATGGTGGCGATGTTCGACTTAACTTAACTCACGACACGTCGGACACCTTCCCACAAATTCGATTACCTCACGCTCAACCTCGCCACTGTAATTATTTTCGCAAATCTCCATACATCTTGCTACCTCCGGGATGCATAGCGTATGGGCTGCTATGTGCATCCCAAGAATTCTCTGTCTCAATTCCACATCTCTAGCATACAAGCTCGCCTTGAAAGCATAATACTCCCTCTTCGGACAAGCTATACCCTTCCAAACCACCATTTTGAACTTGAAATCTCCGTATTAAGACTTCCATCTACTAGTTGTTTTTCCTTAATCTCCTCGATCCAAGTTGGCTTAACTTGCGCCCGCTTAAAAGACTTCCATCGTCGTATAGACTCAAATGTGCAAACATCGCCTTAAGTCCGCCACGACCTTCCGACTCAACGCGTCCGCCACCACGTTAGCTTTGCCCGAATGGTACTCAATTGAGCAATCGTAGTCCTTTAATTCAATCCACCGTCACGCCTTAAGTTCAAGTCCTTACGAGTCGGGAGATACCTCGACTTTTGTGATCCGTGTAGACTATCGACTTCTCCCCATACAAGTAATGCCTCCATATTTTCAAGGCGAAGACCATGCGCTAACTCCAAGTCGTGAGTTGGATAGTTAACCTCATGCGATCTTAGGCGACGGACGCATAGGCCACTACCTTCCCTCTCGCATCAATACACATCCCAACCCCGTATGGGACGTATCACAATAAATCAAACAACTTTCCGCCTCAGTCAGATGCGAGCAACCGAGCTTCGCCGAATCTTCCTCGACTTGTCAAAACTTTCTTGTTGCTTCTTCGACCATACAAATGGAACTCCTTTCTTAACAACTTAGTTAGTGTAAATTGCGATTAAAGAGAACCTTCCACAAATCTTCGATAGTATCTTGCCGCACCCGAAAACTTGATTTACGCCATCGACCTAGGCGGTTTCCATTCCAACACCACTTCAACTTATGAGGTCCACTCTAATCCCTTCCACGACACCATGTGACCTAAGAAAGCCACCTCCCTAAGCCAAAATTCGCACTTACTAAATTTGGCATATAACTACTTCTCCTCAAGACTTGTAGAACTATAAGTAAATACATGTCATGCTCCTCCTCCGTCTTAGAATAAACCAATATGTCGCCTATGAATACCACGACAAATTGATCCAATCTTCTTTGAAACACCCTATTCATTAAGTCCATGAATGTCGATTGCATTGGTTAACCCAAATGGCATCACTAGGAACTCGTAATGCCCATACCGAAGTTCGAGCATTTGCCTTGTGAACATCGACCTCCTTTACCTTAAGTTGATGATAACTTGACCTAAGGTCTATCTTCGAAAACCGATGCACCTTCATTGATCAAACAAGTCATCGATCCAAGGCAACGGATACTTGTTTTGATCGTTAACTTATTTAAGCGACGGTAGTCGATACACATCCGCATTGACCCGTCTTTCTTCTTGACAAACAAAGACAGGTGCTCCCCACGGAGATATACTTGGTCTGATAAACCCTCGGTCCAAGAGTTCCAGATTTGAGCCTTGACTCCACCAATTCCTTTGGTGCCATTCTAGGGTGCTATAGACATAGGTGCCATTCCGCAATAAGTCTATACCAAACTCGACTTCCCGATCTAGAGGTAGACCCGAAAGTTCTTTTGGAAACACATCGGTATTCCCCCCCATTTCGAACCTTCTCAACTCATCGACTCCTTAGCCTCCAAGGCACATATTCGAACCAAAATGCCTCACACCCTTTTTGACCATTTTCTCCGCCTTCAACACAGACACCACGTTGGATAGGTAATTTCTCCTATTACCTATCATGACTACTTCATCCCCCTCAGCCATCTTTAGAACCATGCGCTTAGCAGCGCAATCCAACCTTGCCTGTTGCTTAACCAACCAGTCCATTCCAAGAATTAGGTCGAACTCTCAAATGGCAGTTCCATCAGATCAGCCACAAACACTACCCCTTGGAGTTCTAGGGGTACATCTCTATATAGCTTGTTCACAACTATAAAGTGACCTAGAGGGCTAATTACTGTCATCTCCCTAGAAGTAGTCTCAAAGTCTATGTTCATGGTCTCTACCACACTACTAGCAACGTATGAATGCGTTGAACCCACATCAATTAATGCAACATATGGAAATCCAAAAATTAGGAACGTACCGGTTATGACGTCCGGTGCGTCACCTCCTCTCGACGCCTCGCTGCGTAGACTAAACCAGGTTGCCTTACTTCTATGTTGCCTGCCCCTCTTTCCAGATTTCCGCGACCTCGATTAGAACCATTGCCTCCTCTACCATTACCACGACCCCTCTGTGGTGGTCCCACATTTCTAGCCTGAGTACGGTTCTGACCCTCTGGCTGGTTCTTAGCCAACTTCCGAGGACAATCCCTTACCCAGTAATCCAAAGATCCACATTCAAAGCATCCCCTTTCACCGGTCCAACAACCTCCCCAATATGATTTTCCACAACGATTACACTGAGCCGGTCTCTGATTAGTAGCCATGGGCCTTCTTGCCTGATTCGGCCCACTCTGCCTAGCCCTTTTCTATGCATCACTACCCGATCTAGACGATCCAAAGCCTCTTTTCTGCTTGTTCCTATCGTAGTTCTGTCTTACGGACGCCTTGACCCCTTCGGCTACTTTAGCCTTTTCCACCAAGACAGAAAACTCACGCTCCTGCTGTGGAGCAATCAGCAGCCTCAAATCATCCCTAAGCCCGTCTTCAAAGCGGACACACCGTTCATGCTCCGTTGATACAATTTCCCGAGCATAGTGGCTCAGCCTCAAGAATTTCACTTCATACTCCGACACTGATTTATTTCCTTGTACCAACCCCAGAAAGGCTTTCCTCTGAGCATCAATATAGCTGGTGCCTACATACTTCTTCTGATAAGTAGCTTTGAAATACTCCCAAGTAAAGTCATCTGCCGTAGCACCATCTCGAACTGTGAGCCACCACTGATATGACTCATCCTTTACAAGTGACACCGCTCCTTTCAGCTTCTCCCCATTCGTCAGATCAAGATCATCCATGATCCTCTCAGTTGATTCCAACCAGTATTCCGCCGCACTAGGTGCTACTCCCGATACACCCCGAAATACTTCAGCCCCGTTGGATCGAAGTCACTCAGCCACAGACTTACGGGTTCCTGCACCCATGCCTGCCTCAGCTACTCGTTCTAACACTCGTAGCACCGCCTGAGATACTACGTCGTTACCACCCGTCTGATCCCGAAACTCAATTTTCGGCGTGGACAGATCCAGCATATTATTTTTAGACCCATGACCCGACCTCGCAGGCTCCGATAGGGTCATCCTCCCTCTACCACAGCCACGCGGCGGACGTCCACGACCTCTTGAACTCATTCTAACTATTGCGCTTTAATCTGATTACGAAATTTTATGGATTAGTACTTGTTTCACTAATTATCCACGAAGAAATTTTATGATAAGAGCTTTAAGAGTGGTTCTTTCGTAATCACACAAACACACAGTCTATCATTCATTCATTCAAAGAGTTGTTGTTGATTTCATGGTAATTGTTTTTCCACTACATAGGGGTATTTTCGTAATTTAAACTGCAGGGGGTATTTTTGTAATTTTCAAAAATATAAGTTCTCGGATGATTTTGTCAAACATTATTTTAAAACTCTTAATTTCCCAGGTATTTTGAAAAACTTTGAGATTCGGGGGTGTTTTGTTGATTTTGAAGCTCAAGGGCATTTTGGTAATTTTCACAAATCAGGGTAAATTTGTAAGATTACCAAATCGGGGATATTTCAAAAGTTGTAAAACTTTAAGGGCTCTCTTTTTGATAGTTGTATTTTTCCAAAATAGTGATGTTGCAAAATTTTGAAAGTCAGGGGTATTCTGGTAATTTTGTAGGTTAGGGGCAATTTTGTAATTTTCTAAAATCGTGATGTATTTGAATTTTGAGGTTTTTGGGCACTTTTCATGTGATGAAATTTTTGATCAAAACCGTGGGTATTTTGGAAATATCATAAATCAAGGGCATTTTTGTAATTTTACCCCTAATGGTATTTTGGTCATTTTTTAAACTGAGGGGTATTTTGGTCATTTTTCGAAACAAGGTCTTATTTTCCTCAAAAACAAAACAGCTAATCCCTTTCGGGTTTTAGTTATCGAGTTTTAGCCTGTGAGTGTGTCGTCTCAACTAGAATGAACCGTTACTATGCACCAGGTAGGATTCGAGTGAGAAGGAGGTGAGTCACGAGGACTGCTTAAATACCAGGCCCCCACCAAATCCAATCCTAGACATGCGTATAACGATTGCCACATCTTTTGCTTAGTGACAACTCACAGGGTTTGTTTAGGTAATTATTAAATCTTATGCATAGTTGGGGTACACTAGCCACAGGGTTCAACAGTTCCTATTCTAATAATCTACGTTCTGACTTACTCTTCTACCCTTATCAAAAGAGTTCACAAAATTGATAGAAGTACTTACAGGCGGATAGGTGCCGGAGACTCGGTGCCATGTCGTTCAAGCCAAAACCATTTCTCAAACATTATAATAAGGCCTACTAACAAAAACCAAACATTTTAGGCCTTGGGCCCCCACAGTCGAGTTTTAAACCGGGCTCTGATACCAATTATGTAACACCTCAAACCTGGCCTAAACATTACGTCCGAATTTGGTTTGCTACAGAGTAAAATAATTTTGAAAACCCTTTCTAAACGATTCTATCTAAGGTAAAAGATTTTGTCTCATTTTAAAACCATTGAATTGTATGAAGAATTATTAAGTCAAAATTGTTACTGATTTTAATGTACCGATGGCACAATAAAACATTTTTCGCTTGATTTTGAGAAAAATCAAATCCAATTAATAAAAAATCTCGATATTATCATCATTATCCTGAAGTTAAAATTGAGAAATTCTCTCTCCTCTTGCCGTCCAAATAAAGAGTAAAAAGGGAAAATCCGTGATTCGAACATAGGCTCCCCCTTGCTCCTTGTGGCGTCAACTCTAGCACCTAAGTGGCCTCCCTTTTGCCACTTTTCCAAGGCCTAATTAGTGTCTAATTTTCCCTCATTTATCCTTGTAACCCCTAGTTACTATGGCTCCCTATCCTTAAAGCTTCCAAATAAAATTTTTTCTACCCCTCCGAGCCTACTCAAGACCCCTAATTAAGTCTTATTTCACCACAATTAATATCACAGCAATCCAAACACAGGAAAAATATTTCAATCACGAATAACCCCTATTTTAGGATGTTACATAAACTAAGTTAAAACAAATTTAATTAATGAAAGAAACAAAAGTCACTTTCATTTTCTTCTTCAATGGCTAAAAGCCATAGCTAGGGTGAAGAGAAGCTTTGGCTAGCATTAAAAACCATGCATGTAAGTCCATTTTGATCCCGATTCTTGTAATTTTTATGTTTTTGAGATCGTGGCAACTAGGTTCAGCTAGCCCGGACCTCCGTTTTTGATTCTGTTAAAAATTGTGGAAGTTTCCATTGATAAATATTGAATATTTTTTATGAATACCATATATTTGGAACTTTGATTATGTTATTTGATGAATTTGTAAAGAGATTTTTGTTAGATTTTGATTTTTAGGATTAAATTGTGAAAATGACAAAATATTAGGTTGGATAGTGAATTTTATGTTTATTAGGGGCTTTTAGAGGGCCTAGTATATTTGGGTAAAATATTGACTTGAGAAAATTTGTAAATTTGATAAAATTCTAGTTAAAGGACTAAATTGCAAAAATGGTAAAAGTTTAGGGCAATTGTGTAATTTTGAAAAATAAAAGGGTATTAATTTTAAAATAGTTTGGAATTGAAATATATGCTAATAAATTAAAAAATTTACATTTTAGATCAAAATCCCGTAAAAACTTGTAGAAAAGAAAAAAATAGCGGAATAGTCCTTAAACCTCTGCAATGATTTCAGTTCAGTCTAAGTAAGTTCGTATGGTTAAAATTTAAAATTTGTATAAATTGATTATTGGTATTATATATGTTCTATTGTTGGAATTATATTATCGAATTTAATACTCAGTTTGGATTGAACGCGGGATTTGAGTACATTCGTCTTTGATGTATAACAGGAGTTTGGAGTGGAGATAGTAGTGGAGAGAGATATCAGCATATTACCCAAGTAAATCGGGGTTCAACATTTGTTGCAAACTCTCACATTTTACTTTCTGTTTGGCGTGATTTGGGCAGATCAGTTCTTACGAGCTTTTGTTGGCGTGTTCAGGAGGACTAGCTCTTATGAGCTTCTGTTGACGATGTACTCTTACCCGTAAGTCGTTCTTCGAATGGAAAATTTTGGTAAGGTAATCTATTAATGATTTTGAAAGACATGTTATTTATTTCGTATTAATCTAAACATGGATGAATTTATTGATTGAACTTGTGAAAGACAGAGAGTTCTCTTGGGTGGTTATTATTGTTTGAATTATTATAGTTAGTTTGGTAAGATTTATCGTTTATCTTGTCGAGCTTACTAAGCTTCATTAAGCTTACTTGTGTTGTTTAATGTCATTGTAGATTCTCGGAAGGCTGGACTATTGGACCGGCACTCAAGTCACATTATGCAGCTTATCTCGGTAGTTTTTGAAGTGTTTAATTCGGATTATATGGCATGTATAGGCTTTTGTGCGATTTTGGTTAATGTTTGAATTATGTAAATGTTATGAATAATAGTTTGTGCAAATAATCAATTTACATATTATCATATATGAGAATGAGGTATAATTGATATGCTACTATGTATGGTATATATATAATTGAATTGTTGTGATTGTGGTACCTTTGATAGGTATTTTGATTAGGTATTGCTTGAGTGAATTGATGAATTGAATTAATGTTTATTTTGTTGTAAAAGTGTATATACTTGTAGTACCAATGAGGGTACATTGGTTAGGCATATATTAGGTTGGTTTTGATGTGTTTTTGGCTCGATTAATATCATTTTGAATTGGTATTTTGGATGGTATTTGAGTTTATTAAGGTCCAGGCAAACTTGAAATGGTAAACTTGTGTTTTAAGGTTCATTTTAGGGCCACATGGCCTGAGACACGGGTGTGTGTGACGCACGACCATGTGTCCTCTGTAGGTTCAAAGCATACAAGTCAGACAGTTAAACGGTTTGGTACACGGGCGTGTGGCTTGGCCGTGTGACCCAAGTTAGTGAGTTACATAGGTATGGGCATGGGCTAGGACACGACCGTGCGTCCCTATTTTGAATGTCCACACGGCCTGAGACACGGGTGTGTGTCTCAGCCGAGTGACCCCTACAGTCCAAATTTTTCAACTTTTTTCCTAAAATTTCCAAATGTTTCCAATTTAGTCCCAAATTATTTCTATAGTACTTTTAGGGTCTCAAGGGCTCGATTAAGGGACATTATGAATGTATTTGAGTGAAATTTGATTATGCTTATATTAATGTATGATTTGAATGGTTTACTATTTTGTTTATCCCGTAATGCTCCGTAACCCTGTTCCGGTGATGGATACGAGTTGGGGGTGTTTTAGTTTGATTATGATATTAGAATAAAAAATATGTTAGATTAAATTTGTGTACTAATAACATATTTCACTGAGAATTCATGGTTGTGATATTCTTCCTGATTTGATGTCATTGATATTTGATGAGTTTGATGTGACATTCAGTATGAATTGATTGATTTTGTATGATACTGTGATTAATTGTAGATAGATACTGTAACAACTTATCTTTTAGTGGTGTAAGAAATAGTGATTTTGGGACCACAAATCCAATGAGTAAGTCCGTATTATTATTTAATATTTATGAGTCAATTACAATATTACATTAAATTTTGGCTTAATAACTTTTATAAATTAAACGAATAGATAAGTATAAGTGGTTCAGTCCAAAAGTCAAGTAATTTTTGAAAATGAGGTATTGGGACCTCATTTCCGTAATTTAAGGCTGCAAATATTTTTATTAAATATTTACAGAATTGTATTATAAGTGAATTGAAGTTTGGTCCGGTAATTTTGATGATTGATTGCTTAAGTAAGTTAAAAGAAATAAATTATAAAAGAGGTAAAAGTTAATCGCTATAGATTTAAAATAGTAAAGGGACCAAAGTGGTAATTAAACCATGGTCAAAAAGTCCAAGTGGTGGTGGATATGATTAATCCACTAGATTTTGGGCTATTTGCTTATTAAGTCCTAATTAGTTTAGGGTTAAATTAAAATTAAACTTGATTAGTTAAAAAATTAAAATAATTGAAGGACCAATTGTGCAATTAAACCCTCCTTAGATGGTAATTATACCATAAACTTATATTATGGAAATTTATGGACATGATTTAGTAATTTTATAAGTTATATTAAAAGGTTAATTTTGTAAATAGTTAAAAGATAAGTTAAAAATTAAAGGATTAAAGAATAATATCATTAATTTCCTTTCTTCTTCTTGGTGAAGAACTGAATACACCATGGGAGGAACTTGCTAGTTTCGACCAAGCTAGGGTTTCTTATTTAGTAGGTAATTTTTGCTTGTTTTTAGTAATTTTATGTTTTCGAGCTCGTTTTAGTTTGATCTAGCTAACCTGGGGACTAATTTGTAAAATATTAAATGTTGTGGATTATGTAATTAATGAGTTTATTATGTTTTTGAATTTTAAGATAGATTATTAAACTTGATTTTTAAATAAGACTATGTTGTAAAGTAATTTTAGTAACTTTAATATTAAAAGACTAAAATGTTAAAGTGAAAAAATTACAAGTACTTGATGTAAAATTAAAACAAGTATGGGCTATAGTAAAGTAGTTAACAATTTAGCTGAACTTAGATTAAGTTGGAAATGGTGAAATTGCAAGTTTTGGACTTAGGGACTAAATTGCATTAAAGGTAAAATGTTGGGGTAATTTTGTAAAAATGTCTAAAAGGACTTATTTGCATAAAATTAGTTAATTATGTTGCTGGAAGTTGATAATTGAATGGAATTATTATTTTAGATTAAGAAATAAATTAATCAAGCTCGAATCTCAGAAAGGCTAAAGTAACAGATTGATCGTTGCCTCGACTTCGACTTCGTTTTTGATCAAGTAAGTTCGTTCAGTTAATTTTAATACAATTTAAATGTATATTATATGAACTTAATTGTTAAATGTTGGATAATGTATTGATGTTTGTAGTTGAGGATGGAAGTAATGAATTGTTATAGCATTGATCACAGATGAAATATCTTGAGTCGGATGAACATAGGATAGAGTACAATTAGCATGCCAATATGTTATATTGTGAGCGGTACGAGTTTGATATGTGATGAGATGATGATTAATGATATTTCCTATTCACCGAATATATCGAAGTCTAGCATTTGTTGCGAATACTGTGTTATATTTATACTGTTTCCGATGTGTTATCGGGGGCGGATGTAAAGCCTTCGGGCTAGGCACTTGGTGGCGAGGTGTGTTCTGGAGGGATGTTAGCCTTCGAGCTAGGCACTTAGTGTAACACCCCCAACCCATTTCCGTTGCCGGATTGGGGTTATAGAGTATTACGATAACATTTCAAACATTTAACACTACTTTAAAATAAATAAATATTCAATATAATTACAATTAATCAATTCACAATAAACATACACTTAAGGGCCTTAAACCTAGTTTACGAGGTCCTAAAAATAGATTAGAAGCATTCTGGGGTCAATTCAAAACAAACAGAAAAGTTAGGTAAAAGTTGAAAATTTTGAAAACAAGGGACACATGGGCTGAGTGTCACAGCCCAGACTGTGTGGACATTCAAAGTCCAAACACACGGTCGTGTCCCAGCCCGTGTGTTCGCCCGTGTGTATATTCGAATTAAGGTCACATGGTCATGTCATAGGCCGTGTGCCTGCCTGTGTCTGCATTCGATGTTGGGTCATATGGCCGTGTTTCAGACTATGTAATAAACTATTTTAAGACACACGACCATGTCGCAGGTCATGTGAAACCTATATTTAGATACAAAAAGACACACGTCCATGTGGATAGACCGTGTGTGACACATGGATGTGTGACAGTCTGTGTCCTAGGTCGTGTGTACCATAATTTGTTCCAAAACAAGGCAATTGCTACCCTATCTTGGCCATCAAGCCAAGCCAAAAACCAATCCATAAATGTCATCAATACACCTCAAAACAAATCAAATTCATGTTAATTTCATACATCCTATGTGCCTAATCAATGTGCCCTCAATGACACCACATTTAAATCATCAATTACAAGCTAAAATTTCACTCATTCTATATCCAACCAATATGCCATTCAAAGGCACCTCAATCAAGGACAATTATCAATTAGCTAGGCTAAAGTTATACGTTAATATAAGCAACCTATTTAATTCAAATAACAATCAATTTGACCAAATATAAATACATATACACTTTCAACAAATTACCATTACAAGTATCACCAACTAAACATAGCTTCAAGATTTCCATCCCAACACTCAAACACATACATTCTAACTAATCAATTCACAAAAGAACTATTATAGATTAATACTTATATAAATATCCACAAGCATACATAACTATATACATTTGTTGGCTTTGAACAAAACATTTAACAAGTTTACACAACGTCCTCTTTATTCAAGATACTTAAAAAGGGACATTCAAACATCCAAATGACCATATCTAACCAAAACAACCTAGGTGTCGAAACCATTTTTTATCGAGTTTGAAAAACGAGAATCGACTTTGAAAATATGGAAATGGAGTCGCCACTGATCTTTTATTCGAGGTGTGATCAGATCACCTTGGGATGTATTATTTTAATAAAACATTTTTATTAAAACAATAATTTTGGTCTACGAATATTCGAGACAACAGGTTCGGGAGTCAGTTACGTACGAGGAAGGGTTAGCACCCCCGTAACGCCCAAAATTGGTACCTAATTGATTAATTAATGTCTTAATGCCAAAAATTTGAAAAGATTCCCAATTACGATCCATTTATTTAATATATATATGTATTTGGACAAAACCGTATTGGATGCCAAAGTTCCTATTTCGAAGAAATAAAATGCCATACACAGTAAGTTAGGGCATAACATCTTATATTCTCGAAGTTGGATTTATCCTTCGACATTCAATACTTGTATATTAAAAAAATAAGAAGGATGTTCCCTTATTTGGGTCAAATGAAAAAATCGCAACCCAGTAAGTTAGGGCACTATTTCTCAAAATTCTCGAATACGAAATATTGCTTTTGTTCTTTTAAAAATCTTATCTCGAGATAATAAAATATCACACCCAGTAAGTTAGGGTGCAATATCTCAAAGTTCCCAAGAATAAGTTTTTTTTTATTTGAAATATTATCCATTTTGATTTAAGAGAGAAATGATACTTGGTTGCTAGGTTTTAAACGAGGAGAATCGGAACTCAGTAAGTTAGAGCATGATTTTCTCGAAGCCTCTAAACACGAGCATTGCCCTATGATTTTAAAACCGAACTGACATTAAAACACTATATCTTTCGTAAGATACAATGGAATACTAATACACAAAGCAATATATTAATCAATACATAAAACATTACAACGATGAATCACAAATAATTAATAGTTCTGATTAAGAGATATAATACATGCAATAACAAATAAATGAACATCTAATACATAAAAAAAAAATGCATGAACTTAAATAATATGTGCATGATAAAACAATTGTATGTTAAAAATAATAATAACATATGAAAGTGTTTGGAATAGGTAAATATATAATTTAAAATAAGGTTTTTTTTCAAAGAAACCAATTATACATAAATAAATTTAAAAGAATATATATATGTATACAAATGAATAAATTCAGAAAAATAATACTGAAAACAATAATGTATACATACAAGAAAAATAATATAAGTTATATATAAAGAGAATATATATATATATATATATATATATACACATAAAGATAATATAGATTATATATGAAAAGAATGTATATATGTACATAAAATAATTTAATATAAATTACATATGTATATAAAAGAATATATATATAATTTAATGAAAATACTATAGAAAAATAAATAATACTTAGAACCATTTAAATATATATTATTTGATATTAATTCAAAAGGAAGATAAATTACATGAAGTTAATGAGCAAAATAAAATAAATTAATCAAAGTACTATATTGAAATTAACATAACAATGAAGGGACTAAAATTGCAAAAAGTTAAATGAAATCAGAAAGGGACCAAAATAGAACGCGTGTAAACTAAAAGGGACTGATCTAGCAAATTCTTCGTTTAGCCAAAACGCGACGTTCAATCTGGATTGAATTGCAAAAGAATCAGGAAGCATAGGGATCGATTGCGTAAATAGTCTTTTTAAAGGGAAAGGCGCGGATCCGGGTCGCAAAGCGGGTCGACGCGCGGATCCTACACCCTCCTAAACGACGCCGTTTTGCATTATTGATTAAAACTAAAAAAAAACCTAAAAATTAAAGCATTTTAGTTGTTTTTAAAACAAAATAAAAAAACCCTAATATTTTCTTTCTAATCTCTCAGCCGAAACCAGCCCCCTCTCTGTTTATTCTCTCAGCCGCAAAAAGAATATCTGACCACCTCCACGCCATGATAATCGGTGGTTAGTGACCGATTCAGTCTCGATCGACTACCTTTTTTTCAAGCCAGACACGAGTATTTCGTGCCCCCAACTTCGAAGGATCCCCTTACTTCGATTGTGGAGAAGAAGGTAATTCGACGGTTCGTGTTTCGGAGGTAAATCTCTTATCCCTTTTGTATTATCACTTGAGTATTCGAAACAAAGGCCCAAAAAACAAAAGGAACAGAATATTGAAAGCCGAAAGGAAAATCACCTTTTTTGAATTTTTTTATTTCTCTCTATTCTTTTGTATATTGTATGCGCAATAACAATGTGCGTAAAAACAAGGTTTTTTTCTATTACAAATTTTGCTTCGGTTTTATATATAACCGAAAAGAAAAATCAAAGGTAAAAAATAAAATTACAACTATTTTTTGTTCTTTTTTCTGCTTGCTAGTTATTTGTTGTTTTGTCTTCTTTTGCAGGTACAAGGCCGCGTGGATGTACGATGGTGGTAACGTGAGTCTGGCGATCATCTGAGAGGTCTTGTTGGTAGAGGCTTATAAGACTGAAGCTAACCCTAAGGTTTTCTGACAAAAACGTTTTGGGCTAGGGTTTGGGGCTAATTTGGGTTTGGTTTGGGCTAAGCTTAGTATTGGGTTAAGTAATTGGGTCGTTAATGTAATTGGGTTTGGGTGTTTTTATAATTTGGGCTTATATATGTAAAAAGACTGTTATTGGACTGTTTTGGATCAATTTTTAATTTGGTTATCATTTTTTGGTTTTTGGTTATAAAACGGGCCCGGGCAAATTTAGGGCCCTACAGCTGCCCCTCTTTGCTCATTGTCGTGTAACGAGAATAGAGCAAAGACTTTTAAAGGGCCAAATTTGCCCGATCTGGTCGAATCTTGACTTCATTCGGTGCTTTTCTTCTTTGAGTAGCCTCATTCTATCCCACTGTATCTTCAATGGCATAAAAACTAGCACTTCGATCTGCTCTAATGTAATTTCAGGGAGAAGAGATTTGTAGTTTCGATCTATTCCACTAGAACTTTGACGAGATGAGAATTTAGAGAGAAGAGATTCGTAACTTCGATCTTCCTACTGAAACTTCTCTAAAATGAGAGTTGATCCTCAATGCACTCAGGGAGGAGGGATTTGTAGCTTCGACCTGCTCCATTGGGATTTTGAGGTGATAAGAATCCAGAGAGAAGAGATTTGTAGTTTCGATCTTCTAACTAAAACTTCTTAGAAATAGGTTGATCCTCAATACACTCAAGGAGGAGGGATTTGTAACTTCGACCTGCTCCACTGGGACTTTGAGGTGATAAGAATCCAGAGAGAAGAGATTTGTAATTTCGATCTTCTCATTGAAACTTCTCGGAAATAGGTTGATCTTTAATACACTCAGGGAGGAGGGAATTGTAACTTCGACCTGCTCCACTGGGACTTCGAGGTGATAAGGATCCAGAGAGAAGAGATTTGTAATTTCGATCTTCTCTCTAAAACTTCTCGAAAATAGGTTGATCCTTAATACACTCAGGGAGGAGGGATTTGTAACTTCGACCTGCTCCACTGGGGCTTCGAGGTGATAAGAATCCAGAGAGAAGAGATTTGTAATTCCGATCTTCTCACTGAAACTTCTTGGAAATAGGTTGATCCTCAATACACTCAGGGAGGAGGGATTTGTAACTTCGACCTGCTCCACTGGGGCTTCGAGGTGATAAGAATTGTATGGCTTCGATCTGCTCCTACAACCTCAGGATTGCCAAATCTACTATCTTCGATCCGCTTCGCTCAGGAAGGCAAGATCTTCGAATTCACCGATGTTGCGACAACGTCCTCTAGGGGACCTGTCCTGTAAAATCAATTTTGTGTTTATGCAAAATGGTTAGGATGTAATGATCAGAATGAATCTAATGCTCCTAATTAAATGAATTATGGACGACATTTGTATGAATGCAGAATGTCATGAGAATGGTCTTTTTACAAAGATTAGGATGCAATGATCGGAATGAATCAAATGCTCCTAACTAAATGTGTTTTGCATGAATGTAGAATTTCATGAGAATGATCCCTGCTTAAGGTTGTCATCGCTCATCGTTTATCGGGGCTCTATCGCTGACGTATTATGCTGCCATCTTGTTCAGCTGGTATTCTCGACAGAAAACTTGAGGAAACAATTATAACTGTTCAACAGATTTGCCCCGCTGTAACTTCAGGGTTCATCTCATTATGGCTTAGGGGTATAGGATCTGAATCTTTTCCCATCTATCCTACTGTGACCTCGAAATGTAGGATTTGTTTCTTTTTCAATCCCTCACATTGCCATTCAAAGGTATAAGGTATGTATTATCTTCCATCTACCCCACTATAACTCGGGGGTATGGGGCCTGTAGCTTGTTCCATCAACTGATCACTCTTCGGGTGACCCAACCAGATATATACGCATGATGCTCACATGGATGCAGAATATCATTTTTCTTCTTTCAAGAATGATTCCCATTTTACACTTGGGTTATCATTACTCATGTTCCGTCGAGATTGTATCACCAACTATTTTGACAAAAAATCCAAGTATATGACCTCAATTTAGACTTTTCTTTCTCAAACATTTCCAGCCCTTAAGCCTAGTAAGTTCTAAACAATAGCCCTATTTCAGGTTCTTGTATTATTAAGAAGCTTCCAGAGTAATATGTGAAACTTCTTTTATGAAGGTGTTATTAGTCCACTAATCGTTATTTCAATGCAAAATGCCTGAAAAAGATCATAACCATGGACAAGAAGGAAATTGATTAGGAACATAGCTAGAAACAAATAAGCTAAGCAAATATCGTAATCAAGAAAGAAATTTATTGTGATCATATTTTGAAAAGAATAATACAATAACAAATTTAAAATGGATAAAGTGGAAACTAGGTGCCCCAGATATGGTAGCTTGAGCTTCTCTATTCGAATTTCATGAGGACCATTTTAAGCTCAATATGTGTTTAGGGATCCGAAGTACTTTGTCGATGCCCCAAGACGTATGATACTTCTTCATTGTTAATTTAGGCATAGCAAGACTGCTGTATGCCCCCTTTGATCAAACCTTGAGCCGCCCTTTTTGGGTTTTCAACTCAAATCCCCTTTGGTCTCAAAGAGCCCTTTGCGAGTTTTCGCCTTGGCCTCTCCTTTTCTTTCTTCTTTTTTGCTGAAAATTTCTTTTCTTTTCTTTTTTTTTGAATTCTTTTTATTGAATCTGAATTCTCCGGATTGGGTAGGTCCTTGTCATCTATCTCAGATAATATCCTTGCTTCCCTAGAACAGGCCTTCTTTGCTGCCTAAGGTCCTTCCCAGTTTGGCATTATCTTTCTTCTGAAGTCCCTTTTGCATGGGAAAGAATCCTCTTCAAAGCCCTATCATGAAATTTTCTAGGACGAATCATTTTTGTTGTGAGCTCGCATCATCTGACTGTGATAGATAGCTTTTAACATTTTATCTTCAAATTCAACTAATCATATTGAGATTAAACGTGTTCTGCCTCATCCAACTTCAGTTCTAATAAGACTCGAAAAAAGGAAATTTGACTTCAATGGGCGAAACTAATGAGAAATGTGCTGCCCCGGTGACCGTCCTGGCCAATGTTTGATGAGCATGGAGGGTAAATAGTAACTTTTGTATGCCAATCTTTACAAGTCTCGGTCTTTCTTCTTCTTCTTTTGATCTTTTATTTTTCTTTTTGGTTGCCTTTACTGTGATGTGGCATCTGATTTTTGAACAGACCGCAAACTTTTGACATTGTGCGGTTAGATATGATCTTTTCGACATTTTTTTTGTTAGTATTCTTTCTTTCTTTTTTCTTTCTTTTTTGTTTGTTTGTTCTAATGACTTTCAACTTTGTAATATTGGCATATGAAACGACCTTCACCCTCTTAGTGAAATAATCGACATCCACGAAAACAAATCAATGTTGGCTAGAAGCTTTTGATGAGACTGGCTTGGTAACATCCATGCCCCACATATAGGAAATCTTATTTCTGCATTGAGCTAGGCTTTGATCTTCATCTCCTTCCTTGGCTCACGACGTAGGATCTATTTTTCATTCAGTATTAACAAATCAGAAGATATATTATAATTTCTGTCATCTTCAAAGCCTTGAGATCCCTTAGACCCATATTTCATTCAAAAGGGGAGTCCGTAACAGCGTCACCCATGTCATTGATATCTGGGGACCCATTGTGGGTACGAAGGTAAATTCCAAAAAAATGATTCCAAGAATGATTATTTGTATGGTATGATCATGAATAAAGAATGAAAGAGTATTCTAAAAAGAATGTACAGTATAAAACGTAAAGGAAAATATTTGTTTAAAAGGATGCATTTTATTAAAATAAAAATTCTGGACACAAGCCTATTTTACAAAAAGATTCTTGTTGCTTCTAGGCTTAAAGCAACAAGCATGTTTTGAATATTGCTCTAGATTAGCTCTAAAAATATAAGGATCTTTTCCACAGTTCCATTGTTCAAAACATCCCAAGTACGTAAAGGCAAAAGCTTGGAAAAGTCTACTCCCCGGCTCACTCTTCAGATATGTCATTAATGTTCAAATTCACCAGTATCAGGTTTTGCACTAGAGCCCGGAACTTGACATTCTCCTGATCTCATGCCCTCATTCATCATGGTGTTCACAATAGTTATCCTTTTAACAGTATGGTTGAGTAACGGATTTTCTGCACCAGAGGGATCATCGAATCTTATAACTCCTATTTTGATGAATCTTTCGACTAATTTTTGAAAGCGGTGCAGTTTTCTATCGAATGCCCCGTAATTCCTGCATGGTATTCGCATTGGGCGTTCACATCGTACCATTTGGGGTACGGGGGCTGCAATGGTGTCAGGTAATGAAGAGCTACAGCATGCATTTCAAATAAGCTCTGGTATAACTCCCTATACGTCGTTGGAATAGGTGTGAACTGGTTTTCTTCGAGTTTGGCCTTGAATTGGGTTTTTCTCCTGGGGAGACCAGATAACTGGTAACTGCCTTCCTTGGCTGGTTTACTATAAGCGGCTTCGAATGGCCCTTGTTATACCCACTCGTATTATTCACATCCCTGTCCTTCCTCTTAGGGGTTTTTGAAGTCCACTCTCCCCTTTTATTTGTTTCTGTCAGTATAACCAATTTGGCTCGATCATCTTCCGGGTTAAAACCTGCACCTATCGGGAGCTTGAACGGGGCCGAAGCATCATTCTGACATTGGGCTCCAATAATGACGGGTCTTCCATGTGAATGCGTGTCTGATTGAGTCGGGATACTCATCAGGGGAATAAACGATGTCTTCATCATCATCCACACTACTGTCCACTGGGCAACTCTTCTTTCCAAGCCCCTCGACTAGTAATTGAGTTAACTGGTGCAACGTATTCATCTGATCTCGCATATCCCATTGAAATTTAGCCAACTGCTCTTGCATTAGTATTTGCCTTTGCTCTAGTCTCTCCAACCTTTGTTCCATGTCTTCTAGGTTAACTGATGATAATACTCTAGAACGTCATGTTTTTATGTGCTAATTACATATTTATTTTGAGTATGATTTTACTAATTTGGGTTATTTATGGTCTTTTATCTTATAGGGACTAAATTGGAGGCAAAAATGAAATTAAGGGCCAAAAGCGTGAATTTAGAGATAAAATGGGCCAATGTGCAACAAAGGGAAAAGATGGTGCCAAAAGTGCAAACATAGAGGACAGAAGGATTGAGATGCAAAAAGAAGAGACTTTACTTTATTAGACTCTATTTTAATTATATTAGGATAATTAATATTAGGATAATTATTGAGGATTATTTAATTTCTTTATTTATCTCTATTTATCTTTGATTAATTGTAATTATCTTTAAGAGTTTGAGTAGGACTAGTCCATCTATCTTAGCACTATAAATAGGGGATGAAGTGACTCATTTTGGTTGTTCATCTTTTTCTGTAAACTCTCTTCCCAAAAGTCTTTTGTTCTTTCATATTTCTTTTTAGTAAAACCTCAATTTATATATCTATTTTCTTTTCGACCACAACCCTGAGCCACTAAAACCCATCTAGCCAAAGGTTGCCGAAAATCCCCAAAAAGGGTTCTTGAGGTTTAGAATCCGTACTTAGCCTTCTCAACAGGGTATTCATCATTTCTCCAAGACTACTGGCCGACGCTTGATCCATGTCCCTTAGGAAGTAATTTTTTCAACGTTTGCAAGGAACGACCGCTTTGTATATTTTGAGAAGGTTGCACAGTCGGTTCGTTAGCTTACTACGTAAGAGGTTGGCGAGCCCAAGAGACAAAATGGCGTGGGATTCACCATTGAGAAACATTGATCTAGCATAGATGATCCCACAAGAGTGATTGTTGGCCAGAGTCAGGTTCCACCAAATTAAAGTCTAAATCCTTGGAGCTAGTGGTCGTAGGCATCCTCTTCCACTATAACTGGCTTATTCGAGTTGAGAAGGATCATCTAAAAGCCAAGGATTGAACCCAAGGCGGATCGAGGCAACTAGAGGCTGGAATCTCTCCACATAAGAAACTTTCTCTAAAATTCTTTCTTTTTATTTTCCTCATTTAATATTCATAATTTATTCTCGTAATTTCAATTCGTTTTAAATTTTGTTTTTTTTTTATTTTCCCAAATCAAACTTTTAATTCTATTATTTTTATTTTTTTTAGGAACGCAGATTTTCTTGGGCACGATTCTGCCTAGGATTTCGAGAAACAAGCATTCGTATAATCCGGTCCTTGAGGATTCGACCCTACTTCCCCTTTACTGTTATTTTTACTATTTTACAGGGAATAGGATATATTTGGTGCTTTCAACGACGCATCAAATTTTGGCACCGTTGCTAGGGACCGGTAACGTACTAACATTATTTTTTTGTTTTTTGTGACCAGATCTGCTCCAGGCACTCTTACGTTTGACTCGGAGATTGAAAAGACTGCGAAAGCTAATTGCAAAGAAACAAAGCTAAAGAAAAAGCAGTTAGCGGTGGTAGGAACTCAAAGCAATCCACCGCCAGAAATCAGAATCAACGACGAAGCAGAGTCTAGGGTTAACGAAAACCCTGCTCAAACACTTAAAAGTAAAGCAGAAGAAGTCGATTCACTTGAAGAAGTGCTCAACGCTAGGGTTGACGAAAACCCTAATTTAGTACGACCATCAATGGCTCACATGATTCAGCAACTAGCCGAAGCTCTAATAGAACAACTGTCATTATGCATCGCATATCCTACTATGGATACCGATTTTGAATTGAAGTCAGGGTTAATTCAGTTGTTGCCAACTTTTTGAGGGTTACAAAATAAAAACCCCCATAAACATTTGAAGGAGTTTTATATGGTTTGTCTGAGTATGAAACCTCAAGGTGTGGCGAGGATCAAATTAAATTGCGCTGCTTTCCTTTTTCCCTAGTGATTCAAATTAGGAATAGTTATTTTATTTACCTCCGGATCTATTACTACTTTCAATGATTTATCTCGTTTATTTCTCAATAGGTTTTTTCCAGCATCTAGAGTAGATGAGCTAAGAAGAGAGATCGTGAGAATAAGGCAAAAAGAAGCAGAGACTCTTTACGATTATTGGGAGCGGTTTAAGAAGTTATGCATGAATGCCCACAACACTCAGATATATGAGCGATCATCCTCCAAGACTTTTATGAAGGTTTGAAACCAATGGAGATGAATATGGTAGATCTTGCTAATGGAGGAGCATTGGTCAACATGACTCCCAACAAGCAAGGGACTTAATCTCCACAATGGCTGCAAATTCTCGACAATTACGAGCTAATCTCGAACCCCTGAAGGGTTCACCAGCTAAGTAACTCTTCCATAGAAGATAGACTTGATAAACTTACTAATATGATGAATACTCTTCTTGCAAAAAAAAACAAAGGCAGCTCCGTTATGTGGAATATCTGCTACACCTAAGCACATAACTGATGCATGTCCCAGTTTGTATGATGACTCTATGGCTCACTTAGGTGAAGTGGGAAATTTTCCTGGCCCACCATAGAGGCGATACGACCCTAACTCTCATACCTACAACCCAGGATAGAGGGATCACCCTAACTTAAGTTATGAGGTCAACCCACAATATAACCAGCCATACCAGAACCGAGTTCCACAGCAGCCACAAGATTTAAGTAATTCTCTAGAAACTTTGGTCAATAAATTAGCAGCTAATATGCTTGATTTTCAACAGAAAATCGAGGCATCTATAAAAGAATTGACCATATCAGTTGAGAAATTGAACTCTCAAGGGAAGCTGCCATCACAAACAGAATCGAATCTAAGACAACGCGTAAATACAGTGACGTTACGAAGCGGTAAGGTACTAGAATCGATTCCCGACAGAAATCATACCCAAGAAATTGCCCAGGAAAAACCTGAGAAAGACGAACAGGTCCGACCGAAACCTCTATTGCCTAAAATTCAACCTCCATTTCCAGACCGATTCAACCAGTGTCGAAGAGGTAAGGAGGATAAGGAAATCCTCAAAACATTTAGGAATGTCGAGATCAACACACTGCTGTTGGATGCCATTAAGCAAATACTGAGGTACGCTAAATTTCTTAAAGAGCTTTGCACCAAGAAGTGGAAATTAACAGGTAATGAAAGGGTGAATGTTGGTGAAAATGTGTCCGCAGTGTTACAGCGAAAAATGCCGACAAAATGTAAGGATAGGGGCATGTTTGCAATACCATGCAAAATAGGTCATTTAGGAATTAAAAAGGCTATGTGTGATCTAGGAGCCTCCATAAATGTAATGCCATATTCTATTTATGAATAACTTAATGCAGGTTTTTTGACAAAAACAGGTGTTAGCATTCAATTGGCAGACAGGTCCGTTGTGCATCCCGAAGGAGTCCTCGAGGACGTATTAGTCAAAGTTAATGGACTTATTTTTTTTGTAGATTTTTATGTGATAAAAATAGAGGAGGATAACACTTCCGGGTCTTCAGACATCTTGTTGAGGCGACCTTTCCTTAGTACCGCAAATACTAATATTGACGTACGAAGCGGAACCCTCACGATGGAGTTTGATGGAGAGATCGTGAAGTTTAACGTTTATAGCACAATTAGCCTTCCAAGTGAAGTCTTAGACGTAAACCGTGTCGACATAATTAACTCATTAGTAGAAAAAACTTTTGAGTCAATTTATGGAGATAAATCTAAAATGATGTTTGATGATTTTGAATCTGTTAATAAATTATTAGCTCCTATGGATACTAAACTTCTACCTTCTTTTATGCAGGCATCAGATCCGAAATTAAAACCACCTCTCGAGCATATCAAATTCACATTTTTGGAAGATGATGAGACCATTGCCGACTTAAAAGGGATTGACCCCTTGGAGGAAAATATGAAACCAATGAAAAAGGTGCAAAGACGATTAAACCCAAATATGGTGGGTGTGATAAAAAATGAGAATTTCAAAGCTCACATGATTAAAAAGATTTATTTTGAACCACCGTAGAACCATTTAAATCGTCGAGCTAATGACGTTAAACAAGCGTTTGTTGGGAGGCAACCGAATCCTTATTATTATTATTTTCATTTTTATTATTATTTCTTATTTCTTATTTTCTTTTCTTTTCTTTTTAATTTAATTTATTTTTATTTTATTTAAATATTAATAAATTTCTCTTCTTCTATTTAGGTAAAACGGAACGAAAATACTAAGAAAATGGAGACAATTCAGAACCAAACAGGCTTATCCATGGTACCAAACAGCCTCTATTCTAGGTACTATTCCATCCCAGAATGACATATCCCTGCAGCCAAACTACCCTATTCCTGCAGCCAACCATCATTATCCCTACACCCAAACATCCCCTTTCAGCCAAATAAAACCCCAAAACCTAAATTTTTTTTCCCAAATTTCCTTCCTCAACTCCATTGCCGCCGAAAACTCACCCCTCTCCACCAACCATCGCCGTTTGCCGTTCGCAATGTTGCAAAATAGAAGCCACGCCGCCGTCGAGCCTCCTTTTGCCGTCATCGTCTCGCCATTCGACCTCCCCTTCCTCCTCTTCTCCCACGACACAAGCCACCGAGCCCTCTACAATCGACAGTAGCTACACGGGGAGTTTTTCTAAACTTTTCTACCTATTTATTTCTTTTGCGTCCACATTGAGGACAATGTGTTTTAAGTAGGGAGAGATACTTTTCGTATTACTGTTGTCTTCTAATGTCATTTGTGTTTGCTGCTTGAGGCTTTATTCTGTCCATTTTTTTTCTAAGAATATTCTGTCGCTTTTCATGCCCAAGAATTTGACCACGACTTGCCACTGTTTAACTTACATGTATGATTCTTGGCTACTGAGTTAGTTATGATTCTGTCTGTTTGATTTTATCTCCACTTTTTTATTTTATTAGACTAAAAATAATTATGATTAATAAGTTAACTCTATCTTGCTTTTTGTAAAATTGATCAAGTTTAATATAAAGGGGACATTTAATACAATTGCATGCCTAAATTATGTTCATGTCTATTAGGTGGTTACTAAAACTTATTTTCGACACTTGATTATTTCTCTTAGGACCTCTAAAATTAAAATTTCGTGTAAATTTTGTTTAATAAAAGTTTCCAAGGTTATGAGTGCAGCTTAGAATGTGACTGGCTGAGTAACTGGGGTAGGGTTCTTGGGTTGTCATTCTACTTCGCGTCAAAAGATTGTGTGACGTGATAGGTAAAACTTCGCTAACCAAGGTTATGAGTGGGGCTCAGAATGTGACTGATTGAGTAACCGAGGTAGGGTGCTTGGTTGTCATTCTACTTCGCGTCAAAAGGTTGTGTGACGTGATGGGTAAAACTCCGCTAACCGAAAATAAATAATTTTTAGGAGTATGTTGAAATGAGAAATGCAAGGGTGGGTTGCTTGGGTTGTCATCTCTTAGCGTCAAAAGGTTCAATATATGCCTAAGTAAATAAATAATAATAATAAAAGAAAAATAATAAAATTAATAATAAAAAAAGAGAAAAAAAAAGAAAAAAAGTACTAATAAAATTATAGTTGGGGACTAAAGGAGGAAATAAATAGAGTGTCTTGGTAGTTTTGGTAATTTGCCTAAATAGCATGAAATAATTCAAGACGATTTTAATTTTTGTGTGTGTTAATTAGAATACTTTTTCTGTTTTACTTAAAGCAAGCTTAGAAGTTCTCTTTATTTTTCATATGAATTTTTGACTAATTTTTATAAAACTTTAGAGTAGAATTTCTTTCAGGATCTAATTTTCACAGTAGACAGGAACCATACTTGAGGGGAAGCATGGGCTAAGTAGGGGGAATTTGATAATACTCTAGAACGTCATGTTTTTATGTGCTAATTACATATTTATTTTGAGTATGACTCTACTAATTTGGGCTATTTATGGTCTTTTATCTTATAGGGACTAAATTGGAGGCAAAAATGAAATTAAGGGCCAAAAGCATGAATTTAGAGATAAAATGGGCCAATGTGCAACAAAGGGAAAAGATGGTGCCAAAAGTGCAAACATGGAGGACAGAAGGATTGAGATGCAAAAAGAAGAGACTTTGCTTTATTAGACTCTATTTTAATTATATTAGGATAATTAATATTAGGATAATTATTGAGGATTATTTAATTTCTTTATTTATCTCTATTTATCTTTGATTAATTGTAATTATCTTTAAGAGTTTGAGTAGGACTAGTCCATCTATCTTAGCACTATAAATAGGGGATGAAGTGACTCATTTTGATTGTTCATCTTTCTGTAAACTCTCTTCCCAAAAGTCTTTTGTTCTTCCATATTTCTTTTTAATAAAACCTCAATTTATATATCCATTTTATTTTCGACCACAACCATGAGCCACTAAAATCCATCTAGCCAAAGGTTGCCGAAAATCCCCAAAAAGGGTTCTTGAGGTTTAGAATCCGTACTTAGCCTTCTCAATAGGGTATTCATCGTTTCTCCGCACTACGGGGCTGACGCTTCCGTCCATGTCCCTTAAGAAGTAATCTTTTCAACGTTTGCAAGGAATGACCGCTTTGTATATTTTGAGAAGGTTGCATAGTCAGTTCGTTAGCTTACTACGTCAGAGGTTGGCGAGCCCAAGAGACAAAATGGCGTGGGATTCGCCATTGAGAAACGTTGATCTAGCATAGATGATCCCACAAGAGTGATTGTTGGCTAGAGTCAGGTTCCACCAAATTGAAGTCTAAATCCTTGGAGCTAGTGGTCGTAGGCATCCTCTTCCATTATAACTGGCTTATTCGAGTTGAGAAGGATCATCTAAAAGCCAAGGATTGAACCCAACGTGGATCGAGGCAACTAGAGGCTGGAATCTCTCCACATAAGAAACTTTCTCTAAAACTCTTTCTTTTTATTTTCCTCATTTAATTTTCGTAATTTATTCTCGTAATTTCAATTCGTTTTAAATTCTATTTTTTTATTTTCCCAGATCAAACTTTTAGTTCTGTTATTTTTATTTTTATTTTCAGGAGCGCAGATTTTCTTGGGCACGATTCTGCCCAGGATTTCGAGAAACAAGCATTCGTATAATCCGGTCCCTGAGGATTTGACCCTACTTCCCCTTTACTGTTATTTTTACTATTTTACAGGGAATAGGATATATTTGGTGCTTTCAATGACGCATCAACTAAAAATGCTTCACCTAATCAGGGTCATCTCATGAAATCTAATATATGTGATGTAATGCTATGTGAATGAATGTAAAGAGATGTCGATTCTAACTCAATTTCTTTTAGGAAACTTTACTAGAGAGCAAAGCTCTTTACATGAAACGGATTACAAATATGAAAACATCCGTATTGTCTTCCGCTTCATCAAGAAATTCGTTCTCCATGCTGAGCTCCCTAATTTAGCAACCAAACCCAAATCGACATCTCTCTCTAATATAAAAATACATGGAATGAATGCAATGTAATGCAATCAAAAGAAAACGCGTTAGTGCCAGAGAAATAAACAACATAGAACACTGACCGGGTGACCACTAGGGTTTGGCGTGGCTCTATCTAGGGTAGGCTCCTAGGGTCTTTTACATGTGGTTTGGTTCTAAAGAGAGGCACCCGAACCAGTAGATTCCTCGATCCTCACCCATCATAGGTTCATATGGAACGAGTTCGGTTCGGGGGAATACACTTCCCTATGGCTGCACGGAGATGAAAATCTCACGAAGACATAGGTATGGATGTATCCCAAGAGTGATTTACTATCCTGCACGGAGGTGAAAACCTCACGAAGGAGTAGTTTCTCACTCCCACTTAAAGGTGTAACCCGGCGGTCATGCAATATGATGCAAAAATATTTTAAAAGACTCGAACCATAACAATCAAATGAGATAATGCAAGCGAATGCAAATAAAAGGATCGTAATTCTTCAAATCAAATTCTCAATTTTTGACAAAAGGAGAGAAATTAATCAATTTTTACGGCTTGACTCTCTTTACATCCCCAGTGGAGTCGCCAGCTGTCGAAACCATTTTTTTATCGAGTTTGAAAAACGAGAATCGACTTTGAAAATATGGAAATGGAGTCGCCACTGATCTTTTATTCGAGGTGTGATCAGATCACCTTGGGATGTATTATTTTAATAAAATATTTTTATTAAAACAATAATTTTGGTCTATGAATATTCGAGAAAATAGGTTCGGAAGTCGGTTACGTACGAGGAAGGGTTAGCACCCTCGTAACTCCCAAAATTGGTACCTAATTGATTAATTAATGAATTAATGCCAAAAATTTGAAAAGATTCCCGATTACGGTCCATTTATTTAATATATATATGTATTTGGACAAAACCGTATTGGATGCCAAAGCTCCCTATTTCGGAGAAATAAAATGCCATACACAGTAAGTTAGGGCATAACATCTTATATTCTTGAAGTTGGATGTATCCTTCGACATTCAATACTTGTATATTAAAAAAATAAGAAGGATGTTCCCTTATTTGGGTCAAATGAAAAAATCGCAACCCAGTAAGTTAGGGCACTATTTCTCAAAATTCCCGAATACAGAATATTGCCTTTGTTCTTTTAAAAATCTTATCTCGAGATAATAAAATATCACACCCAGTAAGTTAGGGCGCAATATCTCAAAAATCCCAAGGATAAGTTTTTTTTTATTTGAAATATTATCCATTTTGATTTAAGAGAGAAATGATACTTGGTTACTAGGTTTTAAATGAGGAGAATCGGAACTCAGTAAGTTAGAGCACGATTTTCTCGAAGCCTCTAAACACGAGCATTGCCTTATGATTTTAAAACCGAAATGACATTAAACACTACATCTTTCATAAGATACAATGGAATACTAATACACAAAGCAATATATTAATCAATACATAAAACATTACAACGATGAATCACAAATAATTAATAGTTACTGATTAAGAGATATAATACATACAATAACAAATAAATGAACATCTAATACATAAAAAAAAATGCATGAACTTAAATAATATGTGCATGATAAAACAATTGTATGTTAAAAATAATAATAACATATGAAAGTGTTTGGAATAGGTAAATATATAATTTAAAATAAGGTTTTTTTCTCAAAGAAACCAATTATACATAAATAAATTTAAAAGAATATATATATGTATACGAATGAATAAATTCAGAAAAATAATACGAAAACAATAATGTATACATACAAGAAAAATAATATAAGTTATATATGAAGAGAATATAAATATATATATATACACATAAAGATAATATAGATTATATATGAAAAGAATGTGTATATATGTACATAAAATAATTTAATATAAATTACATATGTATATAAAAGAATATATATATATAATTTAATGAAAATACTATAGAAAATAAATAATACTTAGAACCATTTAAATATATATTATTTGATATTAATTCAAAAGGAAGATAAATTACGCAAGTTAATGAGCAAAATAACATAAATTAATCTGAGTACAATATTGAAATTAACATAACAATGAAGGGACTAAAATTGCAAAAAAGTTAAATGAAATCAGAAAGGGACCAAAATAGAACGCGCGTAAACTAAAAGGGACTGATCTAGCAAATTCTTCGTTTAGCCAAAATGCGGCATTCAATCTGGATTGAATTGCAAAAGAATCAGAAAGCATAGGGGTCGATTGCGTAAATAGTCCTTTTAAAGGGGAAAGGCACGGATCCGGGTCGCAAAGCGGGTCAACGCGCGGATCCTACACCCTTCTAAATGACGCCGTTTTGCATTATTGATTAAAACTAAAAAAAACCCTAAAAATTAAAGCATTTTAGTTGTTTTTAAAACAAAACAAAGAAAAAACCCTAATATTTTCTTTCTAATCTCTCAGCCGAAATTAGCCCACTCTCTGTTTATTCTCTCAGCCGCAAAAAGAAAATTCGACCACATCCACGCCGTGATAATCGGCGGTTAGTGACCGATTCAGTCTCGATCGACTGCCTTTTTTTCAAGCCAGACACGAGTATTTCGTGCCCCCAACTTCGAAGGATCCCCTTACTTCGATTGCGGCGAAGAAGGTAATCCGACGGTTCGTGTTTTGGAGGTAAATCTCTTATCCCTTTTGTATTATCACTTGAGTATTCGAAACAAAGGCCCAGAAAACGAAAGGAACAGAATATTGAAAGCCGAAAGGAAAATCACCTTTTTTGAATATTTTTTGATTTCTCTCTATTCTTTTGTATATTTTATGCGCAATAACAATGTGAGTAAAAACAAGGTTTTTTTCTATTACAAAATTTGCTTCGGTTTTATATATAGCCAAAAAGAAAAATCAAAGGTAAAAAACAAAATTACAACTGTTTTTTGTTCTTTTTTCTGCTTGCTGGTTGTTTGTTGTTTTGTCTTCTTTTGCAGGTACAAGGCCGCATGGATGTACGATGGTGGTGACGTGGAGTACTGGCAATGCATTTGAGGTCTTGCTGGTAGAGGCTTGCGGCGCCTGAAGCTAACCCTAGGGTTTTCTGATAAAAACGTTTTGGGCTAGGGTTTGGGGCTAATTCGAGTTTGGTTTGGGCTAAGCTTAGTATTGGGTTAAGTAATTGGGTCGTTAATGTAATTGGGTTTGGGTGTTTTTATAATTCGGACTTATATATGTAAAAAGACTGTTATTGGACTGTTTTGGATCAATTTTTAATTTGGTTATCATTTTTTGGTTTTTGGTTATAAAACGGGCCCGTTCAAATTTAGGGCCCTACACTAGGTACATACCAAAATAAAAAAAGAAGTCACAACAAAATAGATTTTTAGCGGCGTTTTTAGCAAAAGTACCGCTAAAAGTCATGTTCACAAACGCCACTAACTTTAACAGATTTTACCAACCCATTTTCATTCATATAGAACTTGAATTGTCAACATAATTTCCTATAACATCAAATCCAACCAAAAACTTCAAATCTAAATGATACTATCATGAAAGAAATATGTATATGATCTAAATTAATAAATGAAATAACAAAATATATTATATTCAAAAGTTATATTGTTAAAATATTCTCACAATAAGAAAACAAAAGTCTAAGATGGTGGATTCTATGGCTGTTGAAACATCTTCATCATGTTTTGAAGCTGTAGCTAGAGTTCGTCATATTTTCTTGTTGCCTCTGCTTCCCTCGCTGCTACCTCCGGTTTAAGTTGTAGCTAGAGTTCATCATATTTTCTTTCAGCCTCTGCTTCTCTTGATGCTGCCTCCGCTTTAAGTTGAGCAATTTGCTCAACTGTACTCGCTTGAATCTGAGCCATCTGGTCTCTTAACCTTTGAACTTCAACTTGAGTCTGATTCCTTGAAGGCATGTATTGCTACGAGCTGGATCCAAAATATTGGGTTGGATTAACAAAAGGTCCTTGAAATAGAACCTGACCATACATTTCAGGACCGAAAACTTTAGTAATAATTCGGTTATCAATGTTGTCAAGATTAACATAACTATCACTTGAAGTGATCATACTCCACCCTTTTATCCTTTAGTTTCTCCTAATAAATTAATCAAAGAGTTAGAAACAAAATATATAATAAAAAAATGCAACATAACTTAAAATTATTTGCATTACAAACGACGAATTAAACCATTATAATTAAACATGATAAATATTTAAAATAATTCAAATTTTATTAAGTAAATATACCATAATTTCTGCAGTTTTAGTAGTCATAGGAGATTCATCTTTCTTTCTATGTGTAACATCAAAAAGCTGAAGGCATCCAACTTTTTGACTAGACGACAGTTCCTACAATATAGTAGGAAAAAAATTATTTAGTAGAAAGTAATTAATATTTGACACAATTAATAAATTCAAAATACCTCATCATCAGCTACACAAGCAAAACTTTTTGACCCAGCTGTGTGCGTGAATTTTTGTTTTTGCCTACTTGTAATTCCAACGCGCTCATGATCTTACATTATGAAATTATTTTTACGTATATAGTAAATACTATAAACCGAAAAAATTATAAGAGTTTGGAAGTACGTAATTCCTCTCCTTTCTTTTAATTCCAAAATCTAACTACATCTTCCCATTGATACCTTAACATTCTCGGCAGGACATTTCGCAACTTCTCTTTGAGGCTTATATTTTTCTTAAAATATTCCTTCTTTAAAGTACTTTTATGGTCTATCCATTTTTTTCCTAATGCCTTTTTCATATAATTATTCGAGACCTCCAAAGCATCTCTCTCTTGCAAATAACACAAGTTTCGAAAGTATATGTAAATGAAACTTAAACCAAAGTATTATAAATTACATTCACGTTATTACCTTAATATTATCGAGAGCTTGATTTTTGTTACTATCAGGCATATGATTCCATGACTCGTAGTTGATAGGCAACAGATTGGCATTTTGTGCTATAATGCCCAAGTATCCTACTAAAAGTCGAGCTTCTGATCTGCTGACCATGACTCTTTCTAGCTACTTTAACACACTCGACAAAATTTAACTTGTATAAATCTTTTAATAGCGTACGTCTTCGAGTTTTACACCTCCCACCACTTTCAGCTAAAAAAATGGTATATTATAATATAAGAATTTGAAACAAAAATAAATAATAAAAGTCAACATGCATGTAAATTAAAGTTAACATTACTTTGAATTTCTGCAGGTTTGTCAGCTGTATTCGGAACATTTGAAGATCCAATTGCAGTCAGTTGTTCACTATTTGTTTCTTTCGAATTTGGAGGATTTTAAATAATACTTAGATCTCGCAATCTTTTTCTAGGCATTTTATCTGCAATACACATAAAATAGTTGAAATATTAGTAACTAATTACAACAATAATAGTACATATAAAATAGTTGAAATATTTAACAAGATCAAGATTTAAATTATAATATTACATAAATTAAAAAATCATAAAATCTTACTACATCATGATTCGTAAATATCTTCATCCACATCCTAGCGAACCCATTGAAATTGTGTACGTACTAGCACTACAGGAAATTAAGCTTTTAACGGCGTTTTTTCTCAAAACGCCACTAAAATATACTAAAAATTTTCAAAACGGCACCGTTCAACTACATGGAAAAATTTTTTAGTGCCGTTTTGCCTTAAAACACCGCAAACGTGTTACTTTAGTGGCGTTTGTCATAAACGCCTCAAATTTGCAATACCTATTCGACTTAAACGGCGCTGTTTCATTACAGAGTATTAAACTTTTAATGGCGTTTTTGAGAAAATGCCGCAAAATTGCAATACACATTTGCATTAAACGTCGACGTTCATAAGAGGGAATTAAACTTTTAGTAGCGTTTTTCAAATAACGCCGCAAAATTGCAATAAACATTTGCATAAACGACGTTGTTTCCCTACAGATGAATGAACTTTTAGTGGCGTTTTTCATAAACGCCGCGAAATTGCGATACCAAGTTGCCCTAAACGACAACGTTTGAATAGAGAGAATTAAATTTTTAGTGGCGTTTTGGAGGAAAACGCGGCAAAAGTGATACTGTAGTGGTGTTTTCCATAAACGCCGCAAAGTTGCAATACCAAAGAGACTTAAATGGCGTCGTTTCACTACAGAGCATAAACTTTTTAGTGGCGTTTTTGCATGAAACACCGCAAATATGAAATACATTAGTGCGTTTTTGTCAACAAACGCCGTAAATGTTATACATTAGTGGCGTTTTCTATAAACGCCGCAAAATTATTTTCCTAGACGACGTCGTTTCTTTACAGTGAATTAGTTTTTAGTGACGTTTTTCATAAACACCGCAAAATTGCAATACCAATTTCCCCTGGACGACGTCGTTTCACTACAGAGAATTAAGTTTTAGTGGTGTTTTCATAAATGCCGCAAAATTGCAATACCAATTTGACTTAAACGACGTCATTTTGTTAGCCCCGAAAATCCTTTAGTTTTTTTTTCAAATTAGATTTCCTTGAAATTTTTCACAAAACCCTTTATTTATTCCCCCAATCCTATTGTTTTTGATAAAAATGCCGTAATAATTAAATATGTTATTTTAAAGTTTAAGATTTAAGATTTAAGACTTAGAGTTAATGGTGTACAGTTTAGGGTTTTGTGTTTAATTAATATTTTTAGGGTATATGGTTTAAAGTTTAGGGTTTTTGTATAGGGTTTATGGTTTTATGGTTTAAGATTCAGGGTCAAGGGTTTAAGGTTATGTGTTAGAGTTTATGATTTAAGATTTAAGATTTTGGGACGTTACAAAAAACGATAATAAATTATTTTATTTTAGAGTTTAGGGTTTTGGATGTACGATTATTTTCTAAATTACTTTTGTACATTGTAATATATATATATATATTATTAAATTAATATTTAAAGCATAATAAAGTAAAAAGGAGAGAGAAATTCATTATTTCCACAAAATTCACCTCTTGGTAATTTTAAATTATAAAATTTAAAATTAAATATATTGTTTGAAACAATACAAACATCATTTAAAGGAATTTAAGAAATAATTAAACTATAAATAATAGTTGTATCAAAGGCATTAACGGTATTTATGATACAAACCCTGCAAAAGATGAGAATTAGTGGCGTTTTCACTATATTACAAACGCCGCAAAATTCATTTCACTAAACTAAAACGATGTCGTTTTTTAGTGGCCTTTTTAGTAGCATTTGCGGCGCTATGTTGAAAATGCAAAAAAAGGTCGACCTTTAACGGCGCTATATTAGAAACCCGCAAACCGTCATTTTTGAGTAAAAGAAACTATGTCGTTTTGCTCTCGTCTAATCCTATCCCAGCCATATACCCGAAACCCTAATTTTTTACCCTTAAAATATTTCCCCCAATCTCTTAAAATTTTCCAAAACCTTAAATTTTCCCCAAACCAAAATCGACACCCATCTACTGCAGCACCTCCGACCCGAGCATCTGCATAGCCATCGAGTGTCCCCTCTGCTGCGGCGCCGTCTTCTGCCGCAACCAAACGGTAAGCTTATGCGGTCCTTTCTCATGAATGTTTTAGCGGCCGGACTAGTAGAATTCCAGTTTGAAAACAAATTTATATATTGCAGAAAAGTGTTAGCTTTATTAACTTTTCTTTTTCTTTATAATTCAAATTTATTAATTCTAAAGAAGCCATTGCTAGTGGAAAAACCTGTTAGAAGTACGAACTGCGAAAAAAAGATTACACTTTGAATTTCCAAACAGTTAAATCTTGACCTGTCTATACATTGGAGAGATTTGCTATGCTTTTTGCTTGACCTGCTTAAAGAATGAATGGGGGAACTTCTAAGATATAGTTTTATCCAATTAATTGCTTAGTAAGCTGCCAATAATAGGTGAAAAAAAATATAACAAACAGTTTAATCTGTGTGGCAAAAGACCTTTGTACAAATGTGTCTATCTATTACCAGGATGATGTTTAAATTAGTCTTGAACATGTTATGTTAATTTTCTCCAAAGCTTGAGCTTATTGAATGTTTGACAACTCTCTGCCATAAATTGGACGTGTGTTTTGAACCCACCAGAGGGGTTGCACACAGACTGTTCATTAGTCAGTTGTCAGCCCATGTTAGCGACTAGTCTACTTAGTGAATAGTTTGTTGGTCTTGCAACCTGGGTTGCTTAGGGTCTTTTCTCACAAGGCTGTTGACCCTAGATAGCTACTTACCATCCTAAGTAGCAAGCGCACTGTAACTTTGCTTATAAGCTAGTATAACAAGTGGATAGGTGAGGACATAAAGTTGTGAGCTAGAGCTCATTGCATATTAGGCAGTTTCAATGCACGGGGAGTATAAAAGCTTTTATTTTTGTATGAAAATTGTAGTTTTATTTGGATGTATCCCTAGATGTATGTTTGTTTAACCAAGTGTAATGCTGGGTGTTAATTTGCTGACCGAGTTGGTGGTATCCTCTAGAGGATGTTCTAGTATCACATTTAATCATTTAAATTATGTGTCGGAAGCTTGGTATTTGTTGCTCTAAAGCATTTGTATGCCTATATTTGCTGCTCAAAAGGATTTGGGATACTAGGGAGTTTTAATGTGGTGTACGGAGCCTGTATTGAGCGACTATGGAGCCTCAATATGCTATATGAGAGCAAGTTTTAGCTGTTATCAAACCCCCATTTTCTGTTGGGAGTAGGTTTTAAGATGTTAGGGAGCTTGAATATGGTGCTGAAATCAAGTTTTTTTTGCAGCTTGTCTTGGGATAGTGACAGCATCCAGTATTTTAGGGTGCGATACCAGTAGACCTTCAAGCTGTGCTGGTGCAATCTGGTGAGTAATTTATGAAGCACATCAAAAGGCTTTAGTTTAGAAGGAAACACTATAAATCATGCACATATTAACTTTGGGATCACCATAAAAACTTATATATAGATATTTAAACCAAAACACTACAGCACAGGAACTGTCTGTCGAATTTTGACTGTTGAATACCATGTGCTTTGATCTTTAGGTGCACTATCTATTAAAAGAACTTGTAAGGAAGCTGATTGTTAAAACATAGATAGACAATTATTGTTGTAGTATTTTTTTATAAGTTGCTGCTGAATGCCAAATGGTGATGACTCCATTTTTTTTTTTGACTGTGTAATATCTATCATGACAGCACCAAAACCTGCTCGACTTATCCAACTAGCTTCTCAACTCATATCCATATATCCATATATTAACAGGTAATTCATGGTCTTAATATCTCTTTTTTTTTCCTCCTATGTTGGTTTTTGTACTCCATTTTTATTTAATTCATGCAATTAGTTGTATCTATAATATATATAAAAGTATGAGTTTAATTTTTTTAATTTATGGGATTACCTTTTTTTTCTATGATATTATTAAATTAACAGCTAAATATCAATATAATTTAATTTAAAATAATTTGTAATATTTAAATATTTGGCAGAAACTTTTTATTAATAATAACCATGCAATTTATATATTTTATTAATAATAATCATGTTAATGTAATTTTAATAATAATTTAGTAGAAACTAAATTTGAGTCTATTTCAAGTTCTTGGAGGCATAATCACGTAATTCATATTCTTTTATTGATAATATTATTTATTATATTTTAAAAATTACAAACATATTTTTTATTATTAATTTATAATTAATAAAAGTAAATTTTTTATTAACTTGAGAATAGAAAGTAATAAATAAGAAATTTAGATTTATCAAAACACTTTATTAATTAATTAATTAATTTGATAATCGATGACAATCAACATTTTATGAAATTCATTTATTTAAAAAATAATATATTTTTCATCTTATACAAATCTAAGAATTTATGTAATATAAATAAAATAAAATTTGAATTTTTCATAATATATATTATATTGATTTTAAACCCTTTGGAAGATTTTAAGTTAACTACAAACACCTTATATATTTATCATTTGAAATTACATTAGTATAAATTAGGACTAAAATTAATCTAAATTAAGCCACCGATTGAAAGATTCAAATTGATCGGAAGTAGAAAGGAATTAATCAAAAGAAAACAGGGATTGTGCGGTGGGATATAACAGAACACAAAATTGTATATATTGGAGATTAGTTTTAGCTCCAAATGTTTTATTTAACCTTCACTATGGTGTCTTCAAGGTAGATATTTTAAGGATTAAATTCATCATGGGCGTAGCTGTTCTTTTCATGTTTTACTTTGAATGAGGTTGTTTATTTTCAATTTAGTAGTTGTATGGGCTTAACCATAGTTTTTTGCAATTGTAACAAAAAATCAGATTGATGAGAAAGCAAAACAAGCATGTAAAATTAAAAATATAAAGATCCAATGGAAAGCTTAATATTATGCGAATTAGAAAGAGATTCATTGCGACTAATGAGTAGTAGATATAATTTTATAATTTGTTACATTTTAATATTTGTTTAAATAGGTAATAGTTAATAATTGATATAAGTCATTTATGTTAACTATTACTTTACACTTTTATTGTAATAAAAATATTATTTTAATTAATTAAATAATACATAAAATCACTAAGTATGTGTTTAAATTATATAATTTGGACTAATTTATTTAATTAAAATAATTTGTTGAACTTACATAATACACAAATATATATTATATCATAACTTACATAACTTATATACTTTACATAATATATAAATATATATCATAACATAACTTACATAACTAATAGGTAATACTTAACTTATGTTATACATAAATATATACTTGAAAATTCATAACTTACTTGAATTAGTTCACACCTATTAGATACATGATATGTATTGCCTATTTTAGTACAATGACATGATTTAAATCAATTGAGAACATTTAAGTAATCGTAATTTATTGTCAACTTTAGACTTCAAGAACAACGAAATGGATAAGAGTTGGATGAATTTGTCAATGGTAAGTAACGACTATTGAAATGGAGTACAAACTTTTCTAAATTTTGCATTTCAAAATGCAAGACAAGAAAATATAATTCTTTGCCCATGTAAGAAATGTGGCAACATCAATTGGTATTTTCGTGAAGTTGTCTACGAACATCTAGTTATTGATGGATTTATTCGGGGTATAAAAAATGAATTTTTCATGGAGAATGTACACCTAGTAGATACTATTCAACGATTAATCCGACTTATCCTTATAGTGTTTACCATCAATCTGTTAGAGAAGATGACATGGAAGGTATGTTGCGTGATGCATTTAATATGCACAGTCATGGTTTGCAATCATTTCCACATGACTTTATTGTATCCGATGATTGTAATATTAGTGTAAATGTTTTTACCGAAACGGGAAGAAGTGTACGTGATGAAGAGCCAAATAGAGAAGTAGCGAAGTTTTACAAGTTACTTAGTGAAATGAATGAACAACTTTACGAAAGATCAAAATATTCAAAAATGTCATTCTGCATTCGCCTATTTTATTTAAAATGTTTGGGAGGGTGAACCGGAAACTCTTTTACAATGCTGTTAGAGTTTTTGAGAGAGATGTTTCCGTTTGCAAAAATCCCTCATTCATGCAAAGATATGAAGAAACTGATAAAAGATTTAGGCATTGCGTATGAGAAAATTCATAGTTGCCCAAATGACTACATGTTGTATTGGTATGATCGGAAAAATCAGCAGTCTTGTCATGTTTGTGGTAAACCTTGTTGGATGAATAGGAATACAAAAGACGTGAATGAGGATGAAGGTGAGGCACAGTCAAGAAATAAGCTAGCAAAAATTTTGCGATATTTTTCACTAATACCAAGGCTTCAAAGGCTTTTCATGTCGTCAAAGATAGTCGAGTCTATGAGGTGGCATCATGATCAACGAATTGATGATGGATTATTAAGGCATCATGCGAATTCTTTAGTTTGGAAATCATTTGACAGTAAATTTTCAAGCTTTGCAACTGATCCTCGGAATGTGAGGCTTGGTGTAACACCCCCAACCTGTATCCGTTGTTGAAACAGGGCTACGAGGCATTACCAAAGAATACAGAACATTTTCAGATAATTTAAAATCATTATCTTTACACAAATAGTACACTTGATATGTACAGTTCGTTCTATAATTATGAATAAACACATTTATCAAACATATTTTATATTTTTATATATCACAATCTCATATTTTCATGTATTAAGTATCATCATTTTCTCGTATTTCAGTCAAATACGTGTAACAATTCATAGACACACAACTCATTAACTCTTCCTACCAACACAATTTAAATTGAAAAATCACTTATTGAGTCCAATTTTAATGTTCACTACAATCTATCATGTAAATTTAGATGTACGTATCCACCAATAGATTTCATGTACCGATATTATCATCTCAAATTTTCACATACATTTACTTTTCACATTATTAACTCAAATAACATATACAAGATATATCAATGTATTTCAAGTACGATTTCATAATATGCCATTTCAAATTAGAATTTTTTTCATTAACTCATTTGGAATATCAATTCATACGGATAATACACTCAAGGGTGTACAAATATATAATCACAAATAAACTTATTCATCAACCAAGTTCTATGTTCATGTCTCATCAACTCGTATTTTCTTATATCACATAATTTCATGAAACGCTTACCAAACTTTGTCAAATTAGTGAACGTCTTACAGAATTGATCTGCTCACACAAGCTGTCGGTCATGACAAGCTTCACGGTGTTGCTCAGTGCCACATTTCACAACTCAGTATGATTTTCCTCATTGAAATACCATACCTACATTTCACAACTCGGTATGGGAAATGCCACACCTACGTTTCTTAACTCAGTATGGTTAATACCATATTTACGTTTCACAACTCAGTATGGTTGATACCATACCTATGTTTCGCAACTCAGTATGGATGATACCATACATACGTTTCGTAACTCAGTATGGATGATACCATACCTACATTTCACACTTTGTCATGGATCACTCATGATCTTATCCGTTAATTTATCACTTATCACTAGAATGCCATAGCCTAGTTATGGTCTTACATCTTAAACACGTATCACACCGATGCCATATCCCAGATATGGTCTTACACGGAAATCACTTGTCATTTGTAGTCAAAGCTATTACTATTCACTGAATAGGTAGCCGGAGTTGCCATTTTTCACTTTCACTTGTCTTTGATCAGATAAGTGTAGCCGAAGTTATCACTTATCACGTGTTGTCATAGTTCATCCATGGTTTTTACCGTCAATTCATCTTGTTATTGAACTGAAGTGCTCAATTTGATTATTTATTCAATTTTCATGCTTTTACATTATTCACGATTTTATCATCAATACATATGAAATAACACATCATGAAGTTCATAAAATTAACAAATGATCACTAAAATTTAGCCGTATAAACTCACAAGTTCAATTTTTGTATTATAACGATAATCATAATTTCATAATAAATATTCCAAATAAAACATTATATCATTTCTAATTCAACATTTATCAATTATAATCGAGCATGTGATCAATTTATACACAAGTCGTTCATATATTATTTTTTCTCCTCCTCCTCTCCATCCACATCTTTAGTATAAAAAACACACTTGAAAGTAACATTATCTATAATTTTTAATATTTACTTATGTGAATATTCAAGCTGTCATCTGTGTCATAGTCACTAAATTATTTTTATCTTGAGCTACAAAACTCCAAATTAAGATCCGTTAATTTTCTTTGAAACTAGACTCACATATCTTCTTACTATAATTTTTCTAGAATTTTTGGTGTGGCCAATTAGTATAGTTTATTAGTTAAGTTCTTCCTTGTTACACAGTCCGACAACTCTGACCTCTCTTCACTAAAAAATAATTATCTCATAGCAAGATTTTTATATAGTGTTTCCGATTATTTCTAATGAAAATAGACTCACTAAAGAATACAAACATATAAATTATAACTCATAATTCTTTTTGTACAATTTCTAGTGAATTCCTAAAGTAAGAACAGGGGATCACGAAGTTATTCTAAACCAGTCTTACAAAAATTTAAATATCTCAATATGTAGACTTCCTTTGCTTGCTCTGTTTCTTTTATATGAAAAATAGACTCAACAAGCTTTAATTCTATTTCTCACTCAACTTCTAATTTAATTTTTACCATTTTTGGTGATTTTTCAAAGTTAGACAACTGCTGCTGTCTAAAACTGCTTGAGTGTAACATGTTGATTTCTATTTTGTCTCAAATTCCACAATTCATACAATTCAATTCTTGCTCAATTAACCCCTCAATTGAGATAATTTTATCATTTAATACTTCTCTCTATCATTTTAAACTACTTCATAACCTTTAAAAATCAAAATTTTAACACTAGACCTTAATGTCAACTCTTTTACAATTAGGTCCTAAAACCAATTTCCATCAATTTCACTTGATAAAATCATCATATAACAAAATTAAAGCTTTAATTCAATATTTATTCATCATATTCTTCTAGCATTAATCTACATCAACTTTAAAAATTAGCCATAGAATCAAAAACTAATGAATTAATAAGTTGGACCCAATTGTAAAAGTCTAAAAACATAAAAATTTCAAGGAGAAAGCAAGAATTAAACTTACATGAACCTTGAATATAAAAACCAGCTTGAACTCTCTCCCATGGCTATTTTTCAACTGAAGAAAATGAAGAGAATTGAAGAGAATTCTAGATATTCCAATTTGGTCCCCTTTTTATTTAGCTAATTTTGGCAATTTTCCAATTTTTTCCTTCACCCATTTTCTTATTTTTCTCGGCTATTGCCGCCCAAAATATCTCCTTTGGGATTATTTTCACTTTAGGTCCTTCCTCATTTGAAAATTAAGCTATTTAATCATTCTAGCAACTTTTATATTTTTTCAATTTAGTACTTTTTATTTAATTAACCACCCAAATGTCAAAATTTTCTAACGAAATTTTAATACTACTTTAACATTCTGTAAATATTTATAAAAATATTTATGACTCAGTTTATAACACCGAGATCTCGATACCTCTTTTTCTCAATTTCTTGACCAAATAAATCTTTATAAAAATAATTTACTATTTCAAAAATATTTTAAAAGTTACATTTGGCTTTTAAATATTAAATAATATAAGCTACGAGTTTATTTGTCGGATTTAGTGGTCTTGAACCACTATTTTTGACATCACTGAAATTTGGGCTAGCATTTGATGGGTTTAATCCTTATAAAATCATAAGTACTTCGTATAATACTTGGTTTGTAGTGCTTGTTCCTTACAATTTGCCTTTGTGAATTTGCATGAAGTAATCTTTTTTTATCTTATCTATGATTATCCCTGAAGAGAAAGGTCCCGGAAATGATATTAACATTTATATGTAGCCACTTATTGAAGAGTTGAAACAGTTATGGGCGGGCGTTGAGACATATGTTGTCTTGAGAAAAGAGAACTTTTTCTTACGTGCAGCTTTGTCGTGGATTATTAATGATTTTTCGGCTTATGCCAATTTATCTAGTTGGAGTACTTATGCCAATTTACCTTGTTGTACGGCGCAAACATGTTTTGATACGAACCCGCTCCGTGAACCACTTTGTCCAAGCTTACCCAGCCGAGTATTGCACTGTTGGCAAGCTGATCCTAGTTCATTTCCAACTCCCTGAGCTCCTTCCAACTCAATTCGGTTTATTATCGGGATAATTGTGTTTGACTCAGCTCATTGGAGCTCAACTCGGTTTGGCGCAAGCTTGTTGAGCTTGATTTGAAATTATTTAATTTTCATGCATTCTAATTTGCTGAAATAATTAAGTTAGTTTAAATTAATTAGCTCATTTTAATTTGTCAAATCAGTACATAATTAAATAAAGTTTTAATGTGTCTTAGTTTAGGACATGAATTTAATATGTCAAGTTTAGGACAAATTAATTAGCTGCTGCTATTTATTTGTCTAGCCCGAATTTAATGGTTGTCGTAGCATTAAACATGAGTCATAAATATGTCCTTGTTTAGACATGTTATTAATGTGTTTGTGATTAAAACATGAATTTAAATTGTCTCAACATTGCTGCAGGTTTAATGTGTCGAATTTAATGTGCTTAACATGAATTTAATTCATGTTGCTACTTAGTCCAGCCGAATTTATGGTGGATAATTGCTGACCGAATTAATGAGATGTTGGGGCAAGCATGGAACGAATTTAAAGAGTTGTTCAGCATGCAAGGGGCGTCCATCAAAGAGGTTCATGGCAAGAAACGAATTTAATGAGTGTTGGAGCATGAACGACATTTAAGAGGATGTTGGTGTATGGCCAAGACAAGGCATTAAAGTATGGTTGCATGTATGGGACGAATTAATGGCAAATGTGAGCATGTATCTTGCATGCATGGACGACTTAATTGAGTTGTGTAGGAGCTTGCATGGACAACATTAATAGCTGCCGAATTACCCTTTCCCATATAACCCAATTGCTTATAGGCTTTTAAGGTGATCGGATGAAAGAAGATAAACGTCGACCCACTACTTAACAAAGTAGGAACCTTGGTATAGTTTCAAATGCCACACTATGAATAGTGATAAGTTCGGGATAGATGAAAAACAGGTTGACGCCACTAGGCTTCCTAGATAAGCCAACAAGTCTTCAACGAAATTAGGGAGAAAAGAATCTCACCAAATAGTTTCATTAACAAAGAAACAATAATCAAAGTTCAACAACCTTTTCAAAATGAAAGTAAACAACTATTTATAGCCTAGTTTGGAGTAGCCGAATGGACATAGAACAATACTTAAAAACTAAGTAAAAATTTGGTCATGAATATCCTAGAATAATCTAGAACAAAGACCATTAATTGGATAAGTTCGAATTCGACTGAATGGTTCTTCAAAAGACAGCATCATAGTTAAGGAAAATGATGTGAATGAATGAACACCAATGGGCGGATGAATGAAGAAACTCCAATGGGCATGCAATGTGAAACCCGAATATGAGTAGACAACTAAGTGTGAAAGCTTTGAAAAGCTTCTTAGAGAGTGGGACGTTCAGCCTTGAAGAAAAGAGACTTTATGTATGCCTTGGCCGAATGGCCACTAAGGAAATATCAACCAACATGTCCTTTAATGATTTGTTCATTGTTCTCCACGAAAAAAACATATGAAAAAGAGTAATTCGACAACTATTAATGTTGTCCATGCAAGCTTCCTAGACAAGTCATTTAAGCTGTCCATGCATGCAAGATACATGCTCACATTTGCCATTAATTCGTCCCATGCATGCAACCATACTTTAATGCCTTATTTTGGCCATACACTAACATCCTCTTAAATGCTGTTCATGCTCCAACACTCATTAAATTCGTTTCTTGCATGAACCTCTTTGATGGACGCCTCTTGCATGTTGAACAACTCTTTAAATTCGTTCCATGCTTGTCTTAACATCTCATTAATTTGGTCAATAATTGTGCACCACAAATTTGGCTGGACTAAGTAGCAACATGAATTAAATTCAAGTTAAACACATTAAATTCGGCACAATGAACCTGCAGCAATGTTGAGACAATTTAAATTCATGCTTTAATCACAAACACATTAATAACATGTCTAAACAAGGACATATTTATGACTCACGTTTAATGCTACGACAACCATTTAATTCGGCCTAGACAAGTAAATAGCACCAGCTAATTAATTTGTCCTAAACTTGACATATTAAATTCATGTCCTAAACTAAGACACATTAAAACTTTATTTAATTATGTACTGATTTGACAAATTAAAATGAGCTAATTAATTTAAACTAACTAAATTATTTTAGCAAATTAGAATCCATGAAAATTAAATAATTTCAAATCAAGCTCAACAAGCTTGTGCCAAACCGAGTTGAGCTCCAATGAGCTGAGTCAAACACAATTATCCCGATAATAAACTGAATTGAGTTGAACGGAGCTCGGGGAGCTAGAAATGAACTAGGATCAGCTTGCCAACAGTGCAATACTCGGCTGGGTAAGCTTGGCCAAAGTGGTTCGCGGGGCGGGTTCGTATCATGTTCGAAGTGGTTATATAATGAGAATAAGTTCTCTTATATGGGGCATCGTCGGTGGTTAGGTGGAAATCATAGATTTAGATTTCAGATGACTCTATTTAATGGTACTGAAGAGTTCAGAGAAGCTCTAGAGCAGACCATTGGATCTAAAATCTTGTACATGTTAAAAGATATCAATTTCAATTATGGGAAGATGAATCAACCACACATGCAAGTAAAGAGAAGACCGAGGGACATGTATGTTGGCGATGTTGATGAGCAGATTGATGATGAATCTGATGATCCTAATGAGGGGGACTTGTGAAAAAAAAGAAGTATTTTTTTGGAGTTGCCTTCTTGGGAGCATCATATTTTGTGACACAATCTTGATGTCATGCATATTGAGAAGAATGTTTGCGAGAACATCATTGGGACAATTCTAAATGTGGATAGAAAATCGAAAGACAATCTTCAGAGTCGACTTGATCTAGTTGACATGGGAATTCGGCGTGAACTTCATCCCCAAGTACTTCCGAATGGGAAATATAGGTTGCCGCCTTCAATTTTTGTAATGTCGAAGAAAGAAAAAGAAGTGTTCTGCACGGTGTTGAAGGACATAAAGGTCCTAGATGCGTATGCATCAAATATATCTCGGTGTGTGAATATTAAAGATCGAAGACTATATTCCCTAAAATCACATGATTATCACATCTTGATGCAAGATTTACTACCAGTTGCTTTACGGTGTTATATGTCAAAAAAGGTAACGTCTTGTATAATTGAATTATCCAATATAATGAAAGCTATTTATGGCAAAGTTTTAAATGTTAAAGAACTTGAGAAAGTATAAGATCGAGCCGCCTTGACTTAATGCAAATTGGAGAAGATCTTTCCACTTTCCTTCTTCACTATTATATTGCACTTGATAATCCATCTCCCTCATGAAGCAAAACTTGGTGGACCGATTTTCTATCGGTGGATGTATCCTATAGAAAGGTGTTAATTTATTTGTAAAATTTTTCATTCATTCATGAATATACCTTGAGTTACAACTTTTAATAATGTTGTATATCGTCGTTAGATTTCTATTCAAATTGAAGTCTTCTTATCGTAATAAGCGTTATCCAGAAGGATCAATAGCTGAAGGATACTTAGCAGAGGAGTGTATGACTTTCTATTTTAAATATTTAGAAGATGTTGAAACAAAACTGAACAGACTGAGTAGAAATGCTGGGCTTACTGATCATAATTTGGTCGAAACTTATTTATTTTAAAGTTATGGGGAACCAATTGGTAAAGTTAAAATTGCAGAATTAGATGATATATCTTGGGTACAAGCACATTGATATGTTCTTTTTCACCACGATTCGATTGAACCATTACGCAAGTAAGTTTTAAGATTTGATAAATATTCATCTTTTTTATTTGTTTATCTTCTAACCAAGTAATCCATTTTTAACATAGCGAGTACAAATAAATCTTGAGATCTCGTTTACGCTCCTGAAGATTACAACATCGAGAGATTAATAAGTTATTCACAGAATCTTTTCATGAATGGTTAAGCCAAACGGTATGCAGCTGAAGCTTTCATTGACAATTAATAACGTTTTCTTATAACACTTATAATTACTCAATTTACTTTCGATTCAATGGGTTAGGAGTGGAAAGGAAGTCAATGACGAAGTTAAATGACTTTCCCAATGTTCGAATAGAGTAGTAAAAAGATATAGTACCTTCCTCATCACTGGATTTAGATTTTATACAAAATATTGTGAGAAATTTAGAACTCAAAATTGTGGAATAGTTGTTAATTCTTCAACTACAAATTATGCTAGTGCTAGGGACAGTAATCCTGCTCAGGGAAATGTGGAGTATTACGGACTTCGTACTGACATTATTGAGTTGAATTACTATGGCAAATAGAAAGTTGTTTTATTTCGATGTGATTGGGCTGATGTTAATATTGCTTGTGGAATTAAAAAAGATCAATTTGATTTTACAATGGTGAACTTCTCTCGATTGATTCACACTGGACAACAATTGATAGACGAGTCGTATGCATTTTCTTCTCAAGTGAAACAAGTTTTTTACTCGAAAGATCCAACTAATGAGGGTTGGTACATTGTACTCCGAAACACCCCTAAAGACTTGTTTGACATGGACAATAGAAGTAGAGATACATCGTCGAAAGATCAGAAATTTTACCTTTTTCAAAACAAAACTTAATTGAAAATATCCCTAATACTAGGTCACAATCTTAATGGGTTCGCCAGTATGTGGATGAAGATATTTACGAATTATGATGAAAAATTTTACGATTTTTTAATTATATGTAATATTATAATTTAAATCATGGTCTTATTAAATATTTCAAATATTTTATATGTCCTATTCTTGTTGTAATTAGTTACTAAAATTTCAACTATTTTATGTGTATTGCAGAAAAAATGTCTAGAAGAAGATTGCGAGATCTAAGTATTGTTCAAAATACTCTAAATTTAGAAGAAACAAATAGTGAACAAACAACTTCCATTGGATCTTCGAATGTTTCGGATACATTTGACGAACCTGTAGAAATTTAAAGTAATGTTAACTTTAATTTACATGCATGTTGACTTTTATTATTAATTTCTTTTTCAAATTTTTATATTATAATATACCATTTTTTAGCTGAAAGTGGTGGAACGCGTAAAGCTCGAGGGCGTACGCTATTAAAAGAATTATATGAGTTAAATCTCGTCGAGCGTGTCAAAGTATCTAAAAACAGTCATGGTTAGCCTGTTGGATTAGAAGCTTGACTTTTAGTAGGATATTTAGGCATTATAGCACAAAATGCCAATATGTTGCTTATCAACTACGAGTCATGGTATCAAATGCCTGATAGTAACAAAAATCAAGCTTTTGATAATATTAAGGTAACAAAACGTGAATATAATTTATAATACTTTAGTTTAAGTTTCATTTATATTTACTTTCTAAACTCATGTTTTTTGTAGGAGAGATTTGCTTTAAAGGTCTCGAATAATTATGTCAAGAAGACATTGAAAAAAAAATAGAGAGACCATAAAAACACTTTAAAGAAAGAATGTTTTTAAAAAAATATAAGCCTCGAAGAGAAATTGCGAAATGTCCCACCGAGAATGCTGAGGTACCAATGGGAAGACGCGGTTAGATTCTAGAATTCAAAGAAAGGAGAGGTATTACGTACTTCCAAACTTTTATAATTATTTCAGTTTATAGTATTTACTATATACGTAATAATAATTTCATAATGTAGGATTGTGAACGAGTTGGAACAACAAACAGGCATTAACAAAAATTCACGCACACAGTTGGGTCAAAAAGTTTTGTTTGTGTAGCTAAGGTCGAGGTATTTTAAATTTATTAATTGTGTCAAATATTAATTACTTTTTATTAAATTATATTTTTACTACTATATTGTAGGAACTCTCGTTTGGTCAAAAAGTTAGACACCTTTAGCTTTTTGACATTACATATAGGAAGAAAGATGGATCTCTTGTGACTTCTGAAGCTGGAGAAATTATAGTATATTTATTTAATAAAATTTGATTGATTTTAAATATTTATAATGTTTAATTATAATGGTTTAATTCGTCGTTAGTTTTATTAGATAATTCGTTTCTAACTTTTTGATTGTTTTTGTTAGGAGAAACTAAAGGATAAAAAGGTAGAGTATAAAGCAGTTGCTTCGAGTGATAGTTCTGTTAATCTTAGTGATATTAATAACAGAATTATTACTGAAGTTTTAGGTCCTGAAAGGTATGGTCGGGTTCTATTTCAAGGATCTGGTGTTATCCCAACCTAATATTTTGGATCCAGTTTGTAACAATACATGCTTTCGGGGAGTTAGACTCAAGCTAAAATTTTGAGGTTAAAAGAACAGATGGCTCAGATGCAAGCGAGTACAGTTGAGCAAATTGCTCAACTTAAAGCGAAGGCAGCCTCGAGAGAAGCTAAGGTTCAAAGAAAATATGAACTCCAACTACAACTTAAAGCGGAGGCGAATGAGGAAGCAGAGCAAAAGTACGACACACTCGATTCTGACTTCGAATATGATGAAAATGTTGCGTGATGCATAAAATCGCCATATTAGATATTTGTTTTCTTATTGTAAGAATATTTTTAACATTCTAAATTTTAACATTATTATAAGAATATTTTGAATTATACTTCATTTATTAATTTATATAGGATATATTTCGTTGAATTTGAAGTATCATTTAGATTTGCTGTATTTGGTTGATTTTATGTTACAGGAAGGGTTGTATATGGATAAAAATGGGATGTTGCAAATCTGCCAAAGTTAGTGACGTCGCTAAAGAACGGTACTTTTAGCTACGTTTGTGATAAAAGCGCCATTAAAGATACTGTTTTTTAGCGGCATTTGTAAAAAAAACACCGCTAAAAGTCATGCTCTATAACGGCGTTTGTAATAAAAGCGTGCTAAAGGTCATGTTCTTTAAAGGGTTTGTGATAAAAGCATAGCTAAAGGTTATATTCTTTAGCGACTTTTGTGATAAAAGCGTCGCTAAAGACCATGTTCTTTAGCAACGTTTAGCGGCGTTTGTGAGTAAAGCGCCACTAAATGTCATGTTCTTTAGTAACATTTTTTTCACATAAACGTCACAAAATTTAACGACATCGTCTATGACGACATTTTTTGCGGCGCTTGTAAAAACATCGTAAATAGTTTTAGCGGCGCTAAAGGCCTAAAAAACGCTGCTAAAAGTCTATTTTGTTACAGTGTAGAGATAGTTTCATTTAAGTTTTGTTCTGGAAAAAATAAAATTTTTTTATCTTTCGTCGATGCCATCTCTACTTCCATTACTCATGTCAAATAAGCTCTAGGGGTGTTACGGAGTACAACGTACCAACCTTCATTAGTTGAATCTTTCGAGTAAAAAACTTATTTGACTTGATAAGAAAATATATACGGCTCGTATATCAATTGTTGTCCAGTGTGAATTAATCGAAAGAAGTTCACCATTGTAAAACCAAATTGATCTTTTTTAATTTCGCGAGCAGTATTAACATCAGCCTAATCACATCGAAATAAGACAACCTTCCGTTTGTCATAGTAATCCAACTCAATAATGTCAAGAAGTCCGTAATACTCTACATTCCCCTCAACAGGATTACTGTCCTTAACACTAGCATAACTCGTAAATGAAGAATTAACAACTATTCCACAATTTTGAGTCCTCCTCAATCTTTCACGAGATTTTGTATGAAACCTAAATAGATAAGTTTATCGATTGATTCTCCATAACTTCAAAATAAATAAGTTTCGACTAAGTTATGATTAGTGAGCTGAGCATTTCTACTTGGTCTATTCAATCTTGTTTCAAAATTTTCTAAATATCTAGAGCCAAAAGTTATATCCTTTTTTGCCAAGTAACTTTCAGCAATTGATCCTTCTGGATAATGCTTATTATGACAATAAAACTTCAATTTGCATAAAAACCTAAACACGATATACAACATTATTAAAAATTGTAACTAAAGGTATATTCATGAATGAATGAAAACTTTACAAATAAATTAGCACCTCTTTATAGGATACATCTACCGATAAAAAATCAGTCCACCAAGTTTTGCTTCATGAGGGAGATGAATTAGCAAGTGCACCATAATAGTGAAGAAGGAAGGTGAAAAGATCATCTCTAAATTGTATAAAATCAATGTGGCTCGATCTTGTACATTCTCAAGTTCTTCAACAATCAAAACTTTGCCACAAATAGCTGTCATTATATTGGATAGTTCAATTATACAATATGTTACCTTTTTTTGACATACAACACCGTAAAACAACTGATAGTAAATCTTTCATCAAGATGTGATAATCATGTGATTTTAGAGAATATAATCTTCGATCTTTAAGACTCACACATTGAGATATATTTGATGCATACGCATCTAGGACCTTTATATCCTTCAACACCGTGCAGAACACTTCTTTTTCTTTCTTCGACATTGCAAAAATAAAAGACAGCAACTGAGATTTTTCCATTCGAAAGTAATTGGGATGAAGATCACGCTGAATTCCCATGTCAACTAGATCAAGTCGACTCTGAAGATTGTCTTTCGATTTTCTATCGACATTCAGAATTGTCCCACTGATGTTCTCGCAAACATTATTTTCAATATGCATGACATTAAGATTGTGTCACAAAATGTGATGCTCCCAATAAGGCAACTAAAAAAAATACTTTTTTTTTCACAAGTCCGCCTCATTAGGATTATCATCTTCATCAAATTCATCATCAATCTGTCGGTCAACATCGCCAACATATGCCTCTATCGGTCTTCTCTTTTTTTGCGTGTTGGGTGGTTGATTCATCTTCCAATAACTGAAATTGATATATTTTAATATGAACAAGATTTCAGATCTAATGGTCTGCTCATGAACTTATTTGAACTCTTAAGTACCATCAAATAGAGTCCTCTGAAATCTAAATTTATAAATTTCATCTAACCACCGACAATACCCTATATAAAAAAAACTTCCCATTATATAACCACTTCGAACATGTTTGCGCCGCACAATAAGGACAAGCATAACGTCCTTTGATACTCTAACCCGATAAATTGGCATAAGCCGAGAAATTATTAATAGTCCACAACAAAATTACACGTAAATAAAAATTCTCTATTCTCAATAGATCATATGTTTCAACACCCGCTCATAATTGTTTCAACTCTTCAATAAATGGCTGATATAAATGTCAATATCATTTTCAAAACATTTCTCTCTAAGGATAATCATAGATAACATGAAAAAAGATTGCTTCATGCAAATCCACAGAGGTAAATTGTAAGGAATAAACACGGCTCGATAATACTATACGAGTGTTTGATGAGTTATCTTGCACCCCTGATGAGTGCTTAAAATGTGCCATATCTTTGCTACGAGATACTGCATATCACTGGTGGAATACATTAGTATCGGTGGTTCCAAGAGAGCGAGTGACCTGGAAATTCTTTTAGACTGAGTTCCGTAAGAAATACATCAGCCAGAGATTTATCGACCAGAAACGCAAAGAATTTCTTGAGTTGAAACAGGGTCGGATGATTGTGACAGAGTATGAGCGAAAATTTGTGAGACTCAGTCAGTATGCCCGAGAGTGTGTTTCGACCGAAGCTATAATGTGTAAAAGATTTGAAGATGGGCTAAATGAAGACATTAAACTGTTAATTGGCATACTTGAGATAAAAGAGTTCGTGGTACTTGCTGCGCGAGCTTGCAATGCCGAAGAGCTCGAGAAAGAGAAAAGAAAGCTGACTTTGAAGCTAGAGATACACGTAAGAGATCATTCAGTAAGTCATTTCAATCGACATCAAAGAAGTTCTGAGATGATGCTAGCCGTTCAAAGGCTACTGCGGGGTATTCTAGACTAGATCGGGATAGACCACCTGTGAGCTCGAGAGCTACCTTAGTAGCTAGTGTGGGTAATGTCAGATCAAATCAACCTAAGTGTGAACATTGTGGTAAATGACATCCCGGTAGTTGCAGATTGCATGATCGAGCCTATTTTAAATGTGGATTGATGAATTATTTCATTCGTGAGTGCCTAGAGTTAGCGGAGCAAAATCTGATATAGAATATGAGATCGAGTAACACAGCAGTTCGAGGTAGACCACCCAGAATTACGGGTAATGTGAGTGGTAGTCAGAGAGGGACCAAAGATATAACTGTCAAATCTGAGGCTCGTGCACCTGCCAGACCCTATACTATTCGCGCACGCGAGGAGGCCTCATCCCCAGATGTTATTATTGGTATTTTCACTCTTTATGATACTAGTGTTGTTACATTGATTGATCCTGGTTCGACTCATTCTTATCTGTGTGAGACTTTAGTATCCAGTAAGACTTTGCCTATAGAGTCTACTGAGTATCATCACCGACACCACCACAGAACCCGGCCGATGATGAGGACCTCTGAGTCCTTTTATATATCTAATTTTTCTTTTATTTATTTTAAGTTTTCTTTCTTTTACTTTCTCTATTTTAATTTTTATTCATCTTAATTTGAACCTTTTCTTTCTACATTGCAAACTTTTATTATGATTATCACTGGTTATCTAACCTTCGAGTATGCCTAACACATATTTATTTACGCCTTCGAGATATCTAACTGATGACTTCTCAATTTCAATTGCACACTCCATATAAACAAACAGATCACTAGGAGTAATTCACTACTACATAACTCATCTTTTACCACGACCACTGCCAAACTCCTGGAGTTATCCGAAATTCAAGAAGTGTTACTTCTCCCCTTCTCTTTTGATTTCATTATTACATGATTATTTATCTATCTTTGTACATTGGGGGCAATGTACATCTTAAGTGTGGGGGATAAAAGTGCCTAACTTTTTTGCATTATTCTCAAATCCCTGACTTATATCCAGTTCTTAAGTAATTTCCTCATATTACTAATTAGGATGAAATTTTTGATGATTTATGATTCTTATTGATCTGTTTTTGAGTAAGTCATATTAATTGTGCATTGATGATTTAAACTTTAAGATACTAAAGAATCAAGCATGATAAGTCTATTTTTCAGAGTTAAAAATTTTCTAGGTTGTTGAACTGAATTTGAATATTACCTTGAAATTTGAAATTTATAGGGATTGATATAAATTACCCATAATTTTTGTGAGATTTGAGCCTTATAGAGCATATATTCTTTTTCGTGCTCACTTTATTGATTATGAGTGTGTCAACACTGAATTGTTATTCTAGAACTTGCCTTGATTATACATGTCAAAACCACATTTTTGATTTGATATACTGAGATGATAAAGGCACCTAGGTTTTAACCCATTTACTCCACTAAAATGCCTACCTTCATAATTAACCCTTAGTGAACCCCGTTGATCCTAACAACTCTTTTTATTGATTCACCCACTAATATTAACCCAAAACCTCGCTCGTATTTGTTATCACCATTCCTTTGACTACCTTTCTATCGAGAATTGATTTGATCGGTTGCCTAATTACTTTATTTCAGTTGGTAAGGTTCTTTCTTATATTATGTATTTATTTGATTTGTTCTAAAAAAAATATTTTCATTATTAGCTCTATGTTCTAAGAGCTTACATGTTTAAATTCAACATCTTGAAGAAGAAGCTCGTATTATTAGTATTTTAAATTTTCATGTGATATAATTATTCAGGTTATTAGTTCATTTTTTCTAAAGTTAGGTAACTTGTCAGTTCAATCTCGATTTTAACCTTCCATTTCAGCCTTTATCCACACCTTTAACCCGAGCCCCGTTACAACCCTTATAAAGACCTTTTGATTTGTGTATCATCTCATATTATAGTGGTGGAGACTTGATTTTCAGGAAAGCCTATGGGATTAACTTTTCAGGTTCGACTTATGAGTTCTTATTCTTGAACCTTAAACACTTCGAGTGCTTTGAGTGAATCTTTAGTGAGGATGTCAATCCTTGTTGGTTTTAAATTAAAGGTAATCATTTAGATAAGGGGAGGCGCCTATGTTTTCATGCGACAAATATATGACTTAGAATTGTTTGAATCTTTAGGAATCTTTGAGTTAAATTATCCATGTATAAATTATCTATGAATTATGATGAGGCATTGTTAATGAGAATTATGAATTGTGGAAAGTTCATTTTAATTGTAAGTTGAGAATTTTGCTTGAGAACAAGCAAAAGCTTAAGTGTGGGGGTATTTGATAAACCGTAAAAGTAACATATTTTAATCCCACATTTAGCATACTTTTGGATGATTTATTCCTTAATTCACGTAAAAAGGTGCTCTTAATCCTTTCTTTTCATGTTTTATACTCAGGAAAGCACTTAGGGATGAAAAGAACAAGAAACGGGCTTAAAACGGACCAAATGGGCCATATCACGAAATCAGAATGGCCTGGACTTAAGCCCACACGGCCGTGCCTCTTAAGATAAGTCTGATAACGGCCTAACCATGATTCACACAGCCGTGCCTCCATCAACAGACTCGCACACGGCCTGGCCACGAAACACACGGGCGTGTGCCCTAGGGCGTGTCCCTGCCGCAGAAAGAGCAAATCTATTCGAAATAGGGTACTTAGAGGCAAAGAAACATATTCCAAAGCCTATTCAAACACCCCAGTAGGAATTCTACTTGAATTAGGATATGTAGGGGCCAAGTAAAGCATCTCAAAGTCTATATAAACACCCTAAGGGACAACTTAAGAGGGGAGCTCGGCAGAAACATTCTGCCAGAGCCAGTGGGTAGCTAGGCCAAGGAGTCGAGCCAGAAAGGCCAGATTTTTGGGAATCACTTGAAGATAGCCAGTTAATCCATCTCAAGAAGCCAAAATTATACTCAAGACGGTGGATTTCTCCTTCAATTCCTTCAGGGAGTTTTAGGGATTTCTTATGTTTTGTTTTATCTCTTCTTCTGAGATGTTTTCTTTTATTGTTATGAACTAAACCCTTCAGATACCTGAAGGGGATGAAACCTAGATGAATCTTGTTATTGTTTTCTAAACTATATGATAAATACTTAGTTTGTTCTTAATTATGTGTGCTTAATTCTTGTGATGATATTTCCAGGATATTAATTCAAGTATGATGTGCTTAGGTGGTGGAGCAAAAGTCCCTGCTTAAGAGTAGATCTAGCATAATTAAGCGGAGTTGATCGCATACGTAGATATAGGGTGACGAGATTTTACCGGATTAGGGTGAAACCTAATATGGGAGTCCATAGATCGAGTTAATGTAATTCTAGGGGTTTTAATTAGAAAGAGATTTCAATTAATCAACCTAGGGTTAGACGTTATTCGCCTCGAGAGAGGGTTTAATATAAATTAGGGAATCTTACGGATCAAGTCAAGTGAATAAATCATCTGGTTCATGTTAGATAACAAGTGAAGTCTAGGTGGATTCTTCCTATGGGTATCGTCTTAATCAACTAAGTTTTCCCAACAGTATTTCCCCAATTCATTCTTTTTGTCTTTGTGCCTTTAGCTTAGTAGTTAGTTTTAGATTAAACAAACCAATCACTTAATATTTAGGCTAAATAATAGAAAGAAGGTTAGTATTAGTACTTTTAGTTCCTTTGGGTTCGACAATCCGATCTTGCCTAAGCTATACTACTGTTCGATAGGCGCACTTGCCTTAAGTCATTGTCAGAGTAGTTTCCAGGTTCGATCATTCTCTTTATAAATTTTAAAACTAAAAAAAAAAAACGATCATGTAACACCCCAAACCCGGCCTAGACGTTATGGCCAAATCTGGCGATATCACATTAAAGTGGTTTTCGAAAGCATCGTTTCTTTATAATAACCTCATTTATGTATCTTTAACTGAAATTAAGGTATCTTGTTCTTTTTAAAACTCAAGTTATTCTCGAAGAACGTTAACAATGTTAGTTTGTTACTATACCTTAAAACCAAGTTTGATGCGGAAGCTATTATTATAAGTTACGAAAACGTGGTGTTTTGAAACCAATTATCTTTTGAAAACCGCGTTCTACCACTACTCAGATGTAAATTAAAATAGGTAAAATCCCTAAATTAAAAGTTAAAATTTAAAGAGGCCTTATTACATAATAAAAGCCCAATTAAAATTGTAGGAAATAAACTTAAATAAAAAAATGAATGCGGTTGTGTGGCCACCTCTGAATCCCTCACAGCACCGATCCGCCTAAGACTGGGGATTACATGTACAAATAAATAGAAGGGTGAGTTTACGAAAACTCAGTGCGTAACCCCATGCAAATAAATAGCCAATTATACCTTTAGGCAAGTACAGTTTTGGCCTAAGCCCAAGTCAATAACAGTTCAGTTCAGTTGGGCCTTAGCCCATTACAGTATCAGTATTAGTGTGGGCCTTAGCCCATAACAATATCAGTGTGGGCCTTAGCCTATAACAATACCAATAATAGTTTAAGCATGCAAACATAAGTCCTACCCATCCAGCCTCTACACTCCACTCCGTCCAGGCCAGCACTCCATGTGGGGATAAAATCACCCACCCATCCCTACACTCCAAAATTAGTACCGATTACTAAGACTAGCAAAGATTTGCAAGCAGAATGCCAGATAATACACCTCCTCCAATCATAATAATCCCATCCCATGCAACATATCACATATGAATGCAACAGACATATGTATATATATCATGGCATGCTCATATATGGTCATACATAACATAGGGCCATAACAGTCATGTTACCGTAGGGGCATAACAGTCATTTTATCGTAGGAGCATAATAGTCATTTTATCAATTGGGGTCTAGGTGTACTTACCGACCCATCAGTAGGTCCACAATCATCTCAGGCGACCCATGCAACCTTAACGGTCATACAGTGCAATGGGCCCAAGGCCCATAATGTGGGCCCATGTGGGTCTACACGCTCATGAGGCCTACTTAGCCCAAAAATGGGCACGACCATGTAATTTAACCAGTTTGGCCCAAAATTCTCCATACACTTGTGTGGTTTACCCGTGTAGGGCCCACAAGCCCGTTGGGCCCACACAACCGAACATGGCCCAAAATAGCCCAAGACCACGAAATCGCTCATGGTGGCCACGGTAGTCTAACACCCACATTTTATGCATTCGGTTTACCACACAAGCGAGTGCACGCTCGTGCAGCACAGATTCTCATAGTTTTTCTGACTTTTGCCAGTTTACGATTTAGCAGTGTGTACACACCTGGTTTCGATTCATCACGAAAAAACGTTCAGGCACTCACCAACGTACATTTGGTCAATCAAACATCACTATCAGTCCTACCATACGGTTAATGAGAAAACCTGAAATCCACAATCCATTCAAGAGTAGCGTTACCTTCAATCGAACCACAGTTATTCCCTAAGAATCTTAAACTTAAACAGTTGTTTAGGAGTTTCCAGAGTCTTTCCTTAACTGCTAAATGATTGTTATCAGTTAACACCTAAGGCAGAAGAAGAAAGGGAAAAATGGTTTTTTTATAGAACTTACCGAAGGAGAACAAGAGAACCGAATAGGGGGAGGATTCAGCACTAGCACAGCCTTCACCTTCGATTTATTGCTGTCAAACACAGGTAAACACAACCCCACTTTAGTAACTCAAAAGCCAAAATTTCATGTGCTATACTTACTTACCGAAAAGAAAGGAGTCAATCGGCAGAAGAAAGGACTGGTATCGGCAGTAATCAGAACTGAAAATTGGCAAAACCACACTTGAGGGAGAATAGGAGAATCGATTTAGGGGACAAGAGAGAAATGAATTCAAGTAAGGCATTAAGGTCTATTCGGCCAACACAGAGAAAGGGAAGAAAAGGGGAAAGAAAAGAGCAAAAAGGGTATTCGGCCAAGGAGAAAATGGTTGTCAAAAAGTGCAACCGAAAAAGACAGTGTGGACACCCTTACCACATTCGGCTAGAGAGAAAAAATAATGCAAAAACTGAAAAATAGAAAAAGAGATGTTTCGGCAGAGAGCATCACATTCACCATACAAAACCAAAACTGAGAATCACCCTCCAGCCGAATTCTTGAGTGCTAGAGCCCACCTTTGGCACACTACTACCTCTTCCCTCATCCTTGATTTTCTCCACAAATCCCTCCTCAAATCTCTCCACCTGATCACACCTCCCCTCAACCACTCAATTCAAATTCACCTCAACCACTTCAGTGTTTAATCAAACTCCATCACCTCCCACAGCACAGCAACAAAATAAATATTCCCTTGCCACTACCAAGATTTGAACCATAGTCCTCAGGCCCAGGTAACTCGCCACTTACCCCTTGGACCAGGAGGCTTTTTATGACATGCTTAACCCGCATTTATTTAAAAACCTACAAACTAAAGGCAAGGGTTTTATTCCCCAAAAACCAAAATTTTTCACAAGCCCAAGGCTTGATCCCAAGGTTTCACAGATACTCCCAAACACACCTAAATCACTTAGCCACTAAAGCAGATTGGTATTTAAGTTAAAAACATGAAAAAAATGTATACCTAAGTTTTGGGGAGTTACAATTTACAACTAGAATTATATTTATGGCACCAAAACCTCATATATCCGCTTGAGAAATGCTATAGTATATACTACGTCTTTAATTTTATCCAAGTAATTTCATATGACAAGTTTTCACTTTTACAAATTATTTTTTATTAACAACCAAATATCTATCATCATCAAATTTTGGGTTGTATTCAATTTCCCTATTACCTTCTTAATGTTCTAAGACAAACTCCTAATGTCTTATTGAAAATTAGGTTGGTTTGATCCTATATCTATTATGAGGTGCAATGAAGAAAGTCAATAGCACAAGAAATATGTTATAAAACCAACATTATCTAATATTAGTACACATATAAATTATTTTAAAATTTAAAAATTATTACGAGATACTTTTATAGGCATTATTCATGTCACTAAGTCACAAGTTTCAAGAGTAAATATTAATTTTAATTATTATATAAGACAATAATATTATTTTTTAATTATTATATAAGACAATTTTTGTGTGTGACAAACCAGTGAATCTAAAGTAAGCAAAAGTGTAGTAGACTTATTGGTGCAAAAAATATCATTACTCAAAAAGAAAAGGAGAAATGAAAGAAAATATTTAAAATGAAACTTTAAAAGTGGTCAATAATTTTGAAAGTTTTTTATTTTGTGTGATACCACTCACATATCCTAGTGATCGATACAAATGGGAGATGCTATGGTGACAGTTTCCAAAATTCAGATAGAATTTGGAACTTTTGTAAAAGCATTTCTTTCACAATATAGTTTTCGTACTTCAATACATTTTAAAACCTTTTAGAAAGTTTTATAGTCAATTTGAAGTCACTTGGGCTAATGAATGCCCATGGAAAAACATTTGTGGCGTAAACATGTAACGCCCCAAATTTTGGGCCTAGAAGAAATGGGTTTCGCGTATCGGAGGGATTGGAATTTAGCCGTGCAAGTGAATAACGCAATTGAATGTTTGCTTCAGTGGTTAAGGGTCTTGAGAAGTGTTGGAGAAGCCTTGGGTTCAAACCTGGGCTTTAACAAAAAATTTGGTTTTAAGTGGATAAAACCTTAGATGCTTGGATGTAGGACTTTTAAATTATTATGTTAAAAAAATGGCACAAGGAAGCATGTGGTCTAGTGGTTGTGGCGTTATTAAGGTTGCAAAGGAGCTTGGGTTCAAGTCTTGGCTCTTGTAATTTGTTTTGGTTTTTCTTTTAAAGGAACCTGGACTTTGGCCTTTAGACCTTTTAAGCTATTGAAGGTAAAATGTGACACAAAGAGAGTGGGTGATCTAGTGGCAAGGTGGCACTACATGTGTGGCAAGGAGTTTGAGGTTTGAGGCATGGCGTGCGCAATTGTATGTTTATTTTGCTGCTTAAGCTGGAGAGGTGTTGGAACTGGATTGGAACTCTGTGGTTGAATTGATCATAAGAATTTGAATTGAATTTGAATGGGGAGTTGGAGTAAATCATGGAGGAAATTCGGTGGAGGGATTGGTGGAGATTTTTAAGGAATTTGAAAATTGGAGAAGTTGTAGCCGAATTGGGTAGCTGGTATGTGCATATTCGGCTAGGGAGTCCTTTTGTGCATTTTCTGCAAATGTAAGTTCTTGGAAGGGAATACTTTTCTCCTTTTGGCAAGTGGTAGCTGAATATTTTGTGACCATTCGGGCATTTACGCGTTGGGATGCTTCATTCATCTTTGGCTGATTTCACTCTCCTCCCTCTTTTCTTATTGTCGAATAGTGTTCCTCTTTTCTCTTCTAAACAGTGGCTCCTTTTTGTTTCTCTCTTCTAGTTTCCCCATTAATCCTTCATAGCTGAATTTTCTATTTTCTCAATACTATCCTCTTTTGAGTAGAACTACCTTTTCCCCAATGCAAGTTTTTTCTGGTCGTAAGGTGCGCAGAAGCCGAATACCTCTGGGTTGCCTTACATTGCTTTAATTGATGTTGGTTTGACACACTCTTATGTTGCCAGTAGTGTAGTGGGAACTTTGAACTTAGCCTATGAGATATCTATTCGGAAGATGACAGTAGTTAGCCCTCTAGGACACTCTGTGGTAGTAGACAAACTGTATAGGAATGTATCCCTAGAACTTCAAGGGGTCATGTTTCAAGCATATTTGATGGAACTACCCTTCGGGGAGTTCGATTTAATCTTAGGAATAGATTGGTTGGTTAAGTACCAGGCCGAGCTAGACTGTGCAGCTAAGCGCATGGCGCTGAGATCAGTTGATGGTGAAGAGGTGGTAATGATAGGAGAGGGGAGGAATTACCTATCGAATATGGTGTCCGCACTTAAGGCGGAAAAGATGGTAAGGAAAGGATGCGAGGCGGTTATGGTCTACATGTGTGCCTTAAAAGTTAAGGAATCAGGAATGGAGAATGTTCGAACAGTGAAAGACTTTGTCGATGTCTTTTCGAAAGAGCTTTTGGGCTTGCCCTCGAATCGTGAAGTGGAGTTCGGTATAGACCTTCTACCGGAACCGCGCCAGTGTTAATCACTCCGTATAGGATGGCACCCAAAGAATTGGTGGAGTTAAAAGCACAGATTTAGGAGTTGCTGGATCGGGGTTTCATTCAGCCAAGTGCGTCTCCATGGGGAGCGCCGGTACTCTTTGTTAAGAAGAAGGACGGGTCGATGCGCATGTGCATAGACTATCGTCAGTTGAATAAATTGACAATTAAGAACAAGTACCCTTTGCCTAGGGTAGCGACTTGTTCGACCGACAAGGAGCATCGGTCTTTTCCAAGATAGATTTGAGGTCGGGTATCACCAACTTAAGGTAAAGAGGCGGATATCCATAAGATGACATTTCGTACTCAATCTGAGCATTATGAATTTTTGGTTATCTTGTTGGGTTGTGAATGCACCAAAGAAGTGTTTATGGATATAATGAACCCATTTGCTTCGGTAGTATTTGGATCGGCTTTGTTGTAGTATTTATCGGCGATATTCGGTGTACTCAAAATCGGAGGAGGAGCATGGCGCATTACGAGTGGTGTTGCGATTCTAAGGGAAAAGCGTTTATACGCCATGTTTAGTAAGTGCGAGTTCTGGCTGAAGGAGGTTACTTTCTTGGGTCATGTAGTGTCAGCTGAGGGGATTAGAGTGGACCCTCGGAAGATTGAGGCCATTTTGGATTGAAAGCCACCGAAGTCTGTGACGAAGATTCAGAGTTTTCTAGGGCTAGCAGGGTATTACCGGAGGTTCGTGGAAGGATTTTCTCTGATTGCAGCGCCGTTAACCAAGTTACTAGGGAAAAGGGTTCCGTTTGTGTGGTCAGACAAGCAACAGAAAAGTTTTGAGAAGTTAAAAAGGATTCTGACGGAGGCCCCGGTATTAATTCAACCAGAACCCGGAAAAGAATTTACGGTTTATTGTGATGCATCTCACACAGGATTGGGTTGTGTGCTGACGCAAGAAGGAAAAGTGGTAGCGTACGCTTCTCGATAGTTAAGACCTCACGAAGTGAACTACCCGACGCATGATCTGGAATTGGCTGCAGTAGTTTTCGCGCCAAAAATTTTGAGACATTATTTGTATAGAGAGAAGTCAGTAGTGTATACGGATCACAAGAGCTTGAAGTACCTTCTCACGCAGAAAGAGTTAAATTTAAGGCAAAGGAGGTAGATTGAGCTATTAAAGGACTATGACTGCTTGATTGAATACCACCCGGGAAAGGCTAATGTGGTAGCAGACTCCTTGAGCCGTAAGGTAGTGGCGGATTTAAGAGCCATGTTTGTTCACCTTAGTCTGTATGAGGATGGGAGCCTGTTAGCAGAATTGCAAGTAAAGCCAACATGGATTAACGAGGTTAAGGAAAAACAACTGGCAGATGAAGTTTTAAGTGCTCAGTGGTTGCAAGTACTGAATGGTGAATTGGAAGGGTATAGCTTGAACAGTAATGGAGTGCTGTGTTTTCAAGGGAAGGTGTGTATGCCTAAGGATGTGGAGTTAAGGCGGAAGATTTTGCAAGAGGCACATAGCAGTCCATATGCTATACATCCAGGAGGTAGTAAGATGTACCGGGATTTGCGGGAGCAATTTTGGTGGCCGGGCCTTAAGCGTGAAGTAACAGAATTTGTGAGCAAGTGTCTGACATGTCAGCAGGTTAAAGCTGAACATCAGTTACCCTCGGGATTGTTGCAACCGATTAAGATTCCCCAATGGAAGTGGGAAAGGATTACAATGGATTTTGTGAGTGGGCTACCCCTTACGCCTACCAAAAAGGATTCAATTTGGGTGATTGTGGACCGTCTGACAAAGTCGGCTTATTTCATACCTGTACGTATGGATTTTTCTCTTTAGAAGTTAGCAAAATTATATGTAGCGGAGATTGTAAGGTTGCATGGGGTGCCAGTGTCAATTATTTTGGATAGAGACCCAAGGTTTACATCAAGGTTTTGGAAAAATTTAGGCACTAGGCACAAGATTAGATTTCTGTACGACATTTCATCCCCAGTCAGATGGACAATCGGAGAGGGTGATTCAAGTTTTGGAGGACATGCTAAGGGGATGTGTCTTAGATTTCAAGGGCAGTTGGGAAGAATTCCTACCGTTGGCAGAGTTCGCGTATAACAATAGTTATCAGACGAGTATTAAGATGGCTCCATACGAAGCATTATATGGTGGGAAGTGTCGTACCCCTACGTGTTGGATGGAATTGGGAGAGCGGCAGTTGTTGGGTCCGGAGCTGGTTACATAGACAGAGGATAAGGTGAAGGTGATTAGAGCCCGTTTGAAAGAAGCCTTGGACAGGCAGAAGTCTTATGCCGATCTCAAGCAGAAGGATATAGAGTTTGTTGAAGGTGACAAGGTTTTCTTGAAGGTGTCGCCGCGAAAAAAGGTTCTGAGGTTTGGTAGGAAAGGCAAGTTAAGCCCTAGATTTATTGGGCCCTATCAGGTGTTGAAGCTGGTAGGACCAGTGGCGTACCAGCTTGAGTTGCTACCAAAGTTGGGTCAAAACCGCGATGTGTTTCATGTTTCCATGCTTAGATGCTATCGCTCAGATCCATCACACGTGGTGCCAGTGGAAGAGATAGAGGTGAATCCAGACTTATCATTTGAGGAGGAACCAGTGCAGATCCTAGATCGGGATGTTAAGGTTTTGCGTAGGAAATCTGTTCCTTTGGTAAAGGTACTATGGCGGAACCATGGGTCGGAAGAAGCGACATGGGAGCCGGAAGATGTTATGCAACAACAATACCCTCAACTCTTTTGACCAGGTAAATTTCGAGGTTGAAATTTATTTTAAGGAGGATAGAACTGTAATATCCTAATTCTGTGGGTCTGTGCATTTGATGCGCTGCATGGCTAAATTAGTAGGTGAAGGCATTGAGGTTTGGATTGGGCCCATGTTTGGGCTTAAATTAGAGTTAAATTGTTTAAAAAGAGAGTTGGTAGTATTTTTAATTTAAATTATTATATTTAGTAGCAAACTGGGCCTGTGGCCCAAAAATTGGAGGTGCTTTAGATGGGTATTAAGAGGGCGTCACAAGGAGGAAGGAATTGGGCCTAGTATGGCCGCTTGGGGCCCAAATTGATGGGTAAAATTTGGCACTCCTAGGGGAAGGGGGTTGGACGGCACCTAGCTGCAATTTAGGTGTGTTTATTTCTTTTATTTTATGATTAAAAAGATGATAATTAAGAGGGAAGAGGTGGATTTAAGGTGGCCTCTTTTAAAAGAGAGATAAAGGTTGGGTTATCAAGATGGATAAAGGTTATCAGGAGGGAGACAGTTGGCCGAAATTCCAACTCTGAGCTGTGTGCTAGTGTAGCCGAATTTTGTAGCCATAGTACTCATCTTTCTTTCATTTTTTTCATTCATCTACTTTGCTAACCGAAAATCCTCTCCTCCTTTTGTCTCAAACTCTCTTTTTTTCCTTTCCTTGCCGACACCTTCCAACACTTTCTCTCTCTCTTTAATTGTTTTTCTTTCAAAACCCACTCCCCTCTGATCATCTTCCTCCATAGCCGAATCTACAGGAGAGGGTTCTTTTCCCGAAGGTGCACCATAAGTCGAATACTCCTCTTTAATATGGTGAGTTTTGGGATTTTGTTTCTTTGCAATTTCTCTTTTTCTTTTCATCAAGATCTAATCCGAATCAGTTTTTCCAAGGCCCTGTCAATTTCCCTCATTGTTCCTGGAAGCCGAATCCTACCCTGCTATAGTCAGAAGTGTCGATTTGGTAGAAAAAAACCAAAGGTAGGTTGATGGTAGGGTTGGCCGAATGGCCTTTCTTGCTCATTATGGTTGGCCGAATGTCATATGGTACGGTTTGGTTCCGAGTAAGGGATCGGTTTGATAGTTTGGTGTTGGCCGAATGTAGGTGGGGGTGTGAAGCTTTTTTAAAGACATTCGGGATTTGACCAACTAGGTAAGTGTTCGTTTAAGGGATTGTATTTATTTAAGTAGTTGGATCTTATCGTTTAAATGGTATAGTGATAAAGAGGTTATCATGGACAATATTATGATCAAGCAAGTAGGAGCGGTTGGATCAGTAAACCCAACGCCAAAGTAGCGTAGAAGTAGTGAGTCTGAAAACCGGTGTGTAACTCTTACACACTTTCTTATAATATGTTAATGTTGTGTGTTGTTTAAAAGCGAATGGCGGCTATGGTTATTGAAATACCCTTTTGAGTAAAAGCGTGGATCTTTGGGTAAGTTGTTATTATTACTCGCATTGTATGTGATCTATGAAAGCATGTTATCCTGTATACATAATTTGGTATGTTAAACATGATCATACTGATGTTGTTACCATAAATATGTGTTATGGGTGATGAGAGGAGGGGGAGTATGATCTATCGGTGTCACGGTGATTTGGTATCACACAGTGGGTTGGCCCCACATATTACAAAAAAATTGTGACTAAGTCTCAGTGGTTTGGCACCACCAGTGGTTTGGTACCACATATGATATATTTGTAACTCCGGTTACTAGTGGTTTGGCACCACCAGTGGTTTGGTACCACAAGGGGTAGATTTGGGAGGCTCGGATGGATACTAGGTTGGATGAGTTGGATGACTTGCATATTAATGTATGAATTTGTGTAAGGGCATAATTTCTTTGGGATGGGATTTATACACTGAGTCTCGGTGACTCACCCCCTTCCTTTAAATTTTACAGATCAGACTTAGATCGTGGATATGACGCCGGAGTGGACTCGAGGTGGCCATGCTCAGTTTTTATTTATTTCAAAGATTTCTTTTCAGACTTAGTTATTTCCTTTAATTTGGTATTTCAGTGTTGTAATAAGGCCGCCTAACTTTTATTTTGGGATGTTTTATTTAGGTGTTTCTTTTCAAACCACGATAAGTATGTGTTTTCGGTAATACTCACGGATTAAGTAATGAATATGAAGTAGCAAATAAGCAACTAGGTTTTCTAAAACAAGATTTAACGCGTTTTTAACACTGCAAGATTCAAACTCGTTTTCTCCAAAATTATTCAAAAGTTTTCTCTTTAAACAAAATTGACAAATCGATTTGCAAACATTTTCTCCCCGTGCACGCCAGATTCAGTTGTAACGTTTTAATCGAGTTTAGGGTGTTATATTTTGGTATCAGAGCCCAATTCAAAAGCTCGGTTGTGGGCTTAGGGACCAAAATATGTTTTTGGGTTTGTGAAATAATTAACTTTCGGAAAGTATGGCACCTGAGTCTCCGGCGCCGATCCACTCAAGTAAGTACCCTAACTTCTGTTGTGATATATTTGTTGGGTTTTGTGGGCTTAGACGTAGCTAAGGATGATAGTACCAATAGACTCTAGGTTTAGACAAACAACTTTTCTAATCCGTAAGACTTAACCTTAATAAACAAAACCTGTAGACAAGTCATAAGGCTAAAGTGTGGCAACAAGCATATGCATGTCTAGGAGTAGATCCGGAAGAGCTTGGTATTTAAGCAGTCCGAGTGACTCACCTCCTCTTCACAGGAATCTTTCTGCTGCATAGTGATTGTTCACTTTAGCCAAGCCAGGGTGTGGCAATAGGCATATGCATTTCGAGGAATGGATTCAGGAAAAGCTTGGTATTTAAGCAGTCCTAGTGACTCACCTCCTTTTCACTAGAATCTACCTGGTGCATAGTGACTCGAGGGCGTGTTGACAGGCCAAAACTTACAACTAAAACCTGAAAGGGACCAGCCACACTGTTTTGTGAGAACCCTAGTTTTGAAATTACCAAATAACCCCTAGATTTGTGAAAATTACCTTAGATTGAAAAATGACCAAAATACCCTTGGTTTATAAAACTACCAAATTACCCTGACTTGTAAAATGTTCGAAATATCCCCGAATTTACAAAATTACCAAAATACCCCCCAAATTTACAAAATTATCGAAATACACCCGAGTTGAAAAAATTACCAAAATACCCTTATTTCGCCAAATCACCCAAAATCATATTTTGGAAAATTACAAAAATACCCCTGTAGGTTAAAATTACAAAAATACCCTCAGGTAGTGAAATGACAAAAATACCCTTAGGTGATGGATGTGCTCGTATGAATGTTGAATGTGTATGTTTCCTAGAATTAGGAAGACTGAAAATCGTAGATAGATTCGAATGCGAAAGAATCACTTTTAAAAACTATTACTCATAAAATTGTCCGTGGATAAATAGTGAACAGAATTATTAATTCATAAAATTCTTAACCAGATAAACGCGAACGAGAAGCATGAGTACAAGAGGTAGTGGGCGTCCATGGCGTGGCCGTGGTAGGGGTAGGATGACCTTGTCGAACCAAAGAAGGTCGGCTATGGGTCCGGAATGCGATCTTCGGATCTGCTTGGCGGTGAAAGCTGAGTTTCAGGATGAGATCGGTGGTAATGATGTAGTATCACAGATGGTACTGCGAGTTTTAGAAAGGGTTGCCGAGGCAGGTGGGGGAGCAGGAACTCGCAAATCTGTGGTGGAGCGACTCCGGGCTAACGGAGAAGATGTGTTTAGGAGAGTTTCTAGAGTAGCTCCCAGCACTGCTGAGTATTGGTTGGAGGCAACAGAGCGAATAATGGATGACTTAGACTTATCGACTGAGGAGAAGTTGAAGGGGATAGTATCTCTTCTCCGGGATGAGTCGTACAAGTGGTGGCTCACGGTTAGGGATGGTGCAGTGGCAGGTGATATCACCTTAGATTATTTTAGGGCAGCCTATCAGAGGAAGTATGTGGGGACTGGCTATACTGATGCGCAACGTAGGGCGTTCCTAAATTTGGTACAAGAGAATAAGTCAGTACCCGAGTACGAGGCTAAATTTTTGAGGTTGAGTAGGTATGCTTGGGGTATGGTGGCTACGGAACATAAGTGCTATGTTAGGTTCGAGGACGGGCTTAGAGATGAGCTGCGGGTATTGATTGCACCTCAGCGTGAAAGGGAATTTACCATTCTCGTGGAAAAGGCCAAAATAGCTGAGGAGGTGAAGCGGACTGAGAAACAAAATCAGGATAGGGGCAAGGATAAAAGGTGTTTTGGGCCATCAGGGTCTGGAGGAAGTGCTCAAAAAAGGACTAGATTTGGTGGGCCGGATCAAGCTGCGAGACCTGCTGGTGCTACTCAGTGGCCACCCCAGTGTGCTCGATGTGGGAAGTCTCATTCGGGTGAATGTTGGGCTGGTAATAGAGGATGTTTTGAGTGCGGGTCATTGGAGCATCGGGTAAGGGACTGTCCACGGAAGTTAGCCAAGACTCAAGCCGAGGGTCAAGGACGTGGTCAATTTAGGAGAGATGGCCAGCAACCACAGAGGGGTCGAGGTGCGGCTAGGGGTAATGGTAATGGCAATGGTCGAGGTCGTGGAGCACCTGGCCGAGGTGCTGGAGGGGCTAATGCTAGGCAGCCTGGGTTGGTCTATGTAGCCAGGCGTCGAGAGGAGGGCGATGCATCGGACGTTATAACCGGTACGTTTATAATTTCTGGGTTACCTTACATTGCTTTAATTGATGTTGGTTCGACACACTCTTATGTTGCCAGTAGTGTAGTGGGAACTTTGAACTTAGCCTATGAGATATCTGTTAGGAAGATGATAGTAGTTAGCCCTCTAGGACACTTTGTGGTAGTAGACAAACTGTATAGGAATGTACCCCTAGAACTTCAAGGGGTCGTGTTTCAAGTGGATTTAATGGAACTACCCTTCGGGAAGTTTGATTTAATCTTAGGAATGGATTGGTTGGTTAAGTACCGGTAGAACTAGATTTGTCTGACTAAGCGCATGGTATATTTGAGATCGGTTGAGGGTGAAGAGGTGGTAATGAAAGGAGAGGGGAGGAATTACCTATCGAATATGGTGTCCGCACTTAAGGCGGAAAAGATGGTAAGGAAAGGATGCGAGGCGGTTATGGTCTACGTGTGTGCCTTGAAAGTTAAAGAATCAGGAATGGAGAATGTTTGAACGGTGAAAGACTTTGTCTAGTCTTTTCAGAAGAGCTTCTGGGCTTGCCCTCGAATCGCGAAGTGGAGTTCGGTATAGACCTTCTATCGGGAACCGCGCCAATGTCAATCACTTCGTATAGGATGGCACCAAAGGAATTGGCGGTGTTAAAAGAGCAGATTCAAGAGTTGCTGGATCGGGGTTTCATCCGACCAAGTGCATCTCCGTGGGGAGTGCCGGTACTCTTTGTTAAGAAGAAGGACGGGTTGATGCGCATGTGCATAGACTATCGTCAGTTGAGTAAAGTGACGATTAAGAACAAGTACCCTTTGCCTAGGATAGACGACTTGTTCGACCAGCTTAAGGGAGCATCGATCTTTTCTAAGATAGATTTGAGGTCGGGGTATCACCAACTTAAGGTAAAGGAGGCGGATATCCATAAGACGACATTTCGTAATCGATATGGGCATTATGAATTTTTAGTTATGCCGTTCGGGTTGATGAACGCACAAGGTGTTGAGATTATGGATATGATGAGCTGCGTGTTCGGTAGTATTTGGATCGGTTCGTCGCAGTATTTATCGATGATATTCTGGTGTACTCGAAATCAGAGGAGGAGCATGGCGCGCATTTACGAGTGGTGTTGCAGATTCTAAGGGAAAAGAGTTTATACGCTAAGTTTAGTAAGTGCGAGTTCTGGCTGAAGGAGGTTGCTTTCTTGGGTCATGTAGTGTCAGATGAGGGGATTAGAGTGGACCCTCGAAAGATTGAGGCCATTTTGGATTGGAAGCCACGAAGTCTGTGGCGGAGATTCGGAGTTTTTTAGGGCTAGGAGGTTATTACCGAAGGTTCGTGGAAGGATTTTCTCTGATTGTAGCGCTGTTAACCAAGTTACTGAGGAAAGGGGTTCCGTTTGTGTGGTCAGACAAGCAACAGGAAAGTTTTGAGAAGTGAAAAAGGATTCTGACGGAGGCCTCGGTGTTAATTCAACCGGAAGCCTAAAAGGAATTTACGGTTTATTGTGATGCATCCCACACAGGATTGGGTTGTGTGCTGATGCAAGAAGGAAAAGTGGTAGCGTACGCTTCTCGACAGTTAAGACCTCACGAAGTGAACTACCCGACGTATGATCTGGAATTGGCTGCAGTAGTTTTCGCGCTGAAAATTTGGAGATAGTATTTGTATGGAGAGAAGTCAGTAGTGTATACGGATCACAAGAGCTTGAAGTACCTTCTCACGCAGAAGGAATTGAATTTAAGGCAAAGGAGGTGGATTGAGCTGTTAAAGGACTATGACTGCTCGATTGAATACCACCTGGGAAAGGCTAATGTGGTAGCAGACACCTTGAGCCGTAAGGTAGTGGCGGATTTAAGAGCCATGTTTGCTCACCTTAGTCTGTATGAGGATGGGAGCCTGTTAGTGAAATTGCAAGTAAAGCCAACATGGATTAACGAGGTTAAGGAAAAACAACTGGCAGATAAAGTTTTAAGTGCTCAGTGGTTGCAAGTACTGAATGGTGAATTGGAAGGGTATAGCTTGAACAGTGATGGAGTGCTGTGTTTTCAACGGAAGGTGTGTATGCCTAAGGATGTGGAGTTAAGGCAGAAGATTTTGCAAGAGGCACATAGCAGTCCATATGCTATGCATCCGAGGAGGTAGTAAGATGTACCGAGATTTGAGAAGCGATTTTGGTGGTAGGGCCTTAAGCGTGAAATGTGAAATTTGTGAGCAAGTGTCTGACATGTCAGCAGGTTAAAGCTGAACATCAGTTACCCTCGGGATTGTTGCAACCGATTAAGATTCCCCAATGGAAGTGGGAAAGGATTACAATGGATTTTGTGAGTGGGCTACCCCTTACGCCTACCAAAAAAGATTCAATTTGGGTGATTGTGGACCGTCTGACAAAGTCGGCTCATTTCATACACATGCGTATGGATTTTCTCTTGAAGTTAGCAAAATTATATGTAGCGAGATTGTAAGGTTGCATGGGGTGCGGTGCGAGACCCAAGGTGGAAAAAAGTCTCGAGGTTTGGTAGGAAAGGCAAGTTAAGCCCTAGATTTATTGGGCCCTATCAGGTGTTGAAGCGGGTAGGACCAGTGGCGTACCAGCTTGAGTTGCCACCAGAGTTGGTTCAAATCCACGATGTGTTTCATGTTTCCATGCTTAGACGCTATCGCTCGGATCCATCACACGTGGTGCCGGTGGAGGGGATAGAGGTGAATCCAGACTTATCGTTTGAAGAGGAACTAGTGCAGATCCTAGATCGGGATGTTAAGGTTTTGCGTAGGAAATCTGTTTCTTTGGTAAAGGTACTATGGCGGAACCATGGGTCGGAAGAAGCGACATGGGAGCCGGAAGATGTTTTGCAACAACAATACCCTCAACTCTTTTGACCAGGTAAATTTCGAGGTCGAAATTTATTTTAAGGAGGGTAGAACTGTAATATCCTAATTCTGTGGGTCTGTGCATTTGATACGTTACATGGCTAAATTAGTAGGTGAAGGCTTTGAGGTTTGGATTGGGCCCAGGTTTAGGCTTAAATCAGAGTTAAATTGTTTAAAAAGAGAGTTGGTAGTATTTTTAATTTAAATTATTATATTTAGTAGCAAATTGGGCTTGTGGCCCAAAAATTGGAGGTGCTTTAGATGGGTATTAAGAGGGCGTCACAAGGAGGAAGGAATTGGGCCTAGTATGGCCGCTTGGGGCCCAAATTGATGGTAAAATTCGGTACTCCTAGGGGAAGGGGGTTGGACGGCACCTAGTACAATTTAGGAGTGTTTATTTCTTTTATTTTATGATTAAAAAGATGATAATTAAGAGGGAAGAGGTGGATTTAAGGTGTCCTCTTTTAAAAGAGAGATAAAGGTTGGGTTATCAAGATGGATAAAGGTTATCAGGAGGGAGAGAGTTGGTCGAAATTCCAACTCTGAGGTGTGTGCTAGTGTAGCCGAATTTTGTAGCCATAGTACTCATCTTTCTTTCATTTTTTCATTCATCTACTTTGCTAGCCAAAAATCCTCTCCTCCTTTTGTCTCAAACTCTCTTCTTTTCATTTCCTTGCCGCCACCTTCCAACACTTTCTCCCTCTCTTCAATTGTTTTTCTTTCAAAACCCACTCCCCTCTGATCATCTTCCTCCATAGCCAAATCTACAAGAGAGGGTTCTTTTCCCGAAGGTGCACCATAAGTCGAATACTCCTCTTTAATCTAGTGAGTTTTGAGATTTTGTTTCTTTGCGATTTCTCTTTTTCTTTTCATCAAGATCTAATCCGAATCAATTTTTCCAAGGCTCTGTTGATTTCCCTCATTGTTCCTGAAAGCCGAATCCTGCCCTGCTATAGTCAGAAGTGTCGATTTGGTGGAAAAAAACCAAAGGTAGGTTGATGGTAGGGTTGGCCGAATGGCCTTTCTTGTTCATTATGGTTGGCCAAATGTCATATGGTACGTGTTTGGTTCCGAGTAAGGGATCGGTTTGATAGTTTGGTGTTGGTCGAATGTAGGTGGAGGTGTGAAGCTTTCTTAAAGGCATTCGGGATTCGACCAACTAGGTAAGTGTTCGTTTAAATGATTGTATTTATTTCAGTAGTTGGATCTTATCGTTTAAATGGTATAGTGATAAAGAGGTTATCATGGACAATATTAACAGTCAAACAGTAGGAGCGGTTGGATCTGTAAACCCAACGCCAAAGTAGCGTAGAAGCAGTAGTACGAAAACCAGGTGTGTAACTCTTACACACTTTCTTACTTAATATGTTAATGTTGTGTGTTGTTTAAAAGCCGGAATGACGGCTATGGTTATTGAAATACCCTTTTGAGTAAAAGCGTGGATACCGGGTAAGTTGTTATTATTACTCGCGTTGTATGTGATCTATGAAAGCATGTTATCCTGTATACATAATTTGGTATGTTAAACATGATCATACTAATGTTGTTACCATAAATATGTGTTATGGGTGATGAGAGGATGGGAAGTATGATCTATCGATTGTCACCGATGATTTAGTATCACACGATGGGTTGGCCCCCATATTACAAAAAAATTATGACTAAGTCTCGATTGGTTTGGCACCACCGGTGGTTTGGTACCACATATGATATAATTGTAACTCTGGTTACCAGTGGTTTGGCACCACCAGTGGTTTGGTACCATAAGGGGTAGATTTGGGAGGCTCGGATGGATACTAGGTTGGATGGGTTGCATGACTTGCATATTAATGTATGAATTTGTGTAAGGGCATAATTTCTTTGGGATGGGGATTTATACACTGAGTCTCAGTGACTCACCCCCTTCTTTTACATTTTGCAGATCAGACTTAGATCGTGGATATGACGCCGGAGTGGACTCGAGGTGGCCATGCTCAGTTTTTATTTATTTCAAAGATTTCTTTTCAGACTTAGTTATTTCCTTTAATTTGGTATTTCAGTGTTGTAATAAGGCTGCCTAAATTTTATTTTGGGATGTTTTATTTGGGTGTTTCTTTTCAAACCACGGTAAGTATGTGTTTTCAGTAATGCTCACAGATTAAGTAATGAATATGAAGTAGCAAATAAGCAACTAGGTTTTTTAAAACAAGATTTAATACGTTTTGAACACAGCAAGATTCAAACTTGATTTCTCCAAAATTATTCAAAAGTTTTCTCCTTAAACAAAATTGACAAATCGATTTGCAAACATTTTCTCCCTGTGGCACGCCAGATTCAGTTGTAACGTTTTAATCGAGTTTGGGGTGTTACAAGTAAGACCATGTCTGGGACATCGGCATCATATTGACTCGTGTAAGACTACGTTTGGGATGTTGGCATCGTTATGATCTGTAAGTGTAAGACCCTGTCTGGGACAGTGGTATCGATATACGAGTGCATGTAAGACCTCGTCTGGGACGTTGGCATTATCTTACTATTCCGAGCTTTTTGAGTATCCTACTAGGTTCCTAAGGGTTCAACGGGCAAGTCTACAATACGAATGGTATATCCGAGCTATGATCAATAAGTGGGTGATTATCCGGTTCAGGTACGTTGAATGCACATTAAGTTTTTATAAAAGGTAAGTACCCATATGACTTTGATATGAAGAAGAGTATGATTGAAAATGAGAATGTAAATCTTAAAATGTTGAATGTGGCAAATGTGGCCATAAGTTTATGAACCAAGTTATATATATGTTAGTTGCTAAGTGATCGATATATATATGTGCCAATGTGTTTATTTGTATATGACTTACTAAGCTTTTGGAAAGCTCATTCTGTGTGTGTGTTTTCTCTGTTTTATAGGTCGTCGAAGCTACTGAAGGCTCGGGATTGTCAAGGATCGTCATCACACTACTAAACTTATTTTGGTACTCTTTTGAAAATGTATATGGCTAATTATGGCATGTATAGGCTAGATAGGTGTATATGTTTATGAAGTGAGCATAGCCATGTGTATTGGCAAGTTTTTGAGTTGATAAATGTTTGAATGAAAGAGTTATGAAGTATATATTTAGTATGTTTTGATGCATATGAAGTGGTTAAGTTTTGGTTAAGCAAATGGATGATACATGTTTGAAATGATGTAGGATCTAGTTTGTAATTTGGTATGAATGGAATTGGTATTGAATGTATGGATGAAGTGAACCATTTGATATGTTTTGGTTGCCATATATGCATATTATGTTTAGGTATATATTGCTTGTAGGAAGACCCTAAGTAGGTGGCATATTGGCCTTGTAAAAAGGCCTATAATGTTACACGGTTGAGGCACACGGGCGTGCCTAAGACCGTGGGTAAATTGGCAGAATGTGGCTTAAATTGTACTCAGCCTCGACACGGGTGTGCTTGATGGCCATGTGAGAAATGACAGTATGTGATCTATTAGCACACGACCTTAGCACATGGGCGTGCTTGGTGACCGTGTTGATTTTGGCAGTATATTACCACGAGGAGGACACACGGGAGTGTCAAGTAGCCGTGGGTGAGGCACGGCCTACCCCCACGGCCGTGTGTCCCCTGTATGTTAGAAAAGTTTCAAATTTTTATGAAATTTCTTAGGTGTTTCGGTTTAGTCCCGACTCGGTTTATAAGCATGCTTAAGGTCTCGATGACCTACTTAAGGGACATTATGATTGATATTGATGAATGGTTGTACGATTAAATTCTGTAAATGTTTCTGATCTGTCTGGTAACGCCTTTAACCCTAATTCGGTGATCAGACACGGGATACGTGTGTTACATTCCACCCAAACCATAGATCGGCAAATGCCGGAATGCCGAAATGTTGAAAAGTCGAAAGTACAACAACGGTTGCCAGACGAGCGTGCGATCGTGCGTGTGGTGAACTGATCCCACGAACATGGGTGTTAGTCTGTAGGCGCCACCATGAACGCTCTCGTGGTCTTAGGCTGTTCTGGGCCTCATTGAGCCAAAATGGGTCGTGTCGGCCCAGTGGGCTTGTGGGCCCACATGGATAAAGTGTATGTGATGTGGTAAGTGTTGTTTGGACTGTGACGTTTGCATAACTGTGGCTATTTCTGGGCTAATTGGGCCACACGAGCGTGTGGGCCTACTTGGGCCGAGTAATGGGCCTTAGGCCCATTTACACCGTTGTGACTGCTTGGGTTACTTAAGTCGCTCGAGGCAATGGTGGACCTTCTATTTTGGTCGTTAAGCCCTTATTTGCAAAATTATCGAAATACCCCCAGTTTGTAAAATTACTTAAATACCATCGACTTGTGAAATTACCGAAATACCCCCAATTTACAAAATTACCAAAAAATACCCTCAATTTGTAAAATTATCGAAATATCCTCGACTTGTGAAATTACCCAAATACCCTCTATTTGTAAAATTACTAAAATACCCTCAGTTTGTAAAATTACCGAAATACCCCTATAGGGTAAAATTACTGAAATACCCCTGAAAGGTAGGATTATCGAAATACCCTTATAGGCTAAAATGACTGTTTTTCCTTGTGGGTAAATGACTGACTTAGATTATGAATTTGACTGATTTAACTGTGATCGTATGACTCTGTTTAAACTGACTTGACTGTGGTCGTATGACTGATATGCTTTTAATATATGTCTAAATGACTGTTACTTAACATGGACATTTTGCATATACAGAGGAAGTTCTGATAGGGTTGCACGGGTCGCATGAGACGACTGTGGATCAGTATTGATCTGTTAAGGTCGCACGAGTCGCATGAGATGACTGTGGACCAAGGGACGGCTTAAAGCCGCGTAATCTGATTATGGCTCTATGCCAACCTAAATATGGCTCTATGCCATCTTGATTATGGCTTTGTGCCAATCGTATTTACACGTGGCTATGTGCTAACATATATATTGATGACTCGTGTCGATCATAATTACAGTGGTGGTGTGTCGATTATATTACCATCGCTGATGGCTATGTGCCAAACTTATTACAGTTACCGATATCTTTGTGCCATCCTGATTATGGTTTATAACCATTCTGTTTATGGCTTCTAGCTGTTTTGTCCATGGCGCCAAGCCGTTTTGTTGACTTAGTGCCGCAACCGGTGCTAAGCTTGGTGTGTTGGCTGGGTGGGTCGATTTTATCCCCACAGGAGTGTAGCGTTGGTACGGGTAGTGTGTTGGCTGGATTGGGGTGGGATGCATCCGCATACTATTGCATATCTGTTTATGAGATCTATCAACATCATTGGGCTTAGGCGGTTGTTACATATTAGTTTGAAATTTGGGCCCAATTGATTCTATTATAGGCTATGACCCAAATATATTGTAGTGGGTTTTAGCCCACGTATGCTCTAAACTGGACTATCTTTATTATTGTTAAAGGGCTTTGGCCTGCATATTTCGATTTTTATATCTTGTTGTTACTCTAGTAAGGGGATTACACACTGAGTTTTCGTAAACTCACCCCGTTTTTAACTATGCAGGTAATCCCCAGCGTTAGATGGTTCGGTGCTGCGAGTGACTCGGAGAAGACCACACACTACTTATGCTTTCTGTTTTGATTATTTACTTTTAAATATTTTGGTTTGGGTTGTAATAAGGCCTCTCTATTTTTAACTTTTTATTTCGGATATTTATTTATGATGTTTTATAACTGCTAAAAGTGGAACACGATTTCCAAAACGATAACTGTCTTGAAAACACTACGTTTTTGCATTGTTTAAAATGCTTCTACAACTCAATTTCTAAACATCACGTTTTCGTAAATTGTTTATTTTAAATATGCTTCCGCAACAAATTAGGTTTTAAAAGTAATTACGTTTTCAAGTGGATAACAATTGCTTAAGTGTTTTTAGTTAATAAGGGTTTCAATGAAAACATGATTTTCGAAAAACACTCAAATGTGACACGCTAGATTCGGGCCTAACTTCTGGACTGGGTTTGGGGTGTTACAAGACAAGTTTACAGTGTTCTTTGATTTAAATCAAGGTCGTTCATGTAACACCCTTTACCTGGTCCGGTCGCCGAACCCGAGTTGTAAAATGTCACAGACAATTACAAACAATTTATATACAAATTATAACTCAAAATCTCAAGTAATTATCAAACAATTCATAAACAATCAAATTAACACGTGTTTCAATCATTTTTGGATTAATATCGAGCTTACGAAAACTTAAAATCAATTTGGTAACCAACAGGGATCAATTTGGAATTAAACAAGAAGTTAGAAGAAATCTGAAAATAGGGGTCACATGGTCGTGCCCCCTGACCATGTGCAAGAGCTAAGCCCGTGTAAGATGGTTTACACGACTGTGTAACAAAATGTGGTCATTTGCACGAAAATCGCTTAAAAACTGACAACTACACGGCTAATGCCATATGCTCGTGTATGTCACATAGTCGTGTGTACCTAGAAATACCTTTCAATGCAAGCTTAAAAACCCTACTTTATTTGTGTCACAAGCAACTAAACATACCATGCTTCAACCAATTCAAAAGGAACAAATTCATGTCAAAAACAACATTTAAAATAATCAACCTAGAGTGCTTAACCAATATGCCTTAAATTGGAACCTCAAGCAATAATTCAAAACTAGTCAAATAACCAAATTCAACCATACCGATATGCCTTCAAGGCACCCCAACAATTTAACTATTTTAGGAATAACTAAAAGAGTACATATATACCAATTCATTAAATCTTTAATGACACAGTCACTTTCACCTACTCAAATCTAAAATAAGCATTCAAGCAATCTCATGATTAAAATATCAAGCATAACAAAACAACTCTAAGGCATGACCTAAATATATTATCAATCATCGCATATCCAAGCACCAACCAAAAAAATCACATAATATGGTATTTTCTTAACCATTAGAACATTAGGCATATAACCCAAGCAGCCTATCAAGACATCAACAACATAATTATTACCATCACATATATATACATACACTTATATACATAACATCCAAAATACTAACAAGATAAAAATGATCATAATAACCCAAAAAAAACTTCCTAGGTACATGCTAAGACCCAAAATGATCACATCACCAACACTTGAGTCCGAGATTGCTGCTAGATGCTGAGTCGATGATCAAATCGCTAAGTACCTAACCTGCGCACGAAAAAATAAAATCGTACACTGAGTATAACTCAATGGTATTTCTATAATCCGAACAATAATGTATAACATAAATCATAAAGCTGCATAAGTTAGAATAGAAATGTTATGGAATTTAACAAGTCCAATATACCATTTCACATATCCATAGATTCAAGACTAGCTCCTTTCACCAATATAATACATGATTATCAGATTTCATCTTAATTTCGAATTTCATGTTTTCATTGAACATGATATATCAAATTTCCCAAATCATTCCACAAATTCATTTTTTTTCTTTTTCCATTTCAATTCCATTTCTCATTCTTTTTGCAATATCAAAAATTATATAACTCATTTTATCAATTATTTTCCTATTAACACGTCTCGGACTCGGACGGATACAAGGATCTAACCATCACACCATTTTGGTACCTAGTGCTTTATTGGATAAATCTGAAGCAAATAATTGCGCCTAACATTATTAATAAGTTTGGCACCCAGTGTCTCATCGGTTAAACTTAAGCAAATTGACATCCAGTGCCTCATCGTCTCATAGTCGAATAATCCCTGAACTCTTCCTATCCTATGGCATGCCAACTATATCCGACTTTTCCCGAACAATTAATAGAGTATTTATTTCATATTTTAGTACCAGCCAATGTCTCAATCCACATTCATTTTCAATATGTAAACATTTATTCAACATAAATATAATTGCTACAATTATTCGAACACCTACTATATTTTCACATTTATAAAAATACATACATTTCTCAATTATACTCAATTTAATCCTCATATTCATCAATCGATTCAAATCATATCAAATGAAAAAGAAATCTCACCTCATATTCTTACTATGAATAAATAAATCAATATGCAACCATTTATAAGTTAGTTTAGATTATAGAAACACAAACCGTAAACTCTAAGCTATTCATTGATAACTTTGTCTTTTCCTTTCTTTTTCGAGGAATTTGAGTCGACATTAGCTAGGATTAAAAACAACACATAAATTTTCTTCAATTTCCAAGCAATTCCACATTAATTGAAATTTACACAAAATTTTCATTTTGTTTTATTTTGTCCTTTAAATCAAGATTAACATAACTTTAACATTTAGCCTTTTAATTTTATGCCGAATTCACTAGAGTCCCTATAGGACTTCCTATTTATCAATTGTACCACAAATTTTACAATTTGTGCATTTTAGTCCCTATTGTAGAAAGTCATCAATTGACTTTACAATTTACTCCTTTTTCAATATTAAACTTAAATTCTAACAAAATAACGCGTCAAGCTTCAATTAAACAACAATGGTAACATCCTAATTCTTTAATAGCATCGAAAACTATGACATGAGTCAACTAGCCTGATCTATAAGGATTCTAGAAACATAAAAATTACAAGAGAAGGACAAAATTGAACTAACCAAATTGAAATTGAGATTGAAATTTTGAAACCCTAATTCGTACGTTAAGGTTTCTTTTCTCTTTTGGTTTCGATTTGCTGAAGATGAAATGGATGAAAATAATTTTAATGTTTCCACTATCTTTGCTTTATTACAATTTATGTTTTATTTTATTTATTAACTATTATAATTATAACATTCTTTTAACATTTGACCTACATATGACTGTCTATCCAAAATCTAAAGGTTTAATTACCTTATAAGCCCTTTAATCATGTTTTACATTATAATTTAATCATAATTCAACTTTTGATATTTTATGATTTAGTCCCTGTACCATAATTAAGCACTAATTCGACAAATTTACCTAACTAATATTAAATTAATTTCTAATATAACTCCGTAAATATTAAATATTTATAAGTTAAGTTTACGAAATCAAGATTTCAAAACCACACTTTCCGACACCACTGACCTTCGGGTCGTTATAGTTCGAGTTGAGAAAAGTAAAAGCTTTAACTTAATTTAAGACTTTAAAAAATTTAAATAAAACCATAAAATTAAAATAAAATCATTTTGAAGGCCTTAAAATCACCTTAGAATCATTTCGAAACTTTATGTGGGTGATAAGAGGTGTTCAAGATCAATTCTAGGCCTCGGATGGGTCAAAATACCCAAAACAGTACAGAGGCTATGTACAGGCAACAAGGTATTGGTACCTTGGGCATAGGTATTGATATCTATGCCTGGAACTGTAGCTTTCTGGCTACTGACTTGTTCTAGTCTAATACCTATGGTGAAGGTATTGGATCTTGTACCCTAAAGCTGAAAATTTGTCCAAAAACACCCCCTAAAAATATCCTCAAACATATTCAAATCATACCCAATGGTTCCAAATCATTTTAAAACATTTTAAAATAATATTTAAACACAATTTCAAATCATACACATGTTCAAATCAATTTATAACTCAAAGATTTTTTTAATCATTCAAAAAGTTACAAATAACACTTAACTTTACTAATCCAAATACTCACGATTTCTTATAATAATCTAAGTCTCTATGTTCATGCCAAATTTACAAATAATAATTACAAACTCAAAATCTTGAATGGAGATACGATGCTCCCAATTCAAAACCACATCTTATTGACAAATCTAATACCTACAAGTTTAAACAACTAACGCATGAGCTCAATGAGGTTAGTAAGTACCCAAGAATATTCATACTAATCCTATCCATTATTAATGTTGAGCCCTTTAGCCATAACTATTTCAAATTTTTCTCATTCCACAATTAATGTATCAAATGGATTCATTTCTTATAACCGAGTTTTAAGGGCTTAACTTACCCTTTTAATAGTTTATTAGCCAATCATTTTATGAAGATTCATGTTTGGAATTCCTATTGAGGGTCCAATTAACCTTTAATCTAATGTTTATCCCATTTTACCATAGCTTATAACATATTCACATATAATTTAAACTTATGGTCATTTGTTCCTTATGCAAATGTGATAAACCATAAAAGTAATACATTTTAATCCCATGCTTAGCGTGTTTTTGGATATTTTATTATACAATTTTGTGAATTTAATGCTCCTAATCCTTTAAATTCATGATTCTATACTAAGGAGAGCATATGGAAGCGAAAGGAACGGAAAACAGGCCAAAATCGGATAGAACAGGCCATCTTAAGAATCCACACGGCCAAGTCAGTACCACACGGGATAAGCACACGCCCGTGTGAACCAAATGGGCTGGACACACGCCCGTGTGCCAGCCCGTATCGATCACGAGCCATACAAATTTTACACACGACCTGGGACTTCTCACATGGGCTGATCACACGCCTGTGTCTCTGTCGCACCCTACTTCATTTTCACGCGGAAAAAGCCAATTTTTAAGGTTTCTGAGCATTCTAAAGTCTATAAATACACACTAGAAGAAGGCCTAAGGGAGCACGCAGGGTAGAACAAAGAAGTTACTCGAAGGAAGCCGTCGGAATCATCTTGGAACTAGATTGATCGTTATTTTGTCGAGTTTTAAAATTTATATAAATAATGATCAAACCTGAAAACTAACTAAGACAACGATGGAGGAAAGCGCACCTATCAAACAGTAGTATAGTTTAGGCAAGACCGGAATGTCGAATCCCAAAGGAACCAAAAGTACTAATACTAACTCTCTTTTTATTATCTAGCCTAAGAATTAAGGGAATTTGTTGTTTAATCTAAATTAACTAACTACTAAATAAAGACTTCTAAGACAAAGAAGAATGAAATTTGGAAAATAGCTTGAGGAAAAACCAATTGATTAACACAACACCCAAAGAAGAATCCACCTAAACTTCACTTGTTATCTAACACTGAACCAGACGATTTATTCACTTGACTTGATCCATAAGATTCCCTAACATATATTAATCCCTTTCTCGAGGTGACTAAAATCTAACCCTAGGTTGATTAATTGAAATCTCTTTCTAATGAAATCCCCTAGAATCGCATTAACTTGATCTATGGACTCCCATATTAGTTTTCACCCTAATCCGGCAAAATCTCATCACCCTATCTCTAGGCGTGCGATCAACTCCGCTTAATTATGCTAGATCTACTCTTAGGCAGGGACTTTTACTCCTCCACCTAATTATGCTTGAATTAATATCCCGAAAATATCAACACAAGAATTAATGACACATAATTAAGAACAAGTCAAATATTTATCATATAGTTCAGCAAACGATAACAAGATTCATCTTAGGTTTCATCCCCCTCAAGTATCTGGGGGTTTAGTTCATAATAATAATAAAGGAATACATCTCAAAAGAAAAGATAAAACAAAACATAAGAAATCCCTAAAACCCCCTGAAGGAATTGAAGGAGAGATTCACCGTCTTGAGTATAATTCCAGCTTCTTGAGATGAATCAACTGGCTATCTGTAACACCCCAAACCCAGCCTATGCATTAAGCCCGAATTTTGGCATGCCACACAAATTTAATGTACATTCAAATCATTTAACGAAGTAGAAATCAAATTCCAAAATGATTAAGAGAATGACTTTATCGAAAAATCGAAGTTCATTGAAAACCATAATTAAAAACACAAGAATTTGTCATTTGATCTATAGAGTAGTAATTGATAAAAACTTTGGATTTATTTAGTCAAAATATTTCATCGAAAAGTTTTAAAAGAATTTCCTAAGTTTCAATGATATTTAAGAAAAACTTTTATTTTATACGAGAGTTATAGAAAAACATTTATAAAAACTAAACCAATCCAACTTAGGAAAACTAAAACATAATAAAATCCATCCACATAATAAAATCCATAATTAAAGAGGCCTTATTACATCGCCATAAAAATAGTACTTAATAAAAATTATTAAAGAAGTCTTAAAATTTTATAAACCACCATTTGTAGAATAGCCTCTACACGAAGTCATCTCCGACCCAAGCCTCCATCAAATATTATTACCTGAGAGGGGTAAAAAAAATTGGGGTGAGTTACTTAGAACTCAGTGTGTAACTCACTTACCATAGTCCACTGGGCCAAAACCATTTAAGCATTTATTTGGGCCTAAGCCCATTACAAATATAATAATTTAGCATGTATGAAATGCAAGTGATATGCAATTCCCAAAACCAAACCTAGATTTCCATTCGCTACACACCACCCGTACCAACCAGCACACCTGTGGGGAGCTTTAGTCACCCACCCCACCAACACACCGAAGTAGGCATTAAACCGTATTTCAAATTTCGTGGACAAGCCACCGAATTCATAGATTTTACATGGCATTTGCCATTTTTCAGAATTGTGGCAGAGCCACCAAAATATTGTAGCAAAGCTACCAGAACTTCTCTTCGTCAAATAGCCCAACCCATGCAATCATGTATATAATATGCATAACAATCCATTCATATAATTATTCCAACATAAGGCCCATTATAAAAGTTATTACAAACTGGCCCATTTCACATTTTGGCCCACGAAATCTCATATCACATAACATATTTATCAATTATCATAAATGGCCCAATTATCAATATCACATATGACCCATTTATCAAATATCACATATGGCCCAATTATCAATTATCACATATGGCCCAATTATCAAATATCACATATGGCCCAATTATCAAATATCACATATGGCCTATTTATCAAATATCACATATGGCCCATTTATCAAATATCACATATGGCCCATTTATCAAATACCACATATGGCCCATTTGTCAAATATCACATATGGCCCAATTATCAAATATCACATATGGCCCAATTATCAAATATCACATATGGCCCATTTGTCAAATATCACATATGGCCCATTCATCAAATATCACATATGGCCCAATTATCAAATATCACATATGGCCCATTTATCACTTTTATCGAATTAGCTCGTTAAGGGCAATTTCGAAATTTTCATGATCTTAATACAAATTTCAAAATTTTATCATTAAGGTGATAACTATGTTATTCCTCCCGATTTCACTAACTTGTGATTTCATCCAACGATTTATACGATATAGTCATCTAACCCATAAGATACGGTGTGAGATTACACACCTGATTACGGTGAGAACTACACTCTCCCGCTCGTCGATATCTAAACACACATCACGATGGATTAGAACACTAATATTTAATATAAAACTATTCTAATGTTAAGCGATCTAGATCTTACCCTCAGAATCTCAAACAACCACTATTTGCGATTTCTCTCCGATCAAAGGTTCAGAGCCACGAGTAAACAATGGTTCGGGGGTACGTACGACTTCGAATAATTGATTTTTACCGGATGAGGGTCCACAACCCAGTGGAAAGTCTCGGATTCCCGAAACAGTCCTTCTCTTGAATTTAGGGGGAATAATGGAACCACCCCTCTTCCAAACACTATTAACAACTCTTTTCGTCCCTATTTTGATTGCCTCCATTGACAAATAAATGTTAGTCAAACTAATATTCCCTTATCACCACCAATTGATTTTAAGAGCGAGATTGGCTTACCACAGGATTCTTTCGTTAAAAAGGTGGAAGTCGATTGATAGAGTCCCTATGATAGAATCGATTAAATCAATACAATCTTATCAAAATAGAAGGATAAAAAAATAGAATCCCTTTTCGAAATAATCCCTTACCTTAACTGATGAAATCTCCTTTTTCACCTGATCTGTAATGGCTATGATCAACTTAAGATGTAGAAAAGAAATCGACACTCCACTATATCACTACAAAGAAAGAAGGATTTGATTGAAGGAGAAAAGATTAAAAATAAAAGAAAGATTCTGCTAAGGTTTTACCATCAACATTCGGCCATGGTGAAATAAAAGGGAGAAAATTGTTTGAGAGATTTTTGTAAGGAGAAAGAGATGAAAAAAGGGTAAAGGAAAATAAGATGCTTAGGTTTCGGTTCTTTTCAAGAATGGAAGATGAGCAAAGAAATGAATTTGAGGCTTATGTGCATTCGGCAAGGGTGAAAAGAAAAGAGAAGATGGCCTTCTAAGGTCTTGGTGATTTCGGCACTAGGAGGAAAGGTTTGAGAGAATAAACAAAATAAAACCGAAATGGTCAAAACTCAAATGGCCAAAAGAAAAGAAAAGATTACCTTTTGTCCAATATACATTCGGCTAAGAGGAGAGAATTAGAGAGAAACAAGCTTTGAGAAAAAAAACACCAAATGACCAAAAGAGAGATGTGCACAACTAGCTCCTAATTTATCCAAATGCCTTCAAAATTTCGGCCAACCCCTAGCCCCAAAAACCGTCCAAGTACATTAGTCAAATGGTCAAATTTTAGTCACCCCAAACTTTCCAAAACATCACCGCTTGTTTTAAGCCTTATGTCCCCCCTTACATACCTTTTCCATATGATTCTTTTCCTTAAGTTAACACTTGCCTTTTTCCCATGGTCTTCTTGCCATAAAAAAAATAATCCAACTCATCCTAATTCTTATCCATGACCGAAACTTGCTAAGGAAAAGTAAAAATAAAAGCTTTCAAATTGCATGCTAGGAGATTCGAACCTCTCCCCTCAAGCAAACATACATGCGCCAACACCACCTTACTACTAGCTCATCTTATGCTAGTTTTTGTCACTTAAATTTACTTAAACCTCAAAGTCACTTGATCCACTTCAAATAAATACTCCTTACTAAAATTTATTCTAATTCCGAATAGTTCTCAAGTCTTTTCAAGACTATACTAATCATGCAAAATTTAATTATACACAAGTTAAGCACCAAAACATGCATCATATCAATACTCAAATTTTAGAATGTTACACTATCTTCTAGTAAATCTCCAAAAATTTTACCCTCTTTGGCCTATCTGGACGCACCCTGACTAAAGCCCTTGGTTCCCCCGACAAAAGCCCTGGCAGAAGGCTTCTGCTGAACGCCTCTTCGAGTTGCCCCCTTGGGTGTTTATATAGACTTTGAGATGGCTTACTTGGCCCCTATATATCCTAATTCAAGTAGAATTCCTACTAGGGTGTTTGAATAGGCTTTGTAATGTGTTTCTTTTCCTCCAAGTATCCTAGTTCGAGTAAAACTCCTCTTGGCCGCGATAGGGACACGCCCATGGCACACGCTCGTATGAATCATTTTTAGGCCGTGTTCAATCCTGCTGAAGAGGCATGGCCGTGTGTTTCAGGGTCTAGGCCGTGTTAGAGTAAATTAGGGAGGCACGACCATGTGGTCTTGGGCCCATGCTGTGTTGATTTCCATTTTGACCTAATTTGGTTCGATTTAGGCTTGTTTCTCAGTCTTTTCATCTTTTGATGCTCTCCTGAGTATAAAATATGAAAACAATGGATTAAGAGCACCAATTTACATAATTCAAGGGATAAATCACCAAAAGTATGCTAAATGTGGGCCTAAAATATGTTACTTTTACGGTTTATCAAATACCCCCACACTTAAGCTTTTGCTTGTCCTCAAGCAAAATTCTCAACTTACAATTAAAACAAACTTTCCGCAATTCATAATCCTCATCAACAATGTCTCATCATTATTTATAGACAATTCATACATGGATAATTTAACTCAAAGACTCCTAAAGATTCAAACAATTCTAAGTCATATATTTGTAGTACGAAAACATAGGTGTCTCCCCTTATCTAAATAATTACCTTTGATTCAAAACTGACAAGGATTGACATCCTTACTAAAGATTCACTCAAAGCACTTGAAGTGTTTAAGGTTCAAGAATAAGCACTCATAAGTCGAACCTGAAAAGTTAATCTAATAGGCTTGCCTGAAAATCAAATCTCCACCATTATAATATGAGATGATACACAAATCAAAAGGTCTTTAACAGGGCTATAACGGGGCTTAGGTTAAAGGTGTGGATAAAGGCTAAATTAGAAGGGTTAGAATCGAGATTGAATTGACAAATTACCTAACTAGAAAAATGAATTGATAATAAAATTACATCAATTGAAAATTTGTAATACTAATACCAATAATATGAGCTCTTTTTTCAATATGTGGAATTTTAATTGCACAAGCTCACTTTTCATAATACTAATACTGAATATACTTTGATTTTTTTCTAAGAACAAGTCAAGAATTTAATAGGAAAGAACTTTAACAATGGAAATAAAGAACATAGTTAGGCAACTGCTCAAATCAAATCTCGACAAAAAGGTAGTCAAAAGGAATGGTGATAACAAATACAAGCAGGGTTTTGGGTTAATATTAATGGTTGAATCAATGAAAAGGGTTGTTAGGATCAAAGGAGTTCACTAGGGATTAATTATGAAGGTAGGCTTTTTGTGGAGTAAGTGGGTTGAAACCTGGGTGTCTTTATCATCTCAGTACATCAAATCAAAAATGTGGTTTTGACATGTATAATCGAGGCAAGTTCTAGAATAACAATTCAGTGTTGACACACTCATAATCAATAAAATGAGCATGAAAAGGAGTATATGCTCTATAAGGCTCAAAATCTCACAAAAATTATGGGTTTTTGATATCAATCCCTTTAAATTTCAAACTTCAAGGTAGTATTCAAATTCAGTTCAATAACCTAGAAAATTTTTTATTCTTGAAAAATGGACTTATCATGCTTGATTCTCTAGTATCTTAAAGTTTAAATCATCAATGTACAATTAACTATGACTTAATCTAAGACATATCAATAAAAATCACAAATCAATAGAAATTTCATCCTAATTAGTAATATGAGAAAATTACTTAAGAACAATGCATAATTCAGGTATTTTCAAATAATACTATAGTTAACCCCCCACACTTAAGCTGTACATTGCCCTCAATGTACAAAGATAGATAATATCATATTATAAGAAAATCAAAAGAGAGGGAGAGAAGTGAAGCTTCCTAAATTATGGGTGAAATCCTTGAAAAGAAATCGGATAGGATTGGAGGTGAACGTGGGGAAGCGCCTCGAATCGTTTGAAATTGAATCCTCAAAGTAGCCGGTCTGATTTTATTGTATCCTAAGCTAAATCTAAATAGCACGAAGAATAATAAAGGAGGTAAAAATAAAAATAAAAATAGGAATAAAAGTAAATAATTAAATAGAGATACGATCTACGCCCATGTGCCTAGCCGTGGTGTCCACACGGCCGCGGCCACGGCCGTGTGCAAGGCCGTATGGGTATGGAAACCTACGCCTAAGTACGAAAAGAAATAAAACCAAACTAATTAGTATAGTTAGTACTCAGGTTGCCTCCCGAGAAGCGCTCGTTTAAAGTCTTGAGCTAGACTTACCTGTTATTCGCACAATCATGGTGGTTTGAGGAGGTGAAAGTCCTTTCTCATGCGATCAATTCGATTATTGATATATAGTTTAAGTGGAGTAGTGTTTACCTTAAAGGTGCTAATTTTAGGACTAGTTACCTCGACTGTTCCATCTAGGAGGATTTCGAGTACCTGATCTCCTATCTTAAGCTGGGTTGTCCTATCATTCAGTTCGTCGTGGAGTTGCCTCATTTTTGCTTCGTGTGTTTTTAGTCTCTCTTTGAAGTGTGTCTTCCATTCGTCTAGTTCATTGATCCAAAGCCTTCGTTCCTCATGAATTTCTTCTTTATCGACACGAGGTCTAGGATCTGGCATCTGCTAAAGAGCTTCAAGAAACGGCAAGTTAATATGAAATTTCTTTAGAAGTTTAAGAGACTTATCGAATTCTTCCTTTGTGTGGTCTTTCTTTGTCGCATTGGGGTATGGCACATGAGCTTGGTATTCTGTAATTACTGGGTTTGGTAAATCCTATCTTACCTCAACTTTACCTTCATTTACCACAGGCTCTTGCTTAATTTACCACCAGCTCTTGCCTCGGGTCAGATTCAACTAACTTTTCACTGTCATAAGCTGTTACGGCTTGATTTTGCTCTTCTGGGTTAGTTTTGGTGTTGCTTGGAAAGCTTTCTTGTGGTTGTTCAGAGATCTATTTAGCAAGTTGCCCGATTTGATCCTTGAACTCCTGTGTCAATGCCTCAAGTTTTGCTTCTATTTTTTGGAAACGTGTTTCTATATTTTGGGAACATATTTCTGAGGCTGCTATGAAGTCTGTCAGCATCTCTTCAAGGTTTGGTTTTTTCTTGTGGGTAGGGTTCTTGTTGGAAGTTTTGGGATAGTTGTTGCCTTTGATTTCTTTGATCGCCCCATGAGAAATTAGGGTGGTTCTTCCAACCTGGATTATAAGTATTACTATAAGGGTTATTGTTAGATTGGAAATTATTACCTGTATAGTTTATTTGTTCACTCTCCATTCCCTGTCCGTAGGGTGGGTACACAGGATTCGCCACTCCTTCACTTGCGTCGCATTGCATAACTGGATGTGCCTGCGAAGATCCATATAAACCATCAAATTTTTTATGTAGCAACTCTACCTGATTTGATAGTGTGGTTACTGCGTCGAGGTTGAAAACTCCGGCTGCTTTGGCTGGCCTTCTCCTTGTAACTTGCCACTGATAGCTATTCAGTGACATCTCTTCTATAAACTCATAGGCTGCTTCAGGAGTTTTGTTATTCAGAGTTTCGCCGGTAGCTAAATCGATTAGTTGCCTTGTCGAGGGGTTCACACCATTGTAGAAGGTCTACACCTGGCATCATCAGAAACGCTATTTATTTTGAAGGTATCACAGAATTCAAGAAAATTCACTAAGTGTGTGTTAGGATCCTCATCCTGCAAACCATCGAACTGAACAAAGTGTTGTTGAAACACCCCAAACCTGGTCCACAAGCCCTAACCGGATCTGGCATGCTTCTAAAGAAAATTCATTCGGAACTTGTTTGAAAACTTTGCTAAAACTTGTGTATATTATTTTTTTTAAAACTCTTGATTTGGGTTGGGTTCGAAAATTAAATACCTTGTTGATTTGGTGTCTAAACATTTGATAAATATACTTAAGAAAATTTAACTTTTAAACTTTAAATTCGATAATAATTGTATCATACTAAGTAGCTTAAAAGCATGCATAAATGATTCAATACTTTGGCCTTATTACATCAAATAAAAACCCGAATAATTTAAAACTTAAAAATAAATAAAAATAAATCAATCCTTGAGCTTTGCATGGCCACCCTTGAGCTCCTGCCGACCCGGTCCATTACTGATCATCACCTGAAAAAGAATCCCACAAGGGGTGAGTCAAACAGACTTAATGTGTACAACCAACACCAAACTCAAATAAATTCAGGCATATCAAATCATACATAATCATATAGCATTAAATAAAATGATGCAATCCCGGACCCAAGCCTAGTTATCCATCCGCTACATGTCACCCGTACCAACCATCACACCGTGGGGACTACTAAGTCAACCCTCCATCCGCCACACACCATCAAGGATCCATCGCAGTCAACGTGCTCATCGCCCTTATAAAGTTCGTGGCATAGCCACCAGATACATACTTTGTGTCATGAGACACCATATTCAGATATCGTGGTCTTACGTCACCACATTCAGATATCGTGGTCTTAGGTCACCACATTCACTTCCCTTTTCATAATATCCCATATGCCCATGTCATACAAAATCATGCAACATAATGCCTTAGGCCCGATTTCACATTCTTATCATATTCATATTCATGGCATAACAAGTCTTATCATACTCATAGTAGGATTAGGAAAACGTATTTTAGTCTTTGTGTACCATAACATGGTACTTAGCCATATTTTCCACATTCGTATAACATACATACATATTAAACAGTGCCTTAAACTTATTAAGAAATAGTGTGGGGTACACACCTGATATACTTATCGAATTTATTGAAATCCCGAAAACTCGCTCTATTACTTTAGATCTTTAATTCCTATATTCGGCCAACCCTAACATGTTAGTAAAAAGCCATTCGGCTATAAATCCAAATCCTAGTAGGATTGTTGTAATCAAATTCTTACCTTGGGACCGATTGGATTAAAAATCAAATCCCGAAACTTTGAAATCCTTCTACCTTGTATTCGACCAACATTAGATCACCTAAAGGATTAGTTTCGACTTTCTAAACAAATAAGGAATAGACTTAAAACATCAAATATGGCCTTGGCCGATTGTACTTATACACTTACCTTACGATTTTCAAATCCCGAAAAGTATCCCTTGCTTTAGATGTCTGTCAAAATTCCCATGGTTACATGTTAGATCAATTTCTAACATTTAAACACATTAAGAATGGCCTATGGCCGAATATCATCTTACCTTGAATCTTAAAAATCCCGAAAGATCTTTTCTTGAAGTCGACAACACCTTTGCTTGAATTCCACAGGGATTCGGCTAGATGATAAAAGGGAGATTTGGCTCCTACTCCTAATAGGAATAGGATATTCGACTATTTTAAGGAATACAAGAGGAAGGGCATGATTCTTTTGAGGGGTTTTGGCTATCACTCTTATTGATAGGGCATTCGGTTTTTAAAGAAATAGAGAGAGATTTGAGGTTGAATGAAAGAAAAGAATGAGAGGTGTGAGTGGGAAGAAATTCGACACAAAGAAATTTAAAAAGTTATCAAAGATGATTACTCCCCCCTTATAAATAATTCGGCTACTATATCCTTGCTATTATCAAACTCTTTGATAATCTCCTCTATTATCTCCTTAACAAATGAAATAAATTAATCCAACATTAATCCCTTATCAAACTCCTATATTATCTCTTATCACCTATTTAAACCAAAATAAATAAAATAAATCCTTATTTATCTCTTCTTCATCTTGCACAAAATAATTAAATCAACAATCATCCTACTTGAATAAATAAAACAACAATTATCTATTATCTACCAACTTAAAATAAAATAATCATCAATTATCCTACCTTAGTCGAAATTAATAGGAGAATTAAGCTCAATCCTCCTTCAATTGAAAGTCCAATTGCCGTCCAATTTCTTCTCACCCTTCTTCCTTGATGCCAAAGCAAAAATAAAAACACTCCCATGTGCTTCCCACGTTACTCGAACCTGAGACCTGCTGGCCCTTTGACGAAAGCTACAGGTAACGTCCCAAGCCACTTTGCTGCTGGCTTCTTTTGTGTCATAAACTCCCCACACTTGATTTTAAGACCTCCTTCCCTAGCTCTCCCTTGTCTTAACGCCAAAAGCAAAATAAAAACACGCCTCCCTGCTGCCAACAAGATTCGAACATAAGACCTGCTCCTTGCTCCACAGATAACGCCCCAAGCCACTTTGCCAAGGCATTTTTTTGTGACATGACTCACGCAGAATTTCTTTTAAAACCTCTTTCGCCAGGTGCCTTCTTGACGCAAAAATAAACGCTCCTTCCTACTTCCTTCGCAACTCGAACCAAGGCCCTTATCCCCACTGCACCTGGCGTCCATTGCCACTTTACCACATGATTTCTTGTGGCATTAATTCCCTAAAAATTCCTTTAAAGCCTCCTTAGCCTAGTTCCCCTTTTTGACGCAAAAATAAAAGTCTCTAATGCTTCCCACGATACTCGAACCTCTTCCCTTCCTCCCAGCCTATGACGTCATGCACCAAGGCCCTAAGTGGCGCCTTGTAGCCACTTTACCAGGCCCACTTTCATGTCCATAAACTCCTAAGATTTTCTTTAAGGCCTCATTCGCCTAGTTTCTCATTTTAGACTTAAAATCCAACATTTTCCCAAAGCTTTCCCCTTCATCCTTGGGTTCTAAAAACTCCTAAAACATACTCAACCACACTTAAAGCCTACTAACACTTGAGTTATGCTCCAAACGCATAACCCCTAATTTAGGATATTATAATTCTACCCTCCTTAAATATAATTTTGTCCTCGAAATTACTTACTATCGTTCAATCCTAACTCATCACACTACGCCTTTGCTGTGCACTCTGATCTTAACAAAACTAACACATTTCTTAGATACTACCTCGACCACGTCCACTAGAACTCATTACTAACGTCGTGATTTAATCTGATTAAAAAGTTTTATGCATTAGTTCATTGTTCCACTGTTTATCCACGAACAGTTTTATGAAAAGGAGTTTAATAGTGGTTCTCTCGATCAAACAAAGTCTCAGTTCAAGTTCACCATTCTAATTCAGAGATTCACATTCACATTCACATTCACATTCATCCATCTGATAGAGACACATTTATTCACAACATTCATTTCACTACTTTGGGCATTCCTGATCATTCCCCATCCAGGGGTAATTTCATCATTTTTCCTATAAGGGTATTTTGGTAATAAATTGAGGTCAATTCGAAAATATTTTACAAATCAAAGGCATTTCAAAATTTACAAAACCTCGGGGGTTATCTTGAAAATTTATTTTCCAAATCAGAGGTGTTGTAAAAATTTTAGAAATCGGGGTTATTTCGGTAATTTTTCACCAAAAATATGGTTCCTGGTGACTTTCAAAACAAGGCATTCTTGAAGATTTCTAATTTGAGGGCACTTCGTTGATTTTTCCTTACTGAGGGTATTTTGGTCATTTTGTAAGTCAGGGGTAATTTCGTAAATTTTTTTTCAAATCAGGGTGTCTTTGATATTTTGTGAAGTTTTTGGATATTTTTGCAAAACCAAAAATTGTTATTGCAATCAGGGGTAGTATGGTAATTTTGGAAAATCAAGGGCATTTTAGTAATTTTTACCACTAAGGGTATTTAGGTAATTTGTAAATTAAAATTCTTAGAAAGTTTTTCCAAAATAATAATTTTCATAATTTCAAAAGGGTAGTTTGTTGACTTTTAAAACTAGGGTTTCCATAAAATGTGGCTAGTCCCTTTCGGGTTTTAATTATTGGGTTTAGCAGTGGCTAAGTCCTCTTGGTTAGGGTGAACCGAAGCTACGCACTGTAGGATTCGAGTGGAGAGGAGGTGAGTCATGTGATCGCTTAAATACCAAGCTTCCAATCAAACCAATCCTAGACATGCGCACAATGGTTGCCACACCCTAACACGGCATGACTTAGACACGTGTTTGTTTAATTGTGCCTTAGAGTTTTATGTAATTGTTGGGGTAAACTAGTCCTAGGATTTAATTCCTAATCCACTAGTCTACGTCCCTATATATCCCTACATACAAATCACAAAGAGGTTAGGAGTACTTACTTGGTGGACTTCAGGTCGGAGTCTCAGGTGCCATGCCAGAAAGCCTATTTATTTCTTAGAAAAGTCTATTTTCAAAAAACAGAAAATGTTTTGGACCCTAAAAGCCCTCAAGGCTGAGTTTTTAATCGGGCTCTGATACCAAACTGAAACACCCCAAACCTAGCCCACAATCCCTGACCGGATATGGCATGCTTCTAAAGAAAATTCATTCGGAACTTGTTTGAAAACTTTGCTAAAACTTGTGTATATTATTTTTTTTAAAACTCTTGATTTGGGTTGGGTTCGAAAATTAAATACCTTGTTGATTTGGTGTCTAAACATTTGATAAATATACTTAAGAAAATTTAACTTTTAAACTTTAAATTCGATAATAATTGTATCATACTAAGTAGCTTAAAAGCATGCATAAACGATTCAATACTTTGGCATTATTACATCAAATAAAAACCCGAATAATTCAAAACTTAAACATAAATAAAAATAAATCAATCCTTGAGCTTTGCATGGCCACCCTTGAGCTCCTGTCGACCCGGTCCATTACTAATCATCACCTGAAAAAGAATCCCACAAGGGGTGAGTCAAACAGACTCAATGTGTACAACCAACACCAAACTCAAATAAATTCAGGCATATCAAATCATACATAATCATATAGCATTAAATAAAATGATGCAATCCTGGACCCAAGCCTAGTTATCCATCCGCTACACGTCACCCGTACCAACCATCACACCGTGGGGACTACTAAGTCAACCCTCCATCCGCCACACACCATCGAAGGCAGTCGCTGCAGTCGACGTGCTCATCGCCCTTATAAAGTTCGTGGCATAGCCACCAGATACATACTTTGTGTCATGAGACACCATATTCAGATATCGTGGTCTTAGGTCACCACATTCAGATATCGTGGTCTTAGGTCACCACATTCACTTCCCCTTTTTCATAATATCCCATATGCCCATGTCATACAAAATCATGCAACATAATGCCTTAGGCCTGATTTCACATTCTTATCATATTCATATTCATGGCATAACAGTCTTATCATACTCATAGTAGGAGTAGGAAAATGTACGTTAGTCTGTGTACCATAACATGGTACTTAGCCATATTTTCCACATTCAGTATAACATACATACATATTAAGCGATTGCCTTAAACTTATTAAGAAATAGTGTGGGTACACACCGATATACTTATCGAATTCTTGAAATCCAAAACTCGTTCTATTGCTTTAGATCTTTAATTCCTATATTCTACCAACCCTAACATGTTAGTAAAAGCCATTCGGCTATAAATCCAAATCCTAGTAGGATTGTTGTAATCAAATTCTTACCTTGGTGCCGATTGATTAAAAATCAAATCTCAAACTTTGAAATCCTTCTACCTTGTATTCGCCAACATTAGATCACCTAAAGGATTAGTTTGACTTTCTAAACAAATAAGGAATAGACTTAAAACATCAAATATGGCCTTGGCCTATTGTACTTATGCACTTACCTTACGATTTTCAAATCCGAAAAGTATCCCTTGCCTTAGGTGTCGTCGAAATTCCATGGTTACATGTTAGATCAATTTCTAACATTTAAACACATTAAGAATGGCCTATGGCGAATATCATCTTACCTTGAATCTTAAAAATCCCGAAAGATCTTTTCTTGAAGTCGACAACACCTTTGCTTGAATTCCACAGGGATTCGGCTAGATGATAATAGGGAGATTCAGCTCCTACTCCTAATAGGAATAGGATATTCGACTATTTTAATGAATACAAGAGGAAGTGTATGATTCTTTTAAGGGGTTTCAGCTATCACTCTTATTGACAGGGCATTCGGCTTTCAAAGAAATAGAGAGAGATTTGAGGTTGAATGAAAGAAAAGAATGAGAGGTGTGAGTGGGAAGAAATTCGCACAAAGAAATTTAAAAGATATCAAAGATGATTACTCCCCTTATAAAGAATTAGGCTACTATATCCTTACTATTATCAAACTCTTTGATAATCTCCTCTATTATCTCCTTAACAAATAAAATAAATTAATCCAAAGATTATTCCCTTATCAAACTCATATATTATCTCTTATCAACTATTTAAACCAAAATAAATAAAATAAATCCTTATTTATCTCTTCTTCATCTTGCACAAAATAATTAAATCAACAATTATCCTACTTGAATAAATAAAACAACAATTATCTATTATCTACCAACTTAAAATAAAATAATCATCAATTATCTTACCTTAGCCAAATTAATAGGAGAATTAAGCTCAATCCTCCTTCAATTGAAAGTCCAATTGTCCGTCAATTTCTTCTCACCCTTCTTCCTTGACGCCAAAGGAAAAATAAAACACTCCCATGTGCTTCCCATGTTACTCGAACTCGAGACTGCTTTGTCCCTTTGACGCAAGTCGCAAGTAACGCCCCAAGCCACTTTCTTCTTGGCTCCTTTTGTGTGATAAACTCCCACACTTGCTTTTAAGACCTCCTTCCTAGCTCTCCCTTGTCTTAACGCCAAAAGCAAAATAAAAACACGCCTCCCTGCTGCCAACAAGATTCGAACATGAGACCTGCTCCTTCCTCCACAGATAACGCCCCAAGCCACTTTGCTGAGGCATTTTTTTGTGACATGACTCACGCAGAATTTCTTTTAAAACCTCTTTCGCCAGGCGCCTTCTTGATGTAAAAATAAACGCTCTTTCCTGCTTCCTTCGCAACTCGAACCAAGGCCCTTATCCCCACTGCACCTAGCATCCATTGCCACTTTACCACATGATTTCTATTCCCTAAAAATTCCTTTAAAGCCTCCTTAGCCCAGTTCCCCTTTTTGACGCAAAAATAAAAGTCTCTAATGCTTCCCACGATACTCGAACCTCTTCCCTTCCTCCCAGCCTATGACGTCATGCACCAAGGCCCTAAGTGGCGCCTTGTAGCCACTTTACCAGGCCCACTTTCATGTCCATAAACTTCTAAGATTTTCTTTAAGGCCTCATTCGCCTAGTTTCTCATTTTAGACTTAAAATCCAACATTTTCCCAAAGCTTTCCCCTTCATCCTTGGGTTCTAAAAACTCCTAAAACATACTCAACCACACTTAAAGCCTACTAACACTTGAGTTATGCTCCAAACGCATAACCCCTAATTTAGGATATTACAGTTTTACCCTCCTTAAACATAATTTCGTCCTCGAAATTACTTACTATCGTTCAATCCTAACTCATCACACTACGCCTTTGCTACGCACTCTGATCTTAACAAAACTAACACATTTCTTAGATACTACCTCGACCACGTCCACTAGAACTCATTACTAACTTCGCGATTTAATCTGATTAAAAAGTTTTATGCATTAGTTCTTTGTTCCACTATTTATCCGCGAACAGTTTTATGAAAAGGAGTTTAATAGTGATTCTCTCGATCAAACAAAATCTCAGTTCAAGTTCACCATTTTAATTCAAAGATTCACATTCACATTCACATTCACATTCATCCATCTGATAGAGACACATTTATTCACAACATTCACTTCACTACTTTGGGCATTCCTAATCATTCCCCATCCAGGGGTAATTTCGTCATTTTTCCTATAAGGGTATTTTGGTAATAAATCGGGGTCAATTCGAAAATATTTTACAAATCAAAGGCATTTCAAAATTTATAAAACCTCAGGGGTTATCTTGAAAATTTATTTTCCAAATCAGAGGTGTTGCAAAAATTTTAGAAATCGGGGTTATTTCGATAATTTTTCGCCAAAAATATGGTTCCTGGTGACTTTCAAAACAAGGCATTTTTGAAGATTTCTAATTTGAGGGCACTTCGTTTTTTTTTCTTACTGAGGGTATTTTGGTCATTTTGTAAGTCAGGGGTAATTTCATAAATTTTTTTTCAAATCAGGGTGTCTTTGATATTTTGTGAAGTTTTTGGATATTTTTGCAAAACCAGAAATTGTTATTGCAATCAGGGGTAGTATGGTAATTTTGGAAAATCAAGGGCATTTTAGTAATTTTTACCACTAAGGGTATTTAGGTAATTTGTAAATTAAAAATTCTTAGAAAGTTTTTCCAAAATAATAATTTTCATAATTTCAAAAGGGTAGTTTGTTGACTTTTAAAACTAGGGTTTCCATAAAAATGTGGCTAGTCCCTTTCAAGTTTTAATTATTGGGTTTAGCCCGTGGCTAAGTCCTCTTGGTTAGGGTGAACCGAAGCTACGCACCAGGTAGGATTTGAGTGGAGAGGAGGTGAGTCACGCGGACTGCTTAAATACCAAGCTTCCACCAAAACCAATCCTAGACATGCGCACAATGGTTGCCACACCCTAACACGGTGACTTAGACACAGGTTTGTTTAATTGTGCCTTAGAGTTTTATGTAATTGTTGGGGTAAACTAGTCCTAGGATTTAATTCCTAATCCACTAGTCTACGTCCCTATATATCCCTACATACAAATCACAAAGAGGTTAGGAGTACTTACCTGGTGGACTTCAGGTCGGAGTCTCAGGTGCCATGCCAGAAAGCCTATTTATTTCTTAGAAAAGTCTATTTTCAAAAAACAAAAAAGTTTTGGGCCCTAAAAGCCCTCAAGGCTGAGTTTTGAATCGGACTCTGATACCAAACTAAAACACCCCAAACCCGGCCCACAAGCCCTGACCGGATCTGGCATGCTTCTAAAGAAAATTCATTCGAAACTTGTTTGAAAACTTTGCTAAAACTTGTGTATATTATTTTTTTTTAAACTCTTGATTTGGGTTGGGTTCGAAAATTAAATACCTTATTGATTTGGTGTCTAAACATTTGATAAATATACTTAAGAAAATTTAACTTTTAAACTTTAAATTCGATAATAATTGTATCATACTAAGTAGCTTAAAAGCATGCATAAACGATTCAATACTTTGGCCTTATTACATCAAATAAAAACCCGAATAATTCAAAACTTAAACATAAATAAAAATAAATCAATCCTTGAGCTTTGCATGGCCACCCTTGAGCTCCTGCCAACCCGGTCCATTCGATCATCACCAAAAAGAATCCCACAAGGGGTGAGTCAAACAGACTCAATGTGTACAACCAACACCAAACTCAAATAAATTCAGGCATATCAAATCATACATAATCATATAGTATTAAATAAAATGATGCAATCCCGAACCCAAGCCTAGTTATCCATCCGCTACACGTCACCCGTACCAACCATCACACGTGGGGACTACTAAGTCAACCCTCCATCCGCCACACACCATCGAAGGCAGTCGCTGCAGTCGACGTGCTCATCGCCCTTATAAAGTTCGTGGCATAGCCACCAGATACATACTTTGTGTCATGAGACACCATATTTAGATATCGTGGTCTTAGGTCACCACATTCAGATATCGTGGTCTTAGGTCACCACATTCACTTCCCCTTTTCCATAATATCCCATATGCCCATGTCATACAAAATCATGCAACATAATGCCTTAGGCCTGATTTCACATTCTTATCATATTCATATTCATGGCATAACAAGTCTTCTCATACTCATAGTAGGAGTAGGAAAATGTACCTTAGTACTGTGTACCATAACATGGTACTTAGCCATATTTTCCACATTCAGTATAACATACATACATATTAAATAAAGGCCTTAAACTTATTAAGAAATAGTGTGGGTACACACCTGATATACTTATCGAATTTACTGAAATCCCGAAAACTCGTTCTATTGCTTTAGATCTTTAATTCCTATATTCGGCCAACCCTAACATGTTAGTAAAAAGCCATTCGGCTATAAATCCAAATCCTAGTAGGATTGTTGTAATCAAATTCTTACCTTGGTGCCGATTGGATTAAAAATCAAATCTCGAAACTTTGAAATCCTTCTACCTTGTATTCGGCCAACATTAGATCACCTAAAGGATTAGTTTCGGCTTTCTAAACAAATAAGGAATAGACTTAAAACATCAAATATGGCCTTGGCCTATTGTACTTATGCACTTACCTTACGATTTTCAAATCCCGAAAAGTATCCCTTGTCTTAGGTGTCTGTCGAAATTCCCATGGTTACATGTTAGATCAATTTCTAACATTTAAACACATTAAGAATGGCCTATGGCCGAATATCATCTTACCTTGAATCTTAAAAATCCCGAAAGATCTTTTCTTGAAGTCGACAACACCTTTGCTTGAATTCCACAGGATTGGCTAGATGATAATAGGAGATTGGCCCTACTCCTAATAGGAATAGGATATTCAGATATTTTAAGAAATACAAGAGGAAGGGTATGATTCTTTTGAGGGTTTCGCTATCACTCTTATTGATGTGGCATTCGACTTTCAAAGAAATAGAGAGAGATTTGAGGTTGAATGAAAGAAAAGAATGAGAGGTGTGAGTGGGAAGAAATTCGCACAAAGAAATTTAAAAGATATCAAAGATGATTACTCCCCTTATAAAGAATTCGCTACTATATCCTTGCTATTATCAAACTCTTTGATAATCTTTCTATTATCTCCTTAACAAATAAAATAAATTAATCCAACATTAATCCCTTATCAAACTCCTATATTATCTCTTATCACCTATTTAAACCAAAATAAATAAAATAAATCCTTATTTATCTCTTCTTCATCTTGCACAAAATAATTAAATCAACAATCATCCTACTTGAATAAATAAAACAACAATTATCTATTATCTACTAACTTAAAATAAAATAATCATCAATTATCCTACCTTAGCTGAAATTAATAGGAGAATTAAGCTCAATCCTCCTTCAATTGAAAGTCCAATTGCCGTCCAATTTCTTCTCACCCTTCTTCCTTGACGCCAAAGTAAAAATAAAAACACTCCCATGTGCTTCCCACGTTACTCGAACCTGAGACCTGCTAGCCCTTTGATGCAAGCTGCAGGTAACGTCCCAAGCCACTTTGCTGCTGGCTCCTTTTGTGTGATAAACTCCCCACACTTGCTTTTAAGACCTCTTTCCCTAGCTCTCCCTTGTCTTAACGCCAAAAGAAAAATAAAAACACGTCTCCCTGCTGCCAACAAGATTCGAACATGAGACCTGCTCCTTGCTCCACAGATAACACCCCAAGGCACTTTGCCAAGGTATTTTTTTGTGACATGACTCACGCAGAATTTCTTTTAAAACCTCTTTCGCCAGGCGCCTTCTTGACGTAAAAATAAACGCTCCTTCCTCGCTTCCTTCAGAACTTTCAACCAAGGCCCTTATCCCCACCGCACCAAGGCCCATTGCCACTTTACCACATGATTTTTGTGGCATTAATTCCTAAAATTCCTTTAAAGCTTCCTTAGCCCAGTTCCCCTTTTTGACGCAAAAATAAAAGTCTCTAATGCTTCTCACGATACTCGAACCTCTTCCCTTCCTCCCAGCCTATGACGTCATGCACCAAGGCCCTAAGTGGCGCCTTGTAGCCACTTTACCAGGCCTACTTTCATGTCCATAAACTCCTAAGATTTTCTTTAAGGCCTCATTTGCCTAGTTTCTCATTTTAGACTTAAAATCCAACATTTTCCCAAAGCTTTCCCCTTCATCCTTGGGTTCTAAAAACTCCTAAAACATACTCAACCACACTTCAAGCCTACTAACACTTGAGTTATGCTCCAAACGCATAACCCATAATTTAGGATATTACAGTTGTATCATCTGTATAGTGTTAGGTTTCAGTTAAAAATTATTTGTAGCAATAGTGGGCCTAACAATACTTGACTCAGTTCATCTTAAACTAGGTTTAGCATAATGATACATAGTACGTGGAGCATGATGTTTTGCCGCCTCTGGAGGTAGTGGATTATTCTGAGCCATCCTTTCAGTAGGATTAGTTTTGCCTTCTTGCTCTTCTTCTACATAGTTTAAGCTTCGCCTTATCTTTCTACGATTTCTACGAACGGTACCTTCGATGTCACTATCGTAAAGTAGAGGTCCTGTCGGGTTCCTTCTAGTCATAAACTAGAGGTACCTGAAAGGAGTGAAAGAAGAAAATTTAGAAAAGCAAAAATAAAATTTAATTGCAAAAATAAAATATGGCTAAAGTAATAAAAATTAAGTGTTCTTAATATTTCAGTTCCCTGGCAATGGCGCCAAAAACTTGATCGTTGTTTTGTCGAGTCTTAAAATTTATATAAATAATGATCGAACCTAGAAACTAACTAAGACAACGATGGAGGCAAGCGCACGTATCGAACAGTAGTATAGTTTAGGCAAGACCGAAATGTCGAATCCCAAAGGAACCAAAAGTACTAATACTAACTCTCTTTTTATTATCTAGCCTAAGAATTAAAAGAATTTGTTTAATCTAAATTAACTAACTACTAAAATAAAGACTTCTAAGACAAAAAGAATGAAATTTGGAAAATAAATTGAGGAAAAACCAATTGATTAAGATGACACCCAAGGAAGAATCCACCTAAACTTCACTTGTTATCTAACACTGAACTAGACGATTTATTCACTTGACTTGATCCGTAAGATTCCCTAACATATATTAATCCCTCTCTCGAGATGACTAACGTCTAACCCTAGGTTTATTAATTGAAATCTATTTCTAATTAAAACCCCTAGAATCGCATTAGCTCGATCTATGGACTCCCATATTAGGTTTCACCCTAATCCGGCAAAATCTCGTCACCCTATCTCTAGGTGCGCGGTCAACTCTGCTTAATTATGCTAGATCTACTCTTAGGCAGGGAGTTTTGCTCCTCCACCTAAGTACATCATACTTGAATTAATATCCCAGAAATATCAACTCAAGAATTAAGTACACATAATTAAGAACAAGTTCAATATTTATCATATAGTTCAGCAAACGATAACAAAATTCATCTTAGGTTTCATCCCCCTCAGGTATCTGAGGGTTTAGTTCATAATAATAATAAAGGAATACATCTCAAAAGAAAATATAAAACAAAATATAAGAAATCCCTAAAAACCCCTGAAGGAATTGAAGGAAAGATCCGCCGTCTTGAGTATAATTCCAGCTTCTTGAGATGAATCAACTGGCTATCTTCTAATAAATCTCCACAAGTCTGCCCTCTTTGGCCTATCTGGACGCCCCCTAACTAAAGCCCTGGGTTCCCCCGACAAAAGCCCTGGCAAAAGGCTTCTGTTGAACCCCTCTTCAAGTTGCCCCATTGGATGTTTATATAGACTTTGAGATGCCTTACTTGGCCCCTACATATCCTAATTCAAGTAGAATTCCTACTAGGGTGTTTGAATAGGCTTTGGAATGTGTTTCTTTGCCTCCAAGTATCCTATTTTGAGTAAAAATCCTCTTGGCCATGGCAGGGACACACCCATGGCATACGTCCGTGTGAATCATTTTCAGGCCGTGTTCAATCCTGCTGAAGAGGCAGGGCCGTGTGTTTCGGGGTCCAGGCTGTGTCAATTTCCATTTTGACCTAATTTGGTCTGATTTAGGCCTGTTTCTCATTCTTTTCATCCTCCGGTGCTCTCCTGAGTATAAAACATGAAAACAATGGATTAAGAGCACCAATTTACATAATTCAAGGGATAAATCATCCAAAAGTATGCTAAATGTGGGCCTAATATATGTTACTTTTGCAGTTTATCATAGATCTACTCCAAGATTGAATATCTCCATCAAGTTCTTTAGAAGTTTTTGGGTTCTTTATGTCTTGTTGTTTTCTTGATTCTAAGATGTTTTCCTTTTACGTTATGAACTAAACTCCCTAAATATCTAAGATGATGAAACCTAGATGAATCTTATTATTTAATTATTTGATTTACATGATAAATACTTGTTCTTGTTCTTAAATATGTGTTCTTAACCCTTCCTTTAATATTTTCAAGATATTAATTCAAGTTTGATGTGCTTATTCAGTGGAGCAAAATTCCCTGTTTAAGAGTAGATCTAGAGAAATTAAGCAGAGTTGATTGCAACCATAGAAATAGGATGACATAAATCTGTCGGATTAGAGTCAAATCTAATAAGGGAATCCATAGATCGAGTTAATGCGACGATAGGGGTTTTAATTAGAAAGAGATTTCAATTAATCAATCTAGAGTTAGTTGTTCTTAGTCTCGAAAGAGATATTAGCATAATTTAGGGACTTCTACGGATCAAGGCAAGTGAATAAATCGTTTAATTCAGAGTCAGAATAATAAGTGACGTCTAGGTGGATTCTTCCTTGGGTATTGTCTTTATTCATTGGTTTATTCGTTTACTCTCTTCACTCTCTGTCCCATTCATAATTAATTAGTTAATTAAATTTTAGATTAAAACAAATCCCCTTAATTATTAGGCTAGATAATAGAAAGATAGTTATTACTAGTAATTTATTCCTTGTGGATACGATATTCCAGACTCATCAGCTATACTACTATTCGATAGGTGCGCTTGCCTTTGTCGAAATATTAGTTAGTTTTGTGAACCATCAAGTTTTTGGCGCCGTTGCCGAGGACTAAAATATTAGGAACACTTAATTTTTATTACTTTAGCCATTTTTATTTTTATTGTAATTTTTTTTACTAACTCTTTTTTTTATTTTATGGCAGGTGTCTCTAGTTTATGACTAGAAGAAACCTGTCAGGACCTTTATTATTTCACAGCGAGATCGAGAGCAAAAATCGCAGAAATCGTAGAGAAGCGAGGTGAGGTCTACAGTATATAGAGGAAGAGCAAGAGGACGATACCAATCTTACCAAGGAGATGGCTGAAAATCTGAACAATCTGTTACCTCTTGTGGTTGCCGCGAATCCTGTGAATCAAAATCCTGCTCCTCGTACTATGTATGATTATGCTAAGCCCAAATTAACTGGGGCTTAATCGAGTATTGTTAGACCTGCTACTGCTGCAAATAACTTTGAACGGAAACCTAATATTATTCAAATGATTGAATAGTTTGTTCAGTTTGATGGTTTGCAGGACGAAGACCCAAATACTCATTTGGCTAATTTCTTAGAATTCTGTGATACTTTTAAAATTAATGGCATTTCTGATGATGCCATTCACTTACGGTTATTTCCCTTTTCATTGAGAAATAAAGCTAAACAGTGGTTGAACTCGTTACCACTAGGTTCCATCACTACTTAGGAACAAATGACCAAAAAGTTTCTATTAAAATATTTTTCGCCGGCTAAAATGGCAAAGTTGAGGAATGATATCTCTTCTTTTGTGCAGATGGATTTAGAAACTCTTTACGATACATGGGAGAGGTATAATGACTTATTGAGAATGTGCCCTTACCATGGGTTACCTCTATGGCTACAGGTTCAAACTTTTTACAACAGTTTGAACCCCTTAACTAGGCAACTAATCGATGCAGCCGCCGATGGTACTTTGAATAATAAAACACCTGAGGAGGCTTATGAATTTATCGAAGAGATGTCACTGAATAACTATCAGTGGTAAGTCATGAGGACAAAGCCTAATAAAGCAGCTAGTGTTTTCAACCTTGACGCGGTCACCATGCTATCTAACCAGGTAGAGCTTTTAAATAAAAAAATTGATGGTTTGTATGGTTCTACGTAGGTACATGATAAACCATAATTTATACATATTTTTACCTCATGCTTGGCTTATTTTTGGATGAATTTTCATTAGATTTGATGAGTTCGATGCTCCTAATCCTTTAATTTCATGTTTTACCCTCAGGAGAGCTTAGGGAGTCAGAAAGAACGATAAACAACCAAAAAGGGACAAAATGGGCCTACCTCGGAAATCAACACGGCCTATACTTTCGCCCACGGGTAAACCACATGGCGTGTGTTACGAGCAGAATCAAACACAGCCTAAGCTATCGAACATGGACGTGTTACACGGGCATGTCCTTACCGAATCCAAGTCTAATTCTATTCAAAAAAGGCTACTTGTGGGCAAGAAAGATGCTTTAAAGCCTATATAAACACCCTAGGGGAGGACCTAAAAAAGGGACACATAGAGTAGAAGGTAGAAAATACTCGAAGATAGCTATTGGGAGCAGCTTGGAAGAAGGATCTCCATTAAGACTGAAGATCTCCTCTCAATTTCTGTTGAAGTTTTTGGGTTTTCTTATGTTTTATAATTTTCCTTATTTTAAGATGTTTTCCTCTATCAGTATGAACTAAATCCCTTAAATACATAAGGGGTTGAAACTTAAGATAGATCTTATTACTATTTGATTTATAAGATAAATACTTGTTCTTATTCTTAATTATGAGTTCTTGTTCGTGTTTTAATAATTCAGGTTATTGATTCAAGTCAAATGTGCTTATGCAGAAGAGTAAAATTCCTTGTGAGTTGAATGCAATCCTAGCTATAGGACGACGTAAATCTACCGGATTAGAGTCAAATCTAATAAGGGAATCCATAGATCGAGTTAATACGTCAATAAGGGTTTTAATTAGAAAGAGATTTCAATTAATCACCCTAGAGTTAGTTGTTTTTAGTCTTGAAAGAGATATTAACATAAATAAGGGATTTCTACGGATAAAGTCAAGTGAATAAATCGTAAGAATCAGAAGTAATAAGTGAAGTCTAGGCGGATTCTTCCTTGGGTATTGCCTCTCTTAAAGTTGTCTAAAAATATTTTCCAAATTCATTCTGTGTCGTGTTTTTAATTAATTTTAGTTTAAAAGAAATCACTTCAATTCTTAGGCTAGATAATAAGAAGATAGTAATTACTAGTACTCTTGGTCCTTGTGGATATGATATTTTCGGTGTTACCATAACTATACTATTAAACGATATGTGCGCTTGCCTTTATTGTGATCATAGTTAGTTAGAGACACATCAGTACATCTAGTGATGTAGTGCGATACAAATGGAGGAGGGGTGAACAACACAGAATATCTATCCTACAACCCTAGCACAGAGAACGAACAAGTCAACTATATGGGTAACAATTCTAGACCTCAAGATAATCCCTATAGTAACACTTATAATGCAGGTTGGAGGAACCATCCCAATTTCTCGTCGGGTGGTCAAGGTAATCAAAGACCACAACCTCCTCTAGGTTTTCAACAACCACCTTACCAGTAGGAGAAGAAGCCGAACCTTGAGGAGATGCTAACGAAATTTATCTCGGTGTTAGAAACACGTTTCCAAAACACTAAAACAATGCTTAAAAATTAGCAAGCATCAATTCAAGGGCTTGAGAATCAAATAGGTCAGCTTGCTAAGATGATCTCAGAAAGGCCACAAGGTAGCTTGCCTAGCAACACCAAAACTAACCCAAGAGAGCAGGTCTATGCGATTACTGCTTGAGATGAAGAAGGGTTAGTTGATTCCAAACCAGAACCAAGGTAAGAAAGAGTGGTAAGTAAATGTAAGGTTGATGGAAGCCACAGTAAACAAAAACCGGTAAGTAAAGAGTATACATCTCGTGTGCCATATCCCAACGCGACAAAGAAAGACCGCACAAATGAATAATTTGGTAAATTTCTTAAACTTTTGAAAAAGTTGCATATTAACTTATCGTTTATTGAAGCTATTTCGCAGATGCCCAACTCAATTAAATTTTTGAAGGAGCTTTTGGCAAACAAATGGAAGTTAGATGATTTGTCGTACGTAGAGCTAAATGCAGTGTGCTCAGCTATCTTACAAAATAAACTACCTAACAAACTGAAGGATCCAGGGAGTTTTACTATTCCTTGTTTAACTAGTAGTTTAAATGTAAATAATGCTTTAGCTGATTTAGGGGCAAGTGTTAATGTCATGCCTTACAAAATGTTTAAACAGCTAGGTTTTGGGAAACCCAAACAAACTAGGATGAGCATTCAATTAGTAGATAAAACCATTAGATTTCCTAGGGGTATTGTTTAAGATGTATTCATAAAATTTGATAAATTCATATTCCCAATTGACTTTGTTGTTCTAGACATGAATGAGGATAGTGATGTCCCTTTAATTTTAGGATGCCCTTTTTAGCAACTGCTAGAACTGCCATTGATGTTGGTACAAGTGAACTCACACTTCGTGTAGGTGATGATACGATCATGCTCCAAGCTCGTGATTTAGTTAAGACATCAAGTAATAAAGACGATTCTATAAATCCTGTTAATAAGACTAATCATGGGATTCAACCCTCTTTACAGGAAACTCTTTTGAAAAATACAAATGAGCCACGTTCTGGTTAATGCGCCAACAATGGAACCATCTATGAAAGACGAATGCTACAGATAGATGAACTAGACGAATGGCAGACTTATGTCAAAGAGGAATAGAAGCAACACCATGTCAAGCTTAAGGATAGAACCAATCAATTTAAGGTTAGGGACCAGGTACTGTTAGATAAAATGGATCCTTGAGTTGTCACTTCAAAGCCTAATGCAAACGGAGTAACTCCCTTTACAATACTAAATATCTTCCTATACGGTATAGTCGAGCAGGAGAGAGGAGTTTCAACTCCTCAAACCACCATGACTATGCGAATGAGAGGTTTTTGACCCACACAGTCTGGACACACGGGCATATCCTTGGCCGTATGGAAACAGGGCTAAAATTTTCCCAAAAATCGATAGAGATACGACCTTAAATTAAACTATACGGGCATGCGACACGGCCCTATGGACCACACGGGCGTGTGACACAGCCTTGTGGACCACACGGGCATGCGACACAGTCCTGTGGACCACACGGGCGTGTGACACGGCCTGGTGGACCACACGGCCAGAGACACGGCCTTAAATTAAACCACACGAGTGTGCGACACGGCCTTGTGGACTACACGGCCTGGACACACAGGCGTGTCCTAGGCCGTGTGAAACCTAGAACAAAATTTTAAATTTTAAAACAAGTCAGAAAGTTACACCGGCAAGGTACACGGTCGTGTGCGAGACACGGCCTAGCCACACGGGCGCGTGGGAGGTCACACGGGCGTGGGAGAAGGGAAGGATGATATACATGGCCGTACGACTCGGCCATGTGAACTACACGGCCTGAACACCCGGGCGTGTCCGAGGCTATGTTTTTTTTCCCTCGATGAACACGGGTTGAAAATAAGCCACACAGGCGCGTGACACAGCCGTGTGGCTGACCAGGGACCCTCACACAACCGTGTCACCCTATAAAAACCCTAACCCATTTTCTCTTTTCTTATTTTGTCTTCTTGTTTTATCTTATTTCTATTTCTATTTCTATTTTATTTATCTTTTATGTTTCTTATTATCTTTTAAAGACTTGTCTAATATATTTTGAACTATATTTTAGTTATTATTGTTGTTCCTAATCGAGTAATCCTTTAATCTTCTCCACCAGTTGTGTTTATTTTCTTAATAGCTTGCTCAGAATCATGCACTACATTTAGCCCTCTCTACAATTCCGCTAGTCACTAATTTGAGGACTTCATCCAAAATTTAGGGCAGTTTCACTTATCTCCCTCTCTTATGATATTCTATTTATACTATCATTATATATATTCATACATTGAGGACAATGCATATCTTAAGTGTGGGGATGTTATTTATATGATTATTAGAAAATGCCTGAATTATATCTTGTATTCAAGTATTTTTCTCGTTTTACCATTAGAATGATTTTTTATCGATTTGTGATTTTTATTGATATGTTTTGGATTACATTCATAGGTAATTGGGCATCGATTGTTTAAACTTTAAGACATTAGAGAATCAAGCGTGATAAGTTTATTTTCAGAATAAAAAAATTGCTAGGTTGTTTCCCTAAATTGAAATATTACCTTAAAGTTTGAGATTTACGAGATTGACATCAAAAACTATAATTTTTGTGAGATTTTGAGCCTTTAAAGCATACACTTTTCTTGCTCCCTTTATTATTGGTTATGAGTGTGTCAATATTGATTTGTTATTCTAGAACTTGCTTCGATTATACATATCGGGACCACACCTTTGATTTGATATACTGAGATGATAAAGGCACTTAGGGTTTAACCCACTTATCCCAAAAAGCCTACATTCATAATTAACCCTTAGTGAACCCCTTTGAGCCTAATAAACCGTTTCTTGATCTACCATTAATATTAACCCATAACTCATTCTTTCATTAAGAATTTTTTCTATTGTATTGACCCCCTTTTTTTCTAGATTTGATTTGGTCAGTTGCCTAACTATGCTCTTTTGTTCCAGTTGTTAAATTATCTCTTTTATCCTTAACTTAAAAAAAAAGTGAAAAAAATATGTACATTTATTTTAATTATTACTAGTTCTATATTATTTGAGCTTAAACGATCAATTTCACATTTTGAGAAGAAGCTCGTGTTATTATTGATAAGTTTTCAATTGATGTAATTATTTAGTATTAGTTTATTTTTATAGTTAGGTAAATTGTCAATTCGATCTCGATTCTAACCCTCTATTTCAGCATTTATCCACACCTTTAACCCAAATCCCATTACAACCCTTTAAAGACCTTTTGATTTGTGTATCATCTCATTTTATAGTGGTGGAGATTTGATTTTCATGCAAGCCTATGGTAATGACTTTCCATGTTTGACTTTTGAGTGCTTATTTTTGAACCTTAAAGACCTTGAATGATTTGAGTGAATCTTTAGTGAGAATGTCAAATCTTGTCGATTTTGAATTAAAGGTAATTCCTTAGATAAGGGGAAATACCTATGTTTTCATGTTTTAACAATGTTTGATTTGGATTGTTTGAATCTTTAGTGCTCTTTTAGTTGAACTATCAATGTGTGATTATTTGTGAATTATGATAAAACATTATTGATAAGAATTATGAATTGAGAAAGCTTAATTCTAATTGTGAGTTGAGGATTTTGCTTGAGGACAAGAAAATGCTTAAGTGTGGGGATATTTGATAAACCATAAAAGTAATACATTTTAATCCTATGCTTAGCGTGTTTTTGGATTTTTTTTATTATACAATTTTGTGAATTCGATACTCCTAATGCTTTAAATTCATGATTCTATACTTAGGAGAGCATAGGAAGTGAAAGGAACGAAAAACGGGCCAAAATCGGATAAAACGGGCCATCTTAAGGATCCACACAGCCAAGCCAGTACCACACAGGCTGAGCACATGCCCGTGTGAACCAAACGGGCTGGACACACGCCCGTGTGCTAGCCCGTGTCAATCGCGAGCCATACAAATTTTGCACACGGCCTGGGCTTTCTCACATTGGCTGATCACAAGCCCGTGTCTCTGTCGCACCCTACTTTGTTTTCACGCGAAAAAAGCCAATTTTAGGGTTTCTGAGCATTCTAAAGTCTATAAATACACACCAGAAGAAGACCTAAGGGAGCACGCAGAGTAGAACAAAGAAGTTACTAGAAGGAAACCGTCGAAATCATCTCGGAAGCAGATCTACTCCAAGATTGAATATCTCCATCAAGTTCCTTAGAAGTTTTTGGGCTCTTTATGTCTTGCTGTTTTCTTGATTCCAAGATGTTTTCTTTTACGTTATGAACTAAACTCCCTAAATACCTAGGGAGGATGAAACCTAGATGAATCTTATTATTTAATTATTTGAATAACATGATAAATACTTGTTCTTGTTCTTAATTATGTGTTCTTAACCCTTGCTTTAATATTTTTAGGATATTAATTCAAGTTTGATGTGCTTATTCAGTGGAGAAAAAAGTCCCTGTTTAAGAGTAGATCTAGCAAAATTAAGAAGAGTCGATTGCAACCCCAGAAATAGAATGATATAAATCTGTCGGATTAGAGTCAAACTAATAAGGGAATCCATAGATCGAGTTAATGCGGTGATAGGGGTTTTAATTAGAAAGAGATTTCAATTAATCAACCTAGAGTCAATTGTTCTTAGTCTCGAAAGAGATATTAACATAATTTAGGAATTTCTACGGATCAAGGCAAGTGAATAAATTGTTTAATTTATAGTCTGAATAATAAGTGCAGTCTAGGTGGATTCTTCCTTGGGTATTGTCTTTATTCATTGGTTTATTCGTTTACTCTCTTCACTCTTTGTCGCGTTCATAGTTAATTAGTTAGTAAATTTTAGATTAAAACAAATCCCCTTAATTATTAGGCTAGATAATAGAAAGATAGTTATTACTAGCAATTTGAGTCCTTGTGGATATGATATTTCGGGCTCATCAGCTATACTACTGTTCGATAGGTGCGCTTGCCTTTATCGAAATATTAGTTAGTTTCGTGAACCATCAAAATGTTACTTCATTTTTCAATTTCCTTATTAGAGACATACAAATGAAAAGTCTTGCTCTCAATTTCATTTGTAACGACCTGAAAGTTACTGGTTTCAAAAAATACAGGTTTGGGATCTTGTTTTCGTGAAACAAGTCTGTAAATACTTTATTAAATATTACAGAGATTTATATTAGGGTAATTGATTTCTAGATAGGTAATTTTGTAGAATTAGTGATTAATTAATGTAAAAGGACTAAATTGCAAAAGTGGTAAAAGTGCAATTTTATAAATTCTTTAAATTATGAAATGGACTAAGGACTAAATTGGTAATTATATCACCTTAGGAAAATGTAGTGAAAGGTGGCTAATGATATTATCTTTATAATGAGGTTCACATGGTAAATTAATAAATAGGTATAAATAATAATAATAATCATAATCATAATAATAACAAAGACATCAAAGTGGATGGAAATAAAGCATTTCTTATCTTCATCCATTTAAACCAATTTTGGCAAGAAAAGGGAGAAGGAGAATCGACCTTTGGGTTTTGGAAATTCAAACTTCAATTCGTTAGTTTAATTTAGTCATTTTCTTGTAATTTTTATGTTTTTCAGATCATGAGAGCTTAATCTTGCTAGCCCATGTACCAATTTGTAAAATTGTTAAAGTTTTAGAAAGTTGCCATTGTTGATTTCTTGAAGTTTTAGGTATTAACTTGATAGATTTTAAGCTTAGAGGTGAGAAAGGACTAAACTGTGAAGTTAATTGATAGTTTTGTACATTAGGAACCAAACTGAATAAATTGTAAAATTGACTGTAGAAATAAAAAATAGGAGGTCCTTAATGGATTATAGTGAAAACATATTTCAAATTGGAGTTTTAAATTGAAAGTTATGTTAGTCTCGATTTTAAGGACTAAATTGAATTAAATACAATTTTTTTATAAAATGACAATTGATTGTGAATTTGGTTGAATATTGATGGTTTTATGTGTTTATTTTAATCCGTAACTAACGTTAATCAGGATTCCTCGAGAAGGAAGGGAAAAGATAAAGCAGTAGACGAATAGCTCAGAGTTTCTGGTTGGTATTTCTATTCTGCAACTCATTTAAATCACTGCATATTTTTATTGCTTAGTATGATGAAATATTGAAGTAAATTTGGAATTGATCAGTTGAACTAAATTGATATAAAAATGTTGATTTTTGAAACACCCCACACCCGGCCCACGAGCCTGGACCGGATCTGGTATGTTCCTCGATGTAACCCGGTTCAAAATTCTTTTGTTAAATTGAAAACTGTGTGTTTTTGAAGAAAGTTTGTTAGTGAGTTGGGCTCGAGTTGAAAACAGGTTTATTTCGTTATTAAAAATCCTTTTGATTTAGGTGACAAAACGTTTGGGCTTTGAATTAAAATAATTTTACTTAAACTTTTAATAAATATAAAGATTGTATGCTTAATAAATAAAAGTAAACGCTACTACGGCCTTATTACATCAAATAATTTCCCAAAATTAAAACCAAAATAAACTTTAAATCACTTAAATAAAATAAAAGTCCAAGTCGTTAATTTCTTGCTGTGCATGGCCATCCCTAAGCTTCTGCCGAACCCGGTCTATCACTGATCGTCACTTGAAACATGTTCCACAACGGGGTGAGTCAAACAGACTCAATGTGTACACAAACACTAAGGCTTAACAAATTCAGGCATAACAAATCATAATCATACGTATCACAATTTCACATTTAATGATTCAAGATAATGATGCAAACCCGAACCCAAACCTATATGCCATCCGCTACACTCCAATTGCATTCATCCTCGCACACAGTGGGGACTACTAAGTCAACCCTCCATCCGCTACACACCATCAAGGCAATCATTGCAATGACGTGCTCATTGCCCATATAAAATTTGTGGCATAACCATCGGATAATTGTGTCATGAGACACCACATTCAGATAATGTAACCGGGTTACCACATTCGGATAATGTGACCAAGTCACCACATTCGATAATGAGACCAAGTCATCACATTCACTTCCCTTTCTCAAATAACCCGAATGCCTCATATTATTCATATCATGCATATCATACTTAAATTCACATTCATGTCACTTTTCACATGTTAAGTATAACATATTTCGTAATCCTAGTAGGAGTAGGAAAACGTGCACGAGTACTTTGTACCATAACATGGTACTTTAGCCACATTCTTACACTTTCATATTAACACATATATCAAGTTTAAGCCATAAATCTATTAAGATTAGTGTGGGGTACACGATTACCTTAGCCATATTCTTACACTTTCATATTAACACATATAATGAATTAAAACCAGTAAATCTATTGAGATTTAGTGTGGGTACACACTGATTCACTTAACGATTTCACTTGAAATCCGAAATCCGATCTACTACCTTAGATTTTTAATGCCTACATTCTACCAACATGGTAATATTTAGCAAGGGCCTATTCGCCATAAAACCAAATCCTAGTAGGATTTGTGTACTTACCTTAATGCCGATTGAATAAAAATCAAATCCGTAAACTTGTATTCTTCCCCTTTGAAATTGGCTACTCACTAGATCCCTTGAATCGGTTAGTTTTCACTTAAAACACATAATAATAGATCTACTACAAAAATAGGGTCTTGGCTGAATATTCATAGTCACTTACCTTAAGGATCTTAAATCCCGAAATTCACCGAATAACTAGGGAACACGCGGCCTATGGTGTACCTTCAGGAAAAGAACTTCTCCTTACATGATTTGGCCAAGATTAATAATCGAAATTAGTCCTTAAATTTTGATAAGTCTAAAATATAAAAGAAATAAACTAAACTTGGATCTTACATTTATTTGAGGGAATCGATTGCACCTTCACTTCAACCTTCAGAGATTCAGCTATGGCTAAATGATGCTCTCACAACTTTCGTCTTTTGGAGGGATTAGAAAGAAAAGAGAAGGAAGAATAAAACTGTAGGAATTTCGGCAGAGAGAGGAGAATCTGTTTAAGAAATTCGGCAAAGGAAGAGTGAATGAATGAATGAATGGCCTTCTTTTCCTTTTATAGCCGAAATTACTAGGCTAGAGTCCCCTACTTGGCCACCACTCTTCCTATGTGATAATTATCACTTTATCAAAAGAATTAATCCAACAATTATCTCCTAATTAGCGAAATTCTAAAGGAAATAAAACTCCTCTTTAAGAGCCCACATGCCGCCCACCTCTCTGCTCTTTGTAGCAAAATAAAACTTCTTTTATTTGCTTCCTAAGTGACTCGATCCCTGGCCCAAATACACTTGCATGTGGCGCCATTTCCAGAGGCCCTAAGTGGCATCTTCAGGCCACTTTTCCAAGCCTGTTTGTGTGTCAATTTTCACATACTTTTTCTCTTAAGGCCACCTTGCCTTAATTTCCTCTTTTAAACTTTAAAACTCGACATTTCTAGGTCAATTCTAAGTTTCCAAAAATTTTCGTTTGGCTCTTTAAGCTTGACATTTCCTAGGTTTCCAAAATGTTCACTTTCCTATTTTAACTTAAGTTTCCAAAATGTTTACTTTCCTCTTTTAGCTTAGGTTTCCAAAATGTTTACTTTCCTCCTTTTGAAACTTAACATTTCTAAATCATTTCCAAGTTTCCTTACATTTCATTACATTTCCTTACATTTCCTTACATTTCCTTTCATTTCCTTACATTTCCTTTCATTTCCTTTCATTTCCTTACATTTCCTTATATTTCCTTACATTTCCTTACATTTCCTTACATTTCCTTACATTTCCTTACATTTCCTTTCATTTCCTTACATTTCCTTTCATTTCTTTTCATTTCCTTACATTTCCTTATATTTCCTCTTAAGACTTAATATTTTCTAAAGCATTTCCAAGGTTCTAAAATGCACACAACACATTCACAACACATAAGGCATACTATTTCATAGAATTTTAGTCATAGTGCATAGGCCCTAATCCGGGATGTTACAATTTTTGTGAAGAATGTTTAAATTGAAAAGGATAGCAAATAATGTCTTTTGATGGAAGTATCTAATTGGCTTTGGATTGGATTGAAACATGTTATGCTGTGTGATAAATTGTTGAGTTAAACTGTGAATTGAAATTGGTTGTGTAACACCCCTTACTCGGTTGGGTCGCGAACCCGAGCTATAGGATGCTACAACAGTTAACAGAATTAATCACATACATTTACCATCAAAAATGTTCAATAAATCGACAAATACAAGTTATGATTCAAGTTTAACATGAATTAAAAACAATTTCGGGTCTTAATGGAGCTTACGAAAGCTCTTTGTAACACCCCAAACTCAGCCTAGAAGTTTAGACCGAATCCTGAAGGTTACATTGACCACTGAAATGATCTTAAAGTAATTTACAAAAAGAATTGTTTAAAACTTATTCCGAATATAGTTTGCTAAAATTGAACTAATTCTTTTAACAATTATGTTCTGAAATAGTAATTAAGTGGCGTTAAAAACAATTAAGAATAAACCAATTTAATGTTTCTTGTACAGTTTCAAAATGTATCAATTTTGCCAAATGTAACTCGAAATTTTCAGATTAGAAATTGTGCGAAAAATATGGTGTTTTCTCAAATGTGTGCGAACTTTGAAACAATAGCAGAAAACCCAATTAAAACATGCACTTGAAACTTTCAAAATATTGTTCAAAACCGAAATCACAGAGTTTAACGAAAAGTTCAAACCTTAACCCATACCACAGTTTTGATAATCTTTCCTACGAACCATTTGAAAATGAAAATTGAATTTCTAAGTAGCATCTTTTAAACCAAACCAAACACTTATCAATCCGAGACCTCCAGCATGCCGAGTCCAGCTCCAAAACATGGAATTTACCTGAAAGAGAGAAACTAAAGGAATGAGCTACGTGAGCTTAGTGTGAGCGAAACATAAACACATGGGACAATACGAAGTAACACAACAATATTCCAGAATAGTATATGTATAAAAAATCAATTACAAAAACTCAAACCAGTAATTCAAAATAACAAAATATTCTCAAATCATACCAAACAACAGAAACGACGTCCCTACCATACGTAATAATCAGAACACATTATCCATATTTCCAATAACCAAACTTTCACACAAACAGACTTATTTTTAGATGCAAAACGAATGCAACAAGTTAAAGATCTCACCCTACCAACCAAACACTTCTTCGTCAACCCTACACACCACATAAGGGCTACAGAAGGCCCATCCACCCTGTACACCACATAGAACCATAATAGGCTCATCCACCCTACACACCACAGGGTGGAACTAAGCCATTGAAATAACAATATGCAGCTGAGTTAGTATATGTATAGGATAGTGCGGTAAACTATTGTATAGAAGTATTGCAGTTAAAACTGCCAAATCAGTCTTCCTTCTCACTGTAGCCAAATCCAAAAGTTTTCATGCTAATGCAATTATGCACACAGTACATAGACAAACATACAGAAACAGACATTCACGTTTCCAGTTGAACATATTCGGATTTGATTACACTTGCATTCCAATACTCAGTCAGCAACAATAAACTCAGATTTATTCATCACATAAAGGAATAATTAAATTAAAGCCCATAAATGCACGTATATACACGAACCCAAACTTGACCAAGTCCCAAACAAACTTACCAACGCTTAACCGAGGGTCGGATTACACAGAAACATAAAACAGACAGTCTATGACTCAAAATAAAAATTTGCATAATAGGGCTACACGATCGTCTGCCCTGGCCGTGTGGAAGGGTCTAGGCTATCTGAAGACCAACCACGCCTATGTGCAAGAAGCACATGCCCGTGTGGTGGAGACACATGCCCGTGTATCCGAGTTACATGGCCGTGTGAGTAGCCCGTGTAACTCACCGTCCAAAAGTGCCAAAATCAGGTGCAGAGTAGACACGACTGTGTGGAAAACTCATACACGCATGTGGTTAAGGGACAAGACTATGTGTCTAAGGCACACGCCCGTGTGAAAATTGAAAAAATCCCCAAGTAGTAGCCACATGATCGTGTGGCACTAAAAATTTCCCAAAAACCCTAATTCCCAATGTCACATGGTCATGTGAACCACCTGTGTGGCCGCCCATATGGTCACGAAGCCACCGATATAGGCTAAAATCGAGAATTTGCAACAACAAAGCAGACCTTAATCACTAATGGTTCTGAAACACACCTTAAATCAGGATCTCAAGCACCAAAAACTGACTGATTCGCCTCTACAACACAGTTTTGAAAACTCGTTTACTCAAACACACCAATCTATTATTATCATACCAAAATAACAGAAAAGAACAAACCAAAAATTGTTCTAAAAAGAATCAGAGAACATTACTTACTCTACTTCTGCTTCAATTGTATTACCCGAACACCAATCAATGAAATCAAATAAGACCTAATGATTTCAAACAAAAATTCAAGAACAGAAGTGACGATAAAGAGAATTCAATGGCAAAGAAATGTCAAATTTTAGAAATCTAGGAGAAAAGGAAAAAAAAATTGACATGAGAAAGAGGGAGATAAAAGAAGAACATGAAAATAAAATTTTTGTGATAATTCTCTATTCCAAATTAAAAATAAATAAATAAAATAACTAAAAATAAATATGTATTTAAACTTAAAAAAATCTAAAACAAAATTAACTCATCTAAACACATATGAGGACTCAAACTCGTGACCTAAAGATAAACTAACACACCCAATACCACCGAACCAACATGCTTATTCTAACACTAAAATGCAATAATAACCTCAACAGTTTGCCCTACTCACAGAACCTAACTATAAACCTCAAAAATTTTAACCCCAAATTCCAGGGTGTTACACTCTTAAGTTGACCCAAGTACAAATAAGGACTAATTACAAACTTTTAAACAATTAGGGAAAAATCACAAAATAAGGGTCACACGGTCGTGTACCTAGACTGTGTTAAAAACTAAGATCGTGTAAGCCATAGTCACACAACCATGTAACTCACTAAGGTCGGGTGGACCTAAATGCAAAATCTTACAAACATTCACACAATTGTATAGCCAGGCCGTGTGAGAGACTATGATAGTGTTTAACCAAAACTACTCTAATCATAAAGAGCACAAGGCCGTGTCACTTGCTCATGTATGCCAAAATATGACTTATAATGCAAGTTATAATCAAACTGTAATGCCCCAAAAATCTTTAATATTTATTTTTGGTATGTTTGTGACATAAGTGTGTATCTGCTTCAGTGGTTAAGTGTTTTGGGAAGTGTCTGAGAGGTCCCAAGTTCAAGCCTTAGCTTGGGCAAAAATTTTGTTTTTATTAAATAAAACCCTATCTTTAGACAGTAGACTTATAAATAAATGTTGATAAAACATGTCAGAATGGGCCTGCTGGTCTAGTCGTTAAGTGGAGTACTAATGTTGCAAGAGGTCTGGAGTTCGATTCTCTGCGCAATCAAGGGGATTTATTTTTGTACTTGTGTCATGTAAGAGTTTGAGGTATAGTGGAATACTAAGTGGTTGAGGGATAGGGATATAGGAGCCAAATTTTGGGAGGATATTGTGGAGAGTTTTAAGGATTGTTTAGTGTTGGAACCGAATATAAATTACCCTTGGTACTCAAAATTTCGGCAGGGGTCATTTGGTTGGTGTTTTTGCTTTCTTTTTCTCTATTTTTGTTTTTCTGTTGAAGAAGGTTTCTCCAAATTTTCCTCTGCTGTCGATTTCTTCTTTTCTACCTCTTATCTCTACCATTTTGTTCTTTGGGGTCTTTTCAACCAAAGTTCAGTCTTTCTTTTTCTTCTTTTCCAAGACTCGTGATGTTAGTATCCCTCTTTTTTTTCCCTAGGTTGTTGATTTCTTTTTCTCTCATATCTCCTTAGCTGAATCTCTATTGATCCTTCTTATTCTGCCGAAGTGCTATTGTCCTCTCCGTTGTATTTTCCTCCTCTTTTCAAGCCTCTTTTTTGATAAACCAAGCCTTACCCTCATTGTCTCGGTGACCCGCGTTTGTGTTGGTAAGTTTGAAATCATTTGATTCTAGTTTTTTTGCAAGCATCCATTTGATGGGGGCTCGTTTCTGTATTAGGTGAAGCCTAAAAATCTAAGGTCAGACAATCGGTGTACTCATACTGCAGAATCGTGTGTTCCCTCTAAGGTAAGCGTGCCGTTGGTCTTTTTGAGAATGGCCCTTTTGTTGGTATAAGTTGTGTACCGTTTCAACTAATTAATTGGCTGACTAACTGGTTAATTTTAGGTGCGAGCTATGTCGAAGTGCGTTTTGGCTTTGGCGAAATAATGTATGTAACAGTACTCTATAAACGATATCGGTGGAATACCGAAAAGTGTGTAAATATTGTTCTACAATCGCGATTATGGAAATCAGAAAAAGCCAGAATAAGTGAACGTCGATGCTACACAGGCATGCGCTCGCCCGTATGGTAGACCATGTGACTAAACATGGGTGTGTGATCGACGAGGCCGGCCATGTGCGATTTCATGGGTTGGGCCGAACTAGGCTGTGTGGACCCCACACTAGCAAACCACATGGGCATGTGGAAATTATTGGGCCAGGCCATGCATTTCACACGTCCAAGGCCATTATGGGCCATGTGGACCACACGGGTGTAGGGGCCCACATGGGCTCATGGGGCCATTTTCACTGTTTGACTGCTAATGTTGCACGAGTTGCCCGAGTCGATTATAGACCTACTATTTGGTTGGTAAGCTTACTTAGACCCCTAATTGACTGAATGACTGTTATGCCGCTGTGTGATATTTATATATATGTACATGTAAGGCTATATTTTAGCATGCTATGTAAACTGTACTGAACACATACGTGACACTATGATATGACATGACATGATTGCATGATGCATTGCATGGGGATGGGTTGTTATTGATCGAAGGAAGTGTACTGAAAGGTTTGAGCCTAAATTACTGGCAGCCCAGCTGCATATCACTATATAGTGCCGCATTCGGTACTTTCTAGAGTGTAGGGATGGGTGGGTTGATTATATCCCCACATGGAGTGTAGGGTTGGATGGAGATAGAGTGTTGAGGCTAGATGGGTAGGACTTGTGTACTGTTTAAATCTGTTACTGTACTGATCATTGATACTGTAATGGGCCAGGGCCCAAACACGTGACTGTTTTGTACTGAGATGGGTTAAAGCCCAAACTGATATTGACACTGATACTGAACAGGTTTTGGGCCAACACTATGTTTATTTTCTGTCTGTTTGCTTATATGGGATTACACACTGAGTTTTTACAAACTCACCCTTCTGTTTTAACTATACAGGTAATACCCAGACATAGGCAAATCGGTGCAACGGAGGACTCAGCGGTGGCCACACGACCTATCTAATTCTATTTAGTATTTTATGATTTTGATTTAATTTTTGGGGTATTTTACTGTAATAATGGCCTCTTTGGATTTTTATTTTAATTTGGGATTTTGGTTGTTTTGATTTATAACTGCTAGCAGTAGGATAAGACACGAGTTTTCAAAAAGAAAAATGTTTTAGCAAAAATACCACGAATACACAACCTATTCAAAAGCTTCCGCCATAAACGACATTTTGAAAATTAATAACGTTTTTTTTAAAGTGATTAACTTTTCGAGGAGTCATGCTTTGAAAATGAACAACATGTTTTTAGATTCACCATTGAATAACACAAAGCAATTAAATAGAAACGAGGATTTCAACGACAACGTACTTTACGAAAAACACTTCAATGTGACATCACCAAATGCGACCATAACGTCTAGGCCGGGTTTGAGGTTTTCACAAACTCTCACATATAACATAAGTATGCAATTAACCATTCCTTAAACCTATTCAAAATCCACCAAAAGCATACCAAAATATATCATTTTTACTAATTCTAACCAATATGCCTCAAGGTACTATCACAAGCATAAATCAATACCAAAGTGTTTCCTATTACATACAAGTTTGAACATAGTTATACATGTATCATATGTTTCATCAAATGCCAAAATTTCTATCACATACCATTAACCACATACCAATATAACCACATATAACTTTTGACACCAAAAACCATTTCACATATCCTACATATAACCTCTAAAATCATCATAAAAATATAATGTCATAAACTCCAACAAAAATATCACCTATTGATCGTGTCAAACAGTTGAGTTTTAATATTTATAAAAGAGTGATCGAACTCAGATTGATCATGACAACAATAGAGGCAAGTGCACCTATCGAAGCAAGAGTATAGCTCGAGCAAGAATATCTTATCGAACCCAAGGGAACCTAAAAGTACTACTACTCACTTTCTTTCTATTATTTAGCCTAAAATATGGAGTGATTGGATTATTAAACTAACGAAATGCTTAGACTAAATGCAAAGACAAAAGATTGAATTGGAGAAAGACTTTAGGAAAACTCAGTTGATAAAGACGATACCCTTAGGAAGAATCCACCTATGACTTCACTTATTATTTATTCCCCAAACCATATGATTTCTTTACTTAGCTTGATCCGTGAGACTCCCTAACCTATATTAAACCCTCTCTCGAGGTGAAGAATGTCTAACCTTAGGTTAATTAGTGGAAATATCATTCTCTTATAATAACCCCCTAAGGAAGCAGTAAATCGATTAATAGATTTCCATATTAGGTTTCACCCTAATCCAGCAAAATCTTGTAACCCTATCTCTAGGCGCCCGATCAACTCCGCTCAATTATGCTAGATCTACTCTTGGCGTGGTCTATTCCTCCTCCACCTAAGCACATCGATTAAATTAAGCAACATAATTAAGAACAAACTAAGTACTTCTCATATAAATTTAGAAATCAAATAACAAAATCCATCATAGGTTTCATCCCCTTGTGTATCCGAGGGTTTAGTTCATAACTAAATCTGAAAACATCTCAAGAGTAAAGAATAAACAAAACATAAGAAATCCCTAAAACCCCCTGAAGGAATTGAAGGAGAGATTCTCCGTCTTGAATGGAGTTCCGACTTCTTGAGATGGATCAACTGGCTATTTTCATGTGATTCCCTAAAAAATGAAAGCTTCGGCAAAAGCCTCTGCTCAAAAGCTCTCTTTAATGTATGCCTTCAGTTGTTTATATAGGCTTTGGGATGCTATACTTAGCTCCTATGTATCTCCTTCAAGTAGAATTACTATTAAGGTGTTGGAGTAGACTTAGGAGTATGTTTCTTTGGCTTCAAGCATCCAAATCCAAGTGAAATTGCTCTCTCCCGTGGCAGGGGCACTGCCATGGCACACGCCCGTGTAAATTGTGTTTGGGCCATGTCTCGATTCTGTCGTTTTGGGCACGACCGTATGAGTCAGGATTCAGGCCGTGCTTCAGGTCTGTCGATTTGGGCACGGCCATGTAGATCACCAGGCACGTCCATGTGATCAATGGATGCTACACGGCCGTGTGTTACGTAGTTGAGGCCGTGCTCTAGGTAATTGGTGAGGCACAATCGTGTGAGCTTTGGGCCAGTCGTGTTGATTGCTTGCTAAAGCCCAATTACTGCTTTTAAGCTGTTTTATGTTCTTTTATCCTCGGTGCTTTCACGAGTATAAACATGAAAAGAAAGGATTAAAAGCACCTTTTTACATAAATCAAGGGCTAAATCATCCAAAAGCATACTAAATATGGGGTTAAAATATGTTACTTTTACGGTTTATCACCTATTCAATCATTCCACAACATATTCTAAGTTACCGAATACCTATGTTATTCCGTCACATACCAAACTCAATAACCACATTCAAAGTTACTGTTTCAAGCCATGATCAAACACATCAATATACCAACAAGTCCACATACTTGGTGCAATCACAAAACACACTTTACTTTTACAAAACACTTATATACAATTCAACTCCTATTACATGCCACATAACCGAAATAAACGTTAAAAATTCTACCAAAATGGTGGTTGGATAGTGTGATCTTCAAGATCATCCGATCGGTGAGTTTCGCAAAATGATAACTACAAGAAAACAAAAAACAAACTAGAATAAGCTTCAAATAAGTTTAGTAAGTTCATAGGTTCAAAACATATAACTTACCTTAAATCCCACAATTATAAAATTAATATACTTAACTAAACATTTTTTTCCCTATTACCACAATTCATGACATCAGGTGAGTTCATTGTATACATAATGAATAAAACATTCCATTTGATGTAATTCAATCTCAATTAAAGGTATATTATCAAGCCATTGCACATATGCACTTATACATCATATACCCATACCTTATCATATGATAACACATTTATCATTCATTATTATTATATAACCATATCGGTTTAGCCTGTTAAACCATTATGAACATATACGGATACACGATTATCCACCCAAAACACAACTGATTTCTCAAACAAGCTAAACCATCCAAGAACACTCTTGGGCATTGAGTGCTAAGCTCGTAGGCTAAATATCCCTCCAAAAACACGTCTGGACACTAAGTGCCAAGCCCGTAGGCTACAATCCTCCCCCAAAAATACACCTGAATCACTATGGATATAACTCGGCAACCTGCAACAAATGCTGGATTCTAGTACATTCAGTGAATATATATATCATCTGTCAACATCTCATCTCACATAAAACTTGTTCAGCGCAAATAACCTTATTGGCATACCAATTTTATCCTATCTCATGTTCATCCAGGCTCAATACATGTAATAGTACATTAAGTTCCAATTCAATCATTTTCTCACCTTTGCATCAATTTGCCACATTAAGTATACATTCAAACATTCTCAAAATGTACAATTCAACATAAACATTACAAAAATACATAGAACTATACCGTATGAACTTACCATGGAATAACAAGAATAGAAGAAGTGTCAGGGACTAATCTGTTATGAACTTACCAGTGAATAACAAGAATAGAAGAAGTGTCGGGACTAATCTGCTATTTTTCCTTTTTCTCGATTATCTACTGGTTGATTCGTTTCTTAATCTATATGGTAATTCATTTCAAATTATCAGTTCTAAATAACTTATAACATCTTATTTAATGCATATGACATCTTATTATCATTTTTCATAATTTCCCTAAATTTTTGTAGTTTATTCAATTTAGTCCCTAAAACTATAACAAGCTTATTTTTCACATTTAAGCCCCAAACCTTTAATCTAGCTTCAAATACATCCCTATACAGCTCCCAAACATCGATATTTATAAAGATTTCATGCCAATTTCAACATATTCTCATTTTAGTCCCTAAACTCAAAACTAACAAAAATCACTTTACAAAATAGTCCTATTTCATAACAAGGCTTCAAACTCAACCATTAACATCTAAAAAGCTTCAAAAAAAAAACAATGATAACTGTTCAAAACTTTGATAGTTTTATACAACGATCTCAAAACATAAAATTTATGAAAAATGACTTAAAACGAACTTACATGCAAGGAACCAAAGCTTTGGTGATTTTGAGCACTCTTCATTGGTGGTTTCAATCTAAAAATGATGAAATGAAGAAGATAATAGTTTTTGTTTCTATTGTTTATGTTTAGTAATTATTTAGTTACTAAATTGCCCTTGAAATAAATTCATAAGTTCTATCCAAAACATGCATAAATCGTCCACCATTATACAACTATGGCATAATTGTAACATCCCAAATTTGGGCCTAGTAGAATTGGGCCCATTGGGCCTTAAGCACGGAAGCATTTAAAATTTTTGAGAACTAGAGAATGGCTTTGTTTCAAGTTGAACTTATTCGGAAGGTGGTTTTGGAAAGTTACGGGGTTTCTAGGAAGTTTCGGGTTCAAGTTAGGCCATAGGAAAATTTTAGTGTTGAAGCACTTTAAGAAAAGAAGGTAAGTAGCATCAAGGCTTATGGAAATAAGTATGCATTTTGCTAGCACAAGGAGTCTATTGGTAAAGGTGGAAAGTGGCGTGTGGAGTGTACTAATGGTCTGAGGTTCGAATCCCATCTAGTACAATTATTTATTTATTTTTTTATGCTATTCATCCCTAAGTGTTGACCATGAATATATATATAAGGCAAGGTGGACTTTATAATTATGGAATGGTGGCTAGGGTTTATGGTAAGGAGGAAGATAAGGGAGAATGAAGGAAAGAATCATAAGAAAAAGGCAAGATAAGGGAACATGTTGGCCTTTTTCGTGGGTGATGTTTTGGAAAGATTTTTGTTGGTCATCATCCACCCTTTTGGCTAGAGTACACACGGTTTTGTTAGGGGGAAGGGAGAGCTGAATATCTCTTTTCTCTTGAGATCATTTCGTTAGTTTTGGTGTATGAGAGGTACACTTTTCTCTTTGACCAATTGTGACCTCTTTTCAAATTCATCTCCCTCTTTGCTTTGGCCGAAACTACCAAGGCACTTTTCCTCCATCCATTATTTTCTTTTGATCATTTCATCAACCTTTTCTCTTTTGTTAAAATTGACATTATCTTGTGATTAACCTTTCTTGTTTGATTCTCTCCATTGGCTAACCTATTACCACCCTATTTCTTCACCATTTCTTTTCCTTTCGTGTTGGACAATCTCTTCTTAATCGAATCGATAAGTGATCGTATATCCCTCCTTTAATTTCATTTTCTCTTTCTTCCAAGCTGAATATAGGTGAAGGAGGTGTATTGTTTGGGTGATTTTTACTCAAGCTGAATAAGGTGTGGCTAACATTTGTTCCTGTGTTAATCATTTCTAAGGACTCGAAGTACTTTACAGAGGGCTAATCGAACACCTATTCTTCGTAATAAGAGACTCAGATTGTTGGTAAGTGATATAGATTGTTAATCAATAGCAATACTTGGTTGAAGTTGTAAATTGGGCTTTGGACTAATTATTGACCGATTGTACCTTTAGGTGCCGTGGAGAGTATCGTGTTACGGATTTTGAATAAGGTGTGTAATCTCGTACCCTTCCGAATACATGTTTGAAATGGTGTGTAATCTCACATCTCTCTGAATATTTGTATGAAATGTTTTTTGATTCGGTCAAAAGATCGAAAAATCAAAAATCGGCATTTGTGATTACTCGAGCGTGCATATGTTCGTAGTGGTAATAGTATTTTGCAATGAAATAGTTTTTGGTTAGCAGTAGTGATGTGATTTCAAAAAATCATGAAAAATAGGAGAAAGGGAATTAGATAGTGAATACGATATTGAATTAAAGCTTACTATGTCTAGTTTTATATGAAAGAAACAAAGAATGAAGAGGAATTTTATATTCTGTGATATTTTAATTTTAGTGAGACTGGATCTGAATGACTTCGTGGTTCCCTGTTCTGTCTTGGAAAAATCATTAAAAATTGTACAAAGTGAATTATGAGTTATAATTTATATTTATAGATTCCTTAGTAAGATTATTTTCAATAGAAATAATTGAGAACAACATATGAAAATCGTACAGTGAGACATTTGGATTTAGGATAAGAGAGGTCAGAACTGTTGGTTAGTGAAACAAGGGAATCTTTAATGAATAAACTGTACTAAATGGCTAAGCCAAAAATTTTGGAAAAATTGTAGTAAGAAGATATATGAGTCAAGTTTCAAGGAAAATTTAAGGATCTAAATTTTGAGTTTCCTAACTCGAGTTATAGTTAATTTAGTCAGTATGACGCAGATGGATAGTTTCAATTTTTATGCCCCAAATTAGTAGTTAAGTTCGGGGTTGAGAAATTACAAAAATACCCTCGATGGGTAAAATTACATAAATACCTTTGGGTTGTGAAATTAGGAAAATGCCCCTATGGGCCAATTTACTGAAATGCCCCTATAGGTCGATTTGTTAAAATGCCCCTAGAGGCCAAATTACTAAAATACCCCTGGAGGGTAAGATTTATGTTTTACCTTATGGGTTGATTAGTATGATTGTGTGCATTCTATTTAACTGGTTATGATGGTAATTTAATTCATACATCATTTTTGATATATGCTTTGCATACATGATATTCTGCAAGGGATTGGGATTTTGATGATTGGAGGAAGTATACTCTGGTGGCTCTGCCACATTCTGTCTGGTGGCTATGCCACGTATATTCTGTTATTCTGGTGGCTTCGCCACAAATTCTGTGATTAGCAGCTTGTCTGCCTTATTGGTGTGTTTGGCGGGGTGGGTTGACTTGATCCCCACAGGTGTGATGGATGGTACGGGTGGTGTGTAGCGGATGGATTACTAGGATGGGTTGGGCTGCATACATTGCACATATATATATTCTGTTATGTAAATGGGTTTCGGCCCAAGATTATGCTACATGGGCTCCGGCCCAAGTTATTGCTAAATGGGTTCAGACCCAGTGGATGACGGTAAGGAGATTACGCACTGAGTTCTTGTAACTCACCCTCCTTTCTTTCTTAATCCTTGTAGGTAATGTACCATGATGTGGACTTGGGCCCATGGATGGCTCGATGGAGGCCATACTTCAGAAATAAATGTTTCAAACTTTAGTAAATTACTTTTCTGCTCTATTTCGTTATTTTTACAATTTGGGTTTTTATGTTGTAATAAAGCCTCAAAAATATTTTAACTTTCGCTTTATGTTTGACATACTTATTATTTTGTTTAAATTGCTTTAAATGGAATTTTTCTAAAAAATTAAATGAAGGTTTTCTAAAATAGACTAACAAATGGATTTCATAACAAACTTCTACGAATATTTATAACTCGGAAATTTTCTTTCGAAATATCAACGATATTTTCAAAAGTCATAGTTTATAAAATCTCAAGTTCAATTTATCGATTTATCAATCAATCTTCGAGGTTAGTAGTATTTCATCAAATATTTCAAATCAAACTTGTTTTCTTGATTAAAATAAATAAATACCTATTGTGTACGAATAAAAATGATTTCACATGTTTTCCTCATGTGACATGTCAGATGCGGTCATAACGCATGGGCCGAGTTTGGGGTGTTACAAAAATTTCTAAATAAAACCATTTAATTATACTTTTAAACTCATTTAGAACATATAAATTAATAACGATTAAATTTTTTAGGTTTTATGATTTAGTCTTTATACTCTAATTAACCATCCAAGCACTAAAATTACTAAACTAGAATTCAATATAACTCTATTATAGACTCGTAAATATTATTTAATAATATTTACTGTCTTGATTTTTAAAAAATGGGGTTTCAAAACCATCATTTTCGATACCACTGAAAATAGGATGTTAAATGTTGGGTAAGAATTGAAATCTTATGGAGATTTGAAGATTTGTTATTTATTCAATGTGCAAGAACTACTTCGGTTTATTGAATGAGGCATTGGGTGCCAAATACATCAATGAGCACTGGGCGCAATTGAATTACTTCAGTTTATCCGATGAGGTACTGGGGGTCAAATACATCGATGAGCATTGGGCACAATTGAATTACTTGTAACACCCAAAACTCGGCCCATACGTCATGATCGGATCTGGTATTCTATGGGTTGAATGTTGAAAACTTTGCTTTAAAGGGGTTTTGAAAATCTTAGTTTATTTTAATCGACTAATTATTAGTTGTGACATTTTTGAAAGGAACCTTAACATTCGCGTTGAATGTACTTGAAAAGCCCATTTTCATTTTACTTATAATTAAGACTTTGAAAACATAAGCTTATAAATTGTAACATAAAAAAAATATAGATCGATAACCTAAGTTATGGAGGCCTTATTAAAAAAATAATCCTAGAATTATAACTCAATGAAAAATAAAAAATAGTCTATGAAAATAAAAGACTTGATGGCCCCTCGAGTCCGCTTCGGCTCTCATGTCCACGATCTACTGCTCATCTAAAAAGTTGGGAAAAATAAAAGGGTGAGTCACCAAGACTCAGTGTGCAAATCTCGAAAAACATAAAAGCCTTGAGGCCCACAAACACATTATGGTCCTCGGCCCATACACAATGGCAACAGATTATTTTCATGCAACATGGCCCATCCCAAACCTAAAAGTCCACCCTCTACACACCTCCGTACCAACCATCACACCGTGGGGATTTCTACAATCAACCCTCCATCCGCTACACACCATATCAACAGCTGTGCTGCCTGTCATAAAGACCGATCACTATGTGACCTATGTGGCAAAGCCACCGATCGCTATGCGACCTTAATAATATATCGACAGCCGTGCTTAAAACACCCCAAACCCGGCCTACAAACCCCGACCGGATTTGGCATGCTCCTTGAGAAAAACTCGTTTTTCTTATGTTGGAAAACATGTTGATTTCGAAGAAAAATAAATTTGAAATATGTTCTTGTTGAAAACCGTGTTGTGATTTAAGGTTGTATCTTATTAAAACGTTATCTTTATGATTTTAGAAAATTTATAAATCAAAAGAAGAACCGAATTTAGAACTTATTATTAAGTTGAAAACCATAGGTATTTAGGTGTCAAAACAATTTAATTCGGTTATTGAAAATATTTAATTATTTAGTTGAAGTTGATCATAGTAGGATAAAAATTAAAAAAAAAAACGTATAAATAGCACAGCTAATGGTGGCCTTTTTACAAAAACATAACCCAAAATAACTCCCAAAATAATAAATGAAAACGTAGTAGGTTTAATTAAAAGGAAAACTGAAATACTGAGTTGAGCAATGGCCACCACGTAGTCCTCGCTGACCCGATCCATCATGCTAAGCGTCACCTGAAAAGATATCCCACGAGGGGTGAGTTAACAGACTCAATGTGTAACAGTACACTAAAAGCCCAATTGATTATAGCCTTAGCGATAACATTTTGGCAAAACCCATTCTAATCACATATAGCCATAAGCCCATAACATAGCAAATCAAATAATCAACAGATTAAATCATATGTACATATAAAATGAAATGCAATCCCGAGCCCACCTAGATATCCATCCGCTACACACCACCTGTACCTGCCAATCACACCGTAGGGATTACTAAATCGACCCTCCATCCGCTACACACCATCAAAGGCAGTCGCTGCAATCAACTGCACATCGCCCTTATAAATTGTGGCATGGCCACCAGATAATTGTGACAAAGTCACCGGAATCATAATATGTGACCGAAGTCACCGAATAATATTATTGTGATCGAAATCACCGGATAATGTGGTAAAAACCACCGGAACACTTCCCCTTTATCAAAATCACCCATATGCCCATGCACATACATATTATTCAGATTTTATGCAATATACCCCCAAAATCATAATGGAATCATACACATTTCATATCCATGCTTATAGCATTATTAACGAAGTATTAGGGGGTTAACGTACCTGAATATCATGTACCACTGAATGGTACCCGCAACCATTATCAAACATATTTCTTATTAACACATGCAAATATTAATACTATCAATTTATTGGAAATTTAGTGTAGGGCTACACACCTGATAACAGTGATTACGATACTATCGAAACCAACGCTCTCGCTAGCAAGAATAACAATGAAATGCTTATCCCTATTGAACTGTCCCTAAAAGATTATAGTCAGAATCGGCCAACCTTAAAAGACAATATGGCCTTGACTGAATATTAAAACCCCCTTACCTTGATTGACTAGATCCCGAAAATGTCACTTGTCCTTGGAGATGTCGAAATCCTTACATAGTCTATGTTAGATTCGATTCTAACTTTTAATAAACCAAAATACATGGCCTTCGGCCTAAAATTACACTTGCTTACCTTGTATATTTAAATCCCGAATGATCTCCCCTTAATCGTCGGCTACAAAAGAATCTCGAAATCCTTCTTCAAGGTTTCAGCCAAAGAGAATATATATATAGATTAGATCCCTAGATTTCGGCTAAACCAAAAGAAAAAGAAAAAAAAATCGAATGACAGTTAACCCTTACCCCTAACGTTGAGATCGATTTCACCCTTGCTTGAAACCACAAAGAGATTCAGCTACAATAGTGAAGTGATCGACTTTGAAGGAGAAATAGGGGAAGAAATTGACTAAATGTTGATAGGTTTTGGCTTGAGGTTTAATGAACAATCGGCTAAGACTTACTTGTGCTTTTGACTTTTGATGGATTGTGAAAAGAAGAAGAGAAGGAATTGAAGTTTGATGAGATTCGACTTTTGTGTCTAAAGGGAGATTCGACCTTAACAAATAAGAAGAAAAGAGATGAAGTTTAGAGAGATTCGGCAATGGTGAACTTTTGAAAGAGAGAGATTCGGCCTAAGCAAAATAAAGAGAAAAGAAGAAAAGATGGTAGATTCGGCTTACTCTAAAAAAAGTAAGAAAAGAAAAGAAACAAATGGCCCTTATGCTCTTTTAAAGTTTCGGCCAAGGTGCACAAGTGAGAAGATTGGTAAATTTTGGTGTGGTTCAATTATGAAAGAAAAAGGTGAGAGTTTAGGAGAGAATGAGGTTGGAAATCGGCAAAAGAAAGTGACCAAAATGGCTCTTGATGGCCTTAAGCTTTCGGCACCACACTACAGAAAGAAGAAGAAACCCAAAAAAAAATTAAACACCTAAACCTCTTAAGAAAATTTCGGCTACTCCCCTCTACCCACATGACCGAAATGGTCATCAAAGAAATCCCTTGGCCAGTCAACTCTCAAGCTACTAATTTTTCCAAAACTAACCACCAAAATTCGGCTCCCCCCTTTTGTCCATAATGCCGTCCAAGTTCATAGTGGCCATGAAATAATTTCCAAAACATCCACCTTGATACATGCCTTGTAATCCTCTACTTTCCCAAAGTTTAAGAAATTCTATCCCCAAGATCAAGCAATTCTATCCCTTATTTCATGCTTACCATAACCTTAAGTCTTCTTGCCATAAAAAAAATAGTCCATCTTATCCATAATTAAAGTTTGACCGACACATGCCATACAAGTGCAAAAATAAAAGTCACCTTAATGCCATCCATGGGATTCGAACCTAAGCCCCCCTTTCACTGCTTGTGGCGTCACTTTCCAAGGCCCTAAGTGGTGCCTCCCTTGCCATATTGCCAACTGGTCACTTGTGTCTAAATCCTCCAACAAATTTTCTTAAGGCCTATCTTGCCTAGCTCCCTTTTAAGAATTAAAAATCTAATATTTTTCTACGGCATTCTCCTACATTCTAAAGTTCCCGAAGTCCCCAAAACACATACAAACAGCACACAACATGCCATTACACACATTCAAGTGAAAATGCATAACCTATAAATCCCGGATATTATAGTTCTACCCTCCTAAAAATAATTTCGACCTCAAAATTACCTGACTAGAATAGGTGAGGGTATTACTATCGCATTGCTTCCTCCGGCTCCCACGAAGCTTCTTCCGATCCATGGTTACGCCATAACACTTTGACGAGAGGAACTGACTTCCTCCGCAACACCTTCATATCCCGTTCCAAAATCTGAATCGGCTCTTCCTCGTAAGACAAATTTGATCTTAGTTCCACCTCCTCAACTGGCACTGCAAGAGATGGATCCGACCAGTAACGATGTAGCATCGAAACATGGTACACATCGTGCATCTGCTTCACTCCGAAGGCAACTCTAACTGATATGCCACTGGTCCAACCCGCTTCAAAACCAGATAAGGTCCTATAAACCCGATAAGGTCCTATAAACCTGGGACTTAACTTTCCCTTGCGACCAAATCTCATTACCTTCTTCCATGGTGACACTTTAAGAAATACTTGACCTGCCACAACAAACTCTATTTCCTTTCGCTTAAGATCTGCGTACGACTTTTGCCTGTCAGATGCTTCCTTTAACTGAGCCCGAATTACCTTAACCTTTTCTTCAGATTTCGCCACAATCTCTGGACCCAAAACATGACGTTCCCCCAATTCTGTCCAACACGTAGGAGTGCGACACTTTCGTCCATACAACGCTTCATACGGTGCCATCCGAATACTTGCTTGGTAACTGTTGTTGTATACAAACTCAGCTAAAGGCAAAAACTCTTCCTAGCTTCCTCTGAAATCTATCACACATCCCCTTAACATATCTTCTAACACTTGGATTACTCGCTCAGACTGGCCGTCTGACTATGGATGAAATGCCGTACTGAAGTCTAACCTGGTGCCCAAAGCCTGATGTAATGCTTTCCAAAACTGAGACGTAAACCTCGGATCCCGATCCGAAATAATCGACACCGGCACTCTGTGTAACCTTACAATCTCTGCCACATACAACTTCGCCAACTTCTACAAGAAATAATAAACTCCTGCACTGGTATGAAATGTGCAGACTTCATCAATCGATCCACTATCACCCATACTGAGTCTTTCTTAGTAGGCTAAGGGGAAGCCCACTAACAAAGTCCATGGTGATTCGCTCCCACTTCCAATCGTGGAATCTTTATCTATCAAGCAACCCCGACCGGTACTTGATGTTTAGCCTTGACTTGTTGACACGTTAAGCACTTCCCTACAAATTCTGTAACTTTCCGCTTAAGACCAGGCCACCAAAACTGATCCCATAAATCTTGATACAACTTACTACCTCCAGGATGCATCGCATAAGGGCTACTATTCTATTCCTGAAGAATTCTCCGCCTAAGTTCTGCATCCTTCGGCATACAGACCTTACCTTTGAAACACAACACTCCATCACTATTAACACCATAATCTTCCAACTTCCCACTCTGCACTTGCAGTAGCTTAGCACTTAGATCATCGCTCACCAACTGCCTTTCTTTCACCGACTCAACCACGTCGGCTTTACTTGTAATTTCGCCAGCAAGCTTCCGTCGTCATAAAGACTAAGATGTACAAACATCGCCCTCAAATCTGACACTACTTTCCGACTTAAGGCGTCTGCCACTACATTCGCCTTGCCCGAGAGATACTCTATAGAACAATCGTAGTCTTTCAACAACTCCACCCACCTTCGCTGTCTCAGATTCAGCTCCTTCTGAGTCAGCAGATACTTAAGACTCTTGTGATCCGTATAGATTACTGACTTTTCTCCATATGGATAATGCCTCCATACTTAAGAGCAAAGACCACCACTGCCAACTCCAAGTCGTGCATTGGATAGTTAACCTCATGTGGCCTTAATTGCCGAAATGCATAAGCAACTACCTTCCCGTCTTGCATCAGAACACATCCTAATCATGTGTGAGAAGTATCACAATATACCACAAAATCCTTCCCTGTCTCAGGCTGAATCAGAATCGGAGCTTCAGTCAAAACCCTCTTAAGCTTCTCAAAGCTCTCTTGCTACTTATCTGCCCATACGAAAGGTACCTCCTTTCTCAACAACTTCGTCAAAGGTGCAGCTAACGATGAAAATCCTTTGACGAATCTTCTGTAGTAGCCTGCTAATCCCAAGAAACTGCGAACCTCAGCTACAAACTTAGGTGGTTTCCAATCTAATACTGCCTCAATCTTCCGAGGATCCACCCTTATCCCTTCTGCAGACACCACATGCCCTAAGAACGCAACTTCCTTCAGCCACAATTCACACTTGCTGAATTTGGCATAAAGCTTCTTCTCCCTTAACATTTGCAACACTATCCGAAGATGCTCATCATGCTCTACCTCAGACTTGGAATACACTAGGATGTCGTCTATAAACACAACGACAAACTGATCCAAGTAGGGTTGGAAAACCCGATTCATCATATCAATGAACATAGTTGGGGCGTTCGTCAATCCGAACGGCATTACTAAGAACTCATAATGCCCGTATCTTGTTCGGAAAGCTGTCTTATGGATATCCGCTTCCTTCACCTTAAGCTGATGATATCCCGACCGTAGATCTATCTTTGAGAATACCACAGCTCCCTTAAGCTGATCGAACAAGTCATCGATCCTCGGTAGAGGGTACTTGTTCTTGATGGTCAGCTTATTCATATGCCGGTAATCTATACACATCTGCATCATTCCATCTTTCTTCTTCACGAATAGGACCGGTGCTCCCCATGGAGACACACTAGGTCGGATAAACCCACGATCAAGCAACTCCTGGATTTGAGCCTTGAGCTCACCCAACTCCTTTGGTGCCATTCTATACGGAGCGATAGAAACTGGCGCCATTCCAGGCAACAAGTCAATCCCAAATTCCACCTCATGATCCGGAGGCAATCCTGGAAGTTCTTCTGGGAAGACATCCACGAATTCTCTTACAATCCTGACCTCTTCAACAGTTGCTTCCTTAACCTCTAAGGCACTAACCAACATCAAAAAAGCTACACATCCCTTTCTTACCATTTTCTCTGCCTTAAGGGTAGATACCACATTTGACAAGTAATTTTGTCTCTCGCCCATCACCACAACTTCATTGTCGTCAGAGGTTTTCAATGACAATCGCTTAGCAGCACAATCTACATTCGCACGATACTTCACTAACCAGTCCATGCCTAAAATTAGATCAAATTCCCCGAATGGCAACTCCATTAAGTCAGCCAAAAACTGCGTCCCTTGCACTTCTAAAGGCACTTCCTTAAAGAGCTTATCTACTACTACAGTCTGCCCTAAAGGACTAAGTACGGTCATCTTCCTAGGTACAGTTTCAAAGTTCACATACAGAGTTCCAGATACTTCACTAGTGATGTATGAATGAGTTGACCCTATATCTATCAAAGCAATAAAGGGTTACCTGTAAATAAGGAACGCACTGCTATGACATCGTGCATCGCTATCCTCCTCCGATTTAATCGCATATTCCAGACTGGCCGTCTAGCCTCGATGCTACCACTACCTCTCGCCGGGGTCTCGCGACCTCTACCGTAACCATTACCTCGCCATTGAACCACGACCCTCAACGGCCATCGCCCACCTCGCGCCACCGATTAAAACCCCGACGACTTTGGCGGTTCCTATCTCAGATCCATCGGACAATCCTTAATCATATGATCCTTGGACCCACACTTAAAACATCCCCCTGTCTTTTTCCAACATTCTCCCGGGTGCATCTTTCTACACTGAGCACAAGTACGGTACTGTCCTCCCATAGTACCTGCTGACTTCGTGGCCCATCAACTCTAGGTCTCTTATGAAAATTCCCGGATGACCCTGAAGACCCAAAGCTCCTCTTATTCTTATTCTGACCTCTGTCCGGTTCTGTCTCTCAGTTTGCTTAACTTCTTCAGCTATCCATGCCCTATCCACTAAGACTGCAAAGTCTCTTTCCCGGTGCGGAGCAATCAACACTCGCAACTCATCTCTCAGTCCATCCTCGAATCTGACACACCGCTCATAATCAGTAGCTACTATCCCTCTGGCATACCGACTAAGCCGCAAAAACTCCGCTTCATACTCAGCTACCGACTTATTTTCTTGCACTAAATTCAGAAACGCCTTTCTCTGAGAGTCGATGTAGCTAGCTCCAACGTATGTCCCTTTAAACTTAACCTTAAAATACCCCCAATCCACTCGTTCTGTAGGGATACTCTCCTTAAAATACCCCCTTATGGTTTTTTAAAGTTTCGGCCAAGGTGTACAAGTGAGAAGATTGGTAAATTTTGGTGTGGTTCGATTATGAAAAAAAAGGTGAAAGTTTAAGAGAGAACGAGGTTGGAAATCGGCAAAAGAAAGTGACCAAAATGGCTCTTGATGGCCTTAAGCTTTCGGCACCACACTACAGAAAGAAGAAGAAACCCAAAAAAAAATTAAACACCTAAACCTCTTAAGAAAATTTCGGCTACTCCCCTCTACCCACATGACCGAAATGGTCATCAAAGAAATCTCTTGGCCGGTCAACTCTCAAGCTGCTAATTTTTCCAAAACTAACCACCAAATTTGGCTCCCCCTTTTGTCCATAATGCCGTCCAAGTTCATGGTCAAAATGGCCATGAAATAATTTCCAAAACATCCACCTTGATACATGCCTTGTAATCCTCTACTTTCCCAAAGTTTAAGAAATTCTATCCCCAAGATCAAGCAATTCTATCCCTTATTTCATGCTTACCATAACCTTAAGTCTTCTTGCCATAAAAAAAATTAGTCCATCTTATCCATAATTAAAGTTTGACCGATACATGCCATACAAGTGCAAAAATAAAAGTCACCTTAATGCCATCCATGGGATTCGAACCTAAGCCCCCCCTTTCACTGCTTGTGGCGTCACTTTTCAAAGCCATAAGTGGCGCCTCCCTTGCCATTTTGCCAACTGGTTACTTGTGTCTAAATCCTCCAACAAATTTTCTTAAGGCCTATCTTGCCTAGCTCCCTTTTAAGAATTAAAAATCTAATATTTTTCTAAGGCATTCTCCTACATTCTAAAGTTCCCGAAGTCCCCAAAACACATACAAACAGCACACAACATGCCATTACACACATTCAAGTGAAAATGCATAACCCCTAAATCCCAGATATTACAGTGCTGCCTGTCATAAAGACCGATCACCATGTGACCTATATGGCAAAGCCACCAATCGCTATGCGACCTTCTTCCCCTTCATCATATCAATCCCATCCCATGCATGCATACATACAAGAATCAAATCATTATACTATCTAAAAAGATCACATACTTTCACATACTTGATACACATAGAGAAGTTTCTATGATCACGTACCTTGCATCCCTTGCCTACCCTTTTTGGGTAACACGACTGCTCATACTGACCTATTTCGACTTTTAGCCCATAACATATACATAGTACAGTTTAACTATTGTGATAGAGATCTACACACGACACCGATAGGACAGATTTTCTATGTCGACACTATCGTAAACCGATCGACGGCTAACTGCCTAAGGTTTTGTTCAAGTGGTCCACAACCGGTGGCTAATCCTGCATCACGACACCGCAGATTTCTTGAACTTTGGGGCTGGGACTACAGATCCAACCCCTTCCTTCGATTTGCTGACATTCGAGTCCATGAATGACCTTAGTCAGAGGATACTATAATGATTACTTAACAAGGCATTAGGTTAAGGCACAATAAGGAAAAGAAACTGATTGAACACTTAGGGAGAATCGAAACCCTTACCTTTAAATCCAGAAAAAGTAATGTGGTTCGAAGGCTAAGAAGATTTCTATATTAGAAACCTAGGCGATTAGATCTCCTTCAAATCCCAGAATGCTGCCCAAAAAGAACACGAGATTAGTGAAAACGTCAAACTGAAGATGGCCTAACAACCAACTAGCCATTCGGCTATGGTCTCAAAAACCAGAAGAGAAGAAAAAGAACAGAAGAACTCGGCACTTACCTTAACACAGAGAATTCGGCAACTCCTAGGGAATTTTGGCTTTTGAGAACATCAGAAAGAAAATATGATCTCAAGAGATCTATGAAGATTCGGCTTTGATGAAGAAATCGGCAAAGAGAAAAGAATAGACAAGGGTATTCGGCTATGGAGATGAAAGCATAGAAAATAATGGAATTTCGGCTTTTGCATAAAAGTGGAGATGAGAGAATAAGATTAGGGGTTTCAGCTTTTTCAATATCAATCGGCTATGGTATGAAAGTGGAGAGGAAAATAGAGTTAGGAGTTTTCAGTTTAGGTAGAAAAGGAGAAGAAGAACCCTTAGTTGCCAAAATTAGGAGGAGAAGAGAAGAAGCAAAAGAAAATCAAAAAGCTATGCTTCAAGAAAATAATGAGAATTCGGCCCTATCTAGCTGTTTTCCCCCTTTGCACTCAGTGTTGGAATTTCGGCCACCACTGTGACCAGCAGATAAATCCTAAATTTCCTCCCTCATCTTTTTCTGCCACTCATCCTTAGTGTCATGGATAACACCACCTCTTCCTTCCTTTATCCACACATTATCATCATTAAAAATTCCTAATTTCAAGCATCATTGTCGTCCCCCTCTACCCATCTAATTGTCAAAAATTAACTAGATTAAATTAAAAAGAATTGGGCTTAATGCAACTTGATTTTGGGCCTCCTCAGCTGACGCCACTTCTCTGCTCTCACTAAGTGAAGCCACTTTGCCACTGGGCCACAAGCCCATTTTGCATTTTAAAACACAGATAACCTCTTTTAAGCCCTAACTTATCAGGCTTTCCACTAGAGTGTCCAAATAGAAAATTTGATTAAGGCCTCGGCCCAACTTTGAGCCCACTCTGGACCCTTAAAACATTCTAACAAGCATAGTAAGCACAACCACACACATAGAACACATAGGCGCATTAATTCAGGATGTTACAGTTCTACCCCCTTAAAGAAATTTCGGCCTCAAAATTACCTGATCAGAATAGATGTGGGTATTGCTGCTGCATCGCTTCCTCGGACTCCCAAGTAGCCTCCTCAGAACCGTGATTCCGCCATAGAACTTTAACCAACAGAACCGTTTTCCTTCGCAACACTTTGACATCATGATCTAGGATTTCCAGTGGTTCCTTTTCAAAGGATAAATCGGGTCTTACTTTGATTTCCTCCACAAGAACCACATGAGACGGATCTAAACGATATCGTCTCAACATAGAAACGTAGAATACATTGTGAATCTGGCTTAGCTCAAAAGGTAGCTCTAGCTGATAAGCTACTGGCCCTACTCTTTTCAACACTCGATAAGGTCCGATAAATCTGGGACTTAATTTACCCTTCCGTCCAAACCTCAGCACTTTCTTCCATGGCGACACCTTCAAGAACACCTTGTCACCTACTGCAAACTCTATGTCCTTACGCTTCAAGTCTGCATAGGACTTCTGTCAGTCCGACACTTCCTTTAGTCGAGCTCGAATTAACTCAACCTTCTCCTCTGTCTCGATAACCAACTCTGGACCTAAAATCTGACGTTCCCCTAATTCCATCCAACAGGTAGGAGTACGACACTTTCGCCCGTACAACACTTCATAGGGCACCATTTGAATACTAGACTGGTAGCTGTTGTTGTAAGCAAACTCTGCCAACGGTAAAAACTCTTCCCAACTACCTCCGAAATCAATGACACATCCCCTTAACATGTCCTCCAAGATCTGAATTACCCGCTCAGATTGTCCATCTGTCGAAGGATAAAACGCTATACTAAAATCCAACTTCGTACCCAATGCTTGATGCAAAGCCTTCCAGAATCGCGACGTGAACCTCGGATCCCTATCCGATATGATTGATACTGGTACCCCATGCAACCTCACTACCTCCGATATATATAACCTAGCCGACCGCAGAGAGTAATCGACCGTCTGCGGATGAAATGAGCAGATTTCGTCAAGCGATCAATAATCACCCAGACTGAATCTTTCTTAGTAGGCGTGAGGGGTAGCCCACTGACAAAGTCCATTATGATTCTTTCCCACTTCCATTATGGAATCTTTACTGGCTGCAATAACCCTGATGGTAACTGATGTTCCGCTTTTGCCTGCTGACAGGTCAAACACTTGCTCTCCAATTCAGTTCCCTTTCGCTTCAAGCCTAGCCACCAAAACTGATCCCGTAAATCTCGATACATCTTACTCCCTTCGGGGTGCATAGCGTATGAACTTCCATGCGCTTCTTGCAAAATCCTATGCCTCAATTCCGGATCTTTTGGCATGCAAACTCTCCCTTGAAAACATAACAGTCCTTTCTCATTCATACTGAAGTCCGTCGATCCATCACTTGATCCTACATGAAACTTCTCCTTTAGCAACTCATCGGTCTGCTGCTTCTCCCTAACCTGACTGACCCAAGAGGGTTTCACTTAAAGTTCAGCCAATAAGCTCCCATCATCATACAAACTAGGGTGAGTAAATATTGCCCTCAAGTCAGAGATTACTTTACGACTTATGGTATCCGTCACCACATTAGCTTCACCCGGATAGTACTCGATTTAGCAATCATAATCCTTTAACAACTCGATCCACCTCCTCTGCCTTAAATTCAACTCCTTTGGGTCAAAAGGTATTTTAGGCTTTTATAATCTATATAAATAACAGATTTCTCCCCGTACAGATAATGTCTCCAAATCTTTAAAGCAAAAATCACCGCCGCCAACTCCAAATCATGGGTGGGATAATTTACTTCGTGCGGTCTTAACTGCCAAGATGCATACGTAACAACCTTTCCATCTTGCATCAACACGCATCCTAGTCCCGTGTGTGACGCATCACAGTAAATTTTGAATTCCTTCCCAGCCTCCGATTGAATCAATACTGGAGCCTCCGTCAAAATCTTTTTCAACTTCTCAAAACTCTCCTACTACTTACTAGACCAAGTAAACGAAACTCCTTTCCGTAATAACTTATTCAATGGTGCCGCAGTTGAAGAAAATCCTTCAACAAACCTTCGATAGTACCCAGTCAGACCAAGAAAACTCTGAATTTTCGCCACAGACCTAGGCGGCTTCTAATCCAACACCGCTTCAATTTTTTGAGGGTCAACCCTAATCCCCTCTGCTGACACAATGTGGCCTAGAAATAACTTCACTTAGCCAAAATTCGCACTTACTGAATTTGGCATATAACTACTTCTCCCTCAGAATCTGCAAAACCTCTCGCAGATGTGAATCATGCTCCTCTTCCGATCATGAGTAAACCAAGATATCATCTATAAATACCATGACAAACTGATCCAAGTTGGGTTGAAACACTCGGTTCATCAAATCCATAAACGCCATTGGCAAGGCCACCAACCCAAATGGCATTACCAAAATTAATAATGGCCATAACGGGTCCCGAAGTCGTCTTATGAATATCCAATTCTTTGACCTTAAGCTGATGGTATCCTGATCTCAAATCTATCTTTGAGAACACTGACGCCCCTTTCAGTTGATCGAACAAGTCATCAATCCTTGGCAACGGATACTTGTTCTTGATAGTCAACTTGTTCAGCTGACGGTAGTCAATGCACATATGCATTGATCCATCCTTCTTCTTAACAAATAATACCGATGCTCCCCAAGGTGACACACTTGGTAAAATAAATCCTTTATCTAACAACTCTTGTATTTGTGCTTTCAACTCTACCAACTCCACTTCACGATCCGGAGGTAATCCCGAAAGCTCTTCTGGGAAAACATTAGGAAATTCCTTCACTGTCCTAATGTCCCCAACAGTTAGGTCATTGGCTTCCAGAGCCTGAACAAATATTAATACCGCCTTACATCCTTTTCTCACCATCCTTTTTGCTCTTAGGGCAGTCACTACATTCGATAGACAGTTCCCCCTTTCTCCTATCACCAACACTTCACCACCCTCGGGGGTTTTCAACACCATACACTTGGCTGCACAACCTAAATTAGCTTGATACTTCACCTGCCAGTCCATGCCTAATATTAAGTCGAACTCTCTGAACGGTAATTCCATCAGATCTGTCCAGAAAACTATTCCCTGAACTTCTAAGGGTACTTCCCGATAGAGTTTATCTACTACCACATATTGTCCTAATGGGCTAATTATAGTCATCGCCCTAGGGGTAATCTCGAAATCTAAACTTAAAGTTCCAGACACACTACTAGAAACATATGAATGTGTCGACCCAATGTCAATCAATACAGTGTAAGGCAAACAAAATATTAAAAACGTACTGGTTATAACATTCGGCGCATCAGCCTCCTCACGACGTTTGGCAACATAGACTAACCCCGACTATGTCGCCTCAGTGTTTTTTGCCCCTCGGCCTGGTGCTCCATGGCCCCGACTGAAACCGTTACCACCTCTAGCTGGACCACGACCCTCTGCAGGGTGCCGACCTCCCTACACCGGCCGAGCATTTCGCCTTGTGGGTCCTACATCACCCGTGGTCAGGATGCCTCTAACTGATGGTCCAAAGGTCCACACTTAAAACACTTTCTACTGCCTGCCCAACACTCACCTACATGGAATTTACCATAGTGAACACACCTCCGTGTCTGGTTAGTAGCAGGTCTCTCCACCCGATTCGGCCCATCCGACCTAGGTCTTTTCTGAGTACGCCCAGCTGCTCCTGACGATCCAAAATTCCTCTTACTTCCACTTCTATCTTTATCCCGATTCAGCTTTTTCGTTCGCTTTACCTCCTCAGCTATCTTAGCCTTCTCCACAAGCACAGTAAATTCCCTCTCCCGCTTTGGAGCTATCAAAACACGTAAATCATCCTTCAGGCCATCTTTAAATCGAACACACCGTTCATGTTTTGTGGCCACTATCGCTCGAACATAATGGCTCAAGCGTAAGAATTTCGCTTCATACGCCGCCACCGACCTACTTCCCTGAACCAGATTCAAGAATGCTCTACGCTGGGCATCCACATAACTCGTTCAAATGTACTTACTCTGGAACGCCATTCTGAAGTAATCCCAGGTGATATGGTCAGCCATTGTACCATCCTTAACCATAAGCCACCATTGATAAGCTTCGTCCCGGAGAAGGAACACTACTCCTTTCAGCTTCTCTTCTTCCATGAAATCCAGATCATCCATTATGGGTTCGACCGCCTCCAACCAATACTCAACTGTACTCGGGGCTATCCTAGAAATTCCCCTAAACACTTCTGCCCTATTAGCTCTAAGTCATTCCGACACAGATTTTTGGGCTCCTGTGCCCATGCCTGCCCCAGTAACCCTCTCTAACACCCTCAACATCGCCTGAGAGACCGCATCATCACCGGTCGTCTGATCCTAAAATTTTGCCTCCACAGCTGGTGGCACTGGTACCTCATTCCCCATCTCGTGACTAGACCCTACCGATTCTGACACAGCAATCCTACCTCTACCTCGGCCACGTACACCACATCTTCTAGTGCTCATTCTACCGATTCACGTTTATCTGATTAGGAATTTTTTGAATTATTAATTTCTTCAACTGATTAATAACCAACAATCTTATAGAAAGTAGTTTTAGCAGTAGTTCTTTCGAATTCAAACTCTATCTACAAGGTTCAGTTCTCAGGTTTGTATTTTCTAGCTCTAGAATCCTCATACATTCAACCATCACACATCAACATACAAGTAGCATCCATGAACTCACATTCATCACATAAGGGTATTTTTATCATTCCACTACCCAGGGGTATTTTTATAATTTTATCCTACATGGGTATTTTTATAATTTTCCAAAATAGGGTATCTTGGTGATTTTACAAAATAGGGGTATTTTGGTAATTTTACAATTTGAGGGTATTTCGGTAATTTTTTTAACCAGGGGTATTTCGATAATTTTTACAAATTTTGGTAATTTTTACAAATCCAGGGTATTTTGAAAATTTTACAAAACTAGGGATATAAGTAATTTTACAAAAATAGGGTGGTTGGTCCCTTTCGGGTTTTAGTTATAAATTTTGGCCCGTCAACAAGCCCTCTCGGTTAGAGTGAACAAACACTACGTATAAGGTAGGATTCCAGCGAAGAGGAGGTGAGCCGCTAGGGCCTCTTAAATACCAAGCTCTCCCTGGATCCAATCCTAGACATGCGTATGCCTGTTACCACACCCTAACCCTGTGACTTGTTCACAGACATGTTTAATTAGAAATTAAGTCTTATGAGATTTGAAGAATTGTTTACACTAAACCTAAAGTCCATAAACTCTAGCATACTAGCCTACGTCCCTAGAGAGCCCATCAAGCCCAACATGCATATCACATAATGAGTTTAGAATACTTACCTGCGTGGATTGGGTGCCGGTAGACTCGAAGCCATAACTCAACTAAACTTTTTCCAAGCTTACATCACTTTTACAAATCACCACTGGACCCATTTCACAGCATGAGTTTTGAATTGGGCTCTGATACCAAAATGTAACACCCCAAACCCGGCCCATACGTCATGATCGGATCTGGTATGTTACGAGTTGAATGTTGAAAACTTTGCTTTAAAGGGGTATTGAAAATCTTAGTTTATTTTAACCAACTGATCATTAGTTGTGACATTTTTGAAAGAAACCTTAACATTCGCGTTGAATGTGCTTGAAAAGCCCATTTTCATTTTACTTATAATTAAGAATTGAAAACATAAGCTTATAAATTGTAACATAAAAAAAATATAGATCGATAACCTAAGTTATGAAGGCCTTATTACAAAAATAATCCCTAAATTAAAACTCAATGAAAATCAAAAACAGTCTATGAAAATAAAAGACTTGATGGCCCCTCGAGTCCACCTCGGCTCCCATGTCCACGATATACTACTCATCTGAAAAGTTGGGAAAAATAAAAGGGTGAGTCACCAAGACTCAGTGTGCAAATCCCGAAAACACATAAAAGCCTTGAGGCCCACAAACACATTATGGTCCTCGACCCATACACAACGACAACAGATTATTTTCATGCAACATGGCCCATCCCAAACCTAAAAGTCCATCCTCTACACACCCCCGTACCAACCATCACACCGTGGGGATTTCTACAATCAACCCTCCATCCGCTACACACCATATCGACAACTGTGCTGCCTGTCATAAAGACCGATCACTATGTGACCTATGTGGCAAAGCCACCGATCACTATGCGACCTTAATAATATATCGACAATTGTACTGCCTATCATAAAGACCGATCACCATGTGACATATGTGGCAAAGCCACCGATCGCTATGCGACCTTCTTCCCCATCATCATATCAATCCCATCCCATGCATGCATATATACAAGAATTAAATCATTATACTATCTAAAAAGATCACATACTTTCACATACTTCGATACACATAGAGAAGTTTCTATGATCACGTACCTGGCATCCCTTGCCTACCCTTTTTGGGTAACACACTGCTCATACTGACCTATTTACTGGCTTTTAGCCCATAACATATACATAGTACAGTTTAACTAGTGTGATAGAGATCTACACACCTGATTATCGATAGGACAGTACTTTCTATGTCGACACTATCAGAAACTGATATGACAGCTAACTGTCTAAGATTTGTTTCGAAGCTGGTCCACAACTCGGTGGCCAATCCCGTACTGCTAACACCGCGTGTTTCTTAAACTTTGGGGCTGGGACTACAGATCCAACCCCTTCTTTCGATTTGCTGACATTCGAGTCCATGAATGACCTTAGTCAGAGGATACTATAATGATTGCTTAACGAGGCATTAGGTTAAGGCACAATAAGGAAAAGAAACTGATTGAACACGTAGGGAGAATCGAAACCCTTACCTTGAAATCCCGAAAAAGTAATGTGGTTCGAAGGCTAATGATTTCTGGCTTAGAAACCTAGGAGATTAGATCTCCTTCAAATCCCAAAATACCGCCCAAAAAGAACACGAGATTAGTGAAAACGTCAAACTAAAGATGGCCTAACAACCAACTAGCCATTCGGCTATGGTCTCAAAAACCAGAAGAGAAGAAAAAGAACAGAAAAACTCGGCACTTACCTTAACACAGAGAATTCGGCAACTCCTAGGGAATTTTAGCTTTTAAGAAGATCAGAAAGAAAAGATGATTTCAAGAGATTTATGAAGATTTGGCTTTGATGAAGAAATCGGCAAAGAGAAAAGAATAGACAAGGGTATTCGGCTATGGAGATGAAAGCAGAGAAAATAATAGAATTTTGGCTTTTGGGTAAAAATAGAGATGAGAGAATAAGATTAGGGGTTTCGGATTTTTCAATATCAATCGACTATGGTATGAAAGTAGAGAGGAAAGTAGAGTTAGGAGTTTTCGGTTTAGGCAAAAAAGGAGAAGAAGAACCCTTAGTTGCCAAAATTAAGAGGAGAAAAGAAGAAGTAAAAGAAAATTAAAAAGCTATGCTTCAGGAAAATAATGAGAATCCGGCACCCCCTTAGCCCTATCTATCCGCTTTCCCCCTTTGTACTCAGTGTTGGAATTTTAGCCACCACTGTGACCAACAGATAAATCCTAAATTTCCTCCCTTATCTTTATCTTCCACTCATCCTCAGTGTCATGGATAACACCACCTCTTCCTTCCTTTATCAGCACATTATCATCACTAAAAATTCCTAATTTCAAGCATCATTGCCGTCCCCCTCTACCCATCTAATTTTCAAAAATTAACTAGATTAAATTAAAAAGAATTGGGCTTAATGCAACTTGAATTTGGGCTTCCTCAGCTGACGCCACTTCTCTGCTCTCACTAAGTGGCGCCACTTTGCCACTGGGCCACAAGCTCATTTTGTATTTTAAAACACAGATAACCTCTTTTAAGCCCTAACTTATCAGGCTTTCCACTAGAGTGTCCAAACAGAAAATTCGATTAAGGCCTCGGCCCAACTTCGAACCCATTTTAGACCCCTAAAACATTTTAACAAGCATAGTAAGCACAACCACACACATAGAACGCATAGGCCCATTAATTCAGGATGTTACATTACTTCAATTTATCCGTTGAGGCACTGGGTACCAAATAAATCGATTAACATTATGCGCAATTGAAGTACTTTGGCTTATTCGATGAGGCACTGGTTGCCAAATACATTGATGAGCACTAGGCGCAATTGAATTACTCCGGTTTATCCGGTGAGGTACTGGGTGCCAAATATATCGATGAACACTGACGCAAACTAATACTTCATAAAACTAATTGAGAATTGGGATGTGGTAAGCTAATGTGGTAAGCTTTTGAATCGATTAACAACACTTGCTTAAATGAATCTATAGGACATAATAATGCACGTAGTGAATTGTTAAGATTTGGTGAAATCCCTAAATTTATTCTTTATCTTACTTTTATTAATTATTGAGTTATCAAAATACTGTAACAACCCTTACCTATTCCGATCGTCGGACCTGAGCTACAGAATGCTATAGTCAAAGCCAGAACAGAATGCATTCAATTCACATTGATTATTTCAAATAAACATAGAATTACTTCATAACTACACAATTAACATTCAAATTAAACATGAATCATACAACCATAATCAAATCAATGTATAATCACCAAATTTAATTTTTCTCAAGCTTTATGCGAGCTTACATATTGATAAACTGTAAAAGTAACATATTTTAAACCCTATATTTAGTATGCTTTAGGATGATTTAGCTCTTGATTTATGTAAAAAAGGTGCTTTTAATCCTTTCTTTTCATGTTTATACTTAGGAAAGCACCCGAGGACGAAAAGAACGAGAAACGGGCTTAAAATGGACCAAATTGGGCCAAACCAAGAAACCAACACGGCCTAGACTTCAAGCACACGGCCGTGCCTCGTCAAATTACTTCACACGGCCATACCACGATTTACACTGTCGTGCCCTAATCGACAGAATCGAGACACAGCCTGAAGACGATTTACACGATCGTGTACCATGGCCGTGCCCCTACCACGGGAATGAGCAATTTCACTTGAATTTGGATGCTTGGAGGCAAAAAAACACATTCCTAAGTCTACTTAAGCATCCTAGGAGGAATTCTACTTGAATTAGGATACTTAGGAGCCAAGTAAAGCATCTCAAAGCCTATATAAACACCCAAGGTAGCAACTAAAGAAGGGAGTTCGGCAGAAGCTAAAACAGAACGCTTTTTGGCGCAGGCTTTTGTCGAAGCTTTCATCTTTTAGGGAATCACTTGAAGATAGTCAGTTGATCCATCTCAAGAAGCCAGAGTTCTACTCAAGACAGAGGATCTCCTCTTCAATTCTTTCAGGGGGTTTTTAGGGATTTCTTATGTTTTGTTTTATCTTTTCTCTTGAGATGTTTTCCTACTTTGTTATGAACTAAACCCTTCAGATACCTGAAAAGGATAAAACCTATGATGGATTTTGTTATTTGATTTCTAAATCATATGATAAGTACTTAGTTTGTTCTTAATTATGTTGCTTAATTCAATCTGATGTGCTTAGGTGGAGGAGGAATAGACCCTGCCTAAGAGTAGATCTAGCATAATTGAGCGGAGTTGATCGGGTGCCTAGAGATAGGGTTTCAAGATTTTACCAGATTAGGGTGAAACCTAATATAGGAATCCATTGATCGATTTACTGCTTCCTTAGGGGGTTATTATAAGAGAACGAGAGTTCCACTAATTAACCTAAGGTTAGATGTTATTTGCCTCGAGAGAGGGTTTAATATAGGTTAGGGAGTCTCACGGATCAAGCTAAGTAAAGAAATCATATGGTATGGGGAATAAATAATAAGTGAAGTCATAGGTGGATTCTTCTTGAGGGTATCGTCTTCATCAACTGAGTTTTCCTAAAGTATTTCTCCAATTCATTCTTTTGTCTTTGCATCTAGTTTAAGTTTTTTTTCATTAATTTAATAAACCAATCACTCCATATTTAAGGCTAAATAATAGAAAGAAAGTGAGTAGTAGTACTTTTAGGTTCCCTTGGGTTCGATAAGATATTCTTGCCTAAACTATACTACTGTTCGATAGCTGCACTTGCCTCTATCGTTGTCATAGTTAGTCTACAGGTTCGATATTCTTTTTATAAATATTAAAACTCGACTATTTGACACGATCAAGTTTTTGACGCCGTTGCCGGGGAACACTAAAATATTAAGAAAACTCTATTTCTATTACTTTAGCCAAAAAAATTTTATTTACAATTTATTATTATAATATTCTTTATTATTATTTCTTTTTACTTTGCTAATTTTTTTCCTCTATTCTTCTTTTGGCAAAAAATTTTAGTCTATGGAAAAGATGGCACTGAATAATTATCAGTGGCAAGGCATGAGGGCAATTCCTACTAAAGCAACTAGTGTTTTCAACCTTGACGTGGTCACCAGGTTATCTAATCAGTTAGAGATGATGAATAAAAATATTGATGATTGGTATAGTCCCTCACAGGTACATCCAGAAATACAATATGATTTGAATCTAGGAGGCGTGGCGAATCCTGAGTACCCACCCTACGGATATGGCATGGAAAACGAGCAAGCTCACTATACAGGTAATTATTCTAGATATCAAAAAAATTTTTATAGTGACACTTATAATGCAGGTTGGAAGTACCATCCCAATTTCTCATGGGATGATCAAAATAGCCAAAGATCGGAACTTCCCCTAGAGTTTCAACAACCACCTCACCAACAAGAAGAGGAGCCGAATCTTGAAGAGATGCCGACAAAATTCATGTCAGCCACAGATTCTCGTTTCCAAAAGACTGAAGCAGCACTTGATGAACAATAAAAATCGATCAAAGGGATCGAGAATCAAGTTGGAGAACTTACTAGGTCAGTGGGGCATCTCACAAAGCTAATGTCAGAACGATCGCTAGGACGTCTACCAAGTAACACCGAGGTTAACCCAAAGGAGCAAATTCAAGCCATCTCAGCTCAAGACAGTAAGGGGTTAGATGAACCAAACTCAATACAAGAAAATAAGGTAGACGAAGGTAAGATAGAGGTAACACAAGAAAAGCTGAAACCGGTAATCAAGGAGTACCAACCTCACATACCTTATCCCGAAGCAATGAAAAGAGACGATTTAGAGGAACAGTTCGGTAAGTTTCTTAAACTCTTAAAGAAAGTACATATTAACTTTCCTCTCCTTCAAGCTCTTTTTCAGATACCAGACTCGATGAAATTTTTAAGACAGCTCTTGACCAACAAACGCAAATTAGACGAAGAGCACCACGTGGAACTAAACGCAATGTGCTCAGCAATTCTACAAAATAAACTGCCACGGAAATTACAAGATCCAGGGAGTTTTACAATTCCATGTTTAATTGGTAGTTTATCTATTGATAATGCGTTAGCAGATTTAGAGGCAAGCATCAATGTTATGCCTTACAAAATGTTTAAACAACTAGGTCTAGGGAAACCCAGACAAACTAGGATGAGCATTCAATTAACTGATAAAACTATAAGAATTCCTAGGGGTATAATAAAAAATGTTCTAATCAAAATTGATAAATTCGTATTCCCAGTAGACTTTCTCGTTTTAGACATGGATGAGGACAACACGATCCCCTTAATTTTAGGAAGACCCTTTTTAGCAACTGCCAGAGCTAAAATTGATATCTATTGAAACACCCCAAACCCGGCCCACAAGCCCTGACCGGATCTGGCATGCTTCTTGAGTAAAACGTAGATGAATCTTGTTTTGTCATGTTGGAAAAACTGGTGGTTTTGGAGAAAATAGATTTGTGTTATGATAAATTTTGAAAACCATGTTGTTATTAAAGTTGGTATTGAAACGTTATTTCCATGTTTCAAAAATTACAAGTTAAAAGAAATGCCGAATTTTAGTGCTTATCATTAAGTTGAAAATCGTAGGTGTTTATGTATCAAAACATTTGAAGTTATTTTACAAAAAATTGTTAAACCATTTTTTGATGTTGATCGTATCAGAATAAAAATTAAACCGCATAAATAAAATAGTTAAATAGTAATGGCCTTAATACAACAAAACAAAACCCGAAATAAATCCCAAAAATGAAAAAAAACGTGATAAGTCTAATTATCAGAAAACCCAAAAATGCTGAGCTGAGCATGGCCACCACTAAGTCCCTGCCGACCCGGTCCATTTACTGAGTATCACCTGCAAAATGTTAGCCCACGAAGGGTGAGTCAACAGACTCAGTGTGTAACAACCAACACAGACTCTCAAATGATCAAGGCATATTAAATCACGTAAAACAAATATAGAAAATGATGCAACCCAAACCCACCTAGATATCCAACCTCTACACATCACCCGTACCTGCCAATCACACCGTGGGGATTACTAAATCGATCCTCTATCCGCTACACACCATCGAAGGCAGTCGCTACAGTCAACTGCACATCGCCCTTATAATCGTGGCATAGCCACCAAATAATGTAACAGAGTCACCGGATTCATAATATGTGACATAATTCACCGGATAATCTGGTAAAAACCATCGGAACACTTCCCCTTTATCATTATCACCCATATGCTCATGCACCATACAAAACATACAAATATCATGCAATTTACCTCACCCCATGTCCATAACCAAATTTCACATTTTCTCATATCCATGTTTATAAGCATTATTAACGAGTATTAAAGGGTAACATACCTGAATACACTGCACCATTGAATGGTACCCTTAGCCATATTCATTCATTGCCTTGTTAACATAGACATAACAATATTACTACTAATCAGGAATTGAGGGTGGGTTACACACCTAGTTACTAACGCGATTACCGAATCCCAAAAATCCCGATCTAATGCAGTAGATCCCCTTCCTTACATTTGGCCCACACTAAGATCATTAGCAAAGAGACCATTCGGCTATACAAATAAATCCCAAAAGGTTAACGCACAACCATAATCCTTACCTTAACACCGATTTGGTTTCCAACCAAATCCCGAAGCTATGTGATGAACCTTCCTTGCAATCGGCCAAGGCCTAATACACACAAACGATTAGCCTTCGGCTTTTGAATGAAAAAGCAACTGATCTATACGCTAAAACCCTTATCGCGCTTGCCTAAATCCCGAAACTATCGTTTGACCTTGAAGATGTCGAAATCCCTACATAACTTATGTCAGATTCGAATTATTGCATAGGATCGATAAGAATGGCCTTTGGCTGAATGTTACCTCCTGCTTACCTTGGATCTCAAACCCAAAAAATTCACCTTTCAATCATCGGCTACAAGAATCCCGAAAGATCTCCTTCATGGTTCGGCCAAAAGAAAATAAGAGGGATTAGATTCCTAGATTTCGGTACTAATCAAATCAGTCAAGAAGAGAAGAGAAGTAGGAAGTTTACTTACCAGAAGATTCGGCTAACTAGAGATAGATTCGGCACTGAGTATGGAGTTTAGAGCACGTGAGAAAAGAAAGAAATAAGGCCAAGGATATTCGGCCAAACACTTGAAAGAATAGAAGAGAACACAAAGGGGTTTCGGTTTTTCAAGATGAAAAGATGGAAAAGGAATCAATAAGAATGATTCTGCTTTTGTCAAAAGAATGGAGAAGAGATGTTTGGGACCTTAAGAGTCTCGGCAATAGTGGAAATGAATGAAAGAGAAGTTTCGGCCTTATCAAAATAAAAGAGAAGAAAAGGGAGAGAGATGGGTTCGATCTAAGGATGAGTAAAGAGACAAAGAAATTTCGGCACTTGCTCCCCTATGCATGACTGAATATGCCCCTTTCAAAGTCCCTTTGCCGGCCAACTCTTCCTCTCTCCTCCCAATCCCTTCTTTTCCTCCTACTTAGCCGAATCTTTGAGCTGTCAAACCCAATCTACACTTCATCCATCCAGAGTCCTTGTGCCGTCCATCACTGCACCTCCTTGCCAAAAAATAAAAGCTCCAAAACGCTTCCTTCTTTGTTCAACTGGGTCCCTTCACACTCCTGTGGCGTCACCTCCTGTGCCCTAAGTGGCGCCTCTTTGCCACTTTACTGTGTCTTTACTTATGTCATAACCTCGACACCTCTACTTAAGGCCTAGCTCCTTAGTTCCTTTTTAGGCTTAAAATCAAATATTTTCTAAGGCTTCTACCTACATCCCAAGGTTCCCAAGCCCCAAAACACATTCAAAACACACACAAGCATGCTACCACATACATTTAAGTGAAAATGCATAACCCCTAAAACCCGAATATTACAGTTCTACCCCCTTAAAATAATTTCGACCTCAAAATTACCTGGCTAAAATAAGTGAGGGTATTATTGTCAGATTGCTTGCTCCGGCCCCACGAAGCTTCTTCCGATCCATGGTTACGCCATAACACTTTGACTAGAGGAACGATTTTCAAGCACCTTTACATCCTGCTCCAAAATCAATCGCTCTTCCTCATAGGACAAATCTGGTCTTAGCTCTACCTCCTTAACCAGTATTACATGAGATAGATCTGATCGGTAATTCCGTAGCATCAAAATGTGGAACACATCGTGCATCTGCTTTAACTCCAAAGGCAACTCAAACTGATATGCCACTGGTCCAACCTGCTTCAAAACCCGATAAGGTCCTATAAACCTGGGAATTAACTTTCCCTTGCGACCAAATCTCATCACCTTCTTCCATGGCGAAACTTTTAAAAACACTTGATCTCCTTCTGCAAACTCTATCTCCTTCCGCGTAAGATTTGCATATGACTTCTGCCTGACAGATGCCTCCTTCAACCGTGCCCAAATTACCTTAACCTTTTTTTTCCACTTTTGCCACCATCTCCGGACCTAAAACATGACGTTCCCCCAATTCTGTCCAACACATAGGAGTGCGACACCTCCTTCCATACAACGCTTCGTATAGTGCCATCCGAATACTTGCTTGATAGCTGTTATTGTACACAAATTCCACTAAAGGCAAGAACTCCTCCCAGCTTCCTCTGAAGTCTATCACGCAACCCCTTAACATATCCTCTAACACTTGAATTACCCGCTCAGATTGGCCGTCCGACTGCCGATGAAATGCCGTACTAAAGTCCAACCTGGTGCCCAATGCCTAATATAGTACTTTCCAAAATCGAACGTAAACCTCGGATCTCTATCTGAGATAATCGACACCGGCACCCCGTGCAGCCTCACAATTTTCACCACATACAACTTCGCTAACCTCTGCAGAGAATAGTCAACCCGCACTGGTACGAAATCTGCAGACTTCGTCAACCGATCTACTATCACCCATTCCGAGTCCTTCTTAGTAGGCGTAAGGGGAAGCCCACTAACGAAGTCCGTGGTAATTCTCTCCCACTTCCATTGCAAAATCTTTATCTATTTGAAGCAATCCTCGACGCAGATTTAGTGTTCATTTTAACTCACGACACGCTAAGCACTTCCTACAAATTTCAGAACTTTTCGCTTAAGACCGTGCCACCAAAATCGATCCCAGAATTCTCAGATAACTTACTTCCTCCGGGATGCATAGCATAAGGGCTACTATACGATTTCAAGAATTTTTGCCTTAATTCCTCATCCTTTGGCATACAGACCTTGCCCCGAAAACACAGCACTCCATCGTTGTTTACACCATAGTCTTCCAATTCCCTGTTCTTCACTTGCTGCAGCTTAGCACTTAGTTTCCCATCTACCAACTATTTTTCTCTCACCTGATTTAACCACATCGGCTTCACTTGCAACTCTGCTAGCAAACTTCCATCATCATAAAGGCTAAGATGTGCAAACATCGCCCTCAAATCTGACACCACTTTCCTACTTAGGGTATCTGCCACTACATTTGCCTTGCCCGGGTGATACTCTATTGAACAGTCGTAGTCTTTCAACAACTCCACCCACCTTCGCTGTCTCAAATTCAGCTCTTTCTGAGTCAGCAGATACTTCAGACTCTTGTGACCCGTGTAAATCACTGACTTTTTTCCATAATAGTGCCTCCACACTTTTAAAGCAAACACTACTGCAGCCAACTTCAGATCATGTGTCGGATAGTTAACCTCATATCGCCTCAACTGTCGAGACGCATAAGTGACCACTTTCCTGTCTTGCATAAGAACACATCCCAATCCTGTATGGGAAGCATCACAATACACCACGAAGTCTTTCCCTGCTTTCGGCTGAATCAAAACTGGAGCCTCTGTCAATACTCTTTTAAGCTTCTCAAAACTCTCTTGCTGCTTATCCGCCCATACGAAAGGTACCTCCTTTCTTAATAACTTTGCCAGAGGTGCTGCTATTGATGAGAACCCTTCAACAAATATCCTGGAGTAGCCTGCTATCCCCAAGAAACTAGGAACCTCAGCCACAGACTTAAGTGGTTTCCAATCTAATACTGCCTCAATCTTCCGAAGGTCTACCGTTATTCCTTCCACAGGCATCACATGCCCTAAGAACGTAACTTCCTTTAGCCAAAATTCGCACTTGCTGAACTTGGCATATAGCTTCTTTTCCCTTAACACTTGCAACACCACCCGAGATGCTCATCATGTTCTTCCTCGGACTTGAATACACTAGGATGTCGCCTATAAACATAACGATTTAACCGATCCAAGTAGGGTTGGAAAACCCAGTTTATCATATCCATGAACGCAGCTGGGGCGTTTGTCAATCCGAACGGCATTACTAAGAACTCATACTGCCCATATCTTGTCCGGAAAGTTGTCTTATGGATATCTACTTCCTTCACCCTAAGCTAATGATATCCCGATCGCAGATCTATCTTTAAAAATACCACGGCCCCCTTAAGCTGATCGAGCAAGTCGTCTATCCTCGATAATGGGTACTTGTTCTTGATGGTCAGCTTATTCAACTGCCGGTAATCTATGCACATACGCATAGTCCCGTCTTTCTTCTTCACGAATAGGACCGGTGCTCCCCATGGAGACACACTAGGTCGAATAAACCCACGATCGAGTAACTCTTAGATCTGGGCTTTAAGCTCTACCAACTCCTTTGGCGCCATCCTATACGGAGCAATTGACACAAGAGCTGTACCTGGCAGTAAATCAATTCTGAACTCCACCTCTCTGTTCGGGGGTAACCCAAGCAGCTCCTCTGGAAAGACATCCACAAATTCTCTTACCGTCTTGACCCCTCCTACAGCTGCTTCATTAGCCTCTAAGGCACTGACCAACATCAGAAAAGCTACACATCCTTTTCTTACCATCTTTTCTGCCTTAAGGGCAGATACTACATTCGACAAGTAATTCCGTCTCTCGCCCATCACCACAACCTCATTGTCGTCAGAAGTCCTTAATGACATGCGCTTAGTAGCACAATCCATACTCGCATTGTACTTCACTAGCTAGTCCATGCCTAAGATTAGATCAAATTCCCCGAATGGCAACTCCATTAGGTCAGCTGGAAACTGCGCCGCCTGAACTTCCAAAGGCACTGCCCTAAAGAGTTTGTCTACTACTATTGATTGCCCTAAAGGACTAAGTACAGTCATCTTTCTAGGTACAGTCTCAGAGTTCACATGCAGAGTTCCAGATACCTCACTAGTGATGTATGAATGAGTTGACCCTATATCTATCAAAGCAATAAAGGGCAATCCAGAAATAAGGAACGTACCCGTTATGACATCAGGTGCATCACCATCCTCCCTTCGACGAACTGCATACACCAGACTTGGCTGTCTTGCCTCTGTGTTACCAACACCTCTGCCCGGTGTTCTCCGACCCCTTCCAGAACCATTACCTCTGCCAACTGGACCACGACCCCGCGGTGGCTGCTGTCTTCCTTTTCTAGCCTGATTAAGACATTGACTTATTGGTCGGCTCCCGTCTGTTTTCATATGACAGTCCCTAATCATGTGATCCTTGGATCCACACTTAAAACATCCCCCTGTCTTCTTCCAACACTCTCCCAGGTGCATCTTTCCACACTGAGCACAAGCACGATACTGTCCTCCCGTAACAACCTGCTGACCTCGCGACCCATCAACTCTAGGTCTCTTTTAAACATTCCTGGATGACCCTGATGATCTAAAACCTCTCTTTTGTCTATTCCTATCTGAATTCTGTCTCACAGATTCCTTAACCCCTTCGGTTACCTTAGCCTTCTCTACCAACACGGTAAACTCCCGCTCTTGTTGTGGAGCAATCAACAATCTCAGGTCATCCCTCAATCTGTCCTCGAACCTGACATATCGTTCATGCTCCATGGCTACGATACCTCGAGCATACCGGCTCAACCGTAAGAATTCTGCCTCGTACTTCGCTACGGACTTATTCCCCTGAACCAGCCTCAAAAATGCCTTCCTCTGCATCAATATAGCTAGTCCCAATATACTTCTTCCGACATCGCCTTAAAATACTCCCAAGTGAGATCATCCACCGCAAAGACTATCCCTAACACGGTGAGCCACCATCGGTATGACTCATCCCTAGAAGCGATACCACTCCTTTCGTTTCTCCTCAAGATTCAGATCCAAATCGTCCATGATTCACTGTCGCCTCCAACCAATACTCAACAGATTAAGGCCACACCGATACACCTTGAATACCTCGCTTCTATTGGCTCGAGTCACTGCATGATTTTGAGCTCTCATACCTCCACTTGCTCCACCACCCTCTCAAGAACTCGCAGATCGTGCGATACTATATCATCCCCGTCGATCCTCGATATTCAACACCGTGAGTTGGTGGTGGTGGCATCTCATTCTCGGACCATTGACCAGACCTAACGGGTTCTGATACGGTCATTCTGCCTCTACCACGCCCTCACACATTACGACCACGTCCCCTAAAACTCATGCCTACGATCGCGATTTAATCTACTTTAAAAAGTTTTATGCATCAGGTTTTGTTCCACCGATTACCACGAACAAGTTTTATGTAAAAAGTTTAATGGTAGTTCTTTCAATCATTTCGTGGTTTTCGCTTCAAATCTTCTACCCTAATTCAGAGAATCACATTCATTTAATAGTATCTACTACACACACTCACCACTCGAACATTTCCATTCGTTCCAACCCAGGGGTATTTTCATAATTTGTCTTATAGGGGTATTTTGGTAATTTTTCAACTTAGGGTATCTTGATATTTTACAAAATAGGGGTTTTTGGTATTTTTACAAAATAGGAATATTTTGATAAAAGTTAAGGATAGTATGGCAATTTTATAAACTGAGGGTATTTTAGTGATTTTACAAACCAGGGGTATTTCGGTAATTTTGTAAACCGGGGATATTTCGAAAAAAATTTTCAAAATCTAAATTAGTTTTTACAAATCAAAGGGGTAATTTGGTGATTTTAAAACTAAGGTTTTTTTATAAAAAAGTGTAGCTAGTCCCTTTCGGGTTTTAATTATTGAATTTAGCATGTGAATAAGTCCTCTTAGTTAGGGTGAACCGTCACTACGCACCAGGTAGGATTCGAGCGAAGAGGAGGTTAGTCACTAGGACTGCTTAAATACCAAGCTCTCTCTGAATCCAATCCTAGACATGCACACAACGGTTGCCACACCCTTAACTCGCTGACTCACTCACAGGTTTGTTTGATTAGGCTTTAAATTTTATGTAATTCTGTGTTGGAGTACGCTAATCCTAGGGTTCAATAGCTCCTAATCTACTAATCTACGATCTCGTAATACCCACAGTGGTTAGGGGTACTTACCTGGTAGACTTCGGGCCGGAGACTCAGGTGCCATGCCAGAAAACCTGCACATCCTTTAGTAAAACTCAATTTTAAAAAAAACGTTTTGGGCCCAAAAGCCCTCAAGGGCGAGTTTTGAACCGGGCTCTGATACCAAATTGAAACACCCTAAACTCAGCCCACAAGCCCTGACCAGATCTGGCATGCTCCTTGAGTAAAACGTAGCTGAATCTCGTTTTGTCATGTTGGAAAAACTGGTGGTTTTGGAGAAAATAGATTTGTGTTATGATAAATTTTGAAAATCGTGTTGTTATTAAAGTTGGTATTGAAACGTTATTCCCATGTTTCAAAAATCACAAGTTAAAAGAAATGCTGAATTTTAGTGCTTATCATTAAGTTGAAAACAGTATGTGTTTATGTGTCAAAACATTTGAAGTTATTTTACGAAAAATTGTTAAACCATTTGTTTGATGTTGATCGTATCAGAATAAAAATTAAACCGCATAAATAAAACAGTTAAATAGTAATGGCCTTATTACAACAAAACAAAACCTAAAATAAATCCCTAAAACAAAAAAAAAGTGATAAGTCTAATTATTAGAAAACCCGAAAATACTGAGCTGAGCATTGCCACCACTAAGTCCCTGCCGACCCGGTCCATTTACTGAGTATCACCTGCAAAATGTTAGCCCACAAAGGGTGAGTCAACAGACTCAGTGTGTAACAACCAACACAGACTCCCAAACGATCAAGGCATATTAGATCACGTAAAACAAATATAGAAAATGATGCAACCCAAACCCACCTAGATATCCAACCTCTACACATCACCTGTACCTGCCAATCACACCGTGGGGATTACTAAATCGACCCTCCATCTGCTACACACCATCGAAGGCAGTCGCTGCAGTCAACTGCACATCGCCCTTATAATCGTGGCATAGCCACCAAATAATGTGACAGAGTCACCAGATTCATAATATGTGACATAAGTCACCGGATAATGTGGTAAAAACCACCGGAACACTTCCCCTTTATCATTATCACCCATATGCTCATGCACTATACAAAACATACAAATATCATGCAATTTACCTCACCCCATGTCCATAACAAAATTTCACATTTTCTCATATCCATGTTTATAAGCATTATTAACGAGTATTAAGGGGTAACATACCTGAATACACTGCACCATTGAATGGTACCCTTAGCCATATTCATTCATTGCCTTATTAACATATACATAACAATATTACTACTAATCGGGAATTAAGGGTGGGTTACACACCTGGTTACTAACGTGATTACCGAATCTCGAAAATCTTGATCTAACGCAGTAGATCCCCTTCCCTACATTCGGCCCACACTAAGATCATTAGCAAAGAGACCATTCGGCTATACAAACAAATCCCGAAAGGTTAACGCACAACCATAATCCTTACCTTAACATCGATTTGGTTTCCAACCAAATCCCGAAGCTATGTGATGAACCTTCCTTGCAATCGGCCAAGCCTTAATACACATAAACGATTAGCCTTCGACTTTTGAATGAAAAAGAAACAGATCTATACGCTAAAACACTTACCTCGCTTGCCTAAATCCCAAAACTATTGTTTGACCTTGAAGATGTCGAAATCCCTACATAACTTATGTCAGATTCGAATTATTGCATAGGATCGATAAGAATGGCCCTTGGTCGAAAGTTACCTCCTACTTACCTTGGATCTTATACCCAAAAAATTCACCTTTCAATCGTCGGCTACAAGAATCCCGAAAGATCTCCTTCATGGTTCGGCCAAAAGAAAATAAGAGGGATTAGATTCCTAGATTTTGGCACTAACCAAATCAATCAAGAAGAGAAGAGAAGTAGGAAGTTTACTTACCAGAAGATTCGGCTAACTAGAGATAGATTTAGCACCGAGTATGGAGTTTAGAGCACGTGAGAAGAGAAAGAAATAAGGCCAAGGATATTCGGCCAAACACTTGAAAGAATAGAAGAGAACACAAAGGGGTTTTAGCTTTTCAAGATGAAAAGATGGAAAAGGAATCAATAAGAATGATTCGGCTTTTGTCAAAAGAATGGAGAAATGATGTTTGGGACCTTAAGAATTTCGACAATGGTGGGAATGAACGAAAGAGAAGTTTCGGCCTCAGCAAAATAAAAAAGAAGAAAAGGGAGAGAGATAGGTTCGGTCTAAGGATGAGTAAAGAGACTAAGAAATTTCGACACTAGCTCCCCTATGCATGACTGAATATGCCCCTTTCAAAGTCCCTTTGCTTGCCAACTCTTCCTCTCTCCTCCCAATCCTTCTTTTCCTCCTACTTAGTCAATCTTTGAGTGTCGGACCAATCTACACTTCATCCATCTAGAGTCCTTGTCTGTCCATCATCGCACCTCCTTGCCAAAAATAAAAGCTCTAAAATGCTTCCCTTGTTGTCAACTGGTCCCATCACACTCCTGTATGTCACCTCTCGGGCCCTAAGTGGCGCCTCTTTGCCACTTTACTGTGGCTTTACTTGTGTCATAACCTCACACACCTCTACTTAAGGCCTAGCTCCCTTAGTTCCCTTTTTAGGCTTAAAATCAAATATTTTCTAAGGCTTCTACCTACATCCCAAGGTTCCCGAAGCCCCCAAAACACATTCAAAACACACACAAGCATGCTACCACATACATTTAAGTGAAAATGCATAACCCCTAAATCCCAGATATTACATATATGCAGGAGAACTCATACTTAGTGTAGGCGACGAGATAGTCACTCTTCAAGCTCTTGACTCGCCCAGAACATCAAGTGATAAAGGTGAGAAAGTAAATTCAATTGATAACCAACTTGTTCAACCTTCATTGCAGGAAACACCACAAAGCTATAAACCTGAGCCGGATCATAGACCTCGTGCTAATAAAGAAGAATTACATGAGGAACCAGAACCACACGAAGTGAAACCGAAGGAAACCCCAGACGAGCTGATAGGAACAACAAATCACATCAAAATAGAGGATCAGGTATTGTTGAATAAGGAAGACCCTCGAATCATCGATTCAGAACTTAAAGCAAATGAAGAAATCACTTTTGAGGTACTTAATGTCCTCTAATACGGCACAGTCAAGGTAAGCAATCCTAAATTCAACACTTTTGAGGTAAACATGACTCGACTTAAACTTTATATCCATAACCGAGTTGATCACATGAGAAAGGATTTCTACCTCCTCAAACCACAATAACCATACGAATGAGAGGTAAAGTCTAGCTAAGACTATAAACGAGTGTTTCTCGGGAGGCAACCCGAGCACTAACCCTATTTTTACATTTTTTTATTTTTTATTTTTTATTTTCTTTTTCTTTTTAGCACCTGACCATAAACTAACCAAAGAGCAGATTTCTAGGCCACGCGGCCTTACACACGGGCGTGCCTGTGGCCGTATGGAAGCCAGGGGATGAACCATGAGCATGCTAGTAGTTGTGCACGACATAGAAGAATTTCTTTTCCCAACATGGGTGGCGATAATAGTCCATGCCCGTGCCGACACCCCGTGTGAGGTTACTGACTTGTCAAGCACGGGCTAAACACGGTCATGCCTTTCAACCGCGCCAACATTCAGACTTATCAAACACAGGAGGAGCATGCCCGTATTGAATGACCGTGTGAAGAAAGACACGGGCGTGCCACGACACCCACGACCATGCCCGAACACCCTAAATGCGTTCAAAATTCAAAATTCCAAAACACGGGCTACATCTCTATTTAAACCTCATTCCCCATTTTTCTAGTTGTCTTTCATTTTCTATTATTTATTTTTGTTTTTAGTTTATTTCATCATTATTTTTTACTTTATTTTATTTTATTTTCTTCTTCTTATTCTTTATGATATTTAGATTTAGCTTAGGATACAATAAAATCAAGCCGGCTACTTTGAGGATTCAATTTCAAACGGTTCGAGGCGCTTCCCCACGTTCACCTCTAACCTTATCCGGTTTCTTTTCATAGACTTTATCCAAAAATTCAGGAAGTGTTACTTCTCGCCTTCTCTTTTGATTTTATTATTACATAATTGTTTATCTATCTTTGTACATTGAGGGCAATGTACATCTTAAGTGTGGGGTGTAAAAGGACCTGACTTTTTGCATTATTCTCAAAATCCTGAATTTAGTCTTGTTCGAAAGTATTTTTCTCATATTACTAATTAGCATGAAATTTCTAATGATGTATGATTTTTATTGATATGTTTTAGAGTAAGCCATAGTTAATTGTGCATTGATGATTAAATTTGAAGAATACTAGAGAATCAAGCATGATAAGTCTACTTTTTAAAAATTAAAATTGATAGGTTGTTGAACCGAATTTGAGTATCACCTTGAAGTTCAAAATTTATAGGGATTGATGTCAAAACACCCATAATTTTTGTGAGATTTTGAGCCTTATAGAGCATATATTCTTTTTTGTGCTCACTTTATTAATTATGAGTGTGTCAACTTTGAACTGTTATTCTAGAACTTGCCTCGTTTATACATGTCAAGACCACATTCATGATTTGGTATACTGAGATGATAAAGGCACCTAGGTTTTAACACATTCAATCCACTAAAAAGCCTACCTTCATGATTAACCCCTAGTGAACCCCGTTGAATCCTAACAACCTTTTTATTGACTCACCCACTAATATTAACCCAAAATCCCTTTGAATTTGTTATCACCATTCTTTTGACTATCCTTTAATCGAAGTTTGATTTGATTAAATTACTGAATTATATAAGTTCAATAGTTACATTTATTATTTATGATGTAATATTTTAGTTTGTTCTTAAATATATATATATATATCCAAGTTTAATCAATATTAGTAGTATACAAAAGAGCTTAAAGCATTTAAACTCCAATTGTTGAAGAAAAAGCTTGTATTAAAGTATTATCAAATTTTAAGTGATGAAAATATTCTTTATTATAGAGTAATTATCAATATTAGGTATTATTAGTTTTCATTCGATGTAAATATTCATATTTAGTTCATTGTTTCTAGTTAGGTAACTTGTCAATTTGATCTCGATTTTAACCTTCTAATTTAGCCTTTATCCACACCTTTTAATCCAAGCCCCATTACAACCCTGATTAAAGACCTTTTGACTTGTGTATCGCCTCATATACAGTGGTGGAGATTTGATTTTCAGCCAAGCCTATGGGATTAACTTTTCACGACTTAGAGTGCTTATTCTTGAACCTTAAACACTTCGAGTGATTTGAGTGAATCTTTTGTGAGGATGTCAATCCTTGTCGGTTTTGAATTAAAGGTAATTACTTAGATAAGGGGTGACACCTATGTTTTCGTACTACAAAGGTATGACTTATCTTGATTGAATCTTCAGGGTTCTTTGAGTTAAATTATCCATGTATAAATTATCTATGAATTATGATGGGACATTGTCGATAGGAATTATGAATTATGGAAAGTTCGTTTTAACTGTAAGTTGAGAATTTTGCTTGAGGACAAGCAAAAGCTTAAGTGTGGGGGGTATTTGATAAACCGTAAAACTAACATATTTTAAACCACATATTTAGTATGCTTTTGGATGATCTAGCCCTTGCTTTATGTAAAAAGGTGCTTTTAATCCTTTCTTTTCATGTTTATACTTAGGAAAGCACCCGAGGACAAAAAGAACGAGAAACAGGCTTAAAACGGACCAAATTGGGCCAACCCAAGAAATCAACACGGCCTGGACTTCAAGTCACACAGTCGTGCCTTGTCAAATTACTTCACATGGCCATACCACGATTTACACGGCCGTGCCCCAATCGATAGAACCGAGACACGGCCTGAAGAAGATTTACACGGACGTGTACCATGGCCGTGCCCCTGCCACGGGATGAGCAATTTCACTTAGATTTAGATGCTTGGAGGCAAAGAAACACATTCCTAAGTCTACTTAAACATCCTAGGAGGAATTCTACTTGAATTAGGATACTTAGGAGCCAAGTAAAGCATCTCAAAGCCTATATAAACACCCAAGGTAGCAACTAAAGAAGGAGTTGGCGCAGGTCAAATGTAATGCTTTTGGCGAGGCTTTTATCAAGCTTTAATCTTTTAGGGAATCACTTGAAGATAGCCAGTTGATTCATCTCAAGAAGCTCGAGTTCTACTCAAGACAGAGGATCTCCTTTTCAATTTCTTCAGGGGTTTTTAGGGATTTCTTATGTTTTATTTTATCTTTTCTCTTGAGATGTTTTCCTACTTTGTTATGAACTAAACCCTTCAGATACCTGAAGGGGATGAAACCTATGATGGATTTTTTATTTGATTTCTAAATCAGATGACAAGTACTTAGTTTGTTCTTAATTATGTTGCTTAATTTAATCGATGTGCTTAGGTGGAGGAGGAATAGACCCCGCCAAGAGTAGATCTAGCATAATTGAGCGGAGTTGATCGCGCCTAGAGATAAGGTTTGAGATTTTGCTTGGATTAGGTGAAACCTAATATGGGAATCCATTGATTGATTTATCGCTTCCTTAGGGGTTATTATAAAAGAACGAGAGTTCCACTAATTAACCTAAGGTTAGACGTTATTCACCTCGAGAGAGGGTTTAATATAGGTTAGGGAGTCTCACGGATCAAGCTAAGTAAAGAAATCATATGGTTTGGGGAATAAATAATAAGTGAAGTCATAGGTGGATTCTTTCTGAGGGTATCGTCTTCATCAACTGAGTTTTCCTAAATTCTTTCTCCAATTCATTCTTTTGTCTTTGCATCTAGTTTAAGTTTTTTTCATTAATTTAATAAACTAATCACTCCATATTTAAGGCTAAATAATAGAAAGAAAGTGAGTAGTAGTACTTTTAGGTTCCCTTGGGTTCGATAAGATATTCTTGCCTAAACTATACTACTGTTCAATAGGTGCACTTGCCTCTATCGTTGTCATAGTTAGTCTACAGGTTCGATCATTCTTTTTATAAATATTAAAACTCGATTGTTTGACACGATCACATATACTCTAGTATCAACCTAGAATTTAATTAGGCTAATTTGCAACATTTCCAAAATTACAGATCAATTATATCGTAAATAAATTCTTCAAATAATCAATCATATCATAAATATTCAAATATTATAATAAAAAATTAAATTTGAGTCTTAATCGAGCTTACGAAAGCTCTTAAGTTGACTCAAGCATGAATAAGGATCAAATTGAAACATTTTCAAAAGTTAAGGGTTATAACATCCCAAAAAATCAGGGGTTAGTAGAATCGGGTTTGTGAATCGAGAGTGAGTGGTCATGCCTTAATTTTTTTTTAAAATTTATCTATGTATTTGTAGGAAATAAATGAGGTATTGTTTTGTTGGTTAAGTGTTAGTGAAATGTTCCTTGAAACCCAAGTTTAAATCCTTTCTCTCTCACCATTTTTATTATTTTGCAAAATCCCTTGTTTTTTTAATGTGTGTGCCATCCATACCCTTGAACCCTAAGTATAAATATAAATTTTTATTATATTTTTCAGTATTTAATTCAAATTTTACCTACCCAAGTCATTCACCATCTTCCTCTCCTCTTTTCTATTCAATTTTCTTTCTTTCTCCCATTGTTGTCGTCGCCTACACCTAGTTTTACCATCTCTTTCTTCTTTTTCTTTTTGCCACAATATTTGTTAACATATTCTCCACCATATTACTGTCATTTTTTATCATTGAAATCGGCCCCAAATCTGAAATATTGAACTCTAAGATCGATCTTAGACATTGCCAAGAAAGTGCCATTGCCGTTTCTCTCGACTAACTTGGGTAAGGTCTCTTCTCTCTTCAATTTCTTAATTAATCTTGTCCATTCAAAACCTAAATTTCCACATCTGTAATTTTGGGGATTTTAAATGATTTCAAAGGTATTTTTCCAAAATTTAATGAGATTTCAAACCGTTTTAAAATTCAGCCTCAATTTTGGCCACCATGGGTGGTGGTCTGTGCGCCTATGTGTAAGAAAGGGGGCAGTTTTGTTTCTTGGTTCTTGCCTATATTTTTCCAGCATTAATTTGAGTTCTTGAACCCTCCTAATCAGATTTTAAACCCATTTCAATTAGGTAAAAACATTCTTGATCGATTGGCCATTCGAATCCCACAAATCATGAAGCGTAAGTGCAATTAAGGGTAACTAGTTTGTTATTTCGACATAGTTGTTGGGTAAAGGTTATGAATTGATTAAATTAATAGTTGTTGGGTAAAGGTTATGAAATGATTAAATTAAGGAATTTAATCATTAATTTTTTGGTATATTATTGAATTAGCTGCTGATCTAAATGTCCCAAATCATTTGTAAAGGCAAAAAACGATTGTATATATGGTTTGCATCGATACAGTGTAAGGAATCTAACTAGTTTGAATTCATAAAATAGTAATAATTCCAAAGATTGGTTTGGACTCATAATTGGGTGTTTGGGGGCTGGTTTAATGGTAAATTTATTGTATTTATACTGAATTTTTTTTTAGGTTCGTTTAAGGAATTATTAAGGAAAAATGGAAGATTCGCTAACATGCTGCGAGGAAGCGAAAAATAAGGTGTGGGTCCTAAAATCATAAAATTGTTTGAAAATGTTAAATATCATGTTATATTTGATAAATTATCTTGCTGATTGGATTGGCTCAATAGCCAAATTATTGATTTTGTGAGTGGCCAAACCAAGTATGTTTCGAGCCTTAAAAGATTGACATGTTGGCAAAATCACTAGTTTGATAGTATGGATATTTGATTGAGTTTGTAATTGAATATTTGAGTTATGAGATATGAGAATGTTTGAATGAATGATATAATGTGTTGAGATATTAAGCTTATGTATGATTTAAACGTATGAGATATTTGTTATATTTTGTACTAAAAAGGGTGCTATTTATGCACAATGAAAATCCATAAAGTATGTGAAATTGAACGATATTAATTGATACCAATAAAATGGTAATTTGAAAGATTGGAACACTGTTCCCATTTACTGAAAGTATGTGATTATTGAGGACATGCTGAGTATGTCAAATGAATGTGAAAAGTATTAAGATATGATTATGTTTGAGATTGTGTGACATATTGCATATGCATTGGGTTAGGATTTTGTGGTTGACGGAGGAGTTCCATGGAGTACTGGCGGCATATTAAGTCCGCATTATTCGTAGTCAATGCACTGCACCTGGAGTACTGAGGGGATTGGCGATTTTATTGCATATTATATGTTATTGGTGATTGTATCGCACTATTTGATATCCGACAGATTTTTTGCATTATTGATTATTCGGTGATTTTACCACATTGAGCTATGCTCATAATGTTTTGGAGTTTGGCAGACGGGTTCTGGGGAACTCATGGTGTGTAGCAGATGGTATGGGTAGGAACCTTTTTGCATTGCATCATGTGCACAACATATTCGAGTGTTATTGAATTATGCTACGCATTATATTTTTTTGTATTGAACGGTATCGAAATTACTGATTGTTACTCGAATGAATGATGACCTATGCTCATACACCGTTTGACATCAATTTGATAATGGATATGTAATGACATGAAATTCCTATGATGGTTCTGTTTTCTTCTATTAATGCCAATATGTTTCATTGTATTTGATGTTTTTGCCCGTTTAAATAATTACTCGACTCACACTGAGCTTTTCATAAGCTCACCCCCCAATAGTGTTTAACTTTTTAGGTAAACCTCAAAATTAGGACCGGACTCGGCATTCGAAAAATCAACTTGGACCATGGATTATTATTTTTTAATTAAGTATTATTAAGTCTTCATAAATTTGAGCTTTGATTTTTAAACCAATTTCAAATAAAATCTTCTACAGCTCTCTAGAAACAATAATTACAGAAATTTCATGTCAAATTTAACATATTTACATTTTAGTCCTTATACTCAAAATTATAAATTTTCTTTTACAAACTAGTCTCTATTTCATTTTCAAGCTTATAAACTAACATATTAACACCAAAAGCTTCAAATTCATCAATGGAAACTTTACTAAAATTTGAACCGATACACTTGTACATTGACTAATTCAATCATCGGAAAACAGAGTTCTGAAACTACCATTTCTAGTATAACTGAAAATTGGGTTGTTACGAATACCACTGAGTTGATTACTCAGCATTCAATTTGTTTTCGTGATCCTCTTTTTGACGTCAACATCTAGCCGTAATCCCGGGCTCTTCAAAGTTTGTAAAATTCTTTGTTAGCTTTATGGTATGTAACTAAGAGAGTCCTTTATATTTTTCTAATTTGAAGGTTAATTTTGGAGGTTGATAAAACTTGCATGAATGTTAATGTTAGGTTGATAATGATATGAATCATAGGTTCATAATTGAATGTTTTTGCAATATGATGAATCATATTTGTGAGTCTTCATGAATGGTAGTTGATGGTACAATGGTATGCTTTGAGCCTAGAGATAGTAAGGTTTGATGTATTGATTTAATGGTTTGAATGCATGGAAAAGTAGTTTTATTCTAATATGTTGTTTGATGTGTTTTTGGTGCCAAATTAAGGCATGTTGATTTGGTTGTTTATGAAAATGGTTAAATAATGAAATGGTTGCATTTGGTTAATTTTATGCAGGTTTTAAGTGTGTCTAGTGGCATTTTTTGAATCAAAATTGGTTTGAGAATGAAATGGGCACAAAAAGGAAGTTTTTGACCTTTTTGGTACTAAGGTATCGATACCCTAATAAAGGTATCGACACTTAATGTTTTTAGTTCAATTAGATTTTTAACAGAATGTAAAAATGAAATTGGTATTGGATTAAAGTATCGATACTCTATATCAGGGTACCGATACTTCAAAATGGTATCGATACATTTGGCTTTTGATTAACTTTTACAAAAGAAACATAATCGTAAAATGGTATTGATACTATAACTTGGTATTGATACGTATACATGAGTATCAGTACCTTAAGCCAAGTATTGATACTTGTGTTTTAAAGATGAATTTTTCAACCATCAAAACAAGATTTAGTATTAGTACCAATCAGAAGTATCGATACCTATTCCAAAATTTTGAAAGTTTACAAACTAGCCCTATTTCATGTTCGGATCAACAATTAAGTTTTCATAAGTTCAATTGAATCTCGGATAGTCTACTTATAATATAATAATTGTAATTAGGTAATGTTTGATGGCTTATGTAAATGATTCACTATGTTTTGATGGTAGTTGCTCCAATAATGATCATAGCATTCCGTAACTCAGACTCGTCAATCGGGTTGGGCGAGGGGTGCTACATTATGTTATATGGCCCATGGTTAACTTAGATGTTTAACATTTATGCTACGTTTGGTTAGAGTATTATTTTTTTCCACATGTTTTAGTCATCGGTTAGCTATAAACTAATCAAAAATTATAATTTTTAGCCATTTAATGCCTTGTTTGTGTCAAAGAGAAGAAAAATTTTCACTTATTTTGAAGAAGTCTTATTTTTTACAAAAGTTTTACTCATCTTTCTAATTGAATATTAAAATTTGCATTAACTATTCTTTATATTATATCCAACTATTGTAATACATGTAAAAATAAACTTTTTACTCATGTTATTACATGAGCAACCATCTGAGTAATTAGTGTTTTAACTTGTTAAGGTTTTAACACATTTCACTTCAGAATGCATTTTTAAATCTCATAAGACAATTATATTATTAGTATTTTAGTTTATTTGGCCTATAGTAAACACTTATAAATGACTTGGATGCACAGGACCAAATTGCACATAGTGCTAGGTACCATATCACACTCCTCCAAACACAAACCAAATTGCACATAAGTGCATCCATACAAACACAACCAAAGTGCACGTAATATGTGTAAAGCCCGAAGGCAACAAAACTCTGGATACAAAGCTCCATGTACACATCAATCCCTATTGTATCCTAACTATTTCACTAGGTTTACTAGGGAACTTAAAGTCACAAATAACATATATCAATCAAGGCCATTAACACATTTATTATTCAAATAGAGACACATCTAGAGTTTCGAGGTTCAAAGATTTATTAGATAACACATTATCTAATTACACATATGTGCACATTAAATGCCTCACACATATACAATTTCACATAAGGGCACTTTAAGTGCTTTCACATATACATTCATAATTTTTACCTTTTCGTTTAGGTAATATAAACATATTCATTTTCATATAATGGTTTCCATGATTCCTAGGTAACATTTTCCTTCATTTAAGAACATTCTCATAACTACTTTCAAGAAAGGGGTCATCATGACCTCAATTACCTATTTTTCATATTTCGAGTTCATTAGTCAATCATGATAATTATAACAATGTATTAATCCTTAAATTTTTCATGAGGGCTTATTGATACATAAACCTTGTTGATACCATCTTACTCAAATTTCACAAATTTCAAAATATTTTTTATAGTTAATCTTGCCAACCAAATTTCTCACAATATATTACTAGGAATTATCACCATTTTTAATCAAGGCTTATTAAGGCATAACTTTCCAAACCATTTATTTTTAACACTTTAATTCATAGAATTTACAGATATACATTACAATATCATTTTCATAGTTATTTCACAATTTATACATTTTTCCCTAATCATAGAGCCTTAAGATGAGTATCCAAATGTACTTACCTCTTGGATGCATTTTCACTTGATTTCAAGCTTCCAAACACTTGATTCCAACCTCAAGCAAGTTTGAAATTCCATTTCTTAACATTTCCTCATTTTTCCATATACAAAAATAGAATAAAAAAATCAACACACGAAACTTTTCAAACTTTCCTAAAACAACTATACTCAAATATCAAGTTAAGAGAGTTAGAAAAACATCATTCTTACCTTTATAAAGCTCTCTCTATAGCTTCAATTTTCTCTCTCAAGCTCAAGAAAATTCTTGCTTCCAAAGGTGAAGATGATGGTGAAATCAAACTTAGAAATGAATTTTCTATATGATTTTAATAGAAAAAAATTACATGTGGAATGGAATTCATGGTTGGATTTGAGAGAAAATAAGAAAAGATGAAAAGAGAAATCTTCTCTCTTCAAGAGGGGTTGGATGAGAGGGGTGGGTGGGAGAAATGAATACTTTAGTATTTTCTTTTTTTTTTTTATTCTAATTTGACTAGTCAAAGTCAAACAAAATTTAAATGAATGGTTCACCTTATTTCATAGATTTAAAATCCAACAATTTATGACCATCAATTTTTTTCATCAATACACATGTAAAATAAATTTATAAATTCCCAATATAATTCTCATGAGAAGTCCCATAAGAAAATTGCACTTTTTGGCCATTCTCTTACCACTTCACTTAATTATTATCAAACATGACACTTAACACATTAAATCTCCATATAACATCATAAAGATTCATAATATTGTCTAACCATGCAAAATTATATTTTAATCTTTTAGGCTAAAATGAAAAAATTACAATTTGATTCTTATACTTCTCATTTTATTCAAATTAGTCCAAAGTTAAAAAATAAAAATACATTTCCTATGCCATCTTGACATCAACAAATCATTATGAATCTATAATTTCTCTCATTGATCACTTTACACTTTAGTCCTCGTACCTTTCTAACTTTTCAATTTAATTCTTTTTTCCACATTTCTGTATCCAAAATTTACTTCATTGATTTTTAACCATAAATCATTATAATTCCTTTAAAAAATTATTGATCTCATTTTAGAATTTTCTCAAAATTTCATAGTAGCAAGTCTCGGAGCAGTGTCAAACATTGTACTAAAAATTTTGAGGCGTTGCACTTTGTCTTCTAGTTGCAAGTTCAAATACAAATTACCTTACTAACTGAATAAAAAATATGAAATAAACAAAGAAGCTGATTACACAATTTGAAAACTTCATATGTTTGTGTGACCTTACCCAAAGAGTAGTCCACTATTAATTTGCAATACTAGAGGTGATTTAAGTTTGACTCACTCATCAAGTTACTACCTCACTTCCAGAGGCAAAGCCAGAAAATTTTTTTAGGGGAGCCGAAATTAAATCGTAGTTTTTACGATAGTAAAAATGTATTTTTTTTAAAAGGATTAAATCAAAATGTTATCATTCTTAGGGGGGAAAGTACAATTTTACCTTTACTGATTTAGAATTTTAAAAATTTTAAAGGGCTAAAATGAAAAATTTTTCATTTTAGGAAGGGGCTGAACCCCTACCAGCCCCCCTAGTTTCGTCTCTGCTCACTTCGATACATTAACTATTCTCGGAACTAAAACCTTCCCCTTGAAAACTTAGTTACAAACTAAATTAAGTATATGAGTTTGTTTACAACAATTATACACTAAAACAAGTTCCTCACAGTAACAAGTGCTTTCAACCTCATATAATAAACAAGCCTCCTTTAAATAAGCATTAACGCTTGTGAAAACTCCAATCAATGTAAACTTCAATCTCCTTAAATTTTACTTGATCAAATCTTCAATATGAAATAAAATAACAGATATCTTCTAGAAATAATCTTTTGAAGAAAATGAATTTAATTTATTTAAGGAAACTCAATCACATTGAAACTCTTCAAAGAATCATTTCTATACGTGTTTTCCTTCATGTTTTGTCTCAATAAATGCTGCTAAAAATCCTTAAAGATGGGCAATTAAAGAACCCAAAGTTTATGGTCAAAAAATGGCAACCATATATGACAAATTACAAGCCAGATTTAAGTCAAGTTGCAATTAGAGTTGCATCTGGATAGTGTAACTGGCACTAACAAATTCTTCACAAGAGGTCAAAAGTAATATAATCAATAAGTTCATATTCTAGACAAGCCCCATAAATAGTTTCAATACCCCCAAATCATGAGATCTCATGAACATCTAGAATATACGAGGAAGAAATGAAATTTTTATTAATAATGTGTTTGGATATGTAATTACTTAATATTTATAATGGAAATGAGCTTGAGCCTCAAATTGTAAAAAAAAAATGTTCACGTATGATTGATTGCCCAAAATGTAAAGAAGCAATATTAGCTAAGCTAAACTCATTAGCCAAGCTAAACTCTATTACCAACGAGATTCTAATAATGATATATATTATACATGTGGGGAAAAAATGAAAGAAAGCATTACTATTGCTGTGGGGCTTTTCGAGCATATGCCAACACCATGATAAAATCCTTTGCAGAAGAACCAACAGATGCTTGAACTCTCTGTGATGTTGATGCTTTTTGTAGCCACAGATGGACTAAATTGTACAACTGCAATGTGGGTACTACTGGTTGTCCCATAAATTTGATCTCAACCTGCCCAAAATGTAAAAAAAGACAATGCAGCTTGTTTATCATCAATAGTAATTGGCAAAGGAAGTATAACAATGGCTGCAACTAGCTCGTTCTTTGCTTGCCTAAATTTACCTACCTACTTTTAACCTTCTGTTCAGTGGCTTCAGAAAATTTTTATGTAAAACGTATCAAAATCAATAGAAACTATCTTTACAAAGCAGATCTCAGAATATCCATGCATAAAAATCTCATCACATTTTGATAATGAGCCTCATAGGTAAAATAATTGAACCCAATGTCGAATCTTTTTGACCAATTTTCTTCATTGTGTATCTTTACACATCATTCAAGGAGAGATTAACTCACCTCATCTTCATCGGCGAGGCGCAGTTTCTTCATCAGGTATTTTTTAATAAAAGAAACAGGTATGTTTCCATCCCTGCCACATAATGAAAGAAGAATGATAACAATCTTCAAAACAAAGAATTTTTTTTTAATAATAACTGGATTTGGATCATTCTACCACTCAAAAAATAAAAATAAGTTCAAATTTTAAAGTTTTTGTAGCAACACTTACCAAAATATTTTAACCAGATTTGTTATGGAACAAATCTTAAGCGAAAACGAAAGGGAACCATCATTTAGTTTCGAATTCTCGGTGAAAATTTGGTCATTGACTCATGGCAGAATCAAAATGTAAACTTGACATGCAGTATAGAAGAGAGGAAAAAAGGCACAAAAATCGGCAGAAGTATGCATCTATAGTTGAAATAACTTAATAGAAGTGGTTTAGCTAGTTATAACACACCAAACCACTTAAAGGAACCTAAGCTCATCATCTACTAGGTTCCCCATGTATCACGACAACCCCTGCTTTCATAAGTGAAACTCTGGATGCAACCTCGTGGAGAGGACTGCCAAGATATTAGTGTATCCTGGCCTTCTCTCGTCTCCTGCTCTCACTGTCCTTTAAACATTTCCTTTGTGACTACAAGATGTCTATGCCTATGACCTTATGGACTCCAGCATATTATTTATTGAATTCCTTAAGAGGTCTCTAAATTGGTTTATGTATGCCAAGCCATATACTAGGAGATTATGGTACAGAAAAAAAGGACAGCCAGGAGATTATGGTACAGAAAAAAAAAGACAGCCAACAGATCAGAATCATCGTGTTCACACAACAGATAAAAATTTTTCAATCTTCAGCCAAAAAGAAGAATATATATATAATGAGCTATTCTAAGACTCATGCTAAAGAAACTTACTTTATCCTTAGGAAATTTGCAGGAATTTGAGGGAGGGGTGCCTCTCCTACCCTAAAAGCATTGACATTTGAAGTAGTTTATTAGCAAGACAAAATAATCTTAAAATAACTGCCTTCAATCTATTTTAGCTTGAAGGATGAAATAAGTTCTTACTGGTCTTCAGAGGCCACTAATGAGAACCACACAGGACCGATTCTTTTTTCATGCCTTGGACCAGCAGCAGCTAGCACAGCTTGGAGAGAAATGCCAGAATCCCCGAATCCAGAACCACTTTTTTGACGGATCCTGCGTAACTTTTTAGGGTTCACAATTCCAGAAGTTGTTGCAGGAGCAGCATTATTCTTTTCTTCCTCAACTTTTGTTTTGCCGTTATCTTTCCTATGTTTGTTTCTGCACGTTTGAGCTTCAGGGTTGATGACATGGGTAGGTTCTAGTTCTAACTTAGAACCATAGCCTTGTGAATTAGACTTGAAGGACTTGGACCTATTTGCAACCTCTGCCAAACAATCCAAAGGTTTCCAGAGATCCAATTTTCCATCCCGTGATTCGCCACTATTCTCTACTCCTTTATCCTTCTGTTGGCAAGGTTCAGCAGAAGAAGTACACTGTGTTGCTCAATTTTTTAAAGACAACAGATATTATCAGTTTAATCTAAAACATTAATTCTTTCCAAGTAAATGGATGTTTGAGAAAAGAGAAAACTATTAGACAATATTGGACCCTATAAAATACTTATGTAGGATTCAATGTACCTGTCTTTTATTCTGAGTAAATTTAGTTAGCGTTTCAGGTGAGCTTGCACTCTCCTTGTGATCCTCCACAGAGTCTCTCTCTCTTTTAACGGGCCTCTCTACTGAAAAACTGGAACCTTGTAAAGAACCAGCCTTTCTGGCAACAGCTTTTGTTCTCCTTCCGGTCATGGTAGTTTGTGTTGATACTCTGGGGGCATTAACCACCAATGAAGATAGTGATCTCTCCTTTCTTCTAGTTGGCATTGTAACTGGAGGCAGAACTTCAGGTGACTTTGCTTTTCTTCCTTTACGAGGGAAGATTTTGGCCCTCACATCTTGCAAATTATGGTCTGGCCTGATTATCAAAAGCAGAGATGCATCGCAGTACACATTAAATTCTCCAAATTTTTGATTAACCAACATAATGCATCCATGCAGAGGGTCTACCAGGAAATTCAAAAGCTGTATGCAAAAACATGAATCCACCCAGTATAAGGTCTTTTTTATTTCCTCTTCAACATATCTCACCTTGATTTTGGAATTGGGAGACTTGCAATCCCGAAATTGGCTACCTACATTTGCATAACACTGGCAGATGCTGGCAAGACACTTCATTTGAAACTGGCTAATTACATGTACTCATATCACTCAAAAAAGGAAAAAGGGGGGGTTGACCAAGAAACCTCAAGAAATGGAAAAGAATTTAAGCAATATTGGTTGCCTGTGAAGACATTTTCCTATTGTCTCTAAGAACTTAACAATGAAGTCCACTAAGACTCATTAAACCCTCCAAAATTTCATTCCATGCCTTTAAATCTGAACTTTATAGAACCACTGGCGTGTAGAAGCCACTGTCAAACTTCAAAATAACGGAATGACTCCTAATTCTAAATGATCAATGGTCCCAAGGCATAAAGAAGAAAACAGTAACATTTCAGTAACAGCTTGAATAAATCCTTTGGACCATTTGACAAGACTAACAGTTAAAACTAGAACTGATCACTTTACACGTTAAAAAAAAAATTGGTTATGAAGGAAGCAATTAACATATTAGTGTTGACTAATAAATGATAGACAGAAGGAATAAGGCTACCTTAATTTCTCCAGCGGAACAGAACCCAAATCAATGTTGCATATTGGACAGCATTCTAAATCTTCCTCTTCTATCTTATCATATATGCACTTTCTGCAAACTACATAAAACTTGAAACACAAATCAATCATATATTTCTATTTATTGATTCAACAATCTTGCAAGGCACACTGAAACATAGATCACACGCAAGTGAAGTAATTAAAGCAACAGAAACACTTGTGTAACTTGCATAATAAGTTGGTTCCGTTTCAAAAACAGGAAAAGTCATCTTAAAGTTCGAATCTTGTTATGGGCTTGCAAAACAAATAAGGAAGCTCCCATCTTGGAAAAGACCTTGAATTGAAAGTAAAGTATAGGATGGGAATAAGCCTTAGCTTAATGTAGAAAATAGTAACTGTGCGCAATAAATTTTGGGGCTTTACTAACAATTGCTGTAAGAGAGCTCTTTAATGTTATTGTTAGTTAATATACTATTCATAGTAATAGCATCATAACAATTTTATTCATTATTCATAATATATTATTATATATAGTAACCTTAAAAACTGTCTTAGGAAATCATTAGCAAAATCCTAGATTTTTAAATAAAACAATTCATAATATTACACCGATTTTGCTATTCTACCAGGATGCCTTAACATCAACTAAAAAACAGGTATAGCAATGAAACATTAAGCGAAGGAGTCAACATAGAAGATATAAAACCAAGAAAAACCCAGATAAGAAACGGAGAAAACAAGAGTAACCCAGTTTAGAAAAGGAGCAGAGAGCAAAGAAACAACAGAAAATTTGAATAATTAAGAACAAAAGAACTTAGGAAAGGGGAGAGAGACTCACACGTGTGAAGGCATTCGGATATGGTGGTGGCATCTTTAACAAGCTTATTGCAAAGAGGGCAAGTCATGCATGCCGCAACCGCTTCTCTCCTCACTTTGACTACTTGATTCGCCATCTCTCTTTTTTCTTTTACACTTAACCTTCTCTGTTTTTTTTTTTTTTTTTTTGAATCGCAATAATTAATTTAACACAACATAACCCCCCCCTTTGCACGTATCTCTGTCTCATTGCATGTCAACGAGGAGCAAAAAGGCAAAGGAAAATTTACGTGCATATATTCATAAAAACCTGCATTAAAACCCGTGACGGAAATACTGAGGAGAAGAAGGGTTATAAACAGAGAGGTGGATAAGAAACAGGAAAGAAAAACAAAGGGAAGAGAATTGGATGCGTAACTAAGCAGAGGTGGAGAGTGTTTTTTGATCTGAAAAAGGAAAGGAGAAAAGGATTGAGAGATTTAAGGAAAAAGGGAAATTTGTTAAATGGGATGAGACAACGGTGAAGTTTAACGTGGATTTTTCCAACGGAGAAGAAGAGGAAAAAAAAAAAACCACAACGATGATCTGAATCTAACACTAACATAACAAAACAACAGAAATAGAATTTCGGTCCTTTTTTTTTTTTTTTCCTCCTTCCCTTTTTTTTTTTTTATTATATTTATGCTGAGGGGGGAGAAGGCTTTCAGGCTTTAAGATGCCATATACGGCGTCGTTCTATTGGGCATTAAATATTAGCCTACTCCATTTATCTCTCTTATAGCTATAAGCTTATTAAACTTTTTCTTACATGCTCCCTATTTTTAATTATTTCTAGTTAATTACATTATTGATTTAGTGATAAGTTAATTTGTATGAGTTTTAAGTTAATTGTTATGAAATTTTGTGCGAAATTCTAATCCAAAAATAAAGTTTTTAATATTATATTTTTATTTATAAAATTTAGATTCGAAGTTTTACTCTCTCTTTTTTTAATACCAAAAGCTTCACCACATGTTAATCTATGAAAAAAAGGAAGCTTGAGAATTTTTCGGCTTTTTTTGAGTTTACATAAAAGACGAAGTCGAGAATTTAAAAGAATTCATGTTTGGGTAATGTTTGAGTATTTTTCTGTTTCCAGCCTTAATTTAGGGTTAATTAGTTTTTGAATTGTACAATAAAATAATATATTTTTGTGCCAACTTCACTCCATGAGCTTTAGTTTTCCATAATATTTAATTTTCGTGTATTTTCAAGACTTGCAAGCTTATTTTAATTCAATCTTTAGTAATTCCCTGTCTATTTTCTAGATTTTTCCTTCTTATATATAAGCAACCACCACATTTTATATTTAATATGCTGATAATATTAATGTATAAGTTTATATGATAAAAGAAAACTATACGCAGTCAATTGATTATGTTATATTACGTATAAACATATATTGTTATCTATTAAAAATATTTTTGTTTTTAAAAATAATAAAATAAACAAATATATACCTATATTAATATTTTTTACATTATAAATTCACCCGGTCCTTCCTAGGATTTGAATTTTAAGATTGGATGGCGTACCTCTTCTTCTGCCTCCAAAAATGGTCAAATAGGAATCCCTATACTATTATGTAAACTGTATTTTAACCCTTCTACTAAAAGTTGCTCTAGATTAGTCCTTGTACATTAAAAGTTTATTTAAATCATGATATGGTCATAATTTACCATTAAGTTATTAATAATTTCAAAAAAATATATATTGTATCTAACTGAATTACCCATGACCTAACCAACATATAAAAAAATTCAACCATTCCCAAAAAGTCTATGTATTTTTGAACAATCATGTGACTGAAAAAAAATCATTAAGTTTGTATTCTTTTTCAGCCACATGATAGTTAAAAAAATACATAGATTCTTTTAGGGATAATTGGATTTTTTTACGGGTCGAGTCGTAGGGACGAAGCCAGAATAATTTTTTAGAGCACTGGATAAAATTTTAATTTTTTATAGTTTATATCTTTATAATTTGTAAAGTATTAAATCGAATTTTTATAATTTTAGGGGGTCAAAGTACAATTTTACTTTTACAAATTTAAATTTTTTTAAAAAATTCTAAAGACTAAAATAATAATTTTATATTTTAGGGGGGCCGGGGCCCATGCCAGCCTCCCCTGCCTTCGCCCCTGTTGAGTCGGGTCATATGTAAATCAATTAAGTTATATATATTTTGTTCAAATTATCAATAACAGTGTCATAATTTGAATAAAATTTTAATATACAATAATTAATTTTAAGCAATTTTAATAGAAAACTAAAATTTACATATTACTATACGACTCCAAGTAGATTTTGATCTCCAAAAATGGGTAACACAATAATATTATATATAAACTTGACAAGCATACACATAATATGATGATATAATATTTGTCAAAGTTTTTATCTTCTTGCTATAAAATAGGTTGCAATTTGAGAATTGAAAATTTTATTGTAAAAACTAAGATTTAAAATTAAAACCTATTACATGTAAATTGTAAATGTGATTGCATGAAACAAATGAATTAAATTCAAATGTCAATTGTCACCAACTTTACCACCTACTTTCATGAATAAATGCCAACATAAGGATGCACCTTATATAATTTTCTTCTTTTTTGCCAATTACAACCTTCCATGCATGGATTCAAAAGCATGATATAATAATAACAGTGACAATATAGCACGCAGTTGTTCACCTGACATTGGCACCTGAAAGTTTAACCAGGTTGGGCCAAGATATGGTAAGGAATTCATTGCAGTACTACTTTTATGCTTCTCTTCAAGCTGTGTGATCCTCAGTACTCCAAATGTGATTCTATGGACTTCAAGACCCGATAAGACCCTTGTGCCTCGCATAGGAAACTATTGATGTGAAAGTCGACGTACATAGCAATCCAGTGAGGATGACCACCTGAGTTGAAAAGCATATTTTCTGGATTAAAATTCTCAAAGAACTTATTTCAAAAGGTCAACAATAACTTTTAGAAAAAGAAACAACCCTTGGGTTAATTTTTCTAGGTAAAATGTAGTAGTTTGTTTGTGGTATGTATAATATGGTGATCACGCGAGACATACCCATTTAAACATGTATTCATGGCCTTCTTTCCACGTATAAGGAATATTCATTCCAAAGATTGCAGCAACCAAGGAATATATAGATAAACAAACAGTCCCGGAACTTACGAAGAGCTCTAACTGCCACATGAAGTGAAAACCTATTAACTTTTGGCCAACAGAAAAGAGTTTAGAGGCTAATTTTAGTGGAAAGTACCTGAATTAGCTGATTTCGATGATTGTCAAGCTGCAAGACAATGCATTTAGATTATCAAGATTCAAGATCAAATACGAGGTCTCGATACTTGAAGGTGCTAAATTGCCTTGGAGAATTTTGATAACTTCAGTAACCTTCCGAGCACCAATATTAAAGCAAGATTGAAAAGTAAAATGGGACATTCAGAGATAGCCCGGAGCAATCAAAACTCTCCTTCAGCAAATTTTCACCCTAGTTCTGTTTTGAAAATAAATTCCTTTAGCTCGTCACCTGGATATTGATATAATCCTCTGTATCATCAATGTATTCACGCAGCTGGCGACAAAAAGAATAATCATGCAACAATAATTATGTAGCTAAAGCAAAAGTTGATGTAAAAACTAAGGGGCATACCGTAGTCAGTTTGTTCAGTGTACTATCAATTTGCATAAAGTACGCCTGCAGAATCCAAAAGCAAACATCAACTTTTGATCTTGCATTAACTAATCAAAAGCCATGACAATTAATGACAGCAATAACCTCAAGCAACATTTCCAGCTCCTCGACATCATTGTCCTCCTCAACTGTTACTGCGCTTGCCCGACTGGTTCTTGATATCTTTGAACCTATAGTTGGTGAGGGTGGATACCAACTCGGAACACTGAAACTACTGACAGGGGAACAAGCCCCAGCCAACTTTCTCGATAAGTAAAGGTCTGCCATATCATCATCGTCATCTAAAAGTTGTTCGAGTTCATCCCTTACCTAAAAATCAAAATGTTGATAGGTAATAAGTCTGAACTCATGACTAGAGATCCAGTTATCTATGTTATTCTCCGGTCACAAATGACATATGATTGACAATATATGCCTAAAAGCACTACAATCATATAAGCTTTAAAATTGAATTTTGAAGCTGAGGTTAGATAGCCAAACTAACCAAGATATATACTAAGAATAATCCTGGTCCCGGAGATGTTCCATTAGTTTTTTGTAGCATCAATTATATTGTCACCAAATGTCATTTCCATTAGCATGCTACTGGTATTTCTTTTTTCTCTTGCCTATTCTTTGCATTCTCCTTTTAAGCTTAAAGAAAACTATATTCGTATGCTTAGTCTCTTAGCGGCAAAATGCCCCCTCAACTGATGCTCCCTAAGGCTGTTCCCTTCTAAGGAAAAATATTTTAAATCGTCATCTTCCTTCCAAGGGAAAGTAGTAAATTCAGATTACCCGGATAAACGCATCGAAAGAGAAACTGGTATAAAAAACCTCCCATTAGTTTACTTCATTTAATTAAAATAACTTATAGATTTTACCGTGAATTAGCATGTATCTTGGCATGTTTTTTTAAGGGAAAGAAGAAAGCTAAAGGAACTGGATCACAGATTGCAGTTTTGAACCCATGATACCTATGTCTTGGACCAAGCCTTAACCCTTGGTTTTAGATGTGTTGATGGCAGCAAGCAAACTAAACTAGTACTGGACTGTATCAGTTCATATCAATAATTAGTTGACAAAAAGCGTTTTTTTTTTTTTTTTTTTTTTTTTTTTGCATTCTGGAAATCAGCAGGACCGTTGTACATATTTCACCACTCCGAAAAATATAGTCCTAGACAAGAGGCAATTATTTCAGCTTGTTCAAGATTTATCCATGTTCTTGCCTGAGATATACATGAAAAGTCATCTGGTCACAGAAAAACTGTAAGCAGCTTAACTTATCCTAATATTGGCCAAAACGAAACTGAGAAGAAACAAATCACCTACAAGCGGAAACCGAACTTTCACCTGATTTGTTTGGATTATGGGATCATACACATAGTACATACCTTTTGAACGCGGTTTGTCAGCCTTGTCATAGCACTTTTCAGTTTACGCACCCGATCCAAGTTACGGCTGCTTATCTGACCACATAAATACAATTGTTGCATGGAACTGAACTTGTCTTACAAGCAAACTGGGAAATCAATGGGAATAAATTTCTGGAACTCTTTGCTACTAATGAATATTAAAGATCAAGGAAAAACAGAAGAAAACTATAATATATGCTATATTCAATGTTAAATGACAATTAAGAAAGAGAGTCTGGACAGCATTCCATCATATCCTCTAATAGTTCTTTTTTTTTTTTTTTGAACAATATCCTCTAATAGTTTTTCTTCAACATACTGGTTATTGCAGGAAAAAAACAATTAAAACATAGAATGTATTTTACAATTCTTGATATACCATTTATACTTCATTCTCAACATGGATTTCATCAAAACTTGGAAATTTGGACAGCAGACTTCATATGAACCATTCATAACAGAGAAGAGAAAATAATGCCTCAAACATTAAACTGTTTTATGACCCCTCAAAGAGAAGTTTGTCTTGTGGCTTCCGATCATGTCTGTCCTTGCAGTAGGTACTGACTACTAGTCACATAAACAACTATAAATGAAGATCACTGTTGACACTAGAGCCAAACACAACATTGATATCCTTACAACTTTTTACCCAGATTTCTTTCTCTTATTTTGCCTCATAATTTCAATGCAAACCGCTTAGGTACCACCATGGAAAGTAATTATTTCCATTACCAAGCCAAGTTTGGCAGACAAAGAAGTAGAGTAGTCGCAATTATTAAACAACTCATGCAATAAAATGGCAGAATGTCAAATTCTGCTGCAGAACCATCACAAATATATACCTTAGCAGATGAATGCTTTGATTTACTTAAAACCTGACTCCAAATGGGATTTCCATTTTGCTGAAAAAGTTAATGTACTATTCTTGTATGAATTCATGTAATTGTGAGTGTAATGATATAATCCTTTCATTACTTTCACAGAAAACAGGCATAATAAAAATATATTTGATTACGTTTGCTGAAAATGAGATGGTACAGAATAGACATAATAAAAGCTGCGGTACTTTAAGAGCCAAAACTCGACCCCAATATGTCGCAGCAAAGCCAACAATTACCTTCAAACAATACATTCTAAAAGAACCACTCCAACATCAAATCTTACCAATCACTAAATTGCTTAAACTAAAATGAATGACAAACAATTCAAATAGAAATTACCTTGGAGGTCAGCTCATCTAAAGCTGGATAAGCATCGATCTCTAGTTCCCTAGTACGTGCATCAAGAAAGCTACAAATTGCTTCTAATGCAACTTCTAATGCCCGGAATTCAAATGGAAATTCTACATGAAACATTCCAAAACGAACCGGCAATATATCAATGGTATAGACAGAGACGAATAAAAACACTCAAAAGGAGCTTCAGCCAAAAGTTAATGGATACCATTTTCCTCCTCAGTATCCATATCATTGCGTGCACTAGGGTGTTCTTCTTCTTCTTCTTCCCCTTGATCTTGACATGTGAGATTATCTTGAGGCAATCGCCTTTTAAGTTCAGCGACAATGGGTATTACGTTATCATCGTATGGATCTCTAAGCAACACCTATCACAAAATAGAACAAAACTCACTTCCAAAAGTAAAACCTCCTCAATTGAAAAAGATAACAAAAATAATGTTATTCCAAGTTGAATAAAATGTTCAGAATTCAGATTCTATAAACTAGCCTATCACAAAACAAAACACTACTCGCCTCCCAAAACTAAAACCTCCTCACTTGAAATAGATAAAAAAAAAAAATGTCCGAATTCATAAACTAACCTTTTCTGCTGTGATTATAGCTTTAATGTGCTGCAATCAAATCATTAAATAATCTTAGCACACATCTCAAGAAAATACTAAAAAATTGGAAAAACATAAATAAAAATTACCTCTAAATTGAGAACAATGACTTTCTCTCTGCCTAAAATGGTGGAAGGATAAGATAGCAAGGGATCAAGAATACGAAGGTCTCTAGCATGAACCTGAACGCGGCGCATTATAGCATACTTGTCGACGTCAAGAATCACGCTTTGCCCCTTAGCGTCTATCGAAATCCAGATCGTTGTCACCGCCGTTTTCTTCTTCAGCGTGGCTACTTGCGCCTCCACGACAGGAACCAAATACGCTTCTCGAGCCATTAGAAAAGACAAAAAATGAAAACAGAGAATTAAGTCTTTGAAACAAAGCAAAGATGAGGTTTTGGAAATGAATTGAATAACTAGGATGGAAAGGAATTGGCTAGGTTTTCTGATGGAGAAAGTGATAGAGATAGAGATGGACTCGATGCAAGGGGTTGGGGCTGGCTGGTAGTGAAAATGTTTCAGTGCCGAGTCAGTTAAAAATGGAGGGCAAAAGGTTTTAAACTGTTAACGTTTACTTGTTTTCACTCTCAATATTTGGCGCGTGCTTAATGGCGAAAAAGATTAATATTTGAAATAAATAAAGCAATGCAATCTTTTTATAAATATTTTAGCAGTTAAAATATGTTTTTGTTGTCGAAAAAGATAGCAGTTGCCTGTTGGCGCGTCAAGTTGAATGCGCGGAAGGAAATGCAAATCTGTTTTGGTAGCCTTTGCCACCTTCCTACTCCCAACGGTTGCCATATGGCAATCGACAATAGCCATACATTTTGGAATTAGGATAAATCTCAAACTCTTTGCATGCTTTTATGAATTATTGTTCTTTTTTTTCATCTATTTTAAAATGCTTAATATAACGTTTGATATTTAAATTTGATATTTAATTTTTTTATTAAAATTAGTATTTGAACTGAATTTTATTTTCTAATTTAGTATCTAAATTTTATTGGGCCTAATTTAGTATTTGAATTTGACATTTTATTTTTAATTTGGTACTTAAACTTTTTTAGGTTCAATTTAGTATCAAATTTGTTAAATTTCATACAAATCAAGCAAAATACTAACGGTGTTAAATTCTTTTTGTTATGCTATAAAAATATTGTCAGTATCAAAGAAAATTCATGTTAAAAAAAAGTATTGAGCTATGCTTAACTAATTAATATTAAATAAGAAAAATTTAAAACCCCAATTTAAAATTCATTATTTTAATTAATAAAATAATTAATTAAATAAATAAAACTAAAAGTAATTGAACATATAAAATATAAAATATATCATATCATATGTCATATGTTGGTCATACATTGATTATTTTTGCTACCTCATAAAAAATAACATTTTAGTATATTAGAATAATTTATAAAACATTTAACAAGTACCAAATCAAACAAAAAAAAAGATTAGGTGCCAAATTAGGAAAAAGAGTCAAGTTTAGTTATCAAATTGGACCCCAAAAGATTAAGTACAAACTTAAGAAAAATGTCAAGTTTAGGTACCAAATTAAGAAAAATATCAAGTTCAAGTACCAAATATTATATTAAGCCTTTTGAAAATGGTATAAAATGAGATATTAGCTTAAATTTTTTATTCGAGTTTTACTTTTGTATAAGTTATATATGAACTTTTTAAAAATTTTTAATTTAAGTTTTATTTGTATGTATTTTATTTATATTTATATTAATTTAAATTTGAATGATTAAATATAATTATAATTATTCGAATGTATTATTGGTAATTATAATTGTAATTATATTTACAACTTTTAAAAATAACACGAAATAGTTTATTATAAAAGAAATTAATGTTGATAGAAATATCAAAATTACTTATGAATTTTGATATATTGTAGAATGTTATATATAAATTATAATTTTATTTAATTTTATATATAAAATTTTGTTTTCATTTAAATTTCATAAATACAAATCTCATTATTGGTATAATACATTTTACTTTGATACAAGTACAAATTTTATACTTAAATTTTATTTTATTTTCGTAAACCGCAAACACTATTATTTGTAAAATTTAAAAAATTTATTAACGAAAGGGATAATAATCTTACACAGTATAGACTAATCTATTAAGAAAACAAATGATAATAATACCATTGAGTAAAAATTATATTGTAATTCCATAAAGAACTCATAAACATATATAAAAGTATGAATTTAGAAAAACTTTTAAATTTAATAAGAATGTTATTTATTTTCTATCATATTATTAAATTAATTTAAAAGTATTAGTTAAAAGGTTATGCAAATAGAGTTATTACTTGCCAACAAGCTCTTGTTCTAATGATATGTATATTATGTAGTAGGCATAAGAGTTTAGGTTTAATCTCAAGCAACCTCATTCCTCATCCTCAATTATTACAAGTTATCTCATTAAAAACCTAATGAAGGAAAAAGAGCACACAATTTATTATTACAAGCTACCTCGTTAAAAACCTTTACTAGGAAAACTCAGTGGGACAAAATCTTAATTAAAGGAAAAGAGTGCAATGTGTTTTTGACTCCCCTAATGGCAACATCACATTACATCTTTGAATCGATGCATTCCAATCTTATTTAGTAATCTTTCAAATGTTGAAGTTATCAATGCCTTGGTAAAAAGGTTTGCTAAATTATCACTAGAACATATTTGTTGAACTTCTACATCACATTTCTTTTCAAAATCATGAGTGAAGAAAAATTTTGGTGAAATATGTTTCGTTCTATCATATCTGATGTAACCACCCTTCACCTAAGCTATACATGTTGCATTATCCTCGTATAAGATAGTTGGCATCTTTTTCTGTAAAGGCAAATTATATATCTTCTAAATATGTTGAGTTAATAACCTCAACCAAACACTTGACTTGTCTCATGCATTGTAATTATTTCTGCATGATTTGAAGATGTGACAACTAATGTATGCTTTGATGAACGCTATGATATGGCAATACCTCCACATGGAAAATATCCCATTTAAGATTGACCTTTATGTGGATCTGATAAATATTCAGCATTAACACAACCGACTAATAGAGATTTTGAATCATTTGAATAAAATAACCTCATATCAATGGTCCCTCTGAGATATCTAATACATATTTAATTCTATTTCAATGTCTACATGTTGGAGAAGAAATAAATCTTGCTGACAAGTTTATAGTGAAAACTATATCAGGTCTTGTGTTGTTTGCAAGATACATCAATGCCCCTATCACATAGATATGGTAATTAAGGACCAAGAAATTTTTCATTGTTCACTTAATGAAGAAATTGATCTTTATTCACATCTAACGATCGTACAGCCATCGGGGTACTCAATGGATGTGCTTTATCCATGTAAAATTTCTTTAAGATCTTTTTCGTGTAAGTTGACTGATGGTCATGAGTTTTATCTTTTAAATGCTCGATTTGCAGGCCAAGACAAAACTTTGTTTTTCCAAGATCTTTCATCTCAAATTCTTTATTTAAACAATTTACTAGATTTTGAAACTCTTCAGGAGTTCCAATAATATTTAGATCATCAATATAAACAACAATTATCACAAAATCTGATCCAAACTTTTTTTATAAAGACACATAGATAAATTGGATTGTTTTATAACCTTCTTTTAACAAATATTTACTAATACGATTGTACCACATATGTTTAGATTATTTTAATCCATATAAACTTTTCTTTAATCTGATCAAGAAATTTTTCTGAAAAACTTTATATCCTTATGGGATGATCGCTGCAAAACAATCTAGTTTTAATATTTATAAAAGAGTGATCAAACCTGTAGACTGACTGCGACAACGATAGAGGCAAGCGCACCTATCGAACAGTAGTATAACTCAGGCAAGAATATCTTATCGAACCCAAGGAACCTAAAAGTACTACTACTCACTTTCTTTCTATTATTTAGCCTAAAATATGGAGTGATTGATTTATTAATCTAAAACAAATGAAATACTTAAACTTAAATGCAAAGACAAAAGAAACGAAACTTTGGGAAAAGACTTTGAAGAAAACTCAATTGATAAAGACGATACCTTCGGGAAGAATCCACCTATGACTTCACTTGTTATCTACCTTTTCAATTCATACGATTTCTTTACTTAGCTTGATCCGTGAGACTCCCTAACCTATATTAAACCCTCTCTCGAGGCGAATAATGTCTAACCTTAGGTTAATTAGTGGAATTCTCGTTCTCTTATAATAACCCCCTAAGGAAGCAGTAAATCGATCAATGAATTCCCATATTAGGTTTCACCCTAATCCGCAAAATCTCATAACCCTATCTCTAGGCGCCCGATCAACTTTGCTCAATTATGCTAGATCTACTCTTAGGCAAGGTCTATTCCTCCTCCACCTAAGCACATCAGATTAAATTAAGCAACATAATTAAGAACAAACTAACTACTTATCATATAATTTAGAAATCAAATAACAAAATTCATCATAGGTTTCATCCCCTTCAGGTATCTGGAGGGTTTAGTTCATAACTAAATAAGAAAACATCTCAAGAGAAAATATAAAACAAAACATAAGAAATCCCTAAAACTCCCTGAAGGAATTGAAGGAGAGATCCTCCGTCTTGAATGGAGCTCCGGCTTCTTGAGATGGATCAACTGGCTATCTTCGAGTAATTCCCTCAATAAAAGCTCTGGCAGAAAACTCTGCCTCATGTTTCGGCCTCTGCCGAACTCCCTTTTTAGTTGCTACCTTGGGTGTTTATATAGGCTTTGAGATGCTTTACTTGGCTCTTAAGTATCCTAATTCAAGCAGAATTCCTCCTAGGATGTTTAAGTGGACTTAAGAGTATGTTTCTTTGGCTTCAAGCATCCAAACCCGAGTGAAACTGAAACACCCCAAACCTGGCCCACAAGCCCTGACCGGATCTGGCATGCTTCTAAAGAAAATCCATTCAAATCTTGTTTGAAACTTTGTTAAAATTTTGCGTGTACTTGAAAATGATTGATTTGGGTTGGGCTCGAATTTTAAAACCCATGTCGCTTAGGTGTTAAAACATTTAATATCATCATTTAAGAAAAATTTATTTTTAACTTTAATTTGATAATAATCGATCATACTAAGTAATTTAAAAACATGCTTAACAATTTAGTACCGAAGGCCTTATTACATCAAATAAACCCGAAATAATTCAAACTTAAATATAGAAAGAAAACTAATACAACAAAGCAGTCTCTGGGCTTTGCATGGCCTCCACTGAGCTCCTACCGACCCGGTCCATCACTGATCATCACCTGAAAAATATTCCCATAACGGAGTGAGTCAAGCAGACTCAATGTGTAACCACAACACTAAGGTCCAACAGATTATGGCATACAAAATCATACATACAAATCAAATAACATAAATTATGATGCAATCCCGAACCCAAACCTAGATGCCATCCGCTACACGTCTCCCATACCAACCATCACACCGTGGGGACTACTAAGTCAACCCTCCATCCGCTATACACCATCGAAGGCAGTCGCTGCAGTCAACGTGCTCATCGCCCTTATGATTTCGTGGCATAGCCACCATATATAAATTCGTGACATAAGTCACCACATACTTATATTGTGACAAAAGTCACCACATTCTTATATTGTGACATAAGTCACCACATTCTTATATTGGGGTATAACACCACCAATTCACTTCCCCTTTACATATCACCCATATGCCCCATGTCATACAACTATGCATTAACCATATCATATTCCTTATTCACATTCTTATAATTTCATGTATATGCCATAGCAAAACTTATCATACTCATAGTAGGAGTAGGAAGTTGTACCTGAGTACTTTGTACCATTACATGGTACCTTAGCCATAATCTTACACTTTTATATTAGCACATATAATAAATTAAAGCCGTAAATCTATCAAGATTTAGTGTGGGATACACACCTGATTTACTTAGTAAATTAACTCCAAATCCCGAAAATCCCGATCTAAGCTTTAGATCCTCTAGTTCCTATATTCGACCAACCCTAACATGTTAGTAAAAAGCCATTTGGCCATAAATCCAAATCCTAGTAGGATTATTGTAATCAAATTCTTACCTTGCTGCCGATTGGATTAAAAATCAAATCCCGAAACTTTGTGATGTTCACCCTAGCAATCCGCTAGCCACTAAATTCATTAACTAGTTAGTTTTCGGCTTTTGAATAAGTAAGAAACATAGCCAAATTACTAAATAGGCCCTGGCCGAATATCATACATGACTTACCTTGTAAATCTTAGATCCCGAAAACTGTCACTTCTTTGTAGTACTGTCAAAATCCCTATGGCACATGTTAGATCAATTTCTAACATTTAATCACAACAAATGGCCCTTGGTCGATTAGTATGTTCACTTACCTTAAATCTTTGAAATCCCGAAACCTTCCTCCTTTACAGTCGACAATAGGCCAAATCCCGAATGACCCTTCATAGTTTCGGCCATAGAATGCTATTGGGATTAGTTTCAAACTTTCGGTTAAAAGAAGAAGGAATGAAAATTGAATAACATCCGTTCTTACCCTTAATGTTGTAGTCGACAGCACCTTTGCCTAACACCTCAAGGAGATTCGGCTTTGTAGACTAAATAGTAATCAAAAAGATTTTGTCTTTTGTGATTTAATAGAGTAATCGGCTAGGGGTTCACTTTGAGTATTCGGCTTGAGAAAAAGGGTAGAAAAGAGAGAGTATGGGCTTAGGAAGAATCGGCTATGGTGGGGTTTTGAGAGGAGGGTATTAGGCTAGAACAGAAAAAAAAGAAAAGAAGACTTTGAGAGAGGTGGAAGGGAAATTCGGCAATGACTACTTGTGTTTTCGGCTTTGTGGAGAATTGAAAAGAAAAGAAGAATAATGGCAGAGAGAATTCGGCAGAGAGAAAAGGAGAAGAAAGAATGTTGAATGGCCTTAGTTTTCCTCCTTTTGCCGAAGTTACTAAGCCTAGAGTCCCCTTCTTGGCCATCACTATCATATCTTTATTTTCCTACCTTAGCCGAAATTCCAAAAGAATTTGACCTCAACTTAAACTCCTAAAATCTAGCCTTGGTGCCGTCCAACTCCTTACCTTAGGAGTGCCAAAATTTTAACCCATTATTTTGGGCTTCATGTGGCCATACTAGGCCCAAGTCATCCCCCTAAGTAATGCCACCCTCATGCCCAATTTAGCATTACTAAATTTTTGGGTTGCAAGCCCAACTTGCTACAACTTTAATAATCCAACATCAATTACTACTAACACTTATTTATCACCACTTAACTCGGTTTTAAAGTCCAAACTGAGCCCAATTATATGTCATATTTCCTTATTTATTTTCTTAAGGCCACTTTGCTTCAGTTCCCTCTTTTAGACTTAAAACTCGATATTTTTCTAAGGCATTTTCCTTATGTTTCAAGATTCTAAAATTCACATAACACATTCATAATACATAAGACATGCTATTTCATATAATTTAGCAATAGTGCATAAGCCCTAATCTGGGATATTACAGTTCTACCCCTTTAAAATAATTTCGTCCTTGAAATTACCTGACTAGAATAGGTGGGGGGTATTGCTGTCGCATTGCTTCTTCCGGCTCCCACGAGGCTTCCTCCGATCCATGATTTCGCCATAACACCTTGACTAAAGGTATTGATTTCTGTCGTAACACTTTCACATCTCGTTCTAGAATTTGAATCGGCTCCTCCTCATAGGACAAATCTGGCCTTAGCTCCACCTCTTCAACCGGTACTACATGAGATGGATCCGATCGGCAACGGCGTAGCATGGACACATGGAATACATCGTGCATCTGCTTCAACTCCGGTGGCAACTCCAACTGATATGCCACTGGTCCAATTCGTTTCAAAACCTTATAAGGTCCTACAAACCTTGGACTTAACTTCCTTTCCAACCAAATCTCATTATCTTTTTCCAAGGCAAAACCTTAAGAAACACTTGATCTCCTACATCAAATTCTATTTCCTTCCGTTTGAGATCTGCGCGACTTACTTCCTTCATCGATGCTTCCTTTAACCGTGCCTAAATTATCTCAACTTTTTCTTCAGATTCTGCCACTAACTCTGGACCCAAAACTCGACGTTCTCCCAATTCCGTCCAATATGTAGGAGTCTGACACTTCCTACCATACAACGCCTCGTACGGTGCCATTTTAATACTGGCTTGATAGCTGTTGTTGTAGGCAAATTCGCTAGAGGCAAATATCCTTCCCAACTCCCACTGAAGTCTATCACACAGCCTCTTAGCATATCCTCTAGTACTTGGATCACTCGTTCAGACTGGCCGTCCGACTGTGGATGAAAAGCCATAGTGAAATCCAATTTAGTGCCTAAAGCCTGATGTAACGCTTTCCAGAATCGAGAAGTAAACCTTGGGTCCTTATCTGAGATAATCGACACCGACACTTCATGCAACCTTACGACTTTCGCCACGTACAACTTTGCCAACTTCTGCAAAGAATAATCGACTCTCACCGAAATAAAGTGCGCGGACTTGGTCAAATGGTCTACTATTCCCATACCGAGTCCTTCTTAGTAGGCGTAAGGGGAAGCCCACTAACGAAGTCCATGGTAATTCTCTCCCACTTCCACTATGGAATCTTGATTGGCTGAAGCAACCCTAACGGAACTTGGTGTTCAGCCTTAACTTGCTGACACGTCAAACACTTACCGACAAATTTCAGAACCTCCTTTTTCGCACTGTGCCACCAAAACTGTTCTCTTAAGTCTCAGACAACTTAGTGCCTCTAGGATGCATAGCATAAGGGCTACTATGCGATTCTGAAGAATCCTTCGCCTAAGTTCCTTATCCTTAGGCATCTGAGACCTTGCTCTTGAAACACAACACTCCTTCACCATTAATGCCATAATCTTCCAACTCTCTATTCTCAGACTTGTCAGAGCTTAGCACTTAGGTCCTCATCACCAACCGTCCTCTTTCACCTCATTCAACCACGCGGCTTGACTTACAACTCGCCAATAGGCTTCCATAATCATACAAACTCAAGTATCGAACATCGCCTCGGATCGACACAACCCTTCGACTTAGGGCATCCGCCACTACATTCGCCTTGCCCGGGTGATATTCTATGGAACAATCGTAGTCCTTCAATAGTTCCACCCATCTTCGCTGTCTCAGATTCAACTCCTTCTGAGTCAGTAGATACTTAAGGCTTTTGTGGTCTGTGTAGATCATCGACTTTTCTCCATATAAATAGTGCCTCCATACCTTAAGAGTGAAGACCACTACTGCTAGTTTCAAGTCATGCGTCGGGTAGTTCACCTCATGTGGCCTCAACTGTCGGGACGCATATGCTACTACCTTCCAGTCTTGCATCAATACGTAACCCAAACCTGTATGGGAAGCGTCACAATACACCGTAAAATCTTTTCCTACCTCAGGCTGAATCAACACTGGAGCTTCCGTCAATACGCTCTTAAGTTTTTCAAAACTCTCCTGTTGCTTATCTGTCCACACAAAGGGTACTTCCTTCCTCAATAACTTTGTCAAAGGCACTGCTATTGATGAGAACCCTTCTACAAACCTTCTGTAATAGCCTGCCAATCCCAAGAAACTATGAATCTCTGCCACGGACTTAGGTGGTTTCCAATCCAACACTGCTTCAATCTTTCTAGGATCCACCCTTATTCCTTCAGCAGACACCACGTGCCCTAAGAATGCAACCTCCTTAAGCCAAAATTCACACTTGCTGAATTTGGCATAGAGCTTCTTCTCCCTTAACACTTGCAGCACAATCCGGAGATGCTCATCATGCTTCCCCTCAGTCTTTGAGTACACGAGGATGTCATCGATGAACACAATAATGAACCGATCCAAGTAAGGTTGAAAAACCCGATTCATCATATCCATGAACGCGGTTGGGGCGTTTGTCAACCCGAACGGTATTACCACAAACTCATAGTGGCTATATCTTGTCCTAAAGGCTGTCTTATGGATATCTGCCTCCTTCACCTTCAACTGATGATATCCCGACCTTAAGTCGATCTTTGAGAACACCGCCACCCCCTTAAACTGATCGAATAAGTCATCTATCCTTGGCAAGGGATACTTGTTCTTGATGGTCAGCTTATTCAACTGACGATAATCTATGCACATTCGCATAGTTTCGTCCTTCTTCTTCACAAATAGGACCGGTGCTCCCCATGGAGACACACTAGGTCGGATAAACCCACAGTCAAGTAATTTCTGAATCTGAGCCTTAAGCTCAACCAACTCCTTTGGTGCCATTCTGTATGGGGCAATGGACACAAGAGCTATACCCGGCAGTAAGTCAATTCCAAACTCCACCACCTTGTCCGGTGGTATTCCGGGTAATTCCTCCAGAAAGACATCCTCATATTCCTTTACATTTCTTACACTAACTCCCCCTTCTTTTGTATCCAAAGCACTAATGAAGGCCATAAATGCCTTACACCCCTTCCGAACCATCTTATTAGCCTTTAAAGCTGAAACTACGTTAGACAAGTAGTTTCGTCTTTCTCCTATCATAACTATCACTTCATCCTCTAGGGTTCTTAACTCCATTCGTTTGGCTGCACAATCCAACACAGCCCGATGCTCCACTAGCCAATCCATTCCAAGTATGAGATCGAATTCTCCAAAAGGTAATTCTATTAAATCGGCTGGAAATACCACTCCTTGAAGTTTCAAAGGTACTCTCCGAAAGATCTTATTCACCACTACAGTTTGACCTAGTGGGCTTACTACGGTTATTTCCCTACTAGAAAGTTCAGAGGCTATTTCTAGAGTTTCAACTATTCTACATACAACATAAGAATGGGTCGAGCCCACATCGATCAAAGCAAAATAAGGCTTGTCATAAATAAGGAGCGTACCGGTTATGACGTCTGGTGCGTCACCATCCTCCCTACGGCGAATCGCATACACCAAGCCCGATTGTCTTGCCTCTGTATTACCACTACCTTGGCTCGGTGTTCCACGTCCTCTTCCGGTACCATTTCCTCTGTTATTTGAACCACTGTCCCGCTGAGGCTGTTGTCTCTCTCTACCAGCCTGATTAACATTCTGAGCTACCGGTCGATTCCTATCTAGTCTCATCAGACAGTCCTTAATCATATGGTCCTTTGACCCACACTTGAAACATCCCCCTGTCTTCTTCCAGCATTTGCCTAAGTGCTTTTTCCCACATTGATCATAAGTGGGGGTCGCCTCCGAAGCGACTTCTCGACCTCGTGGCCCTTCAACTCTAGGCCTCTTTTGCTCATTCCTGGATGGCCTTGACAATCCAAATCCTCTTTTCTGCCTATTTCAATTGGAGTTCTGCCTCACAGACTCCTTGATACCCTCGGCCACTTTAGCCTTTTCCACCAACACAGCAAACTCCCGCTCCTGTTGTGGGGCTATTAATAATCTTAGGTCATCTCTTAGTCCGTCTTCAAACCGGACACACCGCTCATGCTCAGTCGACACTATGCCTCGAGCATAACGGCTCAAATTTTAAGAATTGACCTCGTACTTCACTACGGACTTGTTTTCTTGAACCAGTCCTAGAAAAGCCTTTCTCTGGGCATCAATATAATGAGTGCCAACATACTTCTTCTTGTATGCTGATTTAGCATACTTCCACGTAAGTTCCTCAGCTGTAGCACCATCCCACACCGTGAGCCACCATTGATATGACTCATCGCGGAGAAGCGACACCAATCCTTTCAGCTTTTCCTCGTCAGTTAAGTCGAGCTCATCCATAATTCGCTCAGTCGCCTCCAACCAATACTCAGCGGTATTGGGTGCTACACTTGATACACCACGAAACACTTCAGCTCCGTTCGCTCGGAGTCACTCAGGTATCGACTTTCTAGCTCCCATGCCTCCACCTACTCCTGCTACCCTTTCCAGGACCCGCAGCATCGCTTGTGACACTGCGTCATCCCTCCTCTGGTCCTGATATTCCACATCAGCGGCTGGGGGTGGTGGTGGTGGCATTTTATTTTTAGATCCTTGACCCGATCTAACGGGTTCAGACACAGTCATTCGGCCTCTACCATGGCCTCGCACGCTACGGCCACGTCCCCTTGAATTCATACTTGCGTTTATCTGGTTAAAGAGTTTTATACATTAGTTTGGTTCTACTGATTTATCACAAACAGTTTTATGTTTATTAGTTTTAAGAAGTTGTTCTTTCGATTCATACACATACAGTCTCACATCATTCATTTAGTCACACACATGAACTTGCGTTCATTACAGAGAAATGTTGTAATTATCGTTGTTTGTTGTTTTCCACTACCTAGGGGTATTTCAGTAATTTTATCCTATAGGGGTATTTTGGTAATTTTCAAATTAGAGTATTTGAAAATGTCGTAAAATAGAGGTTGTTGATATTTTACAAAATTAAAATACTTGTTGGAAAAATTTCAAGGGTAAAATGGTAATTTATACACTAGGGTTATTTTTGTAATTTTACAAGTCAGGGTCATTTCGGTAATTTTTTGAAAAAATATGGTTCCTGGTGACCTTCAAAACAAAGGCATTTTTGAAGATTTCTAATTTGAGGGCACTTCGTTGATTTTTCCTTATTGAGGGTATTTTGGTCATTTTGTAAGTCAGGGGTGATTTCGTAATTTTTTTTCAAATCAGGGTGTCTTTGATATTTTGTAAAGTTTTTGGATATTTTTTCAAAACCAGAAATTGTTATTGAAATCGGGGGTAGTATGGTAATTTTGGAAAATCAAGGGCATTTTAGTAATTTTTACCACTAAGGGTATTTAGGTAATTTGTAAATTAAAATTCTTAGAAAGTTTTTCCAAAATAATAATTTTCATAATTTCAAAAGGGTAGTTTGTTGACTTTTTAAAACTAGGGTTTCCATAAAATGTGGCTAGTCCCTTTCGGGTTTTAATTATTAGGTTTAGCTTTGTGGTGAGTCCTCTTGGTTAGGGTGAACCGAAGCTACGCACTGTAGGATTCGAGTGGAGAGGAGGTGAGTCACGCGGATCGCTTAAATACCAAGCTTCCACCAAACCAATCCTAGACATGCGCACAATGGTTGCCACACCCTAACTTCGTGACTTAGACATGTGTTTGTTTAATTATGCCTTAGAGTTTTATGTAATTGTTGGGGTAAACTAGTCCTAGGGTTTAATTCCTAATCCACTAGTCTACGTCCCTATATATCCCCACATACAATTCACAGAAGGGTTGGAAGTACTTACCTGGTGGACTTCAGGCCGGAGACTTAGGTGCCATGCTACAAAGCCTGTTTATTTCTTAGAAAAGTCTATTTTCAAAAGACAGAAAACATTTTGGGCCCTAAAAGCCCTCAAGGCCGAGTTTTGAATTGGGCTCTGATACCAAACTGAAACACCCCAAACCCGGCCCATAATCCCTGACCGGATCTGGCATGCTTCTAAAGAAAATCCATTCAAATCTTATTTGAAACTTTGTTAAAAATTTGCGTGTACTTGAAAATGATTGATTTGGGTTGGGCTCGAATTTTAAAACCCATGTCGCTTAGGTGTTAAAACATTTAATATCATCACTTAAGATAAATTTATTTTAAACTTTAATTTGATAATAATAGGATCATACTAAGTAATTTAAAAACATGCTTAACAATTTAGTACCGAAGGCCTTATTACATCAAATAAACCCGAAATAATTCAAACTTAAATATAGAAAGAAAACTAATAAAACAAAGCAGTCTATGGGCTTTGCATGGCCTCCACTGAGCTCCTACCGACCCGGTCCATCACTGATCATCACCTAAAAAATATTCCCATAATGGAGTGAGTCAAGCAGACTCAATGTGTAACCACAACACTAAGGTCCAATAGATAATGGCATACAAAATCATACATACAAATCAAATAACATAAATTATGATGCAATCCCGAACCCAAACCTAGATGCCATCTGCTACACGTCTCACGTACCAACCATCACACCGTGGGGACTACTAAGTCAACCCTCCATACGCACACACACCATCAAGGCGTCATTGCAATGACGTGCTCATCGCCTTATGATTTCATGGCATAGCCACCATATATAAATTCGTGACATAAGTCACCACATACTTATATTGTGACAAAAGTCACCACATTCTTATATTGTGACATAAGTCACCACATTCTTATATTGGGGTATAACACCACCAATTCACTTCCCCTTTACATATCACCCATATGCCCCATGTCATACAACTATGCATTAACCATATCATTTTCCTTATTCACATTCTTATAATTTCATGTATATGCCATAGCAAAACTTATCATACTCATAGTAGGAATAGGAAGTTGTACCTGAGTACTTTGTACCATTACATGGTACATTAGCCATAATCTTACACTTTTATATTAGCACATATAATAAATTAAAGTCAGAATCTATCAAGATTTAGTGTGGGATACACACCGATTTACTTAGTAAATTCACTCCAAAGCGAAAATCCCGATCTAAGCTTTAGATCCTCTAGTTCCTATATTCTACCAACCCTAACATGTTAGTAAAAGCCATTCGGCTATAAATCCAAATCCTAGTAGGATTATCAGTAATCAAATTCTTACCTTTGTTTGATTGGATTAAAAATCAAATCTCGAAACTTTGTGATGTTCACCCTAGCAATCAGCTAGCCATCAAATTCCTTAACTAGTTAGTTTTTGGCTTTTGAATAAGTAAGAAACATAGCCAAATTACTAAATAGGCCCTGGTCGAATATCATACATGACTTACCTTGTAAATCTTAGATCTCGAAAACTGTCACTTTTTTGTAGTACTGTCGAAATCCCTATGGCACATGTTAGATCAATTTCTAACATTTAATCACAACAAATGGCCCTTGGCCGATTAGTATGTTCACTTACCTTAAATCCTTGAAATCCCGAAACCTTCCTCCTTTGCAGTCGACAATAGGCCAAATCCCGAATGACCCTTCATAGTTTCGGCCATAGAATGCTATTGGGATTAGTTTCTAGAATGCTATTGGGATTAGTTTCAAACTTTCGGTTAAAAGAAGAAGGAATGGAAATTGAATAACATCCGTTCTTACCCTTAATGTTGTAGTCGACAGCACCTTTGCCTGACACCTCAAGGAGATTCGGCTTTGTAGACTAAATAGTGATCAAAAAGATTTTGGCTTTTGTGATTTAATGGAGTAATCGGCTAGGGGTTCACTTTGAGTATTCGGCTTGAGAAAAAGGGTAGAAAAGAGAGAGTATGGGCTTAGGAAGAATCGACTATGGTGGGGTTTTGAGAGGAGGGTATTCGGCTAGAATAGAAAAAAAGAAAAAGAAGACTTTGAGAGAGGTTGAGGGGAAATTCGGCTATGACTACTTGTGTTTTGACTTTGTGGAGAATTGAAAGAAAAGAAGAATAATGGCGAGAGAATTGGCAGAGAGAAAAGGAGAAGAAAGAATGTTGAATGGCCTTAGTTTTCCTCCTTTTGCCAAAATTACTAAGCCTAGAGTCCCTTCTTGGCCATCACCTCATATCCTTATTTTCCTACCTTAGCCGAAATTCCAAAAGAATTTGACCTCAACTTAAACTCCTAAAATCTAGCCTTGGTGCCGTCCAACTCCTTACCTTAGGAATGCCGAAATTTTAACCCATTATTTTGGGCTTCATGTGGCCATACTAGGCCCAAGTCATCCCCCTAAGTAACGCCACCCTCATGCCCAATTTAGCATTACTAAATTTTTGGGTCGCAAGCCCAACTTGCTACTACTTTAATAATCCAACATCAATTACTACTAACACTTATTTATCAGCCACTTAACTCAGGTTTTAAAGTCCAAACCTGAGCCCAATTATATGTCATATTTCCCTTATTTATTTTCTTAAGGCCACTTTGCTTCAGTTCCCTCTTTTGGACTTAAAACTCGATATTTTTCTAAGGCATTTTCCTTATGTTTCAAGATTCTAAAATTCACATAACACATTCATAACACATAAGACATGCTATTTCATATAATTTAGCAATAGTGCATAAGCCCTAATCCGAGATATTACAAAAATTGCTCATTCCCGTAGCAGGGGCACGGCCATGGTACACGCATGTGTAAATCGTCTTCAGGCTGTGTCTCGATTCTGTCGATTGGGGCATGATCGTGTAAATCGTGGCATGGCTGTGTGAAGTAATTTGACGAGGCACGGCCATGTGACTTGAAGTCCAGGCCATGTCGATTTCTTAGGTTGGCCCAATTTGGTCCGTTTTAAGCCCGTTTCTCATTCTTTTCCTGCTCGGGTGCTTTCCTAAGTATAAACATGAAAAGAAAGGATTAAAAGCATCTTTTTACATAAATCAAGGGCTAAATCATCCAAAAGCATACTAAATATGGGGTTAAAATATGTTACTTTTACGGTTTATCAAATACCCCCACACTTAAACTTTTGCTTGTCCTCAAGCAAAATTCTCAACTTACAATTAAAACGACTTTCCATGATTCATAATTCCTATCGACAATGTCTCATCATAATTCATAGATAATTTATACATGGATAATTCAACTCAAAGAACCCTAAAGATTCAATTAAGATAAGTCATACCTTTGTAGTATGAAAACATAGGTGTCTCCCCTTATCTAAATAATTACCTTTAATTCAAAACCGACAAGGATTGGCATCCTCACAAAAGATTCACTCAAATCACTCAAAGTGTTTAAGGTTCAAGAATAAGCACTCTAAGTCGAACCTGAAAAGTTAATCCCATAGGCTTGCCTGAAAATCAAATCTCCACCACTGTGTATGAGATGATACACAGATCAAAAGGTCTTTATCAGGGTTGTAACGGGGCTAAGGTTAAGGGTGTAGATACATGCTGAATTAGAGGGTTAGAATCGAGATCGAATTGACTAATTACCTAATCTAAAAACAATGAACTGAATATGAATATTTACATTGAATGAAAACTAATAATACCACTATTGATAATTACTATATAATAAAGAATATTTTCATCACTTAAACTTTGATAATACTTTAATACGAGCTTTTTCTTCAAAAATTGGAGTTTAAATGCTCGATCTCTTTTATATACTACTAATATTGAATAAACTTGGATTTTTTTTTAAGAACAAACTAAAATATTACATCATAAATAATAAATGTAACTACTGAACTAATATAATTCGGTAATTTAATCAAATCAAACTTCGATTAAAGGGTAGTCAAAAGAATGGTGATAACAAATTTTGGGTTAATATTAGTGGGCGAGTCAATAAAAATGTTGTTAGGATTCAACGGGGTTCACTAGGGGTTAATTTGTATGGGTAGGCTTTTTAGTGAGTGAACGGGTTAAAACCTAGGTGCCTTTATCATCTCTGTATATCAAATCAAAAATATGGTCTCGATATGTATAAACGAGGCAAGTTCTAGAATAACAGTTCAAAGTTGACACATTCATAATCAATAAAGTGAGCACGAAAAAGAATATATGCTCTATAAGGCTCAAAATCTCACAAAAATTATGGGTGTTTTAGACCTCAATCCCTATAAATTTCAAACTTAATATTCAAATTCAGTTCAACGACCTATTAATTTTTAAGTTTTAGAAAGTAGACTTATCATGCTCGATTCTCTAGTAACCTTCAGATTTAATCATCAATGCACAATTAACTATGACTTACTCTAAAACATATCAATAAAAATCATACATCATTAGAAATTTCATCCTAATTAGTAATATGAGAAAAATACTTTCGAATAAGACTAAATTCAGGATTTTGAGAATAATGCAAAAATTCAGGTACTTTTACCTCCCCACACTTAAGATGTACATTGCCTTCAATGTACAAAGATAGATAAACAATTATGTAATAATAAAATCAAAAGAGAAGGGGAGAAGTAACACTTCCTGAATTTTTTGGATGAAGTCTATAAAAAAAACCGGATAAGATTGGAGGTGAACGTGGGGAAGCATCTCGAATCGTTTGAAATTGAATCCTCGAAGTAGTCGGCTTGGTTTTATTGTATCCTAAGCTAAATCTAAATATCATAAAGAATAAGAAGAAGAAAATAGAATAAAATAAAGTAAAACATAATGATGAAATAAAATAAAAACAGAAATAAATAATGGAAAAATGAAAGACAACTATAAAAATAGAGAATGAGGTTTAAATATAGATGTAGCCATTTTTTGCTATTTTGAATTTTGAACTCATTCAGGGTGTTCGAGCATGGCCGTGGGTGTCGTGGCATGCCCGTGTCTTTCTTCACACGGTCATTCAATGCGGGCGTGCTCCTCCCATGTTCGATAAGTCAGAATGTTGGCACGGTTGGGAGGCACGGCCGTGTTTAGCCTGTGCTTGACAAGTCAGTAACCTCGCATGGGGCGTCGGCACGGGCGTGGTCTATTATTGCCACCCGTGTTGGGAAAAGAAATTTTTCTTTGTTGTGCACGACTACTGGCACGCCCATGGTTCATCCCTTGGCTTCCACACGGCCACGGGCACGCCTGTGTGTAGGGTCGTGTGGCCTAGAAATCTGTTCTTTGGTTAGTTTATGGTTAGGTGCTAAAAAGAAAAAAAAAAGAAAAAATAAAAAATAAAAAATAATAAAAAATGTAAAAATGGGGTTAGTGCTCGGGTTGCCTCCCGAGAAGCGCTCATTTATAGTCTTAGCTAGACTTTATCTCTCATTCGTATGGTCATGGTGGTTTGAGGAGGTGAAAATCCTTTCTCATGCGATCACTTCGGTTATGGATATATAGTTTAAGTCGAGTAATGTTTACCTCAAAAGTGTCGAATTTAGGATTGCTTACCTCGACTGTGCCGTATAGTAAGACATTAAGTACCTCAAAAGTGATTTCTTCGTTTGCCTTGAGTTCTGAATTGGTGATTCAAGGTTCTTCCTTATTCAACAATACTTGATCCTCTATTTTGATGTGATTTGTTATTCCTATCAGCTCGTCTGGGGTTTCTTTCAGTTTCACTTCGTGTGGTTCTGGTTCTTCTTTAAATTGTGTTTTCCACTATTCTAGTTTGTCGACCCTAAGGCTTCGTTCCTCATATAATTATTCTTTATTGGCACAAGGTCTAAGATATAGCTCAGCTAGGTGATTTCGTGATGTTTCCTGTAAAGAAGGTTGAACCAAATGGTTATCAATGGAATTAATGTTCGTACCTTTATTACTAGATGTCCTAGTTGAGTCAAGAGCTTGAAGAGTGACTATCTCATTGCCTACATGAAGTATGAGTTCTCTTGCATAGATATCAATTTTAGCTCTAGCAGTTGCTAAAAGGGGTCTTCCTAAAATTAAGGGGGTCGTGTTGTCCTCATCCATGTCTAAAATGACAAAGTCTACTGAGAATACGAATTTATCAATTTTTATTAGAACATTTTCTATTATACCACTAGGAATTCTTATAGTTTTATCAGTTAATTTGAATACTCATCCTAGTTTGTCTGGGTTTCCCTAGACCTAGTTGTTTAAACATTTTGTAAGGCTTAACATTGATGCTTGTCCCTAAATATGCTAATGCATTGTCAATAGATAAACTACCAATTAAACATGGAATTGTAAAACTCCCTAGATCTTTTAATTTTCGTGGCGGTTTTTTTTGTTGAATTGCTGAGCACATTGTATTAAGCTCCACGTAGTGCTCTTCGTCTAATTTACGTTTGTTGGACAAGAGCTGTCTTAAAAATTTCCTCGAGTCCGTATCTGAAAAAGAGCTTCAAGGAGAGGAAAGTTAATATGTACTTTATTTAAGAGTTTAAGAAACTTACCGAACTATTTCTCTGAATCATCTCTTTTCATTGCTTCGGGATAAGGTATGCGAGGTTGGAACTCCTTGATTACCGGCTTTGGCTTTTCTTGTGTTACCTCTACCTTACCTTCGTCTACCTTGTTTTCTTGTATTGGGTTTGGTTTATCTAACCCCTTACTGTCTTGAGCTGAGATGCCTTGAATTTGCTCCTTTGGGTTAACCTCGGTGTTACTTGGTAGACGTCCTAGCGGTCATTCTGATATTAGCTTTGCGAGATGTCCCACTGACCTAGTAAGTTCTCCAACTTGATTCTCAATCCCCTTGATCGATTTTTGTTATTGATCAAGTGTTGCTTCAGTCTTTTAGAGATGAGAATCTGTAGCTACCATGAATTTTGTCAGCATCTCTTCAATATTCGGCTCCTCTTCTTGTTGGTGAGGTGGTTGTTGAAAATTTGGAGGAAGTTCTGATCTTTGGCTATTTTGATCATCCCACGAGAAATTGGGATGGTACTTCCAACCTGCATAATAAGTGTCACTATAAAAATTATTTTGATATCTAGAATAGTTACCTGTATAGTGAGCTTGCTCGTTTTCTATGCCATATCGATAGGGTGGGTACTTAGGATTCGCCACACCTCCTAGATTCAAATCATATTGTATTTCTGGATGTACTTGCGAGGGACTATACCGATCATCAATCTTTTTATTCATCATCTTTAACTGATTAGATAACCTGGTGACCACGTCGAGGTTGAAAACATTGGTTGCTTTAGTAGGAATTGCCCCCATGCCTTGCCACTGATAATTATTCAGTGCCATCTTATCTATAGATTAAAATTTTCTGCTCAAAGCAAAATAGAGGAAAAAATTAGTAAAGTAAAAAAATAAAAGTACAATAATAATAATAATAAATTGTAATAAAAAAATTTGGCTAAAGTAATAGAAATAAAGCTTTCTTAATATTTTAGAGTTCCCGACATAAATACTAAAAACTTGATCATTTGCAAAGCAGACTAGTTTTAATATTTATAAAAGAGTGATCAAACACAGATCGATCGCGACAACGATAGAGGCAAGCGCACCTATCGAACAGTAGTATAACTTAGGCAAGAATATCTTATCGAACCCAAGGAACCTAAAAGTATTCTTTCTATTATTTAGCCTAAAATATGGAGTGATTGGTTTATTAATCTAAAATAAATGAAATACTTAAACTTAAATGCAAAGACAAAAGATATGAAACTTTGGGAAAAGACTTTGAAGAAAACTCAATTGATAAAGACGATACCTTTGGGAAGAATCCACCTATGACTTCACTTATTATCTACCTTTTCAATTCATACGATTTCTTTACTTAGCTTGATCCGTGAGACTCCCTAACCTATATTAAACCCTCTCTCGAGGTGAATAACGTCTAACCTTAGGTTAATTAGTGGAACTCTCGTTCTCTTATAATAACCCCCTAAGGAAGCAGTAAATCGATTAATGGATTCCCATATTAGGTTTCACCCTAATTCGGCAAAATCTCGTAACCCTATCTCTAGGCACCTGATCAACTTCGCTCAATTATGCTAGATCTACTCTTAAGCAGGGTCTATTCCTCCTCCACCTAAGCACATCAGATTAAATTAAGTAATATAATTAAGAACAAACTAAGTACTTATCATATAATTTAGAAATTAAATAACAAAATCCATCATAGGTTTCATCCCCTTAAGGTATCTGAAGGGTTTAGTTCATAACTAAATAAGAAAACATCTCAAGAGAAAAGATAAAACAAAACATAAGAAATCCCTAAAACTCCCTGAAGGAATTGAAGGAGAGATCCTCCATCTTGAATGGAGCTCCAGCTTCTTGAGATGGATCAACTGGCTATCTTCGAGTAATTCCCTGAATAAAAGCTCGCGTAAAACTCGCCTCTGTTTGACTTTCGCCGAACTCTCTTTTTAGTTGCTACCTTGGGTGTTTATATTAGTCTTTGAGATGCTTTACTTGGCTCCTAAGTATCATAATTCAAGTAGAATTCCTCCTAGGATGTTTAAGTGGACTTAGGAGTATGTTTCTTTGGCTTCAAGCATCCAAATTTGAGTGATATTGCTCATTCCCGTAGCAGGGGCACGGCCATGGTACACGCCTGTGTAAATCGTCTTCAGCCTGTGTCTCGATTCTGTTGATTGGGGCACAGCCGTGTAAATTGTGGTATGGCCGTGTGAAGTTATTTGACGAGGCACGGTGGTGTGGCTTGAAGTCCAGGCCATGTCAATTTCTTGTGTTGGCCCAATTTGGTCCGTTTTAAGCCCGTTTCTCGTTGTTTTCGTCCTCAGGTGCTTTCCTAAGTATAAACATGAAAAGAAAGGATTAAAAGCACCTTTTACATAAATCAAGGGCTAAATCATCCAAAAGCATACTAAATATGGGGTTAAAATATGTTACTTTTACGATTTATCATGGGATTTTCATATAAATTTCACTATCAAGTGTACCATACAAATAGGCTGTAATAACATCCATTAGACGCACGTCAAGTTTTTCAAGTACTATCAGACTAATAAGATATCTAAACGTGATTGTGATAAGTGTCAAAAGTAACATATTTAAGTTTCATTCTTAATGCAAAATTGGGTGATTATATGGTGTTAATTGTGAATTATATACTTCTAATCCTTTATATTCATGTTTTGATGCTTAATAGAGCACTTGGGAGCAATAGGAGTGAAAAACGGGTGAAAATTAGAACATTGAAGCATTTTGAAAGTGCACACGAGCAGCAGAGTATCACACGAGCCAACCACATGGGCGTGTGTCCAAGGTGTATGGATTTCGGGAACCGTGTACATTAAGTTTTTGCCACTTTAAGAAGGCAAAAATAAAGAAATAAAGAGAGGAGATAGTGGTCGTCATAGGATAGCATGAACATTACTCAAAGAACACCATTACAGTCGATTTTCCAAGCAATTCTCCAATAAGATTTAAGAGTCCAAGCTAAATTCCAAGGGAGTTATCATGGATTTCTTTTATTTTAGTGGTTATATTTCATTTTTAGTGTTTATTTTTGTAAGTATGAACTAATTCTCTTAATACCTAGGGGAGATGAACCTCAGAACAGATTCTATTTTTAATTTCTATTTTTATACAATAAAACCTTAGTCTCTTTATTTTCAATTATGAATGCTTAATTGTTCTTGGGTTGATAATTCTATAGTGTTGATCTATGTTGATGTGCGTAAGTTTGAGGTTGAATAGACCCTTCTTGTTATTAGATCTTGCATAATTTAATGGAATAGGATGCAATTCTAAAAATAGGACAACATAAATCTATTGGATTAGACTCAAATCTAATAGGGGAATCCATAGAGAACCTTAATGCAAAAATAGAGATTTTAATTAGAAAGAAATTTCAATTAACAAACCTAGAGTTAGTGGCTCTTATGCTCAAAAGAGATATTAGCTTAAACTAAGGATTTCTATGGATCAAAGAACTAAGAACAAAAGTTGCATAAATTAGATTGAGAATTGTAGATGAAATCTAGGTGGATTCTTACCTAGGTATTGTTTTGTCACTTGGTTGATATTTGATTGTTTTTGTGTTTTATTTTTTGACACATTCATTAGTTAATTTAGTTAGTTAATTTTAGTTTTAGTCAATCTTTTGGATTATTAGGTTAAATAATAGAAAGATGATAATTACTAGTAATTGTAGTCCTCGAGGGAATGATATTTGTGCTCACCAAAACTATACTATTAATTGATAGGTGCACTTGCCTTAGTCGATTTATTAGTTAGTTTAGTAGGCATCAGATTGCATCCACCACAGGAGAATGTGTCTTTTCGTAATCAATTTCGGGCCTTTATGAAAATCCTTATGCTACAAGTCATACTTTATATCTTACGACTTTATTTTTCTCATTTATTTTTCATACAAATACTCATTTATATCCTACCGACTTTAAATCTTTAGGTGTTTGGACTACAGATTAAAAAACCTCATGTTTAGGAAGTGAATACAATTGTGCTTGAATTATGTCTTTCCATTTTGGCCAATATTTTCTATTTCTACATTCCTCAATAGATATAGGCTCACAATCCTCATTTTCTTTTGTTTTTTCAGTAGCAACATTATAAGTAAAATTGTTATCGATAACTATATTTTCTCGATTCATTTTTTTTCCTAAAGTAACATAACTTATCAAGATGTCTTCGTTATCACCATTTTCAAGTACCTAAACCTCTTCCGAGGTTTTTTATTAGTTATAACTTTGGCCTCTTTTTGGGCACTTGCCTCCATAATATGACCATCTTGAATATTTGTTACTTTCTTTTTATGGGGATTTTTATCTTTGGAACCAACTGATCTTCCACGCTTTAGGCATGAATTACTTTCTTTTGCACTAATAGTTTGCCCTATTGGGACATCAATGCGTATTAGAGCATTTTTAGTTGATATGTGACATTTAGTAATTCTCTTTAGGTCAGTAAATGAATTTGACAGTTGATTGGCGATGTTTTGCAAATGTATTATCCTTTGAACTTTTTTGTAACGATCTGAAAGTCAGTGAAGTCGGGAACAGTGGTTTCAAAATTCTATTTTCAGATGATAGAGTTAGTGAATATTATTTATTAATATTTATGAGGGTATTACAGTATTATACTGAAGTTTGGTCTAATAATTTTAGTTATTTGAAAAGTTAGACAAGGTACAAATGTATCGGTTCTTAAGTTAGTAGATTTGGAAATTGAGGTATCGAGACCTTGTTTTCGAAAATCAGACTCCTAGATATTTTTTACGGAGCTATTACATAGGTGAATTGAATTTTTGGTTATTAACTTTACTAAAAAAGTGAATAATTAATGTACAATGAATAAATCATAAAAGTTAACTTCGTGAAATTTTAATTGCCTAAGGACTTTCAAGATAATTAAATTAAGGATTAAAATGGTAAAAACACCATTTCAATACAAGATGGACAGTTAAATATTGTTTTTAATTTTGTAAATTTAAATAATGTTAAAATTCATGTGTACTAACTCCAAAGACATTCATTTTTAATTCATTTCATAACTTTGATTAAGGATGTAACAGCCTGATTTAGGGTCTAGTCAGAATAGTGATCTCAAAATCACTAATTTGAGGTTAGAGAAAATTATTTTCATGTTATGTAATATGTTATAACATGTTTATAATTATGCATGAAAATTTTGGTGCCATAATTTTAGCTATTTCTAGCTAAATTGTGAAAAAGGACTAAATCGCATAAGGTGCAAAAGTTCTAGTCTATTTGCAAAAGGTGCTAGATAGATATGGGCTATTAATTGGAGGCCCCAATTGTGAAATTTAGCCTTCTTTTAAGTGAGTAGGCCGGCCATGTGACATAGGGCACAAGAATTTTTAATTTTGGTCAAAATAGGTGGGAATTAGGTGATAAAATGAATAAAATAAGATGAGAAAAAGATGTTATCATCTTTCACTATTCACCTATCTTCTCTCCACATAAAATTGAAGAAGAAATGGAGCTTTTGGGGTTTGAACTTTCAGCCAAGCTATCTCCCTTATTAGTAAGTGATTTTGATGACTTTTCTTTATAAAAATTATACTTTTGGAGTCCCCAAAGCTTAAGCTAGCTAATGAGGGGACCATTTTGCATTATGGTTGAGAGTCTAGGGACTTTCCATTAGAGAGTTTATGCTGTTTGCTGAGTTTTTATGGAAGAAAATGAATGCTAGGAAGATGAGAAACAACTTTTGTGAAAGGTGTTGCCATGAAAACTCCTAATTGGGACTATAATGTAAAAGTTGTAAATTGTTCATTAAAGAATGAAATAGTTTAAATTGGAGATAGTTGTAAGAGGATTAAATGTTCATCTAGGCTTGTTTAACAAGAAATTGAGATGAAAATTTATTTACGAGCCTAGGGGCAAAATCATAATTTTGCCAAAATGTAGGGGCAAAATGGTCATTTTTGCCTAAAGTGTGTATTATGGTATTTTATGATTTATAAATGAATAAATCAGTAAATTTCATTGTTCTAGATCAAATAAAATGAGTTTCGGACCTAGAACGGATGAAAGAGAAATGTGGGCAAATAGTCATTTTCGGCTATTTCGACAACGAGGTAAGTTCATGTGCTATTGTAGCGATTATGTATGAGATAATTTAATATTCCAATGTTGTATGGAAAGTATATTTACACTATGAATGTATGAGATATCCTTGATGAGATGTCAAGAGAATTAAACTTAAGAGTAATGGAAAATGTATATAGAATGATATGATGATGGTTAAAGTCTCGAGTAAGACCATATTGGAATATGGCCTTGGTGTAAAAGTTCGTATAAGATCATGACAAGGACATGTCATCGATATGTTAATATGTGAAAGACCCTATTAGGGTATGATGTCGATGAGAACTATGTGTATGAGACTTAGGAGCGTTATTTAACAATTTGAATGTAGGTGGTTGTACCATGAGAAGTACAAGTTAGTGTTAGAATTGAATTGAGATGAATTCAATATATGATGAATCCTTAGTGGGATATTATTAATGCACCTTAGTTGCATGAGATAGATTTATTGTTATACTGCGTGAATGCGAATGAGTATCGTAGAAAGTCAAGTAAGAATGATAGTAAGTGAGGATGTTCACGGATGAACCTTTAAATTTGAGAACTGTATGAGGGTAAATATTTGTGGATGTATAGTAAAGGTGAGTTTGTGCAAATGCACCTCATTGATGGTTGTTGATGGGCTGTGTGCGTTACCATCAACTATACTATTATCGGTGGGCTGTGTGCGTTACCACCTGATAAACTATTTTTTGATGGGCTGTGTCCGATGCCATCAATTATATTGCTATAGGTGGGCTGTATGCGTTACCACCTGATACATTAGAAATCGATGGGCTGTGTGCGATATCATCGCTTAGAAATGATTAGTGGGCTAAGTACGAAACCACTGAGAGATTAGTTGTATGAGCAATTTATCTTGATGGTTGATGTGTTGTTTCATGTGATTAAATGGTGAACAGTGCAGGAATGAATGCTATTCAGCACGAGCAGTTGGCTTGTAACAGGGTAAGAGTGCGGTAAAATATTGAATGAGTAAGTCTCAACAATGGTTGAGTAACTAACCATGAGCTCATAATAAAAGCTTATTATAATAACTTGTAGTCATGGATATTCAATGAATATCAGTGTTTGTCAATTTATGCAGATGAACTTACTAAGCATTATTGCTTACTCCTCTTATTTTCTCATCTCTTATAGGTTACTTTAGCTAGCTCAGTTTGGAGATCACCGGATATGTTTTCACACTATCGAGCAGACCCTTGGCATGAGGTATCAAGTCCTATTGAGTCATGGCATGTATAGGGCTAGAACTTAAGGTTGATTAAGTTGTGGTTAAAGGTGCTTAATTGTGTTGGCCTAAGAGGGCTCATAGTTTAATTGTGTAAGGCCATTAATGATGGCTTGTGTTGTTGTAATTGTATGGGAGGAAAACCTTATTTTCATGAATCAAATGTATAAGTTCATGTGTTTTAGTTGTTGATTTGAGACTTTATTGGATTAGTATATGTATGCATGCATTTGAGAGTGGTAAGAAGGCTTGGTAAATAGCCTCTAAGTGCCCACACGGTTAGACACACAGGCAGTGTTCAGTAGTGCATACCCAAAGACTTTAGTATTATTAGAAAGAATAGACCACGGGTGAGTCCCACGACCATGTGCATGAGCCGTGTAAGACACACGGTTTGAGCATGGGCGTGTGCCCAAGCCGTGTGGATGAAGTTAGTAGCTCCCCACGGTTGGTTGACACGGGCGTGTCAAGGCCGTGTGGACCAAGTCAGTAGCTCCCCACGAGCATTGGACACGGGGGTGCCTTAGAGGTACATGGGCGTGCCTCTGGACTAGCACGGACGTGTTCCTTGGCCGTGGAGCATTTGGCAAAATGCTCGAGTTTTATGCATGGTTTGGGGACATTGGCGTGTGCGTGTCTACACACAAGCGTGTTTCAAAAAGCACAGACGTGTGAACCCGGAATAAAAGGGAAAAATTAAAGAATAGAAAAAGCTCTGTGATAGCCTCGAGAGCCCTCGGGAATATGAGTCAGACTTCGTAAGTCGAAAATGAATTTGTAAAGGTGGCTTAAGTGGGTAGTCACAATAAGCATAAGTGGCGGTCATGAGGTTTTAGTGCGCTAACGCCTTGGGCCTTGTAACATCCTTAAATTAGGATCTTTTCATTTTATCTGCTTGCATTAGATAGTATGGATATTATGCTGGTTTAGGCTATTTTAGAGTCTAGACAGGAGCCAGGGGTAGGCCAAAGCTTTAGGGGAATTTGTGTTTTGGGCTTCTAGAAGGGGGAGCTGAGTGGAGCTAGGTGTTAAGTATGGTTGGGGGTAAGTTTTGACGCAAGAAGGGCCTTGGTTAAGTGGCAAGGGACATCACTTAAGACTTAGGCAAGTGACGCCTCAAGGAAGTGAGGAAGGCCTTGGTTCGAGCTGTGGGAACCTCTTTTTTTTTTGTGTTTATTTTGACGCCAAGACAAGGGAGAGTTGCACTCAGGTGGGTTTCTGGTGGATGACTGTTGAAGGAGTCAAAAAATTCAAATAAGTGGAGGAGAGAAATTGATGGAGTTGGAAATATTCAAACAGATTTGAATGAGTGGTCAGGAGGAAATTGTGGAGGAATAAGGGGGATGGACACTTGAGCTTAGAGTTGGCCGAGTGTTAAACACTAAGGGGGAGGGGAGGAATTAGTTTTTGGGTAGCTTAGGAGTGCCGAATTTCACATTTGGACTTAGGAGGAGAATTGATCTCAAGTGAGCATTTTCAGCTAGCTAGGGAAGGCTGAGTGCATTCTTTTTCTTTTTTTTGTCAAAACTGAATTGTCCCCTAAGCCTTCTCCTTTTCTCTCTACTTTTGGTGTTTGGCCAAAACTACATTACCCTCCACTCATCATCTTTGTTTATTTTCTTGCCAGTAACATCAAAAATCGAAACTCCATCTTCCATCCTTTCTCTTTATCTCTTTCATCTTCTGTTAGATGAACCTTACTTTCTTGATTAGTGTTCTCTCTTCTCTCAGTTGCTTCTTGAGGCCGAAATTCCCTAACTCCCTTCTCATCTTCAATTTCTTGTATAAGCCGAATACCCCTTGTCCATATTTTCTTCCTCTTCTTGTGTTTCCTCTTGATCTCCTTAGGTGCCGAAATCTATTTCCCTTCTCTAGTTCTCAAAGCTGAAATCTCAACCCATAAGCAGGTAAGATCTCATTACTTTCTCCTTTCTTTTGTTCTTCTCTTTCTTTTTCTTTTGTTCTTGAGGCCAAATCTTTCTAACATTCTCACATCTTTATCCCTTTCTCTATTTCGATTGCTATGGTAAAAAAAGCCAAGATCTCTAAGCTTACTATTGATGATCAGTATTTCTATTTTTGATTTTCTTATTATATTTTCTCTTATTTTAGCCTTTGCCGAAGGGTTAATTGGCCTAATGTGAGGGCTTGGCCGAATGTAGGTGGAGAAGGGGGTGTCGCTTTTCTGTGGAGATATTCGAGATTCGCTTGACTTGTGGATTAAGCCCAACGCTTCGGATTCTGTCAGCCTAGGTAAGAAACCTTTCCATTCGAGTTCATATTTCCATTTGTCCTTACTCTGTGCGTTAATTCGGTTAGTGACCAAGGATTGTTATGGACTCAAATGCCAGCTAAGCATTAGGAGGGGTTGGATCTGTGAAACCAGCCCCTAAGTTCAAGAAGAGGGCTGTATCTGCGATTCGCGATTGGCCACCTAGGTGTGGACCAGCATCTGAGCAAAAGAGTAGACAGATAGCGGTAGTGCTTGTTAACGAGAGCGTTTACATAGAAGGAATTGTATTGTGAGTAGTCAGGTGTGTAACTCTTATACACTCCATATGTATAATATGTTGTTCTTTGTGTACTGTTAAAAGCCGAAGTGATAATGGAAATCACTATGCTACTTTGTGGGTAAAAGCAAGGACTCCGGGTAAGTCCATTTTGGTGGTTATTGTGATGTGATGATCTTAAATCTGACATGTACCATGTTATATTCCATTAAATGTTAAGCATGATCATGATATATTGAAAAGCATGTGCATGGAACATGGGTATGATGAGAGGAGGGTACGGTATGATTTATCGGACTGTCACCAGTGGTTAGGTACCACACAGTGGGTTGGCCCCCACATATCATTATTTTGTGACTAAGTCTCAGTGGTTTGGAACCACCAGTGGTTAGGTACCACATATACATATATTGTTGGGACTCGTCCCAATGGTTTGGTACCACAGTGGGTTGGCCCCACATACTAATGGAAGGGATTGTCACCAGTGGTTAGGTACCACAAAGTGGGTTGGCCCCACACTCGATTATCTTTGACTTCGGTCACCAGTGGTTAGGTACCACAAAGTGGGTTGGCCCCACACTCGATTATCTTTGACTTCGGTCACCAGTGGTTAGGTACCACCAGTGGCTAGGTGCCACAAGGGGTAGAAATGGGAGACTCGAATGGATACTTAGGTTGGATGGGTTGCATAGCATATATATTTGCATATGAATCTGTGTAAAAGCCTAATATCTTTTGGATGGGGATTTACACACTGAGTCTAGGTGACTCACCCCTTCAGTTAACATGTTGCAGGTGATCCCTAGATCGTGGATGGGAAGCCAAGGTGGACTCGAGGTGGCCATACATGATCTTTTGATTTTTAATTTAATAGTATTTTTGAATTTATTTTTATTTTAAGTTGGATTTTGGTTATGTAATAAGGCCACCTAAATTTTAACTTGGGTTTAATTACTTTGTATTTTCTCAAATACGTTTTGATCATTGAGGCATGCTTAATAAACTATGAAATGGACGTTTTCAAAAACTTAAATGAACTTTTAGGATTTTCAAAATTTTACCATCGGGTACCTCTCAATCATTAACGATATTGCAACTTAATCTGTTTCTGAATTAGGGCTGTCGATGTTTTAAAAAAATCCACTCGTTATAAAATCGGTTTCCAAAATTTCAAACGATTCATTCAAAGATCAAAATGATAAGCTGGTTTCAAAATGTTTTCATCCCTGTGACACACCAAATTCAGTCGTAGCGTTTTGATTGGGTTTGGGGTGTTACAATCGTGGTATCAGAGCCTGGTTCAAAAGCTCGGTTGTGGGTATAAGGCCTAAAATATTTTCAAGTAAGGGTTTCCAAAATGATTTTGATGGAAATACACGTTTTGGGAAAGCATGGCACCTGAGTCTCCGTCACCGATCCGCAACGGTAAGTCCTCTAACTACTAATTGCATGGTTTAAATAATTGTGATATGAATGTTAGTGATAGGAATTCACTTTAGAGACTGATACCCGTAAGACTGTGTGAACTTGCGAAAACAGCTGCTATAACAAAATATTCATAAAACTGTGTTTAATAAATAGTGAGAGAAACTAACTCATAAAATTCTTAAATCAGATTAACTTGTAAACTCTAGACATGAGTACTCGAGGACGTGGGCATAATACATGTAGTCGTGGTAGAGGTAGGGTGACGGTGTCTGAGCCAGTGGGATCTGGCCAGGGGTCAGAGAATGAAGTGCCACCACCGCCAGCTGTGGGCACAGAATTTCAGGATCAAACAAGTGGTGATGATGTAGTGTCGCAGGCGATGCTACGAGTTCTGGAGAGAGCCGCTGGAGCAGGAGGAGGTACGGGGGCTCAGAAATCTGTGTCTGAACGACTCCGAGCTAATGGAGCAGAAGTATTTAGGGGTGTTTCTGGTATGGCTCCTAGTACAGCTGAGTACTGGTTAGAGGCGACAGAGCGCATAATGGACGGTTTAGATTTTTTAACTGAGGAGAAATTGACGGGGATAGTGTCCCTTCTTCGGGATGAGTCCTATCAGTGGTGGCTCACGGTCAAGGATGGTGCGATGGTCGATGATCTCCCTTGGGATTTCTTTAGGGAGGCTTATCAGAGGAAGTACATCGGGTCTAGTTACATAGATGCGCAACGTAGGGCATTTTTAAACCTGGTGCAGGGGAATAAGGCAGTATCTGAATATGATGCAGAATTCTTAAGGTTGAGCCGCTACGCTCGGGGTATTGTGGCTACGAAACATGAGCGCTGTGTTGGTTTGAGGGCTGAGAGATGAGCTGCTGCGACTCAGTGGCGCCACGGTGTGCACGATGTGGGAAGTCTCATTCGGGGGAATGTGGGGCAGGTAACAAAGGGTGTTTCGAGTGCGGGTTAATGGATCATTGGGTAAGGGATTGTCCGCGGAGGCCAGCTAGGATTCAATCTGAGGGTCAAGGACGTACTCAATTTAGGAGAGATGGTCAGCAACTGCAGAGGGTTCGAGGTTCATCCAGGGGAGGTAATGGTAACGGACGAGGCCGTGGAGCACCGGGCAGAGGTGCTGGAAATACTGATGCAAGATAGCCTGGTTTGGTCTATGCAACGAGGCGTCGAGAGGAGGGCGACGCACCAGATGTTTTAACCAATACGTTCTTAATTTTTGGATTACTTTATACTATTTTGATAGATATTGGTTCGACGCACTCCTACGTTGCTAGTAGTATAGGGGGAACTTTGAACTTAGCATATGAGACTTCTTCTAGGGAGATGACTGTAATTAGCCCTCTAGGTCACTCTGTAGAAGTAATCAAACTGTATAGGGATGTACCCCTAGAACTTCAAGGGGTGGTGTTTCTGGCAGACCTGATGGAACTGCCATTCGGGGAGTTCGATTTGATTTTAGGGATGGACTGGCTAGTGAAGTATCAAGTAGGTTTAGACTGTACAGCCAAGCGCATGGTGTTGAGATCTGTCGAGGGTGAGGAGGTGGTGATGATAGGTGATAGAAGGAATTACCTATCCAATGTAGTATCCACGTTAAAGGCTGAGAAAATGGTGAGGAAGGGTTGTGAGGCATTCATGGTTCATGTCTGTGTCTTGTAGGCTAAAGAATCAATGGTGGGGGATGTTCGAATGGTGAGAGAATTTACTGATGTGTTTCCAAAAGAGCTTCCAGGCTTGCCTCCAGACCGCGAGGTGGAGTTTGGTATAGATCTGCTACCAAGAACCGCGCCAGTGTCTATTGCCCCATATAGGATGACGCCAAAGGAGTTAGTGGAGCTGAAACCGCAGATTCAAGAGCTGTTAGACCGAGGTTTTATCTGACCGAGTGTATCACCTTGGGGAGCGCCTGTGCTTTTTGTCAAGAAGAAAGACGGATCGATGCGAATGTGTATAAATTACCGTCAGTTAAATAAGTTGAAGATTAAGAATAAGTACCCATTGCCGATAATAGATGACCTGTTTGACCAGCTTAAAGGAGCATCAGTCTTCTCTAAGATAGATCTTAGGTCAAGGTATCACCAACTTAAGGTAAAAGAGGCGGATATTCATAAGATGGCGTTTCGCACCCGCTATAGACACTACGAGTTCTTGGTAATGCCGTTTGGGTTGACCAACGCGCCAGTAGCATTTATGGATATGATGAATCGAGTGTTTCAGTCGTATTTAGATCAGTTCGTCGTGGTATTTATAGATGATATTCTGGTGTACTCGAAGTCTGAGGAGGAGCACGACGCACATCTTCGCGTGGTTCTGCAAATTTTGAGGGAGAAACAGTTGTTCGCAAAGTTTAGTAAGTGTAAGTTCTGGTTAAAGGAAGTAACCTTCTTGGGTCATGTGGTGTCAGCCGAGGGGATTAGGGTAGATCCTCGGAAGATTGAAGCGATATTAGAGTGGAAACCACCTAAGTTTGTAGTAGAGATTCAGAGTTTTCTGGGTTTAGCAGGGTACTATAGAAGATTCGTGGAAGGGTTTTCTTTAATTGCAGTGCCGTTAACCAAGTTGTTAAAGAAGGGAGTTCCGTTTGTGTGGTCAGACAAGCAACAGGAGAGTTTTGAGAAGTTGAAGAGGATTTTGACAGAGGCTCCGATTCTGATTCAACCTGAAGTAGGGAAAGAGTTTACAGTTTATTGTGATACATCGCATACCAGGTTAGGATGTGTGTTGATGCAAGAGGGGAAAGTGAGGGTATGCTTCACGACAATTGAGACCTCACGAAGTGAATTACTCGATGCATGATCTGGAATTGGCTGCAGTGGTTTTCGCTCTGAAAATTTAGAGGCATTACCTGTATGGAGAGAAGTCTATTATCTACACGGACCATAAGAGTTTGAAATACCTCTTTACTCAGAAGGAGTTGAATTTGAGGTAGTAAAGGTGGATCGAGTTGCTAAAGGACTATGACTGCTCAATTGAGTACCATCCGGGGAAATCCAATGTGGTGGCAGACGCGTTGAGCCTTAAGGTGGTGTCAGACTTAAGATCAATGTTTGCCCACCTTAGTCTGTATGATGACGAAAGTTTGCTAGCGGAACTGCAAGTGACGCCGATATGGGTAAACCAGGTTAAGGAAAAGCAATTAGTAGATGAAGTTTTGAGTGCTCGATGTTTGCAAGTATAGAATGGTGGATTGGAGGGATATAGCTTAAGTAGTGAGGGTGTGTTGTGTTTCCAAGGGAAGGTTTGCATGCCAAAAAATGTGGAGTTAAGGCAAAAGATTCTTCAGGAGGCACATAGCAGTCCATACGCTATGCATCCTAGGGGTAGTAAGATGTACCGGATTGGCGGGAGCAGTTTTGGTGGCCGGGTCTGAAGCGGGAGGTAACAGAATTCGTAAGTAAGTGTCTGACGTGTCAGCAAGTCAAAGCCGAACACCAGTTACCTTCGGGTCTGTTGTAGCTGATAAAGATTCTGCAGTGGAAGTGGGAGAAGATTACGATAGATTTTGTCAGTGGGCTACCCCTCACGCCTACTAAAAGGATTCAGTTTGGGTGATTGTGGATCGTTTGACAAAATTGGCTCATTTTATACCGGTTCGGGTTGAGTACTCACTCCAAAGGTTGGCTAAGTTGTATGTGGCAGAAATCGTAAGACTGCATGGGGTGCCAGTGTCGATTATCTCAGATAGGGATCCTAGGTTCACGTCGAGATTTTGGAAAGCATTGCATCAGGCATTGGGTACAAAGTTGGATTCGATCGCGGCATTTCATCCATGATCGGATGGGCGATCGGAAAGGGTAATTCAGATTTTAGAAGATATGTTGAGGGGTTGTGTCTTGGATTTCGGAGGAAGTTGGGAAGAATTTCTACCGTTGGCTGAATTTGCATACAACAATAATTACCAAGCAAGTATTCAGATGGCACAGTATGAAGCACTATATGGGCGGAAGTGTCGTACCCCTACGTGTTGGACAGAATTGGGTGAACGTTAGTTGTTGGGTCCAGAGTTGATTGTTGAAACAGAGGATAAGGTTAAACTGATTCGGACTCATTTGAAGGAAGCTTCAGATAGGCAGAAATCTTATGCCGATCTTAAGCAAAAAGATATAGAGTTTGCAGTGGGTGATAAGGTTTTCCTGAAGGTGTCACCGTGGAAAAAAGTGCTGAGATTTGGTCGAAAGGGCAAGCTGAGCCCTAAATTTATCGGGCCTTATAAGGTATTGAAGCGTGTGGGACCAGTAGCTTACCAGCTCGAGTTACCATCAGAATTGAGCCAGACCCATGACGTATTCCATGTTTCCATGCTTAGACACTACCGTTCAGATCCGTCTCATGTTGTGCCAGTGGAGGAGATTGAAGTGAGCCCAAATTTGTCTTTTGAAGAGGAACCAGTGTATCGGGATGTCAAAGTTTTACGTAGGAAATCAGTTCCTTTGGTAAAGGTGTTATGGTGTAATCATGGAACAGAAGAAGCCACGTAGGAGTCGGAGGACGTGATGCGACAGCAATACCCTCAACTCTTTTAACCAGGTAATTTCGAGGCCGAAATTATTTTTAAGGGGGTAGAACTGTAACATCCTTAAATCGGGGTCTTTGCATTTTATCTACTTGCATTAGATAGTATGGATATTATACTGGTTCAGGCTATTTTAGAGTCTAGGCAGGAGCCAGGGTTAGGCCAGAGCTTCAGGGGAATTTGCGTTTTGGGCTTTTAGAAGGGGGAGCTGAGTAGAGATAGGTGTTAAGTGTGGTTGGGGGTAAGTTTTGATGCAAGAAGGGCCTTGGTTAAGTGGCAAGGGACATCACTTAAGGCTTAGGCAAGTGACGCTTCAGGGAAGTGAGGAAGGTCTTGGTTCGAGCTGTGGGAACCTCCTTTTTTATGTGTTTATTTTGACGCCAAGACAAGGGAGAGTTGCGCTTAGGTGGGACTCTGGTGGATAACTGTTGAAGGAGTCAATAGATTCAAATAAGTGGAGGAGAGAAATCGGTGGAGTTGGAAACATTCAAATAGATTTGAATGTGTGATCAAGAGGAAATTGTGGAGGAATAAGGGGGATGGACACTTGAGCTTAGAGTTGGCCGAATGTTAAACACTAAGGGGGAGGGGAGGAATCGGTTTTTGGGTAGCTTAGGAGTGCCGAATTTCACATTTGGACTTAGGGGGAGAATTGATGTCAAGTGAGCATTTTCGGCTAGCTAGGGAAGGCTGAGTGCATTCTTTTGCTTCTTTTTGTCAAAACCGAATTGTCCCCTAAGCCTTATCTTTTTCTTTCTACTTTTGGTGTTTGGCTGAAACTACATTACCCTCCACTCATCATCTTTGTTTATTTTCTAGCCAGTAACATCAAAAACTGAAGCTCCATCTTCTATCCCTTCTCTTTATCTCTTTCATCTTCTGTTAGCCAAACCTTACTTTCTTGATTAGTGTTCTCTCTTCTCTCAGTTGCTTCTTGAGGTCGAAATTCCCTAACTCCCTTCTCATATTCGATTTCTTGCATAAGCCAAATACCCCTTGTCCATATTTTCTTCCTCTTCTTGCGTTTCCTCTTAATCTTCTTAGGTGTCAAAATCTATTTCCCTTCTCTAGTTCTCAAAGCCGAAATCTCATCCCATAATCAGGTAAGATCTTATTGCTTTCTCCTTTCTTTTGTTTTTCTCTTTCTTTCTCTTTTGTTTTTGAGGCTGAATCTTTCTAACATTCTCACATCTTTATTCCTTTCTCTATTCGATTGGTATGGTAAGAAAAGCCGAGATCTCTAAGTGTGCTGTTAAAGATCGGGATTTTTATTTTCGATTTTCTTATTAGATTTTCTCTTATTTTAGCCTTTTCCGAAGGGTTAATTGGCCTAATGTGAGGGCTTGGCTGAATGTAGGTGGAGAAGGGGGTGTCACTTTTCAGTGGAGATATTCAAGCCCAACACTTCAGATTCTGTCAGCCTAGGTAAGAAACCTTTCCATTCGAGTTCATATTTCCATTTGTCCTTACTCTGTGCGTTAATTCGATTAGTGACCAAGGATTGTTATAGACTCAAATGCCAGCCAAGCATTAGGAGGGGTTGGATCTGTGAAACCAGCCCTTAAGTTCAAGAAGAGGGCTGTATCTGCAGTTCATGATTGGCCACCTGGGTGTGGACCAGCATCTGAGCAAAAGAGTAGACAGATAGCGGTAGTGCCTGTTAACGAGAGTGTCGGCATAGAGGGAATTGTATTACGAATAATCAGGTGTGTAACTCTTACACACTCCATATGTATAATATGTTATTCTTTGTGTACTATTAAAAGCCGAAGTGATAATGGAAATCACTATGCTACTTTTGTGGGTAAAAGCAAGGACTCCGGGTAAGTCCATTTTGGTGGTTATTGTGATGTGATGATCTTAAATCTGACATGTACCATGATATATTCCATTAAATGTTAAGCATATCATGAAATATTGAAAAGCATGTGCATGGAACATGGGTATGACGAGAGGAGGGGGAAAGTATGATTTATCATACTGTCACCAGTGGTTAAATACCACACAGTGGGTTGGCCCCACATATCATTATTTTGTGACTAAGTCCTAGTGGTTTGGAACCACCAGTGGTTAGGTACCACATATACATATATTGTTGTGACTTGTCCCAGTGGTTTGGTACCACAGTTGGTTGGCCTCACATACTAATGGAAGGGATTGTCACCAGTGGTTAGGTACCACAAAGTGGGTTGGCCCCACACTCGATTATCTGTGACTTCGGTCACCAGTGGTTAGGTACCACCAGTGGCTAGGTGCCACAAGGGGTAGAAATGGGAGACTCGAATGGATACTTAGGTTGGATGGGTTGCATAGCATATATATTTGCATATGAATCTGTGTAAGAGCCTAATATCTTTTGGATGGGGATTTACACACTAAGTCTAGGTGACTCACCCCTTCAGTTAACATGTTGCAGGTGATCCCTAGATCGCGGATGGGAAGCCGAGGTGGACTCGAGGTGGCCATGCATGATATTTCGATTTTTAATTTAATAGTATATTCAGATTTATTTTTATTTTAAGTTGGATTTTGGTTATGTAATAAGGCCACCTAAATTTTAACTTGGGTTTAATTACTTTGTATTTTCTCAAATACATTTTGATCATTGAGGCATGCTTAATAAACTATGAAATGGACGTTTTCAAAAACTTAAATGAACTTTTGGGATTTTCAAAATTTTACCATCGGGTACCTCTCAATCATTAACGATATTGCAACTTAATCTATTTCTGAATTAGGGCTGTCACTGTTTTTAAAAAAAATCCACTCGTTATAAAATCGGTTTCCAAAATTTCAAATGATTCATTCAAAGATCAAAATGATAAGCTGGTTTCAAAATGTTTTCATCCCTGTGACACACCAAATTCGGTCGTAGCGTTTTGATCGGGTTTGGGGTGTTACAGGCCTAGTTCCAGCGTAGAACCCGGGCAAGGGGTGTTACAGAGGAGGGAATTTTGGTTTGATAGTTTGGCTAGTAGTGCCAGTTATATACATAGTTAAACTTTACAAATGTTTCTTTCAATTGAAAGTAGATAGTTAGATGATGGTGGTGTTAATCATTATGTTAGAACTGTAAAACAAAAACTAATATAAACTTAAAGCTGTAAACCAGGTCTATCATGTGAAATCATCAAAAATAAATCAAGAACAAAACTAGATGTGGTAGTGTACCTAAATTTATCGATTTCTTAAAATATACGGATCCTGGGGTTTTGATATTCCAAATTAGCACATAAGTACTATAGATGAGGTGACTCTCTGATAAACCATAAAAGTAACACATTTTAATCCCACGCTTAGCTTGTTTTTGGATGTTTATTTATAGAATTTGGTGAATTCGATGCTCCTAATCCTTTAAATTTATGTTTCTATACTTAGGAGAGCATAGGGGAGCGAAAGGAATAGAAAACGGGCCAAAATCGGACAAAACGGGCCATCTTAAGGATCCACACGGCCAAATCCTGCACCACACGGGCTGAGCACACGCCCGTGTCCCTATCGTACCCTACTTTGTTTTCACGTGAAAAAGCCAATTTTTAGGGTTTTTGAGCCTTCTAAAGTCTATAAATACACATCAGAGGGAGACCTAAAAGAACATGTAGAGTAGATTGCAGAAATTACTCGAAGGAAGCTATCGAATCATCTAGAAGGCAGATTCACTCCAAGATTGAAGATCTCCATCAAGTTCTTTAGAAGTTTATGGGTTCTTTATGTCTTGCTATTTTCTTAATTCTATGATGTTTTCCTTTTACGTTATAAACTAAACTCCTTAAATACCTAGGAAGGATGAAACCTAGATGAATCTTATTATTTAATAAATCTGAATTACGTGATATATACTTGATCTTGTTCTTAATTATGTGTTCTTAATCCTTGTGTTGATGTTTTCAGGAATATTAATTCAAGTTTAATGTGCTTATTAAGTGGAGAAAACGTCCCTGTTTAAGAGAAGATCCAACATAATTAAGTGGAGTTGATTGCAATCCTAGAAATAGGACGGCATAAATCTGTCGGATTAGAGTCAAATCTAATAAGGGAATCTATAGATCGAGTTAATTCGACGATAGGGGTTTTAATTAGAAAGAGATTTCAATTAATCAACCTAAAGTCAATTGTTCTTAGTCTTGAAAGAGATATTAACTTAATTTAGGGATTTCTACGGATCAAGTCAAGTGAATAAATCATTTAATTCAGAGTCAGAATAATAAGTGAAGTCTAGGTGGATTCTTCCATGGGTATTGTCTTTATTCATTCGATTATTCTCTTCACTCTCTGTCACGTTCATAGTCATTTAGTTAGTCAATTAGTTAGTAAATTTTAGATTAAAAACAAAATCCCTTAATTATTAGGCTAGATAATAAAAAGATAGTTATTACTAGTAATTTTAGTCATTGAGGATTGATCATGTGTCAAAGTCTTAAAAATTTATAAAAAGAATAATCAAACCTGGAAACTAACTAAGACAACAATGGAGGCAAGCGCACCTATCGAACAATAGTATAGTTTAGTGGCAAGACCGGATTGTCGAACCCAAAGGAACCAAAAGTACTAATACTAACTTTATTTTTATTATCTAGCCTAAGAATTAAGGGATTGTTTTATCTAATCTAAAATTAACTAACTACTAAGCTAAAGATGCAAATACGAAGAGAATGAATTGGGGAAATACTTGTGGGAAAACCAATTGCTTAAGACAATACCCGAGGAAGAATCCACCTAGACTTCACTTGTTATCTAACTCTGAACCAGACGATTTATTCACTTGACTTGATCCATAGGATTCCCTAATTTATATTAATACCTCTCTCGAGGCTACTAACGTCTAACCCTAGGTTGATTAATTGAAATCTCTTTCTAATTAAAACCCCTAGAATTGCATTAACTCAATCTATGGACTCTCATATTAGGTTTGACCCTAATCCGGTAGATTTTTGTCACCCTATCTCTAGGGTTACGATCAACTCCGCTAAACTATGCTAGATCTACTCTTAAACATTATCTATTCTTCCTCTTCCTAAGAGCATAAATGCTTAAATCAATATCTCGAAAATACCAAAACAAGAATTAAGAACACATAGTTAAGAACAAATCAAGTATTTATCATATAGCTCAGATAATAATAACAAGATTCGTCTTAGGTATCATCCCCTTTAGGTATTTGAGAGGTTTAGTTCATAATAGTAAAAGAAAACATCTCAGAGGAACATATAAAACAAAACATAAAGAAAACCCTAAAATCCCCTGAAGAAATTGAAGGAGAGTTCCTCCGTCTTGAGTATGATCCTGGCTTTTTGAGATGAATCAACTGGCTTTCTTTGAGTGAATCCCACAATTCTGGCCACTTTGGCTTGGCTCCTTGGCCTAGCTGAACGCCCCCTAAAGGTTGGCCTCTAGGGTTTTTATATAGGCTTTTGGAATATGTTTCTTTGCCTCTAAGTACCCTCATTCTAATAGAATTCTTCTTATCTATGGCAGAGGCACGCCCATGGCACATGCTCGCGTAAATCATGGCCAGGCCGTGTTCGAGTTTGTTGATGAGGCACGGCTGTGTATTTTGGGGTCCAGGCCATGGTCGGCTCTTCTTACGGGGTACGGCCGTGTGGTCTTGGGTTCAGGTCATGTTGATTCCGTGATATGGCCCATTTTCTTCGATTTCAGCCTGTTTCTCATTCTTTCCATTCTCCGGTGCTCTACTGAATATAAAACATGAAAACAAAGGATTAGGAGCACCTATTTCCATAATTAAAGGGATAAATCATCCAAAAGTATGCTAAATGTGGAATTAAAATATGTTCATTTTATGGTTTATCAAATACCCCCACACTTAAGCTTTTGCTTGTCCTCAAGCAAAATTCTCAACTCATAATTAAAACGAACTTCCTCAATTCATAATATTCATTGATAATGCCTCATCATAATTCATAGATAATTTATACATGGATAATTTAACTAAAAGAGTCCTAAAGATTCAAAAAATTAAAGTCATAGTTTTGTAGCATGAAAATATAGGTGTTTCCCTCACCTAAATAATTACCTTTAATTCAAAATCGACGAAAGTTGACATCCTCACTAAAGATTCACTCAAATCACTCAAGGTGTTTAAGGTTCAAAAATTAAGCGCTCAAAAGTCGAACATGAAAAGTTAATTCCATAGGCTTGCATGAAAATCAAATCTCCACCATTGTAAAATGAGATGATATACAAATCAAAAGGTTTTTAAAGGGTTGTAACGGGGCTTAGGTTAAAGGTATGGATAAAGGCTGAATTAAGGGGTTAAAATCGAGATTGAATTGACAATTTACCTAACTAGAAAAATGAACTAATTACATAAATTAAAAATTTTGAAATACTAATAATACGAGCTTCTCTTTTTTTTTCAAGATGTTGAATTTAAATATATAAGCTCACTTAATTATAGAACTAATAATGAATATACTTCGTTTTTTTAAAGAACAAATTAATATAAGATACAACTTTAACAACTAAAATAATATAATTAGGCAACTGATCAAATCAATTCTCGATAGAAGGGTAGTCAAAAGGAATGGTGATAACAAATACAAGATGGGTTTCTGGTTAATATTAGTGGGTTGAGTAAAAAAAAAAAAGGGTTGTTAGTATCAAAGGGGTTCACTAGGGGTTAATTGTGATGATATCCTTTTAGTGGAGTAAGTGGGTTAAATCTTAAGTGCCTTAATCATCTCTGTATATAAATCAATAGTGTGGTCTTGACATGTATAATCGAAGCAAGTTCACACTCATAATCAATAAAAGTGAGCACGAAAAGAATGTATGCTCTAAAAGGATCAAAATCTCACAAAAATTATGGGTTTTTGATATCAACTTTGTAAATTTCAAATTTCAAGGTAACAATAAGATTCAGGTAGACAACCTAACAAAATTTTTAATTTTTTGAAAATAGACTCATCATGCTTGATTCTCTAGTATCTTGAAGTTTAAATCATCATTACACAATTATCAATGACTTAATCTAAAACATATCAATAAAAATCATGAATTAATAGGAATTTCATTCTAATTAGTGATATGAGAAAATTACTTTAAGACATAGTATCATTCAGGGATTTGAGAATAATGCAAAGAGTTAGGCACTTTTTCTAAATAATTTTCACCCCCCACACTTAAGATGTACATTGCCCTCAATGTACAAAGATAGATAATAATCATATAATAAGAAAATCAAAAGTGAGGGAGAGAAGTGAAACTTCCTTAATTTTGGATGAAATCCTTGGAGGATGATCAATGATGAATATGATGACAAATCATAAGTGAAGGTGGTGGAGAATACTCTAGTTATATGTTTGTTCCTGGAGTGGCACATTGTACCTTTTGAAACTGCGAAGTCATCAGTTAAATTTTTAGGGAGTACTATTTAATGGGTGTTGTTAGAGATACTTGAGAGTTAGACAGCCAGTGATAAAAGAAATTAAACTGTACTATTAAAAGTTTTAAACAAGAAAGGTAAAAAGTTTAATTAAGAACGAAAATAAATTAAAAATAAATATAAAGATGAAAAATAAATATTAAAAATGAAAATAAAAGAAAATAAAAGGACTCAAAGGTCCTCGTCATTGGTTGGGTCGCGAGGTGGGGGCGTTGATGAAATATGCAGATGTTGACATATCTGATGGAGGGTGGTGTCGATATGGTCGAAGCGCTAAAAACATTGCTACTTGAATCGTGAAAAATGCTCAGATATGTCTACAAAAGAAGCTGTCCCATGACTTGGGCGATGGCTCACTCTCGGTGGTGGTGCCTCGTGTGGTGAGGGAACATCATCAGTAATATTCTCAGGATCCTCCTCCTCGGTGGTGTGAGCAAGACGGTACTGGGGAGGATGTGTCCCATGGCGACACTCGATCATCCTCATGTGTAACATCGTCTGGATGCCCTGCAGGACATCTATCCTATTAGGGTAAAGGAGGAAGTCTGGGCGGCTGTGTTAAGGAGTCCGAAGTGTCGAACACGGTATGTGATGTATAGACCCATAAAGATGACCCCTCTCCTATGTTGCTCCGTATGATGTTGGATGGCGCGAGCTATGAAGTAGGCGAGGTTGAATACATTCCGTTGCCATGAACCATAGAAAATAGGCGTCGTGAGTGTTTACGACACCGGTGCTCTCTCTCCTCTCTGTTAGTGTATGAGCTAGGATAGCGTGTACGTACCTCAGTGGTGGGGCGAGAGCTATCACTTTGGAGCGACTAGGGTCATATATGTTCGAGCCGGGGACTAGATCTTTCCAATAGGCAACTGGAGAGTTATAGATGTGGCGGTGAAGCTCCTCGAACTCGTCATCTTCCATAAATTCATCAGTGTAGAGTCCCAAAGCAGCTCTGAACTGTGGGACACTCATCTCACGGACTAGACCTCCGAGACAAAATTGGATAGTGCTAGAGTCGTTGAAGTTAGTCATCACCGTCTGGAGGTGGAAAGTAGAACAAAGTTCTAGAGTGAGCTCCAGGTATGTGGGCTCGATGATGTCGAAAAATTGCCCCCACGGATCTGTGAATAATAGGGCCTGAACCTCGTCTGCTAGCTGGACTTGCTCCAAGACGGTCCAATCGATACACCTTCCTATGCTGAGAGGTCTTGCGCATAGTATCTGATAAAGATCCTCCTGAGTTCTCGGGGGAAACCATAGGAATGGGTGTCATATTTCAGCTGAGGCACTCGAGGATGATGAGCCGGGTCCCTTTCATTTTTTTAAAATAGGGACTGTGGTTTTCTTTTTGCGGGAGGACGACATTATGTTCCTGTAAGAGCATTTGAAGAATATCATCCAAATTTTTGCTATGATAGAATTTATGAATCCAATATTATTTCCTCATAATATTAACATGGAAGCTTTTTCCTAAGTATTCTCCTAATACTAGAGGTGGAACATTCAGAACACTTAAGAAAAAATGGATATCAACAATAATATTCTAAAATGAATACTAAAGATTTAAAGAAAGAAATAAATCAAAGTTCCAAAAGAGAATAAACATGGATTAAATAAAATTAGCAACAAAGTATAGAGCGGAGGAAGTAATGTGAATTGATGGAGGTAGGGAGATGGTGCACGGTCGTGGATGGTTGCGTGGGCGTGGTAACGGCGCACGGGCATGGACTGCGTGTGGATGAGGAAGGAGAGTAGGGAGAAGGGAGAGAAGTGAATAAGGGGAAGTGAAAGGGACGGTGGTCAAATTTGGGGGAGGAGGAAAGAGGAAAACGGCTAGGGTTTAGGAGGAAGGATTTGGGAAAAAAATGAATAGTAAGGGGTTTATATAGAAATAAGGGCACACGGGCATTTTTTAGCCCGTGCGTTTCGAATGTTCAGGGGTCTGGCGCACCTGTGTTGTGTCCCATGCCCGTATTACACGAGCTTGCCTAGCTTGGTTCGTTTCTCCCATGCCTGTTTCATTCTTCTCTACGCCCGTGTTTACTCGATAGGTTTGGCCACGGTTATGGGGCACAGGCCGTGGTGTTTTATCATAGCCCGTGTTTTGGGGATTTTTTTGTCCTTGGTCTGCATTGCCTCCGCCACACCGATGTGCTTGCTCGTGGTATACACACAGCCACGGCCACGCCCGTGTGCAAGGCTGTGTGGTGGGGAAACCTGTGCCTTATTAAATTGGTTAATTTGTAGTTAAGTGCTAAGAATAAAAAATATGATATTAGTGAAGTTAGTGCTCGGGTTACCTCCCGAGAAGCGCTCGTTTAAAGTCTTAAGCTATACTTACCCTATTTTTATTTCTAAATGAAGGTTCACGGAGCCAAACCTCCTCTCTCATATCCCTAAAATCTTCACCATTATAAATTTTCAGTCGCTAACCGTTTACCTTGAATGTGCCACGAGTTGGATGAGTTACCTCTATTGTGCCGTAAGGGAAAATAGTTTTGATCACGAATGGTCCTGACCATCTTGATTTCAGCTTTCCAGGGAACAATTTTAACCTTGAATTGTATAGCAGGACTAAATCTCCTATTTCGAATTGCTTTGGTTATTTTAAATGGGCATTATGGTGGCGCTTTGTTGCCTTCTTATATAGTCATGAGTTCTCATAGGCATTAGCTCGCCATTCATCAAGCTCGTTCAACTGCATTATCTTTTTTCACCTGCAGTTTTAAGATCATAATTTAAAAATTTTATAGCCCAAAAAGCTTTGTGCTCTAACTCAAATGGTAGATGACAACTCTTTCCGTAAACAAGTTTGTATGGGGATGTTCCTATGGGAGTTTTAAAAGCTGTTCTATAGGCCCATAAAGCCTCATCTACTTTTAATACCTAATCTTTCCTATTTGATTTTACTGTTTTCTCTAAAATACGCTTAAGTTCTCGATTTGCTACTTCCACTTGTCTGTTGGTTTGAAGATGGTAAGGGGTAGCTGTCCTGTGGTGTACTCCATATTTCTTTAAGACTCAATCAAATTGAGTATTACAAAAGTGAGTACCCTTATCACTAATAATTGCTCTGGGTGTTCCAAATAGAGAGAAAAGTTTCTTAAGAAACCTTATTACTACTCTAGCATCGTTAGTAGGTAAAGCTTAAGCTTCCACCCATTTTGACATATAATCTACTGCTACTAAGATGTATTTATTTCCAAATAAACAAGGAAATAGACCCATAAAATCAATACCTCATACATTGAATATTTCACAGGATAGCATATATGTTTGAGGCATTTCATCTCGTTTAGAGATATTACCTGTTCTCTGGCATTTATCACATGAAGCAACATACCTGTTGGCATCTTTAAATAGGGTTGGCCAATAAAAACCTGATTTGAGTGCTTTGTGTGCTGTCTTAATCCCATTGTAATGTCCTCTTGAAGGTCCTGAATGGCTATGTTCTAAGATTTTATTTGCTTCTGCTTTTGTAACACATCTTCGAATTACTTGATCTGCACATATACGAAAAAGAAAAAGATCCTCCCAAAAATAGTTTTTCGCATTAGCAAAGAATTGCTTCTTTTGATGATGTGTTAACCTTTTGGTAAGATGTTAGCAGCTAAGTAATTTGCAATATCTGCAAACCAAGGAACCTCAGAGTTGGTTATAGAAAAGAGTTGTTCTTCAGGAAACGAGTCATTTATCTCACTCTCATCGAGTTCTTTGATATGTGGGTTTTCAAGCCTAGAAAGATGATCTGCTGCAATATTTTCAGCTCCTTTCTTATCCTAAATTTCTAAATCAATTTCCTGTAAGGGTAAAATCCATCTTATAAGTCGAGGTTTTGCATCAGATTTAGTTAAAAAATAGCGAAGAGCTGAATTTTCAGTGTAAACGACAACTTTAGATAGTATCAAGTATTGTCTAAATTTATCAAATGAAAAAACCACAGCTAGCAATTCTTTTTCTGTGGTAGTGTAATTTTCTTGTGCAGCTGTTAAAGTCTTGCTAGCGTAATAAATTGGCTGAAAGTGCTTGTCTCTTCTCTATCCCAAAACTGCACCTACTGCAAAATCACTCGCATCACACATTAGTTCAAAGGGTAAATCCCAATCAGGTGCAATTATAATTGGAGCATTTATTAATTTATCTTTGAGAATATTAAATACATCTAAACATTCCTGATCAAAATTGAAAAGTACATCTTTTTCTAGTAATTTTGTTAAAGGCTTAGCTATTTTAGAAAAATCCATAATAAATCTTCTATAAAATCCAGCATGTCCTAAAAAGCTTCTAATAGCCTTAATTGAACTAGGAGGAGGTAATTTTTCTATGGTTTCGACCTTTGCTTTATCTACCCCAATCCCTTTACTAGAAATTTTATGTCCTAACACAATTCCCTCTCGAACCATAAAGTGACACTTTTCCCAATTTAGCACAAGGTTTGTTTCCTCACATCTCATTAAACTCATTTTAGATTTTTAAGGCAAATATGGAAAGGATTACCAAATACTAAAAATTCGTCCATAAATACCTCCATAATGTCTTCCACAAGTTCATCAAAGATGGCCAGCATGCAGCGCTGAAAAGTAGTAGGAGCATTACATAATCCAAAAGGCATTCTACAATAAGCAAACGTATCGTATGGACATGTAAATATTTTCTTTTCTTGATCTTCAGGGGCTATTGGGATTTGGAAGTAGCTAGAGAGTTCGTCAAGGAAGTAGTAGTACATATGTCCAGATAATCTTTCTAACATCTGATCAATAAATGGTAGAGGGAAGTGATCTTTTCTCGTAGCATCGTTCAATTTCCTATAATCAATACAAAATCTCCAACCTGTAACTGTTCTTGTAAGAATCAATTCATTCTTTTCGTAGGTTACAACAGTCATGCCTCCTTCCTTTGGAACAACCTACACAGGGCTTACCCAAGTACTGTCAGAAATAGGATAAATGATTCCAGCATCTAGAAGTTTAATTACCTCAGCCTTAACAACTTCCTTCATGTTAGGATTCAATCGTCTTTGAGGTTTCACGCATGGTTTATATTCATCTTCCATTAAAATTTTATGGGTACAAAACGATGGACTTATCCCTTTAATGTCAGAAATTTTCCAAGCTATGGCTCTTTTATGCTCCTTTAGTACCTGTAACAGCTCGTCTTTCTCTTTGGGTTCCAATTCTGAAGAGATAATTACTGGTAGCGTAGAATTATCCCCGAGGAATGCATATTCTAAGTGTTTTGGCAACTGTTTTAATTCTAATTTGGGTGGCTCATCAATAGAGGGTTTTTGTTTTAGTTAGTTGTTGATTTCAATGCTCTCTTCTTTTATTTGTCTAGAGGAAAATGTATTAGAATTCAACTCATCGGTATCATTATCTACGCCCTCATCTTGGGTAAGACATAGTTCTATCGTGTCGTCATGTATGATTTCCTGCAAAGAATCTTGAATAAAATGATCAATGGCATTAATAAAATAATAGGAATCATATTGTTCTCTAGAATATCGCATAGCATCGTAAATTTGAAAAATAATTTCCTCATCGCCTACCCTTAGCGCAAGTTTACCATCACCGACATTATAACAACATTAGCAGTAGCTAAAAAGGGACGCCCCAAAATTAAAGGCACCTCAACATCCTCATTCATGTCAAGCACAACAAAATCAACAGGGAATATAAATTTATCAACTTTTACCGGAATATCTTCGATAATTCCCCTAGGATATTTAACAGATCTGTCAGCTAATTGAATACTCATCCTAGTGGGTCAAGGTTCCCCGAGACCAAGTTGCTTAAACATTTTATAAGGCATTAAATTAATACTAGCGCCTAGATCAGCTAGTGCTTTCTCTATGTTTAGACTACCAAATAAATAGGGAATAGTGAAACTTCCTGGATCTTTCAATTTGCTTGGTAGCTTGTTTTGGAGGATGGCTGAACATTCTTCATTAAGTTCCACTGTTGATATCTCTTCAAACTTCCTTTTATTTGTTAGAAGTTCTTTTAGAAATTTTGCGTATGTTGGCACCTGCGAAATAGCTTTAACAAAAGGTAGGTTGATATGTAACTATTTAAAAACTTTAAGAAATTTACCGTATTGTGCGTCCAAGCGGTCTTTCTTCAACTTTGCCAGATATGGGATTGATGGTTTACATTTTTTGCATACTGGTTTTACATTCTCAACTTCCTAGTCCTTTGCCTTATTAGTTTCGTGTGGTATCTTTTTATTTGTTTCAACAAACTCCTTTTCGCTCCTTAGTGTAACTGCCTTCATATGTTCTTTTTCTTTAGGTAAACTTTCTAGTCGCCTTTCAGAAATTAACTTAGTTAGTTGTTCAATTTGATCCTTAAGCCCTTGAATTAATGCTTGCTGATCATTCAAAATCGTTTCGGTATTTTGGAAACGGGTTTCTGACACTCCTATAAATTTTGTCAGCATCTCTTCAAGGTTTGGCTTCTTTTCTTGTGGGTAAAGTTGTTATTTTTGGTTCCCCTGACCATCCCACAAGAAATTGGGATGATTCCTCCAACCTGGATTGTAAGTACTACTATAAGGGTTATTTTGAGGTATAAAATTGTTACCCATATAGTGAATTTGTTTGTTTTCTGCGCTTGGGTTGTAAGGTGAAAATTTTGTGTTGTTCACCCAACCTCCATTTGTATTGCACTGCATAATTGAATGTACCTGCAAAGAGTCATATAAATCATCAATCTTTTTATTAATCATTTCTACCTGATTTTATAGCAAGGTGACTGCGTCGAGGTTAGAAACTCTGGCTGTTTTAGTTGGCCTTGTCCTTGTAACTTGCCACTGGTAGTTGTTCAGTGACATCTCCTCTATAAATTCATAAGCTACTTCAGGAGTTTTGTTATTCAGAGTTCCACCGACGGCTGAATCAATCAACTGCCTAGTTGAAGTATTCACACCGTTGTAAAAAGTTTGGACATGTAGCCACAAGGGTAAACCATGGTGTGGGCACCTTCTCAATAAATCTTTGTATCTCTCCCATGCATTGTATAGTGTTTCTAAATCCATCTACACAAAAGAAGAGATATCATTCCTTAATTTGGCCGTTTTGGCATGCGGAAAATATTTTAATAAAAACTTTTCAGTCATGTGATCCCATGTAGTGATTGATCCTCGTGAAAGAGAATGCAACCACTGTTTGGCTTTATTTCTTAATAAAAAGGGAAATAACCGAAGACGAATGGCATCATCAGAAACGCCATCTATTTTGAAGGTATCATAGAATTCTAGAAAATTTGCTAAATGAGTATTTGGGTCTTCGTCCTATAAACCATCAAATTGAAGAAACTGTTGAATCATTTGAATAGTGTTAGGTTTCAGTTCAAAATTATTAGCGACTATAGCAGGTCTAACAATACTCGATTCAACTCCTGTTAAATTAGGTTTAGCATAATCATACATAGTTCGAGGAGCATGATGATCGGCCACCTCCTGAGGTAGCGGATTATTCTCAGCCATCCCTTCGGTGGTATTAGTTTTGTCCTCTTGCTATTCTTGTATGTAATTTAAGAGTGCTCCTGTCGGGTTCCTTCTAGTCACAAACTAGAGGTACCTGCTAGGAAAAGAGAAATAGAAAAAGAAAATTTAGAAAAGTAAAAATAGTTTATTTGCAAAAATAAAGAAAATAAAAAAAATATGGCTAAAGTAATAAAAATTGAGCGTTCTTAATATTTTAGTTCCCTGGCAACGGCACCAAAAAGTTGATCATGTGTCAGAGTCTTAAAAATTTATAAAAAGAATGATCGAACCTAGAAAATAACTAAGACAACGATGGAGGCAAGTGTACCTATCGAACAATAGTATAGTTTAGTGGCAAGATCGAATTGTCGAACCCAAAGGAACCCAAAGTACTAATACTAACTTTTTTTTTATTATCTAGCCTAAGAATTAAGGGATTGCTTTATCTAATCTAAAATTAACTAACTACTAAGCTAAAGATGCAAAGACGAAGAGAATGAAGTGGGGAAATACTTGTGGGAAAACCAATTGCTTAAGACAATACCCGAGGAAGAATCCACCTAATTTATATTAACACCTCTCTTGAGCATACTAACGTCTAACCCTAGGTTGATTAATTGAAATCTCTTTCTAATTAAAAACCCTAGAATTGCATTAACTCGATCTATAGACTCCCATATTAGGTTTGACCCTAATCTGGCAGATTTTCGTCATCTTATCTCTAGGGTTGCGATCAACTCCGCTTAACTATGCTAGATCTACTCTTAAATAGGGTCTATTCCTCCTCTGCCTAAGAGTATAAATGCTTGAATCAATATCCTGGAAATTCCAAAACATGAATTAAGAACACATAGTTAAGAACAAATCAAGTATTTATCATACAACTCAGATAACAATAACAAGATTCGCCTTAGGTATCATCCCCCTCAGGTATTTGATAGGTTTAGTTTATAATAGTAAAAGAAAACATCTCAGAAGAAAATATAAAACAAAACATAAAGAAAACCCTAAAACCCCCTGAAGGAATTGAAGGAGAGTCCTTCGTCTTGAGTATGATCCTGGCTTCTTGAGATGAATCAACTGGCTTTCTTCAAGTGAATCCCACAATTCTAGCCCTTCTGGCTTGGCTCCTTGGCCTAGCTGAACGCCCCCTAAAGGTTGGACTCTAGGGTCTTTATATAGGCTTTTGGAATATGTTTCTTTGCCTCTAAGTACCCTAATCCGAATAGAATTCTTCTTATCTGCGGTAGAGGCATGCCCATGGCACACGCTTGTGTAAATCATGGCCAGGCTGTGTTTGGGTTTTTTGATGAGGCACGGCCGTGTATTTTGGAGTCCAGGCTGCGGTCGGCTCTTCTTACGGGGCACGACTATGTGGTATTGGGTTTAGGTTGTGTTGATTCCGTAATATGGCCAATTTTCTCTGATTTCAGCCCGTTTCTCGCTCTTTTCATTCTCCGGTGCTCTACTGAATATAAAACATCAAAACAAAGGATTAAGAGCACCTATTTCCATAATTAAAGGGATAAATCATCCAAAAGTAAGCTAAATGTGGGATTAAAATATGTTCAATTTACGGTTTACCAAGGATACGATATTTCGGACTCACCACAACTATACTACTGTTCGATATGTACGCTTGCCTTTATCGAAATATTAGTTAGTTTCAAGCCCATCAAGTTTTTGGCGCCGTTGCCAGGGACTAAGATATTAGGAACACTAAATTTTTTATTACTTTAGTCATTTTTATTTTATTTTCAATTTATTTTTATTTTAATTTACTAATTTATCTTTTATTTGCTTCTAGCAGGTATTTTTTAGTTTATGACTGGAAGGAACCCGTCAAGACCCTTGCTTTTTGACAGTGAGATAGAAAGTACCGCTCGCAGAAATCGTAGGGAGATAAGGCGAAGTCTACAATACATATAAGAAAAGCAAGAGAACGAAACCAATATTACCGAAGAGATGGCTAATAATAATCCACTACCTCCGGTGGTTGCCGAAAATCCTGCTCCTCGTGCTATGTACGACTATGCTAAGCCTAATTTAACTGGGGCTGAAGCAAGTATTGTTAGACCTGCTATTGCTGTAAATAATTTTGAACTAAAACCTAACACTATTCAAATGATTCGACAATTTGTTCAGTTTGATGGTTTGCAGGATGAGGACACAAATACTCATTTAGCCAACTTTTTAGAGTTTTGTGATGCTTTCAAAATTAATGGTGTTTCTAATGATGCCATTCACCTTCGATTGTTTCCCTTCTCGTTGAAGAACAAAGCTAAACAGTGGTTGAACTCATTACCACGAGGATCAATCACTACATGGGAACAAATGACTGAAAAATTTTTACTTAAATATTTTTCGACGACTAAAACGGCTAAGTTGAGGAATGACATCTCTTCTTTTGTGCAAATGGATTTAGAAACACTTTACGATGCATGGGAGAGATACAAGGATCTACTAAGAAGATGCCCTTACCATGGGTTACCATTATGGCTACAGGTTCAAACCTTTTACAATGGTGTGAACCCCTTAACTAGGCAATTGATTGATGCAGCTGCCGGTGGAACCTTAAATAACAAAACCCTTGAAGTGGCTTATGAGTTTATAGAGGAGATGTCAATGAATAACTATCAGTGGCAAGTCATGAGAATAAAGTCGACAAAAGCCGCTAGTGTTTTTAACCTCAACCCAGTCACCATACTATCAAACTAGGTAGAGCTTTTAAATAAAAAGATTGATGTTTTGTATAGTTCTTCATAGGTACATCCAGTGATGCAGTGCGATACAAATGAAGGAGGGACAAACAATACAGAATATCCATCCTACAACCCTGGCATAGAAAGCGAACAGATGAACTATATGGGTAATAATTCTAGACATTAGAATAATCCCTATAGTAACACTTACAATCCAGGTTGGAGGAATCACCCAAACTTCTCATGGGGTGGTCAAGAAAATCAGAGACAACAACCCCCTCCAGGCTTTCAACAACAACCCTACCCATAGGAGAAGAAGCCAAACCTTGAGGAGATGCTAACAAAATTTATCTCAGTGTGAGAAACCTATTTTCAAAACACTGAAACAACACTCAAAAAATAGCATGCATCAATTCAAGGGCTCAAAAACCAAATAGGTCAACTTGCTAAGCTGATCTCTGAACAACCACAAGGTAGCCTGCCAAGCAACACTGAAACTAACCCAAAGGAGCAGCTTCATGCCATTACTGCTCACGATAGTGAAGGGTTAGAAGAACCAAAATCGAGGCAAGAAAATGTGATAGATAAAGGTAAGGTTGAGGTAAGCCATAATAAACCAAAACTGGTAAATATAGAGTACAAACCTCGTGTACCATATCCCAATGCGATGAAGAAAGACCGCATAGATGAATAATTCGATAAATTTCTTAAACTTTTAAAAAAATTACATATTAACTTACCATTTATTAAAGCACTTTCGTAGATGCCCAGTTCAGTAAAATTCTTAAAAGAGCTTTTGGTAAACAAACGGAAGTTAGGCGATGTGTCGCATGTGGAGCTAAATGCAGTTTGCTCAGTAATTTTACAGAATAAACTACCCCACAAATTAAAAGATCCAGGGAGTTTTATGATTCCTTGCTTAATTGGTGGTTTATCTGTTAATAATACTTTAGCTGATTTAAGGGCAAGTATCAATGTTATACCTTATAAAATGTTTAAATAGCTAGGTCTTGGGAAACCCAAACAAACTAGGATGAGCATTCAATTGGCTGATAAAATCATTAGATTTCCTAGGGGTATAATTGAAGATGTGTTAGTCAAAATTGATGAATTCATATTCCCAGTAGACTTCATTGTTTTGGACATGGATGAGGATAGTGACGTTCCTTTAATCTTAGAACGATCCTTTTTAGCAACTTCTAGGACCATTAGTGATGTTGGTACAGGGGAATTAATACTTTGTGTAGGTAATGACATATTAAACTCCAAGCACTTGATTCTGTCAGAATATCTAGTGATCAAGATGATTCAAGTCTTGTTAATGTAAGTAAACTTAATGTTCAATCTTATTTGCAGAAAATCCCTTGAAAAAGATGACAGAGCCATGGTCTAGCTCTCAAATTGAGAACAGAACTGTTCATGAGGAATGAAGGCTCCCGATCGAGGAACTAGATGAATGGCAAACACATTTTAAGGAGAAATTGAAAGTACACGATGAACCAAAGCAGAGCCGTGACAAGCCTAAAAATAAAACGAGTCAAATTAAGGTTGGAGATCGAGTTCTAATGGATAATTCAGATCCTCGTATTGCCACTGCTGAACCTAATGGAACAACCCCTTGCATTTAATATTTTCCCATACGGTACAGTCGAGGTAACTCATTCCAAATTTGGCACTTTCAAGGTAAATAGTACTCATCTAAAACCTTATTTTAACAAAATTGATAGCAGGAATGAGGAGTTTCAACTCCTCGAACCATCATGATTATGCGAATGTAAGGTGAGTCGAGCTTAGACTTTAAATAAGCATTTCTCGGGAGGCAACCCGAGCACTAACCTTACTAATTAGTTTATTTTTACTTCGTTCATGTTTATAATGCAGGTTTTTGTCCCACACGGCCTGTACATACGAACATATCCCTGGCCGTGTGTATGTGGGGACTTAGTTTTTAAAATTCAAAGAAATTGACAAGGGGATCCACAGACACGACACACGATCGTGTGTAATATCACACGAGTGTGTCAAAATCCCACACGGGCATGTCCTAGGTTGTGTGAAAACTGGAGCTCAATTTTTCAAAATTTAAAATTTAAAACAAGTCAGGAGACTCCACGAACAACACACACAGCCGTGTGAGTAATCACACGGGTGTATGGACTTCTACACGGGCGTGGGAAAAGCGAAGGACCTAGCACACGGTCGTGCAACGTGGCCATGTGGACCACACGTCCTGGACACCCGGGCGTGTCCAAGGCCATGTGAATACTAAATTTTTAGATTTCGCGATGAACACGGGCTGGACTTCGAGCCACACGGGCGTGTGACATGGCCGTGTAACCCAACACACGACTGTGTCACCTATTTAAAACCCAATTTCTTCTTTCTTCTTCCTTCTCCTTTCCAAACCCCCCAACCTCCGCCGCAATTCCAGCCACTGGCCACCGACGACCCCCTCCTTTTTTCCTCATTCTTCCTTCTCATTCCCAAAACCCCCTTCCCTCTTCCTTTCTCCCCCAACCCGAAACCCAATTACCTCTTTGCACCACTGCAGCCAAGCCCTACCTCCATTACCCATTTTCTTCACCTCACCCATTCCTTGCGCACATACCAACCCTCGAAACCACCGTTCTCTTTGCCCAACATGCCGTCTGCCCGTCACCGACCACTCTTCCCTCCGACTGGTTCCTTTTTTCCCTATTTTATTATGATTATTTTTATTTATTTGATTATTTAATTATTGATTATTCTTTAATGTGGCTTAATTATTCATTAATTATATTAGGCTTTTCGTTGTCTTTTTATGCATTAATATCCCTAATTGTTTAGTCTATTATTTTTAATTGTTTCGTACGTAGGCTGTCAGTTTAAGCTACTAATCTGCTAATTCTTGCATAATTAAGTAATAGCGCATATAGGAATAGGTATTAGTAATATTTTACTGAATTCTCTAATTTGCTATTGTTTCTTACTTACAAATGACTAATACTCGAGGCAAGACCAAGGCCGCCGTCCCCACTTCGAAAAAGTGGAAGGGTCCCGGTGCGGTCTCCCCATGCGCAACCACCTTACAGCAAATATGCCACCACCTCCTCATAGTCCAGTTCATGTGGCTTCTTCATTGACTCGACAATTCGATGGCCTCGAGTCGACTCTACAATAGATTTGTCAGCATTTCCACATATCACCACCACCCCCACCTCGCGAACCATCTGTTGATGAAGACCTTTGAATCCATTTATTTTTTCTTTTTCTTTTATTTTAATTTTTAAAATCTTTCTCTTTCTCTTTCTTGTCTTTAATTTATATTAGTATATTTTAATTTCTTTATATCTCTGGCTATTTATTATCGAGTACCCATAACGAAGTCCATTACTAAAACTCCCTAAAACTTTACTGATGACTCCGCAGTTTCAAAAGGTTCAAGATACTATTAAGGAACGAACAAACTACTGGAATATTCTCCCACCTTCACCTCTGCCTAGTTCATCATACTTATTTCTAAGGAGTTCATCCGTAATTCAGGAAGTTTCACCTCCTTCCCTCTCTTATGATTTTCTGCTTACATTGCTATTATCTATCTTTGTACGTTGAGGACAATGTACATCTTAAGTGTGGGGAGGTTAATTATATCATTATCAGAAAATCCCTAAATTATGTCTTGTTCTTAAATAAATTTTCTCATATTACTATTAGAATAATATTTCTATTAACTTATGATTTTTATTGATATGTTTTGGATTACGTCATAGGTAATTGTGCATTGATGGTTTAAACTTTAAGACATTAGAGAATCAAGCATGATAAGTCTATTTTCAGAATTAAAAATTGATTAGGTTGTCTCCTTAAACTTAAATATTACTTTAAAGTTTGAAATTTGCAAGGTTGACATCAAAAACCATAATTTTCGTGAGATTTTGAGCCTTTTAGAGCATATATTTTTCTTGCTCACTTTATTGTTGGTTATGAGTGTGCCAATATTGATTTGTTATTCTAGAACTTGCTCCGATTATGCATGACGAGACCACAATTTTGATTTGATATACTGAGATGATAAAGGCACCTAGGTTTTAACCCGCTTATCCCAAAAAGCCTACCATCATAATTAACCCCTAATAAACCCCTTTGAGCCTAATAAACCGTTTCTTGACTCACCCCTAATATTAACACAAAACCCATTATTTTTTATTCATTGAGAATTTTTCCTATTGTATTAGCTCCTTTTTGTCGAGATTTGAGTTGAGCAGTTGCCTAAATGTTCTTTATTTCAGTTGTTAAATTCTTTTTGATTTTTCTACGTGATAAAAAAATGGAAATATATTCATTATTAGTTCTATGAGCTTAAACGATTAATTTCACATTTTGAGAAGAAGCTCGTGTTATTACTGATAAGTTTTTAATTGATGTAATTATTCAGTATTAGTTTATTTTTCTAGTTATGTAAATTGTCAATTCAATCTCGATTCTAACCCTCTAATTCAACCTTTATCCACACCTTTAACCCAAGCCATATTACAACCCTTTTTAAGACCTTTTGATTTGTGTATCATCTTATTTTATAGTGGAGGAGATTTGATTTTCATGCAAGCCTATGGTAATAACTTTTCATGTTTGATTTTTGAGTGCTTAATTTGAACCTTAAACACTTTGAGTGATTTGAGAGAACCTTTAGTGTGGATGTTAGTTCTTGTCGGTTTTGAATCAAAGGTAATTATTTAGATAAGGGGAAACACCTATGTTTTTGTGCTATAAAATTTGTGACTTGAATTGTTTGAATCTATAAGATTCTTTTAGTTAATTTATCAATGTATGAATTACCTGTGAATTATGACAAGACATTATTGATGAGAATTATGAATTGAGGAAGTGTAATTTTAATTGTGAGTTGAGGATTTTGCTTGAGGACAAGCAAACACTTAAGTGTGGGGATATTTGATAAACCATAAAAGTAACACATTTTAATCCCACGTTTAGCACGTTTTTGGATGTTTATTTATAGAATTTGGTGAATTCGAATGGTCTTAATCCTTTAAATTCATGTTTATATACTTAGGAGAGCATAGGGGAGCGAAAGGAACGAAAAACAGGCTAAAATCAGACAAAACGGGCCATCTTAAGGAACCACAAGGCCAAAGCCCGCACCACACGGGCTGAGCACAAGCCCGTGTCCCTATCATACCCTACTTTGTTTTCACGCGAAAAAAGCTAATTTTTAGGGTTTCTGAGCCTTCTAAAGTCTATAAATACATATCAGAGGGAGACCTAAAAGAACACGCAAAGTAGATTGTAGAAATTACTCAAAGGAAGCCGTCGGAATCATCTAGAACGCAGATTCACTCCAAGTTTGAAGATCTCCATCAAGTTCTTTAGAAGTTTTTGGGTTCTTTATGTCTTGTTGTTTTCTTAATTCTATGATGTTTTCCTTTCACGTTATGAATTAAACTCCCTAAATAGCTAGGGAGGATGAAACCTAGATGAATGTTATTATTTAATAAATCTGAATTACGTGATAAATACTTGATCTTGTTCTTAATTATGTGTTCTTAATCCTTGTGTTGATTTTTTCAGGAATATTAATTCAAGTTTAATGTGCTTATTCAGTGGAGCAAAATTCCTTGTTTAAGAAAAGATCCAACATAATTTAGCGGAGTTGATTGCAATCCTAGAAATAGGACGATATAAATCTATCGGATTAGAGTCAAATCTAATAAGGGAATCCATAGATCGAGTTAATGCGACGATAGGGGTTTTAATTAGAAAGAGATTTCAATTAATCAACCTAGAGTCAGTTGTTCTTAGTCTTGAAAAGATATTAACATAATTTAGGGATTTCTATGGATCAAGTCAAGTGAATAAATTATTTAATTTAGAGTTAGAATAATAAGTGAAGTTTAAGTGGATTCTTCCTTGGGTATTGTCTTTATTCATTCGATTATTCTCTTCACTCTCTGTCGCGTTCATAGTCATTTAGTTAGTCAATTAGTTAGTAAATTTTAGATTAAAAACAAAACCCCTTAATTATTAGGCTAGATAATAAAAAGATAGTTATAACTAGTAATTTTGATCCTTGAGGATACGATATTCCGGACTCACCACAACTATACTACTGTTTGATAGGTGCGCTTGCCTTTGTAGAAATATTAGTTAGTTTCGAGCCCATCACTCTCTCTTTTCTAAAGATGGGATATTAGAAAAGTTAGCTTGTGTGTAATTTGGGGACCATAACCCTAATATATAACTTTGACACATTAGCCCTAATTTCTAATCAGTCCATCATCAATTAGAAACTATTTACTAGAGCATCTACACATATTTGACCCATACTTTATTTAATAATTAAAGCCAAATAAATCTTAACCAAATTAGATCACGTTTAATTTGGACTAACCTATTATGATAGTAAATAATAATATGTAATTAATTATATTATATATTTGATGTCCATGTTTTCCAACAATCTCCCAATTGGACCATATATATATATCGATTACCTTATAATTACATGTCATTATATAAATTTATGAGCTCAAAACTTTACTATCATATCCAAAAAGGTATTCTAAACAATCTCATCCATTAATTATGTTAACATAGAACCAATGTGACTTTCGTTACACATATAGTAACTAAATCCATCCCTGATCATGTATATTAACACAACCAAATGAAATAGATCAAGTATGGATGTGTAGCATGGAAATTACATGCAATATGATCTAAACATGTATATTTCCAACTCATCCTTCTTAAACCTTAGTGAGATCAAACCTTACCAAAATCAGATTGTGAATAAACCAAATAAACATTATTTCTGTAGAAAATAAACTTAATATCCATAAATTGAAATAACTGAAAATGTGTATATAACATTAAAACATTTAAAAGTACAAACTCCTACTAAAACCAAATATCCTTAAATGACATTACACACATATGAGCAATGTGCTCTTATAAAACCTTAGGTGTAGTCCTTTAGTAAGCAGGTTCACAATCATTAAGTTAATCCTAATATGCTTTATAGGCACCTAACCACTCTGAAATTTTACTTTAACAACTAGGAACTTAAAGTCTGTGTTTTGACTTTGATGTGCTCTTGCTGTTATTGGAATAAATGTAACGCCCCAAAATTTTTATTTCTGCTTTTGTGGAAATGTGACATTATTGTGTATTTGCTTCAGTGGTTATGTGTTCTGGGTGTGTGTGAGAGGTCCTAAGTTCAAGCCTTTTATTTGGTAGATTTTGGTATTTTTTTTTACTTAAGCTTTATACTTGCTCAGTGGGCTCATATTTAAGTGTCTGTAATTCCATATTAGAATGAGCCTGCTGGTTTGAGTGGTAAGAGAGTTGGTGTGCTGGAGGTCTTGAGTTCGAATCCCTACATTAGTGTGGGTATTAATTTTGTTCTTCTGCCTGGAAGAGTTTCAGTTATTTTGAAAGTCTAAGAGTGGGAGTTAGTGGGAGGAAAACAAGGGATTTATAGAGAATTTTGGGATTCTCTGTTTATTCAAATTTTATATTTCTCTCTCTTCCCAAGAACTTTCGATGTTAGTTCTTATTCTCTGCCTTATTTCTTTTTTCTTCTTTTTCTTTTTTGATTCTGTTATTCTTGGATTGTGTTTCTACTACTCGTTAGTTTGGTGTTTCACATTATCTTGGTAAGTGGGATATTTATATCTGAAGTATGGCTTTTCAACTCGAAAGGTGAGGCTTGATCATTGGTGTTGGTGTTTTGATAGGTTTGTTAAAGGACTGACTTCTGCATATTTTTGGTTTAGGAGAAGGTAATGGTTGGTGAAGTTTCGTTCTGATAGCCCGAATCGTGCTAAGAACTATTCATGTCATCAGTAAGTCTTGAAATTGTTTCGAGTTTATGTATCAATTCGTAATTGATTGCTAATTGGGCACTTGAACGCTATGTGTTAGGTTTTGAAGGCCTCGGTATTGATTTCACACCATAATTGTATTAGGTGTGCACCCAAAATGCAGAAAAATAAGTTTTTTAAAAAAGTCGAGAACCTTACTGTCGACGCCACACGGCCGTGTGGTAGGCTGTATGCGATGACACGCCGTGTGATCGACGAAGGCCAGGCCGTGCGTAAGACAAAGCAGTGTGATAGCCAGGGTGTGGCTGTGTGGGCCACACGGGCTATGCCAAATTGGGCGTGTGAGCCCACACGGGCGTGTGGTATTAGAGTCAGGCCGTGTTATCCACACGGCAAAGGCCAATCTGGGCATGTGGGCCCACACGGGCTAGCCACATTGGCGTGTGAGCCCATTTAACCGAAATCTTTCCTAGGGTTGCACGGGTCGTCCCAACGACTGTGAGCCTACTGTAGAATCGGTAAGGGGTGATTAGACCCTAACTTGTATGATCTGTATAACTAATATTGTGTTCTAAGTATTTATTATCATGCATATCCGAATGATTTGTTCCATAAATCTTCGTCTATAATTAAGCATGTAAGCATGGTTATTCTGTGGGTCTGGTTCTGCATTTACTGTATCTATTTAGGGGTTGGGGATGACATATATATATTGGAGGAAGTATTTTGAGAGGCGTTTAAGCCTACTATCTGGTAGCTAAACTGCAATATATCTGATATGTGCGTATTTGGTACAGCATGGTGTGTAGGGCTGGGTGGGTGTTTTAAACCCTACATGGTGTGTAGGGATGGTTGGAGATGTTGTGTAGAGGTTGGGGGTAGGATCCTAATTTCTATTTGTTACTGCATACCTATATTTGTATTTGAGATGGGCTAAGGCCGAAGATTGTATCTGACTAATATATGTTATACTGTATGTGTGCATGCTTAATTCTATGGGGTTACACACTGAGTTTACGAAAACTCACCTTTTTCCCACATACCTGTTCTAAAATGCTATCTTAAAGAACTCCCAAGTCAAACGATCAGGTTGAATGCCCTTATTAATAGTCAACCACCACTAGTAATCCTTATCGCGAAGCAAGGAGATTGCACCCTTCAGTTTCTACTCAGGGGTCTAGATCATCCATAATCCTCTCTGTGGCCTCCAACCAACACTCGGCCACAGTAAGGGCAACTCTTATGACACCCCTAAATAACTTAGCTCTATTAGACCGGAGTCGTTTAGTTACCGACCCTTGGCCCCCAGATCAAGTATTGGGCCGAGCAACCCTCTCCAATATCCTCAGCATGGCTTGGGACAGTGCGCCATCCCTAGCCGAATGACTCTGAGACCTAGACCTAGTCTCAGTAGCAGGTGACACAGGTGTCTCACTGTGTCCAGATATGGCATGCTGCCCAGAGATGAGGACTCAACTTGAGCCCCTCTACGGCCTCTTCTTCGGCCTCGAGTACCACATCCACGGATACCTCGTATGCTTATTGTAATTTCTAAGTTAACGTAAAAATTACAATGAGCACAAAAGGTATCCGTGTACATGGTACCAGTGGTGGTTGACTGTTGAGGAGGGCACTCAGCCTGTCCATTTGACTTGGGAGTTCTTTAAGACAACATTTCAGAGCAAGTGTGTGGGAGCCAGCTATGTTGATGCCTAGAGACGTGATCGTGTCAAATAGTCAAGTTTTAATATTTATAAAGAATGATCGAACCTGTAGACTAACTATGACAACGATTGAGGCAAGTGCACCTATCAAACAATAGTATAGTTTAGGCAAGATTATTTTATCGAACCCAAAGGAACCTAAAAGTTCTACTACTCACTTTCTTTCTATTATTTAGCCTAAAATATGGAGTGATTGGTTTATTAATCTAAAACTAATGGAAAACTAAACTAGATGCAAAGGCAAAAGAATGAAACATTGGGAAAAGACTGTGGGAAAACTTAGTTGATTATGACGATACCCTCAGGAAGAATCCACCTATGACTTCTCTTGTTATCTAACTTTTAATTCATATGACTTCTTTACTTAGCTTGATCTGTGAGACTCCCTAACCTATATTAAACCCTCTCTCGAGGCGAATAATGTCTAACCTTAGGTTAATTAGTGAAACTCTCGTTCTCTTATAATAACCCCCTAATGAAGCAGTAAATTGATCAATAGACTCCCATATTAGGCTTTACCCTAATCCGGTAAAATCTCGTCAAGCGTGCGATCAACTCCGCTTAATTATGCTAGATCTACTCTTAGGTGGGGTCTATTCCTCCTCCACCTAAGCACATCAGATTAAATTAAGCAACATAATTAAGAATAATCTAAGTACTTATCATATAATTTAGAAATCAAATAACAAAATCCATCATAGGTTTCATCCCCTTCAGATATCTGAAGGGTTTAGTTCATAACAAAATAAGAAAACATCTCAAGAGAAAAGATAAAACAAAACATAAGAAATCCCTAAAACCCCCTAAAGGAATTGAAGAGGAGATCCTCTGTCTTGAGTAGAACTCCGGCTTCTTGAGATGGATCAACTGGCTATCTTCGAGTAATTCCCTAAATAAAAGCTCTAGCAGAAAACTCTTCCTAAAACTTCCTCCCCCTATTTCGGCTTCTGCCGAACTCCCTTTTTTAGTTGCTACCTTGGGTGTCTATATAGGCTTTGAGATGCTTTACTTGGCTCCTAAGTATCCTAATTCAAGTAGAATTCCTCCTAGGATGTTTAAGTAGACTTAGGAATGTGTTTCTTTGCCTCCAAGCATCCAAATCCGAGTGAAATTGCTCTTTCCCGCAACAGGGGCACGGCCATGGTACACGCCCGTGTAAATCATCTTCAGGCCGTGTCTTGATTCTGTCGATTGGGGCACGGCCATGTAAATCGTGGCATGGCTGCGTGAAGTAATTTGACGAGGCACAGTTGTGTGGCTTGAAGTCCAGGACGTGTCGATTTCCTCTTTGGCCCAAATTAGCCCATTTTAAGCCCGTTTCTCGTTCTTTTCATCCTCGGGTGCTTTCCTGAGTATAAACATGAAAAGAAAGGATTAAAAGCACCTTTTTACATAAATCAAGGGCTAAATCATCCAAAAGCATACTAAATATGGGGTTAAAATATGTTACTTTTACGGTTTATCAAATACCCCACACTTAAGCTTTTGCTTGTCCTTAAGCTAAATCCTCAACTTACAATTAAAACGAACTTTCCATAATTCATAATTTCATTCAACAATGTCTCATCATAATTCATAAATAATTTATACATGGATAATTTAACTCAAAGAACCCTAAAGATTCAATCAAGATAAGTCATACCTTTGTAGTACGAAAACATAGGTGTCTCCCCTTATTTGAATAATTACCTTTAATTTAAAGCTGACAAGGGTTGACATCCTCACTAAAGGTTCACTCAAATCACTCAAAGTGTTTAAGGTTCAAGAATAAGCACTCATAAGTCGAACCTGAAAAGTTAATCCCATAGGCTTGCCTGAAAATCAAATCTCCACCATCAGATATGAGATGATACATGATCAAAAGGTCTTTAATCGAGGTTGTAACGGGCTTGGGTTAAACGGTGTGGATAAAGGCTAAATTAGAAGGTTAAAATCGAGATCAAATTGACAAGTTACCTAAATAAAAACAATGAAATAGAAAATAAATGATTACATCAATTGAAACTTCAAAAAATAATAATACGAGCTTTTTTTCTTTGATAATTGAAATTTAAATGCACAAGCTCACTTTCTATACTACTAATACTGAATATACTTCAATTTTTGATTTTTTTAGAACAAACTAAAGTAAATACATAATAAAGAAAGACTTTATCAACTGAAATAAACTAATTAGGTAACTGATCAAATCAATTCTCGATGGAAGGGTAGTTAAAAGAATGATAACAAATTCAAAGGGTTTTTGGGTTAATATTAGCGAGTAAATCAATAAAAAGGGTTGTTAGGATTAAAAAGGGTTCACTAGGGGTTCATTATATAGGTAGGCTTTTAGTGGTGTGAATGGGTTAAAACCTAGGTGCCTTTATCATCTCAGTATATCAAATCATAGATGTGGTCTCAACATGTATAAATGAGGCAAGTTCTAGAATAACAGTTCAAAGTTGACACACTCATAATCAATAAAGTGAGCACGAAAAAGAATTTATGCTCTATAAGGCTCAAAATCTCACAAAATTATGGGTGTTTTGACATCAATCCTGTAAATTTCAAACTTCAAAGTAATACTCAAATTCAGGTTCAACGACCTATTAATTTTTAATTTTTAGAAAGTAGACTTATCATGCTCGAGTATCCTCAAAGTTTAAATCATCAATGCACAATTATCAATGACTTAATCCAAAACATATCAATAAAAATCATAAATCATTAGAAATTTCATCCTAATTAGTAATATGAGAAAAATACTTAAAAACAAGATTTAAAATTCAGGATTTTTCGAATAATGCTTTAGTTAACCCCCCCACATTTAAGTTGTACATTGTCCTCAATGTACAAAGCAAGACAATAATAAAGTCATAAGATAGGGAGAGAAGTGAAACTTCCTGAATTATGGATGAAGTCTTTGAAAAGAAATCGTGGAGGTGAACGTAGGGAAGCGTCTCGAACCGTTTGAAATTGAATCCTTAAAGTAGCCGGTCTGATTTTATTGTATCCTAAACTAAATCTAAATGCAATTGAGAAAAAGGAGAAAATAATAAAGGAAGTAAAAATAAAATAAAAATAAAAATAAAAATATGAATAAATGTAAATAATTAAATAAAGATAAGGTCCACGTTCATGTGCCTAGTCATGGTGTCCACACGGCCACGGCCATGGCCGTGTGGGTATGGAAACCTATGCCTAAATACAAAAAGAAATAAAACCAAACTAATTAGTACGGTTAGTACTCGGGTTGCCTCTCGAGGGTTGCCTCTCGAGAAGCGCTCGTTTAAAGTCTTGAGCTAGACTTACCTGTTGTACGCACAATCATGGTGGTTTGAGGAGGTGGAAATCCTTTCTCATGCGATCAACTAGGTTATGGATATAAAGTTTAAGTCAAGTAATGTTTACCTCAAAAGTGTTGAATTTAGGATTGCTTACCTCGACTGTACCGTATAGAAAGACATTAAGTACCTCAAAAGTGATTTCTTTGTTTGCCTTGAGTTCTGAATTGGTGATTCGAGGGTCTTCCTTATTCAACAATACCTAATCCTCTATTTTGATGTGATTTGTTGTTCCTATCAGCTCGTTTGGGGTTTCCTTCGGTTTCACTTCGTGTGGTTCTGGTTCTTCTTTAAATTATGTTTTCCACTCTTCTAGTTTGTCGACCCTAAGGCTTCGTTCCTCATATAATTCTTCTTTATTGGCACGAGGTCTAAGATCTAGCTCAGCTAGGTGATTTTGTGATGTTTCCTGTAAAGAAGGTTGAACCAAATGGTTATTAATGTTCGTACCTTTATTACTCGATGTCCTAGCTGAGTCAAGAGCTTGAAGAGTGACTATCTCATTGCCTACACGAAGTATGAGTTCTCTTGCATAGATATCAATTTTTAGCTCTAGCAGTTGCTAAAAAGGGTCTTCCTAAAATTAAGGGGATCGGGTTGTCCTCATCCATGTCTAAAATGACAAAGTCTACTGGGAATACAAATTTATCAATTTTGATTAGAACATTTTCTATTATACCCCTAGGAATTCTTATAGTTTTATCAGTTAATTGAATGCTCATCCTAGTTTGTCTGGGTTTCCCTAGACCTAGTTGTTAAAACATTTTGTAAGGCATAGCATTGATGCTTGCCCCTAAATCCGCTAACGCATTATCAATAGATAAACTACCAATTAAACATGGAATTGTAAAACTCCCTAGATCTTTTAATTTCTGTGGCAGTTTATTTTGTAGAATTGCTGAGCACATTGAGTTTAGCTCCACGTGGTGCTCTTCGTCTAATTTGTGTTTGTTGGTCAAGAGCTATCTTAAAAATTTCCTCGAATATGGTATCTGAAAAAGAGCTTCAAGAAGAGGTAAGTTAATATGTAATTTCTTTAAGAGTTTAAGAAACTTACCGAACTGTTCCTCTGAATCGTCTCTTTTCATTGCTTCGGTATAAGGTATGTGAGGTTGGTACTCCTTGATTACCGGTTTCGGCTTTTCTTGTGTTACCTCTACCTTACCTTCATCTACCTTGGCTTTTTTGTATTGGATTAGGTTCATCTAACCCCTTACTGGCATGGGCTGAGATGGCTTGAATTTGCTCCTTCGATTTAATCTCGATGTTACTTGGTAGACATCCTTGAAGTCATTCTGACATTAGCTTTGCGAGTTGTTCGACTGCATTAGTGGCTGCCTTGACTGACTTAGTAAGTTCCCCGAATCGGGTCTTACTACTTTTAAGTGTTTTCTCAGTTTCTTTGAAATGATTTTCTGTGTTTGCCATGAATTTTGTCAGCATCTCTTCAAGATTTGGCTCCTCTTCTTGTTGGTGAGGTGGTTGTTGAAAATCTGGAGGAAGTTCCGATATTTGGCTATTTTGATCATCCCAAGAGAAATTGGGATGGTACTTCCAACCTGCATTATAAGTGTCACTATAAAAAATATTTTGATATCTAGAATAGTTACCTGTATAGTGAGCATGCTCGTTTTCCATGCCATATCCGTAGGGTGGGTACTCAGGATTCGCCGCGCCTCCTAGATTCAAATCATATTGTATTTCTGGATGTACTGCGAGGACTATACCAATCATCAATCTTTTTATTCATCATATCTAACTGATTAGATAACCTTGTGACCACGTCGAGGTTGAAGACACTGGCTGTTTTAGTAGGAATTGTCCTCATGTCTTGCCACTGATAATTATTCAGTTCCATCTTTTCCATAGACTAAAATTTTCTGACAAAAGCAAAATAGAGAAAAAAAAATAGCAAAGTAAAAAAAAATGTAATAAAAAAAATTGGCTAAAGTAATAAAAATTAAGCTTTCTTAATATTTTAGTTCCCCGGCAACGGCGCCAAAAACTTGATCGTGTCAAACAATCGAGTTTTAATATTTATAAAGAATGATTGAACCTGTAGACTAACTATAACAACGATTGAGGCAAGTGCACCTATCGAACAATAGTATAGTTTAGGCAAGATTATTTTATCGAACCCAAAGGAACCTAAAAGTACTACTACTCACTTTATTTCTATTATTTAGCCTAAAATATGGAGTGATTGGTTTATTAATCTAAAACTAATGAAAAACTAAACTAGATGCAAAGACAAAAGAATGAAACTTTGGGAAAAGACTGTGGGAAAACTCAGTTGATTACGATGATACCCTCAGGAAGAATCCACCTATGACTTCTCTTGTTATCTAACTTTTAATTCATGTGACTTCTTTACTTAGCTTGATCCGTGAGACTCCCTAACCTATATTAAACCCTCTCTCAAGGCGAATAGCGTCTAACCTTAGGTTAATTAGTGGAAGTCTCATTCTCTTATAATAACCCCCTAAGGAAGCAGTAAATCGATAAATGGACTCCCATATTAGGTTTCACCCTAATCCGATAAAATCTCGCCACCTTATGTCTAGGCGTGTGATCAACTCCGCTTAATTATGCTAGATCTACTCTTAGGCAGGGTCTATTCCTCCTCCACCTAAGCACATCAGATTAAATTAAGCAACATAATTAAGAACAAACTAAGTACTTATCATATAATTTAGAAATCAAATAACAAAATCCATCATAGGTTTCATCCCCTTCAGGTATCTGAAGGGTTTAGTTCATAACAAAATAAGAAAACATCTCAAGAGAAAAGATAAAACAAAACATAAGAAATCCATAAAACCCCATGAAGGAATTGAAGAGAAGATCCTCTGTCTTTAGTAGAACTTGACTTCTTGAGATGGATCAATTGGCTATCTTCGAGTAATTCCCTGAATAAAAGCTCTGGCAGAAAACTCTGCCTAAAACTTCCTCCCTTGTTTCAGCTTTTGCCGAACTCCCTTTTTTAGTTGCTACCTTGGGTGTTTATATAGGCTTTGAGATGCTTTACTTGGCTCCTAAGTATCCTAATTCAAGTAGAATTCCCCCTAGGATGCTTTACTTGGGTGGAATTGCTCTTTCCCACGGCAAGGGCACGACCATGCTACACGCCGTGTAAATCATTTTCAGGCTGTGTCTCAATTCTATCAATTGGGGCTCAGCCGTGTAAATCGTGGCATGGACGTGAGAAGTAATTTGACGAGGCACGATCGTATGGCTTGAAGTCCAGGCCATGTCGATTTCCTCTTTGGCCCAAATTAGCCCGTTTTAAGCCCGTTTCTCATTCTTTTCATCCTCGGGTGCTTTCCTGAGTATAAACATGAAAAGAAAGGATTAAAAGCACCTTTTTACATAAATCAAGGGCTAAATCATCCAAAAGCATACTAAATATGGGGTTAAAATATGTTACTTTTATGGTTTATCAAGACGTGAGTTCTTAAATCTCACGTTGGGTGACCGATCTGTGGCTGAGTATGAGGCTGAATTTATGAGGCTGAGCCATTATGTTCGATGCATGGTGGCATTAGAATATGAGAGGTGTGTTCATTTTGAGGATAGGCTGAGAGATAATCTGATAGTTCTAATTGCTCCATAGAGGGAGCGCGAGTTTTCTGTCCTAGTTGAGAAAGCGAAGATCGCAGAAGATGTTAAGCGTGCGGAGCGCCAGAATAGGAACTGTGAGAGAGGTAAGAACAAGTGGGATTTAGAGCCCTCGAGTTCTGTGCAAAGGCCTAAGAAAAAGGCCAGATCTGATGGGCCAGTTAGAGTGGCAGACCCTATTGCTTCTGTTGTTCCTACTGGGTTACAGTAATGCAGTGACTGTGGGAGACGCCATCTGGGCAAGTGTTGGAGAAGGATTAGAGCTTGTTTGAGGTGTGGGTCCCTTGAGCATCGTATTCGAGAGTGTCCAGTGGGGGCCGATTAGGTGCAATCTCTGGCATCAGGCCCTGCGTAGCCACAAAGAGTAGTTCAGCAGCCACCTAGGGGCCGTGGTCAGCCAGGGTGGTAATGGTATGGGCCAAGGGCAGAGAACACCAGGCAGAGGTGCTGGTCAGACTGAGGTGAGGCAGGCTACTTTGGTTTATATTGCTCGACGCCGAGAAGATAGAGATGCTCCTAATGTCATCACTGGTACGTTTTTTATATTTGATGCACCTTATTTGGCTTTGATATACATAGGTACATAGCTAGTACTGTATCTGAAAACTTGGAGATTGCGGTTGAGAGTACTACGAGCGAGGTTACTGTATTGAGTCAGTTAGGGCAGTTTGTTTGGGTTAGCAAAGCTATATAGGGACGTTCCCTTAGTGGTGCAAGAGACCGTATTTTTGGCTAATCTTATGGAGTTACCATTTGGGGAATTCAATTTGATTCTGGGTATGAACTGGTTGGTCAAGCACCGGGTTAGTCTGGATTGTGCGACTAAGAGGGTCATTCTGAGAAATGAGGGAAATGAAGAGGTGATTGTAATCGAAGAGCGTCGAGACTATTTGTCGCATGTGATCTCCGTATTGGTAGCGGAAAAATTAGTTCAGAAAGGTTGTGAGGCGTACTTGGCCTATGTAAGTGTTTTAGATTCTAGGGACTCTTCTATTGGGTACATCAGAATAGTAAAAGTTTTTTCGGACATCTTTCTTGAGGAGTTACCAGGATTGCCTCTGAAATGAGAGGTTGAGTTTGGGATCGAGCTTCTTCTGGGTACAGCTCCGGTGTCCATCACTCCCTACTGTATGGAACCAAAAGAGCTTACAGAACTTAAGGCTCAATTGTAAGAGTTGTTGGACTGTGGTTTCATTCATTCCAATTTGTCTCCGTGGGGAGCACCAGTACTATTTGTTAAGAAGAAGGATGTGACCACGAGAATGTGCATAGATTATCGGTAGTTGAACAAGCTGACCATTAAGAATAAATATCCAGTTTCGAGGATCGACGACTTATGTGATCAGTTCTGAGGGACTTCTGTGTTCTCTAAGATCGATCTTTGTTCAGGGTATAATCAGTTGAGGGTTAAGGAGGTGGATGTGCATAAGATGACATTTAGGACTTGTTATGGACATTACGAGTTCCTAGTTATGCCTTCCGGGTTGACGAAAGCACCAGCCGTATTTAAGGATATGATGAATTGGGTATTCCATCCTTACTTGGATTGACTCGTCGTGGTCTTCATTGACGACATTTTGGTTTACTCTAAGACTGAAGAGGAGTATGATGAGCATCTTAGAGTAGTGCTCCAGATTCTGCGTGAGAAGCAACTTTACGCTAAATTCAGCAAGTGTGAGTTCTGGCTACGTGAAGTGACTTTTCTAGGGCACGTAGTTTCTGCTGAGAGGATTCATGTTGATCCTCGAAAGATCGAGGCTGTGCTGGATTAGAAATAGCCTAAGAATGTATCTGAGATCCGCAACTTTCTAGGTTTGGCGAGATACTATCGGTGTTTCGTTGAGGGGTTCTCTGTGATTGCTGCGTCGTTGACTAAGCTTCTGCGTAAGGGTGTGCCGTTTGTCTAGACTGATGTACAGCAAGAGAGCTTTGAGAAGCTCAAGTCTGTTCTGACTCAAGCTGTAACAGTCTGAATTAGGGCCTAGTCAGAACAGTGGTTTCGAGATCACAAATCTGATGAGGAAATTTTATTTTCATTATATTTTTATGGCCTACGATTTCACGGAAATATTTCATAAAAATTGCGTTCGAAAATTTTGACATTTGGGCACTCAATTTAGTCAAAAGGACTTAATTGTAAAAGTGCAAAAGTTGAGTTCTACATGTTAGAGGTGTCCAATTGTTATGAAATTTTAAATTGGAGGTCCTTAAATGATAATTATACCATTGGTTAAGTTGGTGGAAAAAAATGGACATGGATGTGTATGTTTCAAAAGATTTTTAAGGGGTATTTTGGTAATTTAGTGAATTAAATGAATTAAAAACAAAATTTAAATGCCAAATATGTCCATCTTCTTCATGAGGACGAAATTACAAGGGTTCTCCATATCTAGGGTTTGTTTCAAGCTTCCAAGCTCCATAATAAGTGGTTCCAAGCCCCGTTTTTAATGTTCTTTACGTTTTTAGAATCCCAGTAACTTGGTTTAACTTATTTTAGCAATAATTTAACCTAGGGTTCATATTTGGAAAAATACCCATAGGTGAAATGTGTTTATTTTGATGTTTTATGATAGAATATGAAGGCTGAAATTATGTTAAACAACTTTTGCTAAGTGATTTTACGTGAAAACAAGTAAAACGACATAATCGGTAAAAATACCTAATGTTCATAAGTACATGTTAGAGTGAGAATTTGATGTTACTATAGAAGGGAAAAATGTTCAGTATGTTATAAAACATAAGAATAAGGGATGAAGTTTAATTTTCGAGCCTAGGGGAAAATTGTAATTATACAAAAGTTTAGGGGCAAAATTGTAATTTTTCCAAAGTTTGAGTTAGTGACTGTTTTGAGTAGTACATTAATTAAATAAGTGAAATGTGATGTTTTAGACCCTTAAAAAAATGAGATTTGGACCTAGAACTAGAGGAAAATCAAAAAATCGGGAAAGTTGGTAAAATGACCGTTTTGGCATTTGAGGTAAGTTCTTGTGTTAATAATAATGCAACACAATGCTTGTAATTCTCTATTGATATGGCATAAATTCTATGATTTAATATGTTTAGGAGAAGTCAATGGATGGTATGTATGGTATGGAAAATGTGATGTTTGTTGTGTTATGTGAAATTGAATGGCAAATTAATGTTACATGAATTGAATGTTAAATTAATATTACATGGGTTGTATGAGTTGCTACACGGTTGTACCTGGCGAGATTTCGACAAGTAAGTTCGAATAACCTAAAGTAAACCCATAATATGCCTAAATGCATGTTTTATGAATGTATGATAGTTGTATAAAATGATGGCATAAAAATTTATGAATTGGTAAAATGTTGAAAAGTGAGAATTACCGGTTGAACCTTTAGAATAGAAAAGATACGAATGAGGTAGCTAGGTCATATGTGTGGTACTAAGTGTAGGCCACTATGTGTACAAGAGAGCTACGAGATGGTTTTAGGTCACGTGTGTAGTACTAAGTGCAGGCTACTACGTGTACCAGACGAATAGGTCGCATGTGTAGTACTAAGTGCATGCCACTATGTGTAAGTGAAGGTTTTGGTCACATGTGTAGTACTAAGTGCACGCTACTATGTGCACCAGATAGCTTTGGCTACAAGGGTGGTACTATGTGCAGGCCACCGTGTATCTGTTATTACTCTGATGAGTTCAACGAGAAATTGACTAAGTGAAAATACATGTGATCGTTTAACGACTAAGTGTAATCGAATACGATCATGTTATGAATAAGTGCAAGTGTGAATGTGACCAATTGATAAATGTGGCAAATGTACGTATGAATAATATGCTCGATATGTGATCGAAAATTGGATAGATTGGTATAGGCAAGTGATGAACACAACTAAAGTGAGAGAGAGTAAAAATTTACAATAGAACTGCTTTGGACAGTAGTAGTGACGTGAATTTGAAAAATCACCAAAAATAGTAAAAATTTAATTATAAGTTGGATTATATATTTATTTAAAGCTTATTGAGTCTATTTTCATATAAGAGAAACATAGAAAACAAATGATTTGTATATTTTGAGATATTTGGATTTCTATGAGACTGGTTCAGAATGATTATGTGATCCCCTATTCTGCCTTGAAAAAATCATTAAAAATTGTAAAAAAAATAATTGTGGGATATAATTTATATGCTTGAAATCCTGAATGAGTCTATTTTCAAATTAACTAAATAAGAAGGTCATATGAACTCTGTATGAGGAGAAAATTGATTCGTAGTGAAGAGAGGTTAGAAAAGTCAAATAGTAAAATAGGGGAATCTTTATTGAATAAACTGTATTGATTGGATAAATCGAAAATTATGGAAATTTTATGGTAAGAAGATATGAGAGTCTAGTTTCATTGAAAATTAACAGATCTTAATTTAGAGTTCCATAGCTCCAGATATAAATAATTTAATGACTGTAACTTAAGAAAATAACTTAACTGGAATTTGAATAAATAGGAAGAGTATGAAAATAGCATGTTATCACATTGCTTATTCGTTTCATGCGAGCTTACTAAGCGTAAAGCTTACTCCCTCCTTTCCATTTCTTTTACTTTTGTCAGGTCAGCTCAGGGTTGGAGATCGTCGGAGGCAGTATCACACTATCGGGCCATTATCCTTGGAGTAATGGCATGTGTATGTTAAATGTTTTCAAGTGAGTGGCATGTATAGGGACTTAGTTTTTTTTATGATGGATGTTGTTGTGATTAGCCAAATGTATTGGCTTATATTGATTTGTTGATTATAGCCATGAGATGTGGCTTATAATGATTTTGGTTTGTAAGCCTATTTGTTCATGGTATGTGTTAATGTCTTGTTATGTGGTATAAGTGATTAAATAGATGACAAGGTCAAATGCATGTGTTTGAGAAGTTTTAATTTTCGGAAAAATTTGGTAACCTGATTTGTATGATTGTGAATGTTTAAGATTTGTGAATGTTGAAGTACGGTAATGCCTCGAACCCTGTTCCAGAGTTGGACACGGGTGAGGGGTGTTACATTTAGCGGTATCAGAGCTATAGTTTAGTCGTTTCTCAGACTAACATAGTAAGTGTGAGAGTCTAGTTATACATGCCACCAATATATGATAGTGTGATGCCTTTCGACGCGATTGAGGACAATCTTATTAAAAGAGAAGTACTTTCCAACCGAGCTATATTCGACCATTTGATAGTGATACTAAAGTATTTGAATAAAGTGTAGCTATGATGAGTTAAACCCGGAAAAGTATGAATGAGTGTACTTGTTTGAATGAGATAATTGGAAATTTTTTATGTAAGGCAAATATGAATGATAATTGTTCAAAGTGGGTAGTATAGTTATAATGACATATGTTGATAATGAAAGATGTGGCATATGTATATATATGTGTGAGAATCGAGTTAGGGGTTGTACGACCTCACCCCCTTACCGATGAGGTGTTTGTAACGAAAATTCATGAGAATCATGTTGATTAAGTTCCTAAGTGTGGAATCAAAGAGTTCAGTTACAGAATAACTATAGATATAATCAGAGATAGAGGATGGTTGACAAGTGAAGGACAAAGTTAGAGAAATATCAGATTGACTCAAGAATTACTTGATTTATACAATATCATAATTAGTGAAAAAAAATTAACTTTGATAAATCAACTTATTCAGATAAGATACTAAAAGGAAATGTATTAACTGGAACTTTCTTTAGAACTAAACTTCTTTAATGAAAAGCATATTGTTAGATTTACGATGGCAGAAATAATTGAAGGAATGATGTTGAAAGGTAAGATATCAGATTATGGCAGTCTTTTTCGAGGTATTCTGTATGTTTAACTGTTCTTGGAAATATTATTTTGGTTACTGCCCCACTAATAAAATCCTTGTTTTATGGGAGTGCTTTCTAATAACGATGTATAGATAAAAGTTTGGTAGTCGACTGGTACATAATCTATATTGCTCTATGTCTCTTTGGCATTCCATTACATTCCATATAATGGGACTTTATGAAAATATGCATGATGATATAAATCTATTTCTCCTAATTGATGCTCTATTCAATATACATTTATGGGAAAGCTAAATAAGACCCTGCATTTTAATGAAGGCTAAAATAAAATTTCTTTAGCACTAATTATGAGATAGTAAATATTATGAGAAAGGACTAAACCATTCTTCGGGTAAGATTTTCGAGGACGAAAATCCTTAAAGGGGGAGAAATGTAACATCTCGAATTAGGGCCTAGTCGAAATAGTGGTTTTGAGATCACAACTCTGACAAGGAAAATTTTATTTTTATTATATTTTTATGGTCTACGATTTCACGAAAAGATTTTGTGAAAATTGCATTCAAAAATTTTGACATTTGGGCACTCAATTTAGTCAAAAGGACTAAATTATAAAAGTGTAAAAGTTGAGTTCTACATGTTCAAGGTGTCCAATTGTTATGAAATTTTAAATTAGAGGTCCTTAAATGATAATTAGACCATTGGTTAAGTTGGTGGACAAAAATGGACATGGATGGGTATGTTTCAAAAGATTTTTTAAGGGGCATTTTGGTAATTTAGTGAATTAAATGAATTAAAAACAAAATATAAATGCCAAATATGTCCATCTTCTTCATGAGGACGAAATTACAAGGGTTCTCCATATCTAGGGTTTGTTTCAACCTTCCAAGCTCCATAATAAGTGATTCCAAGCCCCGTTCTTAATGTTCCTTACGTTTTTGGAATCCTGGTAACTTGGTTTAACTTATTCTAACAATAATTTAACCTAGGGTTCATATTTGGAAAAATACCAATAGGTGAAATGTTTTTATTTTGATGTTTTATGATAGAATATGAAGGCTAAAATTATGTTAAACAACTTTTTCTAAGCGATTTTATGTGAAAATGAGGAAAACGACATAATCGGTAAAAATACCTAATGTTCATAAGCACATGTTAGAGTGAGAATTTGATGTTGCTATACAAGAGAAAAATGTTCATCATGTTATAAAACATAAGAATAAGGGATGAAGCTTAATTTTCAAGCCTAGGGGAAAAATTGTAATTATGCAAAAGTTTAGGGGCAAAATTGTAATTTTTCCAAAGTTTGAGTTAGGGACTGTTTTGTGTAGTGCATTAATTAAATAAGTGAAATGTGATGTTTTAGACCCTGAAAAATGAGATTTGGACCTAGAACTAGAGGAAAATTGAAAAATCGGGAAAGTTGGTAAAATGATCGTTTGACATTCGAGGTAAGTTCGTGTGTTAATAATAATGCAACACCATGCTTGAATTGTAATTCTCTATTGATATGGCATAAATTGTATGATTTAATATGTTTAGGAGAAGTCGATGGATGGTATGTATGGTATGGAAAATGTGATATTTGTTGTGTTATGTGAAATTGAATGGCAAATTAATGTTACATGAATTGAATGTTAAATTAATATTACATGGGTTGTATGAGTTGCTACACTGTTGTACCTGGTGAGATTTCAACAAGTAAGTTTGAATAACCTAAAGAAAACCCATAATATGCCTAAATGCATGTTTTATGAATGTATGATAGTTGTATAAAATGATGGCATGAGAATTTATGAATTGGTAAAATGTTGAAAAGTGAGAATTCCCGGTTGAACCTTCGAAATAGAAAAGATACGAATGAGGTAGCTACGTCACATGTGTCGTACTATGTGTAGGCCACTATGTGTGCAAGAGAGCTACAATATGGTTTTAGGTCACATGTGTAGTACTAAGTGCAGGCTACTACGTGTACCAGACGGATAGGTCGCATGTATAGTACTAAGTACAGGCTACTAGCGTACCCGATAGCTTTGATCACATGTGTGGTACTAAGTGCAGGCCACTATATGTAAGTGATGGTTTTGGTCGCATGTGTAGTACTAAGTGCAGGGTACTATGTGCACCAGATAGCTTTGGCTACAAGAGTGGTACTATGTGTAGGCCACCGTGTATCTGTTATTATTCGATGAGTTCAACGGGAAATTGACTAAGTGAAAATACATGTGATCATTTAATGACTAAGTGTAATCAAATACGATCATGTTATGAATAAGTGCAAGTGTGAATGTGACCAATTGAGAAATGTGGCAAATGTACGTATGAACAATATGCTCGATATGTGATCGAAAATTGGAAAAGATTGGTATAGGCAAGTGATGAACACAACTAAAGTGAGAGAGAGCAAAAATTTACAATAGAACTGCTTTGGACAGTAGCAGTGATGTGAATTTGAAAAATCACGAAAAATAGTAGAAATTGAATTATAGGTTGGATTAAATATTGATTTAAAGCTTATTGAGTCAATTTTTCATATAAACATAGCAAACAAATGATTTGTATAGTTTGAGATATTTGAATTTCTATGAGACTGGTTCAGAATGATTACGTGATCCCCTATTCTGCCTTGGAAAAATCATTAAAAATTGTAAAAAAATAATTGTTGGATATAATTTATATACATAAAATCCTGAATGAGTCTATTTTCAAATTAACTAAATAAGAAGGTCATATGAACTCTGTACGTGGAGAAAATTGATTCGTAGTGAAGAGAGGTAAGAATAGTCAAACAGTAAAATAGGGGAATCTTTATTGAATAAACTGTATTGATTGGCTAAATCAAAAATTATGGAAATTTTTTGGTAAAAATATATGAGAGTATAGTTTCATTGAAAATTAACAGATCTTAATTTGGAGTTCCGTAGCTCCAGATATAAATAATTTAATGACTATAACTCAAGAAAATGGCTTAACTGGAATTTGAATAAATAGGAAGAATATAAAAATAGCATGTTATCACATTGCTTATTAGTTTCATGCGAGCTTACTAAGCATAAAGCTTACTCCCTCCTTTCCATTTCTTTTACTTTTTTTAGGTTAGCTCAGGGTTGGAGATCGTCGGAGGTAGTATCACACTATCAGGCCATTATCCTTGGAGTAATGGAATGTGTATGTTAAATGTTTTCAAGTGAGTGGCATGTATAGGGACTTAGTTTTTTTTATGATGGATGTTGTTGTGATTAGCCAAATGTATTGGCTTATATTGATTTGTTGATTATAGCCATGAGATGTGGCTTATAATGATTTTGGTTTGTAAGCCTATTTGTCCATGGTATGTGTTAATGTCTTGTTATGTGGTATAAGTGATTAAATAGATGACAAGGTCAAATGCATGTGTTTGAGAAGTTTTAATCTTTGGAGAAATTTGGTAACCTGATTTGTATGATTGTGAATGTTTAAGATTTGTGAATGTTGAAGTACGGTAACGCCTCAAACCCTATTCCAGAGTTGGACACGGGTGAGGGGTGTTACATAGGCTCCTGTTCTGATACAGCCTGAGCTTGGGAAGGAGTTTGTAGTATACAGTGATGCATCGTATGTTGGATTGGGTTGCATGCTAATTTAGGATGGTAAGGTTGTGGCTTATGCGTCTCGTCAGCTTAAGGCACACGAGGGAAACTATCCGACGCATGATGTCGAGTTGGCTGCTGTAGTCTTTGCACTGAAAATTTCAAGGCACTATCTGTATGGTGAAATGTGTGTCATTTACACCGATCATGAGAGCCTCAAGTATCTCCTTACTCAGAAGGAGTTGAATCTTCGGCAGCGTCGATCGATTGAGCTGCTCAAAGATTATAACTGCACCATCGAGTATCATCCTGGTAAGGCCAATGTGGTGGCCGACGCTCTAAGCCGAAGAGCGATGTCTGATTTAAAGCGATGTTTGCTCGCCTTAGTCTGTTTGATGATGGGAGTCAATTGGCCGAGTTGTAAGTTAAGTCGACTTGGATTGATTAGATTCGAGATAAGCAGTTAGGGGATGAGTCTCTGAGTTTACTGTTCCGTTAGGTTGAGAGTGGCAACACTTCGAATTTTGGGCTGAATAATGAGGGGGTACTCTGTAATAGCCTGATTTAGGGACTAGTCAAAATCGTGATCTCAGAATCACTAAACCGAGGATAGAGCAAATTATTTTCATGTTATTTTATGTGTTATAACATGTTTATAAGGGTGCATGAAAATTTTGGTGCCTTAATTTTAGCAATTTCTAGCTAAATCGTGAAAAAGGACTAAATCGCATAAAGTGTGAAAGTTCTATTTTATTTGCTAAAGGTGCCAAATAGCTATGGAATATAAATTGGAGGTCTTTAAAGAGCAATTATACCTCCCTAAGAGTGATGGACGGTCAAGGGGACAAAGAATTGAAATTTGACAAGAGTTGGTGACTTTTGTTGACTAAATGAATAAAATAAGAAGAAATAAGAAAAAGCTATCATCTTTTCATTTAGTCTTCTTCTCCAACCGAAAATATCATCCATGGGAGGAGTTTAAAAGCTTAAAATTTCCAGCAAGCTTTTCTCCATTCAAGTAAGTCAATTTGATGGTTGTTTTTGATGATTTTTATATATTTGGAGTCCCCAAAGCTCAAGCTAGCTAATGGGGGGACTAAATTGCAACATGGTTAAAAGTCTAGAGACTTGCCATGAGAGATTTTGTGTTGTTTGCTGAGTTTTTATGGAAGAAAATGAATTCTAGGAAGATGATAAACAACTTTTGTGAAAGGTGTTGTTACGAAAACACCTAATTTGAGTTAAAATGCAAAAGTTGTAATTTGTTCATTAAGGCATGAAATAGTTGGAATTGTGGATAGTTGTACGAGGATTAAATGTTCAACTAGGCTTGTTTAACAAGAAAATGTGATGAAAATTTATTTACAAGCCTAGGGGCAAAATCATAATTTTTGCCAAAATGTAGGGGCAAAATAATCATTTTTTCCTAGTGTAGTTTATGGTGAATTATGATTTATAAGTGATTGAATCATTAAATTCCATTGTTCTAGATCAAAGAAAACGAGTTTCAGACCTAGAACGGGTGAAAAGAGAAACGTGGGCAAAAAGTCCTTTTCGGCCTTTTCGTCATCGAGGTAAGTTCATGTGTGAATGTGGCAATTACTATGAGTTAATTTAGTATTCCAATGCTGTATGGAATGTATATTTACTCTATGAATGTATGAAAATATCTTTTAAGGACATATCAAGAGAATTGAAATTTGGAGTAATGGGAAATGTATATAGCATGATATGATGGTAGTTATAGTCTCGTGTAAGACCATATTGGGATATCGCCTCGGTGTAAGAGTTCGTATAAGACCATGTCAGGGACATGGCATCGACATGTTGATGTATGTAAGACCCTATTTGGGTATGATGTCAATGAGAACTATGTGTAGAAGACTCAAGAGAGCTATTTAACATTTTCAATGATTCAACGGATATGTTGAATGTGTGTGGTTGCACCACGAGAAGCACAATTATGTGTTAGAACTGAATTGATATGAATTCAATATATGATGAAACCTAGTGGGATATGTGTAATTGATGCACCTTAGTTGCATGAGATAGATTTATTGATGCATTGTGCAAATGCGAATGAGTATCGTAGAAAGTTAAGTAAGAGTAGAAGTGTGAGGGGGATGTTCTCGGATGAACATTTGAATTAGAGAAATGTATGTGGATAAATATTTGTGAATATATTATTATCGGTGGGCTGTGTGCGTTACCACCTGATTAATTATTAATTGATGGCCTGTGTGCGATACCATCAACATATTATTATCGGTGGGCTGTGTGCGTTACCACCTGATTAATTATTAATTGATGGGCTATGTGCGATACCACCAACTATATTATTATCGACGGGTTGTGTGCGTTATCACTTAATTAATTAGTAATCGATGGGCTATGTGCGATACCATCGCTTAAAAATGATTGGCGAGCTAAGTGCGAAAACACCGTAAGTATAAATGATTGGTGGGTTGTGTACGATACCACCCTATTAGAGGTTGATGGTGGGCTAAGGGCGAAACCATCGAGAGATTAGTAGAATGAGTGGCTTATCGAAAATGCTTGTTGTGTTGTTTTATATGATCATGTGTGATCCATGTAGGAATGTATGCTAATTAAACGATAAAATTTGGCTTGTGGCATAGTAAGGATGTGATAAAAGACAGAATGGGTAAGCTTCAAGAATGAATGAGTAAGCAACCATGAGCTAATGAGAAAAACTTGACATATTACCTTGTAGTTACGTTCATTCAGTGAATATCAATAATTTTCAGACTATGCGGATGAACTTACTAAGCATTATTGCTTACTTCTTTTCTTTTCTCATCTCTTATAGGTTAATTTAGCTAGCTCGGGCTGGAGATCACCGGAGATGTTTTCACACTATCGAGCAGACACTTGGTATGAGGTATCAAGTTTTTAGGAGTCATGGCATGTATAGGGCTAGTACTTAAGGATGATTAAGTTCTAATTCATGTAGCCAAATTGTGTTGGCCTAAGAGGACTTATAGTTGTTTGTGTATATCCATAGATGATGGCTTAAGTTGGTTGTAATTATATGGGAAATAGTTCCCTTAGTGTATGGATTGAAGACTTTATTTCTCTTACGGTTAAATGATTTTAAATCAAGAATTATATTGACATTATGAGAAGCTATGTGATGATGAATGAATGTATGCAAATGAGAGTGGTGATTGGTTTGGAAAATAGCCTTCATATGCTCACACGAGTAGACACACGGGCATGTGTCTAGGCAGTGTAGCCTGTACCTTAGTGTTTTAAATTAGGATAGACCACAGACAACCCACACGGACGTGTCCAGGCCGTGTGAACTTAGTCAGTGTCGACCACGGGTGGAAGACACGGGCATGTTTTCAAGGTACACGGGCGTGCCCCATACCACATAGGCGTGTGCCCTAGCCGTGGGAGTTTTCGCAGAATGTTGGGTTTTTAGACACGGTTTGGGCACATGGGCGTGTAAGACTAAGCACGGGCGTGTGTGTCATATAACACGGGCGTGTACTCCCTGTTTAGGTGGGAAAGAAATTTTACGGATCGTAAGAGTTTCTGATATAGTCTCGAGAGCCCTCTTATGTATGAATGAGGTCTCATAAGTCGAAAAAGAAGTTGTTGTGTTGACGTCAAGGGGAGTAGTCGCGTTGAGCCTAAGTAGTGTTCAAGTAGTTTCATACGGTAACGTCTCGTGCTCGATTTCGATGGGGATTACGGGTAAGGGGTGTTACATACTCTATTTTCGTGGTCGGGTATATGTATCGAATGATGTGGATCTGAGGCAGTCGATTCTAAGGGAGGCGCATAGTAGCTCTTATGCTATGCATCCCAGTGGTAATAAAATGTATCGCGACCTTTGTGAGTTATACTGGTGGCCGGGTTTGAAGCGTGAGGTTACTGACTTTGTGGCTCGATGTCTGACGTGTCAGCAAGTTAAGGTTAAGCACCAGTTGCTTTTGGGTTTATTACAGCCAGTCAAGATTCCCTTATGGAAGTGGGAACGTGTGACAATAAATTTAGTTAGTGGATTGCCCTTGACACCCACTAAGAAGGATTCTGTTTGGGTCATCGTGGATCGATTGACCATGTCTACCCATTTCATTCTAGTTCGAACTGATTATTCTCTGCAGAAGTTAGCGAAGTTGCACATTTATGATATTGTAAGACTTTATGGGGTTCCTATCTCGATCATTTTTTTATATAAATCCTTGCTTTACTTCTCGATTCTGGAAGAAATTACACGAGGCTCTGGGTTTAAGATTGGACTTCAGTACTGCATTCCATCCTCAGACAAATGGTCAATCTGAGAGGGTGATTTAGATACTGGAAGATATGCTTCAGATTTGTGTGATTGATTTTCGAGGTAGTTAGGAGGATTATCTGCCTCTAGCTGAGTTCGCCTACAACAACAGTAGTATTCAGATGGCACCTTACGAGGCTCTCTATGGTTGTAAATGTCGTACTCCTTTGTGTTGGACTGAATTAGATGAACAAAAATGTTGGGTCCTGATTTGGTTTCCGAGACTGAGGATAAGGTTAGAATGCTTCAGGATCGCCTAAAACCGGCTTCTGATAGACAGAAATCATATGCAAATCTGAAGAGGTGTGAGATTGAGTATTCTATGTGGGACTTTATGTTTCTTAAGGTCTCTCCGTGGAAAAAACTTCTAAGGTTCGGCCGGAAGGACAAGTTGAGCCATAGGTTTATTGGACCGTACCGGATTCTGAAGCGTGTGGGACCAGTTGCCTATCAGTTGGAGTTACCCCCTGAACTTGACCGTATTCATGATGTGTTTTACATCTCAATGTTGAGGCGGTACCGATCTGATCCATCTTACATAGTCGTCATTGATGATATGAGGTTAGACCGGATTTGACCTTTGAGGAGGAGTCGGTTCAGATTCTGGAGCAAGACATTAAGGTTATGAGGAGGAAGTCCATTCTATTAGTGAAGGTGCTGTGGCAGAATCATAGCACTGAGGAGGCTACTTGGGAACCTGAGGATTCGATGCGTCAGCAGTATCCTTATCAGTTTTGATTAGGTAAATTTCGAGGTCAAAATTTTTTTTAGGGGGTAGAGTTTTAACGTCCCAAAATTTTTATTTCTGCTTTGTAGAAATGTGACACAATTGTGTATTTGCTTCAATGGTTATGTGTTCAGGGTGTGTGTGAGAGGTCCTAAGTTCAAGCCTTATATTTGGTAGATTTTGGTATTTTTTTGACTTAAGCTTTATACTTGCTAAGTGGGCTCAAATTTAAATGTCTATAATTCCATATTAGAATGAGCCTGCTGGTTCGAGTGCTAAGGGAGTTGGTGTGCTGGAAGTCCTGAATTCGAATCCCTGGGTTAGCGTGGGTATTAATTTTGTTCTGCTGCTTAGAAGAGTTTCAGTTATTTTGAAAGTCTGAAAGTGGGAGTTAGTGGGAGGAAAACAAGGGATTTATAGAGAATTTGGGGATTATCTCTATTTATTTAAATTTTAACTTTCTCTTTCTTCCCAAGAACTTTCGACGTTAGTTCTTGTTCTCTGACTTATTTCTTTTTTCTTCTTTTTCTCTTTTGATTCTGTTCTTCTTGGATTTCGTTTCTACTACTCGTTAGTTCAATGTTTCACATTATCTTGGTAAGTGGAATCTTCATATCTGAAGTATGGCTTTTCAAATCAAGGGGTAAGGCTTGATTGTTGGTGTTCGTGTATTGATAGGTTTGTTAAAGGACTGACTTCTGCATATTTTTGGTTTAGGAAAAGGTGGTGGTCAGTGAAGTTTCGTTCTGATAGCCTGAATCGCGCTAGGAACTGTTGGTGTCATCGGTAAGTCTTGAAGTTGTTTTGAGTTTATGTATCAATTCGTAATTGATTGCTAATTGGGCATTTAAACACTATGTGTTAGGTTTCGAAGCCTTCGAGATTGATTTTGCACCATAATTGTACCAGGTATGTACTTGAAACATAGAAAAATGGGTTTTTGGAAAAGCCAAAAACCTTACTGTCGACGCCACCCAGTCGTGTGATCAATGAAGGCCAGGCCGTGCGTAAGAAACTGCCATGTGATAGCCAAAGTGTGCCCGTATAGGCCACACGGGCTACTCCAAATTGGGTGTGTGGTATTAGTGCTAGGGTATGTGATCCACACAACTAAGGCCAATCTGGGTGTGTGGGCCCACACGGGCTAGCCACATGGGCGTGTGAGCCCATTTAATCGAAATCTTTCTTAGGGTTGCACGTGTCGTCCCAATGACTGTGAGCCTGCTGTAGAATCGGTAAGGGGTAATTAAACCCTAACTTGTATGATCTATATGACTGATATTATGTTCTGGGCATGTTATTATCATGCATATCCGACTGATATGTTCCATAAATCTTTATCTATAATTAAGCATGTAGGCATGGTTATTTTGTGAGTCTGGTTCTGTATGTACTGTATCTGTTTAGGGGTTGGGGATGACATATATATATTGGAGGAAGTGTTCTGAGAGGCATTTACGCTTACTATCTGGCAGCTCAGCTGCAATATATTTGATATGTGTCGCATCCGTATAGCATGGTGTGTAAGGCTGGGTGGGTGTTTTAAACCCCACATAGTGTGTAGGGATGGTCGGAGATGGTGTGAGAGGCTGGGGTTAGGATCCTGATTTCTGTTTCTAACTGCATACCTATATCTATATCTGAGATTGGCTAAGGCCCAATTCTGTATCTGAACCTGTAATGGGCTTGGGCCTAAGATTGTATCTTACTGATATTTGTTTTATTGTAAGTGTGCATGCTTGATTCTGTGGGGTTACACGCTGAGTTTGTGAAAACTCACCTATTTTTTCTGTCTGTTTTTGTACAAGTAAACCACAGAGTTAGGCAGATTGGTGCAGCGGTGGACTCGATGGTGACCACTCTTTTAAAACTGTTACACTTTTATTTTATGGTTTCATTTTAATTTGATGGGTATTTCTTTTGTAATCGAGACTTTATTGACATGTGGGCCTACAGGGCACACCACACAAGCGTGTGGTATCAGGGTCAGGCCGTGTGGATACACGGCCAAGGCCACTCTGGGCTTGTGGGCCACATGGGTGTGTGGGTCCACACGTGCTAGCCACATGGGTGTATGAGCCTATTTAACCAAAATCTTTCTTAGGGTTGCACGGGTCGTCCCAACGACTGTGAGCCTTCTGTAAAATCAATAAGGGGTAATTAGACCCTAACTTGTATGATCTGTATGACTGATATTATGTTCAAAGCATGTTATTATCATGCATATCCTATTGATCTGTTCCATAAACCTTTATTTGTAATTAAGCATGTAAGCATGGTTATTCTGTGAATCTGGTTCTGTATTTACTGTATTTGTTTAGGGGTTGGGGATGACATATATATTAGAGGAAGTGTTCTGAGAGGCGTTTACGATTACTATCTGGCTACTCAGCTGTAATATATCTGGTATGTGCAGCATTCAATACAGCATGGTGAGTAAGGCTAGGTGGATGTTTTAAACCCCACATGGTGTGTAGGTGTAACATCCTAAAATTCGGGGTTTGGTATTTTGCACTATTGCATGCGTTAGGCTAGCTATGTATGTTAGTTGGGTATGTTTGGGGGCCTAGGAAGACCTGGGGTCAAGTTTGGGCCCTGGTGGAATTTTGGGTTTTGGGTACTTAAGGGGGAGAAGGTAGGTGGCGTCAAGACATAAAGGAAAAAGTTGGTAAATTGCTAGCAAAGAAGGAGCTAGTGGCAAGGTGGTGTGGCGTCATTTGTAGGAGCTAAGGGGGAGGAGTTCGAATCCCACTTGCTGCAGCTATTTAATTTATTTTGTGCTAAGAAGGTGAAGGTAGTAGAGTTCAGCTTGGACTCTACAAGAGGAGTTGAAGACTCAGTCAAATGAATTTGAATGACTGATGGAGAGGAGTTTGAGGAGAAAATCAAGGAGCAAATTAAGGGCTTGAGGTGTGAGGGAGAGTTTGTCCAAAAATGGGAGATTGGGGTGGAGTGGAAATTTGGCTAAGGGGTGTAGATGGTATATTCGGTCAAGTGAGAGGGGAGCCAAAACTTTCCTATAGTGCATGTGCCGAAAATTCTTTGAGAGTGATTAGCATTTGTGCGTTTTAGTTTTGGCAACTCAAGCACTTGGGGTCTCTTTTTGTGTCAATTCTTTCTTGTTAGTGCCGAAATACTCAATCCTCCTTCTCTTCATCTTTTCTTTGGTGTTAGCCGAAACTTCCTGGCACTTTTCTTCTCTTCTACTCCCTTCCATCTTTCTTTTACCCTTCGATTTCCTTGCATTACCACAAGCCGAACCTCTTTAGCGATTCATCTTCTCTTCTCTACGTGTTTGAGCACCATCTTCCTTGGCCAAATCTGGTGAGTAGATTCCTTCCCTTCCTCTCATCTTCTTTTCTCCATGGCTGAATGTTTGACCCTCATCATTTGGTTGTTTCGTTTCATCTCTTATCGGAACTCCATTTCCCTTATTCTTTTCCCAGTGACTTCATCTTGTAGTGGCTTAAGCGAAGATAGCTGAATCTCTCTTTCTCAATCGACTCATCTGTAATCGAGGTAAGGTGATTCTTTCCATTCTTTCTGTTGGTTTCGATCTTATGACTTCCATAGACAGGCGTGAAACACCCCAAACCTGGCCCACGAGCCTTGACCAGATCTGGTATGTTCCTCGAGTAAAACACTTGAAAAACTGTTTGTCACTTAGGAAAAATTCGAATGGTTTTGAAGGAAAATTTGATTATGTTGGGTCCAGTTGGAAACTTTGTAAATTTTGAAATCGGAGAATTATTAAAACTTGGTTTTTATATCAAAAACACATGTCGATTTTGTTTTAAGAATTTTACTTTTGAATTTAAAGCATTTGTATATAGATGTCATAATATTTGAAGGTTTATTTTAAGAAAACTTACTTAACTTTAGATTTTATAGAAATTATGTCGTACTGAAATAAATGACATGCATGCATAAAATGGTTCATACTATGGCCTTATTACATCAACATAAAACCCAAATTAAATTCAGAGTACTTAAAATAAAAAGTCCAAATAAGATAAATTCCTTGCTGAGCATGGCCACCCTAAGCTCTTGCCGACCCGGTCCATCACTGATCATCACCTGAAAAAAAATGTTCCCACAACGGGGTGAGTCAAACGGACTCAATGTGTACGGCCAACACTAGGGCCCAACAGATTATGGCATACAGAATCATACATACTAATATAAAAACATAAAAATATGATACAATCCCGAACCCAACCTAGATGCCATCCGCTACACATCACCCGTACCAACCTGCACACCGTGGGGACTACTAAGTCAACCCTCCATCCGCTACACACCATCGAATGCAGTCGCTGCAGTCGACGTGCTCATCGCGCTTATAATTTGTGGCATAGCTACCAGATAGTTATTTTGTGTCATGTGACACCACATTCAGATAATGTGACCGAAGTCACCACATTCAGATATCGTGGTATAAAACCACCACATTCACTTCCCCTTTCATAATCTCCCAAATGCCCATGTTATACAGATCATACATTAACATGCCATGTTCTGTATATTCACATTCTTATAGGTGCACATAGGTGCCATAACAACTCAAGTCATACTCATAGTAAGAGTAGGAAAACATACCTGAGTACTTTGTACCATGGCAAGGTACTTTAGCCTTATTTTCCACATTCTTATTAACTCATATAATAAATTCAAGCCATAAAATTATTAAGATTTAGTATGGGGTACACACCTGATTAACTTAGCAAATTCACTCCAAATTTCGAAAAGCCCGATCTAAAGACTTAGATCTCAAGTTCCTACATTCGGCCAACAAGCAATATTTTAGCTAAAGGCCATTCGGCCAAGTAATCAAATCCCGAAACTTACCTTGTTGTCGATTTGTCTCCTAACCAAATCCCGGAACGTCGTAATCCTTTTTCCTGGTAATCGGCAAGAACTTAGATCAATTGGCTTGGTTAATTTTCGGCTTTAAAGTGAATAAGAAATAGATCTAAATACCACAATAGGGCCTTGGCCGAATGTCAGATTCACTTACCTTGCGAATCTAAAATCCCGAATTTATCACTTGCCTTAGAAGCTGTCAAAATCCCCTGCTTAACCCCTGTTAGAATTGGCTTAACACATAACTCTAGGCAAAATGGCCCTTGGTCGAATACTATACTTGCTTACCTTGATCACTTCAAATCCTGGATGACTCCTTCAATGCTCCTTGATATCGGCTACATACAAAAGACACAATATTATGATACTACGATATTCGGCCATGCCTTAACCAAGGCCTAATCACTAGATTCGGCTCCCTTGTGAAAAGAATCCAAAACTAATTGCTAAAGAAAGAAACACTTACCCCTTCTCATTGCTTACCACTAACGTTCAACTTCTCGAAATCACCTTCCTAGGTTCGGCCACAATGAGGAACTGAGTTTGGCCCTTAACTTTCGGCTTTGAAGAGTAAAAGAAGTGACAGGGAGATTCAAGTAAAGATTCGGCTATGGCTCATCAAATAAAGTTGGAATATTCGGCAATGGTGAGTAATAGGGGGAGTTTTCGGTTTTTAGGATGTGTGAAGAAGAGAAAGAGATAAGGGGCTTATTAGATTCGGCTTTGGAAAAGCAAATGGGAGGAAGAAAAGATGCATATCATGCACATATGGCTACTCAAAATCGGTTCTTGCTTCAAACAAAAAGAATGAATTCCCTTGACTCAAAAATTTCGGCAATGGAGACTAAGAAAAATAAAAAGATGGACACTTTTCCTAATAAAATTCAGCACTTATCCTGTCCCCTACATGACCGAAATTACTCACCAACAGAGTCCCTTGGCCGGCCACTTTATCTTTACTTATCATATCCCCCATATTTCTCCTATTTATCTCTTAATCACCTATTCAAAATAAATAAATAAAACATAATTATCCCCTACTCTTCTAGCTGAATTCTAAAAAGAATAAAACTCATCTTTTAAGTGCCCCTTTGCCGTCCACTTCTCTAGCTCCTTGCAGCCAAAAATAAAAATTCTTTTTGCTACCCATGCAGCTCGAACTCAAGCCCTCAGCCCCCTGCATATGGCATCACTTACCTGGGCTTTAAATGGAGCCTCTAAGCCACTTAGACAAGCCCATTTCTGTGTCATATTCCACATACAATTTCTCTTAATGCCCTACTAAGCTTAGCTCCCTTATTAAAACTTAAAATTAAATATTTTCTAAGGCATTTTCCTACATTCGAAGGTTCACAGAATTCACAATACACATTCACAACACACTCAAGCATGCTATTTCATATAATTAAGCATAAATGCAGCCATAAACCAGGATATTACAGTTCTACCCCCTTAAAATAATTTTATCCTCGAAATTACCTGGCTGAAATAAGTGAGGGTATTGCTGTCGCATTGCTTCTTCTGGCTCCCACGAAGCTTCTTCTGATCCATGATTGCGCCATAACACCTTGACTAGAGGATCTGACTTCCTCCTTAACACTTTCATATCTCGCTCCAAGATCTGAATTGGCTCTTCTTCGTAAGACAAGTCTGGCCTTAGCTCCACCTCTTCAACTGGTACTACATGAGATGGATCTGATCGGTAATGGCGTAGCATGGACACATGGAATACGTCGTGCATCTGCTTCAATTCCGAAGGCAACTCTAACTGGTATGCCACTGGTCCAACTCGCTTCAACACTCGATAGGGCCCTATAAACCTTGGGCTTAACTTCCCTTTCCGCCCAAACCTCATTACCTTCTTCCAAGGTGAGACTTTAAGAAACACTTGATCTCCCACATCAAATTCTATCTCCTTCCGTTTCAGATCAGCGTACGACTTTTGTCTATCAGATGCTTCCTTCAACCGTGCCCGGATTACCTCAACTTTCTCCTCGGATTCTGCCACAATCTTGGGACCCAAAACTCGATGTTCTCCCAATTTCGTCCAACATGTAGGAGTCTGACACTTCCGACCATACAATGCTTCATACGGTGCCATTCGAATACTTGCCTGATAGCTGTTATTGTAGGCAAACTCTGCTAAAGGCAAATATTCCTCCCAACTTCCTCTGAAATCCATCACACAACCCCGTAACATATCCTCTAAGACTTGGATTACTCGTTCAGACTGGCCGTCCGACTGTGAATGAAAAGCCGTAGTGAAATCCAATTTGGTGCCTAAAGCCTGATGTAGAGCTTTCCAAAATCGAGACGTGAACCTCAGATCCCTATCCGAGATAATTGACATCGGTACTCCATGCAATCTTACAATCTCCGCTACATACAACCTTGCTAACTTTTGTAGGGAGTAGTCAACCCGCACTGGAATCAAATGCGGACTTGGTCAGCCGATCCACTATCACCCATACCGAGTCCTTCTTAATAGGCGTAAGGGGAAGCCCACTAACGAAGTCCATGGTAATTCTCTCCCACTTCCATTGGGGAATCTGTATTGGCTGAAGCAACCCCGATGGCACTTGGTGTTCAGCCTTAACTTGCTGACACGTTAAGCATTTGCCAACATATTCGGTCACTTCCCGCTTAAGACTAGGCCACCAAAATTGTTCCCTTAAATCTCTGTACATTTTACTACCTCCGGGGTGCATAGTATAGGGGCTACTATGCGATTCCTGAAGAATTCTTTGCCTAAGTTCCACATCCTTCGGCATACAGACCTTCCCCTTGAAGCACAATACTCCTTCATTATTAATACCATAATTTTCCAACTCTCCATTCTGCACTTGTCTTAACTTAGCACTTAGATCCTCATCCACCAACTGTCCCTCTTTCACTTCATTCAACCATGTCGGCTTAACTTGCAGTTCTGCCAGTAGACTTCCATCATCATACAAGCTCAGATATGCAAACATCACCCTTAGATCTGACACTACCTTCTGACTTAGGGCATCCGCTACCACATTCGCCTTGCCCGGGTGATACTCTATCGAACAATCATAGTCCTTCATTAGTTCCACCCACCTTCGCTGTCTCAGATTCAGCTCTTTCTGAGTCAGCAGATACTTAAGGCTCTTGTGGTCTGTGTAGATTATCGACTTCTCTCCATAAAGATAGTGCCTCTACACCTTAAGAGCAAAGACCACTGCTGCCAATTCCAAGTCGTGTGTCAGGTAGTTAACCTCATGTGGCCTTAGTTGTCGAGACGCATAAGCGACTACTTTTCCATCTTGCATAAGAACACCTCCCAATCCTGTGTGGGAAGCATCACAATACACCACGAAATCTTTCCCTGCCTCCGGCTGAATCAAAACTAGAGCCTCGGTCAAGACCTTCTTAAGCTTCTCAAAGCTCTCCTGTTGCTTATCAGTCCATATGAAAGGCACTTCCTTCCTTAATAACTTTGTCAAAGGCGCGGCTATCGACGAGAACCCTTCCACGAACCTTCTATAATAGCCTGCCAATCCTAAGAAACTCCAGACTTCGCCACTGACTTAGGGGGTTTCCAATCCAACACCGCCTCAATCTTCCTAGGATCCACCCTTATTCCTTCTGCGGATACCACATGCCCTAAGAAGGAAACTTCCCTAAGCCAAAATTCACACTTGCTAAATTTGGCATAAAGCTTCTTCTCCCTCAACACTTGCAACACAACCTGAAGATGCTCATCATGCTCTTCTTCAGACTTGGAGTACACTAGGATGTCGTCGATGAACACAACGACGAACCTATCCAAGTAGGGTTGAAAAACCCGGTTCATCATATCCATGAATGCAGCTGGGGTGTTCGTCAATCCAAATGGCATTACCACGAACTCAAAATGGCCATACCTTGTCCGAAAAGCCGTCTTATGGATATCAGCCTCCTTCACCTTAAGCTGATGATATCCAGACCTTAGATCTATCTTCGAAAATACCGCGGCTCCGTTAAGCTGATCGAACAAGTCATCTATCCTTGGCAATGGATACTTGTTCTTGATGGTCAGCTTGTTCAACTGACGATAATCTATGCACATGCGCATAGTTCTGTCCTTCTTCTTTACGAATAAGACCGGTGCTCCCCATGGAGACACACTGGGTCGGATAAACCCACGGTCTAGTAATTCTTGGATCTGAGCCTTAAGCTTAACCAACTCCTTTGGTGCCATTTCAGATGGGGCAATGGACACGGAGTCATGCACTGACAAAGAAGTCGATTCCAAACTCCACCTCCCTGTCCGGGGGTATTCCAGGTAATTCCTCCGAAAAAACATCCTCAAACTCCCTTACAGTTCTAACTCCACTAACTCCCCCTTCTTTCCCATCCAAAGTACTAATGAAAGCCAAAAATGCCTTGCACCCCTTCCGAACCATCTTATCAGCCTTTAAAGCAGAAACTACATTAGATAAGTAGTTTCTCCTTTCTCCTATCATAATCACCACTTCATCCTCCGGGGTCCTTAACTCCATTCTCTTAGTAGCACAATCCAAAATAGCTCGATGTTCTACTAGCCAGTCCATGCCAAGTATAAGATCGAATTCCTCGAAGGGTAATTCCATTAAGTCGGCAGAGAATACTACTCCTTGAATTTCTAGAGGCACTTTTCGAAACATCTTATTCACCACTATAGTTTGACCTAGTGGGCTTACTACAATCATCTCCCTATCAGAAAGTTCAGAGGCTATGTCTAGAGTTTCAGCTACTCTACATGCAACATAAGAATGGGTCAAGTCCACATCGATTAAAGCAACATAAGGCTTGCCATAAATAAGGAACGTACCGATTATAACATCCGGTGCGTCTCCATCCTCCCTCCGGTGAACTGCATAAACCAAACCTGGCTGCCTTGCCTCAGTATTAGCAACACCTCGGCCTGGTGTTCCACGTCCTCTGCCAGCACCATTTCCTCTGTTATTCAGACCACGACCCCGCTGAGGCTACTGACCACCTCTACTAGCCTGATTAACATTCTAAGCTACTGGTCTATTCCCATCTGGTCTCATCGGATAGTCCTTAATCATATAGTCCTTTGACCCACACTTGAAACATCTCCCTGTCTTCTTCCAGCATTCGCCTAAGTGCTTTTTCCCATATTGATCACAAGTACGATATTGCCCTCCAGTAGCAGCTTGCTGACCTCGCGGCCCATCAACTCTAGGCCTCTTCTGAACACTCCCAGATGATCCTGACGGCCCAAATCCTCTTTTCTGCTTACTCCGGTCCGTGTTCTGCCTTACAGTGTCCTTAATTCCCTCGGCTACCTTAGCCTTTTCTACTAATATGGCAAACTCCCGCTCCTGGTGTGGGGATATCAATAACCTCAGGTCATCCCTTAGTCCGTCCTCAAACTGGACACATCGCTCATGCTCCGTAGCCACTACTCCTCAAGCATACCGACTCAACCTCAGAAATTTAGCTTCGTACTCCGCTACAGACTTGTTCCCTTGAACCAGTCCCAGAAAAGCCTTCCTCTGTTCATCAGTATATCTGGTTCCTACATACTTCTTCTGATACACTGCCTTAACATCCTCCCAGGTTAGATCCTCAGCGGTGGCACCATCCCGAACTGTGAGCTACCATTGATATGCTTCATCGTGTAACAGCGCCACCATTCCTTTCAATTTCTCCTCAGGGGTCAGATCGAGCTCATCCATAATTCGCTCGGTCGCCTCCAACCAATATTCAGCTGTACTGGGTGCCACACCAGATACGCCATGGAACACCTCAGCTCCGTTGGCTCAGAGCCACTCGGGTATAGATTTTTGAGCTCCTATATTCCCTCCAGCACTAGCCACCATTTTAAGGACTCGCAGCACAGCCTGCGATACAGCATCCTCTCCCTCTGATCTTTCTGCTCAACACCAACAGTTGGTGGTGGTAGTGGCGGTGGTACCTCATTCTTAGATCCTTGACCCGATCTAATGGGTTCCGACACGGTCATTCTACCACGACCGCATCCTCGCACATTACTACCACGCCCCCTTGTGCTCATTCTTACGATTGCGCGTTAATCTGATTAAGAAATTTTATGAATTAGTTTTGTTCCACTGATTTAACACGAGCAATTTTATGTTTAATAGTTCTAGGAAGTAGTTCTTTCGTTCCATACATATACAGTCTCATATCATTCATTTAGTCATACACATGAACTTGCGTCCATTACAGAGAAATGTTGTAGTTATCGTTGTTTGTTGTTTTCCACTACCCAGGGGTATTTTCGTAATTTTGTCCTACAAGGGTATTTTGGTAAATTTTTTTCAAATTAAGGTATTTGAAAATGTCACAAAATAGAGATTGTTGATGTTTTACAAAAAAATTAAAATACGTGCTGGGAAAATTTCAAGGATGGAATGATAATTTTATGCATTGGGGGTATTTTTGTAATTTTACGAGCCAGGGTCATTTCGGTAATTTTTCACAAAATATGTTTCCTAGTGATTTTTCAAAATGAGGGTATTTTTAAAGATTTCTAGATTGAGGGTACTTTGGTAGTTTTCCTTTCTGAGGGTATTTTGGTCATTTTGCAAATCAAGGGCAATTTTGTAAATTTTTAAACCAGGGTATCTTGAATTTTCACAAGTTAGGGTTTCATGAATACTTTTTCAAAGTAGGGAAACTTTATTGAAATCAAGGGTAATATGGAAATTTTAGAACCAAGGGCATTTTAGTAATTTTTACCACTAGGGGTATTTAAGTAATTTGTAAATTAAGAATTCTTAGAAAGTTTTGCCAAAATAATAATTTTCACAATTCAAAAGGGTAGTTTGTTGACTATTAAAACTAGGATTCCCGTAAAAATGTGGCTAGTCCCTTTCGGGTTTTAATTATTGAGTTTAGCCCGTGACTAAGTCCTCTTGGTTAGGGTGAACCGAAGCTACGCACCAGGTAGGATTTGAGTGGAGAGGAGGTGAGTCACGCTGACTGCTTAAGTACCAAGCTCCCACCGAAACCAATCCTAGACATGCTCACAATGGTTGCCACACCCTAACTCGGCGACTTAACCACAGGTTTGTTTAATTAGGCACTTAAAATTTTATGTAATTGTTGAGGTAACCTAGTCCTAGGTTTCAAGTACTTATCATGCTAATCTACATTCCCTTTCTACCCTTCTACAATTCATATCATAAACCACACAAGAGATAGGGGTACTTACCTGGTGGACTTCGGGCCGGAGACTCAGGTGCCATGCCAGAAAACCTACTTATTTCTCAAAATTTTTCACAAAATCCTTTTGGGCTTAATTTTTTTAAAACGATTTGGGCCTTAAACCCAAGGCCGAGAGTTTAAAAATTGGGCTCTGATACCAAATTGAAACACCCCAAACTTGGCCCACGAGCCTTGACCAGATCTAGTATGTTCCTCGAGTAAAACACTTGAAAAACTGTTTGTCACTTAGGAAAAATTCGAATGGTTTTGAAGGAAAATTTGATTATGTTGGGTCCAGTTGGAAGCTTTGTAAATTTTGAAATCAGAGAATTATTAAAACTTGGTTTTTATATCAAAAACACATGCCGATTTTGTTTTAAGAATTTTACTTTTGAATTTAAAGCATTTGTATATATATGTCATAATATTTGAAGGTTTATTTTAAGAAAACTTACTTAACTTTAGATTTTATAGAAATTGTGTCGTACTGAAATAAATGACATGCATGCATAAAATGGTTCATACTATGGCCTTATTACATCAACATAAAACCCAAATTAAATTCAGAGTACTTAAAATAAAAAGTCCAAATAAGATAAATTCCTTGCTGAGCATGGCCACCACTAAGCTCCTGCCGACCCGGTCCATCACTGATCATCACCTGAAAAAAATGTTCCCACAACAGGGTGAGTCAAATGGACTCAATGTGTACGGCCAACACTAAGGCCCAACAGATTATGGCATACAGAATCATACATACTAATATAAAAACATAAAAAAAATGATGCAATCCCGAACCCAACCTAGATGCCATCTGCTACACATCACCCGTACCAACCTGCACACCGTGGGGACTACTAAGTCAACCCTCCATCTGCTACACACCATCGAATGTAGTCGCTGCAGTCGACGTGCTCATCGCCCTTATAATTTGTGGCATAGCCACCAGATAGTTATTTTGTGTCATGTGACACCACATTCAGATAATGTGACCGAAGTCACCACATTCAAATATCGTGGTATAAAACCACCACATTCACTTCCCCTTTCATAATCTCCCAAATGCCCATGTTATACAGATCATACATTAAAATGCCATGTTCTATATATTCACATTCTTATAGGTGCACATAGGTGCCATAACAACTCAAGTCATACTCATAGTAGGAGTAGGAAAACGTACCTGAGTACTTTGTACCATGGCAAGGTACTTTAGCCTTATTTTCCACATTCTTATTAACTCATACAATAAATTCAAGCCATAAAATTATTAAGATTTAGTGTGGGGTACACACCTGATTAACTTAGCAAATTCACTCCAAATCCCGAAAAGCCCGATCTAAAGCCTTAGATCTCAAGTTCCTACATTCGGCCAACATGCAATATTTTAGCTAAAGGACATTCACCAAGTAATCAAATCCCGAAACTTACCTTGTTGCCGATTTGTCTCCTAACCGAATCTCGAAACGTCGTAATCCTTTTTCCTGGTAATAGGCAAGCACTTAGATCAACTGGCTTGGTTAATTTTTGGCTTTAAAGTGAATAAGAAACAGATCTAAATACAACAATAGGGCCTTGGCCGAATGTCCGATTCACTTACCTTGTGAATCTAAAATCTCGAATTTATCACTTGCCTTAGAAGCTGTCAAAATCCCCTGCTTAACCCCTATTAGAATCGACTTAACACATAACTCTAGGCAAAATGGCCCTTGGCCGAATACTATACTTGCTTACCTTGATCACTTCAAATCCCGGATGACTCCTTCAATGCTCCTTGATATTGGCTACATACAAAAGACACAATATTATGATACTACGATATTCGACCATGCCTTAACCAAGGCCAAATCACTAGATTCGGCTCCCTTGAGAAAAGAATCCAAAACTGATTGCTAAAGAAAGAAACACTTACCCCTTCTCATTGCTTACCACTAACGTTCAACTTCCCGAAATTACCTTCCTAGGTTCGGCCACAAAAGAGGAACTGAGTTTGGCCCTTAACTTTCGGCTTTGAAGAGTAAAAGAAGTGATAGGGAGATTCAAATAAAGATTCAGCTATGGCTCATCAAATAAAGTTGGAATATTCGGCAATGGTGAGTAATGGGGGAGAGTTTTCAATTTTTAGGATGTGTGAAGAAGAGAAAGAGATAAGGGGCTTATTAGATTCGGCTTTGGAAAAGCAAATGGGAGGAAGAAAAGATGCACATCATGCACATATGGCTACTCAATAATCGGTTCTTGCTTCAAACAAAAAGAATGAATTCCCTTGACTCAAAAATTTCGACAATGGAGACTAAGAAAAATAAAAAGATGGGCACTTTTCCTAATAAAATCCAGTACTTATCCTGTCCCCTACATGACCGAAATTACTTACCAACAAAGTCCCTTGGCCGGCCACTTTATCTTTACTTGTCATATCCCTCATATTTCTCCTATTTATCTCTTAATCACCCATTCAAAATAAATAAAAAAAACATAATTATCCCCTACTCTTCTAGCCAAATTCTAAAAAGAATAAAACTCATCTTTTGAGTGCCCCTTTGCCGTCCACTTCTCTAGCTCCTTGCAGCCAAAAATAAAAATTCTTTTTGCTACCCATGCAGCTCGAACTCAAGCCCTCAACCCCCTGCATATGGCGTCACTTACCTGGGCTTTAAGTGGCGCCTCCAAGCCACTTAGACAAGCCCATTTCTGTGTCATATTCCACATACAATTTCTCTTAAGGCCCTACTAAGCTTAGCTCCCTTATTAAAACTTAAAATTAAATATTTTCTAAGGCATTTTCCTACATTCGAAGGTTCACAGAATTCACAATACACACTCACAACACACTCAAGCATGTTATTTCATATAATTAAGCATAAATGCATAAGCCATAAACCAGGATATTACAAGGCGGCTATTTCACTTTCTCTTCGTTCTCACTAATCTCTTTTTCTCCGTCTTTCATCATGTGATAGCCAGATCGGTCTGTGTGCGATTCCCCTTTGATCAAGGCCGATTGTGCTAAGGAGCAAGTGAATCCCTTCTCTGTTTCCTAATCATTTGGACTTCAAGAAAATAGTGGTAAGTGCCGAAACCCCTTGTGCTGATTTCACTGTAGTACTTTACATATCGAGTTTTCCTCATGGATGCAAGTAATAATCAATCGAAGGGGGTATCGCTAGGGGAACCTAAGGGGAGTGGTCTTGTAACCACTACTCCCAAGTTCAAGCGTAGGGCGGTGTCAGCAGTTCGAGATTTCTCGCTGGGTTGTGGAAAGGAACCAACATCCGGTGCGAATAGGCAAATCGTGGTTGTGCGTGATAGTAAGGGTGACGGCGATCAAGAGGGTATAGTTCTCTATGTAATCAGGTGTGTAATCTCGCACCATAACCGCTTAGTTTCATATGTTACCATGTTGGTAAAACCGAACCATCGTTACTCGTAAGTTTAATGAACCAGATTATTACATGCAACCGAATAACGCGCTTACGCAATGCCATCTCTGAAAATTACCAAAATACCATTAACGGGTTGATTTACCGAAATGCCCTCGATGGGCCGATTTACTAAAATACCCTTAACAAGTCGATTTACTAAAATGCCCTTAATGGGGCAATTTACCAAATTACCTTCTTTGGGTTTAATGTTTGTTTTATACTTGGGTATTCTGCTATGGATGTTGCATTTTATCATACTGCATGGGGTGGGAATTTGAATAAAGAGCAGTGTAGCCTGGTGGCATAGCCACAATTCATATATTTACATGCTTAATATGACTCCGGTGGCTCAGCCATAAATACTCTATGTTAGTAGCTTGACTGTATATTGGTGTGAGCGGCGGGGTGGGTTGACTTGATCCCCACAAGTGTGATTGGATGGTCGGGGGTATGTTGGATGGACGGGTTGGGTTGCATTAAATCATTACTTGCACTATTTTGTTAACGGACTTAGGCCCAAGTCGACGTTCTACGGGTTTGGGCCCAGTTGGTGACGAAAAGGGGGATTACACACTGAGTTCTTGTAACTCACCCCCTCTTTCTTTATCCTCGCAGGTAATGCTCAGTAGTAGATTTGGAGCCTTGGACAACCTGGTGGAGGCCATACTTTAGGATCAACGCTTGAACCTTAGTAAATTTCTTTTCTACTTAATTTCCAAGATTAGTTTTATTTTCTTTTCTTTATGTGGGATATCATTATGTAATCAGGCCTCTGGTTTAACTTTCTTTTTTAAATTTCGTTAATAACTGTTGGTTTCATATACAGGGGATTTTCTTAAAGCATGATTAAACGTTTTTCCAAAACATCACTTTTCTGAAATTACTCAATTTTGATTTTCACAGCAAAAATAGCTTTAATATTAAATGTAAATGACTTGATTAAAGGGCATCAAATAAAATAGGTTTTTATTAATAATTACTGAAACTCGAGGTATTAAAGAGATGCGATATTATTAACTTATGTTTCGCTTTTAAACAAACCTTCTATGTGACACGCTAGATCCGGTCATAACGTGAAGGCCGGGTTTGGGGTGTTACAGTAGGGATGGTCGGAGATGGTGTGCAGAGGCTGGGGGTAGGATCTTGATTTCTGTTTCTGACTACATACTTGTGTCTGTATTTGAAATGGGCTAAGGCCCAATTCTGCATCTGAATCTGAAATGGGCTTAGGCCCAAGATTCTATCTGACTAATATCTGTTATATTGTATATGTGCATGCTTGATTCTGTGGGGTTACACACTAAGTTTACGAAAACTCACCTTTTTTTTCTGTCTGTTTTTGTACAGGTAACCCACAGAGTTAGGAGGATCGGTGGACTCAACGGTGACCACTCTTTTAAAACTGTTACACTTTTATTTTATGGTTTCATTTTAATTTGCTGGGTATTTCTTTTGTAATCAGACTTTATGGATTGTTTTGCTTAAAGTCGGGTTTTTACAGTGTTTATGATCTTATAATTGCAAAACTCAATAAAAATCGGGATTTTACCAAAAGCAAATGTTTTCTAAAGTCACGAACGATTTTACTTAATTAAAATGGTTTTTCGTAAGCTTCCACCCTTAAACACTTTTAAGGAAAGTTAATTAAACATGAATAAACATTTTGATAATAATTCTATACAAATAGAGTGAGCAGATCCGAAACAGTTTCATCGTGTTAGTTGTTTTTAAAATCCATTCCATGTGACATCGTCAGATTCAACCATAACATCTAGGCCGGGTTTAGGGTGTTACAATAAAACATTTCAATTTGTTTTCACAATTTTCACCTTAGTGACAAAATCTTGTGTTCATTTTCCATCAAAATTAGAGTCTGTATACCTGATGATCTTTAACTGATCAGGCCTCTGATGTGTGAGCATGTAATATTTTGTTCTCTGAAAATACATTATAACCCTCTTGGATGCTATCTAATGGTCCAAACTAGGGTTGCTTAAATATCTGCCTAACATCCCAACAGTGTACACAATATTCAAATGTATACAAACCTGAACATACATTAGACTTTCCATTGCTAAAATGTAAAAAATCTTATGCATTTTTGTAATATCAAAATCATTCTTAGGGCATTAATTGAGACTATACTTATTATTGAAAAATACTATGCCATTAACATATAAAACCAAATATAGATCCTTACTCCTACTAAGATTATGGTATATACACTTATCGACCAAATTCATCTTTAAACCAAATGAGATAATTATTTGGTAAAATTTGTGATACTATTGACTAGAAGTCTACTTAAACCCATAGTTGAAGTTCTTTAATTTGCAAACCATTAACTTTGCATCATCAGACACAAAGTTTTCTAGTTGCACCATATAAATGTATGATCAATGTTACCATTGAGAAACCATTAACTTAATATTCATCTAATGCAGCTTAAGGTTAAAATATTCCACTAAAGTCATTATATTCATGTCTCTAGTGGACCTTTTTATTGACATTCATTCTTAAGGTTGCTGAGTTTGTTTTTCTGGTACAATTACCTCATCTTGAATAGGGAGTTGTTCAACATTGTCTTGTTGAGGTTCTAGATTCACTTCTTGATCAATGATAGGTATGAGAACCTGAACATCATCAAAAGTGATATTAGAAATTGGGTTAGAATCTAATTCCTCCTCAAAAGCAATGTCTCTAACCTTATTTCTTCCTCCAAACTTAACATTTTTAAAAAATGTTACAATTCTCGTCTCAAAAATATTCCTTATTATGGGATCATAAAACTCATAGCCCTTAGATTGCTCAGAATTTCCTTGACCCTTATACTTCATAAACAACAAAGAAGTCAAAAGTGATGTCATCTCAACCTTATCATTTTTAGCAAAGCGTTTCTCAATTTCGTTAAAGAAACCCTTGGCCTGAGTAATCTCTTTAGATTTTGTGCCTCTAAAGGCTTCTGGAATGTTGTGCTTCATGATCACTAGACTCATGCAATTTGAACGATTCCACCTCTCAAAATCCCTTTTAACATAAGGGGTGCTTTCCGTAGTGAGAGGTGAGAGTTGTTCTTCCCTTAGTGCAAGGTCTATGTCCATACAGCCAAACACTATAAGTAAGTGCCTCTTCCATTCATTGAAATTTGTCCTATTAAGCATGGGTATAGAATTTATATTAGCAGATATTGTGGCAGTAGAAGATGAACTAACTGAATATAGAACAAAAAATAAATAAAAACAAGCTCACATCAATATTCATAAGTAAATAGTAAATTTAGGATAATGGCTAATCCCATCTTAAGATACCAAACACAAAATTAATATCTAGTCTTTGGATAGTAATATTAACAGTAAACGGTACTCTTGTTATAGCAATCAAACATTGACAATAAATTATGTTAAACAATGGATTAATCTTTGGACTAATATATTGCTCACATAAAGTATCTTATAATTGTCACACATTTATCACCACAGATGTCATTGAAATTCTACCAAATATTAACTTACCTTTGGGACAATTAATAAACGCATGAATCACAAAAATATATAATCATCTTGATATTTTAAATAAACTAATCTATGTAAAAGAGGTCACTTTGGTGGTATTTCGTTTCAACTAATCTATTTAAAATATTAGACATCCTTAATTAAATCTCAAAGCCAAAATCTGAATTTATTTATTTCAAAATATTTCAAATTTAAACCAAAACAATTTGAATAAAGGTAAATCCCATATCAAAATATCAAACACTCCATTAATATTTCACATTTGGTCAAAAATATTAACTTGTAAGTGATATCTTAATGTAGTAATCAAACACTAACAGTAAGAATATGTCGAATAATAAATCTTCTTTTGGGTTGATTTATTGCTCACATGTAAAACCGACTAATCGTCACATGTTTATTATCACAGTTGCACATTTAGTATTATTAACCTTTAGGCCGATCAATATTACCATAACTTAAGTTCCATGCATACAACCTTTTATATTTTAAAACAAAATAATTTACACAAAAAAGATCACTTTGGCGACTTATTGCTTTGATTAAGTTATTTTAAGATATATAAACATTTTAATATTCAAATTGAAAATTTTCATAATAGTCGAGGATCAAAATTGAAATCTCGGAATTCACTACAATTTCCAAAATAACCCAAATTAAGATTGTCCAAATGGCAAAATAAAAAACCGAAAACCTTAATCTTTGAATGATTTAAAAAAAATCATATATGTCAAAACCAAACAGAAATAATGTATTGATTCAAGGCCAAATAATTAACAAGCACATATATTCATAATTTTGGCATAAACAAAACATCAAAGTAGTTCACGCATATACATGAATTCAAAATCAAATATAAAGCTTTACCGCGCATATACCATATAAATCCAAAATTATATTTATGATTAAACAAATATTTACATGAATACTTGAAAAATATTTTCAAGCCAATAAATCTTAAAACAAAATCATAATAGTTGACATATCCCATAATTGAACTATCAATCATATCATCATAACTTAACTAAATATTTGAAATCATAATATGCCAAAATCAAATACTCAAAGGAAAATAACACGAATTCATCCTTAAAAAAAATGTAAAATTGTAATCTAAATAGATTGGTACATAAAAGTCCTTTGAACCAAATCACTAAAGAACAACACTACGCATAGATTCTATGCTAAATTCAAGAATAACTTTCTCGTTTAATTTCTCAAATAGTCAATTAACAATGAATTTACAGAAGTCAATAGACATATCTAATACTTTATTGTCTAAAATGGGTTGAAGAATAACTTAATCCATAAATCGAATTATAAAAAAAAAAAAGTAAATCAAACTCTTTAAACACATATCATAACCAACATCAAATTGCATCAAAAAATACTCATCAAATTAATTCGATCAAAATTTATAATTGTACCATTAAAATCAATCTCAATTCATGCAAAATAAAATCTTGCATTATTCCATAAACCACACTTCTTTTAATTCTTTAACCAATATATTCAATCCTATGATATATTCATAAAATAATAATAAATGATATTCCCACAAAACCATTAAACTTAAATCATGCAAATCAATTAAAATTGGACTCCAACAAATTGTGCAACAGTCCACCAAAATGCCAAAACAATTCTTATTCTAATAAACAAATACCAAAATAATATAATTGACCACTTAATTTTAAATCACATTTTATAATAATATTATATATTATACATATATGCTCATAATTGAGTATTTTAATCTAACAATTTCAGTTTCCTGATAAATATAGAATTTTATTATTATTATTAAACTAAATGTCATATAGGAATTTAGAAAAAAAATTGAATCACATAATTTGCAAATACACAAGATTTGCAACAACCAAAAAAATTGAAACGCGGGATCTGCCACACTAAACAAAATTGAATCTCGAGATATACATTGAACCCAAACAAGAATGATGGAAATATACACATTAATGAAGGCAATCCCTAATTCAAATGGTATACATGCAAGGCAGCAAACCATCAATAGAAATATGCATTCAACCCAATCTCACAATATATATAATAAACAAAATTTATTAGTAAGAATCACACATCAATTTCATAAGAAAACTTAAAAAATTAATCTTGATCAAAGATTCAACATATATTTAACTAATATTCTAAACCTTAAAGCTTTTAATATAAATCCAAAAAATTGAAATACTAAATTCATAGATTCTCAAGAACGAATTAATCTAAAAATATTCATTCTCAATGATTCAACATGACGAAGCTCGGATATCACTTGTTAGAACCATAAAACAAAATCTGATATAAACTTAAAACTGTAAACCAAGATCTATCATGTCAAATTATCAAGAATAAATCAATAACAAAACTAGATGCAAAAGCGTACCTGAATTTATCGATTTCTTAAAATTTACGGATCTTAGGATTTTAATATTTCAAATTTGCACACAAGTAATATAGATGAGGTGGCTCTCTCTTTTCTAAAGGGGAGATATTAGAAAAATCAGCTTTTAGGTTATTTGGGGACCATAACCCTAATATATAACTTTGGCACATTAGCCCTAATTTCTAATTAGTCCATCATCAATAAAAAATTAGTTACTAGAGTATCTACACATATTTGACCCATACTTTATTTAATAATTAAATTCCAATAAACCTTAACAAAATTAGATCACTTTTTTTTTGAAGAAATATCGATTGGGCTTCATTATTCAATAAACCAAAAAAATAGGTCCAATAAACATCCAAAATAAAAGAAAAGGACTGATAACAGGTAAATTCAAAATTAAAAAATAAAAGGAAAATCGGGCAAAATATTTAGATATTTTATACAGCTGTAACCTACTCACGAATTTAATTCCTACCGACCATTACGCCCAATCAAAAACTTTTCAAAAATCTGTCAATCCTCTCTCCTCATAACAACTTCCAAGATTGACGATTCCATTTTCCAGGGAGGCTCCTTCTTTTCAAGAGAACTCTTTCGTTCTTCAACTTCCCTTCTCCTTGCCTCTGCTGAGATGCACGCTTTCAATCTGGCTCTTGAATCCATCCCAGCAAGCGTCTTCCTTCATCGTACTCAGAGGCTGTGTGCTTCAGGTAAAACTCTTCTCTTTTCCTCAAGCAATCTGTTGCTATTTTGTGGGAAAGAGCGTTACCATGTCTTGAAATGTGCTTGAAATCAAAACGCTTTTGTCTGCCAGCCATTTGTTTGCTTATCATTTGCTATATTTCAGATATATAAACTCCTATTTTTGATTTATCTCGCTCTTTGTTCTTGAATTTTTTAATCACCGTGAGGGCATCTCCTTCAACAACAACTTCCGGCCAACTATTTCCCATCCTAAGCCTAACTGCTTTTCGGCACGCTAGAGCTTCGGCTTCAAATGCCGAATAGACTTCCTTGTGGATTTCAGAACATGAGATCAGAATACGCCCTTCATCGTTCCTTGCCACGATCCCAGAGGATCAGGTGTTAGTATGTTTGTCGAAAGCACCATCAAAATTAACCATGATTGATCCTCGAGGTGGGTATCTCCACGTTTTTGTTTCCGCTTTATTCCCTATTTGTTTCCTATATTCAAGACCATCGAGTTCTGCAATATAGCTATTTATAAATTTTCCTACCTTCTTGACTGCGCTAACCTTTTTCTTATGTATTCTAGCATTTTTTTCACCCCATATTGCCCAGAGTGCACAACTGAAGAGGCGGCATTTTGGAGGGCTGAGCATTTCAAAGACCCAGATAAGCCACTGTTTAAAGTCCTGATTTTCTTCTGTAAGTACTTCCCGTAATAGCAATTCAGACCATACTTCCATTGTGATAGGACACTCTCGAAACAAGTGGTTCATTGTTTCAGCTCGCTATCCACACCGAGGGCAGCATGTATCATTTACCAGTTTCCTGTGTTGCATGTTGACTTTCATAGGCAGATAGTTCCATGAGATTCTCCAGATTGTAATTTTCAGTTTTGTTGGTAGGTTCAATAGCCATAAATGTTTTGTAAAATTTCTTGTAGACGATATGTAAAGCATAAACTCTAGGGTTTTCTTCAGTTATTTATAATAGTTTATAGGCGCTCCTAACTGAGAACTCCCCTGAAGCGTCACCTCCCCATACTAAGAAATCATCATGTGGTGTTTCTGCCAAGGGAATACGGAGGATTCGAGCAGAATCTTCTTCTGGAAAGGTATACTCTATCAACTTCTTCCTCTATTTTCTTTCTTCAGTATCAATTAGCTCTTTAACTTTTAGATCTTGCATTGAATTCACTACTGTTGATAATCTAAAATTGATTGCATCTGGAATCCAACCATCACTATTTATGAATATATTTTGACCTGTGCCAACTAGCCAAAGAGAACCTTTTTTCAAAATATCTTTTGCAGCCCAAATGCTTTTCCACGTATAAGAAACAATATTAACCAAATCGGCATTTAAGAAATCGGTATTTGGAAAATATTTAGCTTTAAGTACTCGCGTGACAAGAGAGTCTTCATTATTAATAATCATCCATCCTTGTTTTGCTAGAAGAGAGATATCAAATTGAGACATATTTCGGAACCCCATACCCCCATCTTCTTTAGAACGACACATAAGCTTCCATTGACACTAGTGAATCCCTTTCTTTTTTTTTTTTCCATGTTGCCATCAGATTTTACAAAGATGCCTTCTAATTCCTCACATAACGATTTAGGTAGGAGAAAATATGACATAGCGTAATTTGGAATTGCTTGAAGTACTGATTTAATAAAAATCTCATTTCCTTCTTGCGATAATAGCCTTGTACTCCATTGCCCAATCCTCTGATTGATATGATCCTTTATGTTTTGGAAAGATTCTTTTCTTCTTTTGCCCACTATATTAGGAAGGCCTAAGTATTTCTCCATGTTTGATGCACACTTCATACCTAATACTCCTACTATTCCATTTTTCAGCTCCTCTGAAGTGTTGGTACTAAAGAAAATTGTTGATTTGTAAAAATTTACACATTGCTCGAAACATTGCTCATACTTTTTCAAAATCTCTTTCAGCACTTCCGTTCATTCTTTCGTGGTTCCTCCAAACAAAATATAATCATTAGCAAGCATGAGATGCGATATTTCTGGCCCTCTTCTACTCGCCTTAATTCCCTTTATAGCCCTTTCACTGACTGCAAAATGAATCAAAGTTGAAAGTCCCTCCCCACAAATCAAAAAAAGATATGGACTCAATGGGTCACCTTGTCGTAAGCCTCTGGAAGGTCTAAAATTCCTGGCTCTATTGCCATTAATGTTTACTGCATAGGAAATTGTTGAGACGCATTTCATGACTAGCATAACGCATTCTTCTACAAACCCCATCCTCAGCATAACATCCTTTAAAAAACCCCATTCCACTCTATCATAAGCCTTGCTCATATCCAGCTTAACTTCCATAAACCCTTTTTTCCCATAACGTTTCTGACACAAAGTATGGAGAATTTCATATGCAATCAGCACATTATCCGAGATTAACCTACTTGGAATAAACGCAGTTTGAGCACTATCAATGCATCGCCTAATATAATTCTGAAGTCTGTTTGCAATAGATCTAGCCATTATTTTGTAAAAAATTGTGCATAGACTAATGGGTCTAAAATTAATAAGATTTGTAGGGATTTGGATTTTTGGGATAAGCACTATGTCCGTATGGTTAGATAATTCAAAATCTTTACCCTCATTCAGAATCCCAAGATAAAAATCTTCAACATCTTTTCCCATAATATGCCAGAACTTCTGGAAAAGTAAGGTTGGAAAACCATCCCATCCTGGTGCTTTAGTCGGCCCTATCCCTTGTAACGCTTGATAGACATCATCCACCATGTAAGTGGACAACAAAACTATATTAACATCAGTAGAAATATGAGTTTTTATACTTGCTAATAAGTATGATGAATCTCCCGTTTTGCTTGACGAAAATAAGTTTTGGAAGTAATTTGAGGCAGTCTCAAAAATTTCAAACTCATCAGTAATATCTCTTCCTTCTGTTGACTCCAACCGACTAATTGTGTTAATCTTCCTCTGTATTGTTGCATATTTGTGGAAGAAAGCTATATTTCTGTCCCCCAATCGAAGCTAGTTGGCCCTTGCTCTTTGCTTCCAGTAAATTTCATCTTTATCAATCTCCATATTCAATCTGATCTTGGTATCTATTAGCTTTGCCAATGTATTATCAGTCCTCTCACTTTCCAATTGAGTCTCCAATTCATTTTTGAGCTTCTTTTTGCATTTGTTTATGCTTTGTTTGATTGATCTCACCCATTTGTCAAACTATTCTGCAATTTGTCTAATTTTTCATAAATCAGCCCATTTGATGAATCCTATGACCTTTTAACCTCTTGCTCAAAAGAATCTTCTAATATCCACCATGCCTCAAGTTTAAATCGTGGGCTTCTCTTGGATCGTTCTTCATTGTCTGTATGAATTAGGAGCAGACAGTTGTCTGATATTGAATGAGATAAATGATAAACCAGACCCTTCGGGAATAAATGCATCCAACTTTCATTAGCCACACTTCTATCCAATTTTTCCCTTATATTTGTTTCTGGTAAATTACCCATTTCCCATGTGAACCATGTTCCTTGAAATCCCAAGTCCATTAGTTGACATTCATCCAAGGCATCACAAAAGGCTGCCATCTTCCTCTCCTCCCTTGGCTGTCCCCCCTTTTCTTCAAAAGAGTACATAATTTCATTAAAATCACCACTAACAAGCCACGGATGTCTTTGCTCTTGGCCCAATATCCTTAGCGAATTTCATGAAGCATTCTGATTGCTAGCATAAGGCGACCCATAAAATCCTGTACATCTCCATACTCCATTTACACTGCTCTCATCTATTAATACATCAATATGGTTCTTTGAGTATGTTTTGAGATTGACTGAAAATCCTTCCTCTAAGCTAGACAAAAACCACCACGCGTACCCTTTACTCCTATATCAATTTCGTTTGCAAAAACACATCTTTTTCTAATCCCTTCCATGCGTTTATCATCAATTTTGGTTTTCATAAAGAAAACCAAATCGGGGATATGTTGCTTCAGTAAGAACTGAAGCCTTCAAACTGCTCACGGATTCCCCAGACCACGAACATTCCAACTAACGACCTTCATTGCTCCCGGTTAGCTTGCCAACTGGCAGCCGCTGATCTTTTTATATTTGGACACACATCTTTTTCCCCTTCCTCCTCAAAAAAATTTAATTCCTCCCCCTGCTGCAATTCTTTGTCTGCATATTTCATCCTTTTACCTATAACTTCCAAAAAATTATCCTCAGCACAATCACTAGTCTTCAGCTCAAGCAGTTTCCTCTTACGCACAATACTCTCTTCCTTATACAAATCCTGCTCTTTCACAGAATTAATTCTTTTCCTGCTAGCCTTTTTTCCTACTTTTAAATTGCCTTCCTGCACTGCATTGACCTTTCTTTGGTGCTCCTCATATGCATTCGTCCCTATTTCTTTAATATTCAATGCTTTCTCTCGTACTAATAAATTTGGGTCTTCTATTTGTAACACCGACTCATGATTTTCCTCTAATACTCCAGTATAAAAATAATGACTCCCTTTCTTTCTCGTAAAAGCATTTAATTTTAAACTTTATTTTCCAATTAAATTGCTTTTTGCTTTTAGTGCTAACATGAAGGGTGGGTCTTTTCTAATTTTGTCTTTATCTGTAGGTTCAATCATCTCACAACTTTGGAGAGCGTGCCCAATTCTACCACACCCAAAGCAAAAAGTTGGTAACTTTTCATGTTTAAAGGGAATCCAAACTCTATCCTATTCATAGGTGGAAACAAAAATGCCCCTGCGAAGGGGCTTTTGCACGTCTAGCTTGACTCTAATTCGACAAAATTCCCCAATAATTTTAGATCTAGTAATTCCCCCAAAAGTAGTTCCAATAGTGTGCATCAAATCTTTTTTATCAATTTCAGGTAAACAAGGCCCAATCTTAACCCAAAACAAGGATGAAGTAAGTTTGATTCTATTCCTTTCTGTTGATTTAATCAATCTATCAAAAATAACAAGCTGTTTCCTGAATAACCATGGTTGGCCTTCTAGTATTGTCTCTAGATCATCTTCTAATTAAAAACAAATCGTAAATAAATTCTGACCTGCTAATTAGATCTCAAATTTACCTTTTGTTTTCCAGATTCTTTTTATCTGTGCCCTAAAGCTATCTGGATTATAAGATTTCTTTGACCATAAGGTGCAGATCAACGTGGGATTATCACTTGGTGACACCGTCGAGCTCCTCAACGATAGATGAATGATCTCTTCTGCCAAGAGAGAAACCTCCTCCTCGTTAAACCCTTCGTTGCCACCGCTTTCCTCCATCCCAAGCCACAGCAGAGGCTAATTTCGCTAGGAAACTAAGCAAAGCACTCTTGACTCCTAAGGTTTTAGTTATTTCACTTAAAAATAGATCACTTTTAATTTGGGCTAATCTATTATGATCATAAATAATAATAACATGTAATTAATTATATTATATATGTGATGTCCATATTTTTCTAACACATTATACTTAATATTTTATAATGGTAACTAATGGGTTTATGGTGTAGGTGGCTTTTGGTTGTGACTAAACCGAAAGGTAGAAAGAGGAAAAGGCTTGAACATTTTGATTTTCTTTCCTTAGGCTCATCTTTCCTAATAGTTCAGCAAACGGAAGTGTGAGGTTAAGTTAATTAATGGTCAAACTGGGCTCATTAAGAGCTAATTATAGAGGAAAAAAAGGTAATTTCCTCAACTCATCTTTGTCTCTAGACCCCTGGTGGGAATGGGACTTTGGAGAGGATTGTTTTAAACTTGACCAAAGGTCCCTCTTCCAGCTGAGTTCTTGCATGTTCAATGTTTGATAAATTCATGAAGTGTTTTAGTAGAAATACAGGGTTGCCAAATGTGTTTTCTTTTGTTTTAACAAGGAAATAGTTGCATACAACTAAGGGAGAAGTTGAAGCAATAGTAAGAAAGGGAAATGCATCGCTTCAGAGTAGTTTCAGCTAGATTTTCTAGTGAGCTTCTCACACCCTTAGTCTTTTCTCTTCTTTCCATTATTGTTTTGTCAAATGGTGAAACTAGTAAGGATGGTAGGATATGGAAGTTGAACGGTGTTGTATGCAGATAGCATGCATGCTAATAATGTTTGTATTCCTTGTAGTGTGGTTTCGCTGATATTGAAAAAAATAGATAGTAGTAGCGCATTTAATGTTGTTGAATTTTTGTCTAAATGTGATTTAATGTACCGAATTAATGCTGTGGAAATTAATTTGTGTTTCAAAATGTTTGAAACCTAGTTATTAATATGGTTGATGCCTTCATTGTGAAGAATTTTTGGTAAGAATAAATGCAAAGCATTGGCTGCTGAACCTATATCTAAGGGTTACTTAACCTGTTGTCTTTAGTGAGTTCTTGAACTCCATACTTTAAAATTCTATTTATTTTGATGTTTATTCATTGTTGCTTTTGGATGAATTTGGTTGAAGTTACTCTTGGATATTCTGTGGATAGAAAGGTTAATAAATTTTGATAATAGTTATTTGGGTGGTGAATGGTACATTATAGTCTAACAAGCACAATTGAGGGAGGTTTGAAGTTTATTTACATGGTATTCAGCTTGTACTGCATGAGTTAAAGTTGAACTTAAGACAGTTTCTATGGTAAGTCATTGGCTGTCCAAATTAGGACAAATTCATGGTGTTTAGCTAATTAATATGCTGAAGTTATATTGTAAACCATTGGCTGTCAAAATGGGACAAATTCAAGGTGTTTAGCTAATTAAAATGTTGCTATTATAATATGAATCATTGGTTGTTCGAATTAGAGCATAATCATCGTATTTAGATAATTAAAATGCTAATGTTGTGAGGTGAATCATTCATTATCCGATTTAGGACACATTGTATTTTAGTTGTTAAATGTTGCCATTAGGAGGAGGATTATTGCTGTCCAGAGCATGTAATTATGTTGTCCAAAATAGGACATCTTTGGTTATGTTATATTGACCTTAAATGATTATAATAATAAAGATTAAAGTTAACCGAAACATGTAGCAATGCTATCCAAAAGTGGCATTAGTTGTGTCTATTTATGTTTCAAGATCTGGTCCAATTTTGCAAGTTGTTGACCAATTTGGTAATAAAAATAATTATTACATGATTCAAAATTCTAACTGAACATGAATGTTCAGTACCTGTCAATTTGGTACCAATTCTATCCATTTCATGCTTTAAAGAGTTATCTGAATTTGATGTTATACATAATAATGTAGTTCAATGTGTATGAATAGCACAATCCATTTTGTGTATAATGGGGTGATCTAAATAAATATATTAAAATGTTGTTCAAAATTTATATGTTTAATTATTGCCTAAGAATAAAGAATAAAAATAAATTATTAAAATTGAAGTTGTTGCTTGAAAGTGCATAGCTAGGAAACTACCGAATTAATGCATTAAATTGTTAATCAAATTATAAGCTTGGCTGCTATTTGAATTGTTGTTTTAATGGTTAGAAGGTGTATTTTTATGTCATTCGAATTTGGTTTATTGCTACGGTTTGAGATACTTAGTTGATTATTTATGAGTAATGTTAGGAAGAAATAAATGTAAAAAAGTTAAATATGCAATTGGTATGAATTGTTATAAGCATGATTATGTGAATGTAAGTGATTATCTAATGTTTAATTAAATGTTGGAGTTTACAGGTCAGAAATTTGAAGATGAATATGTGACAACCATTTGATAAGACTATAAACGCGATATAGAAGGATTTTGTTCTTATAATATAATTTAACATATTAAATTGCTTAAGAATCTTTGATTTTTTTATTATTTATGACCTTACATAATTTATGTCATGTTAAAATATTAATTATAGAAATGCCACCGAGTTGATTACTCAACATTCAATTTGTTTTCCATAAGTAGGTTAGGTTCGGTTAGGTTCAATCGTGTGCACTCGTGGTTACTAGCATCTAGCAAAATATCTTGCACTCATCGAGTTGGTGAAACTTCTGTTACTTTGGCCGGTATGTACCTATAGGATTTTGATAAACCATAAAAGTAACATATTTTAACCCCATATTTAGTATGCTTTTGGATGATTTAGCCATTGATTTATGTAAAAAGCTACTTTTAATCCTTTCTTTTCATGTCTTATACTCAGGAAAGCACCTAAAGATAAAAAGAACGTAAAACGGGCTTAAAACGGAATTGGGCCAACCCAAGAAATCGACACGGCTTGGACTTCAAGCCACACGGCCGTGCCTCGTCAAATTACTTCACACAGCCATGCCACGATTTACACGGTCGTGCCCAATCGACAGATTCGAGACACGGCCTAAAGATGATTTACACGGGCATGTACCTTGGTCGTGCCCCTGCCACGGGAAAAAGTAATTTCACTCGGATTTGGATGCTTGAAGGCAAAGAAACACATTAGTAAGTCTACTTAAACATCCTAGGAGGAATTCTACTTGAATTAGGATACTTAGGAGCCAAGTAAAAGCATCTCAAAGCCTATATAATCACCCAAGGTAGCAACTAAAAAGGGAGTTCGGTAGAAGCTGAAATAGAGAGCTTTTTGCAGAGGCTTTTGCCGAAGCTTTCATCTTTTATGGAGTCACTTGAAGATAGCTAGTTGATCCATCTCAAGAAGCTGAAACTCCATTCAAGACGGAGGATCTCTCTTTTAATTCCTTAGAGGATTTTAGAGATTTCTTATGTTTTGTTTATTCTTTTCTCTTGAGATGTTTTCATATTTAGTTATGAACTAAACCCTTCAGATACCTGAAGGGGATGAAACCTATGATGGATTTTGTTATTTGATTTCTAAATTATGTGATAAGTACTTAGTTTGCTCTTAATTATGTTGCTTAATTTAATCTGATGTGCTTAGGTGAAGGAGGAATAGACCCTACCTAAGAGTAGATCTAGCATAATTGAGCGGAGTTGATCGGGCGCCTAGAGATAGGGTTACGAGATTTTGCCAGATTAGGGTGAAACCTAATATGGGAATCCATTGATTGATTTACTGCTTCCTTAGGGGGTTATTATAAGAGAACGAGAGTTCCACTAATTAATCTAAGGTTAGACGTTATTCGCCTCGAGAGAGGGTTTAATATAGGTTAGGGAGTCTCATGGATCAAGCTAAGTAAAGAAATCATATGGTTTGGGGAATAAATAATAAGTGAAGTCATATGTGGATTCTTCCTGAGGGTATCGTCTTCATCAACTGAGTTTTCCTAAAGTCTTTCTCCAATTCGTTCTTTTGTCTTTGCATTTAGGTTAAGTATTTCATTAGTTTTTTTTTTTAGATTAATAAACCAATCACTCCATATTTCAGGCTAAAGAATAGAAAGAAATTGAGTAGTAGTACTTTTAGGTTCCCTTGGGTTCGATAAGATATTCTTGCCTAAACTATACTACTGTTCGATAGGTGCACTTGCCTCTATCGTTGTCATAGTTAGTCTCTGAGTTCGATAATTTTTTATAAATATTAAAACTCGACTGTTTGACACGATCAAGTTTTTGGCGCCATTGCCGGGGAACATCTAAAATATTAAGAAAGCTCTATTTCTATTACTTTAGCTAATTTTTTTTATTTGCAATTTATTACTATTATATTATGCTTTATTATTATTTCTTTTTACTTTGCTAATTTTTTCCTCTATTTTGCTTTTGGCAGAAAATTTTAGTCTATGGAAAAGATGGCACTGAATAATTATCAGTGGCAAGGCATGGGGGCAATTCCTAATAAAGCAACCAGTGTTTTCAACCTCGACGTGGTCACCAGATTATCTAATCAGTTAGAGATGATGAATAAAAAAATTGATGATTGGTATAGTCCCTCGCAGGTACATCCAGAAATACAATATGATTTAAATCTAGGAGGCGTGTCTAATCCTGAGTACCCACCCTATGGATATGGCATGGAAAACGAGCAAGCTCACTATACAGGTAACTATTCTAGATATCAAAATAATTTTTATAGTGACACTTATAATGCAAGTTGGAAGTACCATCCCAATTTCTCGTGGGATTATCAAAATAGCCAAAGATCGAAACTTCCTCCAGATTTTCAACAACCACCTCACCAACAAGAAGAGGAGCCGAATCTTGAAGAGATGCTGACGAATTTCATGGCAGCCACAGATTCTCATTTCTAAAAGTCTGAATCAGCACTTGATGAACAACAAAAATCGATCAAAGGGATCGAGAATCAAGTTGGAGAACTTACTAGGTCAGTGGGACATCTCGCAAAGCTACTACAATCGCTAGGACGTCTACCAAGTAACACCGAGGTTAACCCAAAGGAGCAAATCCAAGCCATCTCAACTCAAGACAGTAAGGGTTTAGATGAACCAAACTCAATACAAGAAAACAAGGTAGACGAAGGTAAGGTAGAGGTAACACAAGAAAAGCCGAAACTGGTAATCATGGAGTACCAACCTCGCATACCTTATCTCGAAGCAATGAAAAGAGACGATTCAGAGGAACAGTTCGGTAAGTTTCTTAAACTCTCAAATAAAGTACATATTAACTCTCCTCTCCTTGAAGCTCTTTTTTAGATACCAGACTCAAGGAAATTTTTAAGACAGCTCTTGACCAACAAACACAAATTAGACGAAGAGCACCACGTGGAGCTAAACTCAATGTGCTCAGTAATTCTACAAAATAAACTGCCACGAAAATTAAAAGATCTAGGGAGTTTTACAATTCCATGTTTAATTGGTAGTTTATCTATTGATAATGCGTTAAGCGGATTTAGGGCAAGCATCAATGTTATGCCTTACAAAATGTTTAAACAACTAGGTCTAGGAAACCGGACAAACTAGGATGAGCATTCAATTAACTAATAAAACTATAAGAATTCCTAGGGGTATAATAGAAAATGTTCTAATCAAAATTGATAAATTTGTATTCCCGATGAGACTTTGTCATTTTAGACATAGATGAGGACAACATGATCCCTTAATTTTAGGAAGACCCTTTTAGCAAGCGCAGAGCTAAAATTGATATCTATGCAGGAGAACTCATACTGCGTGTAGGCGATAAGATAGTCACTCTTCAAGCTCTTGACTCGGCCAGAACATCAAGTAATAAAGGTGAGAAAGTAAATTTAGTTGATAACTAACTTGTTCAACCTTCATTGCAGGAAACACCACAAAGCTACAAACCTAAGCCGGATTATATACCTCGTGCTCATAAAATTACATGAGGAACCAGAACCACACGAAGTGAAATCGAAGGAGCCTCTAGATGAGCTGATAGGAACAACGAATCACTTAGGAGATCAGGTATTGTTGAATAAGGAAGACCCTCAAATCACCAATTCAGACCTCAAGACAAACAAAGAAATCACTTTTGAGGTACTAATTGCCTTCCTATACGACACAGTCGAGGTCAGCAATACTAAATTCGACACTTTTGAGGTAAACATTACTCGACTTAAACTATATATCATAACTGAAGTGATCGCATGAGAAAGGATTTTCACCTCCTCAAACCACCATGACCATACGAATGAGAGGTAAAGTCTAGCTAAGACTATAAACGAGTGCTTCTCGGGAGGCAACCCGAGCACTAACCCTATTTTTACATTTTTTTATTTTTTATTTTTTTCTTTCCTTTTTCTTTTTAGCACCTAACCATAAACCAACCAAAGAGCAGATTTCTAGGCCACACGGCCCTACACACGGGCTTGCTTGTGGTCGTGTGGAAGCTAGAGGATGAACCATGGGCATGCCAGTAGTCGTGCACGACATAGAAAAATTTCTTTTCCCAACACAGGTGGCGATAATAGTCCAAACCCGTACCGATGCCCCGTGCGAGGTTACTGACTTGTCAAGCACGGGCTAAACACTCGTGCCTTTCAACCGTGCCAACATTCTGACTTATCAAACACGGGAGGAGCACGCCCGTATTGAATGATCATGTGAAGAAAGACACGGGCGTGCCACGACACCCACGGCTATGCCCGAACACCCTGAATGCGTTCAAAATTCAAAATCCCAAAACATGGGCTACATCTCTATTTGAACCTCATTCCCCATTTTTCTAGTTGTCTTTCATTTTCCATTATTTATTTTTATTTTTATTTTATTTCATCATTATTTTTTACTTTATTTTATTTTCTTCTTCTTATTCTTTATGATAATTAGATTTAGCTTAGGATACAATAAAACCAAGCCGGCTACTTCAAGGATTCAATTTCAAATGGTTCGAGACGCTTCCCCACATTCACCTCCAATCTTATCCAGTTTCTTTTCATAGACTTCATCCAAAAATTCAGGAAGTGTTACTTCTCCCCTTCTCTTTTGATTTTATTATTACATAATTGTTTATCTATCTTTGTATATTGAGGGCAATGCACATCTTAAGTGTGGGGGGTAAAAGTACTTGACTTTTTGCATTATTCTCAAAATCCTGAATTTAGTCTTGTTCGAAAGTATTTTCTCATATTACTAATTAGGATGAAATTTCTAATGATGTATGATTTTTATTGCTATGTTTTAGAGTAAGTCATAGTTAATTGTGCATTGATGATTAAATTTGAAGGATACTAGAGAATCGAGCATGATAAGTCTACTTTTTAAAAATTAAAAATTAATATGTCGTTGAACTAAATTTGAGTATTACTTTGAAGTTTGAAATTTATAGGGACTGATGTCAAAAACACCCATAATTTTTGTGAGATTTTGAGCCTTATAGAGCATATATTCTTTTTCATGCTTACTTTATTGATTATGAGTGTGTCAACTCTGAATTGTTATACTAGAACTTGCCTCGTTTATGCATGTCAAGACCACATTAATGATTTGATATACTAAGATGATAAAGGCACCTAGGTTTTAAACCGTTCACTCCACTAAAAAGCCTACCTTCACAAATTAACCCCTAGTGAACCTCGTTGAATCCTAACAACCTTTTTATTGAATCACCCGTCAAATATTAACCCAAAATCCCTTTGTATTTGTTATCAGCATTCCTTTGACTACCCCTCTATCGAGAATTGATTTGATCAATTGCCGAATTGGGTTGTTTTAATTATCAAAGTTCCTTCTATTATGTTTATTTTTAGTTTGTTCTTAAAAAAAAAGCTCGTATTAAAGTATTATCAAATTTCAAGTAAGAGAAATACCCGTTATTATAGAGTAATTATCAATAATAGGTATTATTGGCTTTCAATTGATGTAAGTACTTATATTAGTTCATTGTTTCTAGTTAGGTAATTTGTCAAGTCAATCTCGATTCTAACCTTCTAATTCAGCCTTAATCCACACCTTTTAACCCTAGCCCCGTTACAACCCTGATAAAGACCTTTTGATCTGTGTATCATCTCATATACGTGGTGGAGACTTGATTTTCAGACAAGCCTATGGGATTAACTTTTCAGGTTCGACTTTGAGTGTTTGTTCTTGAATCTTAGACACTTCGAGTGATTTGAGTGAATCTTTAGTGAGGATGTTAGTTCTTTTCGGTTTTGAATTAAAGGTAATTACTTAGATAAGGGGAGACATCTATGTTTTCGTGCTATAAAGGTATGACTTATCGTAATTGAATCATTAGGGTTCTTTGAGTTGAATTATCCATGTATAAATTATCTATGAATTATGATGAGACATTGTCGATAGGAATTATGAATTATGGAAAGTTCGTTTTAATTGTAAGTTGAGAATTTTGCTTGAGGACAAGCAAAAGCTTAAGTGTGGGGGTATTTGATAAACCGTAAAAGTAACATATTTTAACCCCATATTTACTATGCTTTTTGGATGATTTATCCCTTGATTTATGTAAAAAGGTGCTTTTAATCCTTTCTTTTCATGTCTTATACTCAGGAAAGCACCTAGGGACAAAAAGAACGTAAAATCGGCTTAAAACGGACCAAATTGGGCCAACCCAAGAAATTGACACGGCCTGGACTTCAAGCCACACAGTCGTGCCTTGTCAAATTACTTCACACAGACATGCCACGATTTACACGGCCGTGCCCCAATCGACAGAATCGAGACACGGCCTGAAGACTATTTACATGGGCGTGTACCTTGGCCGTGCCCCTGCCATGGGAAAGAGCAATTTCACTCAGATTTGGATGCTTGAAGGCAAAGAAACACATTCCTAAGTCTACTTAAACATCCTAGGAGGAATTCTACTTGAATTAGGATACTTAGGAGCCAAGTAAAAGCATCTCAAAGCCTATATAAACACCCAAGGTAGCAACTAAAAAGGGAGTTCGACTGAAGCCGAAACAGAGAGCTTTTTGCAGAGGCTTTTGCCGAAGCTTTCATCTTTTAGGGAGTCACTTGAAGATAGCCAGTTGATCCATCTCAAGAAGCCGAAACTCCATTCAAGACGGAGGATCTCTCCTTTAATTTCTTTAGGGGGTTTTTAGGGATTTCTTATGTTTTATTTATTCTTTTCTCTTGAGATGTTTTCGTATTTAGTTATGAACTAAACCCTTTAGATACCTGAAGAGGATGAAACCTATGATGGATTTTGTTATCTGATTTCTAAATTATGTGATAAGTACTTAGTTTGTTCTTAATTATGTTGCTTAATTTAATCTGATGTGCTTAGGTGAAGGAGGAATAGACCCTACCTAAGAGTAGATCTAGCATAATTGAGCGGAGTTGATCGGACACCTAGAGATAAGGTTACGAGATTTTGCCAGATTAGGGTGAAACCTAATATGGGAATCCATTGATTGATTTACTGCTTCCTTAGGGGGTTATTATAAGAGAACGAGAGTTCCACTAATTAACCTAAGGTTAGACGTTATTCGCCTCGAGAGAGGGTTTAATATAGGTTAGGGAGTCTCACGGATCAAGCTAAGTAAAGAAATCATATGGTTTGGGGAATAAATAATAAGTGAAGTCATAGGTGGATTCTTCCTGAGGGTATCGTCTTCATCAACTGAGTTTTCCTAAAGTCTTTCTCCAATTCGTTCTTTTGTCTTTGCATTTAGTTTAAGTATTTCATTAGTTTTTTTTATATTAATAAACCAATCACTCCATATTTCAGGCTAAATAATAGAAAGAAAGTGAGTAGTAGTACTTTTAGGTTCCCTTGGGTTCGATAAGATATTCTTGCCTAAACTATACTAATGTTCGATAGATGCACTTACCTCTATCGTTGTCATAGTTAGTCTACAGGTTCGATCATTCTTTTTATAAATATTAAAACTCGACTGTTTGACACGGTCAGATATATTTTATGTTATATTAAGTTTAGTTGGAGAATTATTTCATACTTCGAGATGTTTTTTTTTTAAATAGGCATATATGATAGTTGATAATGGCTTGTACTATGTAAATGTTTGGTGTTGATGTTGTTATGCGAGTATTTAGATAAAGTTATAATGCTTTGGATGTGAATCAGTATATCTATAGTTGGAATAGAAAATGCATGAAATGCAATGAATAAACAGGTTAATAGTTGAGATATTTGTATATTAATCATGACATGACTACAAGTCTAAATGTATGATTTGAATTTATTATGGAACGAATGATGTCAGTTGCTCTGACAATGAATGTGATGTCACGTTGCTCGGACCCAGTGATTGGTTCAGTTATTGGGGTGTTACATTCTTATTCACATTCACTTGTACGCAGGGGCGAAGCCAGGATAACTTTTTAGGGGGCCGGATGAAAATTTAATTTTTTATAGTTTATATCTTTCTAATTTGTAAAGGATTAAATCAAATTTTTATAATTTTAGGGGGGCCAAAGTGCAATTTTACCTTTACTAATTTAAAATTTTTAAAAAATTTTAAGGACCTAAATAGAAATTTTACCTTTTAGGGGGCAGGGCCCATGCCAGCCCCCTGGCTTTGCCACTGCTTGTGCGAGGATCTAATTGAGATAATGATAACTCATTCCATGTAATTTCTTCTATTTACTAGTTTTGTTTTCTCTCCCCCTAATGCTGCAAATGTTGTATCATTAAAGTGACAATTAACAAATCCAGCAGTAAATAAATCTCCAGTTAATTGTTCAACATATTTAACTATAGAAAGAGATCCATAACCAACATATATTCTCACCTCCTTTGAGAACCCATCTTTTTGCGTTGTGATGGCGAAATTGGAACATATACTACACATCCAAAAATTCTAAAATGGAAAACATTTGGCTCTCGACTAAAAGCCAATTGTAAGGGGGAGTATTTATAACTTATTAGCTTGATGCGTACAAGTGTTGTAGCATGTAAATCAACAAAATCTCGTGTTGAAATTGGAAGCTTTATTCTCATATCTAATGATTTAAATATTAATCAGAGGCATTAAATCAATAATTTCTCTAAACCATTATGCATATAATAATAAGTTTTATAAAAAAATTTTCAAACACATATACAACTGTTAATGTCTCAAGGCTGCAACTATTTTTTTAAAAAATAAGACTAAGTCTTAGAGAGATTTAACTAAGCCCTAGAAGATTTGTTAGCTTGTTAGTAGGAGTAGGAATTGATAGCTTGCTAGTAGGAGTAGCAATTTGAACTTTTTAGTGAGGTTGTTACATGGGACTTGTATATAATGGTTGTTTTGTTCATCAATTAAATCATCCATTCATTCATATTTTTTCTATGCTTCAATTAGTTCTTTGTTAAACCCATATTGGAGTTAGAGCTATTTTTCTTGAGGGACCTCTGACAAAAAAATTGTGAGAGTTCTGAGAGAAAATTGAGAGATACACTTGTGAGGTTTTGAGGAAAATGGAAACGGGATCAAGTAACCTGTCTGCCTTAGCCCCACCTATGTTTGATGGAGAGAATTATCAAGCATGGGCTGTGAGAATGTAAGCATACATGGAGGGTTGTGATTATTAGGAAGCTATCAAGACTATGAGGTGACTCCACTTACCAACAATCCAACTATGAACCAGATCAAAATATGCAAGGAGAGAACCATCAAGAAGGCAAAGGCAAATGCTTGCCTTTATGTTTCGGTTTCACCAGTCATATTCAATAGAATTATGGCTTTTGGATCAAAAAAGGAGATATGAAACTACCTCAAGGCTGAGTATTAAGGAGATGAGAGGATTAATAACATGAAGGTGTTGAACTTGATCAGAGAATTCGAGAGGTTACAAATGAAAGAGTTTGAGTCAATCAAAGAATACTCGGACAAGCTGATAGATGTTGCCAACAAGGTAAGACTTATTGGGACTGATCTTTCTGGTTCTAGACTAGTGCAGAAAATACTAGTCTTTGTGCCCGAGAAGTATGAGGCAATAATTGCCTCTTTGGATAACATCAAGGACTTGACTCAGTTGAGAGTAGTGGAGTTGATCAATGCTTTACAGGCATAAGAGTAGAGGAGATTAATGAGGTAAGAACGAAACATAGAAGAAGCTTTGAAGGCTAAGATGCAACAGAATGAAAGAAGAAATGATCAAAAGTGGAATGGGAAAAAAAATGGTGCGAGTGGTTCAGAAACTACTGCAAAAGGTAATGGTACTGGAAATTCTCACAAGTATTCTTTATGTAAGATTTGTGGAAAACAAAATCATCCTCATTTTAGGTGTTGGAGAAGGCTAAATGTAAAGTGTAGAAAGTGCAATTTGATGGGGCATATTGAGAGGTTCTGCAAAGATTCAAAAAATTAGCAGCAAAGTAGAGCACATGCTGCAATTAAAGAAGAAGAGGAACAACTATTTTTTGTCTCTTGCTTTTCATCATGCACTCCATGTGAAAAATGGTTAGTTGATAGTGGTTGCACCAATCACATGACTTGTGATGAGAAGCCGTTCAAAGATCTTGATAGGTCATTGAAGTTAAGAGAAAGGATATGAAATGGAAAATACCTAGAAGTGAAAGGAAAATGCACAATAGCAATAGGGAGCTGTGCTGGAACTAAGTTGATTTTAGATGTTTTGTTCGTACCTAAGATTGATAAAAACTTGTTAAGTTTGGGGCAATTGGTAAAAAAAGGGATTCAAGGTAATGTCTGAAGAAGGAATGTGTCTAATCGTTGACTCTTATGGTAATGTATTGTTTAGGATCAAGATGCAAAAGAATTTAATTGAATCCACTCGAGGAGGAGCAAGTGGCATTCAAGTGTCAAGTTAGTGACTCTGAATTGTGGCATAAGATGTTAGGACACTTTCATTACGAAGGTTTGCAGTTCATGCAGAAAAATGAGATGGCAATTAGGCTACCAATTTTGGAGGAGTTAAATTTGAGATGTAAAGCTTGCTTGATTGGCAAACAAACAAGGTTGCCTTTCAAAAACTCAACTTGGAGAGCCAAAGAGAAGTTGCAGTTGATTCACATTGATTTGTGTGGTCCACAAGCAACTCCTTCATTGAATGGTAGCTAGTATTTCATTATATTTATTGATGATTTTACCAAAATGTGCTGGATTTATTTTATGAAGCAAAAATCTAATGTTGTGATGTGTTTTTTAAGTATAAAATATGGGTTGAGAATCAAAGTGGTTGTAAGATTCAGGTTGTCAGATCTGATAATGGGACAAAATATACCTCACAAAGGTTCAATACATTTTGTGAGGAGGCTGGGATAGAGCATCAACTCACTACTTCCTACTCTCCACAATAGAACGGAGTTAGTGAGAGGAAAAACAGGACCATTATGGAAATGACTAGGTGCATGCTGCATGAGAAGTCCCTACCTAAGGAGTTTTGGGCGGAGGTGATAAACTAAAATAGTAACATATTTTAATCTCATATTTAACATACTTTTGGATGATTTTTCCCTTTAATTATGGAAATAGGTGCTCCTAATCCTTTGTTTTCATGTTTTATACTCAGTAGAGCACCGGAGGATGAAAAGAACGAATAACAGGCTGAAAATGAATAATGAGCCAAAATACGAAATCCACACGGCCTAGGCCCAAGACCAACGATCGTACATCTTAAGAACAGCCGACCACGGCCTGGACCCCGAAATACATGGCTGTGCCTTATCAACAGGTTCGACCACGGCCTGGCCATGATTTACACAGGCGTGTGCCATGGGCATGTCTCTGCCATAGGAAAATAGAATTCTATTCGGATTAGGGTACTTAAAGGCAAAGAAACATATTCCAAAAGCCTATATAAAGACCTTAGAGGCCAACCTTTAAGGGGGCGTTCAGCTAGGCCAAAGAGCAGAGCCAGAGCGGTTAATTTCAGGGATTTACTCGAAGAAAGCCAATTGATTCATCTCAAGAAGCCGGAATCATACTCAATACGGAGGATCTCTCCTTCAATTCCTTCAGGGGGTTTTAAGGATTTGTTATGTTTTGTTTTATATATTCTTCTGAGATGTTTTCTTTTACAATTATGAACTATACCCTCAAATACTTGAGGGATGAAACCTAAGATGGATCTTGTTATTGTTATCTGAACTGAATGATAAATATTTGATTTATTCTTAACTATGTGTTCTTAATTTTTGTTTTGGTATTTCCAGGATATTGATTCAAGTGTGACGTGCTTAGGAAGAGGACGAAGAGACCCTATCTAAGAGTAGATCTAGCATAGTTAAGTGGAGTTGCTCGTGCGCCTAGAGATAGGGTGACAAAAATCTATCGGATTAGGGTCAAACCTAATATGGGAGTCCATAAATCGATTTAATGCAATTCTAGGGGTTTTAATTAGAAAAAGATTTCAATTAATTGACCTAGGGTTAGACGTTAGTATCCTTGAAGAGAGGTATTAATATAAATTAAGCAATCCTACGGATCAAGTCAAGTGAATAAATCATCCGGTTCAGAGTTAGATAACAAGTGAAGTCTAGGTGGATTCTTCCTCAGGTATTGTCTAAATCAATCAGTTTTCCTCTCAAGTCCTTCCCCAATTTCTTCTTTGTCTTAACATCTTTAGTTTAATTGATTAGTTAATTTTAGATTAGATAAACAATTCCCTTAATTCGTAGGCTAAACAATAGAAAGAGAGTTAATATTAGTACTTTTGGTTCCTTTGGGTTCGACAATCCGGTCTTGCCACTAGCTATACTAATGTTCGATATGTGCACTTGCCTCCATCGTTGTCTTAGTTAGTTTCCAGGTTCAATCATTCTTTTTATAAATTTTTAAGACTCAACAGACACGATCAAGTTTTTGGCACCGGGGAACTAAAATATTAAGAACGCTCAATTTTTATTACTTTAGCCATATTATATATTATTATTTTTGCAATTTAATTTTATTTTTATTTTTCTAAATTTCTTTCTTTTTCTCTTTTCCTAGTAGGTACCTCTAGTTTATGACTAGAAGGAACCCAACAGGACCACTACTTTACGACAGTGATATCGAAGGAACCGTACGCAAAAATCATGGAGAAGGCGAGGCTTAGATTACATACAAGAAGAGCAAGAGGACGAAACCTATACCATCGAAAGGATGGCTGAGAATAATCCACCACATCAAGATATGGCCGATCATCATGCTCCTCGAACTATGTATGATTATGCTAAACCTAATTTAACAAGAGCTTAATCGAGTATTGTTAGGCCTGCTATAGCCGCTAATAATTTTGAATTGAAACCTAACACTATACAAATGATTCAACAGCTTTTTCAATTTGATGGTTTGTAGGACGAAGACCCAAATACTCATTTAGCTAATTTTCTAGAATTCTATGATACCTTCAAAATAAATGGCATTTCTAATGATGCCATTCGTCTTCGGTTATTTTCCTTTTCTTTCAGAAATAAAGCCAAATAGTGGTTACATTCTCTTCCACGAGGATCAATTACTACATGGGACCAAATGACCAAAAAATTTCTATTAAAATATTTTCCACCGGCCAAAACGGCCAAATTAAGGAATGATATCTCTTCTTTTGTGTTGATGGATTTAGAAACATTATACGACGCATGGGAGAGATACAAAGATTTGTTGAGAAGGTGCCCACACCATGGTTTACCTTGTGGTTGCAGGTCCAAACTTTTTACAACAGTGTGAACCCCTCAACCCGGTAGTTAATTAACTTAGCAGCCAGTGGAACCCTTAATAACAAAACTCCTAAAGCGGCTTATGAATTCATAGAGGAGATGTCACTGAATAACTATCAGTGGCAAGTTACAAGAACAAAGCCAACCGATCGTCTGAATTGTCGAGTTTTAAAATTTATAAAGAGAATGATCGAACCTGGAAACTAACTCTAACAACGACTTAAGGCAAGTGCACCTATCGAACAGTAGTATAGTTTAGGCAAGACCGGATTGTCGAACCCAAGGGAATTAAAAGTACTAATACTCACTTTCTTTCTATTATTTAGCCTAAATATTAAGTGATTGATTGTTTAATCTAAAACTAACTAACTACTAAGCTAAAGGCACAAAGACAAAAATAAAAAATTAAAGAAATAACTTTTAGAAAAAATCAGTTGATTACGACGATACCCTAGAAGGAATCCACCTAGACTTCACTTGTTATCTAACACCGAACTGCACGATTTATTCACTTAGCTTGATCCGTAAGACTCCCTAATTTATATTAAACCCTCTCGAGGCGAATAACGTCTAACCCTAGGTTGATTAATTGAAATCTTATTCTAATTAAAACCCCTATAATCGCATTAACTCGATCTATGGACTCCCATTAGGTTTCTCCCTAATCCGGCAAAATCTCGTCACTCTATCTCTAGGCATGTGATCAACTCTGCTTAATTATGATAGATCTACTCTTAAGCAGGGACTTTTGCTCCACCACCTAAGCACATCATACTCGAATTAATATCCTGGAAATATCAACATAAGAATTAAGCACACATAATTAACAACAAACTAAGTATTCATCATATAGTTCAGAAAATAATAACAAGATTAATCTAGGTTTCATCCCCTTCAGGTATCTGAAGGGTTTAGTTCATAATGATAAAAGAAAACATCTCAAGAGAAAAGATAAAACAAAATATAAGAAATCTCTAAAACCCCCTGAAAGAATTGAAGGAGAGATCCACCGTCTTAAGTAGAATTTTGACTTCTTGAGATGGATTAACTGGCTATCTTGGGTGATTCCCACAAATCTGGCCTTCTGGCTCGGCTCCTTGGCCTAGCTAACTGCCTAACTAATTGCCTCCTTGAAGGTTATGCTTAGGGTGTATATATATGCTCTTGGAATGCTTTGATTGGCCCCTAAGTATCCTAATTCAAGTATGATTCCTAATCGGGTGTTTGAATAGGCTTTGAAATGTGTTTCTTTGCCTCAAAGTATCCCATTCCGAATAGATTTGCTCTTTCTGCGGTAGGGACACGTCCGTGTGTTTCGTGGCCAGGCCTTGTAAGAACTTGTTGATGAGGTACGGCCGTGTGAATCGTGGTCAGGCCATGTTCAGACTTCTCTTAAGAGGCACGGCCGTGTGGGCTTAAGTCCAAGCCATGCCAATTTCGTGATTGTAACATCCTGAATAGGGCCTATGCATTTCCAGTTTAATTGTATGAAATGACAAGTTTCAAGTACTATGAATAAATTTTTGATACTTTTGGAAACCTAGAAATGCATGGAAATGGAAATGAAAATGAAAATGGAAATGGAAATGGAATTTTGGACATTTTGGAAACTTAGACATTTTGGAAACTTAGACATTTTGGGAAACCTGAACATTTTGGAAACCTAAACATTTTGGAAACCTAAACATTTTTGGAAACCTGAACATTTTGGAAACCTAAACATTTTGGAAACCTGAACATTTTGGAAACATAAACATTTTGGAAACACGAACATTTTGGAAACACCAAGATGTAAGGAAAATGGCAAGTTATGAGTCATGTGAAAATTTTAGGAAACTTAGAAATAAGGCCGGAATGGTAAATTTTAAAGCCCAAAATAGGAAATAAGGGCAAGAGGGCCTTAAAAGAAAAAGTTGGTGAATTTTGACATACAATCGAGCTTGGAAAAGTGGCCTGAAGTGTCACTTAGGGTTTATGGGAATGGCCTGAGTTCGAGTCACTTGGAAAGCAATTATTGAAGGTTGAATTTTGCTTCCCAAGGCTAGGGGTGGACGGCACTTGGTTGCTAAAAAGGAGAGAGTTTTATTTTTATTAAAACTTGTCAAATTAAAGTGATAAATAAAGGATTTATTCTACTAAGATAAATGAGGAATTAAAGGATGGATTAAAGACTTTTTAATTTAATTAAGTGATAATTAATGGAGATTAAAATTATCACTTGGGAGAGTAGTGGCCAAGTTTTGGACTCTTGGTCTAGCAATTTCAGTTAAAAGAGGAAAAGTGAGACTTTTCTCTCATTCACTCTCTTTGCCAAAATTTTGCTCTCTCTTCTCCCTCTCTTTGCTGAAATTTCCCTAAGCAAGGACTCCATCTTTTCTTTTCCTTTCCTTTGCCATTGCCTAGCCAAAACCTTTCTCTTCCAATCTTGGTTAAATCTCCATAGCCGGATCTCAGTAACTCAAGACAAGGAAACAAGTGATTAAAGACATCAAGGTAAGGATTAGCCATTCAATTTTCTTTCTTTCTTTTCTAGTTGCCGAAAGTAAAAGGCCTAATCCCCATTCTTTTTGATCATGGCCGAATATACAAGGGATCTCAAGTTTCCACAACTACCGAATACAAAGATCAAGGATTTAAGGTAAGAACAATTAATTCTTGTTCTTCTGATTCGTTTAATCAAGGCCTAAGAAAATAACCTCTCTTATGTCTATGGCCGAATGTCAGAGGAGGAGTTTTGGGATTTCAGATTCGAGGAAAATTAAGGTAAGACACATTCGGCCAAAGGCCAATTACAACTTACTAAAGTTAGATCAGATCTAACATATGAATTTTAGGATTTTCGACAGATAATCAAGATAAAAAGGGAACTTTCGGGATTTGGAATCTATAAGGTAAGCCTCTAAAATATTCGGCAAATGGTTGTGAGAGTATCTAAATCAATTCCTTAATTTTTGAAAAGCCGAAAAACTAACCATATTAAACTACAAGGTTGGCCGAATATCAAGTAGAGGAAAAACCAAACTTTCGGGATTTGTATAAACACCAAATCGGCAAAGGTGAGTATCTTTTTACAAATCCTACTAGGATTTGGTTTTGTTTAAGCCAAAAGGGTTTATTAATGTGTTTTAATTGGTGGGCGAATATAGGAATTAATAGATCTAAAATTAGATCGGGATTCTCGAGATCTCAAGGAATCTATTAAGAAAAAGCAGTGTGTACCCTTACTATCCTTCGATATTTTATGGCTAAATATTTTAATATATGATATGAATAATAATGTGAATGTGGCTATGTACCACAAATGTGGCAAAAGTACCTGTATGTTTCCTACTTCGATAGGATTGTGAAAATGTTATTTAATAACATGCGAATATATGAATATGAACATGAAATTAAGTTATGCAATATATATGTTTTGGGGCATTCGGATTTATGTGAAAGGGGAGAACAGTGTTGACTTGGTCTCACCAACGAAGGTGTTGACTTTGGTCTCCTGTGAAATATGTTGACTACGGTCACATTGTGAAATTTTGGTAACTTCGATTACAATAGTGTCTAATGACACAACGTTTAAATTTGATTATAGTGTCTAATGACACAACGTGGAGAGTAGCGGATGGAGGGTTGACTTATTAGTCCCCACGGTGTGAATGGCAGGTACGGGTGGTGTGTAGCGGATGGACCATTAGGATTGGGTTGGGTTGCATCATAATTTCATTATTATATGGACTTGATGATTTAAACATGAATGCCTGAGTTATCAAATGTTAGTATTGTGTGCACATTGAGTCTGTTGACTCACCCCATTGTGGGAATTATTTTTCAGGTGATGAGCAATGACGGACCGGGCCGGTGGACCATGAGGTGGCCATGCTACATGCGAAAATTTCATTTATTTTGGACTTAATTTTATTTTTAGTTACTTTTATTCTATTTTAGGTTTTACTTGATGTAATAAAGCCTTAAGGCCCAGTGGATTATACTTTATGTTTACTTACTGTTAAGTTCATGCTAAGAACTATATTGGATGTATTTTATTAAATGGGCTTACAAGATTAAATAAATGAGTTTCCAATCTAAGCCCAGCTCAAAATAATAGTTTTTCTAAAAATTTACAATTTTCTCTAAGTATCGAAAATGATTTTGAAATCGGTTTACTTTAGGAACATACCAGATCCAATTTAGGCTCGTGGGCCGGGTGTGGGGTGTTTCAGTTTGGTATCAGAGCCCAGTTTTAAACTCTCGGCCTGTGGGCTAAGGCCCAAAACGTTTTCAAAGCGAGCCAAATGATTTTCTTTGAAAAATAAGTAGGCTTTTGGCATGGCCCTAAGTCTCAACCCATGATCCACCGGTAAGTACCCTAACTATATATGTGATTACGTGATTTATATAAGGGTAGGAAAGGCATGGAACGAGAATAAAATGATAGGAACTTGAACCTAGGATTAGACTACTCAAACACAAACACATAAGACTTAATGTACTAAACCAACCTATGGCTAAGTCCTTTGAGCTAAGGTGTGGTAACCCTTGTACGCATGTCTAGGATTGGATCCGGAAGAGCTTGGTATTTAAGCAGCCCTAGTGACTCACCTCCTCTTCGCAGAATCCTACAGTGCGTAGCCGGTTCACTATAACTCGGAGGGCTCGGTGGTGTGGCAACCTCATGCGCATGTCTAGGAATGGTTTGGTGGGAGCTTGGTATTTAAGCGATCCGTGACTCACCTCCTCTCCACACGAATCCCGCCAGTGCGTAGCTTTGGTTCACCACGACCAAGAGGGCTCGGTCATAGGCTAAACATAATGACTAAAACCCGAAAGAGAACTAGCCATGTTTTAAAAAAAAAAAGAAGAGAGAACAAAACAACAAACCCTAGTTTTTCAAACCTTTAAAACTTTTCTTTTAAATCGAGAAAATTATTTTACAACATTCTCGAAAAACTCCGATTTGTAAAAATTACAAAATGCCCTTGGGGTGAAATTACCAAAACATACTTGGTTTATAAAACATTCAACTACTCAACGACTTTACCAAAATTTCAACATTTCATAAACATTCAAAACCCTAACTTGTAAAATACCAAAATCTGTGATTTTGGAAAAATTAAAAATTACCCCAACTTACAAAATTACCAAAATGACCCTAATTTCCAAATTTTTGCAACATCCCCATTTTTGAAGGAACAACTTTCAAAAGAACCCCAAAGTTTTGCAATTTTGAAATACCGAAATTTATTAAATTTTACAAATTTACCTCGATTTGTGAAAAATTACCAAAATACCCCCGAGGTTAAAAAATTATCGAAATACCTCGGACTTCAAAATTTTTCCAAATTACCTTGAGATTTTGAATTTCCAAAATAATTTTGACAAAATCACCAAGGAACCCTATTTTGACAAATTACAAAAATACCTCAGAGGACAAAATTACGAAAATACCCCGGGTAGTGGAAAACAACAACAAACAAAAAAAACTACAATGTTTCTCCGAATGAGCGAAAGTTCATACTTGTTTGATGAATGAATGGAAGAATGGAAAAGGCGTGTGTTTGTATGATACGAAAGAACCACTCTAAAATCCTTCTCATAAAACTTCTTCACGATAAATAAGTGGAACATTGACTAATCCATAAAATTTCTTAATCGATCTCGACGTTAGAAAATGAGCTCTAGAGGACGTGGTCGCCGTGGTCGAGGAAGAGGAATGATGACCGTGTCGAACCCGTTAGGTCGGGTCAAGGGTCCGACAATGAAATGCCACCGCCACCACCACCCCCAGCTGTTAATATTGAGCAGCAGGCTCAGACGGGGGAAGAGGCTGTGTCGCAGGCTATTCTGCGAGTTTTGGAATTGGTGGCCGGTGCAGAAGGAAATGGAGGAAATTGAAAGTCGGTACCTGAACGGCTCCGAGCTAATGGAGCGGAGATGTTTCGAGGAGTATCCAATGTGGCCCCAAAGTCTGTTGAAAATCTTGGTTAGAAGCAACGGAGCGTATCATGGATGAGCTTGATCGACTCTGAAGAAAAGTTGAAAGGGATGGTGGCGTTGTTCTGCGATGAAGCGTATCGATGGTGGTTGATTGTTCGTGATGGTACCACAGCTGAAAATTTGAGTGGGAATATGTTAAAGAGGCCTTTCGGAAGAAGTATGTGGGAACCGTATCTGAGATGAGCAGAGGAAGGCTTTTCTAGGGTTGGTACAAGGGAGTAAGTCCGTCGCAGAATATGAGGCGAATTTCTAAGGTTGAGCCGCTATGCTCGAGGGTAGTGGCAATCGAGCATGAACACCGTGTCCGTTTTGAGGACGAATGAGAGATGATTTAAGATCATTAATAGCACCGCATCGAGCGGGAATTCTCTATTTTGGTAAAAAGGCCAAGGTGGCGAGGGATTAAGGATGCTACTAAGCGGATCATGGATAAGAATAAGGCCAAAGAGGGTTTGGGCCATCTGGAAAGGGTTACAAAAGGCCTAGGGTTGATGGGCCACGGAATCAACAAAATTTGATGCAGTGAGATGATTCGATCCTTGTGAGTATTGTGGAAAGAGGCATCTAGGGAGTGTTGGAAAAGATAGGAGCATGTCTTAGGTGTGGGTCCAAGGACCATATGTTTAAGGATTGCCCCAAACAATCGACGAGAACCGACCGATAGTTCGAATGTTAGCTGACCGGTAGAGGCGACATGACCTCAACGGGTCGTGGTTCGAGTAACCGTGGTAGTGGTATGCAGAGGCCGTGGAACACAGGCCAAGGTAATACTAATACCGATGCAAGACAACCGAGTTTGGTTTATGCGGTTCGCCGAAGGGAAGATGGAGACGCACCAGACGTAATAACCAGTACGTTCTTTATTTTTGACAAACCCTACTTTGCTTTGATTGATGTGGGCTCGACCCATTCCTATGTTGCAAGTAGTGTAGTAAAAACACTAGGCCTAGACTCTAAACTCTCTGATAGGCAGATGACTGTAGTAAGCCCATTAGGTCAAACTATAGTGGTAGACAAGATCTTTCGGAATGTACCCCTAGAGATTCAAGGAGTGAGCTTTGAAGCGGACTTAATGGAGTTACCCTTGGAGAGTTTGAGCTTATACTCGGAATGGATTGGTTAGTAGACACCGAGCCGTGTTGGATTGTGCTGACTAAGCGTATGGAACTAAGAACCCGGAGGATGAAGTGGTAATAATGATCGAGAAAGGAGGAACTATTTATCTAATGTAGTTTGACCTTTGAAGGTCGAGAAGATGGTTAAGAAAGGTTGCAAAGCGTTCTTAGCTTTTGTAAGCACGATAGGTGGAAAAGGGAAGGTGTTAATGGAGTTAGAGCGGTAAGGGACTTTGTGGGCGTGTTTCGGAGGAGTTACGGAATACCCCAGCACGTGGAGGTGGAATTTGGGATTGATTTGCTCTGGGGACAGCCTCGTGTCAATCGCCCCATACCAAATGGCACCAAAGGAGTTAGTGGAGCTCAAGGCTCAGATACAAGAACTATTGGACCGTGGGTTCATCCGACCCAGTGTGTCTCCGTGGGGAGCACCGGTCTTATTTGTAAAGAAGAAGGACGAAACTATGCGTATGTGCATAGACTACCGTCAGTTAAATAAGCTGACCATTAAGAACAAGTATCCCTTGCCAAGGATCGATGACTTGTTCGATCAGCTGAAGGGAGTCGCGGTGTTTTCGAAGATCGATTTACGGTCGGGATACCATCAATTGAAGATGAAGGAGGCTGATATCCATAAGACCGCTTTTAGGACAAGATATGGTCACTTCGAGTTTGTGGTGATGCCGTTTGGGTTGACGAACGCTCCAACCGCGTTCATGGATATGATGAATCGGGTTTTCCAACCCTACTTGGATAGATTCGTTGTTGTCTTCATCGATGATATCTTGGTGTATTCAAGTCGGAAGAGGAGCATGATGAGTATCTCGAGTCGTGTTGGAAGTATTAAGGAAAAGAAGCTCATGCCAAATTCAACAAGTGCGAATTTTGGCTTAGGAGGTGGCATTTTAGGGCATGTGGTATCGCAGAAGGAATAAGAGTGGACCCTAGGAAGATCAAGTAGTGTTGGATTGGAAACCACCTAGGTCCGTGGCTGAAATCCAAGTTTCTTAGGCATGGCGGGCTATTACGGAAGGTTCGTGGAAGGATTCTCATCAATAGCCGCGCTTTTAACCAAGTTACTAAGGAAGGAAGTACCTTGAATGGACTAATAAGCGGCAGGAGAGCTTTGAAAAGCTTAAGAAGGTCTTGATTTTAAGCTCCAGTGTTAATTCAAATGAGGCGTGAAAAGATTTTGTGGTGTCTTGTGATGCTTCATGACACGGGTTAGGTGTGTGCTAATGCAAGATGGCAAAGTGGTTGCTTATGCATCATGGCGACTAAGGCCTCATGAGCTTAACTACCCAACTCATGACTTAGAGCTAGCGGTGGTTTTCGCCCTTAAGGTTTGGAGGCACTACCTTTATGGAGAAAGGTCGATTATCTACATGCACCACAAGAGCCTTAAGTATTTATTAACTCGAAGGAGTTGAACTTGAGGCAACAAGGTGGGTGGAATTGCTAAAGGACTACGATTGTTCAATAGAGTATCATCCGGGCAAGGCGAATGTAGTAGCCGATACCCTAAGTCGGAAGGTTGTATCGGATCTACGGGCTTTGTTCGCTCATATAAGTCTGTATGATGATGGAAGCTTTGTTGGCGAGTTACAAGTCGAGCCCACATGGCTAAAGGAAGTGAAGGAGGGACGGTTGGTGATAATGACTTAAGTACTAAGTTGCGACAAATGCTGCAAGGGAATTAGAGGATTATGATGTCAACAATGAAGGAGTATTGTGCTATAAGGGAAAAGTCGTCAGATGTCAAGAATAAGGAGTTGAGACAAAGGATTCTTCGGGAAGTGCATGGTAGCCCTTGTGCTATGCATCCCGGAGGCATCAAGCTATATAGAGATTTAAGGGAACAATTTTGGTGGTCTGACCTGAAACGAGAGGTGACTGAATTTGTGGGGAAATGTTTGACGTGTCAGCAAGTTAAGGCTGAACACCAAGTCCCATCAGGATTGCTCCAACCAATCGAGATTCCCCAATGGAAGTGGGAAAGAATTACCATGGACTTCGTTAGTGGGCTTCCCCTTACGCCTACTAAGAAGGACTCGGTATGGGTGATAGTGGACCGTTTGACCAAGTCCGCACACTTTATCCCAGTCAGAATGGATTATTCTCTTCAGAAGTTGGCTAAGTTGTATGTGGCGGAAATTGTGAGATTACATGGAGTACCAATGTCGATCATCTCTGATAGAGACCCAAGGTTTACGTCTCGATTTTGGAAAGCACTTCATCAAGCTTTAGGCACTAAGCTAGACTTCACTACTTTTCATCCACAATCGACAGGCGATCTGAATGAGTTATACAAGTGTTGGAGGATATGTTGAGAGGTCAGTGTAATAGATTTTCGAGGAAGTTGGGAAGATTACTTGCCTTTAGCTGAATTCGCCTACAACAATAGCTATCAAGCCGACATTCGGATGGCACCGCATTTAAGCATTATATGGAAGGAAGTGTAGAACACCTACTTGTTGGACCGAGTTAGAGAACGCCGAGTTTTGGGTCCGAGTTGGTGGCGTAAATCAAGAGAAGGTTGAGTTAATTCTGCATGGTTGAAGGAAGCCTCGATAGGCAAAAGTCGACGTAGACCTTAAGCGAAAGGAAATAGAGTTTGAAGTGGGAGATCAAGTGTTCTTGAAAGTCTCACCTTGGAAGAAGGTAAAGAGGTTTGGCCGCAAAGGAAGTTAAGCCCAAGATTTATAGGGCCTTATCAAATCTTGAAGCGTTGGGCGATGAGCATACCAACTAGAGTTGCCACGAATTGCAGCAGATGCATGACGTATTTCATGTGTCCATGTTACGTCGCTATCGATCGGATCCATCTCATGTGGTACCGGTTGAAGAGGTGGAACTAAGGCGGACTTATCCTATGAGGAAGAACCGATTCGGATCTTAGAACGTGATGTGAAAGTACTACGAAGAGCCTCTAGTCAAAGTGCTAAGCGCAATCATCCTGGGAGCGGAAGAGGCGATGAGACAACAATACCTCAACTATTTTAGTTAGGAAATTTCGGGACGAAATTTTGTTTAAGGGGTAGAAGCGTAACATCTGAATAGGGCCTATGCATTTCAGTTTAATTGTATGAAATGACAAGTTTCAAGTACTATGAATAAATTTTTAATACTTTTGGAAACCTAGAAATGCATGGAAATGGAAATGAAAATGAAAATGGAAATGGAAATGGACATTTTTGGAAACTTAGACATTTTTGGAAACTTAGACATTTTAGGAAACTTAGACATTTTGGGAAACCTGAACATTTTGGAAACCTAAACATTTTGGAAACCTAAACATTTTGGAAACTGAACATTTTGGAAACCTAAACATTTTGGAAAAACATTTTGGAAACATAAACATTTTGGAAACTGAACATTTTGGAAACCGAAGATGTAAGGAAAATGGCAAGTTCTGAGCCACTGAAAATTTTAGGAAACTTAGAAATAAGTAGGAATGGTAAATTTTAAAGCCCAAAATAGGAAATAAGGGCAAGAGGGCCTTAAAAGAAAAAGTTGGTGAATTTTGACATACAATCGAGCTTGGAAAAGTGGCACAAGTGTCACTTAGGGTTTATGGAATGGCACGAGTTCGAGTCACTTGGAAAGCAATTATTGAAGGTTTAATTTTGCTTCCCAAGGCTGGGGTGGACGGCACTTGGTTGCTAAAAAGGAGAGAGTTTTATTTTTATTAAAACTTGTCAAATTAAAGTGATAAATAAAGGATTTATTCTACTAAGATAAATGAGGAATTAAAGGATGGATTAAAGACTTTTTAATTTAATTAAGTGATAATTAATGGAGATTAAAATTATCACTTGGGAGAGTAGTGGCCAAGTTTTGGACTCTTGGTCTAGCAATTTCAGTTAAAAGAGGAAAAGTGAGACTTTTCTCTCATTCACTCTCTTTGCCGAAATTTTGCTCTCTCTTCCCCCTCTCTTTGCCGAAATTTCCCCTAAGCAAGGACTCCATCTTTTCTTTTCCTTCCCTTTGCCATTGCCTAGTCAAAACCTTTCTCTTCCAATCTTGGTTAAATCTCCATAGCCGGATCTCAGTAACTCAAGACAAGGAAACAAGTGATTAAAGACATCAAGGTAAGGATTAGCCATTCAATTTTCTTTCTTTCTTTTCTAGTTGCCGAAAGTAAAAGGCCTAATCCCCATTCTTTTTGATCATGGCCGAATATACAAGGGATCTCAAGTTTCCACAACTACCGAATACAAAGATCAAGGATTTAAGGTAAGAACAATTAATTCTTGTTCTTCTAATTCGTTTAATCAAGGCCTAAGAAAATAACCTCTCTTATGTCTATGGCCGAATGTCAGAGGAGGAGTTTCGGGATTTCAGATTCAAGGAAAATTAAGGTAAGACACATTCGGCCAAAGGCCAATTACAACTTACTAAAGTTAGATCAGATCTAACATATGAATTTTAGGATTTTCGACAGATAATCAAGACAAAAAGGGAACTTTCGGGATTCGGAATCTATAAGGTAAGCCTCTAAAATATTCGGCCAATGGTTGTGAGAGTATCTAAATCAATTCCTTAATTTTTGAAAAGCCGAAAAACTAACCATATTAAACTACAAGGTTGGCCAAATATCAAGTAGAGGAAAAACCAAACTTTTGGGATTTGTATAAACACCAAATCGGCAAAGGTGAGTATCTTTTTACAAATCCTACTAGGATTTGGTTTTGTTTAAGCCAAAAAGGGTTTATTAATGTGTTTTAATTGGTGGGCCGAATATAGGAATTAATAGATCTAAAATTAGATCGGGATTCTCGAGATCTCAAGGAATCTATTAAGCAAAACAGGTGTGCACCCTTACTATCCTTTGATATTTTATGGCTAAATATTTTAATATATGATATGAATAATAATGTGAATGTGGCTATGTACCACAAATGTGGCAAAAGTACCCAGGTATGTTTCCTACTTCTGATAGGATTGTGAAAAATGTTATTTAATAACATGCAAATATATGAATATGAACATGAAATTAAGTTATGCAATATATATGTTTTGGGGCATTGGGATTTATGTGAAAGGGGAGAGCAGTGTTGACTTGGTCTCACCAACGAAGGTGTTGACTTTGATCTCACCAATGAAATATGTTGACTACGGTCACATTGCAAAATTTTGGTAACTTCGGTTACAATAATGTCTAATGACACAATGTTTAAATTTTGTTATAGTGTCTAATGACACAACGTGGAGAGTAGCGGATGGAGGGTTGACTTATTAGTCCCCACGGTGTGAATGGCAGGTACGGGTGGTGTGTAGCGGATGGACCATTAGGATTGGGTTGGGTTGCATCATAATTTCATTATTATATGGACTTGATGATTTAAACATGAATGACTGATTTATCGAATGTTAGTATTGTGTGCACATTGAGTCTGTTGACTCACCCCATTGTGGGAATTATTTTTCAGGTGATGAGCAATGACGGACCGGGCCGGTGGACCATGAGGTGGCCATGCTACATGCGAAAATTTCATTTATTTTGGACTTAATTTTATTTTTAGTTACTTTTATTCTATTTTGGGTTTTACTTGATGTAATAAGGCCTTAAGGCCCAGTGGATTATACTTTATGTTTGCTTACTGTTAAGTTCATGCTAAGAACTATATTGGATGTATTTTATTAAATGGGCTTACAAGATTAAATAAATGGGTTTCCAATCTAAGCCCAGCTCAAAATAATAGTTTTTCTAAAAATTTACAATTTTCTCTAAGTATCGAAAATGATTTTGAAATCGGTTTACTTTAGGAACATACCAGATCCGGTTCAGGCTCGTGGGCCGGGTGTGGGGTGTTTCAGTGATATGGCCCATTTGGTCCGTTTTAGGCCCGTTTCTCATTCTTTTTGTCCCTAGGTGCTTTCCTGAGTATAAAACATGAAAAGAAAGGATTAAGAACACCTTTTTACATAAATCAAGGGATAAATCATCCAAAAGTATGCTAAATGTGGGATTAAAATATGTTACTTTTACTGTTTATCAAATTCCCCCACACTTAAGCTTTTACTTGTCCTCAAGCAAAATTTTCAACTTACAATTAAAACAAACTTTCAACAATTCATAATTCTCATCAACAATGTCTCATCATAATTCAAAGATAATTTATACATGGATAATTTAACTCAAAGACTCCTAAAGATTCAAACAATTCTAAGTCATACATTTTTGGCATGAAAACATAGGTGTCTCCCTTTATCTAAATAATTACCTCTGATTCAAAATCGACAAGGATTGACATCCTCACTGTAACACCCCAAACCCGGCCCAAACACCATAGCTGGATCTGGCATGTCACTAAGGAGATTTTAAAAGATGTCGCAATTTCGAAAAAAATATTTTTCCTTGAGTTTAACCTTTTATTCGGGAAAACTAAATGGTGGAATAAGTTGTAAAAGATATACATTTTCTATTGATGTCTTAGTTTAATTAAAACGTAAAATTTAAATGTCTAATATTAATAAAAGCCCAAAATAAAGCCAAAAAAAAAAGAAATGTGAAGCTAATGGCCCGTGGCCTTATTACAATGAAATTTAAAACCCGCTAATTAAAAATAATAAAAATAAATAAACTAAGTAAAGCCTTTTCTGAATCAAAATATTCTCTCGCATGGCCACCTTGCGCTCCTCTCCAGCCCGGTCCGATGCACTAGGTGCTACTTGAAAGATATTAAATAATAGGGTGAGTCGCGAGACTCAGTGTGCAACCCTCGTGCACCATCAGATTGGGCCTTAGCCCCACTGAGCAGATAATAGAGCATAATATATCAGAAAATATGCAAAGCCCAACCCAATCCTAGGTTTCCATCCGCTACACACCACCCTTACCTGCCAATCACACCATTGGGGATTTCTACAATCAACCCACACCGCTACACACCATCGATGGCGGTCATGTCGCATTAAATTGCTCATCGTCAGATCATGGCAATAGCCACTACAACAGATCATGGCAAAAGCCACTACAATAGATCATGGCAAAAGCCACTACAACAGATCATGGCAAAAGCCACTCCAATAGAAAACTTCCGCTTTCATCAATCACCCAACCCCGTGCAATCACAGAAATCAGCATACATATAAAACATATCATCTCAATAGAAACATTCACTTATGAATGACAGAAATCACTAACCTGGTGATTTGCCTTTACCCTCATCGGGTGTCAACCAGTATGCCGGGATTTTGGCATTTAACAAAATATAGCAGATTTATATACATGTACTAACAAACAATCTAAATGGTGTGAAAAGTTACACACCTGATAAATACGTAGGACTACCCTCTATGTTGATACCCTCGCTAATCAGATCTATTGCCTTTTGTCTACAACTCTGTTCAAAAGCCGAAAGAACGCAAAGATAAGGCCTCTCCTATATTTGGCCAAGGGTTAGTGTTTTACCCGAATTATACGTTTAAATTAACAGATCTCCTTACCTTGAAATCCTGAAAGTAATACGGTCCGAGTGCTACTAACTGTGGCTTAAAAATCTAAGCGATTGAATCCCCTTCAAATCTCGGAATACTGCAAATTAAAGAAAACACCCGATTAGTTAACCATATAGCCATTCGGCTAAGATCTCTAAAAGCCGAAAAAAGATTGAAATCTCGCAAATCGACACTTACCTTTAGTTTTCTTCAAGATTCATCACAAGTAGACACCACAGAAGGAATTCGGCAATCACAGGAGATGAAATCTAGGGATTTCGACTTTTAAGAGAAGAAAAATAAACCACTTAACAAAGTTTAAGAGACTATTCGGCCAGAAGGAGAAAAGAAAAGAAGATAGGAAATAACAGAGAACTTACCGAAATATGGTATAGGGGTTCGATTATGGTGAATACTTCGGGGAAAAGAACCGAATGGAATGATGCTGAGACTTTAGAGATTTCAGCTACAAGAACGTAGTTTCGGGTTTTAGTGAATGGGATAAGAATAACAATGGGGGTCAGAAGATTCGGCTAAAAGGGAATTTCAAAGGAAAAGTAAGGGTGAGGGAGATGGTGATTTTCAGCTTTTAGAAGAGAGAAGATGAGAAAAGAAAACAAATGAGATGGCCCTCAAATTTTGGCACATCCCCTTGCCTATACTAAACTGATTTTCCCCCTCTCCTGTGTTTGATTTTCGGCCAACTCTGCAACCAAGAGATCACTCTTGTCATTCTATCCCTTATCCTTAATAGAACACTCATCCAACAGAGACCTACACCACACCACTACTTCCTCTTTATCTGCATTATATCCACATAATTTAAAACATAAAATCCCCCTAGTTAATAGCCACATTGCCGTCCCCTCCTAGCTCCCTTTAGTGCCGAAATTGGCCTAACTTTATGGGCTCCAAATGGCCACAAATTGGGCCTCTCCCTTTGCCTATTAATGCCATCTATAACTCCCCTTTACCGTGCCCCTTGCTACTGGGCCACAAGCCCAGTTTGTCAATTAAACTACCAAGACTTTATTTTAAGCCCTAGAGTGTCTAAACAGAATATTTAATCAAGGCCTCAACCCAAACCTGAGTCCCATTTGCACCTCAAATTCTCAAATTAACACATTAAACATGTCTACACATTAAACGCATAAGCCCACTAATTTGGGATGTTACACTCACTAAAGATTCACTCAAAGCACCTGAAGTGTTTAAGGTTTAGGAAAAAGCACTCATAAGTCGAACCTGAAAAGTTAATCCTATAGGCTTGCCTGAAAATCAAATCTCCACCACTGTAATATGAGATGATACACAAATCAAAAGGTCTTTAACATGGTTGTAACGGGGCTTGGGTTAAAGGTGTGGATAAAGGCTAAAACAAAAGGTTAGAATCGGGATTGAATTGAAAAATCACCTAACTAAAAACAATGAACTAGAAAATAAATGATTACATCAATTGAAATTTTGAAACTAATAATATGAGCTTTTTCTTCGATCATTGAAAATTAAATGTACAAGCTCACTTTTTATATTACTAATATTGAATATACTTTGATTTTTTCGGTTTTTTTTCTTTTTTTCAAACAAAATAAATAAATACATAATAATAAAGAAAGAACTTTATCAACTAAAATAAACTATCAAATTAATTCTCGATAGAAGGGTAGTCAAAGGAATGGTGATAACAAATACGAGTGGGGTTTTGTGTTAATTTTATTGGGTGAATAAAAAAAAAGGGGTTGATAGGATCAACGGGGTTCACTAAGGGTTAATTATGAAGGTTGGATTTTTAGTGGAGTGAATGGGTTAAAACCTAGGTGCCTTTATCATCTCAATATATCAAATCAAAAATGTGGTCTTGACATGTATAATCAATGCAAGTTCTAGAATAACAATTCAGTGTTGACACACTCATAATCAATAAAGTGAGCATTAAAAATAATATATGCTCTAAAAGGCTCAAATATCAAAAAAATTATGGGTATTTGACATCCATCCCTGTAAATTTCAAACTTCAAGGTAATATTCAAATTCAGTTTGACAACCTAGAAAATTTTTAATTCTGAAAAATAGACTTATCATGCTTGATTCTCTAGTATCTTAAAGTTTAAATCATCAATGCACAGTTATCTATAACTTACTCAAGAACATATCAATAAGAATCATAAATCATCAGAAATTTCACCCTAATTAGTAATATGAGAAAAATACTTAAGAACAAATTTAAAATTCAGGGATTTGAGAATAATACTATAGTTAACCCCCCACACTTAAGATGTACATTGCCCTCAATGTACAAAGATAGATAAATAATCATGTAATAATGAAATCAAAAAGAAGGGGAGAAGTAACACTTCCTAAATTTCGGATAACTCCGGGAGTTTGGTAGTGGTCGTGGTAAAAGATGAGCTATGTAGTAGTGAATTACTCCTAGTGATTTGTTTGTTTATATGGAGTGTGCAATTGAAACTGCAAAGTCATCAGTTAGATATCTCGGAGGCGTAAATAAATATGTGTTAGGCATACTCGAAGGTTAGATAACCAGTGATAATCATAATAAAAGTTTGCAATGTAGAAAGAAAAAGTTCAAATTAAGACGAATAATGATAAATCGTAAAAGTAACAAATTTTAATCCCACATTTAGTATGCTTTTGGATGATTTATCCCTGATTTATGTAAAAAGGTGCCCTTAATCCTTTCTTTGCATGTCTTATACTTAGGAAAGCACCTAAGGATAAAAAGAATGTAAAACGGGCTTAAAACGGACCAAATTGGGCCAACCCAAGAAATTGGCACGGCCGGACTTCAAGTCACACGGCCGTGCCTTGCCAATCATTCAAAGACACGCCCCAAGCATGATTTGCATGGCCGTGTCCCAATTGACAGACCTAAAGCACGGCCTGAATCCCAACTTACACGGTCGTGCCACGGCCGTGCCTCAATCAACAGAATCGACACAGGCCTGAAGTCGACTTACATGGGCGTGTACCATGGTCGTACCCCTGCCACGGGAATAAGCAATTTCCCTTGGATTTGGATGCTTTAAGCCAAAGAAAAATACTCCTAAGTCCACTTAAACATCTTAATAGTAATTCTACTTGAAGAAGGTACTTAGGAGCCAAGTAAAACATCTAAGGAGCCTATATAAACAACCCAAGGCACCCGTTTTAAGGGAGTTTTTTAGGCAGAGTTTTCTGCCAGAGCTTTTATTCATGGAATTACTCGAAGATAGCCAGTTGATCCATCTCAAGAAGCCGGAGTTCTACTCAAGATAGAGGATCTCCTCTTTAATTCCTTCAAGGGGTTTTAGGGATTTCTTATGTTTTGTTTTATCTTTTCTCTTGAGATATTTTCTTATTTTGTTATGAACTAAACCCTTCAGATACCTGAAGGGGATGAAACCTATGACGAATTTTGTTATTTGATTTCTAAATTATATGATAAGTACTTAGTTTATTCTTAATTATGTTGCTTAATCCAAATCTGATGTGCTTAGGTGGAGGAGGAATAGACCCTGCCTAAGAGTAGATCTAACATAATTAAGCGGAGTTGATCGAGTGCCTAGAGATAGGGTTACGAGATTTTATCGAATTAGGGTGAAACTTAATATGGGAGTCCATTGATCGATTTACTGTTTCCTTAGGGGGTTATTATAAGAGAACGAGAGTTCCACTAATTAACCTAAGGTTAGTCGTTATTCACCTCGAGAGAGGGTTTAATATAGGTTAAGGAGTCTCACAGATCAAGCTAAGTAAAGAAGTCATATGAATTAAAAGTTAGATAACAAGAGAAGTCATAGGTGGATTCTTCCTAAGGGTATCGTCGTAATCGACTGAGTTTTTCCACAATCTTTTCCCAAGGTTTCGTTCTTTTGCCTTTGCATTTAGTTTAAGTATTTCATTAGTTTTTAGATTAATAAACCAATCACTCTATATTTCAGGCTAAATAATAGAAAGAATGTGAGTAGTAGTACTTTTAGGTTCCCGTGGGTTCGATAAGATACTCTTGCCTAAACTATACTCTTGCTCGATAGGTGCACTTGCCTCTGTCGTTGTCATAGTTAGTCTCTGTGTTCGATCATTCTTTTTATAAATATTAAAACTCGACTGTTTGACACGATCAAGTTTTTGGCGTCGTTGCCAGGGAACACTAAAATATTAAGAAAGCTCTATTTCTATTACTTTAGCCATTATTTTGTTATTTTTTTGCTCACAATTTACTTTTATTTTTTAGTTTAGATTTTTATTTACACTAAATTTCTTTCTTTCTTCTCCTAGCAAGGTACCTCTAGTTTATGACTAAAAAGAACCCGAGAGGACCTTTAGTGTACGAAAGTGACATTGAAGCTACCGCTCGCAGAAATCGCAGGGAAATTAGACGAGCTCTAGAAGAAGAACAACAAAACAGATCCAATCCTACTGAAGGGATGGACGAAAACAATCAACCACCAAATGTGCAAGAATAGAATGCTTCGCGTACTATGTATGATTATGCTAAACCTAATTTGACGGGAGAAGAATCTAGTATTGTTAGGCCTGCTATAGCTGCTAATAATTTTGAATTAAAGCCTAATATAATACAAATGATTCAACAGTTTGTTTAATTTGATGGTTTGCAGGACGAAGATCCAAATACTCATATAGCTAATTTCTTAGAGTTTTGTGATACCTTCAAAATAAATGGCATTTCTGATGATGCCATACGTCTTCGGTTATTTCCCTTTTCATTAAGGAATAAATCAAAGCAGTGGTTGAACTTGTTACCACGAGGGTCGATCACCAAATGGGATCAAATGACCGAAAAATTCCTTTTAAAATACTTTCCACCAGCCAAAACGGCCAAATTTAGGAATGATATATCTTCTTTTGTGTAGAATGACGCAGAAACATTATATGATGCATGGGAAAGATATAAGGATCTCCTGAGAAGATGTCCACACCACAGATTACCTTTGTGGCTTCAAGTCCAAAATTTTTACAACGGTGTGAATTCTTCAACGAGGCAAATGATTGACTCATCAGTCGGTGGAACTTTGAATAATAAAACTCCTGAAGTGGCTTACGATTTTATTGAAGAGATGTCATTGAACACTTATTAATGGCAAATTACAAGGGCCAAACTGACAAAATTAGCTGGAGTTTTTAACATAGACGCAGTGACAATACTGTCAACACAGGTGGAGATGATGAATAAAAAGCTTGATAATCTATGTTCTTCGCAGGTACACCCAGTAATGCAATGCGAAGCGAGTGGGAATGTAACACCCCAAATCCGGTCAACTCACCATGACCGAATCTGGCATGTTACAGAGGAAAACGATTTGAAAAATCATTTGCCGTTCAGTTTGATAGAAAACGCCGATGTTTGCTAGAACCCGAATGTATTATTTTTAATTATTTAAAAATCGTGTGCATTTGAAATTGAGAAGAACCCTGAGTTTGGAAATCATCTAAGGTATCTTTGTTATCATTTCATGAATGTTGTTACCCGATGGTAACGATTGGAAAACTTGAAACGAGGTAAATTTTGGAAAACTTTGGTTATCAGGTTGTTAAAACAAAACAAGTAATTTACTTTGTTATATTTGAAGATATATCTAAAGCATGCAAAATAATCCAAAAACATAATTTAAAGGCCTTACTACAAACCCAAATAAAATACGAAATTTAAAAATAATACCCAAAACAAAGTCCATGTAAAACCAAATGTGTTTAATGCATGGCCACCTCGAGTCCATTCGACTCCTCATCCGCGATCTACAAATCACCTGAAAAGATAAGAGAGAAGGTGAGTCACCAAGACTCAGTGCATAATCCCCCTCCCGGTTAATGCAACATGCTTACACACAAGTCATAACCAAGCAATATATCATGCACCCAAACCTAGCCATCCATAACTCCGTTTCTACCCCGTGTGGTGCCAAACCACTGGTGGTGGCAAACCACTGGTGACCCAAAGTCACGATATCCAATAATAATGTGGTGCCAAACCACTAGTGACCCAAAGTCACGATTAATCCATCTGTGGGGCCAACCCACGTTGTGATACCAAATCACTAGCGACAATCCCGTAATATTAAATATGGGGCCAACCCACTGTAGTGCTAAGCCACTGGGACGAGTCGCTATGAGGTGCCAAACCTCTGGTGACCCAAAGTCACGAAATCAACTATGGTACCAAACCACTGGTGGTGCCAAACCACTGGTGTCCCAAAGACACGAATATCAAATCTTCCCCCTCCTCTCATTATACCCATAACAATGCAATACATGTACAAATCACGCCAACATGCTTTAATAATAACATATATTGATTGGAACATAGGCCATAGTTTCAAGCATCACATATAACAAGATCATATCGAAATGGACTTACCCGAATCCTTGCTCATACCCATCAAGGTATCATGTCAAGATCTATACAATTTTGGCTTTTAACACATTTAGGTTATTAACATATTTACTAGGTTATAAAGTGTGTAAGTTACACACCTGTTACTAATGCAACCACTAAATCCCAATGACCTGATCTACTGCACTAGATCCCCTTGATCCTACATTCGGCCAACACTTAGGTTATTACCAAAGACCATTCGGCTATACCCATAAATCCCGAAGGATGTGATAACGCATAACTAACTCAATCCTTACCTTTTTTCCTTACGAATGCTAATCCCAACACAAGATATGTGAGACTACTCCTCCCCCTACAATCGGCCAATCATCACAACTTAGTCTCAATAGCCTTCGACTTTTCAAACATCTAATGGAAAGATTAAATCGGCATAACCCTTACCACTGACTTACCGAATTTGATTGACAGAGAATAGAGGGCTTAGATCTATAGCTTCAAAATCCCCGAGATCCTACAAGAACCAATCGCATGGTTGATTAAAAGCCAAGACAAATGTTGAAATTCAGCTTTTGTCTACACATGTCGATAGAGAAAAAGAGGAAGTGAGAATAGAATTTCGACTAGGACCACTTACCCTTTTCAAAATCGATTGAAGAAGAGACCAAAGAAGATCAAGGCTTGATTGATATTCGGCCAACAGTGAGGAAGGAAGAGCTTGAGAACTTTCGACAATGGTGGAGGGCAACAAAAGAGATTCGGCACAAGAAAGAATGAAAAGAAAAGAAAGAGATGGAAAGGAATAGGATTGCTTTCGGCTTTGAGAGAAAGAAAAAAAGAGAGAGATGGGAGAGAAGGAGATTCGACCAAGCTCCTAAATTGCCGAAAAAGAGAAGAGCAAAGAAAATGTCAAATGAGGTTTCGGTTTCAAAGGATAAAAAAAGAGTTTCCAAATGGTCCTTGTGTAGGTTTGGCTAGATGTTTTAGAGGGGAAAAACGACAAGAGCCTATGGTGGTTTCAGCTTTGACACAAAACAAAGAATGAGAGCCTTCCAAGCTTGCCGAAAATATCACCTAGCTAACTAAGGAATTTCGGCACCCCCTTACTCAGCTTCCCAACCGTTTACTCCTCTTCCATCAAGAGTTCAGATTTCGGCAAAACTCCCTGAATCACTCTTGGCCAACCATTCAAATGAGTTTGAATGAATCAAACTCCTAAATCCCCTCTTCTCCATCTTATCTGACAGAGTATGTGCTGAGCACAACTCCTTCCCCCTTAGCGTCAAAATGGTAAGCAGAAAATGGAATTTCTGCTGCTCGAACCTGAGTTCTCCCACCTGCTTGTGGCGTCATTCTCTAGACACCTTAGTGCTGCCTCCTTTGCCACTTCACCAAGGTAGTTCATATGCTTAACTTCATCACGAAATATACTTATCCCCTAGCTCCTTCAACTCCCTTAACTAACACTTAAAAACAAAATTTTTCCTCATTTCGGGCCTACCTTTGGCTTATAACTAGCCTCTAGAGCACCTCAAACAACAACCACACACATGCAAAGAAGTTCAAACACAATAACCCCTATTTAAGGATGTTACGGTTCTACCCCTTAAAAATAATTTGACCTCGAAATTACAGTCAAAAGAGTTGAGGTATTCTTTGTCTCATGACATCCTCTGGTTCCCACGTAGCTTCTTTCATGCCATGGTTTCGCCATAACACCTTCACTAATGGAACCGTCTTCTTGCACAAAACCTTCACATCTCGATCCAAGATCTGTACAGGTTCCTCTTCCATAGTCAAATCTGGACTCACCTCTATTTCCTCCAGTGTTACGACATGCGATGGATCTGAATGATAGCACCTGAGCATGGAGACATGGAATACATCGTGAATCTGCCTCAGCTCTGCTGGCAACTCGAGCTAATAAGCTACTGGTCCCACTTATTTCAACACCTTATACGGCCTAATAAATCTTGGACTTAACTTGCCTTTCCTTCCAAATCTCAACACTTTCTTCCAGGGCGAGACCTTTAAAAAGACCTTATCACCCACGACGAACTCTATATCTCTCTACTTAAGATCAGCATATGACTTTTGCCTGTCCGAAGCTTCCTTCAGACGAGCCTGAATCAACTTATCCTTAGCCTTAGTCTCTGCCACCAACTCTGGTCCCAACATCTGACGCTTACCCAACTCCGTCCAGCATGTAGGTGTGCGACACTTCCTACCATACAACACCTCATATGGTGCCATCTTAATGCTTGCCTGATAACTATTATTGCATGCGAACTCAGCTAATGGTAGAAATTCTTCCCAGCTGCCTCTGAAGTCCAGAACACAGCCCCTCAGCATATCCTCTAAAATTTGTATAACCCTTTCCGACTGCCCGTCAGACTGCGGGTGAAAAGCTGTGCTGAAATCCAACCTTGTTCCCAAAGCCTGATGCAGAGCTCTCCAGAACCTCGACGTGAACCTTGGATCCCTATCCGAGATAATTGATACTGGCACACCATGCAACCTCACTATCTCGGCCACATACAAAGATAGCTAACTTCAAGCGGATAATCAACCCTCACCGGTATGAAATGAGTGACTTAGTCAAACGATCCACAATCACCCGATGAGTCTTTCTTGCTAGGCGTGAGGGTAGCCCATCGACAAAGTCCATGGTAATCTTTCCCACTTCCATTGAGGAATCTTTACCCATCAAGTAAACTCGACGGGTGATGCTCGGCTTTGACCACCGACACGTCCGACACTTACCCACAAACTCGGTCACTTTCGCTTCAACCTCGCCACCAAAATCGCTCAAATCTCGGTGCATCTTGCTACCTCCGGGATGCATAAGCGTATAGGTCGCTATAATGCGTCTGAAGAATCCCCGCCTTAACTCAACATCCTTTGGCATACACACTTCCTCGGAAACACAACATGTATTCTTGGACAAGTCAGAATCCTCTAAACCACCATTCTGAACTTGCAACCTCCGAGCATTCAAGCCCTCATCCCCTAACTATTTCTCCTTGATCTGCTCAACCCAAGTTGGCTTAACCTGTAATTTCGCCAAAAGACTCCCATCGTCATACAAGCTAAGATGGGCAAACATCGCTCTTAAGTCCGCTACCACCTTATGGCTCAACGCGTCTGCCACCACGTTAGCCTTGCCCGGATGATACTCAATCGAGCAGTCGTAGTCTTTCAACAACTCAATCCACTTTCGCTGTCTCAAATTTAAATCCTTCTGCATCAAAAGATACTTCAGACTCTTGTGGTCTGTGTAGACTATCGACTTTTCTCCGTACAGATAATGCCTCTAAATCCTCAAGGCAAAAACCACCGCACCAACTCCAAGTCATCGTCGGTAGTTACCCTCATGCGGTCTCGGTGTCGAGACGCCAGACGCCACTACTTTCCCTTCCTGCATCAGTACACATTCCAAGCCAGTATGTGATGCATCACAATAGACTGTGAATACCTTCACTGCCTCAGGCTGTACCAGAACTGGAGCTTCCATCAAAATCTTCCTCAACTTGTCGAAACTTTTCTGCTGTTTCTCTGATCACACAAATGGAACTCCCTTCCTCAATAGCTTCGTCAACAGTGCCGCGATCAGAGAAAATCCTTCCACAAATCTCTGGTAATACCCTACCAGACCTAGGAAACTCTGAATTTCTGCAACCGACCTAGGCGATTTCCAATCCAACACCGCCTCAATCTTGTGTGGGTCCACTCTAATCCCTTCAGTGGACATCACGTGACCTAAGAAAGTCAGTTCCCTAAGCCAGAACTCTCACTTACTGAACTTGGCAAATAGCTGCTTCTCCCTCAGAATTTACAAAACCACCCGTAGGTGCGTATCATGGTCCTCCTCAGTCCTGGAGTATACCAATATGTCGTCTATAAATACTATGACAAATTGGTCCAAGTACTGCTGAAACACCCGATTCATCAAGTCCATGAATGCCGCCGGTGCATTGGTTAACCCGAATGGCATCACCAGAAACTCGTAATGCCCATACCGAGTATGAAATGCCGTCTTGTGAATATCAGTCTCCTTCACCTTTAGCTGATGATACCCAGACCTTAAATCAATCTTTGAGAAAATTGATGCCCCCTTAAGCTGATCGAACAAGTTATTTATCCTCGACAACGGATACTTGTTTTTGATCGTCAGCTTGTTCAACTGGCGGTAGTCTATACACATCTGCATTGTACCATCATTCTTTTTGACAAAGAGTACCGGTGCTCCCCAAGGTGAAACACTTGGCCGGATAAAACCTCGGTCCAACAACTCTTGAATTTGAGCCTTCAGCTCTACCAATTCCTTCGACGCCATTCTATACGGGGAAATAGACACTGGTGCAGTTTCGGGTAACAAATCTATACCAAATTTAACTTTCCGATCTGGATGTAGACCCAAAAGTTCCTCTAAAAATACGTCGGCAAAATCTTTTACTATTTGAACATTCCCAACAGAGACTCCTTAGCCTCCAGAGCACATACACGAACCAAAATTGCCTCACAACCCTTCCTGACCATCTTCTCAGCTTTCAACGCAAATACCACGTTGGATAGATAATCTCTTCTATTACCTATCATCACCACTTCATCACCCTCAGCTGTTCTCAAAACCATGCGCTTAGCCGCGCATTCCAAACTAGCCTGGTACTTCACCAGCCAATCTATCCCAAGAATCGATCGAACTCCCCAAGCGGTAGTTCTATCGGATCACTACAAATACTACCCCTTAGAGTTCTAGGGTACATCCCTATCTGACTTATTTACTTCTACAGAGTGACCTAGAGGGCTAATTCATCATCATCTTCCTAGAAGTAGTTTCAAAGTCTAGGTTCATAGTCTCTACTATGCTACTAGCAACATACTGAATCGTCGAACCCACATCAATCAAAGTAATATCGGTAATCTAAAGATTAAGAACGTGCCGATTATGACGTCCCAGGTCGTCGCCCTCCTCTCGATGTCTCATTGATATACCAACCCAGTCTGTCTTGCTTCAGTGGTGCTGTACCTCCGCCTGGTGCTCCACGGCCTCTACTAGAGCCATTACCTCCTCTACCAGTACCACGACCCCTTTGCGGTGGTGGTCCCTCATTTCTGAACTGAGCATGACCACGACCTCGGATGAATCTCGGCTAACTTACGTGGGGGTCCCTCACACGATGATCCGATGAACCACACTCAAAACATCCCTTTCCACCGGTCCAACATCCTCCCCAATGAGATTTCCCACATCGATTACACTGTGTCGGTCCCTGATTAGTAGCAGTAGGCCTTCCAGATTAATTCGACCCACTCTGTCTAACCTTCTGCGGATTATTGGCTGACCCCGATGATCCAAAACCTCTCTTGTGTCTATTCCTATCCAGATTCTATCTTATAGACTCCTTTACCCCTTCAGCTACCTTAGCCTTTTCCACTAGCACAGCAAACTCTTGCTCCTACTGTGGAGCGATCAGCAATCTCAGCTCATCTCTAAACCCATCCTCAAACCTAACACATCATTCATGTTCTGTAGCCACGATGCCCCTAGCATACCGGCTCAACCTTAAAAATTCGACTCAGACTGACATGGACTTACTCTCCTCGAACCGACCTCGTAAACGCTTTCCTCTGCGCATCAATATAACTAGTCCCTACATACTTCTTCTGATATGCTGCCTTAAAATAATCCCAAGTGAGATCATCCGCTGCTGCACTATCCCGAACCGTGAGCCACCACTGGTATGACTCATCCCGGAGAAGCGACACTATCCCTTTCAATTTTTCCTCAGCAGTCAGATCCAAGTCATCCATAATTCGCTCCGTCGCCTCTAACCAATACTCAGTCGTATTGGGAGCCACACCAGAAACACCTCGAAATACCTTGGCTCCATTGGCTCGGAGTCGCTCAGATCTTGATTTGAGCTCTCGACATTCCCCACCGCTCGACCACCCTTTCCAAAGACTTTCGCGGCATCGCTGCGACACTACATCCTCCCACGTTTGATCTTGATACTAAATACCAACTGCTGGTGGTGGTGGTATCTCATTCTCGGACCCTTGACCAAACCTAACGGGTTCCGATGCGGTCATTCCGCCTCTACCGCGTCCTCGCACATTCCGACCACGTCCCCTAGTACTCATGTTATAGTCGCGACTTATCTGTTTAATAGATTTTTATGAATTAGCTTCTGTTTCACTGATTACCCACGAATAAGTTTTATGCAAAGTAATTTAGCAGTGCTTCTGTCGGTCATTACAAAGTTTTCATTTCAATTTCCTACCCTCATTCCACGTGTAGGGGTATTCTCGTCATTTCACTACCCGGGGGTATTTTCGTAATTTAACCTATCAGGGTATTTTAGTAATAAAATAGGGTTAATTCGAAAACCTTTACAAATCATAGATATTCCAAAAATTTTTGAAATCAGGGGTGTTTTGGTAATTTCATGAACCAGGGGTATTTTCATAAAATATTTTTTCTTTTTTTTTAAAAAATATGGTTTCAGGTGATTTTACAAAATAAGGGTGTTTTAAAAATTTTTGCTTCGAGGGTACTTCGATAATTTTCCATACTGGGGGTATTTTGGTAATTTTGTAAGTCAGGGGTAATTTGGTCATTTCTCAAATTAGGGATATTTTGGTCTTTTTCCAAATCGTGGTCTTGTGGTAATTTCAAAACTAAGGTTTAAAGTGTTTGAAACAAAATGGTGGTCCCTTTCGGGTTTTAGTTATTAAATTTAGCTTTGTGAATAAGTCGTCTCATTAGGATGAGTAGTCACTACACACCGTGTAGGATTCGGGTGAAGAGGAGGTAAGTCACTAGGATCGCTTAAATACCAAGCTCCCACAATCCACTCCTAGACATGCGCTGCAGTTGCCACACCGTTAGCTCGACCACGATACTCTGTGTTTGTTTAGTGGATCATTAAGTCTTATGCAATTTGTGTTGGAGTAAGCTATTCCTAGGGTTCAATAATTCCTATTCTACTAATCTACGATCCCGAAATACCCATTTCCCCACATATAATTCACACAATAGTTAGAAGTACTTACCTGGGCGGATTGGTGCTAGAGACTCGGTGCCATGCTTCTCAAACCATATATTTCCAAATAAGAACATTTTAGAACCACACTTTAAAACATTTTGGGCCCCTGGCCCACAGCCGAGCCTTTGAACTTGGCTCTGATACCAAAATTGTAACACCCCAAAATCGGTCAACTCACCATGACCGAATCTGGCATGTTATAGAGGAAAATGGTTTGAAAACTCATTTGCCGTTCAGTTTGATAGAAAACGTCCATGCTTATTAGAACCCGAATGTATTATTTTTAATTATTTAAAAATCGTGTGCATTTGAAATTGAGAAGAACCCTGAATTTGGAAATCATCTAAGGTATCTTTGTTATCATTTCATGAATGCTGTTACCCGATGGTAACGATTTAAAAACTCGAAACAAGGTAAATTTTGGAAAACTTCGGTTATCAGGTTGTTAAAACAAAACAAGTAATTTACTTTGTCAAATTTGAAGATATATCTAAAGCATGCAAAATAATCCAAAAACATAATTTAAAGGCCTTACTACAAACCCAAATAAAATTCAAAATTTAAAATAATACCCAAAACAAAGTCCATATAAAACCGAATGTGTTTAATGCATGGCCACCTCGAGTCCATCTGGCTCCTCATCCGCGATCTATGAATCACCTGAAAAGATAAGGGATAAGGTGAGTCACCAAGACTCAGTGCATAATCCCCCTCCCGATTAATGCAACATGCTTACACACAAGTCATAACCAAGCAATATATCATGCACCCAAACCTAGCCATCCATAACTCGTTTCTACCCCGTGTGGTACCAAACCACTGGTGGTGCCAAACCAATGGTGACCCAAAGTCACGATATCTAATAATAATGTGGTGCCAAACCACTAGTGACCCAAAGTACCGATTAATCGATCTGTGGGGCCAACCCACGTTGTGATACCAAATCACTTGCGACAATCCCGTAATATCAAATGTGGGGCCAATCCAATATGGTGCTAAGCCACTGGGACGAGTCGCTATGAGGTGCCAAACCTCTGGTGACCCAAAGTCACGAAATCAACTGTGGTACCAAACCACTGGTGGTGCCAAACCACTGGTGTCCCAAAGACACGGATATCAAATCTTCCCCCTCCTCTCATTATACCCATAACAATGCAATACATGTACAAATCACGCCAACATGCTTTAATAATATCATAAATCGATTGGAACATAGGCCATAGTTTCAAGCATCACATATAACAAAATCATATCGAAACGGACTTACCCGAATCCTTGCTCATACCCATCAAAGTATCATGTCAAGATCTATATAATTTTCGGTTTTAACACATTTAGGTTATTAACATATTTACTAGGTTATAAACTGTGTAAGTTACACACCTGTTACTAACGTAACCACTGAATCCCGAAGACCCGATCTACTACACTAGATCCCCTTGATCCTACATTCGGACAACACTTAGGTTATTACCAAAGACCATTCGGCTATACCCATAAATCCTGAATGATGTGATAACGCATAACTAACACAATCCTTACCTTTCTACCTTACAAATGCTAATCCCAACACAAGATATGCGAGACTGCTCCTCTCCCTACAATCGGCCAATCATCACAACTTAGTCTCAATAGCATTCGACTTTTCAAACATCTAATGGAAAGATTAAATCGGCATAACCCTTACCACTGACTTACCAAATTTGATTGACAGAGAATAGAGGGCTTAGATCTATAGCTTCAAAATCCCAGAGATCCTACAAGAACCAATCGCATGGTTGATTAAATGCCAAGACAAATGCCAAAATTTGGCTTTTGTCTACACATGTCGACTGAGAAAAAGAGGAAGTGAGAATAGAGTTTCGGCCAGGACCACTTACCCTTTTCAAAATCGATTGAAGAAGAGACCAAAGAAGATCAAGGCTTGATTGATATTCGGCCAACAGTGAGGAAGGAAGAGCTTGAGAACTTTCGACAATGGTGGAGGGCAACAAAGGAGATTTGGCACAAGAGAGAATGAGGAGAAAAGAAAGAGATGGAAGGGAATAGGATTACTTTCAGCTTTGAGAGAAAGAAAAAGAGAGAGAGATGGGAAAGAAGGAGATTCGGCCAAGCTCCTAAATTGCTGAAAAAGAGAAGAGCAAAGAAAATGTCAAATGAGGTTTCGATTTTAAAGGAGAAAAAAAGAGTTTCCAAATGGTCCTTGTGTAGGTTCGGCTAGATGTTTTAGAGGGGGAAAATGACAAGAGCCTATGGTGGTTTTGGCTTTGACACAAAACAAAGAATGAGAGCCTTCCAAGCTTGCCAAAAATATCACCTAGCTAACTAAGGAATTTTGGCACCCCCTTACTCAGCTTCCCAACCGTTTACTCCTCTTCCATCAAGAGTTTAGATTTCGGCAAAACTCCCTGAATCACTCCTGGCCAACCATTCAAATGAGTTTGAATTAATCAAACTCCTAAATCCCCTCTTCTCCATCTTATCGTGAGTTTGTCTTTGAGAACAACTCCTTCCCTTAGCGTCAAAATGTTAGCGAGAAAATAAAATTTCTGCTGCTCGAACCTGAGTTCTCCCACCTGTTTGTGGTGCCATTGTCTAGACACCTTAGTGGCGCCTCCTTTGCCACTTCACCAAGGTAGTTCATATGCTTAACTTCATCACGAAATATACTTATCCCCTAGCTCCTTGACTCCCTTAACTAACACTTAAAAACAAAATTTTTCCTACTTTCGGGCCTACCTTTGGCTTATAACTAGCCTCTAGAGCACCTCAAACAACAACCACACACATGCAAAGAAGTTCAAACACAATAACCCCTATTTAAGGATGTTACAGGGAATATGGATAATCCTGAGTACCCACCCTACCAACCAGGAACAGAACATGAACAGACAAACTATATAGGTAACAATTTCAGATCCAATAATAATCCTTATAGTAACACTTATAACGCAGGTTGGAGGAACCACCCAAATTTTTCGTGGGGAGGAAAAGGAAATCAAAGATAGCAACCTCCTCCAAATTATCAAAATCAGCCATATCCACAAGAGAAGCAATCAAACCTCGAAGAGATGCTGACAAAATTCATCGTAGCCACGGATTCTCTTTGCCAAAAGACTGAAATAGCACTTGATGAACAACAAAAATCGATCAAAGGGATCAAGAATGAAGTTAGAGAACTTACTAAGTCAGTGGGACATCTCACGAAGCTGATTTTTGAATGTTAACAAGGACGTCTACCAAGCAACATAGAAATAAACGCAAAAGAATAGATCCAAGCCATCACAGCTCAAGAGGGTACAAAGGTAGACGAGCCCACCACGGCACAAGAAACCAAGAAAGAAAAAGGTAAAATAGAGGTAGCACATGAAAAGCCCAAATCAATAATCAAAGAATACAAACCTTGCATACCTTATCCCGAAGCATTGAAAGGAGATGATTTAGAGGAACAGTTTGGTAAGTTTCTAAAACTTTTAAAGAAATTACATATTAACTTACCCCTTCTTGAAGCTCTTTTCCAGATGCCAGACTCGAGGAAATTTATAAGATAGCTCTTGACAAATAAACGCAAAATAGACGAAGAGCACCACGTGGAACTAAACGTAACATGCTCGGTAATGTTACAAAATAGACTACCGCAGAAACAAAAAGATCCAGGGAGTTTTACGATTCCATGCTTAGTTGGTAATTTAACTATTGATAATGCGTTAGCTGATCTAGGAGCAAGTATAAATGTCATGCCTTATGCATTGTTTAAACAACTAGGTCTAGGGAAGCCCAAACAAACTAGGATGAGTATTCAACTACCTGATAAAACTGTTAGAATTCCTAGGGGCATTATTGAATATCTGCTTGTAAAAAATGATAAATTTTTTCCTAGTAGTTTTGGTTGTTTTAGACTTTCCTAGCAACTGCTAGAACTAAAATTGATGTTGCCACAGGTGAACTCATACTTCATGTAGGAGACGAATCAATTAAGCTTCAAGCTCTCAACTCGGCCAGAACAACAAATGATGAAGGTAAGAAAGTCACTTCAATAAATAATCAAATTGTTCAACTTTCATCACAGGAAACACCACATAAAGACAACCCTGAGCCGACTCATAATTCCCAAAACAATAAAGAAGAATCATACAAGGGACAAGACCTTAGGCTTGAGAATTTTGAAGAGCAGAAGATACAAGTCAAAGAAAAGCCGGATCCACACGAAGTAAAACCAAAGGAACTACCAGAAAAGCTCGTAGGGACATCAAATCACTTCAAAATAGGAGACTAGGTACTATTAGACAAAGCCGATCCTCACATCACTTCAACAGACCTGAAACCAAAGGGAGATATTCTTCTTAAGGTACACAATATTTTTCTACACGAAATAGTCGAGGTAAGCAACGCAACATTCGACACCTCCAAGGTAAACGCTTCTCGACTTGAACTTTGTCATGAAAATAAAACTATAAGCATAAGGGAAGATGGTCAAACCTTTAAACCTCCCTAAAATTTTTTTCTAAGAGTCTAACTTAAGACTATAAACGAGCGCTTTTCAGGAGGCAACCCGAGTACTAACAATAATTTCTATTTGGTCGTTTTAGTTTTATTCTTATATCTATTTTCTCTTTTAGAATTCAATAAATTGAAAAATTACAGATTCCCAGACCATATGGTCTAGCACACGGCCGTGGTCGTGGCCGTGTAGGCACTCCGAATCACCGTACTGACATAGTAGAGGCCATGCGAATCCTGCCCCAACCAACTGCAGAAGTCACGGGCTCACCTACCCCACCACGGCCATGCGAGGTGGCCGTGGTTCAACACTGCCATTATAGAAATAGGCGTAGCAGCAGAGACAAACAGGCGTGGCACTCCAACACGCCTCCAAACACGGCCGTGCCATACAGCCGTGCAAAGCAACACGCCCTAGATACACGAGCGTGGGACAGCGTCAGAAGTAAAAATCTATTTAAACCCCACAGCCCTTCCCCTTTCCCCCATCTTCTTTCCTCCTTATTTTTCTTTCAATTTTTCAGTCTTACATTAGAAAAGGTGTTTAGACTCTTGAGCTACACTAAAATCATGCCGAAGAAGCGTAAGAGGCCAATCATAATCTCCCTATGGGAGATTGATCTATATAAGTTCATACCGGCCGCTTCATTCAAACAAGAAGCCAAGGGTCTTTGAGACCATATAATTTTTATTTTCTTTTTCTCTTTTAATTCAATTTCCTACTCTTTAATAATCTTATGCTTAGTTTAGTTTATTTTAATTTAGTTTCTTGGTTTTAGGTTCTAAAGGCTGCTTGGGAATCACGCACCACAGCCTTAGAGGTCACACCCACCTCGCGAACCATCCAACAATAAGGACTCCTTAGTCCATGAGTCTTTTCTTTCAATTTCAGTTTTATTCTTAGTCTCCTTCTCTTTATTCCCTTTATCTTTAATTATAATATTCGAATATTATTAATTTTTCTTTATATTTCTTGGCTATATCTTTGCAGGCTACCCAATTTCTTTATCTAGCACAAAGATCATCGGTCGACACCCCACTAGACCAACCCCTCCAACTTATATTTCTCTGCCATCCTCCTAGAAATCACCCAAAATTCAGCAAGTGGCACTCTATCCTTCTCTTTTGATCTTATATTAATTGTTATTACCTATGTTTGTACATTGAGGGCAATGTACATCTTAAGTGTGGGGGGATAAAAGTGCCTAACTTTTTGCATAATTCTCAATTTAATGCCTAATTTTTCATTGTTCTCAAAAATCCTGAATTTTAAACTTGTTCGAAAGTATTTTTCTCATATTACTAATTAGGATGAAATTTCTAATGATTTATAATTATTATTGATATGTTTTAGAATAAGCCATTGATAATTGTGCATTGATGATTAAATTTGAAGAATACTAGAGAATCAAGCATGATAAGCCTACTTTTTAAAAATTAAAATTGATAGGTCGTTGAACTGAATTTGAGTACTACCTTGAAATTTGGAATTTATAAGGATTGATGTCAAAAACACCCATAATTTTTGTGAGATTTTGAGCCTTATAGAGCATATATTCTTTTTCGTGCTCACTTTATTGATTATGAGTGTGTCAACTTTGAACTATTATTCTAGAACTTGCCTCGTTTACACATGTCGAGACCACATTAATGATTTGATATACTGAGATGATAAAGGCACCTAAGTTTAACCCACTTACTCCATAAAAAGCCTACCTTCACAAATTAACCCGTAGTGAACCCCGTTGAATCCTAACAACCTTTTTATTGACTCACCCACTAATATTAACCCAAAATCCCTTTGAATTGGTTATCACCATTCTTTTGACTACCCTTTAATCGAGGTTTGAAATTATCGAATTATATTAGTTTAGTAGTTACATTTATCATTTATGATGTAATGTTTTAGTTTGTTCTTAAAAAATCCAAGTTTATTCAACATTAGTATATAAAAGAGCTTAGAGCATTTAAATTTCAATTTTTGAAGAAAAAGCTCGTATTAAAGTATTATCAAATTTTAAGTGATGAAAATACTCTTTATTATAGAGTAATTATCAATAGTGGTATTATTAATTTCCATTCGATGTAAATATTCATATTTAGTTCAGTGTTTTTAGATTAGGTAATTAGTCAATTCAATCTCGATTCTAACCCTCTAATTTAGCCTGTATCCACACCCTTAACCTTAGCCCCGTTACAACCCTGATAAAGACTTTTTGATCTGTGTATCATCTCATAACAGTGGTGGAGATTTGATTTTCAGGCAAGCCTATGGGATTAACTTTTCAGGTTCGACTTATTAGTTCTTATTCTTGAACCTTAAACACTTTGAGTGATTTGAGTGAATCTTTTGTGAGGATGTCAATCCTTGTCGGTTTTGAATTAAAGGTAATTACTTAGATAAAGGGAGACACCTATGTTTTCGTACTATAAAGGTATGACTTATCGTAATTGAATCTTTAGGATTCTTTGAGTTAAATTATCCATGTATAAATTATCTATGAATTATGATGAGACATTGTCGATAGGAATTATGAATTATGGAAAGTTCATTTTAATTGTAAGTTGAGAATTTTACTTGAGGACAAGCAAAAGCTTAAGTGTGGGGGTATTTCATAAACCGTAAAAGTAACATATTTTAATCCCATATTTAGTATGCTTTTGGATGATTTATCCCTGATTTATGTAAAAAGGTTCTCTTAATCCTTTCTTTTCATGTCTTATATTCAGGAAAGCACCTAAGGATAAAAATAACATAAAATAGGCTTAAAACGGACCAAATTAGGCCAACCCAAGAAATTGGCAAGGCCTGGACTTCAAGTCACACGGCCATGTCTCGCCAATCATTCAAAGACATGCCCCAAGCATGATTTGCATGGCCGTGTCCCAATCGACAAAAACACAGCCTGAATCTCGACTTACACGGCCGTGCCTCAATCAACAGAATCGACATACGACTTGAAGTCGACTTACACGGGCGTGTACCATAGTCGTGCCCCCGCCGCGGGAATAAGGAATTTCCCTCAGATTTGGATGCTTAAAGCCAAAAAAACATGCTCCTAAGTCCACTTAAACACCTTAATTGTAATTCTACTTGAAGGAGGTACTTTGGAGCCAAGTAAAGCATCTAAGGAGCCTATATAAACAATCCAAGATAGCCATTCTAAGGGAGTTTTTTAGGCAGAGTTTTCTGCTAGAGCTTTTATTCAGGGAATTACTCGAAGATAGCCAGTTGATCCATCTCAAGAAGCCAGAGTTCTACTCAAGACAGAGGATCTCCTCTTCAATTCCTTCAGGGGGTTTTAGGGATTTCTTATGTTTTGTTTTATCTTTTCTCTTGAGATGTTTTCTTATTTTGTTATGAACTAAACCCTTCAGACACCTGAAAGGGATGAAACCTATGATGGATTTTGTTATCTGATTTCTAAATTATATGATAAGTACTTAGTTTGTTCTTAATTATGTTGTTTAATCCAATATGATATGCTTAGGTGGAGGAGGAATAGACCCTGCCTAAGAGTAGATCTAACATAATTAAGCGGAGTTGATCGAGCGTCTAGAGATAGGGTTATGAGATTTTGCCGAATTAGGGTGAAACCTAATATGGGAGTCCATTGATTGATTTACTGCTTCCTTAGGGGGTTATTATAAGAGAACGAAAGTTTCACTAATTAACCTAAGGTTAGATGTTATCCGTCTTGAGAGAGGGTTTAATATAGGTTAGAAGGGTGTGTATGTACCTCAGAGATGGTACAAGGGTCGTTACTTTGGAGGGACTTGGGTCATAGTTCAAATTGTTCGAAGCAATGTTATACCAACAGCTTGTGGGGGTTTTGTGGATCTTGCGAGCAAGATCCGAGAGGTCATGCTCCTCTATGAACTCATCGATATACAGTCCCAATGCCGCTCCAAATTGTGGTACATTGAATTCGCGGATAATGCCTCCAAGTCAGAATTGGATTGTACCCGGGTCATCGTGTTGGGACATCACTGTTTGGAGATGAAATGTCGAGCAAAACTCCAAAGTGAGTTCTAAGTAAGTAGGCTCGATGATGTTGAAGAACTGGTTCTAAGGGTCGAGTGACAGTAAAGCCCTTACACCGTCGACAAGTAGGACTTGTTCCAATGCAGCCCAATCAATGCATCTTCCTCTGCCTAGTGGTCGTGCCCGAAGTTGTTTGTAGCGATCCTCTTAAGTACCCAGAGGAAAATGTAAGAATAGGTGGCGTATTTTCGTGGTTGCGCTGGTGGATAATGAACCAGACCATTTCTATTTTTTAGAGGATGGTACTATGGTTATCTTTCCTCTAGAGGATGACATTGTACCTAAAAATAGTTGGTATTCAAATAATAAATCAAGTACTTTTATCAAAATCTGAAATCTCCAAAGACTAAATATGATTTTTTTTTTAGCCATGATCAACTAATTCTATCTAATGAATATCTAAGGCAAAATGTTCAATATAACAACCAATATGAGTTTGCAAAATAAAGTAAATAATACTAAAGTTGAAAAAGAAACTAGCTATCGTGAACGATTGAAACAAGTTCTAAAATTGTAATTCTAAAAGAACATAACTAATACAAAAGTTTATTGTAAACAAAATAAAATATTATGAAATTTATCAAATAATCAGTTAAGAGACTGAAGTAATGGAGGGAACCAGGGGTTGTGGTGGTGTGAATCGACTGGACACGAACTAAGCATGGTGGTGCTGTGATTTTTCTGCAGGTGCATAGCTGTGGCGAGGGCGTGGGTTACTGCAGCACGGTGGTGGCGAGGGCGTGGGCATGGTTTGTAAGGATTTTTTGGAGAAAAGGGGAGGTTGAGGGGTTTTGGAAAGGTTGAGTTCGTAGGTGTGACCGAATTTCAGAGAAAAAAGGTTGAGAAATTGTTTTAGGGTTGATTTGGGAAGATGAACGGTTTAAGTTGCTTAAATAAGGGTGAAAGCACGGGCAGGGGCCATGCTCATGCTGAATTTTAATGCGCCCGTGTTTTTCGTGATTTTGAATTTTGGGCGCGTTTAGGTACTTGGCCACGGCTCCGTGGGTATAGTGGCACGCCCGTGTTCTCCTTCACGCAGTCATATAGAATAGGTGTGTTCCACCCGTGTTCGATAAGTCAGGATAGTCCACGATTTTAAGGCACGGGCATGTTTCACCCGTGTTTGACAAGTCAGGATAGTCCACGATTTTAAGGCACGGGAGTGTTCCACTTGTGTTTGGGAAAAACTCGCCTCTTGTCATACATGGCTACAAGTACACCCATGTTTTGTCTCGTGGGTTCCATACGGCCATAGGCACGCTCGTGTGCAAGGTTGTGTGGTATAAAACCTACGCTTTATTGGATTAATAAGTATGGAGTTAGATGTTGAAAGTTTTACCAATATAATGTTATTAAAGTTAGTGTTCGGGTTGCCTTCCAAGAAGCGCTCGTTTAAAGTCTTAAGCTAGACTTACCCTATTTTCAGTTCTATAAGAAGGTTCACGGAGCTGGAGCTCGTCTCTCATATTCCTAACATCTTCACCATTATAGATTTTGAGTCGGTGACCATTTACCTTGAATGTGCCTTGAGTAGGATGAGTTACCTCGATTGTGTCGTAGGGAAAAATTATTTTGATCATGAATGGATTTGACCATCTTGATTTCAGCTTTCCAGGAAACAATTTAATCCTTGAGTTGTATAGCAGGACTAAGTCCCCTACTTCAAATTGTTTTGATTTCTTTAGATGAGCATCGTGGCGTCGCTTTGTTGCCTCCTTGTATAGTTTTGAATTCTTATAGACATTAGCTCTCCATTCGTCTAGTTCATTTATCTGCATCATTCTTTTCTCTCCTGCAGTTTTAAGATCATAATTTAAGAATTTTATAGCCCAAAAAGCTTTTTGTTCTAACTCGAATGGCAAATGACAACTTTTTTCGTAGACAAGTTTGTATGGGGATGTTCCTAGGGGTTTTAAATGTTGTTTTATAGGCCCATAAGGCATCATCTACTTTTAATGCCCAATCTTTTCTGTTTGATTCAACTGTTTTTTCTAGAATGCGTTTAAGTTCTTGGTTTGCTACTTTTGCTCGCCCACTGTTTTGAGGATGATATGGGGTAGCTATTTTGTGGTGTACCCTATATTTTTTTAAGACTTTATCAAATTGGGTATTACAAAAATGAGTACCCCTATCACTAATGATTGCTCTAGGTGTTCCAAATCGAGAAAATAGTTCTTTTAGAAACTTAAGTACTACTCTGGCATCATTGTTAGGTAAAGCTTCAACTTCCACCCATTTTGACATGTATTCTACAACCACTAAGATGTATTTGTTTCCGAATGAACTAGAGAATGGTCCTATAAAATCAATACCCAATATATCGAATATTTCATATGATAGCATGTATGTTTGAGGCATTTCATCGCATTTAGAAATATTACCTATTCTTTGGCATTTATCACACGAAGCGACATACTTGTTGGTGTCTTTAAATAGAGTGGGCCAATAGAAACCTGATTTGAGTATTTTGTGCGCTGTCTTGACATCACTGTAGTGCCCTCCTGAAGGTCCGGAGTGGCAGTGTTCTATGATTTTGCTTGCTTCTGCCTTTGTAACGCATTAGAAAAGAATCGCTTTTTTTGATGATGTGTTAACTTTTTCGGTATGATGTTAGCAGCTAAAAAATTCGCAATATCTTCAAACCAAGGTACCTCATAGTTGCTTATAGAGAATAGCTGTTCCGCAGGGAATGAGTCATTTATCCCTATCTCTTCTCATTCTTCTATGTGTGGATTCCCAAGTCTAGATAGGTAGTCTACTGCAAGATTTTTGGCTCCTTTCTTATCTTGAATTTCCCAATCAAATTCTTGTAAAAGTAAAATCCATCTTATGAGTCGAGGTTTTGCATCGGGTTTAGTTAAAAGATAACGAAGAGTAGAGTGGTCAGTGTAAATGACAACTTTAGATAATAATAAATACTGTCTAAATTTATCAAATGCAAAGACCACATCTAGTAATTCTTTTCCAGTGGTGGTATAATTTTCTTGCGCAGCCATCAATGTTTTGCTGGTGTAATAGATTGGCCGGAAGTGCTTGTCTCTTCGCTGTCCTAGAACTCCACCTATTGCAAAGTCACTCGCATCACACATTAGTTCAAACGGAAGATTCTAATCAGGGACAATTATAATTGGTGCATTAATTAACTTCTCTTTTAGGATATTGAATGCATCTATACATTCCTGGTCAAAGTTAAAAGGTACATCTTTTTCTAAAAATTTCGTTAGAGGCTTAGCTATTTTAGAAAAATCCTTAATGAATCTTCTATAAAATCCTGCATGTCCTAAAAAGCTTCTAATAGCCTTAACTGAGCTAGAAGGAGGTAATTTTTCTATGGTTTCGACCTTTTCTTTATCTACCTCGATTCCTTTACTAGAAATTTTATGTCCCAATACAATTCCCTCTTGTACCATAAAATGGCATTTTTCCCAATTTAAAACAAGGTTTGTTTCCTCACGTCTATTTAGAAATCATTTTAAATTTTTAAGGCAAAGATGGAAATAATTATCGAATACCAAGAAATCATCCATAAATACCTCCATAATGCCTTCCACAAGTTCGTCAAAGATTGCCAACATGCAACGCTGAAAAGTAGCAGGAGCATTACATAATCCAAAAGGCATTCTACGATAAGAAAATGTACCGCATGGGCATGTGAATGTTGTCTTCTCTTGATCTTCAGGTGCTATTGGGATTTGGAAATAGCCGGAGAGTCCATCTAAGAAGTAATAGTACATATGCCCAGATAACCTTTCTAGCATTTGATCAATGAAAGGAAAAGGAAAGTGATCTTTTCTAGTGGCATCGTTCAGCTTCCTGTAATCAATGCAAACTCTCCAACTTGTGACTGTTTTGGTGGGAATTAGTTCATTCTTTTTGTTGGCTACCACCGTCATGCCTCCTTTCTTTGGAGCAACCTACACAGGACTTACCTAATTACTGTCAGAAATAGGATAAATTATTTCAGCATCTAGAAGTTTAATTACCTCAGCTTTCACAATTTCCTTTACATTGGGATTCAATCGTCTTTGAGATTGCACACATGGCTTGTATTCCTCTTCCATTAAGATTTTGTGGGTGCAAAACGATGGGCTTATTCCTTTAATATCAGAGATTTTCCAAGCTATGGCTTTTTTATGCTCCCTTAGTACCTGTAGCAACTCTTCTTTTTCCTTTGGTTCTAGTTCTAAAGATATAATCACTGGTAATGTAGAATTTTCCCCAAGGAATGCGTACTCTAGATGTCTCGGTAGTTGTTTTAATTCTAATTTGGGTGGTTCATCAATAGAGGGTTTCTGTTTTAAATCGTCATCAATTTCAATGCTTTCTTTTTTCGTTTGTCTAGATGAAAATGTTTTTAAATTTAACTTGTCGACTTCCTCTTCTTCCCCCTTTTCTTGGGTAAGACAGTTCCATCGTGTCATCGTGTATGATTTCCTGTAATGAATTTTGAATAATATGATCAGTGGTATCAACAAAGTAACATGAGTCATCTTGTTCTCTAGAATATCACATGGCATCATAGATTTGAAAAATAATTTCCTCATCTCCTATCCTTAATGCAAGTTTTCCATCACCTACATTAATAACAGCCCTTGCAGTGGCTAAAAAAGGGTGCCTAAAATTAAAGGAACCTCAATGTCCTCATCCATGTCAAAAACAACAAAATCAACAGGGAAAATAAATTTATCAATTTGTACCAAGACATCTTCAATAACTCCTCTAGGATATTTAATAGATCTGTCGGTTAGCTAAATACTCATCCTAGTGGGTTTTGGTTCCCCGAGACTTAGTTGTTTAAACATTTTATAAGGCATTAAGTTAATACTGGCACCTAAATCAGATAATTCTTTCTTAATATTTAAATTACCGATTAAACAGGGAATAGTAAAACTTCCTGGGTCTTTTAATTTTGTTGTTAACTTATTTTGGAGGATGGCTGAACATTCTTCATTAAGCTCCACTATTGATACTTCTTCAAACTTCCTTTTATTCGTTAGGAGTTCCTTTAAGAATTTTGCATACGTCGGCATATGTGAAATGGCTTCAACAAAAGGTAAGTTAATATGTATTTGTTTAAAAAGTTCAAGAAACTTACCATATTGGGCATCTAATCGTTCTTTCTTCAACTTTGTTGGATATAGGATTGATGGTTTATCTTCTTTACGTACTGGAGTTACATCCTCAACTCCCACATCCTTTGCTTTGTTATCCTCATATGGTATTTTTTTTCTTTGGTTCTACTAACTCCTTTCCACTTCTCAGTGTAATTGTCTTTACCTATTCTATTCCTTTAGAAAAAATTTCTGCTTGGAGTTCAGATATCTTAGTAAGTTGTCCAACTGACTTCGTAATTTCCCAAACTGACTTAGTAAGTTCCCCAACTTGGTTCTTGTTCCCTTCCATCGATTTTTGTTGAGTTTTCAATCTTGCCTCGGTGTCTTGGAGATGATTTTCTGTGGCTGCCATGAATTTTTTCAACATCTCTTCTAGGTTCAGCTTCTTTTCTTGTGGATATGGCTGATTTTGGAAAGGAGGTTGTTGTCTTTGATTTCCTTGACCTCCCCACAAAAAATTTGGGTGGTTCCTCCAACCTAGATTATAAGTATTACTATATGGGTTATTATTAGATTTGAAATTATTACCTATATAGTTCATCTATTCGCTTTCTGGTTGGTAGGGTAGGTACTCAGGATTTTCCACAGTTCCAATTGCGTCGCACTGCATTACTAGATGTACCTGTAAGGAACACAAACTATCAAGCTTTTTATTCATCATCTCTACCTGCGTTGATAGAATGGTTACTGTGTCGAGGTTGAAAACTCCGGCTGATTTTGTTGGTTTTTCCTTGTAACCTGCCACTGACAGTTATTCAGCGACATCTCTTAAATAAACTCGTAGGCTTCCACTGGCGGCTGAATCAATTAGTTCCCTTGTTGAGGGGTTTACACCATTATAGAAAGTTTGGACTTGGAGCCATAAAGGTAAACCATGGTGCGGACACCTTTTCAAGAGATCCTTGTATCTCTCCCATGCGTTGTATAATGTCTCTAAATCCATCTGCACAAAAGAAGAGATATCATTCCATAATTTGGCTGTTTTGGCCGATGGGAAATATTTTAATAAAAAATTTTTGGTCATTTGATCCCATGTGGTGATTGACCCTTGTGGTAATGAGTTCAACCACTGCTCTGCTTTATTCCTTAATGAAAAGGGAAATAACCGAAGATGTATGGCATCATCAGAAACGCCATTTATTTTGAAGGTATCACAAAACTCTAAAAAATTAGCTATATGAGTATTCGGGTCTTCGTCCTGCAAACCATCAAATTGAACAAATTGTTGAATCATTTCTATAGTGTTAGGCATTAATTCAAAATTATTAGCAGCTATAGTAGGCCTAACAATATGATAAACCATAAAAATAACATATTTTAGGCCCACATTTAGTATGCTTTTGGATGATTTATCCCTAGATTTATGTAAAAAGGTGCTCTTAATCCTTTCTTTTCATGTTTTATACTCAGGAAAGCACCGAGGACGAAAAGAACGAGAAACGGGCCTAAAACGGGCTAATTTGGGCCAAAGTAGAATTCGACACGGCATGGACTTTAAGCCACACGACCGTGCCTCGACAATTAACTAAGATATAGCCATGCCATGATTTACACGGTTGTTCCCCAATCGACAGAACCGAGACACAGCCTAAAGACAATTTACACAGGTGTGTGCCGTGGGCGTGTCCCTGCCGCGACCAAGAGGAATTTCACTCGGATTTGGATACTTGAAGGCAAAGAAACACATTCCAAAGCCTATTCAAACACCCGAGTAGGAATTATACTTGAATTAGGATACTTAGAGGCCAAGTAAGGCATCTCAAAGCCTATATAAAGACCCTAGAGGCCAACCTTTAGGGGACGTTCAGAGTTCGGCAGAAGCTGGAACCCAGCGCACGGTCAGAGGGCGGTTAGCTAGGCAAGGAGCCGAGTCAGAAGGCCAAATTTGTGGGAATTACTCGAAGACAGCCAGTTGATCCATCTTAAGGAGCCAAAATTCTACTCAAGATGGCGAATTTCTCCTTCAATTCCTTCAGGGGGTTTTAGGGATTTCTTATGTTTTGTTTTATCTTTTCTCTTGAGATGTTTTCTTTAATTGTTATGAACTAAACCCTTCAGATACCTGAAGGGGATGAAACCTAGATGAATCTTGTTATTGTTTTCTAAATTATATGATAAATACTTAGTTTGTTCTTAATTATGCATGCTTAATCCAAATCTGGTGTGCTTAGGTGGAGGAGGAATAGACCTTGCTTAAGAGTAGATCTAGCATAATTAACCGGAATTGATCGCACGCCTAGAGATAGGGTGAAGAGATTTTGTCGGATTAGGGTGAAACCTAATATGGGAGTCCATAGATCAATTTACTGCTATTCTAAGGGGTTATTATTCGAGAAAGAGATTTCCATTAATTAACCTAGGGTTAGACATTATTCGCCTCGAGAGGGGGTTTAATATACGTTAGGGAGTCTTACGGATCAAACTAAGTGAATAAATCGTATGGTTCAGTGTTAAATAACAAGTGAAGTCTAGGTGGATTCTTCCAGAGGGTATCGTCGTGATCAACTGAGTTTCTCTTCAAGTTATTCTCCAATTCATTCTTTCTGTCTTTGCGTCTTTATTTTAGTAGTCGTTAATTTATATTAAAACAACTTCACTTATTTTAGGCTAAATAATAAAAAGAAAGTTAGTATTAGTACTTTTAGTTCCTTTGGGTTCGACAATTTGATCTTGCCTAAGCTATACTACTATTCGATAGGTACACTTGCCTTTAATCGTTGTTAGAGTTAGTTTTCAGGTTCGATCATTCTCTTTATAAATTTTAAAACTCGACAAAACAACGATCAAGTTTTTGGCGCCGTTACCGGGGAACTAAAATATTAAGAAAGCTCTATTTTTATTACTTTAGCCATTATTTTTTTTTTTTTTTTGCAATTTTACTTTTATTTATTTTTAGGTTAAATTTTGATTTTGCTAAATTTTCTTTTATTTGATTTTTCCAAATAGAAGAGATGGCACTAAATAATTATCAGTGGCAATTTATGAGAACAAAGCCAACAAAAGCAGCCGATATCTACAATCTCGACCTAATAACCATGCTATCAAACCAGCTAGAGATAATGAATAAAAAGATTGATGGTTTGAATAGTCTTTCCCAGGTACACCCAAAAATACAATATGATTCAAGAGGCGTGACGAATCCTGAGTACCCACCCTATAGATATGGCATGGAAAACGAGCAAGCTCACTATACGGGTAACTATTCTAGACCACAAAATAATTTTTATAATGACACTTATAATACAGGTTGGAGGTACCACCCCAATTTCTCATGGGATGATCAAAATAGCCAAAGACAGGAACTTCCTCCAAATTTTCAACAACCACCTCACCAATGGGAAGAGGAGTCGAACCTTGAAAAGATGCTGGAAAAATTCATAGCAGCCACAAAAACCCATTCCCAAAAAATTGAGACAATGTTATATAATCAACAAGCATCGATCAAAGAGATCAAAAACCAAGTTCAGGAAATTACTAAGTCAGTTAAACAACTTGAAAAGTTAATGTCTGAACGACCACAATGGTGTCTACCAAGCAACACTAAAACTAACCCGAGAGAGCAAAATCAAGCCATTTACGATAGTGAAGGGTTAGACGAACCAAACGCAAGGGAAGAACCTGTGGTAAGTGAAGGTAAGGTTGAGGTGTGCCATGATATACCAAAATCAGCAATTACAGAATACCAACCTTGTGTGCCATATCCTAATGCAATAAAGAAAGACCACACAGAGGTAGAATTTGGTGAAATCACACTTCGTGTAGAAGACGAATCACTCTTCAAGCTCTTGACTCAGCTAGGACATCGAGTAATAAAGGTACGAATGTTAATTTTATTGATAACCATTTGGTTCAACCTTCTTTACAGGAAGCATCATGAAATCACTTAGCTGAGCTAGATCTTAGACCTCGTGCCAACAAATAAGAATTATATGAGGAATAAAGCCTTAGGGTCGACAAACTAGAAGAGTGGGAAACACAAATTAAAGAAGAACTGGAATCACACGAAGTGAAACCGAAGAAAACCCCAGACGAGCTGATAGGAACAATAAATCACATCAAAATAGGGGATCAGTATTGTTGAATAAGGAAGACACTCAAATCGCCAATTCAAACCTCAAGACAAACGAAGAAATCACTTTTGAGGTACTTAATGTCTTCCTATATGGCACAGTCGAGGTAAGCAATCCTAAATTCAGCACTTTTGAGGTAAACACTACTCGACTTAAACTTTATATTAAAAATCGAGTTGATCGCATGAGAAAGGATTTTCACCTCCTCAAACCACCATGACCATACAAATAATAGGTAAGTCTAGCTCAAGACTTTACACGAGTGCTTCTCGGGAGGCAACCCGAGCACTAACCCCATTTTTATTTTTATTTTTTATTTATTTTTTATTTTCCCTTTTTAGCATTCAAATAAACCAAAAGTGCAGATTTTCAGACAACACGGCCTTGCACACGGCCATGGCTGTGGCCGTGTGGCCATCACAGGAAGGTACAAAGGCGGGGCCAACTATCAGATCCATAATTTCTATTTAACCCCCTTCTTCCCTTCCTTTTCCCGTTATCTTTCTTCTTTCATTTTCCATTATTTACTTTTATTTTTATTTTTATTTCTATTTATTTATTTTATTTTCTTTATTATCTTCTTCTTATTCTTTGTACCATTTAGATTTAGTTTAGGATAAAATAAAATAAGGACGATCGCTTCGAGGATTCAATTTTAAATGGTTCAAGACGCTTCCCCACGTTCACCTCCAATCCTATCCAGTTTCTTTTCATTGACCTCATTCAAAATTCAGGAAGTTTCACTTCTCTCCCCATCTTATGATTTTATGATTATTTTGATATTATCTATCTTTGTTCATTGAGGATAATGTACATCTTAAGTGTGGGGGGGTTAACTATAGTAGTATCTGAAAATCCATGCATTAAGCCTTGTTCCTAAGTAATTTTCTCATATTATTAATTAGGGTGAAATTTCTGATGATTTATGATTTTTATTAATATGTTTTTGAGTAAGTCATTGATAATTGTGCATTGATGATTTATACTTGAAGAATACTAGAGAATCAAGCATGATAAGTCTATTTTTCAAGAATTAAAAATTTCCTAGGTTGTTAAACTGAATTTGAATATTACCTTGAAGTTTGAAATTTACAGGGATTGATGTCAAATATCCATAATTTTTGTGAGATTTTGAGCCTTATAGAGCATATATTCTTTTCCATGCTCACTTTATTAATTATGAGTGTGTCAACACTGAATTGTTATTCTAGAACTTGCCTTGATTATATATGTCGAGACCACATTAATTGATTTGATATACTGAGATGATAAAGGCACCTAGGTTTTAACCCATTCATTCCACTAAAAAGCCTACCTTAACAAATTAACCCTTAGTAAACCCATTTGATCCTAACAACTCTTTTTTTATTTACCCGCTAAATTTTAACCCAAAACCGTTTGTATTTGATATCACCATTCTTTTGACTACCCTTCTATCGAGAATTGATTTGATCAGTTGCCTAATTAGTTTATTTCAGCTGATAAAGTTCTTTCTTTATTATGTATTTACATAGTTGTTCTTAAAAAAAATTTGAATCGATCGAAGTATATTCAATATTAATAGTAAAAAAAATGAAGTACATTCATTATTAGTTCTATATTCTAAGAGCTTATATGTTTAAATTCAACATCTTGAAAAAGAAGCTCGTATTATTAGTATTTACATTTTCATGTGATGTAATTATTCAGGTTATAAGTTCATTTTTCTAGTTAGGTAATTGGTCAGGTCAATCTTGATTTTAACCTTCTAATTCAGCCTTTATCCATTCCTTTAACCCTAGCCCTGTTACAACCCTGTTAAAGACCTTTTGATTTGTGTATCATCTCATATTACAGTGGTGGAGATTTGATTTTCAGGCAAGCCTATGGGATTAACTTTTCAGGTTCAACTTATGAGTGCTTATTCTTGAACCTTAAACACTTCGAGTGCTTTGAGTGAATCTTTAGTGAGGATGTCAATCCTTGCCGATTTTGAATTAAAGGTAATTATTTAGATAAGGGTAGAAGCCTATGTTTTTATGCTACAAATTTATGACTTAGAATTGTTTGAGTCTTTAGGAGTCTTTGAGTTAAATTATCCATGTATAAATTATCTGTGAATTATGATGAGGCATTGTTGATAGAAATTATGAATTATGGAAAGTTCGTTTTAATTATATGTTGAGAACTTTGCTTGAGGACAAGCAAAAGTGGGGGTATTTGATAAACCGTAAAAGTAACATATTTTTGGCCCACATTTAGTATGCTTTTGGATGATTTATCCCTTGATTTATGTAAAAAGGTGCTCTTAATCATTTATTTTCATGTTTTATACTTAGGAAAGCACTTGAGGACGAAAAGAATGAGAAACGGGCTTAAAATGGGCCAATTTGGGCCAAAGTAAAAATTGACACGGCCTAGACATCAAACCACATGACCGTGCCTCGACAATTAACTAAGACATGGCCGTGCCCCATTCAATAGAATCGAGACACGGCCTGAAGATGATTTACATGGGCATGTGCCATGGGCGTGTCCCTGCTGCGGCCAAGAGGAATTTCACTCAGATTTGGATACTTGAAGGCAAAGAAACACATTCCAAAGCCTATTCAAACACCCAAGTAGGAATTATACTTGAATTAGGATACTTAGAGGCCAAGTAAGGCATCTCAAGGCCTATATAAAGACCCTAGAGGCCAACCTTTAGGGGACGTTCGGAGTTCGACAGAAGCCAGAACCCAGCGCAGTCAGAGGGAGGTTAGCTAGGCCAAGGAGCCGAGCCAGAAGGCCAAATTTGTGGGAATTACTTGAAGATAGCCAGTTGATCCATCTCAAGGAGCCGGAATTCTACTCAAGACGGTGATTTCTCCTTCAATTCCTTCAGGGGGGTTTAGGGATTTCTTATGTTTTGTTTTATCTTTTCTCTTGAGATGTTTTCTTTAATTGTTATGAACTATACCCTTCAGATACCTGAAGGGGATGAAACCTAGATGAATCTTGTTACTGTTTTCTGAATTATATGATAAATACTTAGTTTGTTCTTAATTATGCATGCTTAATTCAAATCTGATGTGCTTAGGTGGAGGAGGAATAGACCCTGCTTAAGAGTAGATCTAGCATAATTAATCGGAGTTGATCGCACGCCTAGAAATAGGGTGACGAGATTTTGCCGGATTAGGGTGAAACCTAATATGGGAGTCCATAGATCGATTTACTACTATTCTAATGGATTATTATTCAAGAAAGAGATTTTTGTTAATTAACCTAGGGTTAGACGTTATTCGCCTCGAGAGGGGGTTTAATATACGTTAAGGAGTCTTACGGATCAAACTAAGTGAATAAATCGTATGGTTCAATGTTAAATAACAAGTGAAGTCAAGGTGGATTCTTCCTGAGGGTATCGTCGTGATCAACTGAGTTTCTCTTCAAGTTATTTTCCAATTCATTCTTTCTGTCTTTGCGTCTTTAGTTTAGTAGTCGTTAATTTAGATTAAAACAACTTCACTTATTTTAGGCTAAATAATAAAAAGAAATTTAGTATTAGTACTTTTAGTTCCTTTGGGTTCGACAATTCAGTCTTGCCTAAGCTATACTACTGTTCGATAGGTACACTTGCCTTTAATCGTTGTCAGAGTTAGTTTCTAGGTTCGATCATTCTCTTTATAAATTTTAAAACTTGACAAAACAACGATCACAATACTAGATTCTGCTCCTGTTAAATTAGGTTTACGTAATCATACATAGTATGCGGAGCATCTGCCACATCTCCTGGTGGATTATTTTCATCCATCCCTTCAATAGGATTGGATTCGCCTTGTTGTTGTTCTTCTTGGTAATTTAAAACTCGCCTGATTTCTCTGCGATTCCTACGAGTGGTAGCTTCGATATCACTATCGTATATTAGAGGTCCTGTCGGGTTCCATCTAGTCATAAACTAGAGGTACCTACTAGGAAAAGAAAGAAATAAAATTAGAAAAAATAATAAAATAAAATAAATTGCAAAAATAAACAGGAAAAATAATGGCTAAAGTAATAAAAATAAAGTTTTTTTAATATTTTAATTCCCTGCCAACGGCGCCAAAAACTTGATCGTCTGAATTGTCGAGTTTTAAAATTTATAAAGAGAATGATCGAACCTAGAAACTAACTCTGACAACGACTTAAGGGAAGTGCACCTATCGAATAGTAATATAGTTTAGGCAAGACCGGATTGTCGAACCCAAGAGAATTAAAAGTACTAATACTCACTTTCTTTCTATTATTTAGCCTAAATATTAAGTGATTGATTGTTTAATCTAAAACTAACTAACTACTAAGCTAAAGACGAGAAGACAAAAAGAACAAATTGAAGAAATAACTTTTAGAAAAACTCGGTTGATTACGACAATACCCTAGAAGGAATCCACCTAGACTTCACTTGAAATCTAACACTGAACCAGACGATTTATTCACTTAGATTGATTCGTAAGACTCCTTAATTTATATTAAACCATCTCTCGAGGCGAATAATGTCTAATCCTAGGTTGATTAATTGAAATCTATTTCTAATTAAAACACCTAGAATTGCATTGACTTGGTCTATGGACTCCTATATTAGGTTTCACCCTAATTCGAAAAAATCTCGTCACCCCCCTCCCACACTTAAGATGTACATTGCCCTCAATGTACAAAGATAGATAAATAATCATGTAATAATGAAATCAAAAGAGAAGGGGAGAAGTAACACTTCCTGAATTTCGGATGACTCCGGGAGTTTGGCAGTGGTCGTGGTAAAAGATGAGTTATGTAGTAGTGAATTACTCCTAGTGATTTGTTTGTTTATATGGAGTGTGCAATTGAAACTGCGAAGTCATCAGTTAGATATCTCGGAGGCGTAAATAAATATGTGTTAGGCATACTCGAAGGTTAGATAACCAGTGATAATCATAATAAAAGTTTGCAATGTAGAAAGAAAAAGTTCAAATTAAGACGAATAAAAATTAAAATAGAGAAAGAAAAATAAAGAAAACTTAAAATAAATAAAAGAAAAATTAGATAAATAAAATGACTCAGAGGTCCTCATCAACGGCCGGGTCCTATGGTACAGCCGGAGTTTTCAATCTCGACGCAGTCACCATGCTATCAAATCAGGTAGAGATGATGAATAAAAAGATTGATGGTTTGTGTGGTTCTTTTCAAGTACACCTAGTAATGCAATGTGACTTGAATCTAGGAGGCGTGGAGAATCTTGAGTACCCACCCTACAATCCAGGCATGGAAAGCAAACAATTAAATTATACGGGTAACAATTTTAGACCTCAAAATAACCCCTATAGTAATACTTATAATCCAGGTTGGAGGAACCACCCCAATTTCTCATAGGGTGGCCAAGGAAATCAGAGACAACAACCACCCCTCCAAACTTCCAACAGCCCTACCCACAAGAAAAGAAGCCGAACCTTGAAAAGATGCTGACAAAATTTATAGCGGTGTCTAAAACTAGCTTTCAAAATAATGAGACAACACTTAAAAATCAATAAGCATCGATTAAAGGAATCGAGAACCAGTTTGGGCAACTCGTAAAACTGATCTCCGAACGACCACTAGGTAGCTTGCCAAGTAACACTGAGACTAATCCCAAGGAGCAAATTCAAGCCATAACAGCTCATGATAGTGAAAGGTTAGTAGAATCTGAATCTGAGCCAAGGCGAGAACCTGTGGTAAGTGAAGGTAAGGTTGAGGTAAGCCAAGAAAAGCCAAAACCAGTAATTAAAGAATACAAACCTCGTATACCTAACCCCAATGTGATGAAGGAAGATGACACAGAAGAACAGTTCGGTAAGTTCCTTAAACTCTTAAAGAAATTACATATTAACTTACCGCTTCTTGAAGCTCTTTCGCAGATGCCAGATTTAAGGAAATTTTTAAAAGAGCTCTTAACAAACAAGCGAAAGTTAGACGAGAAGTCGCATGTGGAACTAAACGCAGTATGCTTAGCAATGTTACAGAACAGATTACCATGAAAATTAAAAGATCCAGGGAGTTCTACAATTCCATGTTTAATCAGTAGTTTAGCTGGTGATAATGCTTTAGCTGATTTAGGGGCAAGCATCAATGTTATGCCATCTAAAATATTTAAACAGCTAGGTCTAGGGAAACCCAAGTAGACTAGGATGAGTATTCAACTAGCTGATAAGACTATTTGTATCCCTAAGGGTATAATTGAAGATGTACTAGTTAAAGTTGACAAATTCATATTCCCCGTAGACTTCGTTGTTTTAGATATGGATGAAGAAAATAGCATCCCCTTAATTCTAGGAAGACCTTTTCTAGCAACTGCTAGATCTAAAATTGATGTTAGCACAGGTGAACTCATACTTCGTGTAGGTGATGAATCAATCAGTCTTCAAGTTCTCGACTCAACTAGGACATCGAGTGATAAAGGTGAGGACGTAAATTTCGTTGATAAGCTTCCAGTAAACTTCCTTTTCAGGAAGCACAATGGAATTACACTACAAAGCTAGATCCTATAGCTCGCACCAATAAGGAAATATCTCATAAAGAACGACGGCTTTTGACTGATGAACTAGATGAGTGGGAGATACATTTCAAGGAGGAATCAAACCCATACAAAGTGAAACCGAAGGAACCCCCAGAAGAACTAAAAGGAACATCAAATCACTTCCAAATAGGAGACCAAATACTATTAGATAGAATAGACTCGCGACTCGCCACATTAAACCTAAAGAGAACTGAGGAGATCCCCTTTGCGATACTTAATGTTTTTCCTTACGGAACAGTCAAGGTAAGTAATTCTACTTTTGGTACTTTTAAAGTAAACTCTACTCGACTCAAACTATATAATGATAGCATGAAAAAGGATTTTTCACTCCTTAAACCTCCGTAAAGATTCGAATGAGATGTAAGTCTAACTTAAGACTTTAAACGAGCCAAATTAGAAGCGCTCCCTCCAACTTATCTTTAACCTCCAAATCAAGTTTCCACACTTCCGAACTCAAGAAACTCATCCAAAATTCAAGAAGTTTCACTCTCTCCCTCTCTTTTGATTTTCTTATTATATGATTATTATATATCTTTGTACATTGAGGGCAATGTACATCTTAAGTGTGGGGGTGAAAGTTTATTAGAAAAAGTGTCTAACTTTTTGCATTATTCTCAAATCCCTGAATGATATTTTGTCTTAAAGTAATTTTCTCATATCACTAATTAGAATGAAATTCTTATTGATTCATGATTTTTATTGATATGTTTTAGATTAATTCATTGATAATTGTGCAATGATGATTTAAACTTTAAGATACTAGAGAATCAAGCATGATGAGTCTATTTTCAAAAAAAATTCTATTAGGTTGTCTATGATCGTGTCTATCGAGTCTTAAAAATTAATAAAAAGAATGATCAAACCTGGAAACTAACTAAGAAAATGATGGAGGCAAGTGCACCTATCGAATAGTAGTATAGCTAGCGGTAAGACCGGATTGTCGAACCCAAAGGAACCAAAAGTACTAATATTAACTCTCTTTCTATTATTTAGCCTAAGAATTAAGTGGATTTTTTTATCTAATCTAAAATTAACTAATCAAATAAACTAAAGATGCTAAGAAAAAGAAAAAATAAGGGAAGGACTTGAGGAAAAACCGATTGATTTAGGCAATACCTGAGGAATAATCCACCTAGACTTCACTTGTTATCTAACTCTGAACCAAATGATTTATTCACTTGACTTGATCTGTAGGATTCCCTAATTTATATTAATACCTATCTTCAAGGCTACTAACGTCTAACCCTAGGTTGATTAATTGAAATCTCTTTCTAATTAAAACCCTTAGAATTGCATTAACTCGATCTATGGACTCCCATATTAGGTTTGACCCTAATCAGCAAATTTTCTTCACCCTATCTCTAGGCGCGCGAGCAAATCTGCTTAACTATACTAGATCTACTCTTAGACAGGGTCTCTTCCTCCTCTGCCTAAGCACATCACACTTGAATCAATATCCCGGAAATACCAAAACAATAATTAAAAACACATAGTTAAGAACAAATAAAATATTTATCATTCAGTTTAGATAACAATAACAAGATTCGTCTTAGGTTTCATCCCCCTCAAGTATTTGAGGGTTTAGTTCATAATTGTAAAAGAAAACATCTCAGAAGAAAAGATAAAACAAAACATAAGAAATCCCTCAAACCCCTTGAAGGAATTGAAGGAGAGATCTTCCGTCTTGAGTTTGATTCCGGCTTCATGAGATGAATCAACTGGCTTTCTTCGAGTAAATCCCTGAATTTAACTGTTTTGGCTTGACTCTTTGGCCTAGCTAAACGCCCCCTAAAGGTTGGACTCTATGGTCTTTATATAGGCTTTTGAAATATGTTTCTTTGCCTCTAAGTACCCTAATCCGAATGGAATTCTATTTTCTTGCAGCAAGGATACGCCCATGGCACACTCCCGTGTTAATCATGGTCAGACTGTGGTCGATCCTATTGATGAGGCACGGCCATGTATTTCGGGGTCCAGGCCGTGGTCGACTTTTCTTGTGAGGCACGGCCGTGTGGTCTTGGGCCTAGGCAGTGTGGATTTTATGCTTTGGCCCATTTTCTCCATTTTTGGCCCGTTTCTCATTCTTTTTGTCCTCCGGTGCTCTACCAAGTATAAAACATGAAAAAAAAAGGATTAGGAGCACCTATTTCCATAATTAAAGGGAAAAATCATCCAAAAGTATGCTAAATGTGGGATTAAAATATGTTACTATTTCGGTTTATCAAATACCCCCACACTTAAGCTTTTGTTTGTCCTCAAGCAAAATTCTCAAGTCATAATTAAAATGAACTTCCTCAATTCAAAATATTCATTAACAATGCCTCATCATAATTCATAGATAATTTATACATGGATAATTCAACTCAAAGAGTAATAAAGATTCCAACAATCAAAGTCATGAGTTTTTAGCATGAAAACATAGGTGTTTCCCCTTACCTAAATAATCACCTTTAATTCAAAATCGACAAAAGTTGACATCCTCACTAAAGATTAACTCAAATCAATTAAGGTGTTTAAGGTTCAAAAATTAAGCTCTCAAAAGTCGAATATAAAAAGTTATTACCATAGGCTTGCTTGAAAATCAAATCTCCACCACTGTAACATGAGATGATACACAAATCAAAAGGTCTTTAAAAAGGGTTGTAACGGGGCTTAGGTTAAATGTGTAGATAAAGGCTAAATGAATCGAGATTGAATTGACAAATTACCTAACTAGAAAAATGACTAATAAACTGAATAATTACATTAATTGAAAACTTGTAATACTAATAATACGAGCTTATTTTTCAAGATGTTGAAATTAAACGTATAGGCTCGCTTAATTACATAACTAATAATGAATATACTTTGATTTTTTGATTGATTTTGATTTTTTTTAAGAACAAATCAAATTGAAATAGAATTTTAACAACCGAAATAATCTAATTAGGCAACCAGTCAAAATAAATCTCGATAGAAGGGTAATCAAAAGGAATGGTGATAACAAATACGAGATGGGTTTTGGTTTAATATTAGTGGGTTGAGCCAATAAAAGGGTTGTTAGGATCAAAGGGGTTCACTATGGGTCAATTATGAGGGTAGACTTTTAGTGGAGTGAGTGGGTTGAATCCTAAGTGCCTTAATCATCTTTGTATATCAAATCATGATAAACCATAAAAGTAACATATTTTAATCCCACATTTAGTGTGCTTTTGGATGAATTATCCTTGATTTATGTAAAAAGGTGCTCTTAATCCTTTCTTTTCATGTCTTATACTCAGGGAAGCACCTAAGGATAAAAAGAACGTAAAACGGGCTTAAAACGGACTAAATTGGGCAAACCCAAGAATTCGACACGGCCTAGCCCAAAGCCCACACGACCGTGCCTCACCGATTACCTAGAGCACGGCCTTAACTCCGTCACATACGGCCATGCATCATCCATTTACCACACACGATCGTGCCTGGTGATCTACACGGCCGTGCCCAAAATGACAGAATCAAGGCACGACCCAACCCCGATTGACACGGGCGTGTGCCATGGGCATGCCCCCGCCGGGAAAGAAAAATTTCACTCAGATTTGGATGCTTGGAGGCAAAGAAACACATTCCTAAGTCTACTTAAACATCCTAGGAGGAAATCTACTTGAATTAGATACTTATGAGCCAAGTAAAACATCTCAAAGCCTATATAAACACCCAAGGTAGCAACTAAAAAAATGGGAGTTCGGCAGAAGTCGAACGGAGGTTTTTTTGGCAGAGGATTTTGCCGAAGCTTTCATCTTTTAGGGAATCACTTGAAGATAGCCAGTTGATCCATCTCAAGAAGTCAGAGTTCTATTCAAGACGGAGGATCTCTCATTCAATTCCTTCAGGGGGTTTTAGGGATTTCTTATGTTTTGTTTTATCTTTTCTCTTGAGATGTTTTCCTATTTTGTTATGAACTAAACCCTTCAAATACCTAAAGCGGATGAAACCTATGATGGATTTTGTTATTTGATTTCTAAATTTATATGAGAAGTACTTAGTTTGTTTTTAAATATGTTGCTTAATTTAATCTGATGTGCTTAGGTGGAGAAGGAATAGACCCTGCCTAAGAGTAGATCTAGCATAATTGAGCGGAGTTGATAGGGCGCCTAGAGATAGGGTTACGAGATTTTGCCAGATTAGGGTGAAACCAAATATGGGAATCCATTTATTGATTTACTACTTCCTTAGGGGGTTATTATAAGAGAATGAGAGTTTCATTAATTAACCTAAGGTTAGATGTTATTCGCCTCGAGAGAAGGTTTAATATAGGTTAGGGAGTCTCACGGATCAAGATAAGTAAAGAAATCATATGGTTTCGGGAATAAATAATAAGTGAAGTCATAGGTGGATTCTTCATGAGGGTATCGTCTTCATCAACTGATTTTTCCTAAAGTCTTTCTCCAATTCATTCTTTTGTCTTTGCATTTACTTTAAGTATTTCATTAGTTTTTAGATTAATAAACCAATCACTCCATATTTCAGGCTAAATAATAGAAAGAAAGTGAGTAGTAGTACTTTTAGGTTCCCTTGGGTTCGATAAGATATTCTTGCCTAAACTATACTACTGTTCGATAGGTGCACTTGCCTCTATCATTGTCATAGTTATTCTACAGGTTCGATCATTCTTTTATAAATATTAAAACTCGACTGTTTGACACGATCAAGTTTTTGGCGCCGTTGTTGGGGATCACTAAAATATTAAGAAAACTCTATTTCTATTACTTTAGCCAAATTTTTTTATTTGCAATTTATTATTATATTATTCTTTATTATTATTTCTTTTTACTTTTGCTAATTTTTTCCTCTATTTTGCTTTTGGCAGAAAATTTTAGTCTATGGAAAAGATGGCACTGAATAATTATCAGTGGCAAGGCATGGGGGCAATTCCTACTAAAGCAACCAGTGTTTTCAACCTCGACGTGGTCACCAGGTTATCTAATCAGTTAGAGATGATGAATAAAAAGATTAATTGTATAGTCCCTCATAGGTACATCCAGAAATACAATATGATTTGAATATAGGAGGCGTGGCGAATCCTGAGTACCCACCCTACAGATATGGCATGGAAAACGAGCAAGCTCACTATACAGGTAACTATTCTAGATATCAAAATAATTTTTATAGTGACACTTATAATGCAGGTTGGAAGTACCATCCCAATTTCTTGTGGGATTATCAAAATAGCCAAAGATCAAAGCTTCCTCCAAATTTTCAACAACCACCTCACCAATAAGAAGAGGAGCCGAATCTTGAAGAGATGCTGATGAATTTCATGGCAGCCACAGATTCTCGTCTCCAAAAGACTGAAGCAGCACTTGATGAACAACAAAAATTGATCAAAGGGATCGAGAATCAAGTTGGAGAACTTACTAGGTCAGTGGGACATCTCGTAAAGCTAATACGACCGCTAGGACGTCTACCAAGTAACACCGAGGTTAACCCAAAGGAGCAAATTCAAGCCATCTCAGCTCAAGACAGTAAGGGGTTAGATGAACCAAACTCAATACAAGAAAACAAGGTAGACGAAGGTAAGGTAAAGGTAACACAAGAAAAGCCAAAACCGGTAATCAAGGAATACCAACCTCGCATACCTTATCCCGAAGCAATGAAAAGAGACGATTCAGAGGAACAGTTCGGTAAGTTTCTTAAACTCTTAAAGAAATTACATATTAACTTTCCTCTCCTTGAAGCTCTTTTTCAAATGCCAGACTTGAGGAAATTTTTAGGACATCTCTTGACCAACAAACGCAAATTAGATGAAGAACACCACGTGGAGCTAAACGCAATGTGCTCAGCAATTCTACAAAATAAACTGCCACAAAAATTAAAAGATCCAGGGAGTTTTACAATTCCATGTTTAATTGGTAGTTTATCTATTGATAATGCGTTAGTGGATTTAGGGGCAAGCATCAATGTTATGCCTTACAAAATGTTTAAACAACTAGGTCTAGGGAAACCCAGACAAACTAGGATGAGCATTCAATTAACTGATAAAACTATAAGAATTCCTAGGGGTATAATAGAAAATGTTCTAATCAAAATTTATAAATTCGTATTCCCAGTAGAATTTTTCGTTTTAGACATGGATGAGGACAACACAATCCCCTTAATTTTAGGAAGACCCTTTTTAGCAACTGCTAGAGCTAAGATTAATATCTATGCAGGAGAACTCATACTTCATGTAAGCGATGAGATTGCCACTCTTCAAGCTCTTGACTCGGCTAGAACATCAAGTGATAAAGGTGAGAAAGTAAATTCAGTTGATAACCAACTTGTTCAACCTTCATTGCAGGAAACACCACAAAGCTACAAACCTGAGTCGAATCATAGACCTCATGCTAATAAAGAAGAATTACATGAGGAACCAGAACCACACGAAGTGAAACCGAAGGAAACCCCAGACGAGCTGATAGGAACAACGAATCACTTCAAATTAAGAGATCAGGTATTGTTGAATAAGGAAGACCCTCGAATCACCAATTCAGACCTCAAGACAAACGAAGAAATCACTTTTGAGGTACTAAATGTCTTCCTATACGGCACAGTCGAGGTCAGCAATCCTAAATTCAACACTTTTGAGGTAAACATTACTCGACTCAAACTATATATCCATAACCGAAGTGATCGCATGAGAAAGGATTTTCACCCCCTTAATCCACCATGACGATACGAATGAGAGGTAAAGTCTAGCTAAGACTATAAATGAGCGCTTCTCGGGAGGCAACTAAAGCACAAACCCTATTTTTACTTTTTTTATTATTTTTTATTTTTTCGTTTCTTTTTCTTTTTAGCATCTAACCATAAACTAACCAAAGAGCAGATTTCTAGGCCACACGGCCCTACACACGGGCGTGCCCATGGCCGTGTGAAAGCTAGGGGATGAACCATGGGCGTGCCGTTAGCCATGCACAAACAGGAAATAAACTTCTTTCTTAAAAATGGTCTACAATACTAGTCCACACCCGTGCCGATGCCCCGTGCGAGGTTACTGACCTGTCAAGCACGGGCAAAACACGGTCGTGCCTTTCAACCGTGCCAACATTCTGACTTATCAAACACGGAAGGAGCACGCCCATATTGAATGACCGTGTGAAGAAAGACACGGGCGTGTCACGACACCCACGGCCATGCCCGAACACCCTGAATGTGTTCAAAATTCAAAATCCCAAAACACGGGCTACATCTCTATTTAAACCTCATTCCCCATTTTTCTAGTTGTCTTTCATTTTCCATTATTTATTTTTGTTTTTATTTTATTTCATCATTATTTTTTACTTTATTTTATTTTATTTTCTTCTTCTTATTCTTTATGATATTTAGATTTAGCTTAGGATACAATAAAACCAAGCTTGCCACGTCCGAGATTTAATTTCAAGCGGTTCGAGATGCTTCCCCACGTTTACCTCTAATCTTATCCGATTTCTTTTCATAGACTTCATCCAAAAATTCAGGAAGTGTTACTTCTCCCCTTCTCTTTTGATTTTATTATTACATAATTGTTTATCTATCTTTGTACATTGAGGGCAATGTACATCTTAAGTGTGGGGGGGTAAAAGTACCTGACTTTTTGCATTTTTCTCAAAATCCTGAATTTAGTTTTATTCGAAAGTATTTTTCTCATATTACTAATTAGGACGAAATTTCTAGTAATGTATGATTTTTATTGATATGTTTTAGAGTAAGTCATAGTTAATTTTGCATTGATGATTAAATCTGAAGGATACTAGAGAATCGAGCATGATAAGTCTACTTTCTAAAAGTTAAAAATTAATAGGTCGTTAAACTGAATTTGAGTATTACTTTGAAGTTTGAAATTTACAGGGATTGAGGTCAAAAACACCTATAATTTTTGTGAGATTTTGAGCCTTATAGAGCATATATTCTTTTTCGTGCTCACTTTATTGATTATGAGTGTGTCAACTTTGAACTGTTATTCTAGAACTTGCCTTGTTTATACATGTCGAGACCACACTTTTGATTTGATATACAGAGATGATAAAGGCACCTAGGATTTAACCCACTTACTCCATAAAAAGCCTACCTTCACAAATTAACCTCTAGTGAACCCCGTTGAATCCTAAAAACCTTTTTATTGACTCACCCACTAATATTAACCCAAAACCCCTTTGTATTTGTTATCACCCTTTCTTTTGACTACACTTTGATCAAGGTTTGATTTGATTAAGTTACCAAATTAATTAGTTCAGTAGTTACATTTATCATTTATGATGTAATATCTTAGTTTGTTCTTAAAAAAACTTAGAGCATTTAAACTCCAATTGTTAAAGAAAAGCTCGTATTCAAGTATTCTCAAATTTCAAGTGATGAAAATACTATTTATTATTGAGTAATTATCAATGGTGGTATTATTAGTTTTCATTCGAAGTAAATATTCATATTTAGTTCAGTGTTTCTAGTTAGGTAATTTGTCAAGTCAATCTCGATTCTAACCTTCTAATTCAGCTTGTATCCACACCTTTAACCCTAGCCCCGTTACAACTGTAACATCCTAGATTAGGGGTTATGCGTTCGTGCATAATTCATGAGATAGTGGGATCAGTGGGTGTGTTGGATGTGTTCTGAAGAGTTTTAAGAGCCCTAAGATGAAAGAAAATGAAAGGAAATGTAAGGAAATGTAAGGAAAAGAAAGGAAATATAAGGAAAAGTAAGGAAATGTAAGGAAATGTAAGAAAATGTAAGGAAATGTAAGGAAATGTAGGGAAATGTAAGGAAATATAAGGAAAATGTAAGGAAATGAAAGGAAATGAAAGGAAATGAAAGGAAATGTAAGGAAATGAAAGGAAATGTAAGGAAATGTATGGAAATGTATGGAAATGTATGGAAATATATGGAAATGTAAGGAAATGTATGGAAATGTGTGGAAATGTAAGGAGATGTATGGAAATGTAAGGAAATGCTTTAGAAATGTTAAGTTTTGGAAACTAAACTAAAATAGGAAAGTGACCATTTTGGAAACCGAAGTAAATTAGGAAAGTGAACATTTTGGAAACCAAGCCAAAAGAGGAAACTAAACATTTTGGAAACCAAGCCAAAATAGGAAACTAAACATTTTGGAAACTTGGAAAATCTGAGAGTCATGAAAATTTTAGGAAACTTAAAATGACCCCGAATGTCGAATTTTAGAGCCCAAAGGGGAACTTAGGGCCAAGTGACCCTAAAATATAAAGTACATGAAATTTGACCCAATAACGGACTTGGAAAAGTGGCCTGAAGATGCCACCTAAGGCCTTAGAAAATGGCCCACATGCAAAAGGTTTTGGGCTTGAGTTCGAGTCACATAAGAAGCAAATAAAATAAGTTTTATTTTGCTTCTAGAAGCCCAAGAGGTGGATGGCACAAGCTTGCAAAAGAGGAGTTTCATTCTCTTTAAAACTCGGCTAATTAGAAGATCATAAGGACTCTTAAGGGAAGAGTTTTATTCTCTTTAAAATTCGGCTAAATAGGTGGATAAATGAAGAATTATTCTTTAATTAGGAAAATAAGGAAGAGTGGTGGCCAAGTAAAGGATTCTTGGCCTAGTAAATTCGGCTATAAAAGGAGGGGACTAGGGCCATTCATTATTCATTCTCCCTCTCTTTTCCTCTGCCAAATATTCTTCTTGAGCATCCATTCTTTTTCTTCTTTTCTTTTAGCCTCCTAGCCGATTTCCTTCTAAGCCTATTATTCCTCTCTTCTTTCATCTTTGAAACCAAATACATAAGGGAATCATAGCGATTGTTCATCAAGTCTCTAAGTCGAATCTACGAAGGTTGAAGTGAAGGTGCAATCAATTCCTTCAAATAAGGGTAAGATCCAAGTTTAGTTTTCCATTCTTTTATATTCTAGACTTATTGAAATTTAGAGACTAATTTTGATTATTAATCTTGGCGAATCATGGAAGAAGAAATTCTTTTTCGAAGGTACACCATAGGCCACGTGTTCCCTAGTTATTCGGTGAATTTTGGATTTAAGATCCACAAGGTAAGTACCTAAAAGTATTGACCAAAGCTTGTATGATTATCTAGATCGGTTCTTTAATTATTAAAAAGCGAAAATTAACCCATATTGAGATTCAAGGTTGGCCGAATATCAAGTGAAGGAAAACCAAGTTTTCGGGATTTGAATAAACACCAAATCGGCATCAAAGGTAAGTCTTTTTACAAATCCTACTAGGATTTGGATATCATAGCCAAATAGAATTTATGCTAAGTAATAAAGGATGAATCAAATGTAGGGACTAAGGATCTAAACTTTAGATCTAGCTTTTCAGAATCTCAAGGAATCGCTAAACAAATCAGGTGTGTACCCTTACTAACCTTCAATATTTCATATGGCTATTATTTAATATATGAATATGTATAAGAATGTGAATGTGGCTAAGTACCACAAATGTGGCAAAAAGTACCCAGGTACGTTCCCTACTTCGGATAGGATTGTGAAATATGTTATTTTATAACATGCGAATATATGTATATAAACATGAAATTAAGTAAGTTATGCATAATATATATTTTTGGGGCATTCGGGATTTATGTGAAAGGGAAGAGTAGGTGTTGACTTGGTCTCACCAACGAAGGTGTTGACTTGGTCTCACCTGTGAAATATAGGTGTTGACTTGGTCTCACCAACGAAGGTGTTGACTTTGGTCTCACCAACGAAATCTGTGTGTTGACTTGGTCTCACCAACGAAGGTGTTGACTTTGGTCTCACCAACGAAATATGGTGACTACGGTCACATTATTTGAATATAGTGTCTTATGACACAACGTATATGGGCGAATGCCTTCGATGGTGTATAGCGGATGGAGGGTTGACTTAGTAGTCCCCACGGTGTAAATGGCAGGTACGGGTGGTGTGTAGCGGATGGACCATTAGGATTGGGTTTGGGTTGCATCATAATTTCATTTTTTTTATATGGATCTGATGATTTGAACATGAATGCCTGAATTGTTGAATGTTAGTATCGTGTGCACATTGAGTCTGTTGACTCACCCCGTTGTGGGAAACATTTTCAGGTGATGAACAGTGACGGACCGGGACAGTAGACCTTGAGGTGGCTATGTTCCATTTGAAGATTCTATTTAAATTTGGACTTTATTTCTGTTTAGTACCTTTAATTTTATTTTTGGGTTTTATTTGATGTAATAAGGCCATAAGGCCCAGTGGATTTTCTTATTCTGCTTCACTTTAAATTATTATGTTATGAACTATTATGATTAAAGTTAAGTGATTTTTTTTAAAACCTTAAAAATTATTTTGTCACCTTAATAAAATTGGATTTACAAGTTTAATTAAATGGGTTTCCAATCTAAGCTCAATCCACAACAACAATTTCTAAAAATTTTACAAATTTTCTCTAAGTAACGAAGGATTTTGAAACCGGTTTACTTTAGAAACATACCAGATCCGATTCAGGCTCGTGGGCCGGGTGTGGGGTGTTTCAGTTTGGTATTAGAGCCCAGTTTTAAACTCTCGGCCTGTGGGCTAAGGCCCTAAACGTTTTCAAAGCGAGCCAAATGATGATCTTTGAAAAATAAGCAGGTTTTCTGGCATGGCACCTAAGTCTCCGACCCGCAATCCACCAGGTAAGTACTTCTATCCATTGTGTGATTTATATTATGATTTGTAGAAGGGTAGAAATGGAATGGAACGTAGAATAGAGATTAAGTACTTGAACCCTAGGACTAATTACCCCAACAATTACATAAGACTTAAATGCCTAATTAAACAAACACGTGATTAAGTCACCGAGCTAGGTGTCGAATCACATGCGCATGTCTAGGAGTGGATTCAGAAGAGCTTGGTATTTAAGCGGTCCTAGTGACTCACCTCCTCTTTACTCGAATCCTACAGTGCGTAGTAACTGCTCACCCTTACCAAGAGGACTTAGTCACTGCTAAACCCAATAACTAAAACCCGAAAGGGACTAGCCGTATTTTTATGGAAACCCTAATTTTAAATTTCTAAATTACCCTCTTGATTTGAAAAGAATATTTTATAAATTTTCCGAAATATTTCGATTTACAAATTTACTAAAATACCCTTAGTGGTAAAATTACAAAATGCCCTTGGTTTATAAAATGTTCAACTACTCAATGACTTTACCAAAATTTCATTATTTTTTAAACATTCAAAACCCTAATTTGTAAAATATCAAAATACCTTGATTTTGGAAAATTACAAAATTGCCTCTAACTTACAAAATTACCAAAATGACCTCGATTTCCAAAATTTTTGCAACTTCATCGTCTTTGGAAAATAAATTTCTCAAAAGAACCCTCAAAGTTTTGCAACTTCGAAATATCCTCGATTTATTAAAATTTTACAATTTACCCCGATTTGTGGAAAAATTACCAAAATACCCCAATGTCCAAAATTTTTGAAATACCCTGATTTCAAAAATTTTCCAAAATCCCAGAACTTAAAAGGACCAAAAATACCTTGTGACAAAATCACCAAGGAACCTTATTTTGACAAATTACGAAAATACCCAGTAGGACAAATTACGAAAATACCCCGGGTAGTGGAAAAACAACAAATGAAAAAAACTACAACATTTCTCGAATGAACTAAGGTTCATAATTGTTTGATGGATGTGTGAATGAATGAAAAGACGTGTGCATGTATGAATACGAAAGAACCACTTTTAAAAATTCTTTCCATAAAACTTCTTCGCGGGTAATCAAGTAAAACAAGGACTAATTCATAAAACTTTTTAATTAAATAGCGACGTTAGAAATGAGTTCTAAGGAACGTGAACTTAGAGAATGTGCCTAGAAAGTATGATAGTTCTTTAAGATCGAGTCTTGTGACAAGAATAGCGTAGTGTGGTGAGTTAGACTGCATGCGGATGAACGATAGTAAGTTATTTCGAGGACGAAATTATTTTAAGGAGGGTAGAACTGTAACATCCTAGATTAGGGGTTATGCGTTCGTGCATAATTCATGAGATAGTGGGATCGATTGGGTGTGTTGGATGTGTTCAAGAGTTTCAAGAACCCTAAGATGAAAGAAAATGAAAGGAAATGAAAGGAAATGTAAGGAAAAGAAAGGAAATATAAGGAAAAGTAAGGAAATGTAAGGAAATGTAAGGAAATGTAAGGAAATGTAAGGAAATGAAATGTAAGGAAATATAAGGAAAATGTAAGGAAATGAAAGGAAATGAAAGGAAATGTAAGGAAATGAAAGGAAATGTAAGGAAATGTATGGAAATGTATGGAAATGTATGGAAATATATGGAAATGTAAGGAAATGTATGGAAATGTGTGGAAATGTGTGGAGATGTATGGAAATGTAAGGAAATGCTTTAGAAATGTTAAGTTTTGGAAACTAAACTAAAATAGGAAAGTGACCATTTTGGAAATCAAGTAAATTAGGAAAGTGAACATTTTGGAAACCAAGCCAAAAGAGGAAACTAAACATTTTGGAAACCAAGCCAAAATAGGAAACTAAACATTTTGGAAACTTGGAAAATACTGAGCAGCATAAAAATTTTAGGAAACTTAAAATGACCCCGAATGTCGAATTTTAGAGCCCAAGGGGAACTTAGGGCCAAGTGACCCTAAAATATAAAGTACATGAAATTTGACCCAATAACGGACTTGGAAAAGTGGCTCAAGATGCCACCTAAGGCCTTAGAAAATGGCCCACATGCAAAAGGTTTTGGGCTTGAGTTCGAGTCACATAAGAAGCAAATAAAATAAGTTTTATTTTGCTTCTAGAAGCCCAAGAGGTGGACGGCATAAGCTTGCAAAAGAGGAGTTTCATTCTCTTTAAAACTCGGCTAATTAGAAGATCATAAGGACTCTTAAGGGAAGAGTTTTATTCTCTTTAAAATTCGGCTAAATAGGTGGATAAATGAAGAATTATTCTTTAATTAGGAAAATAAGGAAGAGTGGTGGCCAAGTAAAGGATTCTTGGCCTAGTAAATTCGGCTATAAAAGGAGGGACTAGGGCCATTCATTATTCATTCTCCTCTCTTTTCCTCGCCAAATATTCTTCTTGAGCATCCATTCTTTTCTTCTTTTCTTTTAGCCTCCTAGCCGATTTCCTTCTAAGCCTATTATTCCTCTCTTCTTTCATCTTTGAAACCAAATACATAAGGGAATCATAGCCGATTGCTCATCAAGTCTCTAAGTCAATCTCGAAGGTTGAAGTGAAGGTGCAATCGATTCCTTCAAATAAGGGTAAGATCCAAGTTTAGTTTTCCATTCTTTTATATTCTAGACTTATTGAAATTTAGAGACTAATTTTGATTATTAATCTTGGCGAATCATGGAAGAAAAATTCTTTTCCGAAGGTACACCTTAGGCCACGTGGTCCCTAGTTATTCGATGAATTTGGATTTAAGATCCACAAGGTAAGTACCTAAAAGTATTCGCCAAAGCTTGTATGATTATCTAGATCAGTTCTTTAATTATTAAAAGCCAAAACTAACCCATATTGAGATTCAAGGTTGGCGAATATCAAGTGAAGGAAAACCAAGTTTTGGATTTGAATAAACTCCAAATCGGCATCAAAGGTAAGTCTTTTACAAATCCTACTAGGATTTGGATATCATAGCCAAATAGAATTTATGCTAAGTAATAAAGGATGAATCAAATGTAGGGACTAAGGATCTAAACTTTAGATCTAGCTTTTCGAATCTCAAGGAATCGCTAAACAAATCGGTGTGTACCCTTACTAACCTTCAATATTTCATATGGCTATTATTTAATATATGAATATGTATAAGAATGTGAATGTGGCTAAGTACCACAAATGTGGCAAAAGTACCTGTACGTTCCCTACTTGGATAGGATTGTGAAATATGTTATTTTATAACATGCGAATATATGTATATAAACATGAAATTAAGTAAGTTATGCATAATATATATTTTTGGGGCATTCGGGATTTATGTGAAAGGGGAAGAGTAGGTGTTGACTTCGGTCTCACCAACGAAGGTGTTGACTTTGGTCTCACCAACGAAATATAGGTGTTGACTTCGGTCTCACCAACGAAGGTGTTGACTTTGGTCTCACCAACGAAATACAGGTGTTGACTTCGGTCTCACCAACGAAAGTGTTGACTTTGGTCTCACCAACGAAATATGGTGACTACGGTCACATTATTTGAATATAGTGTCTTATGACACAACGTATATGGGCGAATGCCTTCGATGGTGTGTAGCGGATGGAGGGTTGACTTAGTAGTCCCCACTTGTAAATGGCGTGTACGGTGGTGTGTAGCGGATGGACCATTAGGATTGGGTTTGGGTTGCATCATAATTTCATTTTTTATATGGATCGATGATTTGAACATGAATGCCGAATTGTTGAATGTTAGTATCGTGTGCACATTGAGTCATTGACTCACCCGTTGTGGGAAACACTTTCGGTGATGAACAAGGATTTGACCGGGACGGTAGACCTTGAGGTGGCCATGTTCCATTTGAAGATTCTATTTAAATTTGGACTTTATTTCATTTAGTACCTTTAATTTTATTTTTGGGTTTTATTTGATGTAATAAGGCCATAAGGCCCAATGGATTTTCTTATTCGCTTCACTTTAAATTATTATGTTACGAACTATTATGATTAAAGTTAAGTGATTTTTTAAAACCTTAAAATTATTTTGTCACCTTAATAAAATTGGATTTACAAGTTTAATTAAATGGGTTTCCAATCTAAGCCCAATCCACAACAACAATTTCTAAAAATTTTACAAATTTTCTCTAAGTAACGAAGGATTTTGAAATCAGTTTACTTTAGGAACATACCAGATCCGGTTCAGGCTCGTGGGCCGGGTGTGGGGTGTTTCAACAACCCTGATAAAGACCTTTTGATCTGTGTATCTTCTCATATACAATGGTGGAGATTTGATTTTTAGGGAAGCCTATGGGATTACCTTTTTAGGTTCGACTTAGAGTGCTTATTCTTGAACCTTAAACACTTCGAGTGATTTAAGTGAATCTTTTGTGAGGATGTCAATCCTTGTCGGTTTTGAATTAAAGGTAATTACTTAGATAAGGGGAGACACCTATGTTTTCGTACTACTACAAAGGTATGACTTATCTTGATTGAATCTTTAGGGTTCTTTGAGTTGAATTATCCATGTATAAATTATCTATGAATTATGATGAGACATTTTCAATAGGAATTATGAATTATGAAAAGTTCGTTTTAATTGTAAGTTGAGAATTTTGCTTGAGGACAAGCAAAAGCTTAAGTGTGAGGGTATTTGATAAACCATAAAAGTAACATATTTTAATCCCACATTTAGTGTGATTTTGGATGAATTATCCTTGATTTATGTAAAAAGGTGATCTTAATCCTTTCTTTTCATGTCTTATACTCAGGAAAGCACCTAAGGATAAAAAGAACGTAAAAAGGGCTTAAAACGGACTAAATTGGGCCAGCCTAGCCCAAAGCCCACACGACCGTGCCTCGTCGATTACCTAGAGCACGGCCTCAACTCCGTCACAAATGGCCGTGCATCATCCATTTACCACACACGGTCGTGCCTGGTGATCTACATGGTCGTGTCCAAAACGACAGAATCAAGGCACGGCCCAACCCCGATTGACACGGGCGTGTGCCATGGGCGTGCCCCTACCGCGGGAAAAAGCAATTTCACTTGAATTTGGATGCTTGGAGACAAAGAAACACATTCCTAAGTCTACTTAAACATCCTAGGAGGAAATCTACTTGAATTAGGATACTTAGGAGCCAAGTAAAGTATCTCAAAGCCTATATAAACATCCAAGATAGCAACTAAAAAAAGAGAGTTCAGTAGAAGTCAAAACGGAGGTTTTTTTGGCAGAGGATTTTGTCGAAGCTTTCATCTTTTAGGGAGTCACTTGAAGATAGCCAGTTGATCCATCTCAAGAAGTCGGAGTTCTATTCAAGACGGAGGATATCTCCTTCAATTCCTTCAGGGGGTTTTAGGGATTTCTTATGTTTTGTTTTATCTTTTCTCTTGAGATGTTTTCCTATTTTTTTATGAACTAAACCCTTCAGATACCTGAAGGGGATGAAACCTATGATGGATTTTGTTATTTGATTTCTAAATTTATATGAAAAGTACTTATTTTGTTCTTAATTATGTTGCTTAATTTAATTTGATGTGCTTAGGTGGAGGAGGAATAGACCCTGCTTAAGAGTAGATCTAGCATAATTGAGCGGAGTTGATCGGGCGCCTAGAGATAGGGTTACGAGATTTTGCCAGATTATGGTGAAACCTAATATGGGAATCCATTGATCGATTTACTACTTCCTTAGGGGGTTATTATAAGAGAACGAGAGTTTCACTAATTAACCTAAGGTTAGACGTTATTCGCCTCAAGAGAAGGTTTAATATAGGTTAGGGAGTCTCATGGATCAAGCTAAGTAAAGAAATCATATGGTTTGGGGAATAAATAATAAGTGAAGTCATAGGTGGATTCTTCATGAAGGTATCGTCTTCATCAACTGAGCTTTCCTAAAGTCTTTCTCCAATTCATTCTTTTGTCTTTGCATTTAGTTTAAGTATTTCATTAGTTTTTAGATTAATAAACCAATCACTCCATATTTCAGGCTAAATAATAGAAAGAAAGTGAGTAGTAGTACTTTTAGGTTCCCTTGGGTTCGATAAGATATTCTTGCCTAAACTACATTACTGTTTGATAGGTGCACTTGCCTCTATCATTGTCATAGTTAGTCTACAGGTTCGATCATTCTTTTATAAATATTAAAACTCGATTGTTTGACATGATCAAATCAATAGTGTGGTCTCGACATGTATAATTGAAGCAAGTTCTAGAATAACAAATCAATGTTGACACACTCATGATCAATAAAGTGAGCACGAAAAGAATGTATGCTCTAAAAGCTCAAAATCTCACAAAAATTATGGGTATTTTGATGTCAACCTTGTAAATTTCAAACTTCAAGGTAACAACTTAGATTCAGGTAGACAACCTAACAGAATTTTAATTTTTGAAAATAGACTCATCATGCTTGATTCTCTAGTATCTTAAAGTTTAAATCATCCTTGCACAATTATCAATGAATTAATCTAAAACATATCAATGAAAATCATGAATCAACAAGAATTTCATTCTAATTAGTGATATGAGAAAATTACTTTAAGACAGAATATTATTCAGGGATTTAAGAATAATGCAAAAAGTTAGGCACTTTCTAATAAACTTTCACCCCCCACACTTAAGATGTACATTGCCTTCAATGTACAAAGATAGATAACAATCATATAATAATAAAATCAAAAGAGAGGGAGAGGTGTGAAACTTCCTGAATTTTTAGATGGATTCCTTGAGTTGGAAGTGTGGAAACTTGATTCGGAGGTTAAAGATAAGTTGGAAGGAGTGCCTCTAATTTCTGTGCTAGATGAAGAAATTGGGTAACTCGTAAAGAATTAGCTAGGAAATAATAATAATAATTTAAATTATACTAATTATATAATTAAAGTAAATAAAGATAACAAGAAAGAAAATATGAATTAAAATAAAACTAAAAGGGAAGATGAATGGACTAGAAAGTCCTTATTGGTAGATGGTTCGCGAGGTGGGTGTGGTGTCTAAAGCTGTGGTGTTGTAATTCTCTAGCAGCCTTTATAACCTAAAACCAAGAAACTAAAACAAAATAATCTAGATTAAACATATGAATAATAAAGAAAAGGAAAATAAAAGACAAGAGAAAAGGAAAGGAAAATAAAGGAGAAGAGAAAAGAAAAATAAAAGCTAAATGGTCTCAAAGACCCTTGGCTTGTTGAGTTACTGAAGCGGCCGACATGAGCTTATGTTGATTTGTCTTGCACAGGGAGATAGGACTCAGATCTTTTCGTTTCTTCGTCATTGTTGAAGCGTGGTTTTAAGGTTTTTATAGAATGAAGGAGGAAGAAAGTGAGGATGAAAAGAAGTGAAGGGTGGATGAGGAATGGATGAGAAGGGAAGAAGGGGTGTTTTAAATAGAAAATTTCAGTTTGGTACATCCCCACGCCCGTGTATCGTAGGCGTGTCATGTCACACGACCATGTCGCATGGCCGTGTGGTGGTTCAATTATATTTAATTCGCCATGCCCGTATTGGTTCATCAGTGTTGGCCATGGCTATGTCGCACGACTGTTGTTAGGTGAGTCCGAGATTCAAAGATATTTTTGTCATCCTATCTCGTACTATCTCTGCCATGTCAGTATAGAAATCTGTAGCATCCATACGGCCACAGCCATGGCCGTGTGTAAGGCCATGTGATGTGAAGATCTGTGCTTCATTAACTTGGTTAGTTTGTAATTATGTGCTAAAAGAAATAAAATAAATAGGGTTAGTGCTCGGGTTGCCTCCTGAGAAGCGCTCGTTTAAAGTCTTAAGCTATACTTACCTCTCATTTGTACCTTCATGGTGGTTTAAGAAGTGAAAAATCTTTTTTCATGCTGGCATTATATAATTTGAGTCGGGTAGAGTTTACTTTAAAAGTACTGAAAGTAGAATTACTTAACTCAACTATTCCGTAAGGGAAAACATTAATTACCGTGAAGGGGATCTCTTCAGTTATCTTCAGGTTTGATGTGGCGATCCACTGGTCTGTACTATCTAATAATACCTGATCTCCTATTTTGAATTGATTTGATGTTCCTTTAAGTTCTTCTGGGGTTTCCCTTTGGTTTCACTTCGTGTAGGTTTGATTCCTCCTTAAAATGTGTCTCTCACTCATTTAGCTCATCGGTCTGAAGCCGTAGTTCCTCATGAGATATTTCCTTGTTGGTATGAGCTATAGGATCTGGCTCTGTAGTGTAATTTCGTGGTTCTTCCTGAAAGGGAAGTTTAATTGGGTGCTTATCAATGGAATTTACATCCTCACCTTTCTCACTCGATGTCCTAGCTGAGTCGAGAGCTTGAAGACTGATTGATTTGTCACCTACATAAAGTACGAGTTCATCTGTGCTAGCATCAATTTTAGATCTGGCAGTTCCTAGAAAAGACCTTCCTAAAATTAAGGGGATATTATTGTCTTCATCCATATCTAAAACAACGAAGTCTACAGGGAATATGAATTTGTTGACTTTAACTAGTACATCTTCAATTATACCCTTAGGGATGCGAATAATCTTATCAACTAATTGAATACTCATCCTAATTTGCTTGGGTTTCCCTAGACCTAGCTGTTTAAACATTTTAGATGGGCATAACATTGATGCTTGCCCCTAAATCAGCTAAAGCATTATCAACAGATAAACTACCGATTAAACATGGAATTGTAAAACTCCCTGAATCTTTTAATTTCAGTGGTAATCTGTTCTGTAACATTGCCAAGCATACTGTGTTTAGTTCCACATGCAACTTCTCATCTAACTTTCACTTGTTTGTTAAGAGCTCTTTTAAAAATTTCCTTGAATCTGGCATCTGCGAAAGAGCTTCAAGAAATGGTAAGTTAATATGTAATTTTTTTAAGAGTTTAAGGAACTTACCGAACTGTTCTTCTGTATCGTCTTCTTTCTTCGCATTGGGGTAAGGTATACGAGGTTTGTATTCTTTAATTATTGGTTTGGCTTTTTTTGGCTTACCTCAACCTTACCTTTATTTACCATAGGTTCTTGTCTTGGATCAGATTCAGATTCTACTATCCTTTCACTATCATGAGCTGTTATGGCTTGAATTTCCTCCTTGGGATTAGTCTTAGTGTTACTTGGCAAGCTATCTAATGGTCGTTCGGAGATCAGCTTTGCGAGTTGCCCTAACTGGTTCTCGATTCCTTTAATCGATGCTTGTTGATTTTTAAGTGTTTTCTCGGTGTTTTGAAAGCGAGTTTCAGACACCACTATGAATTTTATCAGCATCTCTTTAAGGTTTGGCTTCTTTTCCTGTGGATAGGCTGTTGTTGGAAGTTTGGAGGGGGCGGCTGTTGTCTCTGATTTCCTTGGCCACCCCATGAGAAATTGGGGTTGTTCCTCCAACCTGGATTATAAGTATTACTATAGGGGTTATTTTGATGTCTAAATTGTTACCTGTATAGTTTAATTGTTCGCTTTCCATGCCCGGATTATTGGGTGGGTACTCAGGATTCGCCACGCCTCTTGGATTTGAGTCACATTGCATTACTAGGTGTACCTACAAAGAACCACACAAACCATCAATATTTTTATTCATTATCTCTACCTGATTTGTGATCGCTGAAATCAGAGCTTTAAAATTTATAAATAGAATGATCAAACCTGGAAACTAACTCTGACAATGACTTAAAGGCAAGTGTACCTATCGAACAGTAGTATAGCTTAGGCAAGACCGGATTTATCGAACCCGAAGGAACTAAAAGTACTAATACTCACTTTTTTTTTATTTAGCCTAAAATATAGAGTGATTGGTTGCTTTAACTAATTTACGACTACTAAGCAAAAGATATAAAGACAAAAAGAACGAATTGGGAAATAACTTGAAGAAACTCAATTGATTGTGATGATACCCTCAAGAAGAATCCACCTAGACTTCACTTGTTATTTATTACTGAATCATATGATTTCCTTACTTAGCTTGATCCGTAGGACTCCCTAACCTATATTAAACCCTCTCTCGAGGCGAATAACGTCTAATCCTAGGTTAATTAGTGGAACTCTCGATCACTTATAATAACCCCCTAGAATAGCAGTAAATTGATCAATGGATTCCCATATTAGGTTTCACCCTAATCTGGCAAAATCTCGTAACCCTATCTCTAGGCGTTCGATCAACTCCGCTTAATTACGCTAGATCTACTCTTAAGTAGGGTCTATTCCTCCTCCACCTAAGCACATCAGATTTAGATTAAGCATACATAATTAAGAACAAACTAAGTATTATCATATAATTCAGAAAATATTAACAAAATTCATCTAGGTTTCATCTCCTTCAGGTATCTGAAGGATTTAGTTGATAACTTGAAAATAACACATCTCAAGAGAAAAGATAAAACAAAACATAAGAAATCCCTAAAACCCCCTGAAGGTATTGAAGGAGAAATTCACCGTCTCGAGTAGAATTACGGCTTCTTGAGATGGATCAACTGGCTATCTTCGAATAATTCCCACAAATGTGATCTTTCTTGCTCGGCTCCTTGGCCTAGCTAACCGCCTCCTCTAAGGATGCACTTAGGGTGTTTATATAGGCTTTCAGAATCCTTTACTTGGTCCCTAAGTGTCCTAAATTAAGTCTACTTCCTACTCAATGTTTGATCAGGCTTTGAAAAGTGTTTCTTTGGCTCTAAGTATCCAAATCTGAGTGAAGTTGCTCCGGTAACAGGGGCACGGCCATGGCACACGCCCGTGTAAATCGTGGTTGGGCCATGGCTTGATTCTGTCGATTGGGGCACGGCCATGTAAATTGTGGCATGGTCGTGTCTTAGTTAATTGTCGAGGCATGGCGTGTGGCTTGAAGTCTAGGCCGTGTCGATTTCTTCTTTGGCCCAAATTGGCCCGTTTTAAGCCTGTTTCTTATTCTTTTTGACCTCAGGTGCTTTCTTGAGTAGAAATATGAAAAGAAAGGATTAAAATCACCTTTTTACATAAATCAGGGCTAAATCATCCTAAAAGCATACTAAATATGGGGTTAAAATATGTTACTTTTACAGTTTATCAATTTGATAGCATGGTGACTGCGTCGAGATTGAAAACTCCAGCTGCTTTGGTTGGCTTTGTTCTTGTAATTTGCCATTGATAGTTATTCAGTGACATCTCCTCTATAAAATCATAAGCTGCTTTAAGAGTTTTGTTATTAAGGGTTCCATCGACGGCCGAGTCAATTAACTACCGGGTTGAGGGGTTCACACCGTTGTAAAAAGTTTGGACCTGCAACCACAAGGGTGAATCATGGTGTGGGCACCTTCTCAGAAAATCTTTGTATCTCTCCCATGCATCGTATAATGTTTCTAAATCCATCTGCACAAAAGAATAGATATCATTCCTTAATTTGGTTGTTTTGGCCGGTGAAAAATATTTTAGTAAAAATTTTTCGGTCATTTGGTCCTATGTAGTGATTGATCCTCGTGGAAGAGAATGTAACCACTTTTTGGCTTTATTTCTCAAAGAAAAGAGAAATAACCGAAGATGAATGGCATCATCAGAAACGTCATTTATTTTGAAGGTATCACAGAATTCTAGAAAATTACCTAAATGAGTATTTGGGTCTTCGTCCTGCAAACCATCAAATTGAACAAACTGTTGAATCATTTGTACAGTGTTAGGTTTTAATTCAAAATTATTAGCGGCTATAGCAGGCCTAACAATACTCGATTCAACTCCTGTTAAATTAGGTTTAGCATAATTATACATAGTTCGAGGAGCATGATGATCGGCCATATCTTGATGTGGTGGATTATTCTCGGCCATCCCTTCGGTGGTATTGGTTTCATCCTCTTGCTCTTCTTGTATGTAATCTAAGCCTCACCTTACTTCTCTACGATTTCTGCATACGGTTCTTTCAATATCACTGTCGTAAAGTAGTGGTCCTGTTGGGTTCCTTCTAGTCATAAACTAGAGGTACCTGCTAGGAAAAGAGAAAAAGAAAGAAATTTAGAAAAATAAAAATAAAATTTAATTGCAAAAATAATAAAATATAATATGGCTAAAGTAATAAAAATTGAGCGTTCTTAATATTTTAGTTCCCTGACAACGGTGCCAAAAACTTTATCGTGTCTGTCAAGTCTTAAAAATTTATAAAAACAATGATCGAACCTAGAAACTAACTAAGACAAAGATGGAGGCAAGTGCATCTATCAAATAGTAGTATAGCTAGCGGTAAGACTGGATTGTCGAACCCAAAGGAACCAAAAGTACTAATATTAACTCTCTTTCTATTATTTAACCTAAGAATTAGGTGGATTTTTTTATCTAATCTAAAATTAACTAATCAAATAAACTAAATATGCTAAGACAAAGAAGAAATTGTGAAGGACTTGAGGAAAAACCGATTGATTTAGACAATACCTGAGGAAGAATCTACCTACACTTCACTTGTTATATAACTCTGAACCAGAGATTTATTCACTTGACTTGATCGTAGGATTCCTTAATTTATATTAATACCTCTCTTCAAGGCTACTAACGTCTAACCCTAGGTTGATTAATTGAAATATCTTTCTAACTAAAACCCCTAGAATTGCATTAACTCGATCTATGGACTCCCATTTTAGGTTTGACCCTAATCCGGTAGATTTTCGTCACCCTATCTCTAGGCGCGCGAGCAACTCCACTTAACTATGCTAGATCTACTCTTAGACAGGGTCTCTTCCTCCTCTACCTAAGCACATCACACTTTAATCAATATCCCGGAAAGACCAAAACAAGAATTAAGAACACATATTTAAGAACAAATAAAATATTTATCATTCAGTTCAGATAACAATAACAAGATTATTCTTAGGTTTCATCCCCCTCAAGTATTTGAGAGTTTAGTTCATAATTGTAAAAGAAAACATCTCAGAAGAAAAGATAAAACAAAACATAAGAAATCCCTAAAACCCCTTGAAGCAATTAAAGGAGAGATCCTCCGTCTTGAGTATGATTCTGGCTTCTTGAGATGAATCAATTGGCTTTCTTCGAGTAAATCCCTGAATTTAACTGCTCTAGCTCGGCTCTTTGGCCTAGCTGAACGCCCTCTAAAGGTTGGCCTCTAGGGTCTTTATATAGGCTTTTGGAATATGTTTCTTTTCCTCTAAGTACCCTAATTCGAATAGAATTCTATTTTCCTGCGACAGGGACACGCCCATGGCACACGTCCATGTAAATCGTGGCCAGGTCGTGGTCGATCCTGTTGATGAGGTACGGCCATGTATTTCAGAGTCCAGGCCGTGGTCGAATTTTCTTGCGAGGCACGATCGTGTGGTCTTGGGCTCAGGCCGTGTGGGTTTCATGCTTTGGCCCATTTTCTCCATTTTTGACCGGTTTCTCATTCTTTTTGTCCTCCGGTGCTCTACTAAGTATAAAACATGAAAACAAAGGATTAGGCACACCTATTTCTATAATTAAAGGGAAAAATCATCCAAAAGTATGCTAAATGTAGGATTAAAATATGTTACTATTTTGATTTATCAGTCTACCTGAATCTAAATTGTTACATTGAAGTTTGAAATTTATGAGGTTGACATCAAAATACCCATAATTTTTGTGAGATTTTGAGCCTTTTAGAGCATACATTATTTTCGTGCTCACTTTATTGATTATGAGTGTGTCAACATTGATTTGTTATTCTAGAACTTGCTTCGATTATACATGTCGAGACCCCACTATTGATTTGATATACAGAGATGATTAAGGCACCTAGGATTTAACCCACTTACTCCACTAAAAGCCTACCCTCGCAATTAACCCCTAGTGAACCCCTTTGATCCTAACAACCCTTTTTTTGACTCAACCCACTAATATTAACCCGAAACCCATCTCGTATTTGTTATCACCATTGCTTTTGATTACCCTTCCATCGAGATTTGTTTTGATTAGTTGCCTAATTATATTATTTCAGTTGTTAAAGTTTTACTTTATATTTTTTTGTTCTTAAAAAAAATCAAAAAATCAAAGTATATTCATTATTATCAAAGTATATTCATTATCAGTTCTATGATTAAGCGAGCCTATACGTTTAATTTCAATATCTTGAAGAAGAAGCTCGTATTATTAGTATTACAAGTTTTCAGTTGATGTAATTATTCAGGTTTTAGTCATTTTTCTAGTTAGGTGATTGTCAATTCAATCTCGATTCTAACCCTTCTTTATCCACACCTTTAACCTAAGCCCCGTTACAACCCTTTTTAAAGACCTTTTGATTTGTGTATCATCTCATTTTACAGTGGTGGAGATTTGATTTTCATGCAAGCCTATGGTAATAACTTTTCATGTTCGACTTTTAAATGCTTAATTTTTGAACCTTAAACACCTTGAGTGATTTGAGTGAATCTTAAGTGAGGATGTCAACTTTTGTTGATTTTGAATTAAGGGTGATTATTTAGGTAAGGGGAAACACCTATGTTTTAATGCTAAAAACTCATGACTTTGATTGTTTGAATCTTTAGGACTCTTTGAGTTGAATTATCCATGTATAAATTATCTATGAACTATGATGAGACATTATTGATGAATATTATGAATTGAAGAAGTTCGTTTTGATTGTGAGTTGAGGATTTTGCTTGAGGACAAGTAAAAGCTTAAGTGTGGCGGTATTTGATAAACTAAAATAGTAACATATTTTAAACCCACATTTAACATACTTTAGGATGATTTTTCCCTTTAATTATGAAAATAGGTACTCCTAATCCTTTGTTTTCATGTTTTATACTCAATAGAGCACCGTAGGATGAAAAGAATGCATAACGGGCCGAAAACAGAGAAAATAAGCCAAAGTACGAAATCCACACGGCCGTGCATCTTAAGAAGAGCCGACCACGGCCTGGACTCGAAATACATGGTCGTGCCTCATCAACAGGTTCGACCACGGCCTGGCCACGATTTACACGGGCGTGTGCAATGGGCATGTCTCTACTATAGGAAAATAAAATTCTATTCGGATTAGGGTACTTAGAGGCAAAGAAACATATTCCAAAAGCCTATATAAAGACCTTAGAGGCCAACCTTTAAGGGGGCGTTCGGCTAGGCCAAAAAGCCAAGCCAGAGTAGTTAATTTCAGGGATTTACTCGAAGAAAGCCAGTTGATTCATCTCAAGAAGCCAGAATCATACTCAAGACGGAGGATCTCTCCTTCAATTCCTTCAAGGGGTTTTATGGATTTCTTATATTTTGTTTTATCTTTTCTTCTGAGATGTTTTCTTTTACAATTATGAACTAAACCCTCAAATACTTGAGGGGGATGAAACCTGAGACGGATCTTGTTATTGTTATTTAAACTGAAGTGATAAATATGTGATTTATTCTTAACTATGTTTTCTTAATTCTTGTTTTGGAATTTATGGAATATTGATTCAAGTGTGATGTGCCTAGGCAGAGGAGGAAGAAACCCTGTCTAAGAGTAGATCTAGCATAGTTAAGCGGAGTTGCTCCCGCGCCTAGAGATAGGGTGACAAAAATCTGTCAGATTAGGGTCAAACCTAATATGGGAGTCCATAGATAAAGTTAATGCAATTCTAGGGGTTTTAATTAGAAAGGGATTTCAATTAGTCAACCTAGGGTTAGACGTTAGTAGTCTTGAAGAGAGGTATGAATATAAATTAGGGAATCTTACGGACCAAGTCAAGTGAATAAGTCATCCGATTAAGAGTTAGATAACAAGTGAAGTCTAGGTGGATTCTTCCTCATGTATTGTCTAAATCAATCGATTTTCCTCTCAAGTCCTTTCCCAATTTCTTCTTTGTCTTAGCATCTTTAGTTTAGTTGATTAGTTGATTTTAGATTAGATAAACAATTCCCTTAATTCGTAGGCTAAATAATAGAAAGAAAGTTAATATTAGTACTTTTGGTTCCTTTGGGTTCGATAATCCGGTCTTGCCGCTAGCTATACTACTGTTCAATAGGTGCACTTGCCTCTATCATTGTCTTAGTTAGTTTCCAAGTTCGATCATTCTTTTTATAAATTTTTAAGACTCGACAGACACGATCAGGAGGCAGCTAACACAACTATATTTTTGCTAAATAGATTGCCTACAAGGGTATTGGAGAAAAAAACACCCTATGAAGCTTTTTTTGAAATGAAGCAAACTCTGAAGAATCTGAAGGTATTTGGTTGTTTATCTTTCTATCATGTTATACAGGTTAAGAGGGAAAAGTTGGGAAAAAATCTGAGCATGGAATTTTTGTTGCTTATAGTTTGGTGTCAAAAGCCTATAGAATCTATCAATCTCAGACATGGAAGATGATTGTGAGTAGAGATGTTCAGTTCCTAGAAGATGAGCAGTGGGATTGCATAAGTGGTGTAGAAGAAAGAAAACAAGAGTTCTCTCTTAATCCTAATGAACTGGTGGATGATACACCAATTAGAGGTATAAGATCATTGAGTAAAGTTTATCAAAGGTGCAATGTAGCTATTCTTGAACCTACAGGGTATGAGAAAGCCAAAGATGATAATGAGTGGATAGAGGCAATGAAGGAAGAGTTGGGTATGATAGAGAAAAACTAAAAAAGGGAACTAGTTGAAAGGCCTGCAAACAGAAAAGTGAATGGAGTAAAGTGGGTTTTGGGACCAAACTTAACCCTGATGGCTTAGTGAACAAGTACAAGGCCAGGTTGGTGGTGAAGGGATGTACACATGTAATGCCCTGAATAATTTATTTTTGCTTTTGTGAATATTTGACACAAATATCTATCTGCTTCAATGATTAAGTGTTCTGGGTATGAGTGAGAGGTCTTAGGTTCAAGTCTCACCTTTGCAAATTTTGATATTTTTGGATCAAGCCTTAACCTTGATCAGTGGGCTTTTATAAATTGTCTGTTGATCCATATCAGAATGAGCCAGCTGGTTCGAGTGGTAAGGAAGTTGGTGTGTTGGAGGTCCTATGTTCAAATCCCTACGCGAACAAGGATGTTATATTTTTACTCGGTTATGCGTTAGAGTTTCTGTGGAGCCAAACTTCTGAGGTGGTTGAGATGTAGTGGGATAATAGGGGTTGGGAAGATAGTAGGGAGTTATCAAAATATTTTACTTTGATTTTATTTTCAAAAAATTTGATTCTCTCTCTTCCAGGAAATTTCTGACATGAATTCTCTTCTCTAGTTATTCTTCTTCCCCAAAATTTCAATTTCTTTGACTTTCTTTCTCTTTTTGCCTCCCACCTTTAATTTTCATTGTTTCTTTGTTTTCAGTGGAAAACTTTTGTTCAACCATCGCTATTGGGTTTTCTGATTCATTCGGTTGGTAAGTATGTTTGGCTTTCCGTTAACTTTTGGTTAGGGTTTTAGAAATGGCAATCTGTAGTAATTGATAGCTGGTAATTTGTGTTTAGGAGCAGATTGTGGAGCAGAGAATCGCGCTTCAACGATTTAGTTCGTGTTAGAGGCATTTTGTCAACGGTGGTAAGTCAGGTTCTTATCAATTCATGTGTCGAAATTGTTAATCAATATGTTGAATTGGTGTTGAGGTGTTTTGTTTTAGGTCTTGGAAGGTTTGGGATAGTTTTTGCCTCAAATCGGTATTAGGTGGGTACCCCTTACACTAAAAATTGAGTTTCGGGAAAAGCCGAGAATGGCCATTGTCGACGCTATACGGGAGTGTGGTCGACCGTGTCGATGGCTATGTTTGAGACACGGTCGTGTGGTTGATGAAGGCATGGCCATGTATAGCACACGACCGTGTGGTGGCCTGAGAGATTTTTTCTCCTTTGATCATTTGGTGTTTTTGTTTTTCCAAATAGCAATTTCGGTTTCTCCCCTTACACCAAATAGCCAAAAATGCTATTTTGGAAAAACAAAAACACCAAATGATCAAAGGAGAAAAAACATCTCTCATGCACAAGACTTGCAAAAAGGTATGGAAAATTTGACTTCTCCACCACTGTATATGAGATGATACACAAATCAAAAGGTCTTTATTAGGGTTGTAACGGGGCTAGGGTTAAAGGTGTGGATACAAGCTGAATTGGAAGGTTAGAATCGAGATTGACTTGACAAATTACCTAACTAGAAACAATGAACTAATATAAGTACTTACATCAAATGAAAACTAATAATACCTACTATTGATAATTACTCTATAATAAAGAGTACTTTCATCACTTGAAATTTGATAATACTTTAATACGAGTTTTTTCTTCAACAATTGGAGTTTAAATGCTCTAAGCTTTACAAACTAAGATATTACATCATAAATGATAAATGTAACTACTGAACTAATATAATTTGGTAACTCAATCAAATCAAACCTCGATTAAAGGGTAGTCAAAAGAAAGGGTGATAACAAATACAAAGGGGGTTTGGGTTAATATTAGTGGGTGAGTCAATAAAAAGGTTGTTAGGATTCAACGGGGTTCACTAGGGGTTAATTTGTGAAGGTAGGCTTTTTATAGAGTAAGTGGGTTAAATCCTAGGTGCCTTTATCATCTCTATATATCAAATCAAAAGTGTGGTATCGACATGTATAAATGAGGCAAGTTCTAGAATAACAGTTCAAAGTTGATACACTCATAATCAATAAAGTGAGCACGAAAAAGAATATATGCTCTATAAGGCTCAAAATCTCACAAAAATTATGGGTGTTTTTGACCTCAATCCTATAAATTTCAAACTTCAAAGTAATACTCAAATTAGGTTCAACGACCTATTAATTTTAATTTTAGAAAGTAAACTTATCATGCTCGATTCTCTAGTATCCTTGATTTAATCATCAATGCACAATTAACTATGACTTACTCTAAAATATATCAATAAAAATCATACATCGTTAGAAATTTCATCCTAATTAGTAATATGAGAAAAATACTTTCGAACAAGACTAAATTCAGGATTTTGGGAATAATACAAAAAGTCAGGTACTTTTACCCTCCCACACTTAAGATGTACATTGCCCTCAATTTACAAAGATGGATAAACAATTATGTAATAATAAAATCAAAAGAGAAGGGGAGAAGTAACACTTCCTGAATTTTTGGATGAAGTCTATGAAAAGAAACCGGATAAGATTAGAGGTGAACATGGGGAAGCGTCTCGAACCATTTGAAATTGAATCCTCGAAGTAGCCGGCTTGGTTTTATTGTATCCTAAGCCAAATCTAAATATCCTAATTTGAAGTGATTTGTTGTTCCTATCAGCTCATCTGGAGGCTCCTTCGGTTTCACTTCGTGTAGTTCTTGTTCCTCTTTGATTTGTGTTTCTTGCTCTTTTAGTTTATCAACCCTAAGGCTTTGTTCCTTATGTATTTCTTCTTTGTTGGCACGAGGTCTAGGATCTAGCTCAGCTAAGTGATTTTGTGATGATTCCTGTAAAGAAGGTTGAACCAGATGATTATCAATAGAATTAACATTCATACCTTTATTACTCGATGTCCTAGCTGAGTTAAGAGCTTGAAGAATGATTGTTTCATCGTCTACACGAAGTGTGAGTTCACCGGATTCTTCCTCTATGTGGTCTTTCTTTATTGCATCAGGATATGGCACACGAGGTTGGTACTCTGTAATTGCCGATTTTGGTAAATCATGGTACACCTCAACCTTACCTTTTCTTACCACAGGTTCTTCCCTTGGGTTTGGATCCACTAACAATTCACTGTTATGAGCTTGTACGGCTTGGAGCCCATGATTCGGCTCAAGTTTGTAGCCTTATGGTGTTTCGTGTGGTGAAAGTTGAACAATTTGATTATCAACTAAATTTACTTTCTCACATTCATCACTTGATGTCCTAGCCGAGTCAAAAGCTTGTAGACTGATTGATTCGTCACCTACACGAAGAATGAGTTCTCCTATACCAACATTAATCTTAGTTCTGGCAGTTGCTAGAAAGGGTTTTCCTAAAATTAAAAGAATCGAATTATCCTCATTCATGTCTAAGACAACAAAATCTATTTGGGAATATGAATTTATCAATTTTGATTAGATTGCTTTTAATTCTTGGAATAATAAGGATAATATGAGTGTTTAAATTGTTATTATTAATTCGGGATAAATGATGAGGATAATATTAGTATTTTTCTATTAAATTTTTATTTGATAATTCCAAGGATAATCAAGAAGATTATTTGGATTAAAAGGATTAATTAGTTATTATTATTATTTAGATATCTTGATAATAGTAGATAAAAGGGATAATATTAGCATTATTATTAGATTATTATGGGATTATTATTTAATTATTATGAGAGGTATTCAAATTATTTTGAATTAAGTCAAATATGTGGTCAAGAGCAAATTGAGGAAGTTGAATGAAGGTTAAACTCTTCAAAGAAGAGTGGGACTAACAAGCTTTGGGGGTGCCGAATGCTTATAAATAGCATCACTTAGCACTTGTTTTGTTTTTTTCTCCATCTTGGCAAACCGCCAAATTCTCAAATCTTCCATCTATTTTCTCTCGTTTCTTTTCTCTCAAACACCGCTATCCAAAACTCTCACCATCTCCTCCTCTCCATTAGTTTTCTACCATTATTTCTCCTCTATTCTTTTGGCGAATATCCACTCCTCTGCTGTCAAATCCTCTTCTCCTGTTAAGACTCACTTTGGCCGAATACACCCCCTTGCAGGTCGAAAATCTTTTCTTTTACTTGGAGGCATTTTGGTAGAATATCAAAGGTGATACAAGACTTTTGGGACTATCTTTCCAATCGGTTGAGAAGGTAAGGGTACTAACCGAATGTTTTAGTGTTCACTCTTATGATCTATCGATTTGGACTTAAAGAAAAGCTAAACTAATCTTACTTGGTATTTAAGGTTGGTAGATTGCTAGGAACCCATATAAGGATTAGGGTTGTTAGAAACCAAATCAAAGCAAGGTAAGATCTACTTTAGTTAGTCGATTGTTAATCTTTTTAGCCAAGGCTACTAACTTATTGAGTGCCGATTTTAGGGTGGTGAAGCAAAAGGTTGATACTCAAGACTTTCGGGTAAGGATTCGGGTTCAAAAGGAGAACCCTTTAAATTGTTTAATTTGGCCGAATAGGCCATAGGGCTAACCCCATAGTTGACCGAATGTAGGTACAAAGAAATCTAAGGTGGTCGACTCCTTCATTCGGGATTTAGATCACTCAGTGGTGACAGGTGTGTACATACACACTTATAGCAGTTAATATGTGTGATAAATTATATTGCTTGTAAATCTGCTTGATGTAGATATGGATTTAGTACCTTAAAAGGTACAAGCAAGGACCTCGGTAAGTCTCTATTTATATGAGATTATTATGATGCTTTTGGGAAGCATGATTTATTTAATACATGTGATAAATGTATGATCTCAGTATGATTGTGATATGGGTTGATGAGTGGAGGGGCAGATTAATTGTGCCGACGGGCACCAAGAGTTTTGGTAACACACCGTGACTATATGTCACCAGAGGTTTGGTACCTCCAGGAGGTTTGGTACCTCAATAGCGACTTGTCCCCTGTGGTTAACACCACGTGGGTTGGCCCCACTTGAGATATGGGATCGCGCGGCTGATTTGGTATCACACGATGGGTTGGCCCCATCAAATGATCGTAATCTACTGGACACCGGTGTTTTAGTAACACATTGTGACTATATGTCACCAAGTGGTTTGGCACCACCAAAGTGGTTTGGTACCACAACGGGGTGACAAAGTGGCGTTTGGATGGCTAGGTGGGGATTAAATATTTCGCATATTAATTGTTATATGTTGTGTATGAAAATATTTTAAAACGGGAAGGGTTACATCTTGAGTCTTGGTGACTCACCTTCTCCATTATTTTTCGGTGATGCTTAGATCGCGGACATGGAGTAGGAGGGACTTGAGGAGGCCATGCGGTGGATTTAAAATTAAATGAACTTTAATTCTAGTTATTCTAAATTTTGTTATTGGGTTGTTTTATTTTGGATGTAATAAGGCCTCATTATACTTTACTTTAGTTATTTTCTTATATGTTGGATATTTTGTTTTAATTATAAATTTGAATCACACGCTTTTTCTAAAATAACACGAAAAATGTTTTATCGTGCCATCAGTATCTCAAGTTTGTATAATAACTTGACTTAATTAAATTTTCAAATTTGGACTAAGTATGATTTCAACGAGATAGCTAAAAGAGAAGTTTTCAACAAATATTAAATTGGTTTTAAAATGGGTTTTCAAAGTTTTCTTCAGAACGACCCATATTAGGTCCCAACGTTTGGGGGGTTTGGCTATTACAAATTGGTATCGAGCCAGTTCAAAACTCTATCATGGGGCCCAAGGCCCAAAAATGTTTTAGTAGGCCTTATTAATTGATTTTGGGTTTTAAGCAAGCATGGCCCAGTCTCCCAAGACCGATCCGCCTGTAAGTACATCTAAACCTCTTTGTGATGTATATTCGTAGAAGGGTAGGAAGCATGGAACGTAGATAGACTTATAGGAACTTGAACCCTAGGATTGGATTACTCAAACACACAAACAGAACATAAGACTTAAAGAACGAAACCAACCTATGACTTAGTCACCGAGTTAGGGTGTGGTAACCCTTGTACGCATGTCTAGGATTAGAACCCAAGAGCACGGTATTTAAGCGGTCCGAGGTGACTCACCACCTCTTCGCAGAATCCTACCTCAGTGCGTAGCTTGGGTTCACCCTAACCTGAGGCTCGATGGTGTGGTAACCTCTGCGCATGTCTAGAAAGGTTCGGTGGGAGCTTGGTATTTAAGTAGTCCGTGTGACTCACCTCCTCTCCACACTAAACCCGCACTGGTGCGTAGCTTGGGTTCACCCGACCAAGAAGGCTGGTCATAGGCTAAAGCATAATGACTAAAACCCGAAGGAATTAGCCTTGATTTTGAAAAAAAAAAGGAAACAACAAAACTTGGTCTTAAAACTTTTCAAATCACTCCTTCAAAAGTAAGAACAACTCTTTTTACAATGTTTTCCTCGAAAAGTTCGATTTGTGGAAAATTACGAAAATGCCCTTAGGGGTGAAATTACTAAAATACCCTTGGTTCATAAAACATCAACTCAATGATTTTGTCCAAAAATTTTAACTACTTCTCAAATATTCAACTCAGCCTTGGAAATCATCAATGAAACACTTTGGTTTTAGAAAAATTACGAAAACGCCCTCAACTTATAAAATTACCAAAACGCCCCTGAGTACAAAATTTTTTTTTGCAACATTACCGTTTAAGAAAGAAAAATTCTCAGAAGGGACCCTCAGAGTTTTACAATGGTTAAAACACCCTTGATTCACAAAAATTACAAAATTACCCCTGGAGGACAAAATTACCAAAATACCCCTGGTTTCAAAGTGATGTTGTATCTTTAAAATTTTACAACTTTTCGGAAAAACCCTCAGCTTTTGGGAATTTCAAAATGACCCACTTTACTAAAGTTTTAAAATTTCCTTTATTACTTAAAATACCCAGAGGAAAATGACGGAAATACCCGCAGGGTAGAAATGGGCGTAATGTCCGAGGAGTGAATAGGTATGGAAAGCATTAAGGAATGGATGCATGAACTCCTTTGTATGAACTAGGATAAGACTGAAAACTTGTTTGCTCGAAAGAATCTCCGATTAAACCTTATCCATAAAAATTTCTTCATGAGTAATAAAAGTGGAACAAATGCTAACGCATAAAAATTTTCTTAATCGATTAAAAGCGCAAGTAGATAGAATGAGTTCTAGAGGACGTGGACGCCTGTGGGACGTGTAGGGGTAGGATGATTTGTCTCGAACCCGCTGCCGGGGCAAGGTTCGAAAATGATGTACCACCGCCACCACCACCTCCACTTTTGGAGCAGAGGAGCGAGATCGAGACGGAAGAGAGGCGGTGTCGCAAGCGGTGTTGCGAGTTCGGAGATTGTGGTGGGGCGGTGGAAATTTAGGAGCTCTAAATCTGCTCCCGAGCAAATTCGATCCAACGGAGCCGAGGTGTTCCGGTGTGTCGAGTGGCACCCAGCAGTAGAGAATCTTGGCTAGAGTCAACTCGAAAGGATCATGGATGATCTTGACTGACCGAGGAGAGAAAAGCGAAGGGCATGACGCTTCTAAAGGATGAAGCGTGTCGATGGTGGTCGACGATTCGAGATGGCACTACGGCAGATGATTTGACTTGGGGTTATTTCAAAACCACCTATCAGAAGAAGTATGTGGGCACCATTTATACAGATGCTCAGAGGAAAGCCTTTCGGGGTTAGTGCAAGGAACCAAGTCGAGAGCGGAATATGAGGCGGAGTTTTAAGACCGAGTAGGTATGCTAGAGGCATCGTGGCTACGAACACGAGCGCCAGTGTCCGCTTTGAGGACGGACTCCGAGATGATTTGAGGTTACTGATTGCCCCGCAGCAAGTTCGTGAGTTTTCATCCCTTGTGGAAAAGGCTAAAGTAGCCGAGGGGATCAAGGAGGCTGTGAGACAAAATTATAGTAGGAATAATCAAAAGAGAGGATTTGGGTCACCGATCCAAGTGGTAATGATCGAGAAGAAGGCTAAGCAGTGGGCCAAATCAAAAGAAGGCCCGTAGCTACTAATCGAGGTCGACTCGATTATCATGTGTGGGAAGACCCATTGGGAAATTGTTCGACCGGCGATAGAGGATGTTTTGAGTGTGGGTCTTTGAAGCACCGGTCGAGATTGTCCCTAAGCAAGCTCGAAATCAATCGAGAGGGCGAACTGCACTCGAGAATAGAAATGTGGGACCACAGAGGGGTTGTGATAATGGTCGAGGAAGCAATGGTCCTAACCGAGGTCGTGGAATTGAGGCGGAGGTTCAGGCAACACCGAGGCTAGACACTGCTTAGTCTATCTGCGAGGCGTCGCGAGGAGGGTGTACGGATGTCATAATCGATCACGTTTCGATTTTTGGTCTTCCTTATTATGCATTAATTGATGTGGGGTCTACACATTCGCACATAGCCCGAGAGTGTGGTAGAGACTTTGAACCTAGATTCCGAGATCGCCTGCTAGGGAGATGGACTGTAGTGAGTCCTTTAGGTCACTCTGTAGTAGTAGACAAACTTTTAGGATGTACCCCTAGAACTCCAAGGGTCGTATTCGAGGTCGATCCGATGGAACTACCATTGGAGAGTTCGATTTGATCCTTGGAATGGATTGGTGGTTAGGTACCGGTGAAGTTGGATTGCTATTTGCTAAGCGCATGGTTCTCCAAACGACCAAAGGAATGAAGTAGTTATGATTGGTAATCGAAGGAATTACATCCAACGTTAGTATACGCCTTGAAGGTTGAGAAGATGGTCAAGAAGGTGTAAGGCGTTCTTGGTTCAAATCGTGCTTTGGAAGCTAAGGAGTCGATAGTTGAAAAGGTTCGAACGGTTGGGAATTCTATGATGTGTTCCCGGAAGAACTTCCTGTCCGCCTCGGATCGGAAGTCGAATTTGGTATAGACTTGCTACCCGGAACGGCACCGTGTCTATAGCACCTCACCGAATGGCACCAAAGGAATTGGTGGTGAAGGCTCAAATTGTGAGCTCTTGGATAAGGGATTTATTCGACCTAGTATATCTCCGGGGGGCGCTGTATTGTTTGTCAAGAAGAAGGGCGGTTCTATGCGGATGTGCATCGACTACCGCCGCTAAACAAGTTAACGATCAAAACAAGTACCCACTACCTCGGATTGATGACTTGTTTGACCCGATTGAAGAAGCGTCGGTGTTTTGAAGATAGACCTTAGGTCGGGTTACCATCAACTTAGGGTGAAGGAGGCCGATGTTCACAAGACGGCATTCCGAACTCGGTATGGGCATTACAAGTTTCTAGTGATGCCATTTGGGTTGACCAATGCCCCGACGGCATTCATGGACTTAATGAATAGGGTATTTCATCAGTACCTAGACCAATTCGTTGTGGTGTTCATAGGCTACATATTGGTCTACTCAAAGACGGAGGAAGAGCACGACAAGCATTTACGGATAGTCCCGCAAGTGTTGAGGAAAATAGCTTGTGTGCCAAATTCATGAAGTGCTAATTTTGGCTAAGGGAGGTGGCTTTCTTAGGTCACGTGGTGTCGGTGAAGGGATTAGAGTGGATCCCGCAAGATTGAAGCGGTGTTGGAGTGGAAACCGCTTAAGTCGCGGGCGTAAATCTGAAGTTTTACGGGTTTAAGGGTATTATCGAAGGTTTGTGGAAGGGTTCTCTCGATCGCAGCCAGATTGACTAAGTTGCTAAGAAAAGGTGTTCCATTTGTATGGTTGGAGAAGCGACAAGAAAGTTTTGATAAGTGAGGAAGATTCGACTGGAAGCTCCGGTTTTAGTACAACCCAAGGCAGAGAAATTATTCATAGTCTATTGTGATGCATCTCACACTGGTTTGGGGTGTGTGTTGATGCAGGATGGGAAGGTAGTAGCCTATGCGTCCCGTCAGTTGAGACCGCATGAGGTTAACTACCCAACTCACGACCTGGAGTTAGCCGTAGTCGTCTTCGCCTTGAAAATATGGAGACATTATCTTTATGGGGAGAAGTCGGTAATTTACACGGATCACAAAAGTTTGAGGTATCTTCTATCACAGAAGGATCTGAATCGAGAGGCAATGTGATGGATTGAGCTGCTGAAGGACTACGATCGTTTCTATCCAATATCATCCGGTAAGGCTAACGTGGTGGCTGACGCGTTGAGCCGGAAGGTTGTGGCGGATTTAAGAGCAATGTTTGCTCAGTTGAGCCTATATGACGATGGAAGCCTTTTGGCAGAGCTTCAAGTTAAGCCAACATGGATCGAGGAAATCAAGGACAAACAGTTAGTGGATGAAGGGTTAAATGCTAAGAGGATGCAAGTTCAAGATGGTGGATTAGAAGGGTATAGTGTGACTGGTGATGGTGTGTTATGTTTTCTAGGACGGCCCCAGTATGCCAAGAGATATGGAGTTGAGGCGAAAAATTCTCCGTGATGCTCATAGCAGCCATCGCTATGCATCCGGGAGGAAGCAAGATGTATGGAGATCTCTACGATTACGGTGGCGGGTTGAAGCGTGAGATAACGGAATTCGTAGGGAAGTGTTTAACGTGTCGGCGAGTTATGTGAACACCGATTGCCATCGAGGCTACTTCAACGGTAAAGATTCCTTAATGGAAATGGGAGAGGATCACTATGGATTTCGTCGGTGGTCTACCCTTACGCCCAAAGAAGAAAGATGCGTTTGGGTAATTGTAGACCGTCGACTAAATCACTTCACTTCATCTGGGTGAGAATGGATTACTCACTCGAAGCTAGCAAAGTTGTATGTGGCGAGATAGTCGATTACATGGTGTACCCGTGTCGCTTATCTCGAGATAGGGACCCAAGGTTCACTTGAGGTTTTGGAAAGCGTTACATCAAGCGTTGGAGTACGCGGTTGGATTTCAAAGACGACTTTCCATCCTCGGTCCGACGGCAATCCGAAAGGGTCATACAGATCTTAGAAGATATCTTTGAGGGTTGTGTCTTGGAATTCGAGGTAGTTGGGAGAATTCTTACCCCTAGCCGAGTTCGCCTACAACAATAGCTACCAAGCGAGTATTGAGATGGCACCATACGGGCAATCGTATGGACGGAAATGCGAACTCCGACGTGTTGGACTGAGTTGGGTGAACGACAAGTGTTGGGCCCGAAATGGTAGCGAGGCCGAAGACAAAGTCAAAGTGATTCGGTCTCGTCTCAAGGAAGCATCAGATAGGCAGAAGTCTTATGCCGATCTCAAACGCAAGGAAATGGAGTATACTGTGGGAGATAAGGTCTTCCTGAAGGTGTCGCCTTGGAAGAAGGTACTAAGATTTGGGCGAAAAGGAAGTCGAGCCCAAGATTCATTGGCCCATATCTGATCTTGAAGTAGGAGGACCGGTAGCTTATCAGCTTGAACTGCCGGCAGAGTTAAGTCAGATACATGACGTCTTTCACGTATCAATGCTGAGACGGTATCGGTCGGATCCATCACATGTGGTGCCTGTGACAGAAATCGAGGTTAACGCAGACTTATCTTTTGAGGAGGAACCGGTTCAGATCTTGGATAGAGATATAAAGGTTCTACGTAGGAAGTCAGTGCCCTTAGTGAAAGTGCTATGGCGGAACCATGGTGCTGAGGAAGCTACGTGGGAACCTGAGGATGTGATACAATGACAATACCTCATCATTTTAGTTATGTAATTTCGGGACGAAATTTATTTTAAGGGGGGTAGAACTGTAACATCCCAAAAATGGGGCTATTTGGAATTTAATTATTTTCTTAAGTATGAACTGCTGTGATATTATTTATGGAATAATAGAGCTTAATTAAAGGCCTTGAGTGGCTCGGAATAGTAGAAAAAATATATTAATTGCTTTAAAGGTGGATAGCCTTAGTAGTTAGGGGTTATAAGAATAAGTAAGGGATAATTTGTCACAATATGAGGCCTTGGTAAAGTGGCAAAAGTGAGGCCACTTAAGAGCCTAGTAGTGACGCCATAGTAAGCAAGGGAGAGCTTTGGTTCGAGTCACAGAAATCCTCTTTTTGGCACTTTATTTGGACGGCAAGAGAGAGAAAGAATTACTCAATTTTAATTCTTGGAATAATAAGGATAATATGAGTGTTTAAATTGTTATTATTAATTAGGGGATAAATGATGAGGATAATATTAGTATTTTTCTATTAAATTTTTATTTGATAATTCCAAGGATAATCAAGAAGATTATTTGGATTAAAAGGATTAATTAGTTATTATTATTATTTAGATATCTTGATAATAGTAGATAAAAGGGATAATATTAGCATTATTATTAGATTATTATGGGATTATTATTTAATTATTATGAGAGGTATTCAAATTATTTTGAATTAAGTCAAATATGTGGTCAAGAGCAAATTGAGGAAGTTGAATGAAGGTTAAACTCTTCAAAGAAGAGTGGGACGGCAAGCTTTGGGGTGCTTAGAATGCTTATAAATAGCATCGACTTAGCACTTGTTTTGTTTTTTCTCCATCTTGGCAAGCGCGAAATTCTCAAATCTTCCATCTATTTTCTCTCGTTTCTTTTCTCTCAAACAACGCTAGTGAAAACTCTCACCATCTCCTCCTCTCCATTAGTTTTCTACCATTATTTCTCCTCTATTCTTTTGGCGAATATCCACTCCTCTGTTGTCAAATCCTCTTCTCTGTTAAGACTCACTTTGGCGAATACACCCCTTGCGGTCTGAAAATCTTTTCTCTTACTTGGAGGCATTTTGGCGAATATCAAAGGTGATACAAGACTTTTAGGACTATCTTTCCAATCGGTTGAGAAGGTAAGGGTACTAACAGAATGTTTTTAGTGTTCACTCTTATGATCTATCGATTTGGACTTAAAGAAAAGCGAAACTAATCTTACTTGGTATTTAAGGTTGGTAGATTGCTAGGAACCCATATAAGGATTAGGGTTGTTAGAAACCAAATCAAAGCAAGGTAAGATCTACTTTATTTAGTCGATTGTTAATCTTTTTAGCGAAGGCTACTAACTTATTGAGTGCCGATTTTAGGGTGGTGAAGCAAAGGTTGATACTCAAGACTTTGGGTAAGGATTCGGGTTCAAAAGGAGAACCCTTTAAATTGTTTAATTTGGCGAATAGGCCATAGGCTAACCCATGGTTGGTAGAATGTAGGTACAAAGAAATCTAAGGTGGTCGACTCCTTCATTCGGGATTTAGATCACTCGGTGGTGACAGTGTGTACATACACACTTATAGCGATTAATATGTGTGATAAATTATATTGCTTGTAAATCGCTTGATGTAGATATGGATTTAATACCTTAAAAGGTACAAGCAAGGACCTCGGTAAGTCTCTATTTATATGAGATTATTATGATGCTTTTGGGAAGCATGATTTATTTAATACATGTGATAAATGTATGATCTCTATTATGATTGTGATATGGGTTGATGAGTGGAGGCGGATTAATCGTGCCGGCGGGCACCAATGTTTTAGTAACACACGTGACTATATGTCACCGGAGGTTTGGTACCTCCAGGAGGTTTAGTACCTCAATAGCGACTTGTCCACATGGTTGTATAATAACTTGACTTAATTAAATTTTCAAATTTGGACTATTTCCCCTAGGAATTCAACAACGATAGTTTTATGGTTTTCAAAAAGTTTTCTTTAACCCGAATGCTCATCCTAGTTTTATCGGGAATGCTCATCCTAGTTTATCAGGTTTAAACCTAGTTGTTTAAACATTTTATAAGGCATAACATTGATGCTTGACCTAAATTAGCTAAAGCATTATCAATAAATAAACTACCAATTAAACATGGAATTGTAAAACTCCATGTGTCTTTTTGCTTCTGTGGTAGTTTGTTCTGTAACATTGTTGAGTATGCTACGTTTAATTCCATGTGGTGCTCCTCGTCTAATTTGCGTTTGCTTGTCAAGAGCTATCTTAAAAATTTCCTCGAGTCTGGCATCTGAAAAAGAGCTTCAAGAAGAGGTAAGTTAATATGTAATTTCTTTAAGAGTTTAAGAAACTTACCGAACTGTTCCTCTGAATCGTCTCTTTTTTTGCTTCGGGATAAGGTATGCGAGGTTGGTACTCCTTGATTACCGATTTTTGCTTTTCTTGTGTTACCTCTATCTTACCTTCGTCTACCTTGTTTTCTTGTATTGAGTTTGGTTCATCTAACCCCTTACTAGCATGGGCTGAGATGGCTTGAATTTGCTCCTTCGGTTTAATCTCTGTGTTACTTGGTAGACGTCATTGTTGACGTTCAGAAATCAGCTTTGTGAGATGTCCCACTGACCTAGTAAGTTTTCCAACTTGATTCTCGATCCCTTTGATCGATTTTTGTTGTTCATCAAGTGTTGCTTGAGTCTTTTGGAAAGGAGAATCATGGTCGCCATGAATTTAAATCGACATCTCTTCAAGATTGGCTTATCTTCTTGTTGGTGAGGTGGTTGTTGAAAATCGGAGGAAGTTTAGATCTTTGGCTATTTTGATCATCCCACGAGAAATTGGGATGGTACTTCCAACTTGCATTATAAGTGTCACTATAAAATTTATTTTGATATCTAGAATAGTTACTGTATAGTGAGCTTGCTCGTTTTCCATGCCATATCTGTAGGGTGTGTACTCAGGATTTGCCACGCCTCCTAGATTCAAATCATATTGTATTTCTGGGTGTACCTATTAGGGACTATACCAATCATCAATCTTTTTATTCATCATCTCTAACTGATTAGATAACCTGGTGACCATGTCGAGGTTGAAGACACTGGCTGTTTTAGTAGGAATTGTCTTCATGACTTGCCACTGATAATTATTCAGTGCCATCTTTTCCATAGACTAAAATTTTCTGCCAAAAGCAAAATAGAGGAAAAAATTAGAAAATTAAAAAAAATAATAAAATAATAATAAAATAATAATAAATTGTAATAAAAAAATTGGCTAAAGTAATAAAAATTAAGCTTTCTTAATATTTTAGTGTTCCCCAGCAACGGCGCCAAAAACTTGATCGTGTCAAACAGTCGAGCTTTAATATTTATAAAAAGAATGATCGAACTTGTAGACTAACTATGACAACTATAGAGGCAAGTGCACCTATCGAATAGAAGTATAGTTTAGGCAAGAATATCTTATCGAACCCAAGGGAACCTAAAAGTACTACTACTCACTTTCTTTCTATTATTTAGCCTGAAATATGGAGTGATTGGTTGCTTTATCTAATACTAAATGAAATATTTAAAGTAAATGCAAAGACAAAAGAATGAATTGGAGAAAGACTTTAGGAAAACTCAGTTGATGAAGACGATACCCCCAGGAAGAATCCACCTATGACTTCACTTATTATTTATTCTCCAAACCATATGTTTCTTTACTTAGCTTGATCCGTGAGACTCCCTAACCTATATTAAACCCTCTCTCGAGGCGAATAATGTCTAACCTTAGGTTGATTAGTGGAACTCTCATTCTCTTATAATAAGCCCCTAAGGAAGCAGTAAATCGATCAATGGATTCCCATATTAGGTTTCACCCTAATCCGGTAAAATCTCGTAACCCTATCTCTAGGCACCCGATCAACTCCACTCAATTATGCTAGATCTACTCTTAGGTAGGGTCTATTCCTCTTCCACCAATGCACATTAGATTAAATTAAGCAACATAATTAAGAATAAAATAAGTACTTATCATATAATTTAGAAGTCAAATAACAAAATCCATCATAGGTTTCATCCCCTTCAGGTATCTGAAGGGTTTAGTTCATAACTAAATAAGAAAACATCTTAAGAGAAAAGATAAAACAAAACATAAGAAATCCCTAAAACCCCCTGAAAGAATTGAAGAGGAGATCCTCTGTCTTGAGTAGAACACCGGCTTCTTGAGATGGATCAACTGGCTATCTTCGAGTAATTCCCTGAATAAAAGCTCTGGCAGAAAACTCTGCCTCCTATTTCAGCTTCTGCCAAACTCCCTTTTTAGTTGCTACCTTGGGTGTTTATATAAGATTTGAGATGCTTGACTTGGCTCCTAAGTATCCTAATTCAAGTAGAATTCCTCCTAGGATGTTTAAGTAGACTTAGGAATGTGTTTCTTTGCCTCCCAGCATCCAAATCCGAGTGAAATTGCTCTTTCCCGCGGCAGGGGCATACCCATGGCACACGCCCGTGTAAGTCATCTTCAGGCCATGTCTCAATTTTTTTGATTGGGGCACGACCGTGTAAATCGTGGCATGGCCGTGTGAAGTAAATGGCAAGGCATGGCCGTGTGGCTTGAAGTCCAAGCCATGTCGATTTCTTAGGTTGGCCCAAATTGGTCCGTTTTAAGCCCGTTTTGTGTTCTTTTTATCCTCGGGTGCTTTCCTGAGTATATGACATGAAAAGAAAAGATTACAAGCACCTTTTATATAAATCAAGGGCTAAATCATCAAAAAGCATACTAAATGTGGGATTAAAATATGTTACTTTTATGGTTTATCAGTGGCCTATGAGTTTATAGAAGAGATGTCACTGAACAACTATTAGTGGCAAGTTACAAGGACAAGGCCAACAAAAGCAGCCGGAGTTTTCAACCTCCATGCAGTCACCATGCTATCAAATCAAGTAGAGATGTTAAATAAAAAGATTGATGGTTTGTGTGGTTCTTCGTAGGTACACCCAGTAATGCATTGTGATTCAAACTTAGGAGGTGTGGCAAATCCTGAGTACCCATCCTACAGACATGGCATGGAAAACGATCAGATAAATTATATGGTTATAATAATCCTTGACCTCAAAATAACCTTTATAGTAACACTTACAATGCAGGTTGGAAGAACTATCCAAATTTTTCATTGGGTGGCCAAGGAAATCAGAGACAACAACCCCCTTCAGGCTTCCAACAGCAACCCTACCCACAAGAGAAGAAGTCAAACCTTGAGGAGATGCTGACAAAATTCATCGCGGTGTTAGAAAATCGTTTATAAAACACTGAAACAACACTCAAAAATTAGCAAGCATCAATCCAATGGATCGAGAACCAATTAGGACAACTTGCTAAACTCATCTCTGAACGACCGCAAGGTAGTTTGCCAAGCAACACTGAAACAAACCCAAAGGAGCAACTTCATGTCGTTACTGCTCAAAATAGTGAAGGATTAGTAGAATCTGAACCTAAGCTAAGGCAAGAGAATATGGTAGAGGAAGGTAAGGTTGAGCTAAGCCAAGATAAGCCAAAATCGGTAATTAAAGAATACCAACCTCGTATACCATACCACAATACGATGAAGAAAGACAACACAGATGAAAAATTCAGTAAGTTTATTAAACTTCTAAAGAAATTACACATTAAGTTATCGTTTCTTGAAGCTCTTTCACAAATGCCATATTCAAGGAAATTTTTAAAAGAGCTTTTGACAAACAAGCAGAAGTTAGACGAGGAATCGCATGTGGAACTAAACGCAGTGTGCTCAGTAATTTTGCAAAATAAACTACCACAAAAATTAAAAGATCCAGAGAGTTTTACAATTCCATATTTAATTGGTAGTTTATCTATTGATAATGCTTGAGCTGATTTAGGGGCAAGCATACATGTCATGCCTTATAAAATATTTAAATAGCTAGGTCTAGGGAAACCCAAACAAACTAGGATTAGCATTGAATTAGCTGATAAAACTATTAGAATTCCTAGGGATATAATTGAGGATGTGCTAGTAAAAATTGACAAATTCATATTCCTAGTAGACTTTGTTGTTTTAGACATGGATGAGGACAATATGATCCCTTTAATCTTAGAAAGGCCCTTTTTAGCACCTTCCAGATCTAAAATTGATGTTGGTACAGGAGAACTTATACTTCGTGTAGGTGATGAGACAATCACTCTTCAAGCTCTTGACTCGACTAGGACATCAAGTAATAAAGGTGAGAACATAAATTCTATTAATGACCATTTGGTTAAACCTTCTTTACAGGAAACACCACGAAGCTCCACAACTGAACCAGATCCTAGACCTCGTGCCAATAAAGAAGTAATTCATGAGGAACGAAGGCTTCAGGTTGATGAACTAGACAAGTGGAAGACACATTTCAAAAAGAAACTAAGAACACACGAAGCAAAACCGAGGGAACACATTTCAAAGTGAGAATTCACTCAATCCACCAATTGGGAAATCATATTGCTTTAAGAAGACATTCAATGAAAGTTCAATTGAGCCTATCAAAAGCTTTATTAATACCTAACCAAGAATCCTATTCACTTTTGTCTTTTTTTCTAATTGTGTTGACTATCTCAGCCCCAAGAATAACATTATCGCTTAACTATCGTCCACGAACTAAATCACCAATAACTCTGTAATATTTTCACCATTAATTTGAAGATGATCTTATAAATGGTGTTACAAAGTGTAGGCATTTTTAACCAAGTGCAGAACACAAAAATAACACAGCAAATGGAATAAATTGCTTGTACATTCATTCAACTTTGTCATTTCAACAATTACAATATATAACAAAGGGTGATTACAAGTTGTCAACTAATCCTACCCAATCTTCTAGGAAAAGTAAGAAAAAACTCGTCCACAACTTGATTAGGTAAATCTGCACCAATCAGGGTCATTTCAATAGTAATTCTGTTTATTCTAACAAGTAATCTTAAGTAACCAGACTTAAACAAAATATCAACACATGCGAACTCTTCTTGTATCACATCTAGTAGTTCACCAAATTCCATAATAGCTCGCACTTAGCTTATCTCACATCTCTAGATGAGCTCGTATTTTGTTTTCGAGCTCACAACTTCGATTGAGCTCACAAATGCAGAGCTCACGGGCTTGTTTGAGCTTGCATCTTTTAATGAGCTCATAGCTTTGCATGTTGAGTTTGCCATTCCATGAATGCCACTTCGCAACACTCCTCCTTGGCCATAATGATGCAAACTCCAGTATCATCTCTCAGCCTCTCGAACCTCATTCTTCTAAGAGGTTTGGTAAGAATATCAGCAAGTTGAACATCTGAACTACAATGAACCAGCTTAACTTTATCTGACTGATCGACTTCTCCAATAATGTAACACCTCTAACCCGTAATCGTCATCAAAATAGGGTTAAAGGGCATTACTGAATAATCAGAATCATTAACTAACATTTCACAGCAAAGTTTGACAAAACACATCAAAGTGTCCCTTAAATAGGTCTACGAGACCTAAATCATGCTTTAGAGAGAGGTTGGGACTAAACCGAACACATACAGAAATTCTTGGAAATTAAAAAATTTTTCAAAGTTTCAGAGGTCACACGCCCGTGTGGGCAGGCCTGTGCCTCCCACGGCCTTAGACATGCCTGTGTGTCTAAGCCGTGTCAAAACAGGGCATACATACTAACTTGACCACACAGCCTGAGACACGCCCTTGTGCCTCACCCGTGGTCGCTACTGACTTGCAACACACGTCCAGTCACATGTCCGTGTGTCCAGCCCGTGGTCGAGCCTAACTTATTTCGAATTGCAACCTCAAAGGACACGGTCGAGCCACACACCCATGTGCTCAACCGTGTGGGAAAATATAGGCCATTTTCAAGGCCAAATTGTCACCCACACATAGGTCATTCTTACAAGTACAATTAAGCTCCAATCCAAGCATCCAAGCCAACCAAAACAAGCCTAAATATGCATCATTTCTAATCACTTATGAGCCTAACATCCATACCAACTTAACAGCCATTCAACTCAACTTAACCATAAGCATTCCAAGATAAATTCCATCACAAACTTATCATCAATAATGTGCTAGTTATTCATCCATAAACTTACTATCCATATGACCATTTCATTTGCTATCATACCATACCAAAACTAGCATCATAAAACATAACTAGTCATTCATAACTCAATCATTTAACTAGCCAAATCACATGGCTATATACACATCTCAAACAAAACTTAAAGTAGCTAGCCTATACATGCCATACTTAATATTTACACTTTCAAAAGGTACCAAAATAAGATTGAGTAGTGTGATGACGATCATCGACGGTCCCTGAGCCTTCAGTAGCTTTGACGATCTATAAAATAGAGCAAACACACACAAAGTAAGCTTTTAAAAGCTTAGTAAGCCATATACAAATAAACTTAACATAAATTTCACATAACTACATTGATACAATGATATTAATATTTCTCATTGCAAATTCATCACATATTATTTGGCTCATTTGCTTAGCTATAGCTTGCCACATTCCTCAACTCAATATCATATATACACATAGCTCATTCAAGCATATAATCACATATTATCTCATGACTAAACACATATTCACTTTAGTAAGCTTATATAAACACTTACCTTTCATGCATACATAGTGTACCTTTCAATCGTACTTGAATCGTTATTACTTCTCACATAGAAATTCATTTCGTAGACTTATCGTTGAACCTTTCAGAATCTAATAGGATACTCAGAGTGCTCGGAATAGTCGTACAATGCCAACGTCCCAAACGAGGTCTTACATGTACTCAAATATCGATGCCACTATCCGGACAGGGTCTTACACGAATCAAATACGATGCCAATGTCCCAGACATGGTCTTACATAAATCTTATATCGATGCCAACGTCCCAGACATGGTCTTACACAAAATCTCGAATCAACGCCAACATCCCAAATGTGGTCTTACATGATCTTACATATCGGAAACCTATGTCATGACATATGTAACCATATCTATTCCTAGGTTCGTACGGGACTTTTCAAATCTTGATAACTTGTCGACATGTCCTCGGATTTCATATACATTCCATTTCAAACATTTACTATACAATTTATATCTCATGGATACATAAATAATTCAAATCAAATACATTTATTTGTATATCGAGTTACCTCAGATTCGGAATAAACGAGTGATTTTGACTACTCGATCACTTTAGACTTTTCGCGATCTAAATTTGTTTTCTTCGGTTCTTGATCTTAATTTAAGCCAAAAGCTAGCCGAAACCTAAGAATATTTTTCTTCTTTTCTTTCCTTGCTATATTCGGCCAAATGAGATGAATAATGGCCATGTTTTATGTTTATTTTATTATAACATATATTGTTAATTCTTTTACCAAATTAACCTTATGAATAAACATATAAAACGTATAAAATTTAAGGCCATTAATGTCCATGCCATCCACTCACTTTTAAAATGGTTTAATTGCCTCATAAGGCCTCCACATTTAAAAACCACATCAATTCGACCATTAATCAAATAGAAAGCTACTTTTACGTATTATGCGATTTAGTCCTTTGCTCAAATTAGGCACACAAACAGAAAAATTAATTCACAAAAATTTCACACATGCTTAATCACGTATCATAGGCACAAAAAATAATATTAAAATATTATTTTAATTCAATTTTATGGTCTCGAAACCACTATTCTGACTAGGGTCTAAACCAAACTGTTACAAACAACATGATACTTTATCTTGAAGTGCTTTGTCTTTCTATGGAAGATGGGTTTCTTGACAATTGCAACAACAAATTGATTGCCGCAATGTATCTCTGTTGCTTCCAATTGCTTCAAATTTAAATCAGACATTAAATTTCTTAGCCAAAATGCTTAGCTTATTGCTACAGCTACTACGATGTACTCAGCTTCAGCGATTGATTGTGCAACATTTTCTTTCTTCCTTGAGCTCCAACTGAATACGCTCAAACCCAAAGTGAAGAAGTACCCTGAAGTGCTCTTTATTTCTTCAACAGAACCATCCCAATCACCGTCTGTAAAACCAATCAACTTTAGCTTATTCTCTTTCACATAGTTAATACCATAACTAAGAGTTCCTTTAATATACCTGAGAACTCACTTCGTAGCTTTATAGTAAACCACATTGCAGTAATGCATAAATCTTGAAAGTACACTAATAGCAAACATAATATCTGGCCTTGACGTTGTTAAATAAAGTAGATATCCTATAAGACTTCTATAGGTACATTCATCAACCTTTTCAAAGTCACATTGGCTTATAAGCTTTTTTCCTTAAATAATAGGAGCGTTCACTAGTTTGTAGTTTTCCATGCAAAACCTGTTTAAGATCTTTAAAGCAAAACTTCTTTGGCTGATGAAGATTCCTTGTTTAGATTGAAATACTTCTAAACCAAGGAAATAGGCCATGTCTCCTAGATCAGACATCTCAAATTTATCTCGTATCTATTTCTTGAACTCTATCAAGTGCTTTTTACAATCCCCAATTACCAGCAAGTCATCAACATAAAAGGACACTATCAGCGAGGTCTCATTTTATTCTTTTTTCACATACAAAGTGGGTTCACTAATGCTCCTCTCAAATCTTAAGCTCACTAGGTGCATATCAATTCTTTCATACCAGGCTCACGAAGCCTGTTTAAGGCCATACAGAGCCTTGTTCAACTTGCATACTTTGTGCTCTTCACCATCAGCTACAAATCCTTGTGGCTGTTCAACATATACCTATTCCTTTAGAATACCATTGAGGAATGTTGATTTTACTTCAAGCTAATGTATCTTCCACCCTCTTTGAGTTGCCATTATTAGCAACAGCCTGATGGTGTCCAATCTAGCTATTGGTGTGAAGGTTTTTGCGTAGTCTACCCCATATTATTGACTATAACCTTTTGCGACTAGCCTAGCCTTAAGTCTGTTTATTGAACCATCAACATTTAACTTGGTTCAGTAAACTCATTTTACTCTAATAACATTTTTGTGAACAGGTTTGTCAACCAACTCCCGAGTATTATTTTCCTTAATCATAGCTAGCTCAGCTTCCATAGCCTCTTTCTATCCATTCTCTTTCACTGCCTCTTCATAGCTCACAGGCTCTAGCACAACAACATCACAGCTTTCATAAATCTCATATATAGGCCTGGTGCCTTTGACTAGCAAATCATTGACACTATCACCATTTTGGTATTGAACTTAATCAATTCGCACACTCACCTCAATCTGACTCTGTTTAACCATTTTTGCTTCTGTAGCTTCCCAATTCCACAAGGCTTCCTTACTGAACTTGACATCTTAGCTCTCAAACACTTTGCTAGTGAAGGGATAAAAAATCTTATACCCTTTCTTGTAACTGTTGTAGCCAACAAAGATACCTGGTTGTGCTCTTATTTCCACCTTATTCCTCTTAACAGCAGGAATAAGTGCATAGCACAAACAACCAAAAATCTTCATGTAACAGCCCTGTTTAGACCCTAGTCAGAAAAGTAGTTTTGGGACCACAAATTTGAGGTCAAAAAAATATTTTAATATTATTTTTGGTGTTTATAATATGTGATTGAGCATGTGTGAAAGTTATGTGTGAAAATTTTATCAATTGTGTGCTTAATTTATAAAAAGGACTTAATCACATAAAATGTAAAAGTTGTGTGCTGATTGTTAAAGTGTTTATTTGTCATGGCTTTCTAAATAAGAAGTCCTTATGTTGTTAATAAACCATTAAAAGAATAGATGGACAAAAATGGGCTTTAGTTGGTGGAAATTTAAATGTAATAAAAAAGGGTAAAATGGTAAAATGATGATTAAGTTAATATAATTAAAACAAAACAAAATTAGATGAGCATATTCTCATCTCTTCCACTGAAAATAGAGAAAAGAAATAGCCATTGAAGCATTTTTAGGTTCGACAAGCTCATGCTTCAATTGGTAAGTGTTTTGAGTTTGGTTTTTAGTGATTTTTACGTTTTTGTGATTGTTGCTTTGTGCTCTAGCTAGCCCATGCTTTAATTTTAGAATTTGATGGTGATTTTGAGATAATCCATTGATGAATGTTTGAGCTTTTTGATAGTTGATGATGAAATATGAAAGATATGTGAAAGATTAACATGTTTTGTCTTTGATTTTTTGGTGAAATTGAGTAATTTGGACTAAATTGTGAAAAAAAAATTTTGAGGGACTAAAATGTGAAATAAATGAAATATATGGGCTTGTATGAGCACAAGGAAAATTCAGTTAGGCATAAGTAAAGTGAAATTTTGTGTATTTTGTGATTTTGTGAAATAGGGACTAAAGTGTTAAAATGTGAAAATGCGAGGGATATTTTGTAAAATGCCCTAAATATGTGTGTTTGGACTAATTTGAATGAAGTGGTGATTGAATGAGCTAAATTTGAATATGTATAGACCAAGAAAGGAGAGATTCGGATCGAGATTGAGGCAGAGACAAAGTGCTCGATTGATCGACTAGTTTTGGTATATCTACGTTCGAGGTAAGTTCAGATATAATACGTGTTCTTAAATTATGTTTAAATTTTATGAAATGAATAGTTATGTGATTATTAGATTAGAAATGATATGTGTGGAATCGGGATAGGTGGCACAAGTGTGCGTAATTAGAAATGCGACAGAGATGATTAGCACTGTGTGTGCGAAATAATAGAAGCTTCGGATTTTTGATTGGCACTGTGTGTGTGATACTAAATTAAGTATGGTTTTATATTGAGGCACTGATTGTGCGATGTTATTTAAGCTTCGACTATGAATTGGGCACTAAGTGTGCGATTGAAATGAAGAGTTAGTGAACAGTGAATGAATTATGGTATCGAGCATTGAATAGCAAGAACATTTGTTAACTAAGTGTTGGCAAAGGTATGCTTCGAACCTATGTGGTTGATGATATTTTTTAAGGTTGAATAGGTGGATGTATGGATATATGCTTGAGGATGATAATGTGATTAGTTGTGAATCTATCTAAGTGATGGTTTATTTATGTATTGATATTGCATTATTGAGTAATATGTATTATATTACGAACTTACTAAGCTCTAAAGCTTACTGTGTGAAGTGTTTCTCTATTTTACAGTGTCTTTAAAGCTAGCTCGGATCTGGGGATCGTCAGTGACTCAATCACACTATCGACTATCTATTTTGATACTTTTGAAATATATATATATATGTGGTATATGGCATGTATATGCTATTGAATATGGCATGTTTTGAGTGGTATAAATCTTGCCATGAGATATGGCTTAAAAGTTGAATGATGTTAGTATATATATGTGTGTGTGTGTGTGAGTTAAGTGAATAATGAGTATAGTATGTTTTATGCTTAAATGGTTGATGAGAATTGAGGCTTAAATATGATCTTATGGTATGGATTATATGATACTTGATATATACTATTTAGGATGTGAAATTTGGTATTGTGGATGAATTTATTTGAGATGAAATGGAGTATGAAAATAGATGTATAAATGATGATTAAATGGTGCATATAATGGTATGTTTTGGTTGCCATTTGAGGTATAAATGCATATGATTTGAGGCTTGTAGGTGATACTAAGTGTAGGTGGCAAGTTTGGCCTTGTAAGTGGCCTATAAATGCCCGCACGATTGATCACACGGGCGTGTGGCTCTACCGTGTTGTTTAAGTTTGCCAATTGAAACAAGTTAGGCTCAACCACGATGTAACATCCTAAAAAGGGCCTATGCATTTTCGGTTTAATTGTACGAAATGACATGTCTTATGTGTTATGAATGTATTATGAACATTTTGGAAACTTGGAAATGTTAAGTTAAAAGAGGAAAGTGAACATTTTGGAAACTTAAGTTAAAAGAGGAAAGTGAACATTTTGGAAACTTAAGTTAAAAGAGGAAAGTGAACATTTTGGAAACCTGGAAATGTATGGAAATGTTAAGTTTAAAAAGAGGAAACTAAGGCAAGGTGGCCTTAAGAAAATTAATAGGAGGAATTAACAGGCTTGGAAAAGTGGCCTGAAGATACCACTTAAAGCCCAGTGAGTGACGCCACAAGCAGGTGCGATTGGGCCTGGGTTCGAGTCACTTGGGAAGCTAAAAATAAAAGTTTTATTTTGCTACAAGGAGTAGAGAAGTGGACGGCACATGGCTAAATTCTAGGAGCTTTTATTATTTTATAATTAGTGGATAAATTAGGGATAAATAAGAGATTTATTTCAAGAGATAATTGTTGGATTAAATTCTTTTAATTTGAATAAAGTGACAATTCAAGGGACAAAGCTATCAAAATAAGGAAGAGTGGTGGCCAAGTAAAGGACTCTAGCTAGTAATTTCGGCTACTAGAGGAAAAGAGGCCATTCATTCATTCACTCTTCCTTTGCCAAATTTCTTAAGCAGATTCTCCTCTCTCTGTCGAATTTCCTACAGTTTTATTCTTCTTTTTGTTAGCCAAAGCCGAAATACCTTGTGTTCTAGTCGAATCCTCCATCTTTATTCTTCCTTCCCTTTTCCTTCTAATCCCTCCAAAAGCCGAAAGTAAGCCTTTTAAGGCCATAGCCGAATATCTCAAGTGGCTTCAAGCTTAGGTGCTGTCGAATTCAATATTAAGGGTAAGAATTTTATGGTCATTAATTTATTCTCTTCTTTAAGCCGCAACATAGGAACTAATATCATTATTATTTTGTGGCGAAATTATAAGGAGTGTTTGGGGTTACGCAACTGTCGACTCAATGAGGGATCTTTCAAATTCAAGGATCTAAGGTAAGTCGGGATTTACATTCGCCAAGGGCCATCTATGATGGTTTAATGTTGGAATCGAATCTAACATAGGTGTATAGGCATTTGACGGACATCCGAGGCAAGGGATACTTTTAGGATTTGAGAATTTCAAGGTAAGTGTACTCACATATTCGGCCAAGGCCCTATCTTAAGTACTTAGATCTATTTGTTTTAATCGAAAGCTAACTGATTCAAGGGATCTAGTGATTAGCCGATTTCAAAGAGGAAGAATACAAGTTTTTGGGATTTGATTTTTAATTCAATCGGCAACAAGATAAGTTTTGGTTGCAATAATCCTTCGGGATTTAGTCTTATGACCAAATAGGCTTTTACTAAATAGTAAGTGATTAATCAAATGTAGGAACTTGAGATCTAAGGCAGTAGATCAGATTTCGGGATTTCAGTGAAGTTGTTAATCGAATCAGGTGTGTACCCCACACTAATCTTAATAGATTTATGGCTTTAACTTGATATATGTGTTAATATGAAAGTGTAAGAATGTGGCTAAAGTACCATGTTATGGTACAAAGTACTCAGGTATGTTTCCTACTCCTACTAGGATTACGAAATATGTTATATTTAACATGTGAAAAGTGACATAAATGTGGATTTAAGTATGATATGCATGATATGAATAATATGGGGCATTCGGGTTATATGAAAAAGGGGAAGTGAAAGTGGTGACTTCGGTCTCACTATCTGAATGTGATGACTTCGGTCATATTATTTAAATGTGGTAACTTCAGTTACAATATCTGAATGTGGTGTCTCATGACACAATTATTTAATCTGGTGGCTATGCCATGAATTTTATATAGGCGATGAGCACGTCATTGCAATGACGCGCCTTCGATGGTGTGTAGCGGATGGAGGGTTGACTTAGTAGTCCCCACGGTGTGCGAGGTTAGTGCGGGGATGTGTAGCGGATGGCATCTAGGTTTGGGTTGGGATTGCATCATTATCTTGAATAATTATGTGAACATGATATGTATGGTATGCTTAAATCTATTAAATTTTAGTGTTGGTTACACATTGAGTCATTGACTCACCCGTTAATGGGAACATGTTTGGTGATGAGCGGTGATTGGAGGGATGGCGAGAACTTGTGGTGGCCATGCTCGACTTAAAGTTTTATTTAATTTGGACATTCTATTTTATTTAAGTACTCTACAAATTTTATTTTGGGTTTTGTTTTATGTAATAAGACCATAGTGATGATTTTATTGTTATTTTAATTACTATGTTACAATTTATGTTATTTAAAGATTAAGTCAATTTAATTAAAAATAAACTTTAAATGTTTTGTCACATGAAATAAATGGGTTTTCAATATAAAAATAAACTTGTTTTCAACTCGAGCCCAACCCACAAACAAACTATCTTCAAAACACACAATTTTCAAAGTAACTGAAAAATTTTGAACTGGTTTACATCGAGGAACATACCAGATCCGGTCCAGGCTCGTGGGCCGAGTGTGGGGTGTTTCAGTTTGGTATCAGAGCCCAGTTTTAAACTCTCGGCCTGTGGTCTAAGGCCCAAAACGTTTTCAAATCGAGCCCAAAGGAGTTTTATAGAAGTATTTCTGAAAATAGGCAGGTTTGATGGCATGGCACCTAAGTCTCCGACCCGCACTCCACCAGGTAAGTACCCCTAACCATCTGTGTGATTATGTGATCTATAGAAGGGTAGAAAAGGAATGGAACGTAGAATAGAATGATAGGTACTTGAACCCTAGGACTAGTCTACCCCAACTACTACATAAGACTTAAATGCCTAACTAAACAAACCTATGGCTAAGTCAATCGAGTTAGGGTGTGGTAACTCCTGTGTGCATGTCTAGGATTGGATCCGGAAGAGCACAGTATTTAAGCGGTCCTAGTGACTCACCTCCTCTTTGAGAATCCTACAGTGCGTAGCCGGTTCACCCTAACCCGAGAGGACTTAGTGGGTGTGGCAACCCTGTGCGCATGCCTAGGAATGGTTTCAGTGGGAGCTTGGTACTTAGCGGTCAGTGTGACTCACCTCCTCTCCACTCGAATCCTACAGTGCGTAGCTTTGATTCACCACGACCAAGAAGACTTGGTCATAAAGCTAAACTCTAATAACTAAAACTAGAAAGGGAACTAGCCATGTTTTGAAAGAACCTAATTTTAAAACTCTTAAAATCATTTTCTTTAATTTGTGAAAACTATTTTTCCCACACAATTTTTGAAAAATTTTGATTTATAAAATTACAAAATACCCCTAGTGGTAAAATTACAAAAATGCCCTTGGTCTATAAAATGTCTAAAATACCCACAGTTCTAATCAACATTTTCATTATTTTATAACAAGTTCAAAAACCCTTACTTGCAAATTATCAAAAATACCTTGATTTTGGAAAATTACAAAATTACCCCTAACTTACCAAAATTTCCAAAATGACCTTGATTTTCAAGATTTTTGCAACTTCATCGTTTTGGAAAATAAATTTCTCAAAAAGAACCCTCAAAGTTTTGCAAATTTTAAAATATCCCTGAATTATTAAACTTTACAAATTTACCCAGGTTAATTACCAAAATACCCTCGAGAATGAAAAAAATTACCAGAATACCCTTATTGACAAAATTACCAAGAAACCTTATTTGAAAAATTATGAAAATACCCCTGTAGGAAAAATTACGCAAATACCCCTAGGTAGTGGAAAAACAACAACAATGAAAACTACAACATTTCTCTGAATGAACGGAAGTTCATAATTGAATGTGAAGACTGTGTGCATGTATGAATACGAAAGAACCACTCTTAAAATTCTTTTCATAAAACTTCGTCGTGGATAATCAGTGGAATAAGGACTAATTCATAAAACTTTCTTAAATCAGATTAAAGCGCATCGTTAGATATGAGTTCTAGAGGATGCGGTCGTTATGGACACGGTAGAGGAAGAATGGTCGTGTCGAACCCGTTAGATCGGGTCAAGGTGCGACAATGAGTTACCACCGCCACCACCACCCCAATTTGTTGGTGTCGGAGATGAGGCTCGACGGGGATGATGTTGTATCGCAGTTTGGTTGCGAGTTCGAAATAGTGGCTAGAGCGAGCGAAAATAAGAGAGCTCGAAGTGCGTACTGGCGACTTCGAGCCAACTGGTGAAGTGTTAGTGGAGTGTCGGTGTGGCACCAGTCTGGTGAATCTTGGTTGGAGGCGATCGGCGCATTATGGATGAGCTCGACATGACCCTGAAGAGAAGTTGAAAGGAATGGTGGCACCTTTATTACGCGATGAAGCGTATCAATGGTGGTTAACGATTCGGGATGGTGCCACGTTGAGGATCGACCTAGGATTATGTTAAGGCAGTATCGGAAGAAGTATGTGGGGACGGATATATTGATGAGCGGAGAGCGCTTTTAGAGGGCTGGTTCAAGGAACAAGTCGATGAGCGATATGGAGTGAATTTTCGAGGTTGAGCCGATATGCTCGAGGAGTAGTAGCAATCGAGCATGAACATTGTGTCCATTTGAGGACGGACTAAGGGATGATTTGAGATTGCTGATAGCACCGCATCAAGAGCGAGAGTTTTCTGCTTTAGTAGAAAAGGCCAAGGTAGCCGAGGGAATTAAGGATGCTACAAAGCAGACTATGGGTTGGAATAGGCTAAAAAGAGGTTTTGGATCGTCTGGAAAGGTTCAAAAGAGGCCTAGAGTTGATGGGTCGCAAAATCAGCAAGCTGGTACAGGATGGCAGTATCGTCCTTGTGATCATTGTGGAAAGAAGCACTTAGGGGAATGCTGGAAAAAGACGAGAGGATGTTTTAGGTGTGGGTCCAAGGACCATATGCTCAAAGATTATCCTAAGAAACAAGATAAAAGTCGATGAGAAGCTCAGAATGTTAATCAGGCTGGTAGAGGAGGACAGCAGCCTCAACGAGGTCGTGGTTCGAATAACAGAGGTAATGGTGCTGGTAGAGGACGTGGAACACAAGGCAGAGGTGCTACTAATACTGAGGCAAGGCAGCCGGGTTTGGTTTATGCGATTCGCCGGAGGGAGGATGGAGACGCGCCAGATGTTATAACCGGTACATTCTTTATTTATGGCAAGCCCTATTTTGCTCTGATTGATGTGGGCTCGACCCATTCTTATGTTGCATGTAGTGTAGTGGAAACACTAGGCCCAGACTCTGAACTTTCAGATAGGCAGATAACTGTAGTAAGCCCATTAGGCCAAACTGTAGTGGTGGATAAGATCTTTTGGAGAGTACCTTTAGAGATTCAGGGAGTGAACTTTTGGGCTGACTTAATGGAACTACCCTTTGGGGAGTTTGAACTCATACTTGGAATGGACTGGCTAGTAGAGCACCGAGCTGTGTTGGATTGTGCGGCTAAACGAATGGAACTAAGGACCCTAGAGGATGAAGTAGTGGTAATGATCAGAGAAAGAAGAAACTACCTATCTAACATAGTTTCGGCGTTGAAGGCTGAGAAAATGGTTAGGAAAGGGTGCAGGGCGTTCTTAGCCTTCGTAAGTGCATTGGGTGAAAAGGAAGAATGTGTCAATGGAGTTAGAATGGTAAAGGACTTTGAAGATGTGTTTTGGAGGAATTACCAGGAATACCCCTAGATAGGAAGGTGGAATTTAGAATAGACTTACTTCCGGGAACAGCTCCTGTGTCAATTGCTCCATACCGAATGGCGCCAAAGGAGTTAGTGGAGCTCAAGGCTCAAATCCAAGAATTGCTGGATCGTGGGTTCATTCGACCCAGTGTGTCTCCATGGGGAGCACCGGTCCTGTTTGTAAAGAAGAAGGATGGAACAATGCGTATGTGCATAGATTACCGTCAGTTAAATAAGCTGACCATTAAGAACAAGTATCCTTTGCCAAGGATTGATGACTTGTTTGATCGGTGAAAGGGCATGATATTCTCAAAGATAGACTTGAGGTCGGGATATCATCGATTGAAGGTGAAGAAGGCGATATCCATAAGATGACTTTTAAGACAAGATCGGCCATTTTGAGTTTGTAATAACGCCGTTTGGGTTGTGAACGCTCCACCGTGTTCATGGATATGAAGAATCAAGTTTTTCAACCTTACTTGGATAGGTTCATCGTCATGTTCATCGACGATATTTTGGTGTACTCAAGGCGAAGAGGAGCATGATGAGCATCTCCGAGTTGTGCTGCAAGTGTTAAGGGAGAAGAAGCTCTATGCCAAATTTAGCAAGTGTGAATTTTGGCTCAAGGAGGTGGCGTTCTTAGGGCATGTGGTATCCACAAAGGGAATAAGAGTGGATCTAGGAAGATCGAGCGGTGTTGGATTGGAAGCCACCTAGGTCCGTGGCTGAGATCCGAAGTTTCTTAGGTTTGGCAGGCTATTACAGAAGGTTCGTGGAAGGGTTCTCGTCTATAGTCGTGCCTTTGACAAAGTTGTTGAGGAAGGAAGTACCCTTTGTATGGTCGGATAAGCAGCGGAGAGCTTTGAGAAGCTTAAGAAGGTTTTAATAGAAGCTCAAGATTGATTGACGAGGCGGAAAGGAATTCACGGTGTATTGTGGCGCTTCCCATACTGAGTTTGGGTTGCGTATTGATGCAAGACGAAAAGGTAGTCGATATGCATCTCGTGATTAAGGCGCATGAGGTTAACTACCCAACCCATGACTTGGAATTGGCAGCAGTGGTTTTCGCCCTTAAGGTATGGAGGCACTATCTCTATGGAAAAAGGTCAGTGATCTACACAGACCACAAGAGCCTTAAGTATCTGTTGACTCAAAAGGAGTTGAACTTGAGGCAGCGAAGGTGGGTAGAGTTATTGAAGGATTATGATTGCTCGATAAAGTACCACTCGGGCAAGGCGAATGTGGTAGCTGATGCCCTAAATCAGAAGTTTGTGTCAGATCTAAGGGCTATATTTGCTCACTTAAGTTTGTATGATGATAGAAGCTTGTTGGCAGAGTTGCAAGTCAAACCCACATGGCTGAATAAGGTGAAAAGAGGACAGTTGACTGATAAGGATCTAAGTGCTAAGTTACAGCAAGTACAGAACGGAGAGTTAGAGGATTATGGCGTTAATGATGAAGGAATATTGTGCTACAAAGGAAAAGTCTATATGCCGAAGGACGAGGAGTTAAGACAGAGGATTCTTCGGGAAGCGCATAGTAGCCCTTATGCTATGCATCCCGGAGGCATTAAGTTGTACAGAGATCTAAGAGAACAATTTTGGTGGCCTGATCTTAAACGAAAAGTTACTGAATTCGTGGGAAAATGTCTGACATGTCAGCAAGTTAACGCTGAACACCAAGTTCCATTGGGATTGCTTCAACCAATCGAGATTCTGCAGTGGAAGTGGGAAAGAATTATCATGGACTTCGTTAGTGGGCTTCCCCTTACGCCTACTAAGAAGGACTCGGTATGGGTAATAGTGGACCGTTTAACTAAGTCCACACACTTCATCCCGGTAAGAGTGGATTATTCCCTTCAGAAGTTAGCCAAATTATACGTGGCAGAGATTGTAAGATTACACGGAGTGCCAGTGTCAATTATTTCAGATAGACACCCAAGGTTCACGCCTCGATTTTGGAGGGCACTTCATCAAGCTTTAGGCACTAATTTGGACTTCACTATGGCTTTTCATCCACAATCAGACGGGCAATCTGAACGGGTAATACAAGTGTTGGAGGATATGTTGAGAGGCTGTGTGATGGATTTTCGAGGAAGTTGGGAGGATTACTTGCCTTTAGCAGAGTTCGCCTACAACAACAATTATCAGGCTAGCATTCGGATGGCACCATATGAAGCATTGTACGGTCGAAAGTGTCGAACTCCTACTTGTTGGACTGAGTTAGGAGAACGTCGAGTTTTGGGACCAGAGTTGGTGGCAGAAACTAAAGAGAAGGTTGAGATAATCCGAGCACGGTTAAAGGAAGCCTCTGATAGGCAGAAGTCTTACGTCAACCTCAAGCGGAAGGAAATAGAGTTTGAAGTGGGAGACCAAGTGTTTCTGAAAGTCTCGCCTTGGAAGAAGGTGATGAGGTTTGGTCGAAAAGGGAAGTTAAGCCCAAGGTTTATAGGGCCCTATCGAGTGCTAAAGCAAGTTGGGCCAGTGGCATATCAGCTAGAGTTGCCACCAAAGTTACAGCAGATGCACGATGTATTCCATGTATCCATGCTACATCGCTACCAATCGGATCCATCCCATGTAGTACCAGTTGAAGAAGTTGAGCTAAGGCCAGATTTATCCTATGACGAAGAGCCGATTCAAATCTTGGAACAAGACGTGAAAATATTACGGAAGAAGTCAGTTCCTCTAGTCAAAGTGTTGTGGCACAATCATAGATCGGAAGAAGCTTCGTGGGAGCCAGAAGAGGCAATGCGACAGCAATACCCTCAATTATTTTAGCTAGGAAATTTCGAGGACGAAATTATTTTAAGGGGGTAGAACTATAACATCCTGAAAAGGGCCTATGCATTTTCGGTTTAATTGTACGAAATGACATGTCTTATGTGTTATGAATGTATTATGAACATTTTGGAAACTTGGAATTGTTAAGTTAAAAGAGAAAAGTGAACATTTTGGAAACTTAAGTTAAAAGAGGAAAGTGAACATTTTGGAAACCTGGAAATGTATGGAAATGTTAAGTTTAAAAAGAGGAAACTAAGGCAAGGTGGCCTTAAGAAAATTAATAGGAGGAATTTGACACACAAACAAGCTTGGAAAAGTGGCCTAAAGATAACACTTAAAGCCCAGTGAGTGACGCCACAAGCAGGTGTAATTGGGCCTGGGTTCGAGTCACTTGGGAAGCTAAAAATAAAAGTTTTATTTTGCTACAAGGAGTAGAGAGGTGGATGGCACATGGCTAAATTTTAGGAGCATTTATTCTTTTATAATTAGTGGATAAATAAGGGATAAATAAGAGATTTATTTATCATTATTTTCAAGAGATAATTGTTGGATTAAATTCTTTTAATTTGAATAAAGTGATAATTTAAGGGACAAAGCTATCAAAATAAGGAAGAGTGGTGGCCAAGTAAAGGACTCTAGCTAGTAATTTTGGCTACTAGAGGAAAAGAGGCCATTCATTCATTCACTCTTCCTTTGACGAATTTCTTAAGCAGATTCTCCTCTCTCTGCCGAATTTCCTACAGTTTTATTCTTCTTTTTGTTAGCCAAAGCCGAAATATCTTGTGTTCTAGCTGAATCCTCCATCTTTATTCTTCCTTTTCTTTTCCTTCTAATCCCTCCAAAAGCCGAAAGTAAGCCTTTTAAGGCCATAGCCAATATCTCAAGTGGCTTCAAGCTTAGGTGCTGTCGAATTCAATATTAAGGGTAAGAATTTTATGGTCATTAATTTATTCTCTTCTTTCAGTCGCAACATAGGAACTAAAATCATTATTATTTTGTGGCGAAATTATAAGGAGTGTTTGGGGTTCTGAACCTGTCGACTCAATGAGGATCTTTGAATTCAAGGATCTAAGGTAAGTCGAGATTTACATTCGGCCAAGGGCCATCTATGATGGTTTAATGTTGGAATCGAATCTAACATAGGTGTATAGGTATTTCGACAGACATCTGAGGCAAGGGATACTTTTTGGTATTTGAGAATTTCAAGGTAAGTGTACTCACATATTCGGCCAAGGCCCTATCTTAAGTACTTAGATCTATTTGTTTTAACCGAAAACTAACTGATTCAAGGGATCTAGTGATTAGCCGATTTTAAAGGGGAAGAATACAAGTTTTCGGGATTTGATTTTTAATTCAATCGGCAACAAGGTAAGTTTTGGTTGCAATAATCCTTGGATTTAGTCTTATGACCAAATAGGCTTTTACTAAATAGTAAGTGATTAATCAAATGTAGGAACTTGAGATCTAAAGCGATAGATCGATTGGGATTTCAATTGAAGTTGTTAAGCGAATCGGTGTGTACCCACACTAATCTTAATAGATTTATGGCTTTAACTTGATATATGTGTTAATATGAAAGTGTAAGAATGTGGCTAAAGTACCATGTTATGGTACAAAGTACTCAGTATGTTTCCTACTCCTACTAGGATTACGAAATATGTTATATTTAACATGTGAAAAGTGACATAAATGTGGATTTAAGTATGATATGCATGATATGAATAATATGGGGCATTGGGTTATATGAAAAGGAGAAGTGAAAGTGGTGACTTGGTCTCACTATCCGAATATGGTGACTTGGTCATATTATCCGAATGTGGTAACCGGTTACAATATCTCGAATGTGGCGTCTCATGACACAATTATTTAATCTGGTGGCTATGCCACGAATTTTATATGGGCGATGAGCACGTCATTGCGATGGATCGCCTTCGATGGTGTGTAGCGGATAGAGGTTGATTTAGTAGTCCCCACGGTGTGCAAAGTTGTGTACGGGATGTGTAGCGGATGGCATCGAGGTTTGGGTTCGAGATTGCATCATTATCTTGAATTATTATGTGAACATGATATGTATGGTATGCTTAAATCTATTAAATTTTAGTGTTGGTTACACATTGAGTCATTGACTCACCGTTAGGGAACATGTTTGGTGATGAGCGGTGATGGACCGGGATGGCAGAACTTGTGGTGGCCATGCTCGACTTAAAGTTTTATTTAATTTGGACATTCTATTTTATTTAAGTACTCTACAAATTTTATTTTGGGTTTTGTTTTATGTAATAAGGCCATAGTGATGATTTTATTGTTGTTTTAATTACTATGTTACTTAATTTATGTTATTTAAAGATTAAGTCAATTTAATTAAAATAAACTTTAAATGTTTTGTCACTGAAATAAATGGGTTTTCAATATAAAAATAAACTTGTTTTCAACTCGAGCCCAACCCACAAACAAACTATCTTCAAAACACGATTTTCAAAGTAACTAAAGAATTTTGAACCGATTTACATCGAGGAACATACGAGATCCGGTCAGGCTCGTGGTAGGGTGTGGGTGTTTCACACGATTTGGAGATCTGGCGTGATTTGGCGGTGTGGTGCAAGTCAGTGTCGACCATGGGTGAGGCACACGGGCGTGTCTCAGGCCATGTGGACAAGTCAGTATGTATGCCTTTCTTTGCCACAGCTTGGATGCACGGGCGTGTCCGAGGCCGTGTGAGGCACACGGCCTACCCACACGGGCGTGTGACCTCTGCAGTTTTGAAAAATCTTTAAATTTCTAAAAAATTTTGTATGTGTTCGGTTTAGTCCCGACCCCTATCTAACATGTGTTTAAGGTCTTGTAGACCTCATTAAGGGATTATATGTTTATGTTTATGGTATGTTTGAATATGATTCACTTTGTGTTGTAAAATGATATGAAATGTTTCAAAATGATTGGTAATGTCTCTTAACCCTTGTCCGGCGACGGATATGGGTTAGGGGTGTTACATTTCAAGTGTGACATTGATGGCTTAAATTTGAATCATCCTTCAAAACGTGTCATATCCTTCACAACTTTGGTTGGAAATCTATTGAGCAAATACCCAGAGGTGTTCGTAGCTTCAGTCCACAGCTTGTTTGCTAGCTTTTTCTCAAACAACAAACATCTTAACATGTCCATAACTATTCTATTCTTTCTTTCACATACACCATTTTGTTGTGGGGTGTATGTGTTTGTTAACTGGTGCTTGATCCCAACATCTTTACAAAACTTTTGAAACTTTTTAGAAGTGTACTTAGTCCCATTATCAAACCTGAGCATTCTTAGCTTACAACAAGCTTGATTCTCAACTATTGGGAAATATGCCCATATTGTAGTAAACATGTAACTATTTTCTATTTATTTCAATGATGAATAAATAAACAAAGTTAAGTTCACATTTCACTATTATGTCTTTTGTAATTATGTCTTTTTATATTTTGCATACATAGCGAAATTGTGACAAGAAAATATTAGCTTATTAATTGTCTAAAGTTCAAACTGAAGATAAGTGGTATTTTAAAGAATGTTTCCATTGCGAGAAAGATAACTTATTTCAGTAGATATTCTAAATGAGTCTGTAATCCCGTAAAAGAATCAAAGTGAGCATTTGATTCAAGTACTGAGAATGATTATTATGTCGTCTACAATTCCAATTGGGGAGATGGCTAGTCTTGGCTATCGGAGCAGTTGACTCCACGAGTAGAGACATAGATGTATTCATTGGTAAAATGATACATTGGACTGGACCCAATATGAATTAATTCTAAATCTATTTTTGAATTAATTCACTTGTGACATTCATGGTGTGGTTTATCTAAATCCTGAGTTAGTCACTGACCATGCGTATGCAACTCATGTGTTTTGATATAAGTGGAGGCTTATGCTCTAAAGATGATCGATCCTATAGCCGGTATGTTGGATACATGACTTGTGTATGGCATGACTTTACTAGCAACAGTGGAATTCATAGCTCAATTAACTTGTTAATGATATCCTCTCATTGGCATTGTGTAGATTGATAAATATGGAACGTGGTCACAGGTTGCTTGTTCTCGAACGAGCAATTTATCACAATCATTTGTTAAAGTGACCATATTAATCGCTAAGAAGACACAATGGTGACAATGAGATAAAATAGGATTGTATTGAGTGAACGGATTTAACTCAAAGGAATCAATGATATCATATGAGGGTAACACACACATGACTAGGTCATTTGACAAATAAGTTGGATGAATTGCTTTCTTAAAGAGTAAAAAGTAAGGAGTTTTCAATCATGGTACTTATTATGGACTAACTCCATAATTAAGTAATTACAAATTATTGGAACGATGCTTCTAGACATAATTGCAATCACTAGAGCCTAATTGTATATGTCTGATTAGTCCCTTCGCTAGCTTAACAAAAGCTCGATCGGATTGCATTTGAATTGGAAGAAACTTCTACGACTTTGGGAATAATTTAATCGAGTCAATTTATTCGATGTGGAATTAAATTAGGTGGTCGTAAGAATTGTTCAACTAGAAAATTTGATTAAAGAATTTTCTTGAAAAATTAATTTGGAAAATCTAAGTGATTTTTGGAAAATTTAATTTTGATAAAATAAATAAAATAAGTCAAATCAATTAAAATTAATTTGATATTTTTGGAAGTTAATTTTCAAGTTAGGCAATTGGACCAATGGGTAATTGAACTTGAAATTTGGACTTGAGATTGTAATTTGGGCTTGGGAGCCCAAAACTGAGACCAAGATCCAAAAGCTGGTCCAGTCGGGCCCAATATGTGAAATCGAGCCGATGGTCCAACTGGTGGTTAGACCAGACCAGTAGGGCGTCACTGACCCGAATTGAACTGGCTCAGGGTTTCGTAAGGGTGTCACACTTGCATCACCGGACATGGCGGTGCTGGTGGTTGCAACGGCGATGTCTTGGTGGCCGACGACGGTTGGTCATCGATGGTTGAGCAGTGGAAAAGCTACACTCCTACTGGGACTGTACTAGAGAATTTGATTTCAGATTAATTATTTCAAAAATAATATTATTTTAATAGTTTAATGTTAAATTTAATTTAATACTTATTTTAATAGTTTTTTATTAATTTAATAATTGATTATCTTAATATTTAATTTAATTTAATGTTTATCTTATAGATAAACATGTTATTATTTTAATAAGATTTAATATTAAAGTGATTAAGTTTAATCATAGTGAACTCTCTAAACTCTCCTATATAAAAAGAGTCTTAGGTCATTATTTACACACAATTGAATTCAAGATAAAGTTGTAGAGAGAATATTCTCTGAAGAGATTATTCCAGAAAATTTATAGAGATATTTTTCTGATTTACAACTTAACCCAAAAATTTAGAGAAATTGCAAAAATTACCCCACTGGTAATTTTTGTGAAAAATTTTCTGATTCGCAGCGAGCCCACACTTGGCAGATGTGAGCTTGGGGGTAACGGAGAAGACTACTCGATTGAAGTGCTCATCTTAGACAAATCGAAAAAGTATAATTTTGATTAAGTGTTTCTTACTTTAGATATCACAACTAAGATCTTGTTTTGGAAATAAAATTAAAAACTCTGTTTTTTCCTTAAATTTATTTTTCGCTACGTTTTCCAAACTCGTTTTTCCAACATCTTCACAAAACTTTTAAAACTTTTCAGAAGTGTACTTAGTCCCATTATTAGACCTAAGTATTCTTAGCTTACAACAAGCTTGATTCTCAACAGTAGCTTTGAACTTCTAGAAGATCTCAGCAACTTCAGATTTAGCCTTCAAAAAATACAGCCAACAGTATCTAGTGTAATCATCAATAAACAGAATGAAGTACCTGCTATTGCTGAGTGAAGCAGTCTTTATTGGCCCACATGCATTAGTGTGAACTCGATGTAGCTTCTCAGTAGCTCGCCAAGCCTTGTTCGCAAGAAATAGGAGCCTTGTATTGATAGACTTCACAAACTTCATTTTGCTCACAAACTTCAGACATGTTCTCAATCAAACCATGCTTGTACAACATATCTAGTGACCTATAGTTAATGTGTCTAAATCTCTTATGCCATTAGTCAGAATCATTAGTAGAACTAGAGTATGCTTTTAAGGCACTTAAGTTCCAATTTAGAACAAAACTCATATCCTTCATCTCAACTGACATAAGCTCATGACCATGTAAATTAGATATAATACACTTTTTTCTCTCAAAAATGACAAAATAGTTCTTTTCAACAAGCTTACCAACACAGAGCAAATTCTGATCAATATCTAGTACAAACAAAACATTGGTAATGACTTTTGTACCTATAGGAGTGCTAACCTGAACATCTCCCTTTCCTTTTGCTTTAATGATCTGGCCATTTCCAACTCCGATTCTCAAACTGAAGAACTTGTCAATTCTGTTGAACATGCTTTCATCTCAAACCATATGGTTTGTGTAGCCACTGTCAATTAACCAATTTTTCTTTGTTTGGTTGTTGACTATGAAACATGAGGCAGTGAATGCGAGCTTCTCCTAAGCTTAATTTTCATCAGCAGCTTGAGCTTGATTGGTGTAATGCTATTGTTGTTGTTCTTTTTTTTTACAAACTTTGTAACACCCCAAACCCGGCCCATGAGTTATGACCGGATCGGGTATGTCACGGAGTAAAACAATTTGAAATATTTTGAGTGTCTGGTGAAAACTTGATAAAATATGGCTAAGGTATTAAAACAGTGTTTGATAAAACTTAGTTGGGATTATTTTTATAAACATGGTTGTGTTGATAAACCCTTTGAAAATGTTTAATCATGTAAAATTTTAAAATCATCAGGGTTATAGTTCACTTGGTGTATTTTGCTACCCGATGGTAACATCTTTGAAAACTCGTAAAAGTTACTTAATTTTGGAAATGTTGCTTTTAACCGATTTACTCAACATTTATAATTTCCTTTTGTAATATAGTATAAGTAAATTAAAACAACTAATTAAACATCCAAATAATAATTAGCGGCCTTATTACAACCCAAATTAAAAAAACTTAGAAAAATAAATAATATTAACTATAACAAATTAAGATCAAATCCAAGGAACAAGCATGGCCACCTCGAGTCCTCTCCGGCTCCATCTCCGCGATCTACTCATCTGCAAAATAGTATGGGAAGGGGTGAGTCACCAAGACTCAGTGTGTAAATCCCCCACCCGGAAAATGCAACTCATACACAATTTATTAATAGACATGCAACATGCAACCCAACTAACCATCCGTACTCCTTTAACTACCCCGTGTGGTCAAAACCACTGGTGGTCAAAACCACTGGTGACTAGAGTCACAAATTAAATGATGGGGCCAACCCATCGTGTGGTCAAAACCACTGATGACCATAGGTCACAATTTATCAAGATGTGGTCAAAACCACTGGTGGTACCAAACCAATGGGACTTAGTCACAATGTATCATCGGTGTGGTCAAAACCACTGTGGTAACCAAGTCACAATTAATCTGATGGGGCCAACCCATCTTGTGGTCAAAACCACTGGTGACAGTCCATAGAAATCATCCCCCTCCTCTCATCAATCCCACCATCATCATGCTTACATAACAAATGTCATAATCCCATAAATCATGCATTTATGTATAGCATAGCATCCAACAGCATATGATGGCATACAAAATCATATATCATAGATCACGTAATAGGGGACTTACCCGAAATCCATGCTTAAGCCCACAAGCAAATCACTACCATAATGATTAAAAAGGCAACAATATAGCAAAGTTTATTAATAAAGTGTGTAAAGAGTTTTACACACCTGTTACTAACGCGTATCCTAGATCCCGAAGATTCGATCTACGATGCTAGATCCTTTGACCCTATATTCGGCCAAGAACAAGGTTAGTGACATAGGCCTATTCGGCTAAACCAAATAATCCCGAAGGATATGTCGTGCTCGAAATAACACTCACCTTGGTTGCCGATTTAATTTCCAACCAAAACCCAAAGCCTTTGTTTGCCTTGGCCGATTAGCCCCTAAAACCATGGCACATAATCGGTTATACATGGATACCCAAAAATGGCCTTTAGCCGAATAAGATTAGTCACTTACCAACTTACCAAAATCCCGAAATTGTCACACACTGGATTCCTTGCAATCGGCCAAACCTTAGATCCATACAAGTGATTAGTTTTCGGCTTTTCCAAGTATCTAATGGAAAGACTAAAGAGAATCCCTTACCGTAGACTTACCAAATCGATTAGCAGAGAATGGGGGATTAGATCTACTGCTTTGAAAATCTCGAAGTTCCTAGGTGAAATCTATTTCAAAAAGGTGGTTAGCCAAATCATCAATAAATGTCGAATTTCGGCTCTTCCCCTCATCTAAGTTGACAGAGAAAAAGAGAATATGGGAAGAAGGTTTCGGCAATCACTTACCCTTTACCAACCACTTGGAGAAGAAATCCCGAAAAGAACCTCTGCCCTCCTGATATTCGGCCAAAACAGAACTAATAGAAGAGAGGAGATTTTGGCATAAGAGTGGAGTAGATTCGGCTAAAGAACAAGAAGAAATAAGTGAAAAGGGTGATAGGGGTTTAAAGAATTTTGGGGCAAAAATGACTAGAGAGAATTCGGTCAAGAGAACAATTTGAGAAGAAATAAAAATAATCAAATGAATTTCGGCAACCCCCCCTTTCACTTAGCCGAATATGCCATCACAAGAGCCCTTCATTTGGCCATCTCTCCCCTTTTGATAATTCTCATCTTTTGATTATCACCCATCTAATTTAATTTAAAACAAAGTTTATCCTTTATCCCTTATTAGCCGAAATCCTCAAAAATAAGAACTTATCCCAACCTTTCCAAAGTCCCACATGCCGTCCAACTTTTCCCTCTTTATGGCGTCAACCTTCAAAAATAAAAATAAAAAACCTTATGCTACCATCATGACTCGAACTTGAGTCCATTCGCCAAGACCCTTAAGTGGCGCCCCAAGCCACTCCACCAAACGACTTTCATGTCCAAACTCCACCACAAAAATCTTTTAAAGCCTTCTAACTTGGCCCCCCTTTCCTTTAACGCCAAAAAGCCCAAAAAATAAAACCCATCCCCCTTGTAACTCCTAAGATTCGAACCCAAGACTTGCCCAATCGTCACCTCTAAGCCTTTAAGTGGCGCATGAAAGCCACTTTGCCAAGTTATTCCTTGTGTCATGCTTCTCCCGAAATTTCTCCTATCTCCCTCCTTTTAAACACTTAAAAAGAAATTTCAGCCCTAAGTCCGACCTAGTTCGGGGTTATGACTAGACCCTAAAACATGTCTAGCAAACATAGCATTCATTTCTTTTCAAGCAATCTCATGAAAATAAATAAAATTTCAGACAACCCCTAATTTAGGATGTTACAAACTTTTTCAATATGATCAAATTGTTTACAGTTTCTACACTGTACACCAGGTTTGAACCAACAAATCTTTTCTAAATGACCTGCCTTTTTACAATAATTGCATGGTGGATAATTTTTCTTCTCTCCATATCTTTTTGGTCTATCTTTTCTTGCATTTCATTTCTTCTTGCCTTTATCACTAAAAGAACCTGGACTCTCCTTATTTCTTGCTTGGAAAGAACCTTTAAGAACCTGGACTCTCCTTATTTCTTGCTTGGAAAGAACCTTTAGTGTGCCGCTCTTCTCTGCTTGCTCTTTTTTGTTTCTATGCATACATAGCATTTATAAGCTCTAATAGAGAGACTGTTGTTAAGTCTCTCGAGTCCTCCAATGATGAAATCTTGGACTCATACTTCTCAGGCAAAGTTGTGATGACTTTTTCAACAATCCTCCTATCACTGAACTGATCGCCAAGCAGCCTTATGTTGTTGACAATGGATATAATCTTGTATGCATACTACTTGATCGTTTCAATCTCTTTCATCTTTTGGTTCTCAAAGTCTTTCCTCAGGTTCAAGAGTTGTTGCTTCCTTGTCTTCTCGGTCCCTTGGAACTTCTCTTTTAGCTTGTCCCAGGCATGTTTTGATGTCTTACAAGCCATAATCCTTGTGAAGATAACATTTGACACACCATTTTTAAGGCATGACAAAGCCTTATATTTATTAGCAGACTTATCACTATGCTGTCTGATTTGAGCTATCGTTGGATTAGCTCACAAAGGTGTTGGCTTTCTATCTGTCTCAACCACTTCACATAGATCATATGCTTGAAGATATATCTTCATCTTTACTACCCAGATGTGGTAGTTTTCGCCCAAAAAAATAAGAGGTGGAGTTGGTATGAAGCTTCCAGATGACATGGTGACACTAACAAGATACATACAACTTCTCTTTTTTAATAGTTAACACTCACAAAAGGCTCTCAAAGACTTAAGCTCTTCATACCAATTGTAGGCATTTTTAACCAAGTGCAGAATACAAAGAAATAACATAGCAAATAGAATAAATTGCTTGTGCATTCATTCAACTTTTTCATTCCAAAAATTACAATATATAACAGAGGGTGATTACAAGTTGTCAACTAATCCTACCTAATATTCTAGGGAAAGTAAGCATAAAACTTGTACACAACCTGATTAGGTAAATCTGCACCAATCAGGGTCATTTCAATACTAACTCTGCTTACACTAACAACTAATATTAAATAAACAGACTTAGACAAAATATCAACACATGCAAACTCTACTTAGCTTAGCTTGCATATCTAGATGAGCTTGTATTATTTTGTCGAGCTTGTAGTTTCAATCGAGTTCACAAATGTAGAGCTCGCATGCTTGTTTAAGCTCGTATCTTCTAATGAGCTCAAGTTCGCCACTGCATGAATGGCCACTTCGCAACACAATGTCTAATCGGTCGAAAGTCATTAATAGACTCCGGTGAAGCCTTTATAGGAATAAGGGTGATAGAAGTCTTATTAAGTTCTTTAAGGAGTGCTTTTTCAAAGAAGTCCCTCACCATTTTGATAATGTGTCTTCCCATGAATCCCCAATTAAATTGAAAGACGAGGGCTGGTTTGCCATTTGGACCTGGAGCCTTAAGAGGTCCCGTAGAAAAATGGGCATATTTAATTTACTCATCCAAAAATCTTTGGCAAATCGCTTCCCGCTGTTCATTATCTAAAATAGGCAAGTTTAGATTTTTAAGGTAGGCCAACGTGGAGATTTTAACTTGAGAATTACCAACACCAAAGATGGAGTTGAAATGATTAATTAAGGCAATGTGAATACTATCATCTCCTTCCAAGTGCATTACCATTAGCAACTTTCAAGAAACAAATTCTGTTGCTAATTATTCTTTTATTAACAATTGTCTGGAAATACTTAGTGTTTCTTTCACCCTTGAACGTCCAATCAATTCTAGCTTTTTGTTGCCATTGCAAGTTTTCTTGCTTAAGGAGTAATTCCAACTCATTTTTGACAGATTTTGTCCTGATTAAGCATTCTAGGAATTTCAATAGTATCTTGAATCAAGTTTAGCTTCTTCAACAGCGCTACTTTTCTCAAATTAAGATTGCCAAAGTTGTTCTTATTCCAATCTAAAAGGGCCAGCTTACTCTGATTTTAGGCACAACTTGAGGTTCGATTGTGGAATAAGAGAATTTTGAAATAAAAATAAATTTAACCAATATATTTTGAACTCTAACTTCTGACTCAACTTCAGTTTCTGCTCTAAACTAATCACGGCTTATGGATTCCACTCCACTCGATGATAAGTCAGTTATAGAGGTTGAGGAACAACCTCAAACCTCCAATTCTTCTGTAGTGATAAATTAAATGTGGGAACAACCAGACAAATAACTCTTGCCAAACAAACAACTTGAGATTATCTCCCATGATTTAATTCTCTGAAAGCCTTATGAACAAGAAGAACTCGAATCAAGTCAATAACCTCAATTGTAATTGCCTTTTAAACTAGATCGCTAATTAACTTGGCATCACCACATAGCATCCAATCAAATCTCAATGAGCGACCAAAATGAAAATTTACTAAATTTAGGTGGCTAAAATAAGTGTATGCAATGGCAAAGTAACAACGAGTAACTAAAATGATAAAAATATGTAACTATAGTGACTAAAAGGATGAAAGTATGTATCGACAATGTTCGTATTGCAAATTTTAAAATTTTTATGGGAAAATAACTTTCTCACTTTCTATCATGGGAATCACATTGTCATGTTCATGGAAAAGTAACTCTTAAGAGAAAGTATTTTTTAAATTATTATTACTTTTTTTCAATTTTTAAAATTTTTTAACCAATTGAACCGAGAATCGATGGTATAATCGATTCGGGCCCAAAAATATTGATGAAAACTTATGAATTTGATTGAACAATTATATAGTTTATCCAGACTAAAATGAATTTTAAAAGTAAAAAAAAAAAAAGATAAGAAAAACATAAAAAAATGAAAGATGTTAAGATTAATATGACATATTAGCAAATAACACTTGCGTTTTAACCCATCAAAATACGCAAAAAAAGAAAGTAATATATAACACTTGTGTTTATTTACAACAACAATACAAATAATAAAAAAAATCATCATAGTTGATATAAGGTTAAAATATGTTATAAATCTCTATACTCTTTGTAAATTAGGAATTTAATTTTTATACTTTGATTTTCGAGAATTTAGTCTATTTACTTTTCAGATTTTTAAAGCTCAAGTCTAATTTTTAACACTATTAATATTATTTTGTTAAATTAAATTTCATTACAACATCATTTTTTTTTTTTTTGTTAAAAGAAATAGAAGTAAACTTCTAATTACATGACTCTACTAAGAGTCAAACCTTATTCCAAACTGCTGAATATCATTCTTTAGTAGATTCTGAACACCCTCAGGCGGCTCAACAAAGTAACATTTCACGTCCAAATCTCCATTCGACATCTTTTCTATGCAATCTGCAACCTTGTTTTACTCCCTTAGAACATACTGAAATTTAATTTGTCATTCCTTCAAAATCATAGTATGTATAAGTCAAATTTTCGAAAGATTACTGCCAACTGCATATCCATTACTAACCACATCAATCAAGATAGCATTATCACTTTCCACTTCAATTTGTCAGAACCCTTCATCCCAAGCAACCACAAGTCTCTCATAAAGTGCCCTTGCTTTCGTTTGGAAAATGCCAGATCTACTAATTCTCATGCCAAAGCCAAATAACCAATTCTCCTTATGATCCCAAATCACACCACCCACAGAAGCGGATGATGAATGTTTTGGTACACTGCCATCAATATTAACTTTAATCCACCCCACAAACGGTGGCTACTGATACTTTGGTGTAGTTATTGCAACAACTATTATTACAACATCATTTTTTTAGTTACATTATTTTAATGTGAGTATTTTATTTATTTCAAAATGTCAGACAAAAAAAATAACAGTGTTAACAATTAGATTTATATTTTGAAATTTGTAAGATAAAGGGACTCAATTCTAAAAAATAAAAGTATAAAAACTTAATTTTAAATTTGTAAAGAGTTCAGGGACTATAGTAGATTTTAATATTGGTATAATTTTCTCTGAAATCAGCGGCCAATATTCATCGTCCTTATCATTATTCACCGGATGGGCCACCACCGTTTTCATCACCCCCTCGGCTTTCTCGCGATTCAAATTATCATGCAAAAATGCAAGCCCAAAGGCGAGTAAGACATGCAAATCTAGAATCCCATATCATAAAAAGAACAACATTAAATTTCTTTCGTTAATTATACAAACATTAGAACCTGAAACGAACCTTCAAAACCAATTTTCTCTGTAAAGAGCGGCAAACCCAAAATCCAAAAGAACAAATGAAGGGAAGAAATAAGAAACACTAAGTTTTCATTTCGAACATGTGAAATATGTTTTATGGAGAAACTTAAGAGAGTAAAAGGAAACTCATCAAGCCAAGAGTTTTTTTTTTTTTGAAATTTTCTCTATCATTTTTATCGATTGATGAAGAAGCGTTATCGACGGCAGAGGATTCTGATCCTCTCTTTGTTATCTTTCTCTTTGTTTGCTCCAATCGTCTGGCTGTCTCCGAAAATCAAAACTCTCAATTCCATTGGTATTCTTCTTCAAATCTTTAGATTTTTTGAAGGTCATATATATATTTTTTTTTTTGCTGAAAAAGTCGGATGCTGTTAACGCTAATGGAGTAGTTGGTCATACTAGAAAGCCAATGAGGATTACTTAGCAGTACATATTTGCTTTTTTTTCTAAATGAAAAATTTCCCTATATTTTATTCTAACCTTTTATGATTTGATTTCCTTTTGTGTTAATTAAAATTTTGAGAGGCTGCTTGATCTTTTTTTTTTCTTTGTCTGCATTTATGATTCTATAACACCAGGACTGTACGAGGTTAGAGGGGATTTGGCCAGTGTTGTATGGATCTTTCTACCATGAATCTATGGTATTTTTTTTTTTTTGGTTAGATTTCTTATGGGGTTTAGCTTTGTTCCATGCAGAAATATAGGACAGATGATTTTAGGTTGAATGCAATTGAACAGGTAGCTTTAAGATTTAAGAGTTTATTGTATTTTGCTTTGGGCATTGTATCTCAAAGTGTTTTTGACAGTTAGATATTTGTTGCTTAGAAAGGTGCCGAGGACTTAAAAGGGCCAAAACTAATTGTCTTGAATGAGAATGAGTTTAGTTCCGTAGTTAGTCGCAGTTCCGATGAGAATCCTGATTCAAATCAATCTAAGGTTGCTCAAGATGTGTCCAAATTGTTAGCAACAAATGGTTTGTATTCTTTGGGTGCCTGTATTATCTTCTATCATTGACATTTGGTATATCGATTTGATTGTGACTCTGAGTTGCTCCACTTTCTAGATTCAGAAACTAATGATGAAGGCAAAGATGGGTATCAAATTCAGCAAAAGAAAATGCCAATAAGGTCAAGGAAACAGGTTTGTATGAGTGCCTGAAGTATGACAATATGCTATATTTTTAAATGAAAGTTTAGATTATAGATGGTTGCAGTGATGTCTACTTTTAATCTTTGTGAGGGAAAACAGATGTTGGAGATTTAGCTCTCTTATTGGTTTTGAAAACTATATGAAGTGGAAGGATTTGTTTAGCTTACACCAAATAGTTCAGGTAAAACTGAGCTTGTACTGAAAATTTCAGCAGATGATGCTCCCTCTATCCATTTATGGCACAGGCCCCTGCCATGATATTTTACTTTGCTTCCAAATAAATTGAGTTTTTGGCATTGTGCTTTCTTTTTGTCTGAAGCAATGGCTCTTCTCTAAAATCTGAGCAATACCAGAAGAAAGTATGAGAATAAAGCCATAGGTCTGTCTTTTACCAAAAGCTTTTTGGTAGTTGGTAATATTGACATCACCTGGAAGGTTTATATTGTATCTGATATGCATATACATGTATGTATTAATGCTTATATATTAGGGTGGGGTGGTTGTTTGGGAGAATGCTCAGTGCCGGAGCAAGTGATGTTAGTTTTATATATTCAGCACTAATTTATTGATTGCAGGAGCAATTCAATTAAGAAGCAGGTAGACATCATAGAAACTCGCAATCTCAGTCCCATAGGGTAAAGGATAAGAAGCTAAAGAAGATAAGTTATCAGCTCAGTAGAGCAAAAGCGTATTTATGTCTTGCATCACCTAGTACTCACCCTCAATTGGAAAAAGAACTGAGAATGCGAATCAAAGAAGGGGATCTAGCAGTTGGTAAAGCTAGCAAGGATTCAGAATTGCCAAGGAGGTAAGAAAGAAAAATATTTTTGCTTTGCAATGATTTTACCAATGTATTTTATATTCAATAAGAAACTTTTTTTGGTCAATAATGCATTTATTTACCAAAGGGAAAAACAGAATACATCAGACAACTAGTAAATTAACTCAACAAACATTAGCCAAAAATAGAAATATAAGTTGCAAAAGCTGCTACCTATGCTCCTATCTCCATTTTTCTATATACTGTAAGTAGATACAATCTGAGCTCTATAGTAAATTTAGTACAATGCATTGCTTTATTCTTCCTAAATCACTAATCATATTACTATCAGAATTTTGAAATACGATTAGGTTGCTCTACTACCAGACAAAGTATATTGATGAAAGTAGAGATGAATAGTCTAAATATATTAAGGAAAATCTCACTCAAAATCTCAATTTCTCAGAAATATGCGCAGGTATATATACATGAAGCACCGAATCATGTAAGGAAAGAATACCTCTAATCAGAATTTCTAAAAATCAACTATAATCCCTAAAGATTAGCTATTCTATGCTGTCATATAAGTTAAAGATTCTCAACACCCCTTGCAAGTTGGTGCATAGATGTCTCGCATACCCAACTTGCAAAAAAGATTATGATAAGTCTTACAACTAAGCCATTTAGTAAAAACATCAGCCAACTATTTTTCGGAGTCTAGATAAGATAGACTTAAGACACCGCTGGCTACTTTTTCCTTGATAAAATGACGATCTATTTCGATGTCTTGGTCCTATTGTGTTGCATTGGATTTTGAGTTATGTTGATGGTGGCCTTGTTGTCATAATACAAGGATGATCCATTTTCATTTAACAACTTTAGCTCTTCCATTACCTTTCACTGCCATAAAAGCTCATAGACACCTTGAGCCATGACCCTATATTCAGCCTCTATACTTGATCGAGGAACAACACTTTATTTTTTGCTCCTCCAAGTGGCTAAGTTTTCTCCCACAAGAGTATAGTAACCTATTGTAGACCTTCTGTTATCGAGAAGCCAACCTAATCTGCATTTGTAAATACCTTTATCTTAAGATGACCATTTTTGGATAAGAGAATATCTTTGTCCGATGTAGACTTCAAATAACTCAAAATTCGCAATACTGCCTGCATATGGGCTTTATGGGCTTTGCGAGGGTCATGCATAAATTGGCTTACCAAACTAACTACATGTGCCTTATTAGGTCGAGTATGATCAAGATAAATCAATCGTCTGACGAGTCTTTAATATCTCCCTTTATCCAAAGATTAACCAAGAGTGCTTTGCTTAGAGTCCTAGAAAAAGCAGTAATTGCTGTGGCTTGGGATGGAGTAAAGTAGTGGCGCCGATTGAGAGGGAGGGTGAGATCTCTCTCTTGGCAGAAGAACTCATTCAATTATCAGTTAAATGTTCGATGGTGCTACCGAGTGTGAAACCAACTCTGATCTGTACAATTTCAACAGAAAAGCCCTAAAATCCAGAAAGTTTTAGGGCACAGATGAAATGCATATGGAAGACAAGGAAGAAATTTGAGATTCAGATGGCAGGGCAAAATTTATTTTTGATTGCCTTTGATTTAGAAGAAGATCTAGAGACAATTATGGAGGGGAGGCCATGGCTCTTTCATAAAAACCTTATATTATTTGATAGGTTGATCCAATTGATGGAAACGAATCAGATCCGGCTTAATTCTTCACCGTTTTGGATAAAGATAGGTTCATGATCACCAGAATTTGACAAAAAAGATCTTTTGCATGCTATTGGAGTAACTTTTGGAGGGGAAATCAGATCTAAAATTAATGGAGATTCATGTCGTCTTAGGATAAATCTGGATGTGCAGAAACCCCTTCGACGGGGTATTTTTGTCTCAATTGATAATAAAAATAAATTGTGGATTTCTTTTAAGTATGAGAAGTTACCGATGTTTTGTTTTAGATGCGGAAGAATGGGGCATGGTCTCAAAAACTATCTTAGGCTAAATCTTGCAGAAAAAAAAATAGAGATGATCAGCCATAATTGTCGGCATTAAAAGCAGAATCAAATTTAGTTGGGAAGGAAAGTATGAAATTTAATGCTTTCTCAAAAAAGATGGTGTCTCAATGCTCTTACAGGAGGTATAGAGCCGCTGTCAACTAGTGTTAAAACACCAGAAGAGGGGAATAATACGACTTGGAGGCCTCAAGGAAAACTACAACTGACAGGATTGAAGGAGGCGAGGAAGAAGCAGGAGGAAGGATCTACACTAAAGAAAGTTGGAAAGGTGAATGAAAATAATAGCAAGCTGGTAAATAATTCCAATTTAGCTAAGAAGATAAGCTGGAAAAGAATAGCTCCAGTGGCCATGATGAATCAAAGAAAAGAAGACAGCAATACGAGGAAGAGGAAATCCCAAAAAAAAAAAATTGACGTGTAAGAGTTGCATAAGAAGATGGAGCAAAAAGACTGAAACACGAAGAAAAAAAGGATCGATGTGAAGTTCTACCAAGAGTGGTGATTAAAAATATGAAGCAGAATGATGTTCCAAACTTTATAGGATCGACGGCTGCCAAGAGGCAAGCCGACTGGATGCAATGAAAAACATAAGTTAGAATGTCCGTTGATTGGGAAGTCCATGGGCGGTAAGAAGGCTGCGTTATTTTTTAAAGCAGCACAATCACCCATATGGTCTTTTTAATGGAGACAAAAATTTATAAGAAACGTATGAATAGGTCAGAAGAAATTGTGGTTTCTTGAACAAGATCGATGCTGAAGTAAAGGGTTCGCGAGCTGGATTATGTTTGGCATGGAAAAGGGATATTACGATCAATTTGAGAAGTTTCTTAAAAAGCCAAATTGATGTAATGATTAAGGAGGAAAGTGCCACAGAAAAATAGAGATTCATAGGGTTCTATGGTTCACCCTATATTAATAATAAGAATGTTTCTTAGAATCTACTAAGAAAATTGGGACAATATCAAAATCATCCATGGTCAGTAAGCGATAATTTTAATGAAATCATGTATTTTTTTTTGAAAAAAAGTGAAGGTATACCAAGAGAAGAGAAAAGAATGGAAGCCTTCCGAGAGACTCTAGAGGAATGTTAGTTAGAGGATTTAAGATATTCGGGGGTTTGGTTTACATGGGAAAAGGGAAACTTTCCAAAAACAAATATCAAGAAAAAGGTTGATAAGGGAATTGCGAATGAAAAATGGAGATATATTTTTCTAACAGGTAACATTCAACACTTAACCCATTCAATGTCAGATCATTGTTGTAACACCCCAAACCTGACCTAGACGCTATGGTCGAATCTAACGATGTCACATTGAAGTGTTTTTCGTAAAGTGTGATATCGATGAAAACCCATTTTTTATTTAACCTCTTTGTGTTATTTTATGATGATTCCAAGACATGTTCATTCATTTTTAAAGCATTAATCATTGAAAAGTTATTCACTTTTAAAAACGTTATTAATTTTCAAAACGTCATTTATGGCGAAAGCTTTTGAATAGTTTTCGTGTTCGTGGCATTTTTGCTAAAACATGTCTTTTTGAAAACTCACGTCTTATCCTACTACTAGCAGTTATAAATCAAAAAGACCAAAATCCCAAACTAAAATAAAAATCCAAATAGGCCATATTACAGTAAAATACCCCAAAAATTAAATCAAAATAAATAGGTTGTGTGGCCACCGCTGAGTCCTCCGTTACACCGATCCGCCTAAGTCTAGAGATTACCTGTATAGTCAAAACAGAAGGGTGAGTTTGCAAAAACTCAGTGTGTAATCCCATGTAAACAAACAGACAGAAAACAAACACAGTCTGGGCCTAAGCCCTTTTCAGTATCAGTGTCAATATTAGTTTGAGCTTTAACCCATCTCAAAACAGAACAGTCATGTGTTTGGGCCTTGGCCCATTACACTATTAATGATCAGTGCAGTAACAAATTTAAACAGTATACAAGTCCTACCTATCTAGCCTCTACACTCTATCTCCGTCCAATCCTACACTCCATGTGGGGATATAATCAACCCACCCATCCCTACACTCTAGAGAGTTCCGAATGCAACACTATACAGTGATATGCAGCTGAGCTACCAGTAATTTAAGCTCGAAGTCTTTCAGTACACTTCCTCCGATCAATAACAATCCATCCCCATGCAATGCATCATGCAATCATGTCATGTCATATCATAATATCGTGTACGTAATCAGTACAGTCTACATAGCATGCTAAAATATAGCCTTACATGTACATACACACATATATATATATCACACAGGGGCATAACAGTCATTCAATCAATTAGGGGTCAAAGTAAGCTTACCGACCCTCTAATAGGTCCACAGTCGTCTCAGGCGACCCGTGCAACCTTAGTAAACAAACAGTAAAAATTGACCCTTGAACTCATGTTACTAGCCCATGTGGGCCCACATGCCCGTGTGGTCCACACTGCCAAAATGGCCTTGGCTGTATGGATTACACTTGGCCCAATAATTTCCACACGCCCGTGTAGTTTGATCGTGTGGGGCCCACATGCCCGTGGGCCCACAAAGCCTAATTCGACCTGACTCGGCCTATGAATCGCCCATGGCTAGCCTCGTCAATAGCACACCTATGTTGGGTCACACGGCCTACCACATAGCTAGCCGCAAGCCGATGTGGCGTCGACGATTCACACATTTCGACTTTTTTTCGATTTTTTATTGTAGAACAGTGTTTACACACCTGAATTCATTAGAAGTTAAACCTCACTCTTGGTACACCAAAACCTAAATTCAACCAAAACGTCATTTAATCAACTACATAATTTGTTAATCAAACAAAGCCAAATGACGTTAAGGAAAGATCAGTCATCGAAGCCCCTTACCGAAATCAACTAAACCGCATCCTCAATTCCTTAACGAAGCATCAACCAACTCTTGAACTCCACCTAGCACAAGAGCCACAAAACCCTTTTATTTCAACCCTTAATCGTATTTCACTTAACAATTCAATTAAACTCAATAATATACATACAACCTTTCATTCAACATCTTATAAAACGAACAACAAACACCTACTCACTTACCGAACTGTCAATAAGGTAGAATGCAACTTGGAAATGCAAGAAAGAGCAAATCAAAAAGGGGATTCGAAAACTGAAAAGAGGCAAAACAGGGAAAAAAAGATCAATAAAAAGGGAAGCGCAAATCGAACTAAACAAAGGGTGTTGCAAAACTCACCTATCAATATTCAGCCATGGAGAAGAGCCAAAATTATGCACGACCGGCTTGAGGGAAAGGGAAGCTAACGTCAAAAATTGGGAACAGAAAGAGGGAACTGAATTTTGAAAATAATGGCAACAAATAGAGGGAAAACAGTAAAAGTAAAACAAAAAAAAAGAGCAGAACAGATGGGGAGGAAACAGTCAAAGCAAAAATCGAATGACACAATCGGCACCAAAGTACCTAAAATAATCGACAAAAATCAAATGAGAGAAGAAAAACCAAAAGAGGAAATTCGGCAGTAACAAGTAGGTTTTAGGGGAAGTAAATGGCAACAAAATTAAAAAATAAGAGAAAATAACTCTATTAGTCACCGAAATTTTGAAACAAAGAGAGAGCTGAATTCTACATCCCTCAAATCAGGATAACTTCCCACATCCCATAATTTCCTCCTAAAATCACTCCAACCTTTTCACCACTCAGACTTTTAATGAAACACAAACTCTAGCGGTCCATCCTTGCAAAAATTTAATCCCTTTCGCTCATGTAAGGATTCGAACTTCAAACCTCCTTGCAACGTTAACACTCCACTTAACCATTAGATCAGCATGTCCATTTTGACATGTTTTATCAACAATTATTTATAAGCCTACTGTCCAACGATAAGGGTTTTTTAAATTAAAGACATTTTTTTTTGTCCAAGTTAAGGTTCGAACCCAAGACAGGTACACATTTATGTCACAAACATACAAAAATAAATATTAAAGATTTTTAGGGCGTTACAATTGTCCACTTCTTCTAAATACAAAAAGTGGAAACATTTTTATGGGAAACCAAGATTTAAATTTGAGTCATAGTGGATCATGGAGGAGTCTCTTGAACAAGAAATTAAAGCATCATGGGAATCAACAATAGGCACGATAATTGAAAAGCTTGAAAGATTACAATCAAATTTAAAAGAATGGGCAAGAGCAATTACAAAAGGGAGAGAGAGGGTTAAAGAGGAAGTTTACTAGGGAACTTGATATATTGATGGCAAAAGAAAGGGATGATGACACGATAGCAAAGATTATTGATACCAAGGTTTATCTTAATATGAAAATTGATAAAGATGAAATGTACTAAGAACAAAGAGCAAAGGCAAATTGGATCAAATTAAGGGATAAGAACTCAACCTTTTTTCACAAGTATGCCTCAATTCATAGACGAATAAACACAATATCTAGGCTAGATTTAGATGGAAGAGGGGAGGCTACTGATGGAATTGAAATCAATGAAGCTGTTACCTTATTTTTTTAGAAGCTATTTACGTCTAATGGAGTTGAGGATCTATCTCATCTCTTAACGGGCATAAAAAATAATATTTTGCCTGATATAAATACTATTTTACTGTCAATTTATACGGCAGAAGAAGTGCATTTGGCTTTGAAAGGAATGGGGCCTACTAAAACACCAGGACCTAACGGTTTTCCAACATTATTTTTTTCAGAGATATTGACACATCGTAGGTAAAGACGTCTGACTTTCTATTTGGGAATTTTAAATAATTATCAAAATATTGGCTCTTTTAATCTAATGGATATTGTGCTGATCTAAAAAATTCCAAATCCCACAAATCTTGTCAAGTATAGACCTATTAGCTTGTGTACGATTATTTACAAAATTGTAGCAAAAACAATTGCTAATCGACTTCAAGCAATAATTGGGAGATGTATTGATACGGCCCAAAGTGTTTTTGTCCCTGGAAGATTAATTTTTAATAACGTGCTCTTAGCTTATAAAATTTTACACACTTTCCGACAAAAACATACAGGGAAAAAAAAACAATATATGGCAATAAAATTTGACATGAGTAAAGCCTATGATAGAGTCGTATGTTCTAAAGGAAGTAATGTTACAAATGGGTTTTGCGAAGGAATGGGTGGAACTAATTATGAAATGCATTACCACAACTTCTTATGCAGTAAATATAAATGGAGGAAGGGAAAGAATTTTCCAATCTACTAAAGGGTTGCGACAAGGATATCCTCTTAGCCCCTTTCTTTTTCTTTTATGCAATGAGGGACTTTCATCGTTGATGAGATTGGCAATGAAAGAGGTTTTATTAAAAGGTGCAAAGGCTAGTAAGAGAGGTCCATGAATTTCACATTTACCTTTTGCAGACGACTGTATATTATTTGGTGAAGCAACAAACAAGGGAGCGATGTTATTGAAAGGAATTCTGAAGGAATACAAAAAATGCTCTGGCCAGTGTGTGAATTTTAATAAATTTACGATTTTTTATAGTTCGAACACATTAGAAGAAAAAAAGATGAAATCTCAACACTTTTAGGGTAAGAAGGTTAACAAATCTGGAAAAGTACTTACGTCTTCCTAATATGGGTGGCAGACGAAAGAAAGAAATCTTTTCAAAATCTTAAAGAGAAGGTTTATTCTAGAATTGAAGGATGAAGCACCTGATTATTATCACAAGGGGGTAAGAAAGTCTTCATTGCAATACTAACCTATGTTATGTCTTGTTTTTTTCTACCAAAATCTCTATGTGAGGAATTAAAAAAAAAATTGTTAAATTTTGGTGGCAAAAAGGATACGAAAAAAAAAAAGAATACATTAGTGTCAATGGAAGCATATGTGTCGACCTAAAGAAGAGGCAAGAATGGGTTTTAGGAGTATGGCTCAATTTAATGTCTTATTAATTAGCAAAGCAAGGATGGAGAATCTTAAATAATCCAAACTCTTTCGTTGCACAAGTACTAAAAGCGAAATATTTTCCAAATGAGAATTTTTTAAATTCGTGTTTGGGAAATAATAGTTCGTATACATGGAAAAGCATATGGCAACAAAGGGCATTTTGGTGGAGAGATTATGCCGGAAGGTGGGTATGGGCACGGATATTTCAGTTATTAACGATGCTTGGATTCCAGATGCAAGAAACTTCAGATTATCGTCATTTGTTAATAATTTGATTGATTTTAAGGTTGCTGAGTTAATTGATACTAATAACAGAAAATGGAAAAAAGAGTTGATTGTTAATACCTTTCCGTTTGGCGAAAGAACCCCACGACGATTTTCTAGCCTCGAGTTGTGAACCTTCGGAGAATACACGGTTCGTAACGCCTACAAACTATTACAAAGTTCTGAATAAGCTCCTAGAGCTGATGTTTTATAAACCAACTACAGGAATTTTTACAAAAAACTCTAGCTACTAAATCTACCTTCAAAAATTAAGATTACAGTCTGGAAAATATCATGGAACTATTGACCTACACGAGTTAACATGCAACACAGGAAGCTAACAAATATTGCAATTTGTCCTCGGTGTGAAAAAGGAGCCGAAACTATGGATCACCTCTTTCGCGGATGTCCTGTTTCAATATCAGTATGGAAAGAATTATCAAGCCCGAATTTCCTACAGGAACCTCATTTGAAGTTTTTACAGTGGCTCACCTGGGTTTTTGTTTAGAATACTCCATCCCAATGTAGATTATTTTGTTGCGTGCTATGGGTAATCTAGGGAGAAAGGAATGCTAGACTGCATGAGAAGAAAAGTAGAACTGGAAAAGAAATAGTGAGTTTTGTCAGTAGTTACATTTCAGAGTTAAATGGGGTTGAAAAAAGAAACTCCAAAATTTCACAGGAAGTCAGAAAATGGAAGCACCCACCTGGTCAGTCTGTAAAGATTAACTTTGATGCAGAATACGATGGGCGACTTTGTCAATTGGCTTTGGGGATTGTGGTCAGAAACAGCGAAGGTAATGTCTTTTATCATGTTCAGAGATTGATCAGCAAGTAGCATCAGTCTTCGCCGCTGAGGTGCTCGCTTGCCGTAAAGCAACCCAAATCGGCATAGACATGCAATGGCCAAATCTCATTATAGAAGGCGATTCATTATCAATAATAAAAAAGTGCAAGGAAAAAAGAGAAGATAAATCACAGGTAGGAGCATATATACACGAAATTCAACAGATAATGTCCAGATCTAGAAACTGTATGTTTGAATATATTCCAAGAACAACAAACAGTTTAGCATATACATTAGCAATTGAATCGTTGAAGAAGAAGGTGGAGATATACCTGTTAGGAAGCATCCCTGAATATGTTGAAAACCAGAAGGAAAAGGATTGAGTGCGAGAACCAGGCTGAAAATGGAAGGAGAAGAAAAGGTAGAAAGGAAAGTTTGAAATGAGATGATCAATAGTTTCGGTGATTAAAGCAAAGCTTTCCTTGGAAATCTGGATACGTTTTTAAGAAGAATGGCAGATGAATAGACAAGACAGGCAACAGGTTTTTCTGATTGGGCAAAATAGTGGTGGTAAGTATGAGTTTCCAGACTATTCTGATTTTATTTTCTTTTGTTTGAATTTTTAGTTCTTCCGGGCCAATTTTTGGGCCTTCTATTCCGTTTTGTTTTACTATTTGGTTTTGGTCTTTGTATTTTACTCTTGATTTATATTTTAATAAAAGCCTAATTTGAGTATTAGTTTCAAAAAAAATCTCCTTTATCCACCATTTCACCAATCCCTTCTTGTAACTTGTGATTGCTCTCAATAGGTGATTATGCTAGTTTGCAACTCAATATGTCAGTCTCTGTCAAAAGATTTAAGACATACTTTCTTTGGAAAATAAAAATTCCCTCTTTCGATCTGACCACTTCTATTCTGATGAAATATTGTAACTTTCCCAAGTCTTTGATTTCGAATTCCTGAGCCTATTGTTTCTTAAGCCAGGTCATTTCTTCCCTGTCGTTTCCTATCATCATTATGTCATCAACATAAACTATAAGAAGAGTAATCTTACCCTTGTGATGTTTTATAAAGAAGGTATTATCAACATTACTTTGTCGATAGCCAAACAATACCATTGCCTTACTAAATTTGTCAAACCAGGTTTTGGAAGATTGTTTTAGTTCATTTAAGGTCATTTTCAGTCTACACACCTTCCCTTGAGTATCTTTATCCTCGAATTCTGGAGGAACTTTCCTATACACTTCTTCTTCTAGGTCTCTATGTAAGAAGACATTCTTTACATCAAACTGTTGTAAGTCCTCATCGAGATTTGCTACACATTATAAAAGGATCCTAATCATGTTCAATTTAGCAATCGAGACAAATGTTTCTTGATAATCCACTCCACATGTCTGGGTGAATCCATGTGCTACTAATTTGACTTCGAGTCTTTCAATTGAACTATCAGCCTTATACTTGATAGTAAACACTTATTTGCAATCAACCATTTTCTGCCCTTCAGGAGGATTAACCAGTTCCCACGTCTCATTTTTTGTTAAATTTCACACTTATTCAATTATTGCCTTCTTCCATCTTGGATCAGTAATAGCTTTTCTCTTATCTTGTGGAGCAAACATAGATAACAAGGACCAAGAAAAAGCTCAATAGGATGGGGATAAGAAATCATAAGAGACAAAGTTAGAGATAGGATGTAAAGTGCAAGTTTTAACACATTTTTGTTAGACTATTGGTAATTCTAAATCAGTAGCAAATTCAGGTAAAGAAGATGCACTTGGCAGTGAAGAGTCAGGGCACACTGTAGATTGTATGATGGCATATTCTTTCTTACCTATTCTAATGTATGTCCTTAAATTAGGTCTATCCAACAACTGTCCACTAGTATTCTCTTGAACTAAAGTCTTTCTTGGAATTAAATTCTCTCTCGGAAGAGTAATAGAACAAAGTGTCATCTCTTCATTTTCAATAACCTTCCCCTGAAGAAATGGTTGTGATGAAGAAAAGTAGGGTTCATCCTCATGAAATGTAACATCCATACTTACATAATACTTTCTAGATTGTGGATGATAACATTTGTAACCTTTCTGTGTGATTGTAAACCAGCGAGTTGTTTAGAGTAGCAATAATAAATCAATTAACTCATAGAAGATTGTTCATGATCGTAAATCAATTAATTTAGGCTATGATCGTAAATTAGAGAGTCTTAATAATATCAACTGTAATCGTAAATCAAAGAGCTGTTTAGAGTAGCGATAGTAAATTAGTTATCTCATAGAAGATTGTTCATGATCGTAAACCAATTAACTTAGGTTGTAATCTTAAATCAGCGAGTCATTTTACATGTTTCAGTACTTCATATTTGGACAAACTAAATAACATTTGTAAAGAATGTATCTTTATTGAAAAAGAGAGTGGAACATGTATATATAATATTTTTTCAGATGGTGAGTATTCCATGTACGTGGTAGAACAGGACTATCCATTTTTGCTATCCTATAAGTTACATAGCCTACTTTCTCGACAATTTTGTGGGTTCATTCCCAATTAAGGGTCATTTTTTCTTATTGTAATGCTTAGAAATTGGCTTCAGTATTTCTAAAGATTAAATCGCCCACTTGAAATTACTTGTTTTTTTATTCTAGAGTTGTAATATCGAGTGACTTGTTGAGCATACGTAGCATTCCTGATTTTTGCTATCTCCCTAATTTTGATTAATAAGATCTAAATTGAGTTTGATGGCCTCTTGGTTGACATTTTAATCGAAATGAGATGTCTTGTAGGAACTGACCACCTCTGGACGTACCAACGTTCAAAGTGCAAATACTGCAACTAAAGATATAGATTTGAGGCGGTGTTCGCAAGTATACGGGTTAGGTTTTAATATAGTTTGTTTACAACGAAACACTTGGTAAGTATTCCAAAGATCGTACCCAAGGGATTACAATTTGGGGAAAACTGTTATCAAGCCAATTACGAGAAATAATTACTAATCTATACGAGTCACGAATTAGTAGTGTTAATCAAGAAGTAAGATAATAATAAAAAACTAAATAAATTTAACTAAACTTAAATCTACTCTTAGATTCATGTATCGGCTTTTCCTTTTTCTTATTTTGACTAGATCCAATTGTTTTACCTAATTAATTATTGATATAGAGTTCTAATCAATCAACTAGTCGATACCTTAGCAGGATCTTCATATCTTCCACTAGAATAACGAGTCAGCAAGAACTACTTATATTTTGAGTTCATAGTCCAGACCGGTTCGGGGTTAAGGTGTTCACGAATATGTCATACCAATTTTAGGTTAATTCCTACCTAAATAACTTTCTAGGGTTGTCAAGCTTAAAGTTTAAGTTCTTCATCTCTCAAACAGTTGATCTACTAAGAAACTCTATCATTTAATCAATTAATTAAGTTAAAGCAATTGAAACATAAAAAATATGTAGAAAACATAAATTGATTCTAATCTTTATACAAAAATTCATCTAACAATGTTAAATAAAGAAATATAAAGAAGAGAATAAGGAAAAGAGATGATCATGGATTTATTGATGAAAACATGGTTTCAAAACAATCTCCCTTCATGGAAGTCTCACTTTGGAATAGAATTTTTCGATTATAGGAACATAAAAAACCTAAGTAAAAACTACGAATAAAAGAAAAACCTAAGAATCAAAACCCTAAAAAGATTATGTGTTTAACCTTATTACAATGGCCTTTATATAGGCTTAACTTGGAATATTAAAGTGCTTAAATTATCCTTAAAGTATTTAGAGTTTGATTAGGATAAATGCACCTAATTTCCCTCCAAAACATAATTAAAATGTATAGTAATTTTTGGGTTGCGTAGGGGCTTGGTTGCAACAAGTCCTGTGATGTTGCAACTAATAACAGGGGGTATGTCGTGACACAGGAAGGTCATGTCATGAAATCGGAGGCAGTTTCACTCTAGAACTTATTTTTATCTTCTGTCTTCAACATTGAGACATCAGTATCTTGGTTTCACGACATAGGCATCAATTTTGACCCGACTAAGCATCTTTAGCTCTTGACTTGAGCTACAAAACCATGTAACCTTATTTAGATAAACAAAATGTAGAAAACATAAATTACTACTTTAAGTATGAAAACCTAAATATATACTAAGATGTTTTGATTTAACTATCAAACAAGTTAAAGTTATGTATAAAAAAATGTAAATAATAGTGTATTTCATAGTAGATTAGAATCATAGGCCTATCTTAGCAGGGATTACTGTTTTTGCCCTAGTCACCAATGAGAATGTTGTTTCCTAATTGCTGTGTAGGGAGATGTTAACAAGGCCCATATAATTCCTAGTACCTCTTCTAGCCAAGCACATTTAGCCTTATCAACCTTCTTCTTTAAAGCTACTAAGATTTTATTCATTGCCTCTATTTTACCATTCGTTTAGGGCATTTTCACAGAGTTTTAAGCGAGTGATATCTGTAAGTCCTTACAGAAGCTCTTAAATTTTTTTTGGAATTGAGTTTCATTGTCTGTTAGAATCAAACGTGGGGTTCTGAACCTACAAAAAAAAAAGATTTCCAAACAAAAGATTTCATTTGTCTCTCTATTAGTATAGCCAAAGCTTCAGCTTTTATCCACTTAGTGAAATAATTCACAATGATAACAATTAATTGCTTTTGAGCTATATCCATTGGAAATGGACCCAAGATATCTATTCCCTAAGTTGCAAATAACCAAGGATGAGACATCATTTGTAGAGGCTCAACAGGTAATTGCTGCATTGGAGCATGTTTCTAACAGGAATTACAAGTGCGAATCATGTGGTGTGCATCTTTCTATATAGTTGGCCAATAATATCTCTGCTTAAGAACCTTCTATGCTAACAAACTTCCCCTTAAGTGATTTCCACATATTCCCTATGTATCTCTCTCATGACATATTCAGTTTCAATGGGAGAGACATCTCAAAAGTGATTGAAAGTAACATTTTTTATAAAGCACACCTTTTAACACGATATATCTAAAGGTGATAGATCGAAAAGTTTTAATCGAATGAAAATTAAATAATTTGTAGATGTTAAGGTGCATTATATGTAAATAGCAACATCATACCTTTCGACTTCATTTTGCATTTTAGCTAACTCTTTTTTGTTTAGTTGCTGATTATCCCATTCCAAAGTTTGTATTATGGAGGTCATCCATGTTTCTTATTGATTTATATTAAGCACTTGATGGCTGTCACAGCTTGGGGTGGTTCCATGTTCTAATAGATTTTTCCTTTTGCTCGATATTTATAGAGGACACTAACTTAAATAAAATGTCAACTTTGGTGTTTTTTTTCCTGGATAACTATCTGACTTCTGCCTTGTCAAATTGGGTGAGCAATTAGGAAGCTATGACATGGTATTTCTTTAGGTTAGGCTCATTTACTTCACATTATCCGTTTATTTACTTTGCTACTAGTTGAGAGTCAGAGTACGTTATCAACTCCCTTGCCTCCAACTGTAGAGCTAGTTGCAGTTCATAAATTAATGCCTCATACTCTGTAGAATTGTTAGATGCCTCGAAGGGAAAAAGAGTCCATACTGCCATTCAATCTTATCAGTGTCTAAAAGGAGAATGTCTGCTCATGATCACGTCTTTGCTATTGAGCCATTCACGTAAACTGTCCAGGATTTCAGCTTCGCAGCTGGGCTAGTTTGTCATTGTGATAAGCTAGTTACATCTTGTACAATCAACAAAAAATGATTTTAGAACCAAATATATATTTGAAATGAAATATCATGAAGCAAAGTGGGTATTTTTCAAATAAAATTTCAATAACGCATGTGGCATACTATTATATCATCTATGCAAGTAATAGTGATTTAGATACGTTATTGTAATTTTATTTGACAAATACCTACTTTGCTTCATGATATTTTATTTCAAATATACATTTAGTTCTAATTTTTTTCTGTTGATTATACAAGATATAGTAGTTAATTCATCATAAGAACAAAATAGCCCAACTGCGAAGCCAAAATACTAGACAGTTTACATAGATGGCTCAACAATGAAGATGGGATCATGAGCGAATGTTCTCCTTATAGACCCTAATAAGAATGAATGGCAATATTGACTCTTATTCTGTTTCCAGGCATCTAACAATACTGTAGAGTACGAGACATTAATTTCCAGACTGCAACTAGCTCTACAGTTGGGGCGAGGGAGTTGATAATATACACTAACTCTAGCTGGTAGCAAAGCAAATGAATGGAGAATATGAAGTAAATGAGCCTAGCTTAAAGAATTACCATGCCATATCTACCTAGTTGCTCACCAAATTTAACAAGGCAAAAGCCAAATAGTTATCCAGGATAAAGAACACCAAAGCTAACGTTTTATTTAAGTTAGCGTCCTTTATAACTATCAAGCAAAGAGGGAAAATTCTGCTAGAACATAGAATCACCCTAAGTTGTAATAGCCATTAAGTGCTTAATCTAAATCAAGAAGAAACATGGATGACCCCCATAATACAAGCCTTGCAAGGGCATAATCAACATCTTTAGAAAAAAGAGTTAGCTAAAGTGCGAAATAAAGTCGCAAATTATGATGTTTTTATTTACATATAATGCACCTTGACATGCACAACTTATTTAATTTTCATTCGATTAAAACTGTTCGATCTATCACCTTTAGATATATCATGTTAGAGGGTGTGCTTTATAGAAAAGGTTACTCTTAGCCACTTTTGAGACGTCTTATTCCCACTGAAGTTGAATATGTCATTAGAGAGATAAATACGGGAATATGTAGTAAGCCTTACACTAATTATGCCAAATTTAGCCAAAGCCACTTGAAGAGATAGTATAAATTTTTTTCAGGATGATTCTTTCATGTAGCTAGATAATGTAGAAGGACAAATATGCTCTCTTTTTTTTTTTGAAGAATAAAATCTTTCCACTATCTGCTTACCTCGGTAGGGAAATAAGGAAACTTCTATATACTCAAATGCTCGTGCTACAGAAATAACGTTTGTGTTTCACCACTAGTAGACATGGACTTCATTGAACCTCTAGGAGGGTCATGTTAAACAATTACACCAAAGTAGTCCTCGGTTGGTGGCCTTGGTGGTGGTGGGGATGCAGGAGGAAAAGGAACTGTAGGAGGGACTATAACAGTGGTCGTCGCACCACTAGATGATGTAGTGTGATCTTTTTCCTTCTTTCGGCAAAGTTCCCTTATAGGGTTACCCTCTTCTTTGCTGCTTAATAACATTGGCAGCCCCAACAAGTCTTTTGTTTTTTTTTTTTGAATACTTGTACTTTTTCCTAGTAGAAGCACTAGAAATACCCCCTCGTACATTCTGCATAAAAGATCGAACGTCTATTTATTCGTGTAGCCACATGGAGCCACACGAGCTGTGCCTGCATCACCAATAAGTCTATTATCAACACCAATAGAAATTATAGGAGGGTTAGTGCTACATTCTTGATCCCCTGTAGGTTTAAAGGACCATATACGATAGTTTAATTTACAAAAAACATAAAAATAATTTTTAGGCTTCTTTTTTTCCTTAACAGAATAAGTCACAACTCATCAGTAGCTCCATATGGCCACACGAACTGCGCGGGCAAGACTAACACAGTGTCCTTACCATTGTTATCATCAACGGCCTTATCATCAACTTGCCGTCATCCATTAGGACTCAGATCTATAAGGCAATAATGAAACACATTTCTGATAGTTAACACCTCCTCCAGATTCAATACACGAACTTGGTGAATCTTATAAAATTGAGCCCACCCAGCCTTTGATATAATTTATTGTCTTCGCAGGCACACACTCTAGGTGTAGACCATTCAATGGAAATATCAAAACAAACTCAAAATTTATTTTTCACCCGTATGTATTTACAGCGATTCAGTCGAAAGTTTGAAGACCAGTTGGAAACAATTGATTCTAATCCATCGTAAGGAGTAAAATAAAATGGGCTCAAAGAACCTCCTTAATTGCAAGCTTTGAGTTGGTATAGATTCTGGAAAATAGAAATCAACGGCGTCTCTTCTCGCTGACCACATTCAATAAAGTAGGCCACTGCGACCACCCTGAGAACTCAGATAGCTGCTCTAGAGCTATTCCATACTTGTCAAGAAGATGGCAGAAGAAGGGGTGGAGTGGAAGATGAAAATTTACTTCTAGTACTTGTAAGAGAAGTAGAAAACTTCCATCGACGGTATCATTCAATCGTCTCAATCCTTCAACAATCGAGAAGTTATAAGCAAAATTAGGTATTTGAGTCCCTCGAGCGGCTAGGTAACGACTCATCTCTTCATGTTTGGTGGTGCAAACATATGCTTTCGCCTCTACAAGAGTATTTACTTCACAGCATTGTGAAGGCTCGCTCCCTGAGCTACCGCAATTACCTTGAATGCTATGACCACCTCTTCTCGACCTAACTATCATTCCTAATAAACCCACAATAACTACAAAGACAATTTGGAAATCTTAACAAATTTACTTCTGAATCATGATTATCCTTCTCGACAGTAGCTCCTAAAAAATTTTAAATTCAAACGGTTTAATATTTAGGGTTAAAGTAACCTCCTTTTAAATAGTTTCACACATTGACTATTCGTGTGTTCGAGAATGAATGCACAATCAATTTTATACAACTGTACCTCTTCTCAATACACGGTGAATCACATATGACAATTTAAAGAAAAATGAATGCAATACGTTTCATTCTCAGATGTTATCCACTTTTCGAAGCCCTAAGAAGAGCCACTTTATGACTCTTCTTTGAATTAGGTGGGGTGCAGTTTTTTATGGTGTTCGTCATTTCTGGCCTACTACCTGGTTACTCGAATGAGACTAATTCGTAGCCAGCATAGTTCGCATCTTGGGGTTCGTATGTGATGAGTTTGCATCCTCTCATGAACTCATACGGGGTGAGTTTGCACCACCATGCAGGTAAACCCGCACCTAGAGAACACATGTTAATCCTAGAATAAGAAACGTGTTGGCATACATGGGATCTATCTAGGACGTCGCATCCAGAAACAAGAATTGTATCATATAAATAGAGAATTTAACCCCCTTTGAAAGACAAACATACAAAACACTCAACACGCATCATTCCAAAAATGAGAGTAGGTGAGAGCAACAACATTCCAAATCTTTTCCGCAGTATCAAGCATCAAATACATTTTGGAAATATGAGATTGCATAGAGTTGATAAACCATGCCATAAGAAAAGAGTTCGTTAAATCCCATTAACTAAAAGTTGAATCAGTGAGTTTAAGTTTCGTCGTGGTACCATTGATGTATCCCTGCAATCCACGAGCCTTGTCAAACAATAAGTAGGACCTTGGCCAAGCAAGGTAGTTATGGTCATCAAACTTCACAGGACTAATTTGCAACAAGGGATTAACGGTTGGAGTCACGAGCTTCTCGTACTTCCACATAATGTTGAAAAAGACAACTAATACCCCATAAGTCTGCTTCAAAAACTTATAACAAAAACCCCTCCAAGAAAACACAAAAGAGATCTCACACAAAAAAACTAAGGTCATACGCAACACGTGAAGTCAAGAGGTAGAACCTTGTGACATCGTGTGAGGCTCACACGCGGGTCTCCGGTCATCGGACTCTGGGGTTTTACCGGCGATTGGATTTCGACTCCAATGGTATGAGTGGTGAGAGAAAAAAATAAAGGGTTAGGATGGACAGTACCAATTTAGTGTTTCTAGGGTTTTTGGAACAAAAATTTGAAAACCAGAAATAAATTATCCTGAAAAAACAGATCAAAAATCTGATACCATGATGAAAGTAGAGATGAATACTATAATATATTGAGGAAAAACCCAAAATCCAAATTTCTTAAAAATATGTATAGATATATATACATGAAGCACTGAATCATGTAAGGAAAGAATATATCTAATCAGAATTTCTAAAAGCACTAATGATTAGCTATTCAATGTTGTCAAATAAGTAAAAAATTCTCAACATATATCATTGCCGGGAATGCACATCTTCGCAGCTTAGCCTTTAGACATTCCCAATAGCTTTCTTGAGAACCAATTGACTTCCTTCTCTAATTACTAGGTCTTCTCCCAATATCACACCTAGGCATCATGTCCTTTGAATTTGGGCAAAAAAATTGCACTAAAAAAATAAATGGTCTACGTTTGTAGTCTTTCAACAGAAGCAACAAAGCGTCATCCTCTATCAAATCCCATCTCTTAAGCCTCTGCTTCATAGCTAGTCTATCTTTAATGGAAAGCCATCCAATATAACTATGACTGGAGATGTGTGTTTCGGCCCCAAAATAGCTTACCCCAGCTCACCCTTTGCCTCTTATCATGTAGGATCTCCCATTCAAACTTAATAGTGTACTGTCCAATTCGAGAAAGTACGCAAATTTTCTCATCATTATCACCAGTAATATTTCTTACCATAGTCCATGCCTCCTCTATGTCCTCACTCAAGGGGTCTGGCTGCTTCCATCTACTATCTTTCCAAATTTCATTCACAACTAATGCTCTTCTAATATCAGAGTCACTTATACTAAAGCTTGAAGGTGCCCATCTACTGTCTGTCAACTTCGAAATTCCCTAGAAGTTGAGTTTACAAAGTTTAGTCTTATTCACCAACAGTACCCACAAAGAAGTCTTGGAGGTAAGAACCTTCCATAATTGTTTTCCCAAGAAAGCTAGGAAGCACTGACACGGCAGAACCCCTCTCGTACCGGTGTCGTACCAGTGTCCGACACCGACACGCCGCCAACACGGCCGGATACGTATCGGACACGCCTTAAAACGTGTCAGACAATGACACTCCCGTTTGCTGACTTTTATTTGCAGAGATTGAAAAAAAGCAAAGATTGAAAAACAGAGCAAGGAAAAGAGGCACTCTCCAGAGTCTCAACGCAACAACCGAATGGGATTGTCTTAAAAACACCAGAAAGAATATGAAAAGCTTTAAACTAAAAAAAAACCCAGATGTTAAAAATGAGGGTAACAAGTAACAATCCAAGAAAAATGCAAACTTTCAACAGATAACAAGACAAAGATACCCAATCCAATAAAAAACTATTTATGAATTATTTTAACATTTTGTTAGGTTAAAGAGAGATTACCGAAATGGATTGATTAAAAGTGGGATCAACTTCTTCCCAAGATGATCGTAACAAAGATTCTCAATTTTCATAAAAGGATAAAGGGTTTTGAGTTAAACCAGATGTCCAAAACAACATGTCAGTAGTGTTCATACTCGGATTTAACCAACCTCAAGAAAAATAGTGAACAGAGATTGATTTAACTTTTGAGTGACCAAGATTGAAAGTCGAAACTTTAGCCAATTTGTAATAAATCGGATAGATTATCGAGGTTATAATTTAACAATGGAAAACCATTTAGAGTTTACACGATGACAGGCATGGGAGACTTGAAATTTTTAAGTTTCGGACTTCTCAAATTTCAAATTAACTATTTATATTCATATTTAATAAATATATAATATTTGTCTAGTATTTATTACATTAAAATATTTTAAAAATTAATTTTAATTATAAATTAATAAATATATGTGTGATTTAAATTTTATTAAATAAACTAAGATATTGTTTGTAAGTTAAGTTAAACAAAATATATTCTCTTTCTAGAAGATTTAATATTTATTGGTATAATATATTTTATATTTATTAGCATAATTTATTCTACTTATAAATTTAGTCTATAAATAGATACTTTTACAACCTTAGAAATTTTGTATTTAAGTTTTGAGGGTTATTTATTTTTGGGTTTTGGGATTTAGTTTTTATCTCAATTTCTTCTACTATTTTTACTTGATCGTTGTTTAATCGAGTCGATCGCCCACATTAATTATGGCATCTCAAAGTGGTAGTGGAAGTGTTGACTCATCAAATAATGTTACCAATGCTAGTGTGTCTCAAGATGATAGTAACACTCCTCTTTGAGATATGTTACTAAATTACCAAAAACTGTTGAAGGAGGTAGGAATGTTAGTTTTGTGTGTAATTTTGTAATGTTACATTTAAGGGTCATACTCTAGGGTTAAGGCGCATTTGTTGAAACTAGGTGGGCAAGGAATTGAGTGTGTCCTAAAGTAACACTACAACATCTTGTGAAATGCAAAAATAGTTGAAGATGCGAAACTTAAGTTGCAACCAAAAGCAATCCCATCGCCACCTAGTTCTCAAACACTAGCATCTTCATTTGGGCCAAACACAACATCGCTTCAAGGTCATAATTTAGGTTCAAAAGAAGAAAAGGCCCTTTAGAACAATCATTCAATCTAATGCTCGAGAGAATTTAGATTGTGAAATTGCTCGAATGTTTTATTTCGTGGATTGCCCTTTCATCTAGCTAGAACCCTCATTATGTGAATGCATTCACCTTAGCTAGTAAGAATTGATTCTGTGTTATATACCTCCCGGTATAATGCTTTGAGGACTACATTGTTGCAAAAAGAACGAGCAAACATAGAGAGGTTGTTTCAACCTATAAAGGGAATGTGGAAGGAAAAAGGTATTAGTTTTATATGTGATGGATGGACGGATGCACAAAGACGACCATTGATTAACTTTATGGTCGTTTCTGAAGGTGGAGCTGTTTTCTTAAAAGCTGTCAATTGTGAAAAGGAGTACAAGGATAAGTTTTATGTGGCAACTTTAATTAAAGATGCCATAAGTGAAGTTGGGGCACAAAATGTTGTTCAAGTGATAACCGACAATGCACCAGCTTGTAAAGTCATGGATCATTAGTAGAGACACAACATCCTCATATCTTTTGGAATCCTTGTGTGGTACATACTCTTAATCTTGCTCTTAAAAATATATGTGCTACAAAAAAAAATATCGAAAAGAATGAGGCTACATATGATGTTTTGTGTTGGATTAATAATGTTGGTGATGATGCTATCTTTATAAGAAACTTCATTATGGATCACTCTATGAGGTTGGCAATATTTAATTCTTTTGTGCCTTTAAAATTACTTGTCATTGCGGATACTGATTTGCTTCTATGATTGTGATGTTAAAAGATTCAAGCTCATTAAACGGGTCTCCAAAATATGGTTATTAGTGATGAATGGTCTACTTATAAAGAAGATGACGCTTCCAAAGCCTATTTGGTGAAGGAAAAATTTTGGATGACCTTTGGTGGGATAAAGTTGATTATATCCTTACTTTTATGAACCTATATATGATATGCTTCAATTATGGATACAGATAAACCTACTCTTCACTTGGTTTATGAGATGTGGGATGAAATGATCGAAAAAGTGAAGACAAGCATTTATAGGAAGAAGGAAGAAAGGAGATGAAAATCAATCTTTTATGAAGTCCTAAATAATATTCTTATTGATCGATGGACTACGAGTAATACATCACTTCATTGTATGGCTCATTCTTTAAATCCAAGGTAAACTTAGATAACATATATTACATTTATACTTATTTTTATTCTTTTATACTTGTTTTATTTATTATCAATTAAAATTAAAAATTTACTTGTTTACATAGGTATTATTGTAGTGATTGGCTTAATGAGGTTCCAAATCACCTTCCTCCACATAAAGATGTAGAGATCTCAGAGGAAAGGAATAAGTGCTTAAGAAGATATTTTCCTTATACCGAAGAAAGGAAGATGGTTTTCCAAGAGTTTGCGAGATTTTCAGGAGCACTAGATATTTTTGATTCATTTGATTCACTACAAGATAGATGGCTTTTGGATCCCAAGTCTTGGTGGTTAGTTCATGGGGCTTCAGTACCTTTGCTCCAAAACTTAGCTTTGAAACTTCTTGGACAACCTTCTTCATCATCTTGTTGTGAGAGGAATTGGAGTACATATTCGCTTATCCATTCCATAAGGAGAAATAAGATTAATCTCAACGTGTCAAGATTTAGTATTTGTGCATACTAATCTTCGATTACTTTCAAGAAAAACTCCTCATTATAAAGAAGGAGAGAACAAGATGTGGGATATTGGAGGTGATGTATTTGACTCATTCGAAGGAGTTGGAATTCTTGGAGTTGCTAGCTTATCTCTTGATGAACCGGATATGGAGATGGTAATTTTTGCCAATGAAGAAGAAGGTATGGAAAATGCTAATGCTATGAATTGAACTAAAAAATTGTTCTTTTTTTGCTTCTTTTTGTACAAGCCTTCTTAAGCATATTGGTTGAACTTTAAATTTAGATTTGATATGACATGTTTTGTGTAATGAACTTTAAATATATATTACTATATTTTGTTATATTTTATTTAATGATAAGACAACTTAATGGAAAAGAATTAATTATATATTAATGTAAAATATCAATATTTTCATTTACATTGAGTATTTTATTATAAATATATATAATAAAAATATTTTTTATTTTCGTATCCTGCCGTACTCGTGTCCTCATTTTTTAAAAATTACCGTGTCGCCGTATCCGTATCGTGTTGTACCCATATTACGTGTCCGTGTCCATGCTTTATAGCAGGACAGCCTTATTCCAACTCTCTAATGCTTTGATCCCTAAACTGTCGTCACTCTTCGACAAACAAATATCTTCCCAGGCAACAATTTCCCTTGCTCCCCTCATTTTTGCCCCTCCATAGATAGTTCCTGCATTTTATATCAATGGCTGTACTTATTGACATTGGGAGGATGAACACAGAACACCAAAACACTTGTATGCTTCTCAACACGGCCAAAATGAGTTGAAGTCGTCCATCATATGAAAGGAATTTTACAATCTAATTAATAATTCTGGCATATATCTTTTCAACTAATTCATCGCGATCTTCCTTTTTCAACCTAGTAGAACTTAGCGGGATGCCCAAATACTTCACAGGCAATTCGCCTTCTTGACAACCTATTTGCTGAAGAGTTTCATGCTTCAAGAGATCAGTACCACTGGAGAAATAGAGATAACTCTTTTTATCATTTACCTGCAAACCACAAACTACATGAAAACGATTCAATGTATCTTTTATCCAAACAACAGACTAGGCATCTCCTTTGCAAAATATGAATAGATCATAGGCTAAACGTTGGTGATTTAACCTCATGTCTTTACAGCCCTTACGAAACTGAACTCCAAAGCAGGCATGGGACAAACTTAAGGAGGAGTTTCAAGGTGCAGAAAGGACCGAAAGAAGCAGCCTCGAATTTGAGAGAGACTTGAAAACTTGAAGATGAAAGAAGAAGAGATCAGAAACAAGATCAGACAGATTATGGTGTTGTAAACAAAGATAAGACTCCTTGGTGAGCAGCTTTAGTGAAGCAAGGATTGTGGAGAAGGTGCTTTCAACCTTACCGAAGGTATGAAGCAAAATATCTTCCTCGAGGACTCCAAGGACCTCTCAAGCATCACCTTGACCGAATTAATCAATGCCTTTTATGCTCAAGAGCAAAGAAGGGCAAGCAGAACGAGGAACACCAAGAAGGAGCTTTCAAGCTAAAGCTAGGACTTCTTCAGCAATGTCGCCTACAAAGGCAAGAAAACCTGGAAAAACAGGCCTAAGCCTGATGCTGCAAGGACCAATGATCGCCTTTGCAGATTTTGCAAGAAGCCAGGCCATCCAGAAGTCAAATGTTGGTTTCGGCCTGATGCAGTATGTCAACACTGCAAGAAGAAGGGACATGTCGAGAGAGTTTGCAAGGCAAAAGGCAGACCGAAGCTAGCTCAACAATAATCTAAGACCGAGGCTCGAGTGGCTGAAGGTGGAAGCGATCAAGAAGAAGAAGTCTTTGCTGTGTCATACTCAAGTGGCCAGAAGACAGACTCCAAAGCTTGGCTCTTGGACGGTGGATGTACAAACCACATGTCTCCTAATGCGACCATTTTCAAAACCTTGGGCAGGAGTGTACAAACCAAGGTTAAAGTGGCAAATGGTCAGTTCATCAATGCTGTGGGCAAAGGTGATGTTTTGATATCAACTCCAAAGGGTAACAAGGTAATTTCCAATGTGTTACTTGTGCCCGATATTGACAAAAACTTGTTGAGTATATCTCAACTCCTTGACAAGGGATACTCTCTTGTGTTCAAAGACAAGGTATGTCGAATAATGATCCATGTGGATCATGTTTCATGATGATCACTTAGGCGATAAATCCTTTGAGATTAATTGGTCGAAGCCCTAAAGCGACTTATCTCGCCTCTCACAATGACTCAAAAATATGGCACAAAAGACTTGGTCATGCAAACTTTAAAGCAATGGCCAGGATGATCCATGAAGATCTGGTAGAAAACTTTACAAACTCAGCATGCAACAATGAAGTGTGTGAAGTGTGTCAACTTGGAAAGCAAGCTAGGCACCCTTTCCTTCAAATCAAGCTTGGAGAGCAGCTGAGAAGCTTCAACTTGTTCATACAGATGTCTGTGGTCCCATGAAGATGAATCGGTTAGTGGAAACAGTATTTTATTCTCTTCATTGATGATTATTCAAGATTCATTGGATTTATTTCTTAAAACACAAGTCCGAAGTTCCACAAGTGTTCATGAAGTTCAAAGCTCATGTAGAAACCGAGACAGTTGCAAGTTGAAGACCATCGTGTCGAGACAATGGGGTGAATATATTTCACTCAATTCCAGCGATTTGTGAAGAAGTCGGCATTAAACACCGCCTAACCAATGTGTACACACCTCAAAAAATGGGGTGAGTGAAAGAAAAATCGAAGCATCATGGACATGGCAAGATGTCTGCATTGCTCAAAAGAAAATGCCAAAGTTCATGTGGTGACAGTCACAACACAATATCTATCTTCAAAATAGACTACCAACAAAGGCCCCGACTCGAATGACACCTTTTGAAGCTTGGTATGGCTTCAAACCTCTCTTGCTCATCTAAAACTCTTTGGATGTCTATGTTATGTCTGATTCCATCCGTAAAGAGGATAAACTTTCAAGGAGAGCTACCCGTGTGTTCTAGTAGGATATAGCTCAGTTAAAAGGGCTATAGGATCATTGATCCAACAACAAAGAAGGTTCAAGTCAAGTAGGGATGTTGTCTTTGATGAAAATGCCTATTGAACTGGGACAACAATCAACCAATGGAGACTTCAAGAACTTGAAGTGGGGCAAATAGAACCCGAAACAACCGGTCAAGAAATGGATGTTGATGATGTTCTGTTAGAGGGACCGAGCCATTAACAGATGTTTCTGAAAGAGTGATGTTGCCATCATGGAACCTACAAGTTTCTAAGAAGTCAAGCTCACAAAGGTTGGAAGGCGCAATGATAGAAGAAATGAAGATGATTGAGAAGAACCAAACTTGGGATTTGGTTGATAGGCCACAAGACGGAAGGTCATAGGTGTTAAATGGGTTTATCGTGCTAAGAAGAATGCGATGGGAGCTTAAATAAGTTGAAAGCCGGGTTGGTTGTCAAAGGCTTTAGCCGTAAATATGGTCGGACTATTTGGAAACCTTTGCTCCAAAGAGCTGTGCTCGACACCATCGAATGTTGATTGCTTTAGCAAAGACAAAGGCAATGGACCATTCATCAACTCGATGTCAAGTCTGCTTTTTAAATGGCCACCTTGAAGAGGAAATATACATTGACCGACCACAAGGCTTTGTAGTACCGAGCAAAGAGCATATGGTCTACAAGCTTAAGAAAGCGCTATATACGGTCAAGCAAGCTCCCGAGCTTGGTATGCTCGAATCGATAGCTATCTCATCGTTTGGGATTTCAAAGGAGCATCGGTGAGCCCACATGTATGTTAAGAAGAATGAAGTTGAAACTCGACTTATTGTCCCTCTATGTCGATGACTTCATCTGGTTACGGAGGAGACAACATTGTCTTGAAGGACTTCAAGAGCAAAATGAAGAAGATGTTCAAATGTCGGACCTCGGGCATATGACTTACTTCCTTGGAATGGAAGTGATACAAGCTAAAGGAGAAATTTTCCTAAGCCAACAAGCATTTGCCAAGAAAATTTTGAACAAGTTTTCCATGGAAAACAACAAACCAATGAATACACCTATGGTCTGGCGAGTTAAAGTTGACAAGCCAAGGTAATTTTGATGCAATCGAGAGTCCATCTACGAAGCTTAGTGGGATGCCTTCTTTATTTAATGACTACAAGACCGAATATAATGTTTCTTTGTGAGCATGCTATCCGATTCATGCATTGTTGCAACATGCAACACTTTCAAGCAAAAAAAAGGGTGCTTAGGTACATTAAAGGTACCTTAAGCTTTGGATTGAAGTTCACAAGGTCCATGAGTTAAAAATGATAGGTATCTTGATAGTGATTGGGCGGGATCGAGGATGATTTGAAAAGCACTTCAGCTATTGTTTCTCTCTTGGTTCAAGAATGTTCACTGGTGTTCAAAAAGCAAAACACGGTGGCCCAATCAACAGCAGGTTTAATATGTAGCTCTTGTAGCTGCGTGAATCAAGCTATATGGCTTAGAAAGCGCTATTGACCTAAACTTACAAAGAAAGGGAGCAACAGAGATACTTTGTGACAACAAATCAATTGTTGCAATTGCAAAAACCCGTGTTTCACGGTCGAACCAAACACTTTAACATAAAGCTTCATGTGGTGAGAGAGATGGAACAGTGGTGAAATTAAACCGGTTTGTTGCAGTCTCTAGGAAATTTAGTCAAGCATCTAGACAAATATTCAGCAACTAATATGAACAAAAGTGGCGACATTGGGTCTCCCTGTCTAAGGCCTTTCCTTCCAGGAAATAATCCCTCCAAACAATTGTTAATCATAATAGAAAAAGTCACGCTTCAAACACACTCAATAACACAAGAAATAGATCTCCTTAGGAAGTTTAAACACAGGAAAACCTCTTCAAGGAAGTCCCAACAGAGAGAAACATAGTAAGTCCACCTTAAATGCACACTGCATATCTTTAGTTTCTTTGCGGTAGCCCCTTGCAAGTTCATGAGCCATAAGGCTGCTACCTAATATATTCCTCCCAGCAACAAATGCAAACTGCATAGGGCAGATTTGTCTATCCAGAACCCTGCCCAACCTTGAAGCCAAAATTTAGTAATGATTTTACTGTACAACGGGCAATAGGCCTATAGTCAGATAACCCCTTTGGATTTTGACATTTGGGTACGATGGTCAATTAGTAGAGTTCACCTGCTTAGGCATTCGTCCATTCTAAAGTCTGGATAGCTATAGTAATCTCATGACTGATAATATTCCAAGCTTTCTTGAAAATGAAACTATTAAAACCATCCACTCTAGGTGCCTTGTTATTCTCTATGCTCTAGAGAGCCTCTTTAATCTCCATTTCAGTAACCTGACCACAGAGAAAAAGACCTCTTCAGTTACTATGAAAGCTGAAATTCAAATTCTTAAGTACCATTAAGTAAATAAGTTTATATTTAGGGTTTATGCTTCCATAGAACTTTATATCTGAAGAACATTTGAATTTTCAGTGCATCGCAGAAAATTAGATCTATGGCGGTTTTGTTGGCCAAAGCAAATCATGCATTCACAGACTGCTTTGAAATAGCTGAAACCCTTTTTGCCATGGCTAATGATACTGAAGAACAGGTTCAAGTAGAGACGAATGAAGAGCCATATCTCATTCAGCTTGCTGGAAGGACTACCCCTAAAGGCCTTCATTGCCTCTCCATACGGTTGACAACTGAATATCTTTTGCTTCAACCTGAGGAAAGTCAATTCCCTAACCAACATAAATTGCAAGATCTAGATTTTTATCACTATGCAGTGGTCTCTGACGAAATTCTGGCTTGTGCAGTTGTTGTTAACTCCACAACTGCCTCTGCAAAGGTAAACCGACTTTGCCCCTTGTACACTATTTATTTTTTTAAAATTTTTTTATCATTTTCATTAACTTTCAATCTCTGCTTATTTTAGTGATGTTAAACATGTTTTTGCTTGTTGAAAGTGATTGTCATTATTAACAGTTGTGTTCAAAATTGTTTGTGTAAAATCATGCCAGAATGCCTTGTCGTATTACGTTGCTGGAGCCTCCAAATCAGTTCCCTTTTAGAGAGATAATAGTCTTCGGTCATTATTCTCCTTATTTTTTATAAGTTAGCTTCAGTTAGTTCAGGATTGTGCCAAGATTCCTGTTAGTGATGTTATATATCTAATAAATAATATTGGTTATGTAGGAGCCGGAGAAAATTGTTTTCCATGTAGTGACTGATTCTCTTAACCTTCCAGCAATTCCAATGTGGTTTTTATTAAATCCTCCTGGAAAAGCTACAATTGATGTCCAGAGCATAGAAAATTTTGAATGGTTGTCAACAGAATATGCTTCAGCATTGAAGGAACAAAATTCCAATGATCGTAGATATACATCTGCCCTTAGTCATCTTCTGTTCTATCTGGCAGACATCTTTCCAGCACTGGATAAGATTGTGCTCTTTGATCATGATGTGGTAGTGCAAAGAGATTTAACTGGACTTTGGAGTGTTAACTTGAACGGAAAAGTACATGCAGCAGTAGAGACTTGTCATGAAAGTGAAGCTTCATTTCATTCCATGCATTTGTTTATGAACTTTTTAGATCAATTTTCAACAAAGAGGCTTAATGCTAGTGTTTGCATATGGGCATTTGGTATGAATTTTTTTAATCTCGAAGAATGGAGAAGACAAAATTTAACCAACCTCTATCGTGATTACTTGCAACTGGTATAGGCATATCCTTCCCTCTCTCTACATATATATGTATGTATATTGCTTCATGCTAATATAATAACGTGCTTGTTGGTTTAATTCCCAGAAATTATGGTTAATATCATATGCACAGACTCATCTTTGTTAATTGAAATTTGTTATCATTTGAAGCAGTTGAGATTTTACCTAATGATTCTGTCTAAATTTTCAATATAGACCATCTTTCTTACCCCTTTCTCTCTCTTTCTCCCACAGTTCTATTTCTGTCTATAGCAAATTAGCAATAGCTTTGTCTTAGTTTGGCCTATGAGTGATACACAAAAAAGTTTTACAGGTTAATTGGAACTATTCAACTCTTTAAGTCTTGTAGGAGGTTTAAATACTCTGCTTTAGATATATACATTACATACCAGTTTCTATGGGATGTATTTCGCATGTTGTATCTGCTTTTAAAATATTCCAATTATACTTTCTTTCCCCTAATTTGAAGTTCTGAAATGAATTTTATGATTGTGAAACTTGTGCTATATGCATCACGAGCTATTTTACTCGGATTTGGGTTTGAGTGTCAGATATAAGTATAGTTAGATTTTTTAAAATTGTATCATTTCTTCTTTTCTCTTATTAATTCTTTTCACTTATGTTGCTTGGTTGTGTAGATTTATTGTGAACTTTTTTCATGTTTATATACTTGATGTGATTATTTTATCGTAGATACTGCACCTTATATGTGTTTCTAAAGCTTATTTTCCTGATGTCTTGTTACAGGGACTTAAGAGGCCATTGTGGAAGACAGAGAGCTTGCCTTTAGGTTGGATTACCTTTTACAACCAGACTGTAGCTTTAGAAAAGAGCTGGCATGCATTTGGGCTAGGTCATAACTCAGGTCTTAGTCAAGGTGATATAGAGCATGCAGCAGTCATACACTATGATGGGATCATGAAACCCTGGTTGGAAATAGGAATTGCTGAATATAAAGGCTATTGGAGCAAACATGTGCAGTATGACCATCCTTACTTACAGGAGTCTAATATCCATGAATAATTGAAGATCAAGCATACAAGTGGAATTCCTTCATTCATTGGACCTCCCCAAAACTGCCCCAAATCGTTTTTGTAAATTTCAACTCATATTTTCCCACAACTTTCCCAGCCATAATCTTTTTGGGGATTAGTTCAATTTATGACAGTTCCCAAAGGGCAATAAGTTTGTGCAGGGAGGCTCCATTGCAGTTATACATTGTACATTTCACTAAGTTTGATTTTTTCTTTTATTTATTTTTGGTAAAAAAAAAATGGGAAAAATGATATGGCCCTATGGGATTTTTTAAAATTTATTTTTTATCTTTTGTACTTTTTCTTGTAATTATAAACCTTAAACGTCTTTTTAACATCTTAAAAATATGTTTTTTTTTATTATTTTAAGTAAATATATTTTCCATTTTTACAAAGTTTAATTTCAAGTTTAACCCAACTTAGCGTCATGGTCATTGTTCTTTGTTTATATACAGATAACATGATAGGTGGACGAAATTGATTGGACGTATGTAGATAGGGTGTTATGAATGAACCCGTGGCTGTTGAATCAGGGATCCAAACCAAGCCTCCATCCGAAACTGCTAGGGCTACGCGTCAAAGAAAGCTTTCTCCAAAATTCTAGGATTTTGTTATGGGAAAAAATAGAAAGTCGGTAATAATAATATATTATAAAAAAATGAGAATTAAAAATAAAAAAGACATATAGATTTTTATGTAGAAATTCTTTCGGAAAAAAATTACGAGCAGAGTAGAAGAAAATTTGCTATGTCGAATTTAAATTTTTTTTACAAGTGGAGTAGACTATGTCTATTTATAGGCTTGTAAAATCATATTCTAATAGAAGCAGAGGCGAAGTTAGGGGGTTGGCATGGGCCCTAACCCCCCTAAAATGTAATATTTCTGTTTAGGCCCTTTAAATTAAAGGTAAAATTACACTTTAGCCCCCCTAAAATTATAAAAATTTGATTTAATCCTTTACAAATTATAAATATATAAACTATAAAAAATTAAAATTTCATCCGGCCCCCCTAAAAAAATATCTTGGCTTCGCCCCTGAATAGAAGTGTAGTTAGATTGAAATACCTTATTCTAATCAATATTAAATAGATATAATTTAATAAGGTTTAAAAACCCCTTATTCTAGAATAAAATAAAAGAAGTGTAGTTTTATATGGATTTTACTTTTATTTTATTTTACCATTTTACTTTATTTAAATAAGGATTCGGGTTACTCAATTCTAACAATCTCCACCTTGACACAAATTTTTAATAAACAAGTTCTTCATCGCGAACTCTCAACGAACAAGTTCTTCACCTCTTTCATAAAACCCCTTAAGGGTTTAACTTCAACAATGAACATCAACCAAGTCTAAGCAATGCTCAAACTTGGTTATAGGAACTGACTTAGTCATCATATCTGTAGGATTTTCATGAGTACTAATTTTGCTCACAACAACATCACCACGAGCAATAATATCACGAATAAAATGATGCCGAACATCAATGTGATTTGTTCTCTCATAAAACATTTGATCTTTTGTAAGGAAGATGACACTCTGACTGTCACAAAATACTGTATTGATTTGAAGGTCTTCTTTGAGATCACTAAAGAATCCCTTCAACCAAATAGCTTCTTTACAAGCCTCAGTAATTGCCATGTACTCAACTTCAGTGGTAGACAAAGCGACTATAGTTTGCAAAGTGGCTTTCCAATTGATTGTACAACTTCCGATTGTAAAGATATAAGCTGTGAGAGATCTTATTTTATCAAGGTCTCCAGCAAAATCAACATTAACATACCAAATGACTCCATCTCTAGTTCTTCCAAACTGTAAGCAAACATCAGTAGTACCTCGTAAGTATTTTAAAATCCACTGAACTGCTTTCCAATGTTCTTTACCGGGATTCGCCATGTATCAGCTAACTGCACTGATTGCATATGATAAATCTGGACGTGAACAAACCATAGCATACATGAGAGATCCCATTGCACTAGAGTATGGAACATGTGACATGTATTCAATCTCATCATCTGATTGTGGAGACAAAGCCAATGAAAATCTAAAATAGGCTGCTAAAGGAATACTAATCAGGCTTAGCACTCTACATATTGAACCTGCAAAGAACTTTCTCAATGTACCCCTTTTGACTTAGGTACAATTTACTTGCTTTTCTATATCTGAGAATCTCTATACCAAGTATCTTCTTTGTTGGTCTCAAATCTTTCATCTTAAATTCTTCACTTAGTTGGGCTTTAACCTTTTTTACCTCTCATTTATCTTTTGCTGCTATCAACATGTCATCAACATAAAGGAGTAGATACATAAAAGAACCATCACTGTTTTTCTTAAAGTAAACACAATTGTCAAAGCTACTTCTTTTGAAATCATGAAAAGTCATAAAGGAATCAAACCTCTTGTACCATTGTCTTGGTGACTGTTTCAAATCGTAAAGGGACTTTTTCAGCAAGCAAACATAGTCCTTTTTTTCTGAGACTATAAAACCCTCTGGTTATTGCATGTAAATATCCTCCTCAAGTTCTCCATGCAAAAATGAAGTTTTTACATCTAATTGCTCAAGCTCTAAATCATGCATGGCCAAAATACCAAGCAAAGATCAAATCAAACTATGCTTCACAACTGGGGAGAACACATCTGTGAAGTCCATTCTTAGAATTTGACTGTAACCCTTTGCAACAATCCTTACTTTTTATCTAGGTTCTTCAACTCCTAAAGTCCCTTATTTCTTTTTAAACACCCATTTACAACGAACAACCTTTTTATCTTTAGAAAGTTTCACAAGATCTCATGTTCTATTTTTGTGGAGTGATTCCATCTCTTCTTGCATAGCAAACATCCACTTTTCTGAGTCTTCACAGCTAACAGCCTCGGAATAATTAAATGGCTCTTGGTTTGCATCTATATCTTCAGTCACATTTAAAGTGTAAGCAACTAGATCAGCCTCGACATACTTTTTTGGAGGTTTAATTTCTCTTCTAGTTCTGTTTTTGGCGATAGAGTATTGTGGTGAAGATGCAACTCTATTTTGAATTTTTGTACTAGCTTGAGGAGTCGACTCTGTTGTAGATTCTGGATTAATCTGATACTTCACCTGATTTTGATTTTCTTTATTGGAAGATTCTTTAAGAGATAAGTTAGGTAGCATAACAATTTCATCAAAAACAACATCTCTGCTAATCACAACTTTTCTATTTTAGGACACCATAACTTATACCTTTTTATACCAGATTTATAACCAAGAAATACATATTTAATGGATCTCGATTCCAATTTTCCATTATCAACATGATCATATGCAGGACACCCAAAGATCTTTAAATCAGAATAGTCAGCAGGATTACCAAGCCATACCTCTTATAGAGTCTTTTTTTCAATGGTAATGGATGGAGATCGATTGATTAAAAAACATGCAGTAGAGCTGTTTGACCTAAAACGACTTTGGTAAGTTGGCATTTGACAACATACATCGAACCTTCTCCATAATCATTTTATTCATTCGTTCTGCAACGTCGTTTTGCTGTGGAGTATGATGACTTGTCAAGTGTCTCACGATCCCTTCTAACTTGCACAATTTATTAAACTCATTAGAACAAAACTTTAAGCCATTGTCTGTGCTGAAGTATTTTATTTATTTTCCCATCTGTTTTTCAATCATAATTTTCTAAGACTCAAATACGGAAAACACATCGTTTTTCTACTTAAAAAAGAACGCCCAAACTTTTTTGGAAAAATCATCAATAAAAGTTAGCATATAATTAGCTCCACCTCTCAAAGGCATCTGGATGGACCCCATAGATCAGCATGAATATACTCCAATGTTCTCTTCATGTTCTGGATTCCTCTGGTGAATCAAACTCTCTTTTGCTTCCCAAAAATGTAGTGCTCACAGAACTTTAGCTTGCAAATTCCTTGCCCATCAAGAAGTCCTTTTTTTCTCAATTCTGCCATGCCATTCTCACTCATATGCTCTAGGAGCATATAACAAAGTTTAGTAATATTATCATCTAACAAGGAAGAGGAAGCAACAACTGCATCACTAGTAACTGTAGAACCCTGCAAAACATATAACTTGACAGTCTTTCTCTTCCCTTTCATCACAAAGGGAACTTGGAAATATTCAATACCACACTTTCAGCTGTGTATCTGTACCCTTTTGAATCAAGAGTACTCAAAAAAATTAAATTTCTCTTCAATTCTGGAACATGTCGCACGTCACTAAGTTTTCTGACAACTCTATCAAACATCTTAACTTTAATCGTTCCAACACCTGTAATTTTACACGAAGCATTATTTCCCATAAAAAAAACACCTTTAGACATTGTTTCGTAAGTTGTAAACCAATATCGATTGGGACTCATGTGGAAGGTGCAGCCCCAATCAAGGATCCACTCCTCGCTCACTTTAGAATTGTTGACAGAAGCGACTAAAAGTTCACCATCACTGTAGTCTTCTACAACATCAGCTTCACCGAAATTTTCTGGTTGTTTTCCCTTTTGATTCGTAGCCTTCCTTTTCATCTTGTTCTGTAACATATAGCACACAGATTTAATGTGCCTTTTCTTCTTACAGAAGCTACACGTTTTACCTCTGTTTGAAGACTTCGATCTACCCTTAGATTTACCACGAGGATTCTGTTCTTGTGTCTTTCCACAATCATCATCAGCATTTCGATCTTGTCTCTCACGAACAATGAGACCCTCTCTCTGAGAGTCGATTTTAACCACAAGATGTTTCATCTTATCATACGAGGTTAAAGAATCATAAACCTCATCAACTGTGAGAGACTCGAGGCTATATAAAATCGTGTCTCTAAAGGTTGAATAAGACAGGGGCAACAAATAAAGTAGAATCAATCGTAGATATTTCTTATCATACTGAACCTCTATAGCCTCCAAGTTTGAGAGAATTTCTTTAAACACTGTGAAGTGTTCGTGCACAAACACACATTCCTCCAAACGATAAGCATAAAGACGCTGTTTCATATGCAACTTGCAGGTTAGAGTTTTCAACATACATATTTGTTCCAGCCTCTTCCATAATACAGCGGCAGTCTTCTCCTTTATCACATCCTGCAAAATTTCGTTAGAAAAATGTAGATGTAATTGTGTTAACGCCTTTTGATCCTTACGCTTCTTCTCTTCATCCGTTAATGTCGAAGGCATCTTATCTATGCCTAGAGGGCATCCTCCAGATCCATCTGTGCAAGAACTGCTTGCATCTTAACTGCCACAACGCAAATCTGGTGTTGTGGTCCAACAGTGGAATTTCATATTTTAAAGATGCCATTACCATGATCGAAATGAACAACCCGAAAGCTCTTATACCAATTTGTAAAAAAATAAAATGTCGGTAATGATAATATATAGAAAAGAAAAGAGAAATAAAAATAAAGAACACACAAATTTTTACGTGGAAACCCTTTCGGGAAAAAATCACGGGCAGAGGAGAAGAAAATTCACTATGTCGAACTTGATTTTTTTTTTTACAAGAGGAGTAGACTATGTCTATATATAGGCTTGTAAAACCATATTCTAATAGAAGTGTAGTTAGATTGAAATACCTTATTCTAATCAATACCAAATAGATAGAGTTTAATACCTTATTCTAGAAAAAAAAGAAGTGTAATTCTATATGGATTTTACTTTTATTTTATTTTACCATTGTACTTTATTTAAATAAGGATTCGGGTCACTCAATTCCAACATGTCAGGTAAACTACGACAGCAAGGGCATAACGACAGAAGGCTTATGGCTGCAACATGCTTATTATCAATTGGAATTTGTTTCTTTTTTCTCACCTTTATTCTCTGAGTGTACTACTGGTTATATTCACTGGAAGAAATTAATCTTCAGCTTTCATCAATTTCTGCTCATCTCATTTTAAAAATTATTAGATTCTATTTTAGGAATATCTGTACACAACATTGGTGCTTTCATTAACCATCGAAAAATATGGCAAATTGTAACCGACTCAAGTTATTCGATGAAAATGTCAAAGCCATCCAAGAATCGCATACGCAGCTCCGCAAAGACGTTGATGGTATTACTAAATCCTTTACTTCTCAACACCAGATGCTGTAAGAAATCCTAACTTGTCTGTCAGTTGTTTCCACGAATTCACCTCCCAAAACAGGGCCACATATCGTATCACAATCAACTGGTTCTTCCATTGGCTCCCACAAACCCGTATCGATTCAATTTGCCCAGTTTTCAAGTACAAATCCGGATCGCTGGGTTTTGCAGGCAGAACACTACTTTACTTTTTACAATATCCAGGAACATGATAGGCTTACCATTGCTTCATTCTATCTTGATGATGATGCCACAGAGTGGTTTGATTGGATGTATCGAAACAAACAACTTTTTGGGTAGATTCATTTTACGACGGTTCTTATCAAGCGTTTCTGATCTTGTGACTTGTAGTCACCTAACGGACAGCTTGCCAAGCTGCAATAGACTTTCATGGTTCAAGACTAGAGGTGAACAAAATCTGATTCAATTAAAAAAACTCGATAAAAAATTCAAATTTTGAATTAAATAGTTCTAATTATTTGAGTTAATCAAGTTATTCGGATCAACTCAAATATAAAATTAAGTTTTTTGGTTTAACTTGGATATGAATTACACAATTCGAGTTATCCAAAAATTCGAAGAAGAAAAGGCAAAACTACGTCATTTTGATAAATGTTTATCTTTTCTAAAGTTAAAAGTTAAAACTATTAAGTTAAAATGAAAAATTACATTGTTTTGATAAATATTTACTCATTAAGTTAAAAGTTAAAACAATTATATTGTTTATGTAGTTAAATAATCTTGTACTTGCCTACTAGGTAATGACTTCGATTTTGGGAATTCGGAATGTTGGTTTCAAACCACTAATTCGAGGATAGAGAAATTATTTTTAATATTATTTTATGTGTTATAGCATGATATATAAGTGTTTGAAAATTTTGGTGAATTAATTTTAGTGATTTCATACTTAATTTTGAAAAAGGACTAAATTGCATAAAGTGCAAAAGTTTTGTTCTACAAGCTAAAGGTGTTAAGTAGCTATGGAACACTAAAGTAGAGGTCCTTACTGAGTAAATAGACCAATGAAATTATGGTGGCTGGACATGAATTTTTAATTCATGAAATTGGTCAAAGTTTAGTGGCATTAGGTGACTTTATTGATAAAATAATCATAAAATAAAAAAAGAAAGCTTCATCCTTTTCATTCTTTCTCTTCTCCACCGAAAATATCAACAAAAATGGCGGTTTTGCAGCATAAAGTTTCAGCCAAACTTCCCTCTTGCAAGTAAGTGATTTTAATGGTCATTCTTGATAATTTTTGTACTTTTGGGACCCTTGTATCATAATCTAGCTAATGAGGGGACTATTTTGCAAAATGGTTAAGAGTTTAGGGTCTTTCCATGAGATTATTTATATTTTTTGCTGAAATTTTATTAAAGAAAATGAAACTTGGTTGTTTAATAAATAACTTTTGTGAAAGGATTTTTCAAGAAAACACCTGAAAGGACCATTTTGTAAAGTTTATAAAATAGGTTGTAAATGGGTGAAATAATTGAAAATCTGAGTTTATATAAGAGTAATAAAGGTTTGGCTAGGCTTGGTTAATGAAAAATTTTGATTAAAATAGTTTTATGAGCCTAGGGGCAAAATCGTAATTATATGAAAGCCTAAGGGCAAAAAGGTAATTTTTCCAAAGTAGGAATTTTGGAATGTCTTAATTTATGTGGTGATTAAAATAAGTAAATTTTGTCATTATAGATCAAGAAAAACGGGATCCAGACTTAGACTGGGGGAAAACCAAGCTATTAGTCTAAATCGAACTAGTCGTCCATATTTTGTACACCGAGGTAAGTTGTACGTAAATAATACAACTCTATTGTTATTATGCATTAAACAATTGATATTGCATAAAATGTTTGATTATTGCTATGAATACGCATGACAAAATTTGATGTGGTATACTTCCGGTTGAACTTTAGGAATAGATGAGATATCTACGCCGTGACATTTGGGTGATATGTGTGCTAGTGTAAGACCATGTCTGGGATATGGCATCGGCCACATTATGAGAGCCAATGTAAGCCATGTCCGGGACATGGCATCAACGTTGATTTGTGTGCTAGTGTAAGACCATGTCTGGGACATGGCATCGGCCACATTATGAGAGCTAGTGTAAGACCATGTCTAGGACATGGCATCAGCTTCAATATGTGAGCCAGTGTAAGACCATGTCTAGGACATAGCTTCAGCCTCGATATGTGAGCCAATGTAAGACCATGTCTGGGACATAGCATCGACATTGTACCCTCTTGTGTGAGGCTTGTCGGGTATCCTTTGGTATTCCAACTGGTTCAACGGGTAATTTAAAGCTTGTGTCAAAAATGAGAAAAGTTACGACTATGTTGTAAGTGATACAGGTGCCTACATGAAGTTTATGAGAAATGAGCTCGAATTATGTTGTATGATTAGTAAGGATGAAAATGAGTAAGTTATGCCTTTAATCATATGAGAATTATGTGTAAGTTGATAATATGTTATGAGTATGATAATGCACAGTAATTGTTGTTAATTATTTACTTGTGACTTACTAAGCTTTATGCTTACTCCCTCTCCTTTCCACTTTCTTATAGTGTCGCCAAGCTAGCTCGGGAATCAACAAACATCGAAGGCATCGATCACACTATCAATTGAAGCATTTGGTATAGTAGCCTTAGTATTTTAAGTATGGCATGTATAGGGACTGGGTCTTTTGTCAAGTGTCATAATGTTTTGGCCATATGTGTTGGCTTGTTATGAAGTTGATCCATTTTGTCTAAGGCCATGGATAATGGCTAGTACTTGTCATTGATATATGTAAATGATGATGTTTTTCATAAATGTACAATTTGTATGGCGAAATATATGGTGTGTTAACGTATGAATGAGTAAGTCACATGATTGGATTGATAAGTATGTGATAAGTTTTGCATGTAAATAGAGTGTAATGGCCTTGAAGTGTGTATGTCTTGATGTGGCTTATATTGGTACAAGTAAGGGTGGAAAAAGGGCTTGGTAAATAGCCTTATTTTTGTCCACAAGGGTAGACACACGGGAGTGTGTCTAGGCCGTGCGTGACACATGGTCTGCCCCATGGGCATGTAGTCCGGCCGTGTGTCCCTCTGTACCCTAAGTTGGCAAAACAAAATGCCCAGTAGTAACCACAAGAGCTGAGACACGGTCGTGTGTCTCAACCGTGTGGAAGACACGACTATAAGACATGGGCATGTGCCCAGGCCGTGTGAAGTTTGCACATTGAATGTGAAATTTAGAATTTCCACACGGCCTTGCACACGGGCCTGTGCCTTGGCCGTGTGACCTCATTGGGTTGATGACGTCAAAATAGTATGTCAAGGTTTTAACACACAGGCTGAGACACGAGCATGTCATGGCTGTGTGAGGGACATTGCCCATGGACACTGGCATGTGCTAAGCCGTGTGAAAACCCCTGTAGGTTCGAAATGATTAATAAATCCACACGGACAAGGGACATGGGCGTGTCCCTATATGCTGAGGCTGTGTGAGTTTCACGGTCCTTCAACATGGTCATGTTATTAGGTCACACGGGCATGTCGCCCTTCCACACGGGCGTGTACACCAATTTTTTTTGTGACATTTTCCAAAGTTTTTCTAAAGAACTCGGTTTGGTCCCAAACCATTTCTAAAGTGTGTTTTGAGCCTCGTAGGCTCATATTAAGGATTTTAAGACAAGCTTTGAAAAGTTTTAAATTTGAACGAAATTTCATAACCCAGAAATATTGTATGCATGTTATTAAGTTAGGTAACGCCTCATACCTTGTTTCGACGTAGGATACGGGTAAGGTGTGTTACAACTAGTTAAATAATTGTTCCATGTAAATGCAACATTGAGTATAAATAATATGATTCGTTAACTCGACTCGACTTAACTCGAAATTTTTTCACTCGATTCGATTCGAAAAAAATTAAATTGAGTTCGATTGCTAAAATATGATTCGTCAACTCGACTAACTTGAATTTTTTTTACTCGACTCGATCGAATACTCACCCATATTCAAGACTATCGAGCACAGTTTGAGGCTATAACCAACCATACTATGTTTTTACCTCTGTTTTTTCTGGTCCAATGTTTTATTCCGAGCCTTCGACTCGATATTGAGACAGCTATCTTGATCCATCAGCCCACAAACTTAGAAGATGCCATTGAGCTGGCCCATCTTCATTAACAACAATTGGCCCTAAAAAAGGGCTCTATTCGACCTTCCTTAGGCACGGGCAAACCACTTCTTCCCACTCCTAAACTACAGCCATCGACGCAAGCATCTCCCTCACTGTCTTCATCGACTCAGAACCTCGCTACACTTTTGACCAGTGCTAAGATTCCCTCTCGTCGGCTTTCACCTTCGAAAGCGGCTTAACGCCGAGCACAAAGCCTTTGCTATTATTGTGACGAGAAATACACTTGGGATCACAAGTGCAAATCAAAACCCCAGTTGGTTTTTTCTGAGGCAGATAAACACAATTCTCCTGTTCTTGAATCTCCTACTGATTCTACTATTTTTGAAAATCTTTAACTTCAGGAAGTATCGACTAAATCAACGATTTCATTAAGCTCTCGCAAGCGGTTGCTCTACATCAACGCTTAGATTCACTGATCTTTCAGAATCTTTTGGATGGGGGTAGCACTCATAATTTTGTGCAAATCCGAGTTGCAACTTTCTCCAACTTCCGATCGAAAGGACTACTCAATTTTCTATATTGATTGGCAATGACGACTGTTTAATTTGTTCTAGCATAAGTCAAAATGTACCACTCATCATTCAAGGCTAAGAAATTTTTGTAGATTTTTATGTTTTACCATTACAAGGTTGGGATATGGTGTTAGGCATTGAGTGGTTAGCTACTTTGGGACCAGTGAACAAATTATGCAACTTTGGTTTTCCAGTTTACATATAAGGGTCATAAAGTATGTTGGCAAGGAGATCGATTTCTTGTGGTTTAGTCCATCCAATACAAAGGCCTACGTTGATTATCTTCAACACAAGCTATTGCTGAATTGTATCGGTTAGAAGTTATACCCACCTCCAACGAGTCAATTTCTTCCTGTCCTACTAACATTGCTTCCATTCTGGTTGAATTTTCACCCCAGGGTCTCCATCACGGACGTGTGACCATGTAATTCATTTACTGCCCAACACAAATCTGATTCAGGTACGACCCTATCGGTATCCTCACTTTCAAAAAAAAGAGATGGAAAACTTGTTTCTAAAATGCTCAACGATGGGATTATCTGCCCAAACACCAGTCTATTTTTTACTCTAATTATTCTTATCAGCAAAAAAACTGTACTTAGCATTTTTATGTGGACTACCGTGCTCTCAACGCTGTTATGATTTTTTATCATTTTCCTATTCCATCAATAGATAAATTTTTTGACTAATTGCATGGAGCTCTATATTTTCAAAATTGGATCTTTTAGCCGGATACCATCAAATCCAAATTCATGTAGGTGATGAATTTAAAACAACTTTCCAAACTCACGATGGGCACTACAAATTCTTGGTAATGTTGTTTGGTCTTACAAACGCACCCTCTACGTTTCAAGCATTGATGAACGATGTTTTCTAACCAATTCTCTAGTAGTTTGCTCTAGTTTTTTTTTTCTACGACATTGATCTATAGAGCAACGTGGGCCTTGCATTTGGACAATCTTCGACAAGTTCTCCAACTCCTACGTTTTTACCAATTGGTACAAAATAGTTCAAATGTTTAGTTGGACAATATTCTGTGGGTTACTTGGGCCATATTGTTTCAGCCCAGGGTGTCGGGGTTGACCCAAATAAAATTCTAGCAATTGCCAATTGGCCCACTCCTACAATAGTTAAAGACGTTCGAGCATTCCTAGGCCTGTTTGGATATTACCGGTGCTTTATCCAAAATTATGCAACCATGGCTGGCCCATTGACTGATCTACTTAAAAATGATTTTTTTAATTGGATGTCTGCAGCGAGTCTGTCTTTCTCCAATTTGCAAAAACTGTTGGCATCAGCCCTCGTACTCCTGCTTCCAGATTTTTCTAAGCCTTTCACCGTGGAAATTGATGCTTCGGTTATAGACATTGGCGCCATTCTTTCTCAAGATGGCCACCCCATCACATTTTTCAGTCAAAAACTTTCTCCTTGCCAACAATCCGCCTCCACCCATAATCGGGAGATGTATGCCATTACCCAAGCCATCGCAAAATGGTAGGAATATTTATTGGGTCGTCGATTCATTATTGTTACTAATCAACAACCCTTGAAGAACCTCACCAATCAGATTATCCAAAGACCCTACCAACAGAAATGGGTCGATAAATTGTTGGGTTATGATTTTGACATCGTATATCATCCGGGCAAGCATAACCACGTCGCAAATACCCTTTCCCAACCTCCAGCAACTTTTTTATTTGCTATTATAGGTTCAGGGTTCGTCATCATCACGACAATATGTGAGGCCAACCAATCTCACCCTGAGTTGTTAGCCTTGTATGCTCAACTTCGTGCCAAACCTGACTCCCTTCCGAGTTATGTGACTCGTGATGGCTCTTATTTTTTTAGGACTGCCTCATCCTTCCTACCACTCAAACAAACGTGTTAGTCACATATACATCAATAAGCATTGATGAGCTCATCATGCCATATTCATTCGAAACATTATTTCATTCATCTCTTGTTTCTCATGTCAGATTCAATATTTTATCCATTGAAACATTGAAATTCTGATGGATATTCATATAATACACTTAAGGTGTACAATTCATAATTCATCAATTCATATTCAGGAGTACCCATTAGGGCACTTAATCAGAAAGCACACTATCGAGCCCCAAAGCATATAACAGAATTACCAGTCCAGGCTAAATTCTATTATCAAGTGAGATCAGGATTACCAGTCCAGGCTAAATCCTATCTCCATATGCTATAATGAGCTTAATCTGGATTACCCGTCCAGGCTAAATCCAATCCATATCATATGCTCGAGAAGGCTTATATCAGGATTACCCGCCCAGGCTAAATCCTTTTAGAAATGAGGTTAATAGGATTACTCGTCCAAACTAAATCCACTCTGTAACAAATGCAAGATCCCACTTCAATCGGGAAATCACATTTATCCATCGGATTCCAATATTCAACTAGAATTTATTTCTTTTTCAATTAAGTCTGAGCATGTATATATATTTCTCACATTTCAAAATCCATACATTCCATATTCAATACAATACAACATTTAAATTAACATGTTTACATATTTATTAAGTTACACGGACTTACCTTGATATCCGTTTGTTTTTGAAAACTACTAATCCAAAATTTTTTCCTTTCCTCGATCCAACACCTTATTTGATCTTTTCAAATCTATATAGATAAATTTAATCATCAATTTCTCACATTTCGTATTTATTTGAACTTAATTTACACTTTAGGCAAAACAACTATTTTGCCCCTAAACTTTCCATAAATTCCAATTTCATCCTTAGGCTCAGAAAATAAAATTCATGCAATTTACTCTCTATTCCAAGCATAATCAAAATTTCAATATACAATTTAAAACACATATATTTCATAAAATTAGAATTTTCTATAGAATTTTCCAAGTTTTCAATTTAGTCCCTAAATCATTTTTCATCAAAATATACTTTGTAAAAGTTGTTTATCTATCAACAAATTTTCATTTTCTACCATAAATTTCATAAATAAATAATTTACATCCATGGCACAATTTCCATACTTTAATAAATTTTCAAATTAATCCCCAAAATAAAGAGAGTAAACTATCCCGATTCCAAAAATATAAAAATTACTAAAAACGAGACTTGGAAACTTACCAATTAAGCTTGAAAAGTTCATTTTCTCTCTCCTAGGGCTTCCATAGATTATTTGTGGAAAATAAGATGATATTTCTTTTATCATCTTTTAATTAATTAAATTAATTTAATTTCCAATTTAGTCCTTGCCCTTTTTCTAAATTTCCATGGATGATTCACCAAAAATATCTACATCCTTTTCTTCAATGGTTTAATTATGATCGTGTGTCAAATTCTTAAAAATTTATAATATGAATGATCTAGCCTAAAAACTAACTGTGACAACGACTTGAGGTAAGCGCACCTATCGAGCAGTAGTATAGTTTAGTGGGAAGACCGAATTGTCGAACCCAAAGGAACCAAAAGTACTAATACTAACTTTCTTTTTATTATCTAGCCTAAGAATTAAAGGAATGGTTGTTTAATCTAAAACTAACTAACTACTAAGCTAAAGATGCGAAGACAAAGAGATTGAATTGGGGAAAGACTTGTGGGAAAACCAATTGATTAAGACAATACCCGAGGAAGAATCCACCTAGACTTCACTTATTATTTAACTTTGAACCAGACGATTTATTCAGTCGACTTGATCCGTAGGATTCCCTAACTTATATTAATACCTCTCTCAAGGCTACTAACGTCTAACCTTAAGTTGATTAATTAAAATCTCTTTCTAATTAAAACCCCTAGAATTGCATTAACTCGATCTATGGACTCCCATATTGGGTTTGACCCTAATCCAGTAGATTTTCGTTGTCCTATCTCCAGGGTTGTGATCAACTCTGCTTAACTATGCTAGATCTACTCTTAAACAGGGTCTATGCCTCCTCTGCCTAAGAGCATAAATGCTTGAATCAATATCCTGAAATATCAAAATAAGAATTAAGAACACATAGTTAAGAACAAATCAATTATTTATCATACAGCTCAGAAAACAATAACAATATTCGTCTTAGGTTTCATCCCCCTTAGGTATTTGAGAGGTTTAGTTCATAATCATAAAAGAAAACATCTCAGAAGAAAATATAAAACAAAACATAAGAAAACCTTAAAACCCCTTAAAGGAATTGAAGGAGAGATCCCTAGTCTTGAGTATGATTCCGGCTTCTTGAGATGAATCAACTGGCTTTCTTCAAGTGAATCCCACAATTCGGCCCCTCTTGCTTGGCTCCTTGCCTAGCTGAATGCCTCCTTGAAGGTTGGCCTCTATGGTGTTTATATAGACTTTTGGATTGGCTTTATTTGCCTCTAAGTACCCTATTCCGAATAGAACTCTTCTTTGCTGCAGCAGGGACACGCCCATGGCACACGCTCGTGTAATTCGAGGCCAGGCCGTGTTTGGGTCTACTAATATGGCACGGTCATGTGGTCTTGGGCCCAGGCCGTGTCGATTTCTTAATTTGGCCCATTTACTCTATTTTCAGCCCGTTTCTCGTTCTTTTCATCCTTCGGTTCTTTCCTGAGTATAAAACATGAAAATAAGGGATTAGGAGCACCTATTTCCATAATTAAAGGGATAAATCATCCAAAAGTATGCTAAATGTGGGATTAAAATATGTTCATATTACAGTTTATCAAATACCCCCACACTTAAGCTTTTGTTTGTCCTCAAGCAAAATTCTCAACTCACAATTAAAACGATCTTCCTCAATTCATAATATTCATCGATAATGTTTCATCATAATTCATAGATAATTTATACATGGATAATTTATCTCAAAGAATCCTAAAGATTCATACAATCAAAGTCGCAATTTTATAGCACAAAAACATAGGTGTTTTCCCCTTATCCGAATAATTACCTTTAATTCAAAATTGACAAGAGTTGACATCCTCACTAAAGATTCACTCAAATCACTCAAGATGTTTAAAGTTCAAAATAAAGCACTTATCAGTTGAACATGAAAAGTTATTACCATAGGCTTGCCTGAAAATCAAATCTCCACCACTGTAAAGTGAGATGATACACAAATCAAAAGGTCCTTAAAGGGTTGTAATGGGGCTTAGGTTAAAGGTGAGGATAAAGGCTAAATTAAAGGGTTAGAATCGAGATTGAATCGACAATTTACCTAACTAGAAAAATGAACTAATCCTAAATAATTACATCAGTTGAAAACTTGAAACTAATAATACGAGCTTCTTCTTCAAGATGTGGAATTTAAATCACTTAATCACAGAACTAATAATGAATATACCTCGATTTTTTTAAAGAAAAAATCAAGTAATAAGAAAGAACTTTAACAACTAAAATATAGAACATAGTTAGGCAACTGCTCAAAATCAAATCTTGACAAAAAGGGAGTCAAGAAAAATGGTGATAACAAATACAAGATGGGTTTTGGGTTGTTATTAGTGGGTGAGTCAATAAAAAGGGTTGTTAGGATCAAAGGGGTTCACTAAGGGTTAATTACGAATGTAGGCTTTTATGGAGTAAGTGGGTTAAATCCTAAATGCCTTTATCATCTCAGTATATCAAATCAATGGTGTGGTCTTGACATGTATAATCGAAGCAAGTTCTAGAATAACAGATCAATGTTGACACACTCATAATAAAGTGAGCACGAAAACAATGTATGCTTTAAAAGGTTCAAAATCTTATAAAAATTTTGGTTTTTGATGACAACCTTGCAATTTCAAACTTCAAAGTAACAATTAGAATCAGGTAGACAACCTAACAAAATTTTAATTTTTTGAAAATAGACTCATCATGCTTGATTCTCTAGTATCTTAAAGTTTAAATCATCAATGCACAATTAACTATGACTTAATCTAAAACATATCAATAAAAATCATAAATCAATAGAAATTTCATTCTAATTAGTGATATGAGAAAATTACTTAAGACAAGATATCATTTAGGGATTTGAGAATAATGCAAAAAGTTAGGAACTTTTCTAAATAAATTTTCACCCCCACACTTATGATGTACATTGTCCTCAATGTACAAGGATAGATAGTAGCAAAATAATATTAAAATCATAAGATAGGGAGAGAAGTGAAACTTTCTGAATTTTGGATGGAGTCAATGAAAAGAAACAGGGGAGCGCCTCGAACCGTTTGAAATTGGATCCTTGAAGCAGCCGGTCTAATCTTATTGTATCCTAAGATTAATCTAAATGGCATGAAGAATAAGAAGAAAATAATAAATAAATAGAAAAAGAAGAATAAAAATAAATAATAAAAAGTGGATATGCGTTCAAAGAGAAAGGGAAAAAGGGAAGAAGACTTTAGGGAAAAAATGAACAGAAGAAGGGGATTAAATAGAAATCATGGATCTGATTGTTTCCCACGTCCTTGTAACTTCCTATGGTGGCCACACGGCCATGGCCACAGTCGTGTGCAAGGCCGCGTGGGTATGAAAACCTACGCCTAAAAGTCTGATTAGTTTTTAGTTAGATGCTAAAATTAAAAAATATGGACGTTAGTAGGGTTAGTGCTCGGGTTGCCTCCCAAGAAGCGCTCGTTTAAAGTCTTGAGCTAGACTTACCTGTTATTCGTATAGCCATGGTGGTTCATGGAGTCGAAACTCCTTTTTCTTATTATCAATTCTATCAACATATGGTTTGAGTCGGGTAATATTTACCTCAAAAGTGCCAAAATTAGAATGTGTTACCTTGACCTTTCTGTATGGGAAGACCTTACGTGTCGTAAAAGGAATCGCACCATTTATATTAAGCTCTGAAGCAGTTATTCGAGGGTCGGTTGCATCTGACAGTACACAAAATGTGAGCTCACGTGGTGGTTTATTTCGTAGAGTTGCTGGGCACACTGCGTTTAGCTCCACATGCGACGTATCGTCTAACTTCCATTTGTTTGTCAAAAAATCTTTTAAAAATTTCCTTGAATCTGGCATCTGCGAAAGAGCTTTAAGAAATGACAAGTTAATATGTAATTTCTTTGGAAGTTAAAGAAATTCACCGAATTATTCCTCTCTGTGGTCTTTCTTTATCGCATTGGGGAACGAAACACGTGGTTGGTACTCTATAATTACCGGGTTTGGTTTATCATGGCTTACCTCAACCTTACCTTCCTCTACTACATTCTCTTGCTTAAACTCTGGTTCATCTAACCCTTCACTATCGTGAGCCATTATTGCTTGAGGTTGCTCTCTTGGGTTAGTTTCGGTGTTGCTAGGAAAGATACCTTGTGGTCTTTCTTAAATCAGCTTAGCAAGTTGCCCTAATTTGTTTTCGATCTCTTGAATCGATGCTTGTTGATTTTTAAGTGTTGTTTCGGTGTTTTGGAAACGTGTCTCTGACATCGCTATGAATTTTGTCAGCATCTCCTCAAGGTTCAGATTCTTTTCTTGTGGTTAGGGCTGTTGTTGGAAGTTTGTGAGGGGTTGTTGTCTTTGATTACCTTGACCACCCCGCGAGAAATTGGGATGGTACCTCCAACTTGCATTATAAGTGTTATTATACCAATTATTTTGAGATCGAAAATTATTACTCATATAGTGAACTTGCTCATTTTCAGCGCTTGGGTTGTAAGGTGGATATTCTGTATTGCTCATCCCTCCTCTATTCATATCGCACTGCATAACTGGATGTACCTGCGTAGAACCATACAAACCATCAATTTTTATATTTAAAAACTCTACCTGCATAGATAACATGGTGACCGCATCAAGGTTGAAAACATCGGCTTCTTTAGTAGGCTTTATCCTCATGACTTGCCACTGATAATTATTCAGTGACATCTTTTTTGTTTCTGCGATTGGTATGTTCTATTTCACTGTCAAAAATCAATGGTCCTGATGGGTTCCTTCTAGTCATAAACTAGAGGTACCTTTGAGGAAAATAAAAAGAAAAATAAAATTAGAAAAGTAAAAATAAAATTTAATTGCAAAAAAAATATGGCTAAAGTAATAAAAATTGAGCGTTCTTATATTTCAGTTCCCCGGTAACGACGCCAAAAACTTGATCGTGTGTCAGAGTCTTAAAAATTTATAATATGAATGATCTAGCCTAAAAACTAACTGTGACAACGACTTGAGTCAAGTGCACCTATCGAACAGTAGTATAGTTTAGTGGCAAGACTGGATTGTCGAACCCAAAGGAACCAAAAGTACTAATACTAACTTTCTTTTTATTATCTAGCCTAAGAATTAAAGGAACGGTTGCTTAATCTAAAACTAACTAACTACTAAGCTAAAGATGCTAAGACAAAGAGATTGAACTGGGGAAATACTTGTGGGAAAAACCAATTGATTAAGATAATACCGAGGAAGAATCCACTTAGACTTCACTTGTTATTTAACTCTAAACTAGACGATTTATTCACTTGACTTGATCCGTAGGATTCCCTAACTTATATTAATACCTCTCTCAAGGCTACTAACGTCTAACCCTACGTTGATTAATTGAAATCTCTTTCTAATTAAAACCCCTAGAATTGCATTAACTTAATCTATGGACTCTCATATTAGGTTTGACCCTAATCCGGTAAATTTTCGTCATCCTATCTCTAGGGTTGCGATCAACTCCGCTTAACTATGCTAGATCTACTCTTAAACAAGGTCTATTCCTCCTCTGCCTGAGAGCTTAAATGCTTGAATCAATATCCTAAAATATCAAAACAAGAATTAAGAACACATAGTTAAGAACAAATCAAGTATTTATCATACAGCTCAGAAAACAATAACAAGATTCGTCTTAGGTTTCATCCCCCTCAGGTATTCGAGAGGTTTAGTTCATAATCATAAAAGAATACATCTCAGAAGAAAACATAAAACAAAACATAAGAAAACACTAAAACACCCTGAAGGAATTGAAGGAGAGATCCTCAGTCTTGAGTATGATTCCGGCTTCTTGAGATGAATCAACTGGCTTTCTTCAAGTCAATCCTACAATTCGGCCCTTCTGGCTTGGCTCCTTGGCCTAGCTGAACGCCTCCTTGAAGGTTGGCCTCTAGGGTGTTTATATAGGCTTTTGGATTGGCTTTCTTTACCTCTAAGTACCCTATTCCGAATAGAACTCTTCTTTGCTATGGCAGGGACATGCCTATGGCACATGCCCGTGTAATTCGAGGCCAGGCCATGTTCGGGTCTGTTAATGAGGCATGGCCGTGTTTTCTTAGGCCCAGGCCGTGCCAATTTTGCAATTCGTCCCATTTACTCTATTTTTAGCCCGTTTCTCGTTCTTTTCATCCTCCGGTGCTTTCTTGAGTATAAAACATGAAAATACGGGATTATGAGCACCTATTTCCATAATTAAAGGGATAAATCATCCAAAAGTATGCTAAATGTGGGATTAAAATATGTTCATATTACGGTTTATCAAATTACTATATAAGGGCCTCAAGTTTTGAATTTCGGAGCTATTTAATCCTTATAGCTAATAGAATTCATCTTTAACATTTTATGCAATTTAGTCCTTTCTCTAATTAAACACATAATTGATAAAATTGCCTTTTCAAAATTTTCATATAACCTTCCTATCATGTCACTAATCATACAATAATATTAAAATAATTTATCTTTTCGACTCAGATTTGTTGTTACGAAACCACTATCCCGATTTTACTGAAATTGGGCTGTTACACAACCTTTGGAATACATTGAACAAAAAGGCAACATGGCGGTGCAATATTAAACTTGTATAAGGACCATCTTACGTACAACTTAAGGGTGGGTTTGGATGGGCAGTGCATTTACCTGCGTGGTTAGTGTAAAAATAGCAGAGGCGGTGAGATTAGATACTATAGCGTGAGACAAAAAGTAAGCTAAACGCATCGCACCATACCTCACCGCCCATCCAAACTCACGCTAATACTGATATTTAGATAACTTGATTATTCTTAAAGAAAACAAATTAGTTTAACAAATTAAACGGCTAAAAGTTCTAGAGGCAATCCAAATGAATGTATGTACAATTGTGTTATCCATCAAAATAGACTATGTAGATACATTATAGCCACTTAAAGTGAATTGAATGTGTTCATTTGAGTAAATGCAAACAAGTCAAGAGAATTGTGTGAATGAAATATTCAGGTCACAAAGGTCTTCTAGGCTTGTAACATTCTAAGGTTTACGACGATTTGGAGTTCAAACAAAAAGGTAGCCCAAAACAATTTCAAGTATTAGAAACAATAAAGCACACGACATTGTTCCCCATTCGTCTTTAATTAATCGTAAAGCTCACCTCATTATTTCTCATTCTCTCGTCTTCCTTATCTCTCCAAAATTTTAAAAGATTTTAAATGGTATTGGTAAGTACAATAAGCAAGTATTAAACATTATGAACTGAAAGTTTTTTTTTTTAAGCTTGAATTTGATTTTTCATTTGAGCTTATGATTTTTGCACCTTTTCACGCATAACGCTTTTAACCCTCACCTTGCTTTTATTTCACTCATACATATTTTTCTTTTCCGTACTACTATTACTTAGCAAGAATCTATACGTACCATATCATACAATCTCTTGTTTTTCTCTCAAGCACACGTGAAGCCACCATAATGTCTTTACCTAACCCTCAATGTCCATGGATCGATGTCCATTACATAGTGCCCTTTTTTTAGTGCCAAGGACAGAGAAGGTTCAAGTTTTCAACTTGTTTAGTCTCAAGGCTTCAAACATGAGGCTCATCAAGAAAGGATTATTCGAGGCTCAAATTATGGGAACTAATGGTCAATAGCATAAAGGTAAGTCTTTTGGGCTTTAGGCTACGCAAAAAAAGCCTTAGGTCCTTCCCGAAATATTTCACAAGACATGTTTCCTATCATGCATACATTTATTTGAATGAACAACAGTCAAATCAAGCTTTATTTATCTACAAGTGTCCACACAATCCATTTATTCTATGACACAATTTACACATTTTTCATTACAAGTGTTTGTCTCCAGTCTATTAAGAAAATTAACTTATTGAACTAATTAGTCTATTTCTAAGAATACTAATTATCTAATATCAGTCAAAATTTACATGCTCGATAGTCCAAAACACTTACTCAAAATCTACAACTAGTGACCTATTGTCCAATTATAAGCCAAGCACCATGCAAACAAAAGAAAATCAAAGAAACAACAATAAAAATATTTTTGGCAATATTTGAAATTTTTTGAAAAAATAACATAAAAGTTAAAAACATGCAATTAAACACACAAGAACAAAGAAAACTAAAATCATGTGCATCCCCACACTTAAACAACACATTGTCCCCAATGTGTACCCAAAACAAGAGTTAAGGAGCTTATTCGACTTCCCTAAAAGTGTTGAGGTGCGTCAAAAAGGACTAGAGTCGTCCACCTCCTTGTTTCAGCTTAATATTGTAGTGTAGTCACCGAAAAGGGTGGCTGCACAAAAAAAAAAAAAAAACACAGACACAAAAAAAATCAAAAAGCAAATAATAAAATATAATAAAAAACTAAAACAAGCAAGTCCAAATCTGTCCCAAAAAACAAGTTCAGTAGTTTATAGTTACATGCCACATAAAAAAAAAAAAGAAAAGAAAATTATGTAAAGGCATGCACTAATCATGGTTTTTGGGGTCTTGCTCTAGTTCTGCCCTCTCTTTTCCTTTTCCCTTCACGACTGACCTTTTGTAGGACTAACACGTTGCTCAGTGACATGACTCCTCTTCACTCGGGCTGTGAAAAGCTACCCCCTTTTTATCCTCCTTACGTCCTTTGTCATTCATTCCACTTCCTTCTTGAACAGATGCAAAAGTTGGCTTCATAGGCCATAGTGTGTCTCCCCAGTTCTTTAAGTTGCTTCTGAATGCCACTGAGAATTTTCTGTAAGCGAGACTTTTCCGAAAGTGTACGTGACACCTCCCCCTCGTTTTTATAGCCATAAGCCCACTCCTGAATTTGTTTTTGTTATAGCTTCTGGAACTCGTAGAGCATTGGATCATCTATCATGTATATAAGGGGGTTATGGTACGGTTCGATGGAATCCATACTCACACCTACTCAACGGCATAGGTCCATGACCAAATGTGGGAAATAAATTCCATCCCCACCTCCCATCACACAACATCACATATGTTGATAAATCCAAGTCCCCAAACATATACACTTTCGTTGCCAAAATGGAGGTTAACAAAATAGCTCAAAAAACATTAACTGCTTCAACGTTAAGCGCTAGGCTAACCCGAGTACAGATAAATTACATCCACAGTTTTGCTATCAGGAATATTAATGCATGACTAAATGAATGGGGCAATCATATTACAATTTCTCGTTGTTAGTCTTCTCTACCTTCCATTAGGTAGCTCATTATGACGTCCATATCTATGTCGTGATGACTTAGTAAGTCAAGAAATTCGATGTCATCGTTTCCATAGAATGGGACACCATAATATGCACAAATTTTCGCAAGGGATGTCTACGACCTGGTTCCTAATATACACCTAGTAACTTTCAGCCACTTTCAAATTCAAGTAAAACTTTAGAACCACAGGTATAAGTATAGGAGCCTTAGGCGAGAGACAAAAGTGTAACGACTCGAAGTTTACGGGTATCGAAAAAGTGTATTTTCGGGTCACTATTTTCATAAAACGAATTCGTAAATATTTATTAGAAATATTTACGAAGTTAGTTGTGAGGTTAATTAGGTTTTGGCTATGTGAATTAGGTTGAATTGAGGTTAATTGGGTATAAGGATTTAATTGAATAAAGAGTGAAAGTTAAATTATAGAATGAAGAAAAAAAATCAAGGGATTAAATTAGCAATTAAGTCATAGGTGCCAAATGTATGGAAAAAATTAAATATATGTGTAATAAATATTATACATATATTTGTAATACATGTATGTATTTACTTATTATTTAATTTAATAATAATTATTACTAAAATATAATATAATAATATAATAAAACATAAAATAAAATAAAACAAAGATAAAGAACATAAACAGAATAGCAAACGAAAACAGGGGAAAAAGAAAGGAAAGAAAGAAAGAAGGAAAAATTAGGGTTTTAAGGTTTCAAACTTAAGTGGTAAGTCAATTTAGTCCCTTTTCTTGTAATTTTGATGTTTTTGGAATCTTAGAACAAAATACTACTTGATTTATGTGGAAAATTTGAAAGTTAGTTGATTTTTATATATGGGTTATGTTGAATTAATTGAGGAATTAGGGTTTGAATTGATAGAATTTCAAGTTAGAATTGAGAAAAGGATTGAATTGTAAAGTAAATCATAAGTTTTATATATTAGGGACTAAATTAAAAGAAATTTAAAATTAGGGTTTTATGGTGAAATTAGAGAGTTAAATTTAGTTTTAGTGATAAATTGAATGAAAAATAAAAATAAATTGTAAAGAAATAAATTAGTATTGGTTAGGGATTAAATTGAAAACTATGCAAGAGTAGAGTATAAATTGAAATGTTCAATATGAAATTGTAGTGTATTGATAAATTTTAATTGTTTTAATTCCTTAGCTAACGTTGAGCTTAAAGCCTTGACTAGGAAAGGAAAAGAGAAAGCCAACGAGGAACTCGAAAAATGCGGTTTGTATTTCTATAATCCGAAAACTAAAATTATTTGTTGTATTTATTATTATGTATGGTAAGTGAAATTAAGATGAGTTTGATATATTAACATTGAATTGAATTATTTTGTGAAAGTATGTGTATGATTGAAAAGTGTATTGAATTAGAAGTGATTGAAATTGTATATTGATTGAAAATTGAATTATGTATTGAAACACCCTATTAACAATGTCGGGCTAAGTCGGATATAGTTGGCATGCCATAGGATTGGAAGTGTTCAGGGATACTTCGACTTCGAGTCGATGAGGCACTATGTGTCATAATATTATTTCTTCGGATAAATCCGATAAGGTACTGAGTACCGTATTGTTTTATTTCAACATGGCCGATGAGGTACTGAGTGACGTACTAGTGTGTTTGGGTTGGATCCACGTATCCGTTGGAGTCCGATTCGTGTTAAAAGGGATATATGAATGAATTGACCAAATAATTGACATTGAATGATATTGAATAAGAAATGGATATAGATATTGAATGATTGTTATTATGAATGATTATGCATAAAAAAATTATAAATTTTGTTTATTAATTATTCGGATTATAGAAATACCACTGAGTTTATATTCAGCGTACGGTTTATTTGTTAAATCAGCATCCAAAGTCGATCCCGAGCTTAAATCACGTGGTGAAGTATTTTCACTTTTGAAAATGGCATGTACCTAGATTGTCTTTTGAATATTAATGGTGTATAAGATGATATTGCTCTCTCTCTCTCTCTCTCTCTCTCTCTCTCTCTCTCTCTCTCTCTCTCTCTCTCTCTCTCTCTCCCTCTCTCCCTCTCCCTCTCCCTTCTCCCCCCTCTCCCTCCTCCCTCTCTCTCTCCCCCTCCCCCTCCCCCCCTCCCCCCCTCCCTCCCTCTCTCCCTCCTCTCTCTCTCTCCCTCTCTCTCTCTCTCTCACACATATGTTTTATAATATAGCCATTTAATGGTTTTATTAGATAACTTATGTTAGATATCTATGAACATGCATGAGTTAGATCATTATAATGATAGTTCTGACATGTTTTAGATGTATTTAATCATATTTTTGGATTGGTTGAAAGATTGGATTTTAAGTTGCTTGTTGTTCAAGAATTGCAGGGTTGGTAAACTTGTTATATAAGGCTCATTTTGAGTCCACACGGCCTGGCATACAAGCTTGTGACCAGACCGTGTGAGACACACGGCTTACACATGGGCGTGTGGTTAGGCTGTGTTTCCCCTGCAACTTAAAATTTTAGAAACAGAATGCTCAAGTATTGCCACATGGGCAGAGATACAAGCGTGCGTCTCAGCTGTGTGAGGTACACGGCCTAGCACACGGGCATGTGCTCGGCCGTGTGAAAACTGCACCTAAAATTTGAAAAATAAATTGACCACACGGCCTAGCACACGGGCGTGTGGCTTGGCTGTGTGAGGTAAGTCGAAGAGTTACACGGGGTAGGTCACGACTTGAAGCACGGGCATGTCATAGGGTCACACGAACGTGTGAGCCCTGTACACAGGAAAAATTTTAAAATTTGATGAAAAATGCTCTGAGTTTCTGATTAAGTCCCGATTCATTTTAAATACATATATTGGATCTCGATGACCCATAAAAGGGACAATATGATTAATTTTAAGAAATTTAATTTATTTAATGTTCGTAATTGATCTGAATTGTCCAGAAATACTCCATAACCCTATTCTGGTGACAGATAAGGGTTAGGGAGTGTTATAAAAAGTCTTGCCAACAATAGTTCTCTTTTGCCTCTAAGTACCAGTTGAGGCAGTTGCCTGCACTTCCGCTCGGGAAAGTCATGTCTAGTTTCAGGCTACCGACTAGCTATTTGCACTGTAACCTTAGATACTTTACATGTAACATATTACAATTTCTAAGGTTTAGATTATATGTCGTCCCCTTTTATTATTCTGGTTTATTTTTTCTTCTATTCCAACAGAACTTCATTCCAGGTGTCTGTCTTCCTTATCTCTCTTCTTGATCACGCAAATGCCAGGCTTCTTTTTCCACTATCCCTATTTTTTCATTTTTCCCAAAAGAGAAAAAAAATCTTTCCAAGTCTTTCACTCTGCACAATCATGATGGTAACCCTATGTTCCCACTCCAGAGTTCTTTACTTTTTTGTACCTCTATTTAGATTTATTTGATTTTATGTAGGGATGGCTGAGGTTGTTTTTGGATTTATTTGGCGATTTGATGATGAAAGGGGAAGGAGGGGGGGTGGACTGGGGTGCTTAAAAGGATCAAATATTTGGTTGGACAAAATTTCTAAAGAACTCACAAGACAAATGAAAAAGGTAAACAATAAACAGTATAGTCTAAGTTGGTTATAACAAGAGATGTAGCACTCATTTAATAGTGCCTTGGAATTTACCCTGGTAGAGATATAGTTGATGGAAGCTAGATTCCAATTTTGCTTGTTGTCAAGTGTCATTAATGTCCCTAGATTATGACCTTGGTCCCACAGAATATAGTATCATATTCAAATTTTTTGGTGCTTCTGGGATAGAAAGAAATGGATTTTAGTTCGCATTCAATTGCCTTTTGACTTTTCTTCGCATGCATTTTGAGTAGGGCTGTACCCTTTGCCGTTTTTTCCCAGCCACCAATTGGACAAGTTGGTCTTACTGAAGAACTGGTGAGGAACTGTTTGGTACATTAGTAACAGCTGAAATTGGTTTATTTTGCTCACAATTCAACGGTTTTACAGGCTATAAAAGAATAGGGTGATATTGATGTCTACACTGCAAACTTCAGGCCACTCTATCTGGGCTTCCTGATTGGGTTTTCATGAAACTTATAGCCTGTGCAAAGACAAACAAAGTTCTTGGTCTGCACATGTGTGGAGAAGATTCTGCCGAAATTCTGCAGGTTCAAGCCTTTACCTAAATTAGTGCTTTCCATTTCAAGTTCTGCAGTTTTCTCTGACGTGTGAGTCGTTTGCCGGGGATTTGCAGTTGCTATAAAAGCTGGGCTGACAAAAGCAGATTTGATGCCACGCTAGGTATTCATCCTCCATCAGCTGAGGAGTTTGTCACAATGCGTACTCCTACTAGGAAAATACGATAAAGCCTTGAGTCTGAGGTTTGTCTCAACCTTCTGCATCGAAACTTGTTGTCTAACATGTTTAATTACCTCTAATCTTTTAACTGAAAATCACTGAAGTCAACAAGGTTACTGAGAAACTGGCAATGCCTTTGCCATACAAGAGAAATTGTTTTTCAGCAATAGTTACCTAATTTCCTTGCTGCTATTTAACCAACTGATTTCCAAGCTGCTGGTTTTTGTTACTTTTTGACTTAGACAAACTTAAATGTTCAAATGGTTTATTTGCTTTGAGTTTATATTTTTGCAATCCGTGTTTTGAACCATTAACTAATGAGATATATTTTTTTATGCAACCAGTAATGTTATTCCAATTTCATCACCATTGCTCCCACTGAGTGCTGTTACTCTATTTAATGGCACATGGAAAGAGTGAGGCAAACGCTACGGCAGGGATTTAGCAAGAGTGATTGACTGGCAGTACATTTTGGGAGTTACTTTTAAGGTGCAAAGAATTGGTATGCTGTTCTTGTGACTAATAGAGAATGAATTTTTGCTTTGCGGGTGTTGTTTTGATTTCTCATAACATGTACCAAATCCTAGATAATTTCAGAGCTCTTGCTGGTCAAATTGATTCTTTTTTTTTCCGGGGGGGTGGTCATAGGATATACTGATTCACTTAGGATCTTAGAGACGAACTTTTGTGTTTGACGTGAAATATGGTCTCCGTATGCAAAAAGAAGCTTAACCGCATAAATTATTTTTTCAACTTTAAAATCAAGTGAAATTACCCTTGTGTTCTTGCTGCAAGCATTATTCCTGCTTTGCTTATTCCCTCTCCGGTTTTTCGCCCCTTAAGCTTCAAGTTGTGCAATCATCTCAAGCAATTTGTTGGGACTACTGGTGTCTGTCCATCTTGTTCATGGTTGATGGAACTCAGATTTTGACTTGTTGAATGAATGATCATATGGAGCAAAGCTATCCTTTGGGGTGCCACTCATTAAAGCAAGCTACAGAAGGAGATTCCTAAACACAAGATTGTACTGTGAATTTGTTCTGAGAACCTTAACAAAGGATCCCCATCCAAGAATCTCTCAATTTTGCACTAAATAATCCAACCCCTATATTTTCTCTTTTTTTAAATGATAGCCGTCGTTTTTAATTTTCCTTTTCATCAACTTCAGTCATTTACATTAATCTTTTTGGGGGAGAGAAAGAATATCCTTGTTTGTTTTCTGGAAGATGACTTTGGCATTCATTAATAGCTGGCTTGTTTGACCCACGTTTCCCAAGAGTTAAAATATCAAAAAATCAATGGGGCCCTATCATGGTGAGCAAGTTAACTGTAGACTATTCTAGATGGCTTGGTGCTGATTGTTCAATCTCCATTACCTTGCACATTAGCTTAGTTGGTGGTGGATGAGCCGAATAAAATAATAGTTCAAGGAAACAGAGAGACACTGTACAACCTATGTATTTGTTCATACAAGAAGAACCATACATCATCTATCATCTATGAAACTTCTATCTTTTATACAGGTTGCTGTGATGCCATAATAGATGCTTTGGTCTACCTATTGCATCACTTGTATTAGCAGTATCATAATGCAAACTGGCTAATGATTTGATCTTTTAACTATAATGCTCAGTTGCCTGACCTAATTACTTGAGATGGTGATGGGTATCTTCATGGTGATGATCAAGTATAGGCCGTTCCTGTTGCATCCAACGACCGTCTTTGTTCCTCACCATGCCCTTGTTCTCATCTTGCCTCCAATATGGGGGAACCAAGTAATGGTCTTTCAAAAAGTCACTGGCCTTGTTCACCAAAGCAGGGTCCCTCCCGCTTGCCAGTACAAATCTACGGCCTTTCCCATGGTATCTGCCACACATACAAATTACCACATCAAATGAAAATCCAATTTATTTGATGATTATCTTTTTCCTATTATATAAATCTTCACTGCAATCATCATCAAGTTGCTTCCGAACTTATCTCATTCAAATCTTCTATAATACTTTCCAATTCCACCATCAGCTACCGTAATCATGACCACCATTAATGATGAATATATCCATGTGATTATAATTATTTATTGCAACTTTGGTATAAACCACTGAAAGTGGGTAATGTCAAATATGAGAGTATTTATAATTATTTTTTAACACTAAACATCATATTGGGTCCTAGAAAGCACCATATTCAACATCATTATCAGCGGCTGGTTGCTAATAAGAAAATGACCAACTGATGAGGTGATGAAAAAGGAGGTTGATTTCATTCATGATTAATTTAACTCATAATGCAGGTTCATGCTGAACTATGGTTTGAGCATAAGAAACTAACCCGTCAAGTAAGTGCAAGTGAGCTTCCAGGTTATGAGCACAAGTCAGATCCCCGGTCTGCTTCAAAAATGGCGAGTGTGTATGATCTAAGGCCAGTTCAACTCCGACGTGGGAGTAACTCCAAGGCAATCCCTCAGCCAGCTTCATCAACACAGGCGACACGTTTTCATTGAAAAACAGTCCTGGAGATCTAGGGACTATATCATGCACATTCACCACCCTCAACACCTTAACTCCCAGCGATTCCATCCGCTCCTTGAACCTCACGTTACCAACCCTAGGACCCGAAAATGAGAACACGCTAACAGGCACAGCTCTGCAATCATTTAACAAATTTAGACCTGTTTCAACGATATCATAGGCGCTGAGAATCGCCAGGGCACTGCCTAGACTGTGACCAGTTATGGTAATGCTCATCTCTTCATCTTGGTACAGTTCAAGCAACTTCTTCACTTCAGTTAGAATCTGTTCCCTGGCTGAAAACTTGCAGAACCGACAATTCACATCCTTATCAGTGTAGAGATCAAGGAAACCCGATTCTACTTTCACCATTGGATCGGGGCATGGAATTTTGTTGGAAGAAATCGGTTTGAGAAAATCCATCAAATCTGCAATCCACTCTAGGCGTGTCACCGTGCCCCTCCAAGCAATGGTGATGTTCCGACGGCCTAAACGCTTTGACATTTCGTCGTCAGACACCGCAACATATCCGATCCAATTCGCATTCTTACTCCACACTTTGGGCCACCGAGATTTCTTGAAAAAATTCGGAAGGTTAATGTTGGATGTGGCGAAGAGGTACCTAGAGATGTGGTAGCCATGGTGTGCCATGCCTAGAGCATCAAAGAACTGCCGACGCGTGAACCTGCAGCTCCCACAGTACTTGGAAAAGGGGTCGAAATCGAAAGCATCGTAAGCGGCTTGTGCCATCTCGCCGTAGCGAATCAGCTCGGAGCGTAAGAGAGGGTCCATTGGATCCAACATCCCAAGCCAATCATCTTGGCCCTGGATTTCTCTCCATACATCGGCTAAACGTCTTTCTTCTTGTTTAACAGGCTCGATTTCCTTTTCGAAGTCATGGATGATGGAGGAAAATGGCTCACTTGTTTTGGACAAAGCTCGAGGAATCCCAGGTGATCTTGTCGAAAACTCCATGCTTTTGTTACGTCCAATGCAAGATTTCTGACCCGACAACGACGCAACTGAAGTACATTTTTCATTTGGCAAAACCTGATGATCATCATGGAGCTGGCGGTTGATAGAAAGAAAAGTTTGAGATAGAGAAATGGCCATTGAAACAAAACAAAAAAAGATAGTGTATACACTGTAGGAAGAGAGGTTTAATATAATACAAGGACCCCAAATCCCCAATGACTGAGTTGGTATTTTATTATATTGTAACATGAACAGATTTTTTTTGTAATGCATGTGATTCATGAGGAATCCTAATCCTCAAATTAGTCAATGTTTTCACGTTTCCGAGAAGTCCTTGGCAATGGCATCATCCTATAGTTAAATCTTTACAAATAAAGAAGAGATATACATCTTTTAAATAATGCACGGCTGGAGTTCAGTTGGTGTACTTCTATGGGAGACAATGTGATCTGCAGCTTACGATGTAATCTTAAATACTTCTCAAATTAAACGTACGCCATAAACTAGAAAAGTTATTGCAAAATAATCAAGATCTTTTTAAAAGAAATTCTTTATTTTGTATCAGAAAAAAAATGTTTATTTCTTTTTTGTTTTTGTATCAAGGGTATTCATCGTCAATAATTATAATTAATTTTCACGATCGTAGATACTTTTTAAAGAAATAAATGGTTGTGTGAGGATTGAATCTCCGACCAGATGATTAAGGGATAAGTTATTGAGTATTTTAATTTCTGAATAACCGTTACTCTTCTTTTTATATATAAAAAAATGCATTGTTATTTTTCATAACTGTTCACAGGAACATTGACTCCTCTGAGAGAAGTCTTATCTTTAAAGTGTTATTTTCTGGACAGTTGACTTAAACTATCAACAATAAAAGGTATTATCTCCGTGTCGGGTTTTGTCTGTGGTCTTTATGGAGAGCCGTGTATGATTCACGAAAGAGAACCTTGATTGATGAATATCGATACTTACAAGACTAGAAGTACTTAAACTTATTATAACTCGAATCACCAACTATGATTTTATACGCAATTTATTTAAATAACGAGTAGGGTAGAGATTATACACATTTGATTTTTTTTATGTCGTTTTTGTGGCATGATTGACCAAATTATAGAGGCAAGTAGCAATGTTACAGCTCAGGAACTTTGGCATCGTTTCCAAATGTAGATCTCCAGTAGATATGATCAGTGGCTGATAATATATATATATATATATATATATATATGCATGTCTGCTATAATTATACATATAGCACTTTATATCTTTTTTGTTTTGGGGGTTAAAAACAACACTTTATATCCTTGTTTTCGAGGTAATATATATTCATATGAGCTTTATAAAAAAAACAAACAAACTATACATATCTTTATTCTTACATGTTATTATATATTTTAGATAGAATTTGAGTAAGAAAATTGAGAGATAAAAATCAATATGAATTGAAGTATTTGGATAGTTAATGAAATATAAATTTAAAAATTGCAATTATTCGAATTAAATTGAATAATAATTTTATTTAATTTGTCATTAATTTTATTTTGATAATGTAAAATAATTTTTTATATTTAAAATAGTAAAAATAAGTTAAAATTTCTAAATAAAAATGTTTTTAATTATCATAAAAAGTTATTGACTATTTTTTATTTATTTGAAAATTATTTTTAGAAAGATTTATAAAAAAACTTTAAAACTTTATAAAATAATATCTAAAAGACATAAGAAAATAAAATTAATTTTGTCAAAATAAATCTAAAAAATTAATATGAAAAATTTAACAACTAAACCATACCAAATTATGATGGAGGGTTCGAAAAAAAAAAAAAACCAACGAAACCAATTTCGCCCCTACCTTTATATTTGAAAAAATCCCATAAATGGGCTTGTGATATACTTTATTATTTATATATTTATTTTATTTAATTTTATTCATTTATTTTTTAATTTTAAAATAATAAAATTCATTACACATTGAAGTGCTAGAAATTTAAATATATTTGGATTCTTTCATTCAAAATTATATTTCACTTCATTTAAAATTAAACATTTTAAATTTATATTTAATTTAGTTATATATTAAAACATGAGATGAATTTATTAAATATTTTTATTTAAAATTAATTAGTTGCCATTATTTAGTAGATTTTAATGAAAAATTGATTGACATATAAAAAGAAAAAAGAAAAGAAAAAATGGAATCATTTAAAAGTTAATTAATTAAATTTAAATTTAAATATTTAATATGTATAAAAAATTATTAAAAGGAAACAAAAATAAAAGATAAAATAAAGACAAAATATTATTATCATTTATAATAGTTTCAACCAATGAAGCTTTAGTTTAATGGCAATTTGAAGGTCTAAGAAATTTAAGAGACCAAGTTTTCAAACCATGATTATCACTCTATGTAAACCATGATTGAGTTTTCAAACTATATTTATTCTAGTTTATGCCCATGTGGATCTTGTATAAATTTATTATGGTTTAAGTATGGATATATTCTAATTATCATTTCAATCAAAATTTATAATGATTAATTTGATTATAATTATTTGGATGTATCATTTGTAATTGTAATTATGACTGTACTTATAATCTAGAATCTTATATATATTAATTGAAAATGTATTATATTTAACATATCATTATATTATAATGCAATGCAATATATAATTTAATTTAGAGGTAATGTATATTTTGGCCTCTACACTTGATCACTTGTACATATTTGGTATCTATTTTTTTGGACTTAATTGATACTTAAATTGGGAATTCCTCACACTTTGGTATCTTTCTTATAACGCTATTAGAATGTGATGATGTGGCATTAATAAATCATAACAAAACGTCGTGTGTCATCTTCAAATTATGACACGTGACAAGAATTAAATAAAAGATATTTAAAATATAAATTTATGAAAAAATTAAACTATAAAATATAATTTTCATATAACGTTGGACAAAATTTTAAACTTTTTTCTTTTATATAAAATTTGATTGAATGGATCAATTACTAATAGATGAATACTTGAGGAAACAAACCATAACATAACAATAGCAGCTAAAAAGATGTTTTAAATATTTCTCTCAAAACAAGTCATGGAATTGAAAACTGAGAGAAATTCTCACTAATTCTCTCCTCTCTTTTTTTTTACCCTTTAAGTTGATTAAAACCAAAAATTTTCAACAAAAACCATAAACATGTTGAAACCAAAAATTTTCCAAATAAATCCCACAATTATTGAAGCAAAAACAAAGAAGAACGCATATTGATAAGGTGAATTTAGACTTAGAAATGAATAAGGTATTCAATGTATATAGAAAAAAGAGAGAGAGAAAGGGAAGAGATATGAGTAGAAATGAAGCAAACTTGACTGCTTTATCGAGGATGAAAGAAACTTTTTTCAAGATTAAAATTATTTAGAGAAGTAAAAAGAAATTTCTAAACATTTTTATATACCTGTATTTTTTAAAAATTCTACCTAGTAATTTTTCTAAAAATATTAGGGTTTTATATTATTGTTTTCAAGTTATAAAAATATATAAAATCACTCAAAAGCACGTTTAGATTGAATCTAGACAAATTACTGTCTAGGTTTACTTGAATTCGGACAGATATATATGTCCCCATTCATTCTAGATATAACACCCCATACTCGACCCAATCATCAAATTCAGTACGTGATGTCACATAACATTGTCGAAGCAACTCAAGCTGATTCATTCCATAATCACAAAATTTAAATCATAATTTAACATTCAAACCAATTTAAACATCAATCATACTCACAATTATTCATTTGTAATGATTGAGTTTCAAATTCATTGTTATACGGAGTTAATAAAAGTCAAATGTAGAGTTAGGACTTGAATCTAAACTCAAATATTGAATTTTAAACTCATGTCTCGAGATAGGTCTTAACTTATTTTGGGATTTTTAGCTTTGAAGTTTGCATGTCTCGAAACAATGTTCCTTATGTCTCGAGACCATCCTCTTCTATTTTCCTATTTTTGCTCCAATGTTTGAATGTCTCGAGACAATTGTCTGGAGACCTAGAAACTATTGTCGCGAGACTATACATTTATGTATCGAGACCACAAACTTTTAAATTTAAAATTTAAATAATTTGTTCTAACAATCTTGAGACATATTTTTTCTATTTCGAGACTTAATGGTCAAATAACCTAAAATACAACTTCATCTATTTGCACCTAAAACATACTCAAATATACACAATTACAAATCATCAATTTAACACATGTAAACACGATTAAATGTCATTATACCATAATATCCAAAGCATTAAAACTTAATGTACTATTTAACACATTCTGACTTATATAAGCAAATATACATAATCACAATTCAATTGATAAAACTTAAACTTTAAAATATTATGTTATAATGTCAAAATACCAAATATTAACTTAAAAATATACCAACTAACCTAGGTACATGCTATAAGACCCAAAACACTTATATACATACAAAATATCACGGCTGACTTTTGAGCTGAGTTTGGAGAAATTGGATGCTCGAGGTTACTAAAACTCTCGTCCGAGATCTACGCACAAAAACAAATAAATTCGTACATTTAAAAATTACTCAACGATGCTATCCTAAGTTGAATTTAGAACATATAAACATAGAACACTTAAGCATAACTCTAATATCAAATTTAATTTACCGAATAAAATTAATTTGGAATATTATAGTTCCTATTTCGGATATTAACGTATCAATTTACCTTCTGAGATTACAATTCGACCTCAAATTTTAAATACTTTGATTATGTTATATAACGTTATTCATATTTCGCTTCCGCCCTTTCATGATGTCAATTACTCTCCAAATCATCTAGCTTAATTAGCATCATCATAGTTCCCATCATAACTTTACATCTTTTATTTAACCAATATAGAATTGATTAACCATATCAATTTCTAACACAGCATACAACAAAATTACTTACCTTGATCACTTATCATACATTGAATTGTCATTAACTTTCATGATACTATAAAGTCACCAACAGTCGTATGATGAGATCAAAATATACTTTCACTAATAATTACTTGAGTAAAAAATAAACAAGTTAAGCATAGGATAAGAACATATCAATTTAGCACATACCAAATTCGACTATGGTCTTCGTCTTCCTTTAACCCTCGACGTCCTAGTGCCGTCTTTAATTATGTACGATGAATTTAATAATGTAATTAATATTAGTTTCATATAAACATATGAAAATACAATAATTTAACATAGTTTGTATGTTATTTATTTTAGTCTCTATATCCGAAATGCTTGTATCTTTCAATATTTAGCACCAAATCAAAATTTAATTCTATATTTAATCATCAAAGACCCCCAAACTTTCAATCTATATCAAAATTTCTTAATAGCTTACACTTCATTCAATTTAATCCTTAATGTTATAAAATTACTAGGGAATTAATTAAATTCCCAATCAATTTCCACACTTTTCACTATGAATTTTAGTCCTAGTATAAATCTAAGCTTATAATAAACAATTTCACCAAAGTCAAGCTTAAAGCTCACTAAATTCTTTAACCGCAACTTGAATAAAACTCATTAACTTATAACTCTAAAGCATTGGTATGTAAAATATAACCAAATTAAATATTTTTAAAAATCACAAAGAAAAAGTTTACTTTCCTTACCCAATTTGATGGCAGAATGTTTGCCAAACTTAGCAAAATTTTCTTTTTTTCCAACAGTTTAGGGAAGACAATGACTTTCATCTCTCTCCCCACTAACTTGTTATTTATAGTTAGATTAAGAAACTTGTGGAAACTATTTTTTTTGTAAAAGGCGTCGACTTTAGTTTTAAAAACGAAAATGAAAAAAGGGAGTCGCCACCTATCCTTTTTTATGAGGTGTGATCGGGTCACCTCGTATTTCAATCATTTTAATAAAACATTTAATTTACTAAAAAGACGATTTTTTTGGTCTATGAAATCCAAAAAATAGGTTCGGGAGTCGGTTACGCACGAGGAATGATTAGCACCCTCGATACGCCCAAAATTGGTACCTAGTTGATTAATTAGTGTCTTAGTGTCAAAAAAACGAAAACTCAAAAAGAATTTAAAAATAATATTCCTTTTTGCATTAATGTATATTTTATTTTGGAATGCGTGAATAAATCGAAAATATATTAAAGACCTTCTTATCTTGAGATGACGAAACGTCACATCCCGTATGTTAGGACATGACATTTCGAATCTTGGAGAATAATTTGATCTTTGATTTTTATTTGAAATCTTACGTGTTTTAATCTTTGAGAGGACATTCAACTATTCGATTCAACGAGAAAAAATTGAAACCCCGTAAGTTAGGGCACAATTTTATCGAGTCATTCGGATATAGAATATTGCCTATTTTTGAGAATTTTATTGACGTATTTAAGTGAAAATCAATGATATTTGAAACAATACTTGTTTAGGATAAAAAATACGTAAATATACTTAAACTTGGTTCACATTGTAGCTACTGGAAAATGAAATTGAGAATGTTAATAACTCAGGATATAGAAAATGTTGATAATAATAAACACCAAATGAGCAAACAATGATCTTGCACTAATATGATAATAATGAGGAAAAATAAATAATGTCAAAATAGGATATCGAAAATAGCGAAAACATGAACATAACATATACATATATCTTATAGGCAAAGGATAATATGTAGATAGATAACAAAATAATGTATTAATACTAATATTAATAATTAAAACTTAAAAATATAATATTAATGAAAATAATAATAATAACTAGACCAATAGATACAAATATATATATGCCATTTAAATTTCTCAATTATAAAAAAAGGATAATAAATAAATAAATGGATATATGATAACAAAATAATAATGAATGATAAAGTAGTAAAAATAATAGAAGCATAATTAAAACAAATAAAGAAAATAAAAAGATGAAAGCAAAATAAACAACAATATATGAAGATAAAATAAATAAATAAATAAATGAACGGTATAAATAGCAAAATAAGTGAATAGACAAAATAAATAAAATAAAAGAATAATTAATAACCAAACAATTAAATAAATAAATGAACAAATAAAAGAGTTAAAAAAAAGGACTTAAGTGACATTAAAAGGAAATTAAAAGGTATAAATTGCAAATAAAAAAATTGACGAGGACTAGAGTGTAATGCGCTGAAACAAGTGAGGGCTATATGGGAAAATATCCCTGATCCTTCAAAACGCAAAACTTCATTAAGGACTAAAATGAAGTAAAAGAAAAAATAACGGGCCAAATTAAAAGGAAAGAAAACAATAAGGATTCAATTGAAATAGGTAGGCCAAGCGGAAGGACTAAGGGTGCAAATAGACCTTTAGTCCTAAAACACGCTGATTCTAGGTGATTTGGGTTGGGTTTTCGGGCCTACACAAAACGGCGCCGTTTTGGCGCTAATAGCCCTTACTTGAAACGACGCCGTTTCGCCCATTTTGTTATATACTTAGCAACAATTAAATGAAAGCCTATTGACCAAAGATTGGGCTTTATTCATAAAAATACCAAAATTTGTCCAAGTCATAGCTTGAACTTGGAACCTCTCACACACTCCCAAAACACTTAACCACTGAAGCAGATATAGATTTGTGTCATACATCAACAAAAACAAAAATTTAAATTTTGGGGCGTTACAATAATACCATATGTTATATTTTTAGATTGAACTTAAACAACTGAACTTTCATAGTGCATCATTCTTTGTTTATGGATTCATTTGCTAAACTATTGGACTTATTGGACAATCATATTGGACACCCCTTTGATGGGCATACCTTTGCTTATGATTCATATGCTTAATTATTGGACGTAAATTGCTAGATTATCCGATTGATACCTCCATTTTGTGTAGATTCTAATTGAGTAATAACATTTAGTACTAAAATTTAATCTTAATATGACACCAAGAGTAGATCCTCTAACCTCAGCATATTTTATTTAGTTAATTTATTTTGTTGATTTTTATTTTTATTTCTAGTGTTTCTTGCTCCTACTTTCATTTTTGACACTCATTTCAAAATTATGTGTTAAATATTTGTTCTAACATAATACTTGTAATCTTGTAAGTTCTGATCAACTTCTATGTGGATCGACCTCGAATACCCAAGACTTTGTTACTTGAAAATAACATGCACTTGGGTTGCCGATTTAGAAAGTGATTGTCATTATTCAATTTGCGAGTCGATAAAAGGCATTTCCGTATGTAACATTGTGGAACCGTCTCTCAATAAGCCTCTTGGTCTTTATTTGTAAGACTTGTAGCCTACTAGAGTCTTTTATGAAATTTCTACGCATCAGTCTTTGTACGATATTGTACAAAATGGTTATTGCTAACCACTTTAAAATTGTGGTTCTAAAATTGATTGCACTTAACTAAGTAGATTTTATGGCTGGTAGGAACATCATCGATAATATTTTAGTTGCTCAAGAGTTCATACATTTGATGAGAATGAAATGAGATAAGGAATGTTGGATGGCAATCAAAGTGGACTTAGAAAAAGCTTATGGGAATTCACACAAGATTCTTTAATTGATACAATCTGCTCGAGGAATTTGATTAGGATAATAACGAATTGTATCACTGCCTCTTCTATGCAAATTTTATGGAACAGTAGTATGACTAAGGATCTCAAACCTTTTAGGGGTATTTATCAAGGATGCACCTTATCCTTTTATTTGTTCATGTATAGCATGGAACAACTTAGGAGAGTATACGTAAAGCAGTAAATGATAAGCACTAGAGTCCAATTGTCTTGGTAAGGAAGAGGCCACCAATATTGCATTTGTTTTTGCAGGTGATCTTGTCTTATCTTGGAAGGCTGATTTTAAGCAAACATAGCTAGAAGACTACTTAATCAATTTGGTCGCTTTTTGGACACATAGAAAATGCGTTGAAGGTGCAAGTTTACTTCTCTAATAAGACTAAGATAGGGTTGTCGAGTTATATATATGATAATTGGGATATCAATGAGTCAAAAAGTTGGGTATTTATTTGGGCATGTATTTGTTCCGCCAACAATTCACCAATTGTAACACCCCTTACCCGTATTCATTGCCGGAACAGGGTACGAGGCATTACTAGACTTATATACATACAACCATTCAATAATGAAACCTGATTTTTACACTCCAAGTTAAAAAATTTATATCACCTCTTACACAAGTGATAAATCGTAAAACTAACATATATCCCACATTTACATACTTTTGGATGATTTATCCCTTGATTTATGTAAAAAGGTTCTCTTAATCCTTTCTTTTTATGTTTTATACTCAAGAAAGCACCGGAGGATGAAAAGAACGAGAAACGGGCCTAAAACGGACCAGATGGGCCATATCAAGAAATCGGCACGGCTTGGACTTAAGTCGACACGGCCATGCCTCTTAAGAGAAGTCCGAACACGGCCTGACCACGATTCACACGGTCGTACCTCATCAACAGGCTCGCACACGGCCTGGCCATGAAACACACGGGCGTGTGCCCATGGAAGTGTCCCTGCGGCGGCCAAGAGGAATTCTACTCGGAATAGGGTACTTAGAGGCAAAGAAACATATTCCAAAGCCTATTCAAACACTCTAGTAGGAATTCTACTTGAATTAGGATATGTAGGGGCCAAGTAAAGCATCTTAAAGTCTATATAAACACCCTATGGGGCAACTTAAGCGTGGAGTTCGGCAGAAACCTTCTGCTAGAGCCAGCGGGTAGCTAGGCCAAGGAGCCGAGCCAGAAAGGTCAGATTTGTGGGAATCACTCGAAGGAAGCCAGTTGATCCATCTCAAGAAGCCAGAATTCTACTCAAGACGGCGGATCTCTCCTTCAATTCCTTCAGGGAGTTTTAGGGATTTCTTATGTTTTGTTTTATCTTTTCTTCTAAGATGTTTTCTTTTATCATTATGAACTAAACCATTCAGATACCTGAAGGGGATGAAACCTAAGAGGAATCTTGTTATTTTTTTCTGAATTATATGATAAATATTTGATTTGTTCTTAATTATGTGTGCTTAATTCTTGTGTTAATATTTTCGAGATATTAATTCAAGTTGAATTTGCTTAGGTGGTAGAGCAAAAGTCCCTGCCTAAGAGTAGATCTAGCATAATTAAGCGGAGTTGATCGCGCGCCTAGAGATAGGGTGACGAGATTTTGCCGGATTAGGGTGAAACCTAATATGGGAATCCATAGATCGAGTTAATACGATTCTAGGGGTTTTAATTAGAAAAAGATTTCAATTAATCAACCTAGGGTTAGACGTTATTCGCCTCGAGAGAGGGTTTAATATAAATTAGAGAATCCTACGGATCAAGTCAAGTGAATAAATCGTCTGGTTCAGAGTTAGATAACAAGTGAAGTCTAGGTGGATTCTTCTTATGGGTATTGTATTAATCAACTAAGTTTTCCCAACAATATTTCCCCAATTCATTTTTTTTGTCTTTGGGTCTTTAGCTTCGTAGTTAGTTAATTAAACAACCAATCACTTAATATTTAGGCTAAATAATAGAAAGAAGGTTAGTATTAGTACTTTTAGTTCCTTTGAGTTCGACAATCCAGTCTTGCCTAAGCTATACTACTGTTCGATAGGTGCACTTGCCTTAAGTCATTGTCAGAGTTAGTTTCCAGGTTTGATCATTCTCTTTATAAATTTTAAAACTCGACAAAAAAATGATTAAGTTTTTGGCACCGTTGCCGGGGAACTAAAAATTAAAAAAGTCCTATTTTTATTACTTTAGCCATTATTTTTATTTTTTCGCAATTTTTTATTTTATTTTTATTTCAGTTTTAACCTTTCTAATTTTCTTTCTTTCTTTTCCAACACAGGTACCTCTAGTTTATAACTAGAAGGAACTCGAAAGGACCACTAGTATACGACAGTGATATTGAAGCTACCGCTCGCAAGAATCGGAGAGAAATTAGGCAAGGCCTAAATTACACAGAAGAAGAACAATAAGGCAGATCCAATCCTACTGAAGGGATGGACGAGAATAACCCACCACCACAAGATGTGGCAGAAAACAATGCTTTGCGTACTATGTATGATTATGCTAAACCTCATTTAACAGGAGCAAAATCAAGTATTGTTAGGCCTACTATAGCTACTAATAATTTTAAATTAAAGTCTAACACTATACGAATGATTCAACAATTTGTTCAATTTGATGGTTTGCAGGACGAAGACCCGAATACCTATATTGCTAATTTTTTAGAGTTCTGTGATACCTTCAAAATAAATGGCGTTTCTGATGATGCCATACGTCTTCGGTTATTTCCCTTTTCATTAAGGAATAAAGCCAAGTAGTGGTTGAACTTTTTACCACGAAGGTCAATCACCACATGGGATCAAATGACTGAAAAAATTTTATTAAAATATTTCCCACCGGCCAAAACGGCTAAATTACGGAATGATATCTCTTCTTTCGTGCAGATGGATTTAGAGACATTATATGATGCATGGGAGAGATACAATGATCTATTGATAAGGTGTCCGCACCATGGTTTACCCTTGTGGCTCCAAGTCCAAACTTTCTATAACGGTGTAAACCCCTCAATGAGGTAACTAATTAATTCAGCCGCCGGTGGAACCCTGAACAATAGAACTCCTGAAGCCGCCTATGAATTTATTGAAGAGATGCCACTGAATAACTATCAGTGGCAGGTTACAAAGACAAAACCAATGAAATCAGCTGGAGTTTTCAACCTCGACGCAGTAACCATGCTATCAACACAGGTAGAGATGATGAATAAAAAGCTTGATAGTTTGTGTTCTTCACAGGTACATCCAGTAATGCAGTGCGACGCAAGTGGAACTGTGGCGAGTCCTGAGTTCCCACCCTACCAACGGGGCACAGAAAGTGAATAGATGAACTATATAGGTAATAATTTCAAATCTAATAATAACCCTTATAGTAATACTTATAATCCAGGTTGGAGGAAACACCCAAATTTTTCATAGGGAGGTCAAGGAAATCAAGGAAATCAAAGACAACAACCTTCTCAAAATTTCCAAAATCAACCATATCCACAGGAAAAGAGGCCGAACCTCGAAGAAATGTTGACAAAATTCATGGCAGCCATAGAAAACCGTCTCCAGACACTGAGGCAACACTAAAAAACCAACAAACATCGATGGAAGGGATCAAGAACCAAGTTGGGGAACTTACTAAGTTAGTCGGGAAAGTTACAAAGTCAGTTGGACAACTTGCAAAGTTAATGTCCAAACGACCGCAAGGGCGTCTACCAAGCAACACTGAGATTAATCCAAAGGAGCAAATCCAAGCCATAACAGCTCAGGAAAATGTAGGGTTAGATGAACCTAATTCAATACAAGAAAGTAAGGTAGAAGAAGGTAAAATTGAGGTAACCCAAGAAAAGCCAAAACCGGTAATCAAAGAGTACCAACCTCGCATACCTTATCCCGAAGCGTTGAAGAGAGACGATACAGAGGAACAATTCGGTAAGTTTCTTAAACTTTTAAAGAAATTACATATTAACTTACCACTTCTTGAAGCTCTTTCACAGATGCCAGATTCGAGAAAATTTTTAAAACAACTCTTGACAAACAAGCGTAAGTTAGACGAGGAGCCACATGTGGAATTAAACGCAATGTGCTCAGCGATTCTACAAAATAGACTACCACGGAAGTTAAAAGATCCAGGGAGTTTTACAATTTCATGTTTAATTGGTAGTTTAACTGTTAACAATACTTTAGTTGATTTAGGGGCAAGTATAAATGTCATGCCTTATAAAATGTTTAAGCAGCTAGGTCTAAGGAAACCCAAACAAACTAGGATGAGTATTCAATTAGCTGATAAAACTGTTAGAATTCCTAGGGGTATTATCGAAGATGTTCTCGTAAAAATTGATAAAATCGTGTTCCCAGTAGATTTTGTTGTCTTAGACATGGATTAGGATAATTTGATTCCTTTAATTTTAGGAAGACCCTTTCTAGCAACTGCCAGGACTAAAATTGATGTTGGTACAGGAGAACTCATTCTTCGTGTAGGTGACTAATCGATCAGTCCACAAGCTCTTGACTCGACCAAGACATCAATTGATGAAGGTGAGAAAGTAAAATCCGTCGATGACCAATTTGTTCACCTTTCACCACAGGATCCACCACAAAGCCGCAGACCTGAGCCGGATCATAGACCTTATGCAAATAAAGAAGAACTATATAAGGAATGAAGCCTTAAGGTCGATGAACCAGACGAGTGGAAAACACACTTTAAAGAAGAACTGGAACCACACGAAGTAAAACTGAATGAGCCCCCAGAAGAGCTCGTAGAAACATCAAATCACTTCAAAATAGGAGATAAGGTATGGATGAACAAAGAAGATCCTCGAATCATCCCATCAGACCCAAATACTACCGAAAAAACCCCTCTTGAGGTACGCAATATCACCCCATACGGAACAGTCGAGGTAAGCAATCCAACATTCGGCACTTTTAAGGTAAATGCTTCTCGACTTAAACTTTATCATGAAAATAAAATCGACAGCATGAGGGAAGATGTTCAAACCTTCAAACCACCATGATTTTACAAACAAAGGGAAAGTCCAGCTTAAGACTTTAAACGAGTGCTTCTCGGGAGGCAACCCGAGCACTAACCCCATTTTTATTTTTATTTTCCATTTTTAACATTCAAATAAACCAAAAGTGCAGATTTCCAGACCACATGGCCTTGCACATGGCCGTGGCCGGGGCCGTGAGGGCACCACAGGTAGGTAAAAGGGTGTGACCATAGACGTGTGGCAACAAGACAAAATTTTTCCCAAAACATGGGCCGCATCTCTATTTAAGCCCCTTCTTACTTTTTCAATTATCTTTCTTCTTTCATTTTCCATTATTTACTTTTACTTTTATTTTTATCTTTATTTTTATCTTCTTTATTATTTTCATCTTATTCTTCATGCCATTTAGATTTAGCTTAGGATACAATAAAACCAAGTCGGCCACTTCAAGGATTCAAATTCAATCAGGTTCAAGACGCTCCCCCACATTCACCTCCATATTCACCTCCAATCATATCCGGTTTCTTTTCATTGACTTCATCCAAAATTTAGGAAGTTTCACTTCTCTCCCAATCTTATGATTTTATGATTTTTTTGATATTATCTATCTTTGTACATTGAGGGCAATGTACATCTTAAGTATGGGGGTTAACTATAGTATTATTTGAAAATCCCTGAATTATGCATTATTCTAAAGTAAGTTTCTCATATTATGATTAGGATGTAACACCCCTATCCCGTGTCCGATCACCGAATTAGGGTTAAAAGCATTACCGGACAGATCAAAAACATTTACAGAATTATCACATAGTCATTTATGAATCTCAAACATAAAGTCCCTTAAGAAGGTCATCAAACCTTAAACATGCTTGTAAAACGAGTCGGGACTAAATCGAAACACATATGAGATTTCATGAAAATTTAAAACTTTTCTAAAATACAGGGGACACACGACAGTGGGGGTAGGCCGTGTCTCACCCACGGCTACTGGACATTCTCGTGTGTCCTCCCCATGGTGGTATACTGCCAAATTCAACACGGTCACCAAGCACGCCCGTGTGCTAAGGCCATGTACAATAGTTCACATACTGTCATTTCCCACACGGCCACCAAGCACACCCGTGTCGTGGCCGTATACAATATAAGGCACATTCTGCCAATTTACCCTCGGTCTTAGGCACGCCCGTGTGCCTCAACCGTGTGACATTATAGGCCATTCTACAAGGTCATTATGCCACCCACTTAGGGTCTTCCTACAAGCAATATATACCTAAACATAATATGCATATATGACAACCAAAACATATCAAATGGTTCACTTCATCCATACATTCAATAGCCAAATCATTCATATCATCTTTCAAAACAATAACACATACATACCCAAAGAAAAACTTCAGCATTTAACTAACCATAAACTTAGCTATTTCATAAGCTTCTACCTTAGCAAAATATACATCATATATCACATTCATTCAAGCATATTACCAAATTAAACTTGCCAAAATACATGGCTAAGTTCACTTCCAAAAACATATATATACCTATCTAACCTATACATGCCATAATTAGCCATATACATTTTCAAAAGGGTACCAAAATAAGTTTAGTAGTGTGATGACGATCCTTGACAATCCCAAGCCTTCAGTAGCTTCGACAACCTATAAAACAGAGAAAACACACACAGAGAGTAAGCTTTCAGAAAGCTTAGTAAGTCATGTACAAATAAACTTGGCATAAGAAGTATATATGCAATTTGATACATTTGCACATCTCATTCACTTAACAATTTATCATGTATATACTTGATTCATACGTATGACTACTTTGGTCACATTTATCCATTCAAACTCATTTGAAGCACATAGCTCATTCATAATCTTTCTTGCCTCTCATTCACATTACCCTATTCAAAACATATCTTTCTTCAAATCAAGGTCATATGCATACTTACCTTTCATGCATACTTAATGCACATTCAACGTACCTGAATCGGATATTCATTCACTTAATTGTTCATAGCTCAGATATACCATTCATATTGCAGACTTGCCCGTCGAACCCTTAAGAACCTAGTAGGATACTCAGAAAGCTCGGAATAGTAGTACAATGCCAATGTCCCAGACGAGGTCTTACATGCACTCGTATATCAATGCCACTGTCCCAGATAGGGTTTTACACGTACAGATCATAACGATGCCAACGTCCCAGACGTGGTCTTACACGAGTCAATATGATGTCGATGTCCCAGCCATGGTCTTACTCATAAGGTTCATATCGATGCCTACGTCCCAGACGAGGTCTTTTACATATAATTCATATCGATGCCTACGTCCCAAACGAGGTCTTACACAAAATTTCAAATCAATGCCAACGTTCCGGATGTGGTCTTAGATGATAAAACAGAACAGATACCTATGTCATGACATAGCTAATCCTATCTATTCCTAGGTTCATACGGGACTTCTCGGCTTTATCACTATATCAAACTATTTTTGAAATTCACGCTCTTATCATCTTATACTCATTCATAATCATCGATAGACATATGAATACATATATTCAATTCAATACATATAAGTTTATTTGCATAGTGACTTACCTCAGATTCGATTTATCGGAATGAAAATGGCTACTCGTTAACTTTCGCTTTCCCGCGATCTAAATTCGTTTTCCTCGGTTCTTGATCTAAACATATTCAGAATTAACAGTTTTATTCACTATTCCATTCAATTCAATCCATACACATGTATTTTGGGCTATTTACAATTTAGCCCTCACATTTGCACACTTTAACAATTTAGTCTATTTTTCACAAAACATCAAATTCACGAAATCCACACACACACATGCTTGGCCGAACCCTTATAGGGACTATCTAAGCCCAAATATTTCATCAAATTTACAAATTAGTCCTCCAAAATAACATTTTCACATTTTAGCCCTATTTAGCTAAATTCATCAAAAATTCAAGAACATAACATGTTCATCTAGCTCAAATCTTTCATATATCATACTCAAACATCACAAAGCTTGCAAAACCATCAAAGGCATATTTCACATACATCATCAAAACACAAAATCAAGGCATGGGTTTTGTAGCTCTCAAAGCAACGATTGCAAAAACATAAAAATTATCAAAAACGGATCAAGAACCATACCTTATTTAAAGAACATCCATGGCCAAATGTTTGAAAACATTTAAACCCTTATTCTTTTGTTTCTATTTTCGGTGGTAAAGTGTGGAAGATGATGGCATTTTAACTTTCATTTTATTTAATATAACATATATCTTAATTACTAAAATAACATTTATTAAATCCTATAAAAAGCATGCATAATATGAACATAAATGTCCACTAATATGATTAAAGGTATAATATCCACATAAGGACTCCACCTTTAAAAAGCCATGTCAAAAAGATACCTTATCAAAGAGCATGCTAATATTAAACTTTATACAATTTAGTTCTTTTGTCAAATTAAACATACAGATGGACAAATTATCATACGAAACTTTACCACAAACTAATTCACATATCAACGGCACAGAATATAATATTAAAATATTATACGAACTTGGATTTGTGGTTCCGAAACCACTGTTCCGACTAGGGTATAAACCAGATTGTTACATAGGATTAAATTTCTGATGATTTATGATTTTTATTAATATGTCTTAGGTTAAGTTATAGATAATTGTGCATTGATGATTTAAACTTTAAGATACTAGAGAATCAAGCATGATAAGTCTATTTTTCAGAATAAAAAAAAATCTTCTAGGTTGTTGAACTGAATTTGAATATTACTTTGAAGTTTGAAATTTACAAGGTTGACATAAAAAACACCTATAATTTTTGTGAGATTTTGAGCCTTATAGAGCATATATTCTTTTCCATGCTCACCTTATTGATTATAAGTGTATCAACATTGAATTGTTATTCTAGAACTTGCCTCGATTATACATGTCAAGACCACTTTTTTGATTTGATATACTGAGATGATAAAGGCACCTAGGGTTTAACCCACTCACTCCACTAAAAAGCCTACCTTCACAATTAATCCTTAGTGAACCCTTTGATCCTAACAACCCTTTTATTTGGTTCACCCACTAATATTAAACCAAAACCTCGCTAGTATTTGTTATCACCATTCCTTTTGACTACCCTTCTATCGAGACTTGATTTGATAAGTTGCTCAATTATATTATTTCAATTATAAAAGTTCTTTCATATGTAATTTGATTTGTTCTTAAAAAAAATAAAGTATATTCATTATTAGTTCTATGTTCTAAGAGCTTGTATGTTTAAATTCAACATCTTGAAGAAGAAGCTCGTATTATTAGTATTTTAAATTTTCATGTGATATAATTATTCAAATTATTAGTTCAATTCTTTTTTAAAGTTAGGTAATTTGTCAATTCAATCTTGATTTTAACCTTACAATTCAGCCTTTATCCACACCTTTAACCCTAGTCCCGTTACAACCCTGTTAAAGACCTTTTGATTTGTGTATCATCTCATATTACAGTGGTGGAGATTTGATTTTAGGCAAGCCTATGGGATTTAACTTTTCAGGTTCAAATTATGAGTGCTCTTTTCATGAGCCTTAAACACTTCGAGTGACTTGAGTGAATCTTTTGTGAGGATGTCAATCCTTGTCGATTTTGAATTAAAGGTAATCATTTAGATAAAGGGAGACACCTATGTTTTCATGCTACAAATATATGACTTAGAATTGTTTGAATCTTTAGGAGTCTTTGAGTTAAATTATCCATGTATAAATTATCTATGAATTATGATGAGGCATTGTTAATGAGAGTTATGAATTGTGAAAAGTTTATTTTAATTGTAAGCTGAGAATTTTGCTTGAGGACAAGCAAAAGCTTAAGTGTGGGTGTGATATCCCGGATTAGGGCTTATGCACTATGGCTAAAATTTTATGAAATAGTATGCCTTATGTGTTGTGAATGTGTTGTGTGCATTTTAGGAACCTTGGAAATGTAAGGAAATGTAAGGAAATGTAAGGAAATGCTTTAGAAAATATTAAGTCTTAAGAGGAAGCTTGGAAATGTAAGGAAATGTAAGGAAATGTAAGGAAATGTAAGAAAATACTTTAGAAAATATTAAGTCTTAAGAGGAAGCTTGGAAATGTAAGGAAATGTAAGGAAATGTAAGGAAATGCTTTAGAAAATATTAAGTCTTAAGAGGAAGCTTGGAAATGTAAGGAAATGCTTTAGAAAATATAAGTCTTAAGAGAAGCTTGGAAATGTAAAGAAATGTAAGGAAGTGTAAGAACCTTGGAAATGTGACAAAATCGGGCTTGGAAAAATGGCAGGAGGCGCCACTTAGGGCTTTGGAAATGACGCCATATGCTAGGATAACTTGGGCCTAGTATGGCCACATGAAGCCCAAAATAATGGGTTAAAATTCGGCACTCCTAAGGTAAGGAGATGGACGGCATAGGGAGACTAAGGTAGGAGTTTAAGTTGAAGTTAAATTCTTTTAGAATTTCGGCTAAGCTAGGAAAATAAAGATATGAGAGTGATGGCCAAGAAAGAGAACTCTCTAGGCTTAGTAATTTCGACAAAAGAAGGAAAACTAAGGCCATTCAACATTCTTTCTTCTCTTTTTTAAATCTCTGCTGAATTCTCTCTGCCATTATTCTTCATTTTTTTCTTTTCAATTCTCCACAAAGCCGAAAACAAAATCCCCTAGTCTTGCCAAATTTCTCTAAGTTCTATATCTTTCTTTTCTTTCCTTGTAAAACCGAAATACCCTGTGCTTCCCATCATCAATTCTTTTTCCTTTGCAAAACCAATCAAAAGCCTAAGATAAGTTTCAAGCCTATAGCCGAATCTCTCTAAGCCTCAAAGCCGAATCTACAAGGGTGTTTTAGTTTCCCGAAGGTGCACTATAGGCCGCATGTTCTTTAGTGATTCGATAAGTTTTGGGATTTCTTTTCCTCACGATTTCTTCCTCTCTTCTCATCAAGATCTAACCTGAATCAATTGTCTATGCCTATCAATTTCTCTTCTTTAGCCCTCGAAGCCGAATCCTGCTTTATAATAAGCCAGAAGTGCCGATTTTGGAAAAGCCGAAGGTGAGTAATTAATGGTAGGTGGCCGAATGGCCCTTTTCTATTCTTTTCTTTTTGGCGAATACCATATGGGCTAAGATAATTGAGAATTTTGGTTTGTTGAATAAGTGGAGGATTGCCGAATGTAGGTAAAAATTAGGTGACTTGGTTTTTAGGAGGAAAGTAAGTAAGTGGTGAGGTTTCAGAATTTAGATTTATAAAGGTAAGTGAATCGACATTCGACCAAGGCCCTATTGTGGTATTTAGATCTAATTCTTATTTGTTTAAAAAGCTGAAACTAACTAGTTCAATGATTAAGGGTATAGTCGATTGCAATAAAGAAGCATCACAAAGTTTCGGGATTTAATTTTTAATCTAATCGGCAACAAGGTAAGAATTTGATTACAACAATCCTAAGAATTTGATTACAACAATCCTACTAGGATTTGGATTTATAGCCGAATGGCTTTTTACTAACATGTTAGGGTTGGCCGAATATAGAAATTAAAGATCTAAAGTAATAGAACGAGTTTTCGAGATTTCAGTAAATTCGATAAGTATATCAGGTGTGTATCCCACACTATTTCTTAATAAGTTTTATGACAATGTTTAATATAAGTATGTGTATAAGAATGTGAATATGGCTAAGGTACCATGTCATGGTACAAAGTACTCAGCACGTTTCCTACTCCTACTAGGATTATGTTAAATACAACTAGATTTGGATTATATTCATGCTTAATTGTTCATAGCTCGATATACCATTCATATTGATTACGTAACCTAGAACCTAGTAGGATACTGAAAGCTCGAATAGTAGTACAATGCCAATGTCTCCCACTAGTCTTACATGACTGTTAATTATATAAGTTTGTCCCAGAATAGGGATTTGCTAACGTCCATGATCAAAGATGCCAACGTCCCGCTCTGGTCTTACAGAGTCAATATGATGTCGATTCACCACATGTCTTACTCATAAGGTTCATATCGATGCTCGTCCGCATGATTGTTTACATATAATTCATATCGATGCAACGCCAACGAGGTCTCTACGAAATTTCAAATCAATGCCAACGTTAGGATGTGGTCTTAGATGATAAAATGTGACCTAATACCATGTCATGACATAGCTAATGACTACATTCCTAGGTTGTGACCTAGGACTTCATTTATCACTATATCAAACTATTTTTGAAATTCACGCTTATCATCTTATACTCATTCATAATCATCGATAGACATATGAATACATATATTCAATTCAATACATATAAGTTTATTTGCAGTACGGTTCGACCTGATTGATTTATTGAACGAGCAATGGCTACTGGTTAACTTATTATTTCCATATCTAAATTGTTGTCTGTATCTTGAAACATATTCAGAATTAATTTAGTGTTGTTCACATTGATTCCATCCAATTCAATGCCTACATGTATTTTGGGCTATTTACAATTTAGCTCACATTCAATTGCAACAATTTAGTCATTTTCATAAACATCAAATTCATAAATAACACTACATTAGTTTGGGAATTCTTATAAGGGACCTATATAAGCCCACAATATTATCATACTACAAACTTTTCAATTAAGATTCCAAAATAACATTTTACACATTTTAGCCTATTTACCTAATAAATTTCAAAATTAAAAACTATTAACATGTTCAATCTAATCAATCTTTCATATATCAACTTCAAATAACAAAGTTTCCTACTCCTACTAGGATTATGTTAAATATCATTACGACACACATATGACATTATAAGAATGTGAAATAAGAATTTGGCATGTTAATGTATGATATGTATGATATGGGGCATATGAGTTATATGAAAGGGAAGTGAATGTGGTGACCTAAGACCACGATATCGAATATGGTGACCTAAGACCACGATATCCGAATGTGGTGACCTAATACCACGATATCTAAATGTGGTGACCTAAGACCACGATATCGAATGTGGTGACCTAATACCACGATATCTAAATGTGGTGACCTAAGACCACGAATTTTATAAAGGCGATGAGCACGTCATTGCAATGGCCTGCCGATGGTGTGTAGCGGATGGAGGTTGACTTAGTAGTCCCAGCGGTGTGCGAGGATGGTGCGGGTGATGTGTAGCGGATGGCATATTGGTTTGGGTTGGGTTGCATCATTATTTCCTATCATTATATGAATATGCATGTAATATGTGAACATATGCTGAATTGTTAAATTTTAGTGTTGGTTACACATTGAGTCTGTTTGACTCACCCTTGTGGGATTATTTTCGAGTAACGATCGGTAATGGACCAAGATTGGCAGGAGCTTAAAGGTGGCCATGCAAGAAGGAATTTATTTAATTTGGAATTTATTTCATTAAGTACTTGGAATTTATTTTTTGGGAATTATTTGATGTAATAAGGCCATAGTAGAACTATTTTACTTTGCTTTTATTTATTAAGCTTACAAACTTTTGTCTATTAAAAGATTAAGTAAATTTATTTTAAAACAAAGCCTAAACGTTTTGTCACCTAAAGTAAAGGATTTTAATAATGAAATAAACTTGTTATCAACTCAAGCCCAACCCAAAACAATCATTCTTTCAAAACACAAGTTTTTCCAAAGTAACAAAAGAATTTGAAACAGTTTACAGGGAACATACGAGATCCAGTTAAGGCTAGTGGGTCGGGTTTGGGGTGTTTTAATTTGGTATCGAGCCCGTTTTAAACTCTCGGCCTTGGGTTTAAGGCCCAAAATGAAAATTCAAGAACATAACATGTTCATCTAGCTCAAATCTTTCATATATCATACTCAAACATCACAAAGCTTGCAAAACCATCAAAGGCATATTTCATACATCATCAAAACACAAAATCAAGGGACTGGTTTTGTAGCTCTCAAAGCAACGATTGCAAAAACATAAAATTATCAAAACGGATCAAGAACCATACCTTATTTAAAGAACATCCATGGCCAAATGTTTGAAAACATTTAAACCCTTATTCTTTTGTTTCTATTTTCGGTGGTAAAGTGTGGAAGATGATGGCATTTTAACTTTCATTTTATTTAATATAACATATATCTTAATTACTAAAATAACATTTATTAAATCCTATAAAAGCATGCATATGAACATAAATGTCCACTAATATGATTAAAGGTATAATATCCACATAAGGACTCCACCTTTAAAAGCCATGTCAAAAGATACCTTATCAAAGAGCATGCTAATATTAAACTTTATACAATTTAGTTCTTTTTTCAAAGTTAAGCCCAAAAGAATTTTGTGAATTAAGTAGGATTTTACGGCATGGCCCACTAAGTCTCAGGGCAAAGTCCACCGGTAAGTACTCCGATCTCTTGTGTGATTTATATTATGATTTGTAGAAGGGTAAAATGGAGCGTAGAATAGAGATTTAGTACTTGAACCTAGGGCTAGTTACCCCAACAATAAGACTTTAATGCACAATTAAACAAACACGTGTCTAAGTCGTAGAGTTAGGTGTGTGTGGCTGTTGTAATGCATGTCTAGGATTGGTTTCGGTGGGAGCTTGGTATTTAAGCGGTCCTAGTGACTCACCTCCTCTCCACTCGAATCCTACCTAGTGCGTAGTGATGGTTCACCCTAACCAAGAGGACTTAGTCACAGGCTAAACCCAATAACTAAAGCCCGAAAGGGACTAGCCATATTTTTTATGGAAACGCTAGTTTTAAAAGTCAACCAACTACCCTTTCAAAATTATGAAAATCACTATTTTGGAAAAACATTTTAAGAATTTTTGATTTACAAAATTACCTAAATACCCTTAGTGGTAAAATTACTAAGATGCCCTTGATTCTCTAAAATTACCATACTACCCTCGATTTCAAATAACAACCTCTGATCTTATAAAAATATCCAAAAACTTTATAAAATATCAAAGACACCACGATTTGGAAATTTTACGAAATTACCCACGATTTGCAAAATTACCAAGTTACCCCTAACTTTATGCAAATGACCAAAATACCTCAAAAGGAAAATCACGAAGTACCCTCAAATTAGAAATCTTTAAAATGCCCTTATTTTGAAAGTCACCGGAAACATATTTTTGCAAAAATTCTTGAAATGACCCTAAGCTTGTAAAATTACAAAAAATACCCTCGTGTATAAAATTATCATTTCACCCTTGAAATTTTTCCAGCAAAATTTTAATTTGGTAAAATATCAACAATCTCTATTTTGCAACATTTTCAAAATACCCTAATTTGAAAAATTACCAAAATACCCTATAGGATAAAATTACGAAAATGCCACAGGTAGTGGAAAACAACAAACAACGACAATTACAACATTTCTCGTAATGAGCGCAAGTTCATGTGTGTAGCTAAATGAATGATGTGAGGCTGTATGTGTATGAATCGAAAGAACAACTTCTTAAAACTATTAAACATAAAGCATTAGTGGATAATCAAAGAACAAAACTAATTCATAAAATTCTTTAATCGGATAAGCATAGCGGAAGTATGAATTCAAGGGGCGTGGTCGTAGCGTGTATGGCCGTGGAAGAGGCGAATGACCGTGTCTGAACACATTAGATCGGGTCAAGGATTTGAAAATGAAATGCCACCACCACCCCGTACATTGATGTGAATTTTGTAGGAAATGTGTTAGTTTAAGATCGAGTCTGGGCGATGAGTGTAGTGTGGTGAGTTAGGATGTATGATTTTTCGTTAGTAAGTAATTTTGAGGACGAAATTATTTTAAGGGGTAGAAGCTGTAACATCCCGGATTAGGGCTTATGCACTATGGCTAAAATTTTATGAAATAGTATGCCTTATGTGTTGTGAATGTGTTGTGTGCATTTAGGAACCTTGGAAATGTAAGGAAATGTAAGGAAATGCTTTAGAAAATATTAAGTCTTAAGAGGAAGCTTGGAAATATAAGGAAATGTAAGGAAATGTAAGGAAATGTAAGGAAATGCTTTAGAAAATATTAAGTCTTAAGATGAAGCTTGGAAATGTAAGGAAATGTAAGGAAATGTAAGGAAATGTAAGGAAGTGCTTTAGAAAATATTAAGTCTTAAGAGGAAGCTTGGAAATGTAAGGAAATGTAAGGAAATGTAAAGAACCTTGAAATGTAAAGAACCTTGGAAATGTGACAAAATCGGGCTTGGAAAAATGGCCCGGAGATGCCACTTAGGGCTTTGGAAATGACGCCATATGCTAGGATAACTTGGGCCTAGTATGGCCACATGAAGCCCAAAATAATGGGTTAAAATTTGGCACTCCTAAGGTAAGGAGATGGACGGCATAGGGAGACTAAGGTAGGAGTTTAAGTTGAAGTCAAATTCTTTTAGAATTTCGGCTAAGCTAGGAAAATAAAGATATGAGAGTGATGGCCAAGAAAGGGGACTCTCTAGGCTTAGTAATTTCGGCAAAATGAGGAAAACTAAGGCCATTCAACATTCTTTCTTCTCTTTTTTAAATCTCTACCGAATTCTCTCTGCCATTATTCTTCTTTTTTTTCTTTTCAATTCTCCACAAAGCCGAAAACAAAATCCCCTAGTCTTGCCAAATTTCTTTAAGTTCTATATCTTCCTTTTCTTTCCTTGTAAAACCGAAATACCCTGTGCTTCCCATCATCAATTATTTTTCCTTTGCAAAACCAATCAAAAGCCTAAGATAAGTTTCAAGCCTATAGCCGAATCTCTCTAAGCCTCAAAGCCGAACCTACAAGGGTGTTTTAGTTTCCCGAAGGTGCACCATAGGCCGCATGTTCTTTAGTGATTCGGTAAGTTTTGGGATTTCTTTTCCTCACGGTTTCTTTCTCTCTTCTCATCAGGATCTAACCCGAATCAATTGTCTATGCCTATCAATTTCTCTTCTTTAGCCCTAAAAGTCGACTCCTGCTTTATAATAAGCCAGAAGTGCCGATTTTGGAAAAGTCGAAGGTGAGTAATTAATGGTAGGTGGCCGAATGGCCCTTTTCTATTCTTTTCTTTTTGGCTGAATACCATATGGGCTAAGATAATTGAGAATTTCAATTTGTTGAATAAGTGGAGGATTGCCGAATGTAGGTAAAAATTAGGTGACTTCGGTTTTTAGGAGGAAGGCAAAAAGTATAATTTGAGGTTTCAGAATTTAGATTCATAAAGGTAAGTGAATCTGACATTCGACCAAGGCCCTATTGTGGTATTTAGATCTAATTCTTATTTGTTTAAAAAGCCGAAACTAACTAGTTCAATGATTAAGGGTATAGCCGATTGCAATAAAGAAGCATCATAAAGTTTCGGGATTTAATTTTTAATCCAATCGGCACCAAGGTAAGAATTTGATTACAACAATCCTACTAGGATTTGGATTTATAGCCGAATGGCCTTTTACTAACATGTTAGGGTTGGCCGAATATAGGAATTAAAGATCTAAAGCAATAGAACGAGTTTTCGGGATTTCAGTAAATTTGATAAGTATATCAAGTGTGTACCCCACACTATTTCTTAATAAGTTTTATGGAAATGTTTAATATAAGTATGTGTATAAGAATGTGAATATGGCTAAGGTACCATGTCATGGTACAAAGTACTCAGGTACGTTTCCTACTCCTACTAGGATTATGTTAAATATCATTACGACACACATATGACATTATAAGAATGTGAAATAAGAATTTGGCATGTTAATGCATGATATGTATGATATGGGGCATATGGGTTATATGAAAAGGGAAGTGAATGTGGTGACCTAAGACCACGATATCGAATGTGGTGACCTAAGACCACGATATCTCGAATGTGGTGACCTAAGACCACGAATTTTATAAGAGGCGATGAGCACGTCATTGCAATGACGCCTTCGATGGTGTGTAGCGGATGGAGGTTGACTTTGTAGTCCCCGATTGTGCGAGGATGAATGCGGGTGATGTGTAGCGGATGGCATATAGGTTTGGGTTCGGGTTGCATCATTATTTCCTATCATTATATGAATATGCATGTAATATGTGAACATATGCTGAATTGTTAAATTTTAGTGTTGGTTACACATTGAGTCTGTTTGATTCACCCTTGTGGGATTATTTTCCGTAACGATCAAGTAATGGACCGGATTGGCAAGAGCTTAAAGGTGGCCATGCACAAAGAAGGAATTTATTTAATTTGGATTTTATTTCATTAAGTACTTTGAATTTATTTTTTTGGGAATTATTTGATGTAATAAGGCCATAGTAGAACTATTTTACTTTGCTTTTATTTATTAAGCTTACAAACTTTTGTCTATTAAAAGATTAAGTAAATTTATTTTAAAACAAAGCCTAAACGTTTTGTCACCTAAAGTAAAGGATTTTAATAATGAAATAAACTTGTTATCAACTCAAGCCCAACCCAAAACAATCTTTCTTTCAAAACACACAAGTTTTTCCTAAGTAACAAAAGAATTTGAAACGGTTTACACCGGGGAACATACTAGATCCGGTTAAGGCTCGTGGGCTGGGTTTAGGGTGTTTCAGTGGGGGTATTTGATAAACTATAAAAGTAACATATTTTAATCCCATATTTAGCATACTTTTGGATGATTTATCCCTTGATTTATGTAAAAAGGTGCTCTTAATCCTTTCTTTTCATGTTTTATACTCAAGAAAGCACAAAAGGATGAAAAGAATGAGAAACGGGCCTAAAACGGACCAAATGGGCCATATCATGAAATCGACACGGCCTGAACTTAAGCCCACACAGTTGTGCCTCTTAAGAGAAGTCCGAACACGGCCTAACCACGATTCACATGGCCGTACCTCATCAACAGGCTCGTACACTACCTGGCCACAAAACACACGGGTGTGTGCCCATAGGCGTGTCCCTACCGCGGCCAAGAGGAGCTCTACTCGGAGTAGGGTACTTAGAGGCAAATAAACACATTCCAAAGCCTATTCAAACACCCTAGTAGGAATTCTACTTGAATTAGGATATGTAGGGGCCAAGTAAAGCATCTCAAAGTCTATATAAAAACCCTAGGGGGCAACTTAAGCGGGGAGTTCAGCAGAAACCTTCTGCCAGAGCCAGCGGGTAGCTAGGCCAAGGAGCCGAGCCAGAAAGGTCAAATTTGTGGGAATCACTCGAAGGAAGCTAGTTGATCCATCTCAAGAAGCCGAAATTCTACTCAAGACGGTGGATCTCTCCTTCAATTTCTTTAGGGAGTTTTAGGGATTTCTTCTATTTTATTTTATCTTTTCTTCTGAGATGTTTTCTTTTATCATTATGAACTAAACCCTTCAAATACCTGAAGGGGATGAAACCTAAGATGAATCTTGTTATTGTTTTCTGAACTATATGATAAATATTTGATTTTTTCTTAATTATGTATGCTTAATTCTTGTGTTAATATTTCTAGGATATTGATTCCAGTTGAATGTGCTTAGGTGGTAGAGCAAAAGTCCCTGCCTAAGAGTAGATCTAGAATAATAAAGCGGAGTTAATCGCGCGCCTAGAGATAAGGTGACGAGATTTTACCGGATTAGGGTGAAACCTAATATGGGAATCCATGGATTGAGTTAATGCGATTCTACGGGTTTTAATTAGAAAGTGATTTCAATTAATCAACCTAGAGTTAGACGTTATTCACCTCGAGAGAGGGTTTAATATAAATTAGGGAATCCTACGGATCAAGTCAAGTGAATAAATCGTCTGGTTCAGAGTTAGATAACAAGTGAAGTCTAGGTAGATTCTTCTTAAGGGTATCGTCTTAATCAACTGAGTTTTCCCAATCATTCTTTTTGTCTTTGGGTCTTTAGCTTATTAGTTAGTTAATTTAGATTAAACAACTAATCACTTAATATTTTGGCTAAATAATAGAAAGAAGGTTAGTATTAGTACTTTTAGTTCCTTTGGGTTCGACAATCCGGTCTTGCCTAAACTATACTACTGTTCGATAGGTGCACTTGCCTTAAGTTATTGTCAGAGTTAGTTTCCAGGTTTGATCATTCTCTTTATAAATTTTAAAACTCGACAAAACAATGATCAACAAGCCTACGAGGCTCAAATCATGCTTTAAGAATAGTTCGGGGCCAAATCGAACTCTTTAAGAGGTCCTTAAAAGTCTTAGAAAAATTCTCATTAACCCGTCCACACGCCTGTGTGACATATCACACGTCCGTGTTCCACACCCGTGTGGAATTATTTCTCCATTTGAACCTATAGGGGTTTTCGCACGGCCGGACACACACCCGTGTCCCTGGCCCTTGTCCTTCGCACGGCCTCGACACTCTCGTGTACTCTACTCGTGGTTGACACTGACTTGTATCACATGGCCTGTCACACACCTGTGTGTCTGGCCCGTGGTGAACACTGACTTGCATCACTAATATGCAGGGGACACACGGCCCAGTCACACACCCATGGGACCGACCGTGTGTCACACACGGCTTAGACGCACGCCCGTATGGACAAATTCTAGGCTATTTTCCAAGCCATCTTGCTACCCTTACATCCACACATTCATGCAACAACACATATCATTCTCATATCATCATCTATAATACTAAATTTCACATTTAATCCATGATAACCATACTAGCTTTGCATACACAAGAGAACGCTATCACTAGAATAACTATAATTGACATAAGCCATCATCCGTGGCTATACACAATCGATCTATCAACTGTTTTAGGCCAACACATTTGGCTACATTAACTATGACTTAATTAATCAAAAGATAAGGTTCCTATACATGCCATATATCAAGAAAACTTGAAAACCTTTACCCAAATGACTGCTCAATAGTGTGAAAACATCTCTGGGGATCTTCAACTCGAGCTAGTTAAATTAACCTATAAGAGATAGGAAAGGAATAGGTGTAAACGATAATGCTTAGTAAGTTCATATGCAAATAATAATTAACTATTGAAATTCATTTATTTTACTCAACCACAAAGGTATTATAATAAGATTTTCATTTAAGCTCACGATTGCCTACTCAATCATTCATAATGCTTACTCATTCCAAACCTTCACACATCACAAACAGATGTCATAACACATTGTTCACCTTTACTTACACTTATACCCTGCATTATCACCATAGAGCCACATGTTATGTAATTTCACTTAGTCAAGTTTCTCGAGAACACCTTAGATTAGTAATAAATACTCGATGATATCGTACACAGTCCACCATTGATAATAAATACGATGGTACCGCACACAGCCCATCATTAACAAATAATAAGGTAGTATCGCATACAACCCACCACTGATAATAAACACGATGGTATCGCACACAGCCCATCATTAACAAATAATAAGGTGGTATCGCACATAGCCTACCATTGATAATAAACACGATGGTATCGTAACAGCCCATCATTAACAAATAATAAGGTGGTATCGCACACAGCCCACCACTGGTAATAAACATGATAATATCGCACACCATTTTTTTCCTATTTCAAATTTTCAATCGAGGATTTCTTGCTCTCTATCATGTTCAATAAACCTCTACGATATTCATTCGCATTCACGTAATGCATTAATGAGTAAAACATATGCAATAAAGAATGCATCATTTACACATAAACTTACTATGGATTCATCATATAACAAGTTCACTTCATATGAGTTCTGGGTACATACCCGTACCACTCATGACATATCCACATACTTTTTTATTTTCAACATACCTATTGAATCGCTCAAAATGCTACAAGATACTCTTGAGTCTCATACATACGGTGTTGCATCAACGCCATATCCCCTATATGGTCTTACATGAAATATCATATTGATGCCATGTCCTTAACATGGTCTTATACGAAATCTCACACCGAGGCCATATTCCAAATATGGTCTTATACGGAACCTTAATAACCTTAATATCATAGTATCTGCATTCTATCCATTCTTAAAGTTCAATTGAAGATTTTCATTTTTTGACATTTCGTCAACATCGTAGTTAATATATTTCACAATGACAATAAAAAATTCATACAACATCAAAATATCAAATATTTCACTTAAGGTTACATCATTTGCACACGAACTTACCTCGATACCGAAAGGGTAAAAAGGGACCTATTCGTTAATTTCTCTTCTTTTCCCCGCTCTAGGTCTGAATATCATTTTCTTTGATCTATAACAATAAAATTTACTCGTTTAATCACCACACTAATCAATACATCTTAAAATTTCTACTTTGGCAAAATTACCATTTTGCCCTTACAAAATTACAATTTTGCCCCTAGGCACGTATATCGATTTTCATCAAATTTCCTTGTTAATAAAGCCTAGATGATTCATATTCCCTCTTATAGAAACCCAAGATTTCAAATTTTACACACATTTACCACCTACTTCACAACCTTTACAAAAAGGTCCTTTTAGATGTTTTCATGGAAACACCTTTCATAAAAGTTGTATATTTAACAACTAGGACTTATTTTCTTCCATAAAATTTTAGAAAACAACATAATTTCTCTCATGGAAAAACCCTAGACTCTTAACCATTTTGCAAAATAGTCCCCTCATTAGCTAGCTTAAGCTTTAGGGGTTCCAAAAGTACAAAAATTTTCAAGAAAGGCCACCAAAATCACTTGTAATGAGGAAAGCTTGGCTGAAATTTTTGAGTTTTCAACCCCCATTTTTCTGCTAATTTTGGTGGAGAAGATGGAGAGAAAAGATGGTATTTTTCTTTTCTTTATTTTATGATAAAATCAATTTTTATCACCAAATTTCCACCTAACCAAATGACAAAGTCCTTTCTTTGTCTCCCTATGGCCGTCCGTGACCTTTAGAAAGTTATAATTGCACGATAAAGGCCTTCAATTAAAATTCCATGGCTAATTGGTACCTCTAGCTTATAAAATAGAACTTTCACACTTTGTGCCATTTAGTCCTTTTTCGCGATTAAGCATGAAATCGCTAAAAATAAAGCACCAAAATTTTCATCCACCTTTATAATCATTTTATAAATCATAAAATAACATTAAAATAATTTTCTCTGACCCCAGATTAGTGATCTCGAGACCACTGTTCTGACTAGCCCCTAAATCGGGCTGTTACACCAATAATAACAATTTTAAGTTTGAGAAGGTTAGAACTAGATTGAATAGTTGGGATGTGGTGCCCTTTCTATGGCTAGTTGAGTCGTTATGGCTTATGGATGATGATACAGAATTGAAGTGGAGGAAGCCGAAGAAGGATTGAATTCAAGTTGTTCGACTCAAGTAGGAAAGATTTAGATATAACCTGAAAGGAAGAAACTAAATAAATTTACAAAATAACAAAGGAAATAAGAAAAATTAACTAAAATAAATAAAGGACAAATATTCAAAATAATAACTAAATAGTGAAAATATAAATTAAAGTAAAGTGGAAGATGGAACGATAAATCGATGGATATGATGGATAGAAGGATAAATGTCCAATTGAACTCTTTGAGATATAAACCTCAACAAACTCAATTAATTTATCTAATCAATCCTCTAAGAAATAATCCTTGGCAAATTGAAGGATGAAAATGAATTCCCATGACTCCTTAAAGAAAATCGAGAAAAAAACTACTTCTAAAAATCACAAGAAAGAAATATTGCACAAGAAACAAACTCGCAGAGTTGAAAACTTTATTAATGAAAACAATTCTCTAATTTGTGTACAATGCAAAGGCCTATATATAGGCTAGCTAAATAAATCTAAATAAAACTCTTAAGTATACTAAAACTCTAATTAATCTAAACAAGAAGTAGTTGACATAAAACTCCTAAATAACTTAAACTACTTAATAATTATTAAAAATTTGGAATAATAAAATAATAAGAGCTAATAAATACAATATTAGACTCATATATAATAAAATTTAATCCCAAAACCCGAACCCGATATGATTTAAACTCAAGTTAAAAGCCCAAAACTTGTAATTCCTATCATAATCCCATCTAGAAATTTTGCTCACGCAGTATTCATTAAAATGATCATAACTTAAGCTCCCAAACTCAAAATCGAGTTATTTAAAGTTTGTTTCGAAGATAAGAGATAGATCTTCGAACGCCATAATCCTAGAAATAGGACAATATAAATCTACAGGATTAGAGTCAAATCTAATAGGAGAATCCATATGATGAGTTAATGCAATAATAGGGGTTTTATTAGGAAAAAATTTTTAATTAATCAACCTAGGTCAGTTACTCTTACTCTCGAAAGAGATATTAGCATAATTTAAGGATTTCTATGGATCAAGTTACTAAGTAAAGAAATTACGTAATTTAGATTAATAGTGACAGATGAAATCTTAGTGAATTCTTTCATGGGTATTGTTTCGCTTCTTGGTTGTTACTTGTTTATTTTCGTGATTTGTTCTTTGTCGTGTTCATTAGTTAATTAATTTAGTTAATTTTAGTTTTTAATCAATCACTCAAATTATTCAGTTAAATAATAGAAAGACAATAATTACTAGCACTTTTAGTCTCCGTGGGAATAATATCTTTGCTCACCATAGCTATACTATTAATTGATAGGTGCATATGCTTTAATCAAATTTTTAATTAGTTTTGTGGACATAAAGAAGTCATACTTAAAAGATTAATTTGCATAGTAAGCGAACTACATACCAAATTGTCTTTATGGATAAAAACTTCTATTGTGAAACAATCCATTACATATGGTAATTTTAAAATTTGAATCCGAATATTATCCAAATCCACAAAACATAACTCGGTTATCTATAGGTATTCTAAATTACTATCTAAATTAAACAAGGTAGGACCTTCCTTATTTTACCGAACATCCCCATACATTTTCCATTTTCCATTTTCATCACTTCTTGGAACCAATAATATGTCAAATTGAAAACGAAAAGTTAGTTGAACATTAAAACACCATGTTATTTTATACATTTGTGGTCAGATTTTAAACTTCATAATATCTTTAATTTATATTTAAAAAATAAAAGATAAATGTCAATTTGTTGACCCCTCAATATGACTAAATAATAATTAAATTTATCATAAAAATTACATGCATATAAATATTTTTGTAAACATTAATTATTAAAAATAAATAAATAATATTTATCATGATCACAACCGTAGGAAACACAAGATGACTAATATATATTTGATCGCAATTTAAATCAGTGAATGGGTGACAAATACTGCAAATGCAAATCCAAATCAAATACAAAAACTCAATTACGCTTCCCCTGTTTTCCTACTCTTAAAATGCAGGTAAAAGAAAAAGCCCCAAGCATTATCTTAATTGAAGAGTGGCACATAAAGTGTTTGATTGATTGTCAACTGAGTTTTAGATTAATAAATAAAACAGAAATTATCATTCTAACTTCCAATCACCAAAACCAACACAAACCAACACAGCAAATTACCATCATCACCGACTGTATTCACTTCCCATCAGTTGAGTGAAGACCTACACATTGCTAACAACTACATCCTCTGCTGCAGAGTCCTTAAAAATTATTTCTATTTGGTCCAAGTAAATTATTTTATTAGCTTAGTCGATAGACAAGCATTTTCTAAAGAGAAAACTATGAAGAAAGCATGAAACAGGCTAATGAATCATGAACAGACTCCAGTAAATCAAGTTAATGTAATAGCTAGAATGATATATATGAAAACTATATTCTATTTAGGGCAGAATAGGGATATATCTAACTTTGTTGAATGGATGGCGGCGAGAAATTACGGAAGAGACAAAACACGGATTGGTTTTGTCAGAAGCTGATTAGTATCCCACATTTGAAAGCAAATGCCAGTGTAGATGGTATTTAAATAGGAACCAAGGCCAGAAAGGTCACGACTTTACTTGAACAGGATCTGTTCTATAGGCTCGTACTTCTGTGTATTCCTTAAGTTCGAAGGAGACAGGATTCTAAGTCTGGTTGATGAACCACGACTGTGTGATCTGAGCGTGATTGCTGGTCCGGTGATGCCCTTGCTGGCTCTCCTCGACCGTAGAGGATCGTCCTAAGCTTGCCGTGTGCGGCTGGGAAGGTCACGCAGTTGTCTGACAGACTCTTCTATTCCCTTTTTTTGCTTTTTCCATTTGAATTTGCAGTCTCATTGAGAGTGTTATTTCCTTTTCCGGGCTGAAACGGGAATGTACAGTAATTTGGGTGGAATTGTCTATTACGTACAAAACAGGTATATGGCTGTTATAGCCATTAGGGCCTCCCCACTCAGAACGAACAATTCAACGCCGCAAGGAATAGCCTCCCAAACATCATTCCCATATTACTCATAATATGCCAACAATCACAAAACTACAATTTATAACAAAAAATCATAAATATATATTAACCAAACAATGGTCAAAGAAACAAAAATTACAAGACAGAAAAATAGAAGAATTTCTGGTCATGCATGTCAACAGATACAATGGGAACTGCCAGACTGAAACAGGGCTTGCATCGACAGGGGATTTAGCAAGAGATGGGCATGAAAATTGGGTGGCATCGGCTGCTGCATTGTTTAACAGTCCGAGCTTGGGGCCATTTATAACAGACTTTCTCTGCTTTGGAAGAGTGGCTTTTTTCGAATCATGATCGATGGAAGCAACATATTTATTGTAACGAGGCGGCAAATTTGGTCCAGGCTGATTAAACTCTCATGGAGGAGCTGTTGAAGTGCTAATTTGGGCCAAATATAAGCATGAATGATAACCCAGTTTCCGCTATTAATTAATTAAGTACCCACAACATTTACGTCACGTGTACTTGAGATTTGAGAATATTTTGACGAAAATTTTTTGATTTCCCAATTTTTAAATTAGATAAGCTTTTCTAAAAGGTGGTTAATTATTTGGTTTGATTAGTCATAAATTTGATATAAATACTTATAAACGTCAATTTAAAAAAAAAAATACGTGAATAGAACTATTTTTAGAAAAATTATAAGAATAGATTGATTTTACGAAAACCCGTCTAGTTAGAAGTATTTTCAAGTGAAATACATAAAATCGTTTTCAGCTAAAAACCCTTTCTACCACATCAGCACTAAAAGTGACAGCATCAATAAATATTTTTTATTTTTTAGTGTCACCTATTAATGTGAAAATAAAATTTACAAAATGGGTCATTGGATAGACTTAAATCTCATTTCCCATATTTTCTTAAGAGAGAAGTGAAAATATGTGTATTAGAGATATTATTAAATTATAATTCAATTTAATTTAATTTTTAATATTATTAAAAATGTCATATATTAATTCTTAATTAGTTGAAAGAATGTTTCTAGCAAGTATAATAATATAGGCCACAATAGTTATGAAATTATAATTTAGATTATTTTTGACAAAAATAAATTTAAATATGTAACCAAAAATATATAATGTAAAGGTTACTTATTCCAACTTTTTTTTATACAACAATAGTATAAAAATATAATTCAAAAGATGATAATAATAAAAGAAACAAAACAAACATGGCTATAGTGATAATTAATGGATCATATGATACATTTTTATTAGTGTTTATACAAATACTAAAACTTCAAAATTGGTTTATGAATTAAGTGAAATGAACTCAACAAAAATAATTAAAATAAATAAAATTTTAATATAAAAATAAAAATACAACACTCTGCATTCTTATCTTTTTGTTTTCAATTTAATATATATTCTACAATACTCTCTATATTTCTATAGAGAAAACAGATTTGCATAACCTTTAATCTTATATTGTTATTTTTAAATATAAAAATAAAAAATAAAAAATTGCAAGTGTAAATAATATTTTAATTATAAATTAATACATGGTTATAAAACGAAAAATAACACAAATGTGGTAGGAATGTATAAAATTTTCATCATAAAAAATGAAAGAAAATAAAATTTATAAAATATAGAGTAGTATTTAATATTATGCTGTTAGTTAAAAGAGTAAGCAATCCCACATTGTCTAGGAACAAGCTACAAATAGATTACGAGTCTATATATATACATATCCCATATTATTTAAGAAAATAATATAAATAAGACATTAGGTCTATATAAAGACCTGCTTTGTAAATTTTATTTACATATTAATAGAAGGCACCAGAAAATAAAAAAAATATTGGTGTTGCCACTTTTAATACTGATGTGGCAAAAAGAAGCGATTTTCTGTCAATACTCTAAAACACGTCTATTTCTTAAAGATAAATTCAACTTTTAATATTTTAAAAGAATTAAAACATGATCTTTGAGAGAAATTAATTTTTCTTTAATGAAAATATTAATTAAAATGTTAAAATTTTAAATATGGCAACAGTTCATATATATTTTATGCTAATTTTAAAAAAATTATGAACTTTTATATATTTTTACTTTCAATTTTGATCAACTACTTATTCATTATTTTCAGGATAGTTTGGCGGGGCTCTCGGCCAAATGGTACAATCACTGTCCGTACCGGATCAAGTCGTGGAAGGACCTATGAGGCCTTCACGAAACAAAACGTAGCCGATATAGCTCTGATCGAATCACGCTCCAAAATATGGAGAAAAGCCAAACGAAAGTTTTGCAATATGCCCGTGGTGGAGGAAGTAGCACACAAGTTCAACCACCCTTTTAGAAAGAAACTAATGCTCTTCATGGCTGATGTACCACTAAGAGCCTGGTAATGGCAGGGGAAATGATCGAACATGCAATGAAATGCGGCAAGATTGAAGTAGGGAAAAAATTAGAATAAAGGATGACGAGGTGAATAATACACGTGAGGACCCAAATAATATCAAGGTTTCTCGTTACAAGGAAAAACATTGAAAAACTCCAAAAATATGACAGTTTATCAAAGTTTATTTGTGCACGTTGTGTCCCCCAATTCCAAAACCGATGCAACCTCCATACAAAATGGTATGACCCAAACATCGGTGTAGTACCACAGCGGGGATCACAGGGCCATTCGATAGAAAATTGCCTCACTTTTAAGAAATTGGTGGAAAATCTCATCAACATGGGTGTTGTGAAGTTCGATGTGAACAATGGTATACCCGAAAAGAGCAGGAATATTTAGAGCATCCGCTTTTATGTACTTGAGAGTGTTTTTGAACAATGAGATGTGGAAGAAACATGTATTTTAAAGCTAATCTAGAGTAATGTGTACACTTGTTGCTCCAAGCACGAAGCAATAAGAAAGTAGGCTTGTGTCCGTAATTTTATTTCAATAAATGCATCATTCTAAGTAAATATTTCCATTCTTTACATTTCATCTTGAATATTTTTTCACTCATGACCATATCATACGAATAATCATCCTTAGGATCATTTATTTTTGGATTTTCGCTGATGGGCCCCAGAGATATCAATGACATGAGCGATGATGTTATTGACTCTCTTTTAGTGAGATATGCATCTAGAGGGATCTAAGGACTTTGAAGATGACAAAGATTGAATGGTAGATCCTATTTTATTATTTTTATAAATTTTAAATTATTTTATTAAGGTTCGCTCAAAAGAATTGCAGCTTAGGAAGAAGAACCTAGCATTAAGAGAGATTCTTCTTATCCAAAAGAACTCCAAAGAAAAGTAAATGCCTTATACAAAGAAAGAAGACTCGTTTCTAGGGAAAATGGGTGTTAACCAAGATGGATGGCAAGGACACGCCCAATCCGTGAGTTGATTCAATAAAAAGTTTTCCAAAAAAACGAAAAACACGAAAAAAAGAAAAAGAAAAGGAGAGGCCAAGGCGAAAACCCATAAGGGCGCTTTGAGACCAAAGGGTATTTGAGTTGAAAACCGAGAAGGGCAGCTCAAAATTTTGATCGAAAGTAGGGCATACAGTAGTCTTGCTACGCTCGAAGAAGTATGTTACGTCTTGGGGCATCGACAAAGTACTCTGCATCCCCTAAACACATATTAAGCTCAAAATGGTCCTCAAGAAGTTGGAACAGAGAAGCTCAAGCTGCGATATCTGGGGCACTTAGTTTCCATTTTACCCATTTTTGTTACTTGTGGTTATTTTATTCCTTTCAAAAACCACCGATAAAATTCCTTCTTAATTACCTTTGCTAGCATTGATTAATTTGTTTGTTTGAGCTATGCTCCCAATCAATTTCCTTTTTGTCCATTGTTACAATCTTTTCAAGCATTTTGCATTAAATGGATAAAACAAATGATATTATATTAATATAATACAAGGACCAAACAGGACTATTGTTTAGAACTCACTCCACTCGACTCAAGGTTTGGAAATATTGGAGAAAGATGATTATCTCTTTGGACCTTTTATTGGTTGAACGAAATAACAATACGCTTCGCCATTCTCGAGAAAAGAAAAATGATACTGCATTCATGCACATATCGAGCCTACACATCCGGTCATTACACCGTTGAATGATGTAACAGATCAAATTGATCCTATACCTTGGAGTAACGGCGAGGATGGATGGAAGAAACCAAATGTTATCCTCCCAGAGTTGCAAATGAGAGATGCAAACTTTATGTCCCCAGAGGCAGTGGAAGAGACCACGAAATTACAAGGGCAAGCTTGTTAAGCATAATATGATCATTTCTTTGGGTTTTCTATCAAAGATACGGCATTTGAACGAGAAAGCATGATAGCGTGTCGTTGATAGAACATTAATGGACTACTGAGCAATGATGACCCTAAGCATTTTAAAAAAGGATCATTTCATTTTGCATTCATACATCATTTCAAAGCATGTTTAGTTAGGAGCATTCGACTCATTGCATTCTAATCATCATAAAAGACCATTCTCATGACATTACGCATTCATGCAAAAGTTATCCATTGTCATTTAGTTAGAGCATTCGATTCATTACGATCATTGCATCCTAATCATTGTAAAAGACCATTCTCACAGGCATTACGCATTCATGAAAGTGTCGCCCATAACGCATGTAGTTAGGAGGCTTTGAGTCATTTTGATCATAGCACCTTCATCATTTGCATAAGCATAAGCACACAAAATTAATTCTACAAGACAAGTTCCTCAAAGAATAGTGTAGCAATATCAAAGTTCGATTTCGTTCCTCAAGATGTTAGTGGGGCGATGAAGAATGAAGTCTTCCAAGATAGTAAGGAAGCACATTGAAAAGATCAGATTTCATTCCTCAAGATGTTAGTAAGGCGATCAAGATTGAAGTCTTCGAAGATAGTAAGGAAGCAAATTAAAAGTTCGATTTTGCTCCTTCGAGATGATAGTGGAGCAGATGAAGATTGAAGTCTTCCTAAATATAGTAAGGAAGCACATTGGAAAGTTCAGACTTCGCTCCCTCAAGATGGTAGTGGGGCAGGCTAAATATTGAAATCTTCCTGAAGATAGCAAATTGAAAAGTTCTGAATTCTTGTTTCCTCGACGTTCCAGTGGAGTAGGTTGAGATTACAAATCCCGTCTCCCTGAGTTAACAATGAGGACAAGTCCTTATTTCTTTGAAATTTCGGTAGAGAAGATGGAGACTACGAATCTCTTCTCCCTGAATTCTTATTTCCTCGAAGTTCCCGTGGAGTAGGTTGAGATTACAAATCCCGTCTCCCTGAGTTAACAATGAGGATCAATCCTTAATTCCTTGAAGTTTCAGTAAGAGAAGATGGAGATTACAAATCTCTTCTCCCTGAATTCTTATTTCCTCTAAGTTCCCGTGGAGTAGGTTGAGATTACAAATCCCGTCTCTCTGAGTTAACAATGAGGATAAGTCCTTATTTCTTTGAAGTTTCGGTAGAGAAGATGGAGACTACGAATCTCTTCTCCCCAATTCTTATCTCCTCAAGTTCCCATGGAGTAAAAGTAAATCAAGAAATCGATCCGTGGTCCTTGAGTTTGCAAGGATCAGATTGAAGATAGCAGTTTAGACATTCCTAAATTTGTAGGAAACAGATCAAAGACTCAGTCTGGTGATCCTTGAATTTGCAAGGATCAGATTGAAGAAAGCAGATTTGACCTTCCCAAAGTTACAGGAAGCAGATCGAAGATATCAGTCTGGTAATCCTTGAGTTTGCAAGGATCAGATTGAAGAAAGAAGATTTGACCCTCCTAAGGTTGCAGGAAGCAGATCGAATACATCAATCTGGTGATCCACGAGTTTGCGAGGATCGATTGAAGATAGATTTGACATTCCCGAAGTTGTAGGAAGCGGATCAAAAGCACTTTCATTTTTATATATCTCTCTGAAGTCGCAATAGAGCAGATCACTACAAATCTCATTCCTCAAGGCTATAGTGAAATAGATCAAAGCGACAAGATGTGGAGGATCTGGATGAGGCTACTTGAAGAAAAGCACCGAGAGGCCATGACTCGACGAGGCCGCAATATTGGCTTTTTAAGTCTTTGCTCTATTCTCGTTACGAAAATGAGCAAAGAGGGCAGGTATACAAAGCCCAAAATTGCCCTACCCAAACCCAACCGACCCAACAGACAAACCAAACCCAACCGACCCAACAGACAACCCAAACCCGTTAAAAAGCATTCAAACTCGAAGCCAAGTAGCCCAAAAAGTCAAAAGAATTTTAGGGTTTCAAACCTTAAATTAACTTAGTGCGCCTAGCCTCGCCCGACCAAACCACCACACGCCACCGCCATCGTGAGGTTGCCACCGGCCTTCAAGCTGCTCCACCCACCATAGCCTGCAAAAATGTAGGAAACACGCAACAAAGCAAAGGCGACAAGCAATTCCTTTTTGAATCTTGGCTATAAAGCCATACAAAAACCATTGTAATCGGGGATTTTCAAAAAAAAAGAGAAAAAAAAGAGAACGAAATATCATCACAACGAAAGGATACGAACTGATCCGGAATCGAATGTACAAAAAAGGGGTCGGTTTCTGACGAAATTTCGGCAATACAAAGCAAAAAAAAACAAACAAAAGCATCAAGGTTTCTTTTTGATATTATTATTTACTCTTGTTTTATTTATTTCATTTTTACTATTTTTTGAATCTAAAAAAGTCAAAAAAAAGAGGGGGAAAAAACCTTATTGGAACCCCAAGATCGTGGCGTCGGAGTACCCTCTCTCCGTCGTCGGGGCTTGGACTGAGGAGAGGTGTCGGCGGCCCTTTCCCTTCGACTTGGGGACGCCAAACGTTCGGTCTTCGAAAGGGACTCCAAGCCCACGCCGGAAACAGGGCACAAAGGCCCATCCCCACACACCGTCGGCCACCGAGAGCGATGGTGGTGCGATTGATCGTCGGAGAAAACCCAATCGACGGGCTAAAAAAAAGGAGAGGAAAGGGAAGGAAATGTTTAAGGAGGCTGCGGTTTCTGAAAAGTTTTAGGGTTCTTAATAAATTTTTTTTTCTCAGAAGACATGGGCTTTATATACCCTCAACGAAAACGACGCCGTTTGGTCAAGGGAACTGCGCATATCCCTTCAAAGGGATATTTGCGCAACAGATCCCTCCTCATTGCAGCGTCATTCAATCGGACCCACTTCGTTATTTTTTCCTTATTACAGATTTCACCCTTTAATTTTATTGGGTTTCCAATTGGGTCCTCGACCACTAGACGCGCATAAAGGCTGGGAATATTTTCCCAATCAATCCCTCTTACTTTAAATGCGTTCCACCTTGGTCCCTATTCGCCATTTTCATTTTAATTCATTACTGTTTTAACCCCCTCAGTTTTATTCTGATTATGATTTAGCCCTTCTTTGTTTGTTTTTTTTTTATAACTACATTGTTATTGTCATTATCATTAGTTTTAAAATTTCTATCAGTATTATTATTATATTATTACTACTATTATTATTTTATTATTTTGTTTCACTACTAGTATTATTTTTATTAACATGTATTTATTTACATTTTTTTACTATTATTTCATTTTTCACTACTATAATTATTACTATTATTACTATTATTTAGTATTTGTATCATTATATCATTATTATTATTTCTATTATCGTTTCATTACCATATTATTATCGTCATTATTATTTTATTTTATTATTGCTCTTTATTATTACCATTATATTATTAACATATTATTATTTAATTTTACTATTATTATCCTTATTAACACATTTTTACTTTTATTATTATTATTATTTACTATTATCATTATTTTATTATTAATACTATTGTTATATTATTATTTATTTTACTATTATCTATTTTATTACTATTTATTTAATATTATTAATCAACAATTTAGTCCTTTTTCTATTGTTTCTTTGTTATTATTATTATTATTATTATTATTATCATTATTATTATTATTATCATCATTATTTACTATTATCATTATTTTATTATTAATACTATTATTATATTATTATTTATTTTACTATTATCTATTATTATTACTATCTATTTAGTGTAATTAATCAACATTATTTTTGTCACTATTATTTCTTTACCATTCTTGTTGATATTAGTATTATTATTCTTATTTCACACCATTATCGTAATTGTTTACTAAGTTATTTTATGTCTTGCTTTCTATAATCATTTAGCTTAATGATGTCTTCATTGCTTTTATTATATTTATTATCATCATCATTCCTACCATTGTCTTCATAACCATACTATTATTATTATTATCATTGTTCGATATCATTGTTATTAATTTAATACTACATTGTTAAACAAGTACCATCATATTTCATTTAAAAGATTTTTAAAATAAAGGCAATGTTTCAGATTTAGAAATTAGGGAATAGTGCCCTAACGCTTGGGTTGCTATTTTCCGTTTGACTAAGGAACCTAACATCCTTTTTAACAAACTTTGTAAATCACGAGATAACTTTGATTACGAGAGATTAAAACATCGTGTCCTAACGTGCTGGATGTGATGTTTATATCTTTTCAGAATAAAGAAATCTCAAATTTTGACTCGAGTCTTTTCTCCAAATTAATACGACACGGTGTATTTTATAAAATTGTCAGACTCCATTTAAAGGTTTTGAAATAAAGGCAATGTCTTGCATTTAGGAATTAGAATAGTGCCCTAACGTCTTTGAGTTACAATTTTCCGTTGGACTAAATAGCTAAACACCCTTTTGGTAAATTTCGTAACATCATGAGATAGCTTTAATTACGAAGGCTTGAATATCGTGTCCTAACGTCTTTGGATGTGATGTTTGTATCCTCTCAAACAAAGAAATCTCAAATATCCTAATACATTTTTAAAGATCCGAGTTTAAAACCTTCTCAAACTTCCGACGTTAAGACATTAATTAATCATTTTGGTACCAATTTTGGGCGATCGAGGGTGCTAACCCTTCCTAAATGCGAATCAGACTCCGAACCCTATTTTAAAACTTCGAGACCAAAAACACGATTTTAGTAAAACAAAATATTTTATTAAAATAAAGGTGATCCGATCACACCAAATAAAATCGCCATGGCGACTCCGTTCTTTTTTCATTTTTAAAACCCAAAGTCGAGCCCTTTTGTCGTCTTCCAATAAATGGTTACTTACACACATGAATTATCATGAGTTATCAAGCCAACAATATTAAAAATTAATTTTTATCTATCATTTCCATTAAAATTTTAATTTTTTAAAAATAATAACCGAATTTAACAAAAAGATGAATATTAAATTAACGAAATATATAAATATCAAAACTAAATTTGCCAGAATGGGTTGAAATGGTGGGTGGGCATGGGAAGCAAATACCAAACCCAGTAATGATTACAGCAACACAAGAAGGGGCAGAGTGGGGACTGCTCTTAATTGTCTTCAGCCTTACTATCAACATCAGCAATCAATACACCACCACTCGTGGGTTTTGATGATATGACCCATTTAGGTTTTCTTAATAAGAATATTGTAAATAAAATATTATTTAAGGATAACTTTTTTATTATAAAAAAAATTGTGTAGTTTTTTTTCCAAAAATGAAATTTGAATTAAATTACCTTAATTTTCTAAATAATAAAAAAGTTAGCCTACTTCTCTAAATAATTTTTAAATTTATTATATTTTATAAAAAATATAAAGATGAGTAATCATTTTATTATCATGATCTATTAAAACTGGGTTTGGATGAGTGATAGGGTATGATGTATTTAGTTTACTTTTTGTCTTATGCTACAATATCGTTACAGCATCTAATCTCATCGCCATCGGTATTTTTACAGTAATCGTAGGTAAATGCACCGTCCATTCAAACTCACCTTAAAATGAACAAACTCATTACACTAAAATTGACGTTCTATTCGAATTGAGATATAAATTAGTATAAGGTTTAAAAAGAGTTTCTAACTTCATGAGTCAAATTGAAGATTGTGACTAAAATTTTAGCTCTATGTGGATGGATATTATCCATGGGTAAATTACCAAGGAATACCCTTTTTTTAAAAATTACCGAAAAGGGCCTGCTTTTCAATTATTTACCGGAATGGACTATTTTTCAGAAAACGCCCACGTCGGTGAAGTCGGGATGCAAGAGGAAAACGCGTCTCTGAGGGAGCATTTTCTGCCACAGCACAAATCATGTCCTTGAGGGCGCGCTTTGCTGATGTGGCAAAAACGCTCCTTCAGGGATGCATTTTCGCCCGTTATTTCTGTTAGGGTTTTCACCTGTTTTTAGGGTTAGTGTTAGGGTTTTAGGGTAAGAGTTTTGTGTTTTTAATGGTTTTTAGGGTTTAAGGTTTTAGAAAAAGTTAATGAATTAGAGTTTAGGGTTAGTTAATTAAAATAATTTTAGATTTAGGGTTTTAGAAAAAATATATCAATAATATAAAAATTATTTTTTTTAGAGTAGTATCTGGTAAAATAATTTAGAGAAGACATTTATGAACAAATAGTGACCAAAACGCTTCAAGCAGGATGCCTTTGTCAAGAAAATCTTGAAAAAAGCTCCCACGTGGAAGCTCATTTGCTCTGATGAGTCTCGGCAAAATAATTTTGAAAAAGACGTTTCTAAACAAATAGTGACCAAAACGCTTCAAGCAGGATGCCTTTGTCGAAGAGTCTTGAAAAAGCTTCCACATGGGCGCTCTTTTGCTCTGATGATCTCGGCAAAATAATTTTGAGAAGACGTTTCGAACAAATAGTGACCAAAACGCTTCAAGCAGGATGCTTTGTCAAGAAAAATCTTGAAAAAGCTCCCACATGGACGATCTTTTGCTACAGTAGTTCCTATTTGTCCTCAGACTATAAATGAGCCAAATTTCATTCTCAGGTTGCATAATAGAAATTGAGGCAAAAGTAAAATAGAAACTAAAGATGAGTTAATGTATTAGTGTTGATATTTACTATGATAGTGAGGTTTGTGACACCGAAAACGGTGTTTTTTTTATCTGAGAACACAACGCGACTAATTTATAACCAGAACATAGATTTGACAGAACTTCGCAAAAGAATTAGGCATAAAATCTTCGGAACAAATGCCAATGAAATTTTAGTATATTAAGTATAGATTTTGTGCTTCGGTTGATCCCGTGAAATATGACTCATTCGACATCAAAGGTCCTCGGAGCTTGGAGGCAATGGTGGAGACTCATCTTGCCAATAGATCACCCTATCTTGAGGTATATGTACAATTTTCATCGTCAAGTGATCTTCCTTCGACTTCAACATCTACTGCTATTCGAGGGGAATACACGACCCCAAACCGACACTCTATTAGTGGGAGGCAAAATACGGAAGCGCCGTGTTTGGTGGTAGTATAGAAAACACAACCCTTGTATGACACTTGGTTGGTGGATGGGACATGCATATCCTTCTTTCGACGTTCAATGCTAAAAATACGTATTGGGGAACGTCATCAACTTCTAGTGGTTGGCAATCCACATATAATTGGGGACGTTAAGAAAGTTGTTTAAGAAGGGATAATGTACTCCCCATGACATCCACCGGCTAGGGGACCTCGTTCGTTGCAGATAATGATGGGTCGAATAATGAGTCCGATGTGGATCCACCTCGAGAGCCTGGCCCCGATGGTGCAGAAGTTGCATTATTTTTTGAACCAGAGCCTATTCCAACCATACTTGAAGATGTTGAAAGGGGTTCAGATGAAGAAGAAGAAGATCTTCGATTCAGGGCGTACTCGCCTCTAGCCCACATGCATAATGTCGATCTATCTCAAGAAGAAGCGTTGGAGTTTCTTGAACTACCACACAAAAGGCGTGACTGTACAAGTTCGTCGTTGGATTCGGGTGAATTAGAAGTTGGTAAAGATTTTTCCAATAAGGATAGTTTTCTTGGTGCATTGAAACAATATAGCATCGAGAATGGGGTTGGTGCATTGAAACAATATAGCATCGAGAACGGGGTTAACTACAACGTGGTTAAATCCAAACTCAATAAGTACGAGGCCAAGTGTGCAGTGCAAGACGGCACATGTTCATGGAAACTCATGACCTCATTGAGGAAAAGGACAAGCTTGTGGGAGATTAAAAAGTACAAAGGTCCACATACATGTTTTGCCGCTACAGTATCAGTAGGTGTTTAGGGTTTTTAAATAATACTGATATAATGTAATGTTGCATTATTTAACATACTTCGTTGACAAGTGTTTCACAAGATCATCCCAAGATGGATTCAGATATGTTGACTAACTTAATAATACCGACGATAAAGGCGGAAACCAAGACTTCAGTGCCGGTATTAATTGCCAATATTCGTAGCCAATTGAGGTACACGCCCTCTTACCGCAAGGCTTGAATAGCTAAGCAGAAGGTGTTGGAAAAGTTGCATGGTCGGTGGGACGCTTCATATAATGAAGTGTGGCAGTAGTGTCAAGTGCTGGAGAGATATGTTCCAAGCAGCATAACAGACCTTGAAACAGTACCGACGTACTACAACGATAGATTACTCTGTGGATGCCAAGTGTTTAGCGACTGTTCTGGACATTTAAGCAATGCCGAGACGTATTTCTATACTGTAAGCCATTGGTACAGATTGACGGTACCTTTATGTATGGTAGATATCGCGATCGGCTATTGCTAGTTGTGGCACGGATGGCGATGGGAGAATCATTCAATTGCGTTTGCAATAACATCGGAGTCGGTGATGGTGGATTTCTTTCTATCTAGGTTAAGTAGGCATGTCTGCCCCCAACCTGATATATGCGTTATATCGGATCAGGGCCCTGGAATACTAGTCGTAATAGAGCGACAAGGAAGCCTATGGCATCACACACACCATCGATATTGCCTAAGACATGTTGCGTCCAACTACCACGGGCAACATCGATCTACAAGTGACGACGGCAAGTGACCAACATGGGTATGTAATATCTATTAATATAATTTCTTTTGTAATATTCAATTTATTCTTAATTGAAGAGTGGTATGTAATATTCGCTATCAACTTATATTGGCAGGGTACAAGATCAATAAGGATCGTTTTCACGAGATGTTGGCGATTTTTCGCTCAGTTAACGAAGAATGTGCAAACTACCTATGCAACTTACCTTTCGATCAGTGGACACAAGTATACGACGGCGGCCTACGATATGGTCATATGACCTCAAACCTGGCTGAATGCATAAATTCTGTTCTAAAAGGAACGCATCATTTGCCGATAACATCGATTGTGCGAGAGACATATTTGTGTTTAGCGGCACTATTTTCAAAGTGAGCAGCAAGTTATAAAGGCCAAATGCAGGGAGGCCATGTATGGTACACGAAGGTATTGCGAGAAATCAACAAGGCGAAGACACGGGCCAACACCATGCACACAGTGTGTCACGATCGTGACAACCTATGGTTTTGTGTGATAGAGTTTGACAGACCGAACCAAGGTATTGTTGGCGGGAAATATCGTGTACATTTGAGAAATAGGACCTGCAACTATGGGATATTTGACGCACTTCGTTATCCATGCGCTCATGTAATTGCAGCTTGTCAGAATCTCTGTCTTGATCCCATGAGCTATGTCAACGAAGTGTACAAAATAGAATACATGTACAACGTGTGGAGACACATGTTCCCACTAGTACCAGTTGAACGTAGGTGGCTGTCTGTATCGCTTGCTCCGTTTAAGCTGTTACCGGATAAAGAACTGCGTCGCAAACCAAAAGGTCGACCTTGCTCGACAAGAATACGCAACAATATGGATATCCGAAAAATAGCCAACCAACGAAAGTTATGCGGATGATGTAGGAACCCAGGCCATACATCTCGCTTATGTCCAAATTAGAATAGTTGATAGTCTCCTTATCATTTTTGTCTTTTGATGGCTATGAAAATTCTTTTAATTTCTTGATGAAAATGGTGAACTTTTGTAGAAGGACTAAGTTGCAAAACAAAAAAAAAGTGTTATTCAATTAATCTAAAATATCACCATCATCAGTATTCTTCAAAATGATCTTTCTTGCTAAATGATTATTTTTCCCGTTACGATCCATCAAAATTTCTACATTGGATCAACACACATCTTGATAAAATTACAAATTAACCCTTCATACTTTTTCACTTATTCAATTTAGTCCTAATTCATCCATTTTTCTTACTTTCTAGATTCTTCCACCCATAAAAACAACTTTTATTTTATTAAAAATATTAAAATAAATTACAATAAAAATAAAAATAACTTTTATTTTATTAAAGATATAAAAATAAATTAAATTACAATAAAAACTTTTATTTTATTAAAGATATAAAAATAAATTAAATTACAATAAAAAATAAAAAACAACTTTTATTTTATTAAAAATATAAAAATAAATTAAATTACAATAAAAATAAAAACAACTTTTATTTTATTAAAGATATAAAAATAAATTAAATTTGCCAATAAAAAACAACTTTTATTTTATTAAAGATATAAAAATAAATTAAATTACAATAAAAATAAAAAATAACTTTTATTTTTTTAAAGATATAAAATAAATTACAATAAAAATAAAAACAAATTTTATTTTATTAAAGATATAAAAATAAATTACAATAAAAAAATAAGAAACAACTTTTATTTTATTAAATGAAACAATATAAAAAATTTATACAAATATATTAAAAAATCAATATTGGTGCTTAGGTTGGAATCGATGCCACATGGGGGTGGTGTGATTCTGTATTGGATTCCTCCTTCTTCTAGCTTTCTACGGGGTTGTCAAGCTCGGTGAGGATTCTGGTTCCTCTGGTAGGGGTGCAGTTATGGTGTTGGGAGGATGACCCACCTTGATAAAATAATGACTGCGGAGGTGTTTCCATCACCCATAGTGGAGGTGTCTAAATCCCATAAGGCAAAGGAGATTGGTAAAAAAGAGCTCCTGCGGCGCCTCGTGCGATCCTCATCGACGGCTGCCCTCAGATCGGTGGCGGTCGAGTAGTCTAGAACGGACTCGAACAGGGCCATGCGTTCCAACCTGCCATGGGACTGGGAAAAGGAAACATATAAGGGTTAGGATACATATAAGGGCTAGGATACGCACATGGTATAATCTGAAAAGGCTGTGATGTGGGTGTCATCAATTTGAAGTGTTGGGCCGTGATTGTGTGGTGTCGCTGATGGGCCGTGATTGTTTTGTGATTGATGGTCCCGTCTCATCATCCCATCTCCTTGGATTTAAAGGGCCCCATCGTTCCTTTTGTACATGAAGTTGTCGTCGCCTCTCCTCTTCTGAAAATAAATACGGTTTGCCATAGATCTTAAACCATGGCATATATTTATGTACGTACGCTAACTCAGGAACGATGATCGGTTCCTGAGTAGGTATATAATCATACTGGTTTTCCCACAATTCGATATATGCTGACCAAAATCTTGGCCAATTCGTATGCAACTGCCGTAAGTTGACTTTGTGCTCATCATCGAGCACCTCAGGTGCCATGGGAATCGATTGTCGGAATCCAAATTGACGCAGAACTCGATCTGACTGGTGCATCTCCATGGTGGCATAGTTGACCAATGGGACCTTCATATGCCAAATGGTCGGATTTTGAAAGAACTCATCCAGAATTACTGCCCGAATTGACGGATCCTCGTATGGTGTCCATTCAAACTATATTAACATGATAAAAATAATAGTTATATACTAAATGCTAAATACTAAATACATAATACGAAATGACTATTTTATTACGAAAATATATTTTATTTAATACTTACTTGTGCTTCCGACCGTTGGTCTAATAGAAGCTGTATATCTTTAAGCGAGGTAAGTATTCCAACATAACTCGCCGAATGGTTCCACCTAATTAAATAAATTTTTAGCATACAATTATATTTTAAATCTACGTAATAATTGTAGAATCTAATATTAAATTTACGTCATTATGAGTGGGAATATATATGGGTGGTCCACTCGAGGACGTAAAAATGGAAAGCGAAATCGTGCCCATGATTGCAGTAGTGATAGACAACCTCCAATTTTCGCTTTATTCGGTCGCGTCGCCCGCACATCTCTCGATACAATTTTTCTAGCACGGTAGACCCCCAACTCAATTCACTGGCTGCTCTAAAATCAACGAGTTTCAGCAGCCATCTCAGATGTACGAGGTTTCATGACAAGTCCGGCATCAGATAGCCTCCAATCATCTCAAGAATGTATGCCCGACCATACTGTATTCTTTCTATTTCGGTCGAATCATTATCCGGCTCCGGGAATGTGTCTCGTAACTAGCCCATCTCAATCTGACCTCTATTGATGTTATTCGGAATAGCACCCAAAAGCTCGTAGCATACGGCTCCCCAATCACCAGAAGTTGCGAGCCGGTGACTACTTACCCATCTACCGGTAATCCCAATTGCAAATGCACGTCTTCCAGAGTGATAGTACACTTTCCTCATAGAAGATGAAAAGTGTGCGTCTCGGGTCTCCACCTCTCTATCAATGCACTGATTAGCTTCAGGTCCAACTTGCACCCCCGACCTATCGTGGTCATGTGCCAAAAACCCGCTTCCCGCAAGTAATTCTCGATCAACGGTGATGACGGACCAGGCATATTGCGAATATAACATTGCAACACCCGATCTACAGACTATTTAAAAAATTATAAAATAAAAATTAATTAAAATTGCATAAACTTAAAAAATATCAAATAGTATTAAAAAATTAAAATTATAACTTACCATTGTCATTTGATCGAAGGAGATATGTTTATTGTTGAGACGAATTAATTTTCCAACCATTGCTAATACGATCGAATATTTTTAAATTTAACCAAAAAAAATTATTTCAAAAAACTTTTAAACAGGGCTTTTTTGTAAAAAGTAAAGGACTTTGTGAAATTTAAGAGGAACTTTAAAGGAATTTGAGAGGAATTTGAGACAAAGTTGAGAGAAAATTGAGAGAAAATTGAGTAATGACCTTTGTGTGAAAAAAATGAAAGGGGGGATTCTATATTTTTTTATTGAAGTAGGCAAAACGTGTCCCTGAGGGAGCGTTTTTGCCACATCAGCAAAGCGCACCCTCAATGATGCGATTTTGGCGATGTGGCGAAAATGCCCTTAGGACACGCGTTCTCTTCATCCCCAAATCGCTACGACGTGGGCGCGCTTTCGGAAAAATGACTCATTCGATAAATAATTAAATAATAGGTCCTTTTCGGTAAATTTTGAAAAAAAGGGTATTTTCTGGTAATTTACCCTATTATCCATAATCTTTTATAGATTTATGACGTCATCAATTCCTGTCATGCATAACTAACTTGAGCTTATCAATGTTGTAGATGTCCAAAAATTACAATAGTTCATCATAGAACCGAAAATATTGCAACAATGCGGAGCACAGAAATGCGATAGTTGAAGCTCCCGATTCATCTAGACTACCTGTGAATAATTCCCCAACAATGCGTCATGAATTTGAAAAAGGAACCCCACATAGAGATATACCATCAACGTCTCAGAGGATATGATAGTGTGCGGGTTGAGTATCAATCTAAATGTACCTTTGGATGATCTATACGAGCTTATCACAACATCAATATCTAGCAGCATTCAATATTATGTATTCGACCATACTCATTGAATGGTGATTTCTAATAATATGTATTAATGTAGTACACCTAATCTATATTTGGATAAGTACATACAACCTTTTCATACGGGTATCATTTTCTTATCTATGCCATTACTAATTCCGATACACAATTTCATATTTCATTTACAAGTTCTATAATCAATTAGCTTTTACATTTTGCACCATGTATTGTGTAACACCCTAGACCCGGCCTAGACGTCCAATCCAAGCTTAGAGAGTTACACGATAAATCAAATACCACACAAGACACAATAATACCAAACCATGATTTACATAAAATTCAACACAAATATTAGTTAAGTATATGATCTGTTAAGGTCATTCAGCTATAGTTTAACGAGGCTCCTACTGGAATAGTTTTTTATAAAAAAAACTAATAGTTCGACCGAGCTTCCATGGCACCGACCTGTTCAAGTCTGCGAACCACCTGAAATTCAACAGTAACAGTATGAGTTGTGAACTCAGTGCGTAAAATAAATTTATTCTATTAAAATTTATTTATAGTGAAATTCCAAATTTAGAGATTCGGTTCGTTGCAGAAGTAATTTCAATTCAGATTTAGAGCAGATGAGTTACATATATGCATATATATATATATATATATGCAACTTCAGTTCAAATACGATGCAGACCAGATTCAAATGCAATATTCCGATCTCCGCCCGCTACACATTGTAACACCCCAAACCCAGTCTAGACGTTATGGCAGAATCTGGCGGTGTCACATGGAAGTGTTTTTCGAAAAGTGAGTTGTCGTCAAAAACCTCCTTTCTTTATCACCTCTTTACACTCTCTTATGCTTAATTTCAAGACGTGTCGATCAATTTCAAATGTGATTCATATTCAAAAGTTATTCCCTTTCAAAGCGTTATAAATTTTCAAAAAGGCCACTTATTGCGGAAACTTTTTAAAATAGTTTGCATAGTTGTGACGTTTGATTCGTTTTGAAAACTCGATTATCCTTGCTACTAGCAGTTGTAAATCAAAACAATAGAAACCCCAAATTAAAAGTAGAAATCTAAAGAGGCCATTACTACAGTAAAATACCCCCCAAAAAAATCAAAATTATAATTAAGTTCTAAGTCGTATTAAATAGGTCGTGTGGCCACTGCTGAGTCCTCCGTCACATCGATCCGCCTATGTCTGGGGATTACCTGTACAGTCAAATCAGAAGGGTGAGTTTACAAAAACTCAGTATGTGATCCCATATAACGCAAACAGATAGAAAACAATCACAGTCTAGGCCTAAGCCCTTTTCAGTATCAGTGACAATATCAGTTTGGGCTTTATCCCATCTCAACACAGAAGCAATCAGGTGTTTGGGCCTTAGCCCATTACAGTAACACTAATCAGTACAGTAATAGATTATACAATATACAAGTCCTACCCAGCCAGCCTCTACACTCAATCTCCGTCCAACCCTATACTCTATGTAGGAATATAATCAACCCACCCATCCTTACACTCCAAAAAGTACCAAATGCGGCACTAGAAAGTAGTTTGCAGCTGAGCTACTAGTAAATTAGGCTCGAGGCTTTTCAGTACACTTCCTCCGATCAAAATAAACCCCAACACAATGCAATGCAGTATACAAATATGATATGCTATAACATAATATCATGCATAAAATCAGGGCATACAGTATCAAATCAGTGGGACATCGTCATGCTTAATAACATGCATATTCGTATCAGTTATACAGTCATTTAAGTCAATTAGGGGTCTACGATTAGCCCAACTGCTTCCAATCACTACAACTTACCTCAGATGAAAAATAGAATGGTGATTCCCTACTGCCAAAGTGTTAATCAATAGCCCACAGCTCTTTGATCGAGTCTAAGCCATAAAAGAACCTTTAGTAAACCCTTAATTGACTAACCAAAAAGCAAACGCCCCTCACTTACCGAATGCGCGAAAACGTGGAATGGGAAAACCACTATTGAAATAGGCAAAGACAGATGCCAAAGGAACAATAATTTGACTGCAACCAAGCAGAAAACAGAAGTACCCCTCCAATCAGTCACTTTTAATCGAAGCATTAAGAACAAAAAATTTCCAGAAACTATAGACAACCTTACCTTCGATGAATAACAGTGGATTTGTAATTAAACGACACCTCTCCGAATTTCTACTGTCGCCTAAAGGTCTCCTAACCAAAATTAAAACTCCCATTAGACAAATAACAACAATAGGATGGAAACTATAATAGCAAAACTTACCGTCACTACTCAAAGATATTGAAGAAACAAGTCGTGACCACAAGAAGAAGGTTATGAAACGAAAGAAATCTGCAGCAAACAGGAAAAGAGGGAATCGACAGAACCAAGAGAATAAAATAAAAGAGAAAGATAGAGAGGGAAAAACTAAAGGAACTTTCGACAGGAAAGAAAGAACAAAGAAATTCGGCTTCAGCAAAATTGGGGAAGGAAAAATCAAATTTTGAAAAAAAAGAATCTAATCCTATCACAATCCCTTAATTTCTCCTATTTGTACTACTCAAAACTCTCCACATGACTCTCCACTCAATCCAAACACCCCAAACCGTCCACAACCTCCCATACATCTTAAACACTCAGTATTTTACCACATTTCAAACTCCTTCACGGTACATGTACAAAAAAAAATCCCTTTCCACGTACAGAGATTCGAAGTCAAAACCCTAGCACTCTAACACACCACTTAACCACCAGACCAGCAGGCCCATTCTGAAATGTTTTTCTAATATTTATTTTTAAGCCTACTGGCTAGAGATAGGGATTTATTCATTTAAAAACAAAATTTTGCCCAAGCTAATGCTTGAACTTGGGACCTCTCAAACACTTCCCAGAACACTTAACCACTGAAGCAGACATATAATTATGTCACAAATATATGAAAATAAATATATAAGAGATTATTGGGGCATTACGCATACCGTCTTCAGCTATTCCAACACACCATTAAGGGTATTCAATGCCTAACCAACCCTATACACCTCAAAGTATTTGTTGACACTTTCACAGATACACAGCTTAGCTACTATTCCAATATGCGATAAGTTCCAGAATCATATTTATATTCATTGTGGCGTAGCCATGATTTTAGAACATATTTTCTCCTCATTCGTAACATCCCAACACACGCCAATGCATAACACAACTACCCATCATATGTTTAGTCATTCTAGCTCATTAAATAATTTATAAGACAATTCAATAACAGAATAGGTACTATAGTGTACATTTAATTATGTTACTCATACAGCAGTCTCAGTGTATCAAATAGTTCTTACACAATCAAATTCAATCATTCATACATTGAGTAAACCAATGTCAAGTTTAAATACATTCTCGACCTCAAAAGACAATTTTTGGGCCCAATAATTTGCCACACTGCCGGGTCACACGCCCGTGTACCTTGTCTGTATGGTTTTCAAGCATAAACAGTGAGTTACACTACCTGGACACAAGCCCGTGTCCTTGCCGTGTGACTCATACGGCTTGGGTACACACCCGTGTCCCCTGCCTGTGGCTTTTATACCCCAAACAGTGAGTTACATGGCCTAGGCACACGCCCCTGTGGTCTCATTGCACAAATAGTGAGTTACACGACCCAGACACACGTTCGTGTTCGTTGCCCATGTGAACCCTACACTAACATGGCCACACACGTACTAGACACACGCCCGTGTACCGCTCGTGTGGCCTCTAATCAATAAACAGTGAGTTACACGGCCGATCACACGTCCTGCCACATGATCATGTGGCTCACATGGCCTAGTCACACTCCCATATGCTTGGTCATGTGGCATCGATAGAGACCATTTTCGGCGACTGAAACTTGAAAAAACTAAGGTTTACGATATGAACTTGGAAAGATTTCGAATAGACAACAACTCAAAAAATCCCCGAAGCCTAAAACAAGCATTCAGTAACACAATTTAGCCATTTAATAGACAGAATTTCTCGATTACTCACTTAATGCCTATGTCGAAAGTTTCGACACAAAACCTTCAACCAACCCAAACTTACCGAAATTTCAGCAACAATCATAGAGATTGTCTTGTTGCTATTCATTGTTGTTAATAGCCTCATCTGTTAGGTAAGCACAGAATCATTAATAGGAGATTCTTGTAACTCACAAAAATACCTCGTTCCAAGAAATTTACAAGGCGAAGAAGGATTGCGGAGATGCTAGCATTGTCAATCACTTACCCGACTGCCTTCTGATCGATGAATAATAACAGAGTTTTCATTAATCCTATATTTCCCCACTACTCCAATTAACAAAATAATCAAAACGAAAAAGAAGAAAAGAAGAAGATAGAAAACAACCAAAAATAAGGGAATAAAAAATAAAGAAGAAGAAACTATCGCTAATTAATTTCCTAACTTCTAGGAAGACTCTGGCATTTTACGCAAATATATTTCCCTAGCGCATACGATGGGACTCGAACTCGGAACCAGACAAAATACAGACAAATGTTTAACCAGTGAACCAGTGGGCTCATTCTTGACACAATTTCACACTGAACTGAACTTAATCGGGTAACGCGTGCTTATGGGTTGATTTCCAAAACAACAAAACTTTTAATGAGGTGACTCGAACTCCAAACCTTAAACACAAAAGTAGGGAATATAACCACAAATATGGAAATTTAATTACTGTAAGACCCAATTTTCGCCCGGGCCTATACCAAAAACAAAAAATACAAAAAAACTAAAAATAATTAAAATGTCCAATGTCCATTTACACCAGCTAGCCCAATTATTAAACTAAACCCATACCCAAACACATAACCCAAACTACCCAATCACAGGCCCGGTACTGGACAGGCCCAAATAACCTAAAATGCTCAGCTAAATAGAAACCCTAGGGTTTCTGTTACCTTCTGGAAGCTTCATGCGCCGTAGCCTTCATCGACAGTTAGATTCTACTGCCTCTCTCGACGCTACTGGGTCGTTTCAAGAACTCCACGCGCACTACCACGTGTACCTCCATATGGCCTCCGTACCGCCAGTAAGCTTCCATGCGCCACGTCCACCTTGTACGTGCGAAAGACAACAAGGACAACAGCAAATGCAGAGAAGAAAAAAAACAACGACAAAAAAATCATTGTATTTTTTTATTTCCATTTCTATTTTCGATTTCGGCTATAAGAGACCGAAACAAACGATTGTAAATGGGGGCTTTTCACAATTTCACGAATCAATATACACAAAAAATATAAAAATTCAAAAAAAAAGCAGAACATCGAAAGGTTATTTTCAGATTCGATTTTCTTTGATTTTTCTTTCCCATTTCATGCTTTTTATTCCTTCTTCACCGCTATGAAAGAACAAAACCAAATAAAAGAGAGGAGGATTTACCTTTGAAATACGGACCGTCGGACCGCTTTCTTCGTCGTAATCGAACAAAGCGTCCCTAACCCATGCGAGAGGCGTGAAGCGTCTCGGGTCTAGGTCGAAAGAGATCGGCGATCGAACTGGTAAGCTACTAATCACCGATGACCGTGGCGTTTTAGTGGCGAATAAGGAGGCGTTGAAGGCGTTGAGAATGAAACAAAAAAGGGGTTAGGGTTCTGGGTTAAAAAAATGAAAGGATTAAAGTTTTTTTTTATTAACTTAAGGTTTATTAACTTTTTTTAAGAATAATCCAAAACGGTGCTGTTTAAGAGGGTGTAGATCCGCGCGTCGACCCGCTTTGTGACCCGGATCCGCGCCTTTCTACTTTAAAAAGGGTCATTTTCGCATTTAGTCCCTCCGCTCTCTGATTCTGTCGCAATGTAGTCCTATTCAAACGTGGTGTTTTGACTAACTGGAATATTTACTGATTTGGTCCTTATTAATTTATACGCATTGTATTTTAATCCTTTTCGATTTCAGTTTTAATTTGTTACTTTTTAGCCTCGTAATTTTGTTACGATTTTTAATATGATCCTTTAATTATTTAGCTAATTATTTATTTATTGATTTATTTAACTAGTCTTTTTAATTAATATTTAATATTAAAAATTTTAAATCGTTTTAGGTATTATTTATTTCTATTTATATATTTTATTTTCCTTAATTATATATATATTATTGATTTTATATTATTATATATATATATATCTATTATATATAATTTATTTCTTTCAAAGACCCTATTCTAGATTATATATTTATTTATTCTATACACTTTTATATATCATCAATATTTTATATGTATATATGTATTATTTTATATCAAGTTTTTATTTATTTATTTATGTATATATTACTTACATTGATGCATATTATTTTGAATATTATTTTAAATATGTTATACTTAGTATAATTTGTTTTCAATTAGTTATATTTTTAGCTTTCGTTATTTCTTAATAATGTTGATATTTCCAAAAAGAGTGGCGAGATTATTGACTTGGTATATATCGAATTGTATGTTCATATTATTATTCTCCATACGTATAAATGTTGTATTCGCATATTATTCTTTCATGTTTGATATTGTATTTCTTTTTCTCATGATTTAATAAAAGCATCTTAAGTCATAATTTTTTTTAAAATATAAGGCAATGTTTGTATGTTTAGAAGTACGAAAAATTACATCCTAACGTGTTGGGTGTTGATTTTTCATTCAACTAAATAATCAAATACCCTTTTCATATGTTTTGAAGATCAAAGATGATCTCGGTGTCAAAGTATAAATGTGTTATATCCTAACATGTTGGGTATTATACTTTTATTCCTTTGAAATGAGTTAATCTTGAGATTCAATTTCGATTTAATGCCATTTTTTAAATATTTTTTTACCCTAAATACTTTCAAGTTTTCGACATTAGGACAACATTAATCAATTTGGTACCAACTTTGGGCGTTGCAAGGGTGCTAACCCTTCCTTGCACGTAACCGACTCCCGAACCCGTTTTCTCGAATTTCGCAAACCAAAATATTTTTATAGGTGATCTGATCACACCTAAACAAAAAGGATCAATGGCGACTCCATATTTTTAAAAGTCGATCCTGTCATTTTTCAAAGTAAAAAATAAATAAAAAATAGTTTTGACAGCTTGGCGACTCCACTGGGGATTTGTTGAGAGTCAGACCATAAATTGATTAATTTTTTTCCTTTTGATTGAAAATTTGGAAAATTATTTTGAAAAATCATGTTTTTTTAACGCATTTGTTTGTGCTATAATGTCGAGTTTCATGAATTACTTTGGCATTGCATTGCATGACCGTTGTAGTCACACCTTTAGGTGGGAGTGAGAAACTAAGCTTTCGTAAGGTTTTCACCTCCGTATGGGCTAGTGGACCGCCTCCGGGATACATCTGTACCTATGTATTTCGTGAGATTTTCATCTTCGCATGGCCATAGGGAAATGTATTCCCCTCAACCGAACTCGATCTATATGAGCCTATAATGGGTGAGGATTGAGGAATCTGCTGGTTCAGGTACCCATTCTTTAGGACCAAGCCACATATAGTAGCCCTAGATGCCTACCCTAGACAGAGCCACGCCAAGCCCTAGTGGTCACCCGGTCAGGTGTTCTATGATTGTTTGTTTCTCTTGCACTAATATGTTTTCTATTGTTTTGATTGCATTGCTTTGCATTCATTCCATGCATTTGCATTGCATTACATCATATGCATTAGATTTAATGAGAAGGTCCTGATTGGTTGAAGTTATTTTAGCATTAACCTGGACACCGAGAAGCACCCCTACGGTACTCGAACTCGAACCAAAACAAAAAATATGGATCAGAGAATAGAGAAGCTTGAACAACTCCAAAAAGAGATGCAGTTGCAAATGCAAGAGCAACTTGTTAAGATCCAGCATGATATGATGGATCGGATATAGAATCGCAAAAAACCATGATGTCCCAGTTAACTTAATTACTGGCAGATAAAGGAAAAGCCCCCATGGTTAACACTACTGAAGATAGTGAGGAGCGACTATCTCTCCCGGGTCTCACCCCGACACATCCTGAAATGCATCCATAAAAGACATCCTTCATAATTAAACCTCAACAATTTCAAGAAGGTGTTTTGATATCGCCAAATTTCCAAGCTGGATCAGGTTCTAATTTAGTGGACCATTCGATTAATGCTATTATTCCCGACCTTAATGAGGCAGCGAAGAAGAAAAGGAAAAGTCTGAATTACCAAAACAACTACAAGAGTGTTGCAAATGGTTAGAGGAGAAATTTAAGGCTTTAGAAAATGCTGATAGTTGTTATGGGATCGATGCCAAGGATTTAAGCTTGGTTCCTGACTTGGTGCTCCCATACACGTTCAAAATACCTGAATTTGATAAGTATAATGGGACTAGTTGCCCCGAAGCTCATATTACTATGTTTTGTAGAAGAATGACGGGGTACATTAATAATGACCAACTATTGATCCATTGCTTCTAGGATAGCCTGGTAGGAGCAGCAGCCAAATGGTATAACCAATTGAGTCGTGCCAAAATTGGTTCATGGAGAGATTTAGCCCAAGCATTCATGAAAAAGATGCAGGTCATATGACGAGACAAGACTCGGTAATTACTCTTCAAAACATGGAGAAAAAGGCGAATGAAAGTTTTAGACAAGATATGCTTGTGATGGAGAGAGGTTGCCATCCAAGTCCAACCACCATTTTGGAGAAAGAGACCACAATGCTCTTTATTAATACGTTGAAGGCCCGTTTATCACTCATATGCTAGGGGGCACCACAAAGAGCTTCTCAGACATCGTAATGACTGGAAAATGATTGAGAATGCCATAAAGAGTGGAAAGATAGAGGCGGGAAAAAATGTCAAAAGATCAAGCCCGAGAAATATGGAAAATGAAGTGAACAGCTTGAGCAAGCGTCCCAAATTAGTCACTATAGGTCAATTCAGTCCATTTTAAGCCACATGCCAAATTCACTAAATTCTACCTATAACTAAACATATAGATGAAACCAAATACAATTCACACATAATATAAAACAATATAGTAACTTCCATATGAACTTACCTATTTAAAATGTGAAAAAAGGATACTTTAGGGACTATTTTGTAATTTTAGCTTTTCCCCCGATTAACTTCACGTTGATCCAATTCTTGATCTATACAATTATTTTATATCATCAACAAATTCAAATATTTCCATACTATGCTATGATATCCATGATCTTATAGAAGTTTTTTTTATTTCCCTCAAAATGTAACACCTCAATTTTTTTTTTATGTTTCTATTAAACTGAGACACAACTGTGTATCTGCTTCAGTGGTTAAGTGTTCTGGGTGTGTATGAGAGGTCCCAAGTTCAAGCCTTGTCTTGGGAAAATTTTGGAATTTTTTTGAATAAAGCCTTAACCTTGTTTAGTAGGCTTTTATTTAATTATTTATAATTCCATAACAGAATGGGCCTGCTGTTTTGGTGGTTAAGAGGTGGGTTGATCTGCTATAGGTCTTGTGTTCAAATCCCTGCGCGAGCAAGGATGTTACTTTTACTCAGTAGACTGGAAGAAGTTCGGTCAAACAGGAATTCTGAGTAATGGGATTAGTGGGAAATAATTAAGGGTTTGGGGGTTATCAGATGGATTTTTTTTTCTTATTAAAATTTTTTTTCTTAAAATTTCTGATGTCTCATTCCCTCTTTTCTCACTCTGCCAATTTTTACTTCTGTTTTTATCATCGAAATTGTCTTGCTTTTCTACCTTTTGCCGAATCCCCGTGCTTCATTAGTTTAGAACTTGTCGTGCGATAAATAATAGGTTTGGTGGATCGATTCTTGTGTTGACTGAAGGAATCAGGTATTAATAGAACTTGTTTTATGTTTAGGAGAGGAACAAAGGGCTAGGGGCTGCTGTTCGGTACCTTAGTAGTGTGGAATCGTCGCTTCAATCGAATGTAAGTTTTGGTTGCCTAATTGGCTGAACGACTCATTTGGGATCGATTTAGTTTATCAATTTAAGCAATTAATTCGGAGTCTTTTTGGATGAAAATAGGTTCTGGAGTGCTCGGGGATCTTTTTAGCTTCGATTGAAACCAGGTGTGTATCTAATTACGTAGAAAACTGGGTTTTAACGAAAGCTAAAAACCCCTCTGTCAACGCCACACGGGTGTGTGATCGCCTGTGAAGTAGGCCATGTGCTATAACACGGGCGTGTGATCGACGAGGCCAGGCCGTGCGCATAAGACACAGGCGTGTAATGGCCAGATAAGCCGTGTGCGATACAAGGGCTAAACTGATTTGGGTTGTATGGGCTATAGGAACATGTGGGCCCGCACGAGTAGTCCACACGAGCGTGTGGAATTCTAGGCCAGGCCATGTGATCCACACAGTCAAGGCCAATTTGGGCGTGTGGGCCACACGGGCAAGCCACATGGCCATGTGAGCCCATTTATCTAAAATGATTCCTAGGGTTGCACGAGTCACCCAAGTCGACTGTGAACCTACTATAGGGTCGGTAAGCGATACCTAGACCCCTAAATGTATGATCTGAGTGTATGTGATGCATGATAAATAATGCATGATTACTGATATATGTATGTATACGTATGACGGATGGTTGCATAACAGCATGACATATTATATGTTTGCATTGCATGAGGTTGGGATGATGATATTTGGAGGAAGTGTACTGAAAGGCTTTAAGCTTAATATCTGGTAGCTCAGCTGCAAATTACTATTTATGTGCTGCATTCGGTACCATTTGAAGTGTAGGGATGGGTGGGTTGATTTAATCCCCACATGGAGTGTAGGGTTGGATGAAGATGGTGTGTAGAGGCTAGTTGGGTAGGACTTTGCTACTGAATATTTTATGACTGATACTGATACTATGTTGGGCTAAGGCTCTACTGCATACTTAATACTGTATTGAGATGGGCTAAGGCCCAAACTATTCTGATACTGGAAAGGGCTTAGGCCCAAGAACTGTTTTGGCTGTGTAATGTGCTTTACTATTATTTGTTCCTGAGGGATTACACATTGAGTTTACATAAACTCACTCTTTTGTTTAATATGCACAGGTAATCCTCGGACTGATTTGTTCAAAAGCATGGAGGACTCAACGGTGGCCACACGTATTTAAACTGTTTTACTCTCGTTTATGGTTTTATTAATTATGGGGTTTTTTATGTAGTTGGGCTTTATGGATTATTTTGCTTTAAATTTGAAAATTTTAACAGCTTTTACGGACTTACAACTTCAAACTTAGCAAAATACAAATTTTTCTAATAACCAAGGATTTCCATGAAATGAACTATTTTTCTTCAAATAAATGATTTCTAAAGCTTCTGCAACGAATTATGTTTCAAAACAATCGACTAGATGAGTAAGCGATTTTTGAAACCAATAAGAGTAATAAACGAACACGATTTTATCGTAATAAATTAGTTTTCAAAAATTCTAATCCATATGACATCGTCAGATTCGGCCATAACATCTGGCCGGGTTTGGGGAGTTACATTTAGTGGTATTAGAGCCAAGTTGTAAAACTTGGTTGTGTATTTGGGTTTTAAAACTTGGTTTTTAAGAATTGATTTTCAAATGGTTTGATATGATTTGACTGAGAATGAGGTACACCGAGTCTCCGGCGTCGATCTTGTAAGTATTCTGATAAACTGTTATCAATAGTCTGTTCTGAAACACTCTAGTATAGTGTATGCTAAAACTGTAGTAAACCGAGATTGTAGCAAAACTGATAGAGACTGGGATTTACGAAAATCACTCTGACTTACTGAAATTGTTAACGTAAAACATCTGTTAATATATACTAAAATTGTAACTGATTCATAAAATTCGTAATACAGTCTGAGTAAAACCGACTAGACATAAGCGCACGAGGCATCCGCGGACGGGATACTAGAGGCCATGGAAGGGGCTGTAGGGGGCTCGAGCTGAGTCCTTGTCATTTGGTAGCATACCTAATTTGGACACGAGTGAGACGCCTGTGTCGCTTGCTACTGAGACTGGGTCTCAAGATCGCATGGCTGGGGACGACGCATAGTCCTAGGCTATGCTAAGGATATTGAAGAGGGTCGCTGGACCCAATATTAGATCTGAGGGCCGAGGGTCAGTTATGGAATGACTCCTATCCAATGGAATTGAGCTCTTCAGGAGTGTCTCTAGGGTCACCTCTAATGTGGCCGAATACTGGATTGAGACCACGGAGAGGATCATGGATGACTTGGATTGTAACCCCAAGCAGAAATTTAAAGGTGCAGTCTCACTGTTGAGGGATAAGGCTTATCAGTGGTAGCTTACTGTTAAGAAGAGCACTCAACCCGAACAGCTAACCTGGGAGTTCTTTAAGATCGCCTTCTAGGGGAATATGTAGGAGCCAATTATGTGGATGCCCATAGGAGGGAGTTCTTGAACCTTACTCAGGGAGATCAATCTGTGGCCAAGTATGAGGCTGAATTCCTACGACTGAGCCGCTATACACGAGGTATATGGCAGCTGAGTATGAGCAATGTGTCCGCTTTGAGGATGGCCTTAGGGATAGTCTGAGAGTCCTAATAACTTCGCAGAGAGGAGCGCAATTTTTTCACTGGTTGAGAAGGCGAATATTGCCGAGTAGATTAAGCGCGCTGAGTGCCAAAACCATTACAGAGAAAGAGGTAGGAACAAGAGAGATTCGTAGCCCTCGAGTTTTGTACAAAGGCCTAAGAAAAAGGTCAGACCTAATAGGCCAGTAAGAGCAAGACCCCCTGTTACTGCTAGTAGACTGCAGCCCTGTGTTGATTGTAGTAGACGCCATCAAGGCGAGTGTTGGATGAGGGCTAGGGAGTGTCAAAGGTGTGAATCATTGGATCACCGTATTAGAGAGTGTCCGTTGAGGGCCGATCAGATATAAGCTCAGGGTATTGGTCTTGCGCATGACCACGAGAGGTAGTCTGGCTGACCATAGAGAAGTCGTGGTCAAGCTAGGTGTGGTAATGGTATGGGTCATGGGCAAAGAGCATCGGGAAAAGGTGCTGGATAGACAAAGGCAAGGCAGCCGGCTCTAGTATATGCTGCACATCGCCAAGAGGATAGAGATGCTTTGGACGTTAGCACAGGTACGTTCCTTATTCATGATTTACCTTATATTGCATTAATAGATATAGGATCCACTCACTCCTATATAGCCTTACTGTGTATGAAAACTTGAGGATATTGGTTGAAAGCACTACGAGTGAGGTTACTGAATTGAGTCCATTGGGGCAGTCTATAAGGATTAACAAGTTATTTAGAGACGTCCCTTTAGAGGTTCAAAGGGCAACCTTTCTGGCTGATCTGATGGAGCTTCCGTTTTGGGATTTCGACTTAATATTGGGAATGGATTGGTTGGTTAAGCACCATGTCAATTTGGATTGTGTGACCAAGAGGGTCATATTGATAACTGAGAAGGACAATGAGGTGGTAATGATAGGAGAACGCCGAAATTATTTGGCTAACGTGATTTCTACACTAGTGGCTGAGAAACTAGTTCGTAAGAGATGTGAGGCGTACTTGGCCTATGTAAGTGTCTCAGATTCTAGGGATTCTATAGTTAAGGATATCAGAACGGTAAAGGATTTTCTGGATGTCTTTTCTGAGGAGCTACCGGGTTTACCTCCGAATCGGGAAGTGGAGTTTGAGATTGAACTTTTCCCTGGTACAACTCCGGTGCCTATCGCTCCTTATTGAATGGCACCGAAAGAGTTTACGGAGCTTAAGGCTCAGATTCAAGAGTTGTTGGATCGTGGGTTTATCTGCCCTAGTGTGTCTCTATGAGGAGCACCGGTATTGTTTGTTAAGAAGAAGGATGGATCCATGAGGAGGTGTAGGATGGATCCATGAGGAGGTGTATTGACTATCGGCAACTGAATAAGCTGACCATTAAGAACAAGTATCCGTTACCGGGGATCGATGACCTATTTGACCAGTTTCGAGGGGCTTCTGTATTCTCCAAGATTGATTTGCGATTTGGGTATCATCAGTTGAGGGTTAAAGAAGCTGATGTATATAAGACAGTATTTAAGACTCGTTATAGTCCCTATGAGTTATGAGTTCCTAGTGATGCCATTTGGACTAGCTAATACACCGGCGCTTTCATGGACCTGATGAACCGAGTATTTCAGCCCTACCTGGATCAGTTTGTAGTGGTATTCATCGATGACATATTAGTTTATTTGTGGACTAAGGATGAGCATGACAAGCACCTTAGCATTGTTCTTCAGATTTTGAGGGAAAAGCAGCTCTATGCTAAGTTCAGCAAGTGCGAGTTTTGGTTTTGTGAAGTAACATTTCGGGGACATGTGGTGTCTGCGGAGGGGATTCAATTCAATCCTCGAAAGATTAAGGCAGTATTGGATTGGAAGTAGCCTAAGAATGTGTCTGAGATCCGTAGTTTTCTAGGGCTGGTTGGTTATTACCGACGGTTTTTAGAAAGGTTCTCATTGACCCTTAACTAAGCTACTACATAAGGGTGTGCCATTTTTCTAGTTTGATGTGCAGCAAGAGAGATTCAAGAAGCTCAAGACTGTACTGACTGAGGCTCCTGTTCTAATACAGCCTGAACCCGGAAAGAAGTTCACGGTTTATAGTGATGCATCACATGTCGGTTTGGGATGTGTATTGATGCAGGATGGTAAGGTGGTAGCATATGCGTCTCGTCAGCTTAAGACACATGATCCGAACAATCTGACGCATGATTTAAAACTAGCTGCCGTGGTATTTGCACCGAAAATCTAGAGGCATTATCTGTACGGTGAAAAGTGTATCATCTACACTGATCACAAAAGCCTCAAGTATCTCCTTACTCAGAAGGAGCTGAATCTTAAGTAGCGTAGATAGATCGAGTTGCTTAAGGACTACAACTGCACCATTGATTACCATCCAGGCAAAACCAATGTGGTGGCCGATGCATTGAGCCGTAGGGCTATGATTAATCTGAGAGCGATGTTCACTCGACTTAACCTGTTCGACGATGGGAGTTTATTGGCTGAGCTACAAGCTAAACCGACTTAGATCGAACATATTAAGGTTAAGCAGTTAGAGGATAAATCTTTGGGTCTTCGATTCCGATAGATTGAGAGTGGTAACACTACGAACTTTAGGTTAACTCTAAGGGGATGTTGTATTTTCGAGGTCGGATATGTGTGCTGAATGATTCTAATTTGAGACAGTCTATACCAAGAGAGACACATAGTAGCCCTTATGCTATGCATCCTGATGGAAATAAGATACCGAGATCTTCAAAATTTATATTGGTGACCAGGATTAAAGCGAGAGGTTACTGATTTTGTGGCTAGATGTCTGATATTCCAGCAGGTTAAGGCTGAGCATCAGTTGCCTTCAAGTTTTCTACAGTCGATTAAGATCCCCCTTTAGAATTGGAACGTGTGACGATGGGCTTCGTTAGTGGGTTACCCTTGACACCAACTAAGAAGGATTTTGTTTGGGTCATCGTGGATCGATTGACCAAGCCACTGCACATCATACCAGTTCGTACTGTTTATTCTCTATAAAAGTTGGCAAAAGCTTTATATTTCTGAAATAGTGAGACTGCATGGGGTATCGATTTTGATCATCTCTGATAGGGATTCTCGCTTCACATCTCGATTTTGGAAAAAGTTACATGAGGCTCTGGGTTCGAGATTAGACTTCAGTACTGTGTTCCATCCTCAGACCATTGGTCAGTCAGAGAGGGTGATTCAGATACTAGAGGACATGTTGAGGTGTTGTGTTATAGATTTTTGAGGCAGTTGGGAGGATTATCTACCGCTAGCGGAGTTTGCTTATAATAATAGCTTCCAGTATAGCATTCAGATGGCACCTTACAAGGCACTGTATGGTCATAAGTGCCGTACTCCTTTGTGTTGGATTGAGTTGGGCGAACGATGTGTTTTGGGTCCTGAATTGGTTTCTGAGACTGAGGATAAGGTTCGATTGATTCGTGATCGACTGAAAATGACATCAGATAGATATAAGTCTTACGCAGATATGAAAAGGCATGAGATTGAGTATTCTATGGGGGACTTTGTGTTTCTTAAGGTCTCTCCGTGGAAGATGGTTCTAAGGTTTGGTCGGAATGGCAAGCTGAGCCCTAGGTTTATAGGGCCTTACCCAATTCTAAAGCGAGCTGGACCGGTCGCTTATCCATTTGAGTTACCTCCAGAGCTAAAACATATTCACGATGTGTTCCTCGTCTCGATGTTGAGGCGCTACCACTCTAATTCCACACACATTGTCCCTGTGGAGGAGATTGAGGTTAGGCCAAACTTGACCTTCAAGAAGAAGCCGGTTTAGATTCTAGATAGCAATGTAAAGGTTTTTGGAGGAAGTCTATCCCATTAGTGAAAATGTTGTGGCGGAATCATAGCACTGAGGAGGCCACGTGGGAGCTTGAGGATGCGATGCGTCAACAATATTCTCATCTATTCTGATCAGGTATATTTAGAGGCCGAAATTTTCTTTTAGGGGGTTGAGTTGTAGCGCCCCAAATTTATTATTTCTGTTTCTGTTAAACTGTGACACAACTATGTATCTACTTCAGTGGTTAAGTGTCATGGGTGTGTGTGTGAGGTCCCAAGTTCAAGCCTTGTCTTGGGAAAATTTTAGATTTTTTTTTGAATAAAGCCTTAACCTTGTTTAGTAGGCTTTTATTTAACTATTTATAATTCCATAATAGAATGGGTCTACTGATTTGGTGGTTAAGAGATGGGTTGATCTACTATAGGTCTTGTGTTCGAATCCCTACGTGAACAAGGATGTTATTTTTGCTCGGTGGACTGGAAGAGGTTTGGTCAAACAGGAATTCTGAGTAGTGGGATTAGTGGGAGATAATTAAGGGATTTAGACGGGCTTATCAGATGGATTTTATTTTTATTCTTTTCTTTTTTAAATTTTTTCCCAAAATTTCTGACGTCCCATTCCCTCTTTTCTCACTCTGCCGATTTTTCCTTCTGTTTTTGTCATCGAAATTGTTTTGCTTTTTTATCTTTTATCGAATTCCAGTGCTTCATTAGTTTAGAACTTGTCTTATGATAAACGGTAGGTTCGGTGGATCGATTCTTGTGTTGACTGAATGAATCAGATATTCATAGAACTCGTTTTGTGTTTAGGAGAGGATCAAAGGGCTAGGGGCTGCTATTCGGTACCTTAATAGTGTGGAATCGTCGCTTCGATCGAAGGTAAGTTTTGGTTGCCTAATTGGCTGAACGACTCATTTGGGATCGATTTATTTTATCGATTTAAGCGACTAATTCGGAGTCTTTTTGGATGAAAATAGGTTCTGCAGTGCTCGGAGATCGTTTTAGCTTCAATTAAAACTAGGTGTGTACCCGATTATACAGAAAATAGGGTTTTTATGAAAGCCAAAAACCCCATTGTCGACGCCACACGGGTGTGTGGTTGTCTGTGTGGTAAGCCATATGCTATAACACGGGCGTGTGATCGACAAGGTCAGGCTGTGCGCATAAGACACGATCGTGTGATGGCCAGGTAGGCCGTGTGCAATACACGAACTAAATTGATTTGGGTCATGTGGGCCACACAAATGTGTGGGCCCGTACGGATAGTCCACACGGACATGTGAGATTCTGGGCCCGACCGTGTAATCTACACTTCAAGGTAAATTTGAAACGTGTGGGCCACACGGGCATGTGGGCCTACACGGGTAAGCCACATAGGCGTGTGAGCCCATTTATCTGAAATGATTCCTAGGGTTGCACGGGTCACCCAAGTCGACTATGAACCTACTGTAGGGTCGGTTCCCCTAAATGTATTATCTGAGTGTATGTGATGCATGATTACTGATATATGTTTGTATACGTATGACGGATGGTTGCATAACAGCATGACATATTATGTGTTTGCATTGCATGGGGTTGGAATGATGATATTTGGAGGAAGATTACTGAAAGGCTTTAAGCCTAATATCTGGCAGCTCAGTTGCAAATTACTGTTTATGTGCCGCATTTGGTACCATCTGGAGTGTAGGGATGGGTGGGTTGATTTAATCCCTACATGGAGTGTAGGGTTGGATGGAGATGGTGTGTAAAGGCTGGTTGGGTTGGACTTTGCTATTGAATATTTTATGACTGATACTGATACTATGTTAGGCTAAGGCTCTACTGCATACTTAATACTGTACTGATATGGGCTAAGGCCCAAACTGTTACTGATACTGGAAAGAGCTTAGGCCCAAGAACTGTTTTGGCTGTGCAATGTGCTTTGCTATTGTTTGTTCCTGATGGATTACACACTGAGTTTACGTAAACTCACCCTTTTGTTTAATGTGCACAGGTAATTCCCAGACTTAGATGGATTGATGCGACGGAGGACTCAGCAGTAACCACAGTAATTTTTGGACTTCATGGTTTTCAATTTATTATTTATGATTTGATTATTATTGATTATTTGGGTTGTAATTTAAGGACCCTCTGGAACTTTGGTTTTAAATTTGGGTTTTTATTTATTTATTTTACTTTATGGATTTATACCTGTTGGTCGTAGAAAATTCGATTTTCAAAAGTTAAAGTAATTTCTAAACGCATGATCACCTAGACTGTTTTATTAAAGCTTCCACAACGAGGGATGTTTCAAAACAAATGTTTTAAATGAATAAAGACAACTTCCTAAGTTCTAAAAAAGGTTTATTAAAGATGATAACATGGAATGTTTTCATCGTAACAAACGAGGTTTCAGAAACACTATCGTGTGACATTGCCAGATACAGCCATAACGTCTAGATCGGGTTTAGGATGTTACAGTAACTCTCTGACTTGGGTCACACGGCCAGCACACACACCCGTGTGGCTAGCCCGTGTGTCCTAGAAATGGTCATACACGCCCGTGTGTCAGGCTGTGTACTAGGCTGTGTCAAACCTGTAAGGTATACTGACTTATACCACACGGCCAAGTCACACGCCCATGTATGAGGCCATGTAGAGCATACTGACTTGATTTCTAATTCAACACCAGGGGACACACACGGCTGTGTATATCCCGTATGTCACACACGGTTGAGACACACGCCCTTGTCTCTGCCCGTGTGGACAAAAATAGGCTATTTACCAAACCATTTTGCCACTCAAACTTGCATATACCTATAACATATCAATTGGCATCAACATATAGCATATATAAACATTTAAACCAGCCAATTCAAACATATATAATGCACATTCTATACTTCTATTTTACATATACACAAATCACCAAAACATGCCATACCAATTGTACCAAACTTTGCTTCCTTAAATCATCAATATGACCATTATCAACTATGCATCATTTTATCTATTTTCAAAACATCACATAAGCCACATACATATATATACATGATTCAAACATACCAAAATAAGCCAACTTATATAGCAATATATCAAACCAAACTTAGAACATTTACAACCCAACTCAAATGACTACATTCCTCATCAATTCATGAACCAAAATGACCAAAGTCCCTATACATGCCACATACCAAAATGCCAAAGTTCAAAGGTACCAAAAGATAGTTGGATAGTGTGACTATAACACCCCCTAACCCTAAACTTTTACCGAAATAGGGTTACGGAGCATTACCGGACCTTTCAGACATATTATGAACCTTACACAAATAAATAACATACATATTGTAAAACATTCATAATGTCCCTTTCATGGACCCTCGAGGCCTAAAATACGTGTTAAAAGTGAATCAGGACTAATTTGAGTGCTCGAGAAATTTTTCATGAAATTCTAAATTTTTTTTCTTTAACAAATACAGGGCTCACACCGTGTAGACCAGTTCGTGTAGGCTCAATATAACCCCTTTATAATCATCTAACCAACCTTGAAAACTTAAAACATACCCAATTCAAACCAATATCACAACCATTACAATTTTATATACAATTACATTTAAAACATATCAAGACACCAACCTGATAATTTATTCACTAAACATTCACAAGCAACATTAAAATTAGTTTAGAAATTTCATTCTATTTCCATTTCAAAGTTTAATATCATATGTGCCATTTTATCTTCTTATTCTTTCATATGTCTATTCAAATAACATATGTCATCTATTACAACCAAAATCCACCATGACACATATACATAACCTAGGTACATGCCACTTTTACCAAAAGAAATATACATCACCAAAGTTTTCTGAGATTGGGATTGGCTTTGGATGTTGGACCAAAACGTTTGACTTCAACTAATCTGCACCGAAAAAAAACCGTACGCTGAGTATGGATATACTCAGTGGTATTACTATAATTCAAATTACTTGATATAACATACAAATCATGCTTATTAAAATTTACAAATCAACAAAATATACGTATTCATTACATAACAACCATAGCTATTCTAAATAGCTTTTCTTTACTCATTTCACTCATCAATACACTATTGTCTATTCATGAATAATGATACATATTATGCATTTTCATAATCTCATTTCATTGATTCATCAATCATCCCCTGAACCTTTGGTTCATTCATTAATTCCCATTTCTCAATTTCAATTTCTTATTTCATTTCTCAATCAAGATCATTTACTTTCATTCAATTTTACCATTTCATTCGTTACCCCTATTAACAAGATTCGGACTTTGGCAAATACACGGATCCAACCAAACACTCCAGTATGGCACCCAGTGCCTCATCGGATAGTTCGAAGCAAATAATTGACACCTAGTGTCTCATCGGCCAAACCGAAGTAAGTTGGTACCCAGTACCTCATCGAATCTATCCGAAGTAACAGTATGACACTCAGTGTCTCATCGACTCGAGGTCGTAGTATCCCTGAACACTTCTAATCCTATGGCATGCCAACTATATCCGACTTAGCCCGACTAGTTAGTAGGGTATTTAAAATCACTTTTCAACATCAAATCAATACATATTTCAAATAATCACATATAATCATACTTTGATTCAATTCAAATCATTTTCCAACTTCCAATCAATTTTCAATTTAATTACACATATATATTCACTATTCAATCCAATTCACATTCAACTCAAATATCAATACTTACCTTAAATTTTACTTAACATACACATTAGTTAAAATTTAGCATTTAATAATAAATAATTCAAATTATAGTAATACAAACCAGAATTTTTCCCGAGTTACTCTCCGACAATCTTTTCCTTTCCCTTCTGAGTCGATATCTCCGGTTCGATGTTAGCTACGAAAATTAAAATTAAAATAATTTAAAATTATTAATACAACAATTATTCACATCAAATACTTGAATTTCCTATTTAACTTCTACCTTAATTCCAATTTAATCCTTAACCAAAATCATCTATTTTTCCATCCCAATTCATACCTTATTTATATTCAATTTTCAACCAAACTTAAACTTAACTCTCTAATTTTCATCATAAATACCTAATTTCAAATTTCTTGTAATTTAGTCCCTATTACACAAAATTTATAGCCTATTCTACAATTTAATCATTCTCCCATTTCTAACTTGAAATTCTATTAATTCAACCCCTAATTCACACTTTTACTCAACAAAATTAGTATCTAAAAATCTAATAACTTCCAAAATTTCAACATATATCTCGTAGTATTTTGTTCTAGGATCACAAAAAATTAAGAATTACAAGAAAAGGACTTAAATTGACTTACCAATTTGAATTTGAACCTTTGAAAACCCTAAATTCTTTTCTTTCCTTTTCTTTCTTCTTTCTCTCTGTTTCATCCCTCACCTATTCTGTTTCTTTTGTTTTATTTCTTTTGTTATATATATAAAATATAATAATATAATATAACGTAATATTAATAGAATAATAGAATAATATATTATAATAAAAATCTTAACTAAAAATTTTTCATATTTCAATGTTAAACCGCCTCAATTAACTAAAATGGCTTAATTTCCTATTTAGTCCTTTTTACTTTCTTTAATTTATAATTAAACTTTTACCTATATTATAATTTAATCCTTTTATTAAGTACTCCTAATTAAATCAATTTCACCTAACTAGAACCTAATTAAACACACAACTAGCTTCTTAAATATTTTTAATAAATATTTACGAATTCATTTTACTAAGATGGAGGCCCGACAACACATTTTTTCGATGCCTGTGAATTTTAGGTCATTACAGTGACGTAGTCTCCGACGATCCCCGAATCCGAGCTAGCTTTGAAATCACTATAAAACATGGAAAAATAAATAAAGTAAGCTTTATAGCTTAGTAAGCTCGTATGAAATAAACTCAACTAATCATAAATACACAAATCATCAATTTGAACATATTAACATGTAATTCATGATAAAAAGTCAACACCGTGGATCTTTTTCTCACTAAGCTCAGTCTAATACAATAGAGTTTGGCATTTGCGACCATATAAAGCTTCGTACGGTGCCATCTTTATACTCGATTGAAAGCAGTTGTTATACGCAAATTCAACCAACGGCAAATATTTCTCCCAGTTGCCTACGAACTCTAAAACACAACATTGGAGCATATCTTCAAAAATCTAAATTACTCTCTCAGACTGACCATCAGTTTATTGATGAAATGCTATACTAAAATTCAACCTCGTACCCAGAGCTTTTTGCAATTTCTTCCAAAATCGCAGCGTAAACCTCAGATCTCTATCCGAAATAATCAAAACTGGCACCCCGTGCAATCTAACTATCTCAGAAATGTACAATTCAGCTAATTTATCAAGTGAATAATCTGTACATACTGGAATGAAATGTGCTGATTTCGTTAGTCGATCTACGACAACCCAAATAACATCTTTCTTTTTAAAAGATAGGGGTAATCTCGATACAAAATCAATTGTAACTCTATCCCATTTCCATTCTGGTATCATTACAGGCTATAGTAATCCTGAAGGCACTTGATGTTTAGCTTTGACTTGTTGACAAATCAAACACCTCGATACAAACTCAAAAATATCTTGTTTCATACCCGACCACCAATACAGTTGTTTCAAGTTATTGTACATTTTGGTACTCCCCGGGTGAAAAATAAACAACCACTGTGTGCTTCATGCAAAATTTTCTGAATGAGCTCAGAATTCTTTGGTACACAGATTCTACCTCGGAACATTAAACAATCATTGGATCCGATCTAAAAGTCAGAATCACTAGTCGACTCACATTGCACACTTTTGGCTTGCAACTCATTATCGTATTTTTGAGCTTGTAAATTTGTTGAAGAAATACCGGTTTAACTTTCAAATCTCGAGAATCGAACCATTATCAGATAAGGTTAACTGAGTATTCATTACTCTAAAAGCAAACAGAGATTTTCTACTCAAAGCATCTGCAACTACATTTGCTTTCCCTGGATGATAATCAATCACTAACTCATAGTCTTTAAGCAACTCGAGCCATCTTCGTTTTCACAAATTCAAATATTTCTAGGTGATTAAATACTTCAAGCTTTTGTGGTCGGTAAATATATGACACTTCTCGCCGTAAAAATAATGTCGCCAAATCTTCAATGCAAATACAATAGAGGCCAACTCTAAATCATGCATCGAATAATTCTTTTCATGTGACTTCAACTGTTTGGAGGAATAAGGTATAACTTTTCCTTCTTGCATCAAAACGCAACCCAAACCATTCAATGACTCATCGCTGTATATAACAAACTCTTTACCCGACTCAGGTTGAATTAAAACTGGTGCCTCAGTTGAAAATGCTTTCAACTAATCAAAACTTTGTTGGCATTTCTCTGACCACTCGAATTTTACATCTTTCTATAGCAATCTGGTCATCGGTATAGCAATCATTGAAAATCTCTTAACAAACGTCGATAATAACTAGCTAACCCCAGAAAACTTCTAACTTCAGATACATTTCTCGGTGGTTTCCAGTCAACAACTACAGAAATATCGGATCAACTCGTATACCTTCCCCTGAAACAATATGTCCCAAAAATTTGACTCCTCGAAGCTAGAATTCACATTTGCTAAATTTAGAGAATAATTGCTTATCTCTTAAAGTTTGTAACATAATTCTCAAATGCTTAGCATGCTTAGACTCATCTTGTGAATAGATCAGAATGTCGTCAATGAACACAACAACGAATCTGTCTAAATATGGTCTAAAAATTTGATTCATCAAATCCATAAAGACTGCAAGAGCATTAGTCAATTCGAAAGGCATAACAAGAAATTTATAATGTCTGTACCTCGTTCTGAACGCAGTTTTCGGCACATCTGAATCTTTAACTCACAGCTGATAGTAGCCAGACCGTAAATCAGTCTTTGAAAATATTGTTGCGCCTTTCAACTGATCAAATAAGTCATCTATTCTCGGCAATGGATACTTATTATTTATTGTAACCTTGTTGAGTTGTTGATAGTTAATACACATTCTCATCGATCCGTCTTTCTCCTTTACGAATAACACTGGTGCACCACAGGGTGAAAAACTAGGTCGTGCAAAACATCTATTAGTTAACTCTTGTAATTGAGCTTTCAACTCTTTCAACTTTGTTGGAGCCATTTTATATAGAGCTATCGATATCATTTAAGTTCCCGGTACTAACTCAATAGCAAATTCAACCTCTTTTATCGGTGGCAACCCCTATAATTCTTCAGGAAACACATCCGGATATTCATAGATAACTGGCACTGATTCAATCTTCGATTTAAAAACTTTTGTATCTAAAACATAAGCAAGATAAGCTTCACAACCTTTTCTCACATATTTCTAAGCTGACATAGACGAAATCACTACAGGCAATTCACTCGATTCATCTGAATCAATTCGAAGAATTTCACTGTTCTAACATTTCGATTCAATAGTCTTTCGTTTACAGTTCACAATAGTATCATGCAGAGTCAAACAATCTATACCCAAAATTACATCGAACTCATCAAATGGCAAAAGCATCAAATTAGTTGGAAAACAGTAACCCCGAGTCATCAAAGGAAAATTCTTGTAAACTTTATCAACTAGAACATACTTGCCTAAGGGGTTCGATACTTTAATCACAAACTCAGTAAACTCAATAAGAAACTCTTATTAGACACCAAATTCATACATATATATGAATGAGTCGGTCCAGGATTAATCAATGCAATAACATTAGTGCCGTAAAGAGAAAATGTATCGGTGATAACATCTGGTGATGACTCGTCTTTGCGAGCGCAAATAGCTTAAGCTCTAGCAGGTGCTCTGACCTCAAATCTCACTGTAGAATCTCTTGTAGTATCGCGAGTACCACTCGCATTTCCCTCATTTCTTGGTGGCCTCCCTAGCAGCTATATTACTTAATCTTGCATTCTGAGATTTACCTTTTTCATTTAACTTAGGACAAGCTCGAATAAAGTGATCTTGTGAACCACATTTGAAACAAGCCTGGTTATTTATTCTACATTCACCAGGATGTCGCCTTCTGCATTGCTAACATTCAGGTCTATAATTTCTCACACTGCCAACACTCGATACCGATGTAGCTTGAGCTTTAGGACTTGAGTATTACTTTCCACGATCTCTGTTCGAATGCTCGATTGAAGCATTTGGACGAGTGTACGAATCTATGGATTTCTTTGATGAAGATTGATATGGCTTACTCATCGATCTTTTTCTCGAGTCTCTAGCCTCTGAATCTACTTTTCTCTTTTCTTTACTAAGCTCCTTAACTTTGCAAGCTCTATCAACCAAGACAACAAATTCTTTCAATTCTAGGATTCCGACTAGAAGTTTAATATCTTCATTCAACCCATCAACAAACCATTTACACATAATTTCTTCGATAGAAATATATTCCCGAGCCAGCTTACTCAACAGCACAAATTCTCTTTCGTACTCAATCACAGTCATACGACCCTGTTTCAATTCTAAAAATTTTTTGTGCATTTGATCGAGAAATCTCTGACTTATATATTTCTTCCGAAACTCCGTCTAAAAGAATTTCTAGGTAACTCTCTCTCCCGGTACTACAGACACCAAAATATTCCACCATTGATACGAGTGTCCCTCAGAAATGATACAACACATTTTAAACACTCACGTGGTGAGCAAGAAAGTTCATCAAATACCTGAATAGTGTTCTCAAGCCAAAATTAAGCTCTCTCAGGATCATCATCAACGGTAGCTCTAAACTCTCAGCCCCGTACTTTCGAATCTTATCAACTGGAGGCTTATTTAGTCGTTGAAGTTCCACAACTTGAGGAGCTATGAGAACAGTTAGGGATTAAGTGGGGGTGGAGGTTGTTAAGCAGCTGGATTTGTCCGAACAAACTTTGTGAACCATTCATTCATCATTTGGAAAAATAATTCTTTAGCCTCTCCTCCACAACTACTCGATACATTTCTAGATTCAAACGACGTTGTCCCTTGAGCGGGAGCTGGCGCATTACTCTCGACGTCATCAGTTATAGCTCGATTGGGATCCATTTGCTATACGAAAATACAGTTTAAATTGTCAAGAGTCATCACACTATCACAGGTTATATATGGCATGTATAGCTAGACTCTCACATACGCTACATTAGTCCTAAAATTGACTAAATCGTAGCTCTGATACTAATAAATGTAACACCCATCACCCATATTCAATGCCAGAATAGGGTTTCATAGTATTACCAAACTTATAACACAATTACACATACATTTACTCATACATTCCCAAATTTCATTCAATTATCAATCAACATAATCATATCAACCCTAATACGAGCTTAGGAGGCCCTAAACATGCATTAGGAGTGGTTCGGGACTAAACCAATAACTTTGGAAAATTCTTAGAACACTTAGAAAATTTTTTAAAAATAGAGAACACACACCCGTGTGGCCTAGCCTCGTGTCTCACACGGCCACAGACACGCCCGTGTCACAAACTGTGTGGACATTCGAAATAGAAGCACATGGTCGTGTCTTAGCCAGTGTCCGACCCCATGTAACTCTCTGACTTGGGTCACACGGCCAATACAGACACCCGTGTGGCTAGCCCGTGTGCCCTACAAATAGCCATACATGTCCATATGCCAAGTCATGTCAAACCTGTAGGGTATACTGACTTATGCCACACGGATAAGTCACACACCGTGTGTGAAGCCATGTGGAGCATATTGACTTGATTTCTAATTCAACACCAGGGGACACATGGTCGTGTATATAACCACGTGTCACACATGGTTGAGACACACGCCAGTGTGGACAGAAATAGGTTATTTACCAAGCCATTTTGCCACCCAAACTTGCATGTATCTATACCATATCAATTAGCATCAACACATAGCATATATAAACATTTAACCCAGCCAATTCAAACATATATCATGCACATTCTATACTTCTATTTTACATATACACAAATCACCAAAACATGCCATACCAATTGTACCAAACTTTGCTTCCTTAAATCATCAATATGACCATTATCAACTATGCATCATTTTATCTATTTTCAAAACATCACACAAGCCACATGCACATATATATACATGATTCAAACATACCAAAATAAGCCAACTTATATGGAAATATATCAAACCAAACTTAGAACATTTACAACCCAACTTAAATGACTACATTCATCATCAATTCATTAACCAAAATGACCAAAGTCCCTATACATGCCATATACCAAAATGTCAAAGTTCAAAGGTACCAAAAGATAGTTGGATAGTGTGACATAGTCTCCGACGATCCTCGAATCTGAGCTAGCTTTGAAATCACTATAAAACATGGAAAAATAAACAAAGTAAGCTTTATAACTTAGTAAGCTCGTATGAAATAAACTCAACTAAACATAAATACACAAATCATTAATTTGAACACATTAACATGTAATTCATGATAACTAACAAAGCTTCTATGGTTCATATACATACCTATACCATCTCTTATCAATCTCATACTCAACCATGTCATTTATTTACCCGTTGAACCATTCGGAATACTATCGGATATATGGGAAAATCGCACTCGAAGTGCCACATATATAACCGAAGTTATCTCAATCACTATCACATATATGCTCACTCTAGAGCCATCAACAGGCCTGCTCACACAAGCTGTAGGTCAAAACGTAGCTACACGGTGCTGCTCGCACAAGCTGTCAAGTAACCGCAACACATGCCAGTATACTCAGCCACCGGTAGGACGTACAAGACCAGCACCCAGATCACATAATTAGAATAATCTTTAATGACATGTCACTAATATCCAAACCTATTCCTAAGGTTCAACCGGGATTTCACACTTGCCTAATAATCGTCGAATCATTGTCGAACATGTCTGTAATCTCATATTCACAGTTTATACAATATCAAAGCATTAAAAACATAATTATAACAGAGTTTATTACATACGAACTTACCTCGGATGTAAAAACAACGACACGAGTCGATTAATCGAAAACTTTGTTTTTCCCTCGATCTAGATTCGAGTTTCACTTTTCTTGATCTAAATGTAACAAAAATTAACTTGTTTAATCATATCTCTATTCAATTGAGTCCAAAATTCACTTTAAGGCATTTTTTATAATTACCCCTAATGTTTCACATCTTTTACAATTTAGTCCTTATTCCATAAAATCACAAATTCATGAAATTTAATATTAACCCATGCTAGCCGAATTTCAATTAGGTCCCTAGTAGCCCATATTTTCCATTTATTTTACATTTTAACCATAAATTTTCCACATTTCACAATTTAATCCCTAATTTGCATTTTCACTAAAAATCAATTAACAAAACTTGTATAACTATCATCAAACATTCGAAATCTATCATTAAACATCAAAAAACACATATATTCATCAATGGAAACATTTAAAATCTTTAACATTTTTACAAAATAGTCCCTGGGCTAGCTAGACCTGGTTGCAACGATCTCAAAAACATAGAAATCAATAAAAATCGAGTCAAAATCACTTACCAATTGAGCTATTAAGTGACTGAACCCTAAAACAACTTCCATGGCTTCTTCTTTCTTTACATTTTCGGTGGAAATGAAGAAAAGATGATGATACATTATGTTTGTTTTATTTTTTATTTTAACTTAAGCTATTTTATAATTTACTAATTTAACCTTTATTAAAACATTAAAAATTCATATAAACCATGTACATAAATGTCCACCCACCTTATTAATGATCTAATTACAACATAAGGACCTTAAATTTAAGGCTCTATAGCTATTTAACACCTTTAGCTAATAGAACTCCACTTTTACACTTTACGCGATTTAGTCCTTTTTATCAAATTGACTAGTCAAACGATAAAATTTCTTAACGAAATTTTCACACAAATACATATCATGTTGTAGACATTAAAATAATAATAAAATAAATATTTTGACCTCAGATTTATGGTCTCGAAACTACTGTTTCGATTTGACTAAAAACGGGCTATTACAAGCTTTCTTGGCCATTTATGGTGTTTGACCACTTGGATCTCCAATTGGAGGTCCCAAATGACACAATTTATACTTGCTTAATAATTGTTCTGTAGGCCAAGTCTTTAAGGATTTTTAATTTTTTATTTTTTGTCACATGATTTTAGGAGTAAGTTAAGTGTTTGTGGCATGATTTTAAGAGTAAGTTTAACAGGTTTCTAGTTTTTTTTTTTTTTTTGCCTATGTAATCTGAACAATACAATAGATTACAATGTACTTCCAATATATCTTTCTTTCACATTTTCAGTGTTTCATATTTTTTACTAAAATACCAACAATTGCTATCTGAGCTTTTATCTTAAGTGACCTATGAGTTGGGAGAAACGTATAAGCTTTAGACATGGAAGTTGACACAACGTTTTCTCATATTGTTCTACCAATTTTTTATGGTGATAACTATCAAGCTTGGGTTGTTAGAATGATAGTCTATCTTGATGCGATGAATCTTTGGAAAGCAGTAGAAGAAGACTACGATGTTTCGTCTTTGCCAGCAAATCCAACGATGAATCAACTGAAGACTCATAAAGAGAAGTCAAGGAAGTCCAACACTAAAGCATGTCTTTTCTCTGTTGTTTCAAGCAAAATATTTATAAGAATTATGAATTTAGGGTCAGCAAAAGAAATTTGGGACTACTTTAAGAAAGAATACCATGGAAATGAAAGAACAAAAAATATGCAAGTGCTCAATCTAATAAGAGAGTTTGAAATTATGAAAATGAAGGAGACAAAAACCATTAAAGACTATTCTGACAAGTTGGAAGGCATAGTAAATAAGGTAAGATTGTTGGGTAAGCATTTTTCCGATTATCGAATAGTGCAAAAAATTCTTGTCACTTTGCCTGAAAAATATAAGTCTAAAATTTCTTCATTAGAAGAATCTAAGGATTTGTCAAGTATAGGCAGAATTAGTGAATGCATTCCAGGCTCCAGAATAAAGGAGAAAGATAAGACAATAAGCATTAGTAGAGGGTGTTTTTCAGGCAAAGTTTAAAAATTTGAGAGGTAAAGACAAGAAAATTAAAGATTAGACCAGTAATAATAACAACAATGAGACATGTCCACCATGTCCATATTGTAAGAAAGACAAATCACTAGCCAAAGAAGTGTTAGTGGAAGCTTGATATCAAATGCAGGAAATGTGGTAGTATTGGGCACATAAAACATGTTTATAAGTCTCAACAACGTGAAGAAGCAAAAGCATCTATTGAGCAACAACAAGATGAGTTCCTTTTAGTGGCAACACATTTCTCTACAAGTAATAGATCCAGTTATTCCTGGTTGATCGATAGCGGTTGCACAAATCACATGACCAATGACCCAACACTTTTCAAAGAACTTGATAAAACTATCATTTCCAAAATAAAAGTTGGAAATGGTGAGTTTATTCCATTTAAGGGAAAAGGAACAGTGGCTATTGAAAGTTTAACAGGTTTGAAACACATAATTGATGTTCTATATGTACCTAACATTGACCAAAATTTTCTTAGTGTTTGGCAATTGATTGAAAAAGGTTTCAAGGTCATATTTGAATATAAATGGTGCTTGATCAAAGACTCAAAAGGTAGAGATATATTCAAAGTAAAAATGAAAGCAAAAAGCTTTGCTCTAAATCTAATAGAGGAGAAACCAGCAATGAAGCAATTGCTAGAGACTCCTCAGTACTTTGATGACAACATAGATGATGTTCCAGTTCGCGACACAGGATCTTTATCTAAAATTTTTATGAAAGGTGCAATGTTGTTGTATTTGAGTCTGCTGAGTTTAAAGAAGCCGAGAAGGATAACAAGCGGATTGAAGCAATGAGAGAAAAGAAGCTTGAGGCATTCTAAGTCAAGGGACAGGAGGAGAAAGTTAGCATTTTAAAAAGGCCTCATATAGTCTTAAACAAACTTCTAGGGCCTGGTACAGTAGGATTGATTAATATCATTTAGAAGAACAGAAGATTAGTGAAATCAAGTCTGTTTTTTGCAAGACTGAAGATAAAATTGCAAATATGTTAAACAAGGCCCTTCCAAAAGTTAGATTTAAAGTTTTAAAAAGTAAATTAAGCTTTTTCAATTACTAAGGCAATGAGGAGTGTTAAGAATGTGCCTTAGACTTGCTTAATAATAAGTTTGTAGACCAAGTCTTTAGGGATTTTTAATTTTTAATTTTTTGTCACATGATTTTAGGAGTAAGTTTAACAGGTTTCTATTTTATTTTATTTTTGGCTATATAATCTGACAATACAACAGATTATAATGTGCTTCCAATATATCTTTCTTTCACATTTTCTGTGTTTCATATTTTTTTACTAAAATACCAATATTTCCCTAGTTGTTTCATGATGGCTAGAAGTTTGATCATTGAATAGTCAGTCGCCATCACCTAACGATCCTAGCCATGTCTTGATGTCGATCTCCAGCCAATTTTTCGACAAAAAGTACACATGTCGTCCGAATAATAAATTTGGTCCATGTGTTGGGTCGTGCTTAGGCTTCACTTGATGATAGTTGTGGAGCTCGAGTCCCATGATGACTCGATTTCTCTAGTCATTAATGACTTGGTTTCTTAAGTTTCCAGTAAAACTCGTTTTTGGCTGGATTTTCATTGCATTTTTTGTTTTAAGTCAGAGATGTTTCCACTACTACAACAACAATAATTTGCATAGGGACTCACCGAATCAAAGTTTTGCTTCTTTGATGGATGAGAGGGTCATGAGTATTTGTCGGGGTTTCTCTTTGCTCCCACTTAGCAACAGGGAAACTTAGTTCATGTAATAGAGGCTTACTTGTATTAGGTTTTACATGCCTTTCGAGGCTTTCTCTTGTATAAGACTAAGGTCTCAACTGCTTTCTTCGTTGTGTAACAGAATTTGTGGAGTTGTTAGCCTTTGTTTATAAGAGCTAATTGTCCTCATTAATTTATTTGTAATTCATTTCTATTTATTATGGAATGAAATGAACATTTATTTTTTTAAAAGGAATAAATCTCAAAATTATACATGAACTTTAATTCTAATTTAATGTGCACTTTTATGCATAAACTTTAATTTGGTGCAATTATACACATGAAACTTTGATTGTAGTTTAAATGTATACATGAAACATTAATTTTGATTCAATCATACACATTTAAAGAAATAAATACATCAATTTATTTTTAAATTGGATAGATATAATTATTTGTGTATGCAATATATAAACATAAAATGATGTTATATTAACAATTACGTTAATAATTTGTAAGAATTAGACCAAATCAAATTTTCATATATAAAATTACACATTAAACTAAAATTCATATATAATTTTGAGATTTATCCTATTAAAAAATAAATTTGATATCAGAATATGTGATTTGAGTGAGGATATGTTATGGTAGGCTAAATAAATTTGGTGCTTGAGTACATGGCAATCAAAGCTGCCCCATTATCCAACAAGGCTGTTTGAGATAATTCCGAAGTAAAGGGATGGCTTGGTTAGTTCTTGTGCCATCTATATTGGGGCAGCGCCAACCGGTGCTACAACAATTAAACATAGTTTGGTCTTTGTTTCCACTTTAAGATGCTTTAAAGCAGTTCGTGCAATTCCATTTTGGAGTAGAAAGTAGATTAAATTTGAAATTTATAATTAAAAAAAATAGAATTAGTATAAAAAATTATCATGTGATTTGGTAGTAGAATATTGCATTCTTAAATTTATTGCTATTTTCCTGTAAATATGTGGAATCTTGATAGATCTTTAAGATAATGGAGAATCTTATTTTATATCTCTAATAAGTTTTTAAATTTAGGTCTAATTTATCAGTGATTTAAAAAATGTTTTTCAAATTTGCTGTAAAAAGTTATTTTTAAAAAGTTTGATTTAATGTCGATAATTTCGTGACTCAGTGGCAAGAGCAATATGTTGTAAGTACGAGAGTTTGAGTTTGATCTCAAGCAACTTCCTTCCCTCCCCAATTATCAAATTTTAATTTAACATTTAAGTGTTGAATATTGTTATCAAAAAATATTTTTGAGAAATAAAATATTCATTATAGATATAATGTTGTAAAGTAAAAAATGTATTTAAATGATATTTAAATTTGTTAACACTGTGATATTTTAATAAAATATAAAAAATATTATAACTCATTATTAATATTTTAATATGTAAAATATAAATTTAAATATTTTTAAGCTATTAATGTTAATTGTTTGTAAAATTTAATTTGAATGTATAAACTATATTTTAAATATTAAAATATAATTATTACAAATTTAAATATATAATATTATATATTTGAAACAAATTTTAATAAAAAATAATTGTATATCCCGTATAAATATTACATAAAATATATTAAATTATAAACAAAGGTTAAAAATATTGTTTGACTTTAAAAGTGTTTTGTTTTTTTCCAAATGCAAAGCTAATAATTATATCTTTTGCCTTAGTCCAAAACTTTTTTGACTTCAAAAGTTGTTTATTTAATTTTGCTTATGACCTTAAAATTACTTTTGAGGTTAGAATTTGTATAAGTCTATCTTTTAAATTTTAGAATTTAGTCATTATATTTTTATTTTTAAAATTTATTTTTTATTTTTTAAATTTTAAAATTTAGGTCTAACTATTAACATTATTAACTTTTTTGTTAAATTTATTATTTAGGTCTAACTGTAAGGCCCAATTTTTTCAAAGAAACTCGGAGCCCAATAACAACAAAAAAAGAGAGGCCCAAAATTTTAATCCAATAACACGACCCATGAACCCAAACAGAACAGAAAGAAAAGAAACCCTAGCAGAAGACCAACAGTCCTAATTGGCTACTGGCCACCACGTTGTCAGCCCTCCGAGTCGTGCGCGATTCCAGTGCGCCTGAAGAGCCCCACTCCTCCACGACTCTCACCTACAAACAGAAGAGTAACAACACGATTCAAATAGCCAGAGTTTTAGGATTTCGGGTTAAGGCTATAAAAAGCCTTCGAAAATCTGTAATAGGATCTTTTTTTTTTTTGAGAGAGAAAAGAGAGAAACAACACTGTAACACCAAGAGTTTGGGAAAAATACAAAAAAAAAAGAACAAAGGTTTCCTTTTCTTTTCCGTTTCGGTTTATTTTTATTTTTGTTTTATTTTATTTTTCTTTTTTTTTGAACTGTTTTCGGTTTTTTAAAATAAATATAAAGGTTTCATAAAAAAACTTACCTTTTCAGATTCCGGCCACCGTGGACGGTGGCCGGCGGCGGCGGCGGTACGGCGGTCCGGCGACCGGACGATGGCCGGCGTCCCAGGCCGGAAGAGAGGAAGAGAGAGAGCCTTGAGAGAAATGTTTGGGTTTTTTTTGGAGAAAAGGAAGGAAATGAATTTTTTTTTCAGAAATGTGGTTTATATAAAAGAGTAAAACGGCGCCGTTTTGAGCCTTGGGGTCAGAGGCCAAAACGACGTCGTTTTGGTCCTCGACCATGACATTAATTCGCACTGTGGCTAGGATCCGCGTGTTTTCTTTGGAGGGGCTAATTGCGCTTTTAGCCCCTCCGCTTTTTACTGGTTTTAAAATCGGGTCTTTCATTATTTATGATTACGCTTCAAAAATTCGCTCCGATTTCAATTAGGTCTTCTCGTTAAGCGCAGCGTTTCACGATTGGGGTTATTGCCCTTTCGGTCCCTCTAAGTTATGTAGCTATGATTTACTCCTTTAACATTATCTGCTTTTAAAATCATTTTAAATTTGGTTTTAACCCAATTTGGTCCTTTTTAGTTATTTGGTTATTTTATCATCAAATTGATTTTTTTATCATCAATATATATATCATTGTTTTACTTTAAATTTTTTCTTATATTCGATTTTATCCACTAAAACATTGTTACCAAATTTTTTTACTATTGTATTAATAACTTTTATTTTCTTATTTCCTTTGTTATTATTATTATTATTATTATTATTATTATTATTATTATTATTATTATTGTATATATTTTTGTTCGCTTTAATTCTTTTAATTACATATTATTATTGATATTATTAAGTTGTATTATATCCGTTATTATTATTATTATATTTATCGTTACTTTCAATATGTTTATTATTATTTTATTATCATATTAATTATGTGTATATATAGGTCTCTATTATTTTTATTTTTGTTATTATGGTTATTATTTTATGTTCTTTATCAATATTAATGTTGCTCCTTTTGTTATCTTTGTTACCTTCATTATTTTATTTTCTTTTTTGGTAATTTACTATTGAAATTTATATATATATTTTTTTGTTCTTATCATCCCATGTCGGTCAATAATTTTGAATGACACCTTAACGATTTTACCTTTTTTTCAAAATTCATAAAAGGGATTTTATAAAGGTAACATTACGTGATTGGAAGTTCGAGAAATCGTGCTCAATCGTCTTTGGGCTTCGATTTTTTGTTCATCCGGATCACTAAATGACCTTTAAAGATTTCGATTGTTTTGAAAATGAGGCAATGTTTCGTGTTTGGAAGTTCAAGAAATTCGTATCCAATCGCGGCTGGTTTCGATTTTTCGCTCATCTCAACAACGAGATATCCTTCACAAATTTTTTATCGTATTTCTTAAATAAGGGCAATATTTCATGATTGAAATTCAAAAAATCGTACCCAATCGTGGCCGGGTTTCGATTTTAGTTTTAGCCAAATAGTGAAATACCCTTTTCAAATTACACTCCACGATTTTGGAAATCATAAAATGATCTTGGGATCGAGTTTGAAGCATCGTGTCCTATCGCGGCCGACATGATATTTCACTTTTTCTAACAAGAGAGTTTGATATCCAATACGAGTCATTCAAATATTTTTTTCCACTCTAAAATACTTCCTAACTTTCGATATTAAGGACATTAATCAATCAATACGGTACCAATTTTGGGCGTTGCGAGGGTGCTAACCCTTCCTCGTATGTGAATCGACTCGAGCCCGCTTTTCTTAAAATTGTAGACCAAACTGCTTTTATAAGTGACCCAATCACACTTCAAAAAGATTGGTGGCGACTCCTTTTCCTTTTAAAGTCGGCCCGTTTTCCAACAAAAAAATAGTTTCGACAGCTTGGCGACTCCACTGGGGACCGTTAAGAGAGTCAAGCCAGTAAAATTGGTTGATTAGTGTCCTTTTATCAAAAAATTTTTCGTTGTTCGATTGCATGAGTCGTGTTTAGGCCATATGTATGCTTTGGTTTGTGAGACATGGAATATTTTTGGCATTCATATTGCATGACCGTTGTGGTCACACCTTAAGTGGGAGCGAAACTATGCCTTCGTGAGGTTTTCACCTCCGCATGGGCTAGGGGACCGCCTCGGATACATCCGATTTATGGTTCCGTGAGGTTTTCACCTCCGCATGGCCATAGTGGAAATGTATCCCCGAACCGAACTCGATCTATATGAGCCTATAATGGGTAAGGATTAAGGAATCACTTTGGTTCAGGTACCCTTTTCTTTCTTTAGTACCGAGCCACATATAGTGAACCTTAAGAGCCCACCCTAGGTAGAGCCATGCTAAACCTTAGTAGCTACCGATGTAGTGGTTAGACATTTTGTTTACTTGCTTTGGTTACTTTTGTGTGATACTAACTCGCTTTATTTTTGGTCATATTTGCATGTCATTTCATACTTAAAAGGCGCCGATTCTGTTTTAATTACTAAGTTAGAATACTTGTTATGGGGACTGATTCCTTGATAAAGTAGAGGATAATGCGGCAGTATGCGTGATATGGTCGAGAAGACACAGCTTGAGAAGGGGATAGCCTAACCAAGGCTACACATCGTAATTATTAGACTTCACTCGTATCGGTGTGACATGAATGAGCTACAAGAACTAAGAGATATATGGGCTGGTTGGGACGAAGCAACTAGGCAACTGTTCTACACTAATTATGGTGATCTACCTTACTTGCTCGACATCAGAGTGGACAAACACTTGTTTCGGGCTATGACTCAATATTGGAATCCCGCTTATAGCTGTTTTACATTTGGGGAAGTAGACTTGGTGCCCACCGTGGAGGAATATACAGCTTTGCTTCGCAGTCAAAGGGCTCAGGTCGACAAAATTTACTTCAGGGCCGCTAATGCACCTTCTTTTGTAAAGAAGCTGATGAGCATCAACTGGGATGAGCGAACAATGGGTCATGGCACGAATTCAGAGAAGGGTGAAGGAAATGCATCCCTGGGTAAGCTTGAGGGACTGATGACTAAGACACCCGGATATGAAGAGGAAAGTCGACATCTTTGCCTTAAGTATCTATGGTTTGGTGATTTTCCCAAGGCTTTGAGGCATATAGACGAGGCGCTTATTGATTTGTTTGACCGTCTTGACAAAGGGGTTACGTAGATGACAAATGATTCTCGCCAAACTTTTAGATCTTTGAACTCGTGGTCGGAGAGCAGTGAGGAAGATTCATGGGATGCGCATAACCTTTCGGGTGGTTCCATAGCCATTTTGGAAGGTAGATAGAAATCCTTGTCTGGTCTTTTTGTGAATTATTCCCCATTAAAGGAGTTGGCACGCCTTAGGAGGAATGACATATCGAAGAGAACTGGATCGCGCTTCGTAATCTTCGGAAAAAGATGTGGAATGGAAAGCTCCTTGGTTTGCTCCCGACGAAATCTCTACCGGTGTGGGAGTTATGATTGGGTCCTCTGTTAGGGATCTGGGAGTCTGTTGGGTATGCCCTTTGCTCGTGCTAAGGCAATACCAATCGAGACAGTTCATACCAGAACGCATGGGTTAGCTCAATTCAATTCTCGATAGTGGGAATAATTATAAGAAAAGAGTTCGAAGTTTCGATGCGTGGAAGCAGATTCACCGAATGAAAAGAGTTGCGATAAATCCAATGGTAACCTCGAATATAACACATGGCGGGTAGGAGAGTGAACGACAATATCCCCATGCCGACACTGTGATGCCGCTGTTCGATAGAAGAATACCGCAAGTAGTCCTTCGAGTTGGAGATCATAAAGCAAGACTTTGAAAGTAAAAATTGAGTTAGGGAAAAGATAGAACAACCTGGAAGAGAGAAAATGGATCGATGTTGGATATTGATATCCGTAAATCGAGGTCGAAAGTCGAGGAAAGAAAAAAGGAAGGCCGAAGAAGATTTGGATAGCTTGAAAACCGACTACAAGAAGTTGCATCTATCGATGAGGATCACTAATTTGGTAAGACCTCGAACAATGGCGCCAAGAACTTCGTGGAGGAGAAGACCAAGGTTGACCAGTGGAAGAAGAGATTTCAGGGGGTTCAAGCACAAAAGGATGCCCTGAAAAAGACGGCGAGGGAGAGCCAAAGCGAAAATAAGATGCTAAGGGCTCGAGTAGCAGAATTGGAGAAGGCATTGAGTCAAAGTCACAACTCTACTGGCGGTTGGAATCAAGCCCGAGCCAGATTGAAGAATTGAAGGGAAAGGTGGTGCAACTCGAAACAATGCTGCAAAACAGTGAGCTCCGGATCCAACTATTAGAGGCAGATAACCAGCGAGGGAAAGAACAACTTCAACAATCTCGTAACCGGTCGAGAAAGAGACTACCTTATGGGTAAGTCGTGGTTCGACACGAGAAGTGGTCGATCATCTATGAACCCTAGGAGTTCAGTGATGTGTTAAGTATATTTTATGAGTCAAAGTCGATCGGGGTCGAGAGCTAGCCTCACTTCTTGAGAAAGTTAAAACTTTGGGCATAAGGGCTAGGTCAGATATGTGACTCTTTTATGTAAAGGATTTTGTCTTTTTCAATGAGTATTCTAAGAGAAATTGAATCAGAATCGACTCTTTTTATTTTTGCATTCATCCATTTGCATTTCATTTTATGCATTAGCACTGCATCACTACATTTGCATTAAATATTATAAGACAACCTTATTAACTAGAGGTCATGCTATAGTTATCCTGGAACCCCGCTATTACACTCGAAAAAAGACGAGGGCAATGGATCAAAGGATAGAAAAGTTGGAACAGATGCAAAAAGAGATGCAAGACCAACTGCAGGCTCAGATGCAAGAACAGTTAGCCAAGATCCAGCAGGATATGAGGGATCAAATGCTGGAATCCCAAAGAAGCATGATGAGCCAACTAACACAGTTGTTGACTAGGGGGCCTGGAAATGGAAAAAGGCCTATGGTCGATACTGGAGAGGATAATGAAGATTTTGTTTGCCCTCCGGGCCTGGCCTCGACAAGTTCACAAGTGCAACCGCCGTGAGTGTCGGTCAATATCAAGCCTCAAAGACCAACCGGCTCCAAGATCGGTAAATTTCCCCGCGGGCTCGAGCTCCAACCCCGAGGTCAATCTGGTAAAACCAATGGTCCCGGACTTCGATGAGGCGGTAGAAGGGGAGAAAGTAAAAGCAGAACTCCCAAAAGAGTTCGAGGATCGATGCAAGTGGCTGGAGGAGAAGTTTCGAGCATTGGAAAGTGCTGATCACCAATGCGAAGTGGATGCTAAGAAGCTGAGTCTAGTCCCAGATTTAGTACTTCCTCCAAAATTCAAGATGCCAGAGTTCGAGAAGTACAACGGGACTAGCTGCCCTGAGGCCCATATTACGATGTTCTGTCGGAGGATGACAGGATATGTCAACAATGACCAGTTGTTGATTCATTGCTTTCAGGATAGTCTGATTGGGGCTGCAACAAAGTGGTACAACCAGTTGAGTTGTACCCAAATCAAATCGTGGAGAGATTTGGCGCAGGCTTTCATCAAGCATTACGGCCATGTGACCGACATAGCACCTGACAGATCACATTGCAAAACATGGAGAAAAGCCAAGTGAAAGCTTCGTAGAACGCCCAAAGATGGAGGGAGGTCGCCACGCAAGTCCAAACCACCATTGCTAGAAAAGGAAATGACCATGCTCTTCATCAATACCTCAAGGCACCATTCATTAATCACATGTTGAGAAGCACGATTAAGAGTTTCATGACATGGTGATGTCAAAGTAAATGATAGAGAACGAATCGGTGTGTGGGAAGATAGAGGTAGGAGAGAGCACAAGAAGAGCCGCACCAAGAAAAAAGGAAGTCAAGGGGAATATAAGCTCGGATTATCCTAAACCCAGCATTATCACCCAACCGAAAGTCAGAATGGGCCAAGAGTCTGACCAAGACAAGAGCCCAACACGAGACAAAGGGTGAGAGATTCCAATTTACTCCTCACAGGTGACGATAAGGAGTTGTATAAGACTTTATTCGATGCGCATGTCGTGTCCCCGTTTTACTTGAAGCCGCTGCAACCTCCATATCCTAAGTGGTATGACACAAACGCTCAGTGTGAGTACCATGCGGATGTAGTAGGTCACTCGATAGAGAACTGCACTTCATTCAAGAGACTAGTCGAGCGACTTATCAAGGCGGGGGTCGTAGACTTCAAAGACCCACCTGGTGGAGGAAATCCGTTACCCAGTCATGCTGATAGTGGGGTAAACGCAATAGTTGAAAACCAGAGGAGGAGGTTCAAACAGGAGATTGCTGAGGTCAGAACCCCGTTGAGAATGGTTTGGAAAGAAATGCAGAAGGTGGGACTAGTTCTGCAAGAGAATGTGAGCAGGTCTTCAGATACAAGGAACTACTGTGAGTTCCATGACAAGGAAGGTCATGAAATCCAGCAATGTAACGAATTTAGAGCCCTAGTACAAGGGCTAATGGATAATAAAGAGCTGGAGTTCTTTGACTTGGTGGAAAGAGAGGATGTTTGTTCCACAGAAGGAGGGTCAGCAGAAAGGATCCTTAAAGTCAATCACCCACGTGTGATTATCACGCGGCCAGGGGTCGACGAGGTCAAAGTGAAGGTGACACCGAGGGTCATAATCGTAAAGCTTGTAATTTCGCTCCTAAGAATGATCAAGATCGTAATTGTAAACCCGATACTTTTTCTTACAAAGATGACAAGAGGGTACCTTGGAATTACGATTGTACTATGACGCTTTTGGGAAAAGAATTGCCAAAGATACCCAGGCCAGTAAGTTTAGTCTTCTATGACGAGAAGGGGAGACGAAGATGTGACCACCGTTAATAAACCAAGAATGAGAGAGATGAGGCCGGGAGTTCTTAAAGTTCTCAAGCTACAGTGCCGAGTACAGTGTGGTGGAGCAGTTACATTAAATACCAACACGCATACTCCAGTATTGACTTTCTATCGCTAAACTCGAAGGACACCGTAGTGCGTTAATGAAAGCATTGAACCGATTTATGTTGCTGATGATATTTCAAGTAAATAAGTTGGACCGCCTTGTAAATAACATGAGTGCGAGATAATTTTATCTCGCTCGATGATGATGAAATACCGGCACAAAGCGGGGATCTACCAAGGCCTTGCACATCACTACCGATGCAAAGGGTATACACCGCCAGGTATTAATTGACAATGGCTCTAAGATCGAATGTTTTACCCCCGCTACACCGGACAAAGTTACAGTAAATGACTCTCACATGAAAACGTGCAAAATATAGTGAGAGCATTCGATGGCACCGAGAGAAAGGTAATTGGGAGGATTGAGATACCCTCCTAATTGGGCCAAATACGACGAGGTAGATTTCTTGTGATGAGCATCAAGCCCTCTTATAATTGCTTATTGGGGAGGTCAGTGGATCCACTCAATGAGCTGTACCATCGTCATTACACCAGAAGCTGAAATTAGTAACAGAGGGCCGGTTGATAACTATAAATGCAGAGGAGGATATCATCGCGTCTATTACTAGTGATGCACCGTACATAGAGAACGATGTGGAGGCCATAGAGTGCTCCTTCAGGTCGTTAGAATTTGTAAATGTGACTTTTATAAGTGAAGGAAGCAGGATCCCGGTGCCTAAACTCTCTGAAGCAACGAGGATGGGCCTATAATTGACAATGGGAAAAGGAGCAATGCAGGAGGGACTTGGAAAATATCTCGAGGACCGGTCAGAGTGCTGTGGTTGGTTGAAAAGCAGGATCGCTTTGGTCAGGGTATAGACCGGATACCGCATGAGAAAGAAGGAGCTAGAGAGGAAGCGTGAAAGACGAAGGGCACGATTGAATGGTTTGAGATTGAGTGGGGTTCAATGACCTTTCCCACATATCTAATTCATTCGTGTCGGGAGGGATTATTCATTCAGAGAGGAGGTCATGAATGAGGAAACAACAAGACATGATGCTAAGTTTGAACATCAACGCGTGGTTCGAAGAAAGTTCGAGGAGAAGAAACTTAGCGGTATTCGCCTTACAAGCCCGGAAGTGTTCGGACAACTGGATGCAGAAGAAATTCTGTAGTTTTAGGAATAAAACAGTAATGTTCAAAACACACTTATTGTTTCAAGCCTAGGAACAATAAGAATTTTTTGTGAAATAGGCATGTTCACGCATCATTATTTTCAATAAGAAGTGCATTTTCTTTCCATTTCGTGCAATAATTCTTTTACTAGCTCCACTCCATTCATAATCATAACGCATAAATAAGTAGTCCATAAATCCATTTTCATTGAATATTCTTTTATACCTACCATAGGTCCCCGTGATATCGACGCCATGAGTGACATCGCTATGAACTCAAAATTCCCTTTATGAGCAAGACACGTGCCGAGAGGGATCTCGTGACTTTACAGATAACGAAGATTATGATTTATCTCCGAATTTGTTAAGGATGGTAGAGCGGAGGAGAAGCCGATTCTACCTCACGAAGAGACAATTGAAAGTGTACTTCAGAGGATGGGAAAGAAGTGAAAATCAGACCTGATAACCCATGAAACAAGGCGGGGACCTCATTAGACTTCGCTAGAGTTCAAAGATGTCTTTCGTGGTCATATCAAGACATGCCAGGTTGAGTGCCGATATTAAGACATCGATCCCCATAAAAAGAGAATGCAAGCCACCCAATGAAGCTTCAAGAATGAGACCCGATGTCACAAGAAAGATAAGGAAGAAGTCAAGAAGCAATTTGATGTCGGGTTCTTACGAGTAGTAAATTACTGGAATGGGTAGCCAACGTGGTTCCCGCCCCTAAAAAGACGAAAAGTCCGGATGTGTGTCGATTACGGGGACCTAAATAAGGCCAACCCGAAAGACAACTTCCCGCTACCTCACATTGACACTTTGGTGGATAACACGGCGGGATTTTCATTTTTCTCCTTCGTGGACGGTTTCTCGGGATACAATCAAATAAAGATGCATCCTAAAGACATGGTAAAGACTACCTTCACAACCTTATGGGAACCTTTTGTTACCAAGTGATGCCATTTGGGTTAAAGAATGCAGAGCAACATACCAAAGGGCTATGGTAACCTTGTTTCATGACATGATGCATAAGGAGATTGAGGTTTACGTCGACGACATGATCGCAAAGTCTCGAGCGGAAGGAGAGCATGTGCAAGTATTGAGGAAGCTGTTCCGAGATCGAGGAAATTTCAATCAAGCTCAATCCAGCCAAATGTACTTTTGGGGCTCGGTCAGGAAAGCTATTGGGTTTCGTGGTCGGTCAAAAGGAATCGAGGTAGATCCGGATAAAGTCAAGGTAGCATAAAAATTGCCTCCATGGCGCACTCGTAAGGAAGTCCGAGGTTTTCTAGGAGATTGAATTACATCGCTCGGTTTATTTCACAATTAATCGAGAAATGTGATCCAATGTTTAAATCTCCTTAAGAAGCACAATCCGGGCATTTGGGATGATGAATGCCGAGGCGCTTGACAAGATTAAACAATATTTATCCAACGTACCCGGTGTTAATGCCTCCGACCCGATAGACCCTTGATTTTGTATCGATGTTGTTCGATAACTCAATGGGATGTGTGCTAGGCCAACATGATGAGACAGGGAGGAAAGAAAGGCGATATATTACCTCAAGAAGAAATTCACCGAAAGTGTGAGATGAGATACTCGCCAATTGAGAAATTGTGTTGTGCGTTGGTCCGGACAACTCTGAGGTTGAGGCAAGACATGTTGTACCACACGACTTGGTTAATCTCAAATTGGACCCTCCGAAGTACATGATGGAGTCGATGGCCCTAAATGGAAGAATGGCCCGATGGCAAATCTTGCTCTCGAGTTCGACATTGTCTATGTGAACCGTAAGGCGGTAAAGGGAGTGCAATAGCAGATTTCTTAGCAACAGGCACTAGATGATTATGAGCCCTTAATTTCGATTTTCCTAATGAAGATCCGATGTTTGTAGCTACAGTTGAAGAGGATATCTTAGAAGATCGTCCCCGGAAGATGAACTTTGTGAGCATCAAATGCCGCTGGTAATGGAATTGGGCGATCTGGTATCCCCAAATGGAGAACACTATCCATTCACTTGCAAGTTGGACTTCGATTGCACAAACAACATGGCGTATCGGGCGTGTATCATGGGGATCCGAGCAAATATAGACCATAAAGTTAAGGTGCTAGAGGTATACGGAGACTCGCTTCTTGTCATATATCACTCAAGGAGAATGGGAAACAAGAGATCCCAAACCGATCGACCATCGAAAGTTAGTCCCTGGAACTAATTGAGGAGTTTGATGATATTACATTCTTCTACCTCCGCGGGATGAAAACCAGATGGTCGATGCTTTGGCCACTCTAGCTTCAATGATCAAAGTGAATGAGCGGAGGGTATGAAGCCTATCCAAATGAGTGTTTGCAGGACTCACTCATTGTTTCATTATTGACGAAGAGGAAGAAAGAGATGATCATCCTTGGTACTATGATATTCGCAATATGTGAAAAGCCGCGAATATCCCGATCGCTTAATCGAAAATGATAAGAAGACATCGAGAAGACTTGCCATGACTATGTCCTAGATGAGAGATCCCTATAAAAAAGGAGGGATCAAGTATTGCTCGGATGTGTGGATGTCGTTGAAGCTAGGAAAATCCTAGAAGAAGTTCATGATGGGTCTGTGGAACACATGCCAATGGGTTTACGATGGCGTGCAAATCATGAGATTCGTATTATTGGTCCACGATGGAAGGAGATTGCATTCGTTATGCCAAGAAGTGCCATAAGTGCTGTGTTTATGGAGACAAGATCCATGTGCCTCATTCACCTCTTCATGTTATGACTTCTCCATGGCCTTTCTCAATGTGGGGCATGGATGTCATTGGCCGATCTCACCGAAAGCTTCTAATGGGCATCGTTTCATCTTCGTGGTCATTGATTACTTCACCAAATGGGTAGAGCGCTTCATATGCTAATATCACGAAGACAAGAAGTTAGCAAGTTTTTGAAGAAGGAGATCATATGTCGCTACGGTATGCCGTAAAGGATTGTGTCGACAATGCGCTCAACTTGAACAATAAAGCGATAGCGGAAGTCTCGCATCGATTCAACATTAAGCACCATAACTCGCCGCCATATCGCCCAAGATGAATGGAGCAATTGAGGCGCTAATAAAATATCAAGAAAATTGTGGGAAGATGGTTGAGACCTACAAGGATCGGCATGAGAAGTTACCGCTGCCTCTATGCCTATCAACATCGGTTAGAACCTCTACCGGGCAACTCCTTTCTCGTTGGTTTATGGGATGGAAGCAGTTTTGCCTATTGAAGTGGAGATCCCTTCACTCCGGGTTTTGTCAGAGCTAAAGTTAGACGAAGCGGAATGGGTTCAATCTCGATATGATCAGCTGAATCTAATTGAAGAAAAGAGGCTAAGAGCTATTCGCCATGGTCAATTGTACCAGAAGCGGATGATGCGAGCTTATAATAAGAAAGTCCGCCCCAGAGTATTCCATGAGGGAGACTTGGTGTTGAAACAGATTCTCCCTATGCAAAAGGACTTCAGGGGAAAGTGGATGCCTAATTGGGAAGGACCCTACGTTGTAAAGAAGGCCTTTTCTGGAGGAGCTTTGATACTAGCCGAGATGGATGGTAAAAGTCTGCCAAATCCGATTAACGCAGACTCAGTCAAGAGGTACTTCGCTTGAAAGTGGACTAAGATGAAAACCCCAAAAGGGGCATCTTGAGTTCAAAAAAAACCGAGAGGCCAAAGCAAAACCCGTAAAGGGCGCTTTGAGACCAAAGGGGCTCTGAGTTGAAAACCCAAAAAAGGGCGACTCAAAGTATGATCAACTCGTGAGGGGGCATACAGTAGTTTCGCTATACTTGAATTAACAATGAGGAGATATGTTACGTCTTGGGGCATCTACAAAGTACCATGGATCTTCTAGACACATGTTGAACTCAGAGTGGTCTTCAAGAAGTACATCTGTAAAAGCTCGATTTGTGATATCTGGGGCATCAATACCATTCTTACTCATATTGTACCTTAATAGAATTTGTTTTCCTTGTTCAACCTATTTTTCACGGATTTTTATCCAGAATAAATTTCAGTTCTATTCATTTCTATAGTCTTGTTTCAAGCATTTTTCTTTGAAATGATGATTACTGAACTAATAATATTTTCACAAAAGAAGTTTTATGCACTACTCTGAAAGTTTCTAAAAAATACAAAAATCCGAAACAGGACAATTGTTTAGAAATAACCAGGCTTAAAAGGGCTCAGAGACTTGAGATAGGGATTTAAGCAGTGACGACGTCTTTAGATTAGTTGTTAGAAGTATCAGCTGAACAAAGAAGACACACGCCAAGGGTCACCTTAATAAGTAGCAAGCAATAACAGCCCAAATGTTAAAAATGGATCATTCTCATGACATTTTGCATCCATTCATAACATTCATGATACATATGGTTAGGAACATCTTTCATGACATCCTAATCATTTGACATATACATAGACCCCATGAAATCACTTCTACAGGTAGGTTCCTCAGAGGACAATGTAGCAAGGTTAATGGGAGTTACTGAAGAGTGTAGATCTTATCTCTACCGGGTGAGTAGAGCAGATCGAAGATTCCACCTTATCTTCACCGAAAGGAGTGAAGAAAGCTAAAGATAGTAGATCCTATCTCCACCGAAAGGGAGTGGAGCGGATTGAAGACCATAGATCTTATCTCTACCGAAAGGTGAGTAGAACGGATCGAAGATTCCACCTTATCTTCACCGAAAGGTGAGGAAGCAAGCTAAGATAGTAGATCCTATCTCCACCGAAGCAGGAGTGGAGCGGATTGAAGACCATAGATCTTATCTCTGAGTAGAGTAGAAGCAGATCAAGAAGCCTTATCTTCACCGAAAGGCGAGTGGAGCAGTTAAAGGACAAATCCTATCTCCACCGAAAGGAGAGCGGAGCGGATTGAAGCAGATCTTATCTCTACCGAAAGGTGAGTAGAGCGGATCAAGAAGCCTTATCTTCACCGAAAGTGAGTGGAGCAAGCTAAAGATAGTAGATCCTATCTCCACCGAAAGCAGAGTGGAGCGGATTGAAGATAGCAGATCTTATCTCTAACCGGCAGAGGTAGCAGATCGAAGAAGCCTTATCTCCACCGATCGAGAGGAGCGAAGCTAAAGATAGTAGATCCCATCTCCACCGAGGAGAGGAGCGGATTGAAGATAAGAGATCTTATCTCTACCGAGCAGTGAGTAGCAGATCGAAGAAGCCTTATCTCCACCGATCGAGTGGAGCAAAGCTAAAGATAGTAGATCCTATCTCCACCGAAAAGAGTGGAGCGGATTGAAGACCATAGATCTTATCTCTCTGGCGAGTAGTAAGCAGATCGAAAGTTGCGTGTCTTATCTCCACGATCGGCAATGGAGTAGATCGAAGAATACGATCTTATCCCCACTAAGCGAGGGGAACAGATCGAAGATAGCAAGCCTTATCTCCACCGAGCGGGGTTGAGCAAAGTGAAGATAGCAGAGCGAAACCAAACTTCTACACATTGGAACGCGGTGAGTGGAATAAAGCTACCGGAAAAGGAAGCATCGAAGTCAAGATCGAATAAGCTAGGCAAAATTGGTCTTTAAAGTCTTTGCTCTATTCTCGTTGTAACGACAATGAGCAAAGAGGGCACTGTGAAGGCCCAATTTTTCAAAGAAACTTGAGCCCAATAACAACAAAAAAAGAGGCCCAAAATTTTAATCCAATAACACGACCCATGAACCCAAACGTAATGTAAAGAAAGAAACCCAAGGAAGACCAACAGTCCTAATTGGGCGCCGTCACCACGTTGTCCGCCCTCAAGTCGTCTTGCGATTCCAAGCGCTCAAGAGCCCCACCTCCACGACTCTCACCTACAAATGTAAGAGTAACAACACGATTCAAATAGCTGTAGTTTTAGGATTTCGGGTTAAGGCTATAAAAGCCTTCAAAATCAGTAATAGGATCTTTTTTTTGAGAGAGAAAAGAGAGAAACAACATCAGTAACACCAAGAGTTTGGGAAAATACAAAAAAAGAACAAAGGTTTCCTTTTCTTTTAGTTTCCATTTCGGTTTATTTTATTTTTGTTTTATTTTATTTTTTTTTTTTTTTGAATCCGTTTTCGGTTTTTAAAATAAATATAAAGGTTTTAAAAAAAAACTTACCTTTTAGATTCCTACCAGTGGATGGTGGTGCATTGGCGGCGGCTGCGATGCGATGTCCGTGACATGACGACGATGGCGTCGAGGCCCCAGGAAGAGAGGAAGAGAGAGCCTTGAGAGAAATGTTTGGGTTTTTGGAGAAAAGGAAGGAAATGAAATTTTTTTCGAAATGTGGTTTATATAAAAGAGTAAACGGGCCGTTTTGAGCCTTGGGTCGAGGCCAAAACGACGTCGTTTTGGTCCTCGACCATGACAGACCCGCACTGAGGCTAGGATCCGTGTTTTCTTTGGAGGGCTAATTGCGCTTTTAGCCCTCCGCTTTTTTACCGGTTTTAAAATCGGTCTTTCATTATTTATGATTCGCCCCAAAATTCGCTCGATTTCAATTAGGTCTTCGTTAAGCGCTTGTTTCACGATTGGGGTTATTGCCCTTTCATTCCCTCTAAGTTCTTGCTTATGATTTACTCCTTTAACATTATCTGCTTTTAAAATCATTTTAAATTTGGTTTTAACCCAATTTGGTCCTTTTTAGTTATTTGGTTATTTTATCATCAAATTGATTTTTTTATCATCAATATATATATCATTGTTTTACTTTAAATTTTTTCTTATATTCGATTTTATCCACTAAAACATTGTTACCAAATTTTTTTACTATTGTATTAATAACTTTTATTTTCTTATTTCCCTTTTGTTATTATTATTATTATTATTATTATTATTATTATTATTATTATTATTATTATTATTATTATTATTGTATATATTTTTGTTCGCTTTAATTCTTTTAATTACATATTATTATTGATATTATTAAGTTGTATTATATCCGTTATTATTATTATTATATTTGTTACTTTCAATATGTTTATTATTATTTTATTATCATATTAATTATGTGTATATATAGGTCTCTATTATTTTTATTTTTGTTATTATGGTTATTATTTTATGTTCTTTATCAATATTAATGTTGCTCCTTTTGTTATCTTTGTTACCTTCATTATTTTATTTTCTTTTTTGGTAATTTACTATTGAAATTTATATATTTTTTTTGTTCTTATCATCCCATGTCGGTCAATAATTTTGAATGACACCTTAACGATTTTACCTTTTTTCAAAATTCATAAAAAGGGATTTTATAAAGGTAACATTATGTGATTGAAGTTCGAGAAATCGTGCTTTCGATCGTCTTTGGCTTCGATTTTTGTTCATCTGGATCACTAAATGACCTTTAAAGATTTCGATTGTTTTGAAAATGAGGCAATGTTTCGTGTTTGGAAGTTCAAGAAATTCGTATCCAATCGTCTTTGGTTTCGATTTTACGCTCATCCGAACAACGAGATATCCTTCACAAATTTTTTATCGTATTTCTTAAATAAGGGCAATATTTCATGATTGAAATTCAAAAATCGCACCCAATCGTCTTTGGGTTTCGATTTTAGTTTTAGCCAAATAGTGAAATACCCTTTTCAAATTACACTCCACGTATTTTGGAAATCATAAAATGATCTTGGGATCGAGAGTTTGAAGCATCGTGTCCTATCGTCTTTGGACATGATATTTAAATTTTTCTAACAAGAGAGTTTGATATCCAATACGAGTCATTCAAATATTTTTTCCATTCTAAAATACTTCCTAACTTTCGATATTAAGGACATTAATCAATCAATACGGTACCAATTTTGGGAGTTGCGAGGGTGCTAACCCTTCCTCGTGCGTAACCGACTCCCGAGCCCGTTTTCTTAAAATTCGTAGACCAAACTGTTTTATAAGTGACCCAATCACACTTCAAAAAAAGATTGGTGGCGACTCCCTTTTCCTTTTAAAGTCGTCTGCTTTTCCAACAAAAAATGGTTTTACACTAACTATTAACATTATTAACTTTTTTGTTAAATTTATTAGTATGATATTTTAAAGTTTAAAAAAAAAACCTCACTTGATAGCGTTGTAAAAAATAGTTTTGTAATGAACATAATTTTAATAAAATAATTTTAACAATGTTGACAATTAAATTTTAAATTTTAAAAATAAGGGCCTAAATTTCTAAAATGCATTTTTTAAAAGCAAGACTATATTATATTTTAATTTGTGGAGAAGAGGATGAGATTTGGGGGATCTCCTTCAATTTTCAATCCAATCACTCATTGAGATATTTGAAGTTGTCAACCCCACATGTAATTGCCTTAACTATCAAATCACATCTACGTGGGACCCCCTTTTCACATGTTGCTGTTCCGAACCCCCCTCATGATCCAACCAAATTTTTCTAATTTTGAATTTCATCCCTAGTTTATGAAAATTAATCATTTAGTCCCTTACAATTTGATCTTCATACTTTGGAAGTAGTCTAATTGAATAACATTGTTAATTCTTAGTGTCAATTCATTGACCTAAAAATCAACAACTGAATTAACTTCTCAATTTTCAGATATAAAGGAAAATCAAAGGGCTAATATCTAAGATTTGTAAAGTACAGGGATGAATTTCATAATTAGACTCTCCAATGAAATCCTCACCCTCAGACCCCAAATCTCAGCCGTCCAATTCGGTCCACATTCTTCAATATCATCGGGTGTGGTTGTCCCTCCTTTGTCCCCTTCATTTGGTGCGCGCAAATTCGACACTGCCGCACATGTAACAGGCAGCCATATCTATAGTTGTCTGGGATCCCAAACCACGCGCTTTGCTCAACGTGTCCCCGAATCCCAAGTCATTGTGTCGTGGAGGAAGCGCGTAGTACACCGCGTTCGCGGGATACCATTTATCATTTCTCATCAACGAAATACATGCAGGAGAAAGCAAAGCCACCTACAGCCCAGAAATTGTCCCTTTCAAGCCCCCCTATAAAACTAGTTACCCTGCCCTCCCCATCTTCATCATCATCAACATACAGTTACAGCAACCACAAAAAAAGGAGAGTTAAAAGAGTTTCTAAAAGGAATCTGCAAAAGAAAATTCATCAACTTGTACAAGTTTTGCAGCAACATTGAAGGATATAGAAATGGAAAGGAGAGTGAATTACGAGAATAATCTCAATCTCATGGCAACTGAGCTAAGATTGGGATTGCCTGGTTGTGGTGATGATGAGCCCCAAAGAAAAACAAATCCCAGTATCAGAAATAATAAAAGAACTGCACCTGAGATTTCTGAGGTTTCGAGTTCTGAGAGCAGTTCTAGCATTACAATGTCTGGGAGTGATGATCAAGACAGTCCCCTTCCTGCCAAGTAAGTATATATTTACCGGTGAAGACTACAGGGTAAGGCTGATAACAGAATCTTAAAGTAAAATTCCATGGATTAATGCAGGGAACAAGTTGTAGGATGGCCACCAATCCGATCATACAGGAAAAATTGCTTACAAAGTTCCAAGAGAAATGAAGTTGAAGGGATGGGGATGTATGTGAAAGTAAGCGTTGATGGATCTCCCTATCTCAGAAAGATTGATCTCAAGGTTTATAGGAGCTATCCTCAACTCCTAAAAGCTTTGGAAAATATGTTCAAGCTCACCATTGGTAAGATTTCCCTTGACAAATTAAATTAAATTAAATCAAACCTATGATAAAAAAAAGCTATAGTTCTGATTGGCTTATTGATCTGCAATTTTAAAGGTGCATACTCAGAGAGGGAAGGCTACAATGGATCTGACTATGCTCCTACTTATGAAGACAAAGATGGTGACTGGATGCTTGTTGGAGATGTTCCCTGGGAGTAAGTTTTTTTCTCCATACTTAAATATATATTGAATTCCTTTAGTTATAATTACCAATAAACTCATTTTTTTATTCTCTTATTTGTTTACAGGATGTTCATTTCCTCCTGCAAGAGGCTGAGAATCATGAAAGGATCAGAAGCTAGAGGGTTGGGCTGTGTATGAGCCACCAAATTATTTAACGAGAAGGAAAGTTTTCTTTGGCTTTGGATAATCCAAATTCTACAAGGAAGATCAATTTGGTCTTCCTGGAAAGTGAGGGGGCTCTTTGCTGGAGCAAAATTTCTCAAAGATTAGACAACATGGCTGGCCTTTTTAGCCCCCTCTATGCATGTCAAATATCTATACTTGTTTTATAGCACAAAACCAAAAAGGCACGATATTAAAGAATAGTTAAGATCCAATCCAATTGTACAAAACGACATACACTATTGCTTTATCATTTTTTCCAGTATACGAAGAAGATTAAATAAAAAGGCAATAGAATACAGTTTATGCATGTACTGTTTTGATTAGAATTTTAGAGCAAACATACTATGGTTTTTGTATGAAATCAAACTGGCTTAGTTCTTTTAACTTATGGCATCCACGTATTCTTTTTGTGGAGTAGAGAAACCATATCATCTAAAAGTAAGACTTACAGCAAAAAGAAAAACAGAAGGTTGAGAACAAGGACAAGGGCAGGTTCCATCTTGAATTCATCATGTTTAAGTTGAAATTATCAATACTGTCAAATAATAAGGTTCAGTGTGAAAGCAACCTTTGAACTAAAACAGTCGGCAGAATTTGGTTCTTTACCAACTGGTGGCATAACTTAAAAAGTCAAGAGCAATTAAATAAAGGCATAATTTTTTGTCTAATAATGCAAAGCTTGGATGTTGCTGTGGGCTTCTCTGGAATGTATCTCGTTGTTGAAAACCTCATCATTTTCTGTATTTAATGCCAACATGGATGATGTTTACTGGATTTTCCATACAATTTCAACTGTGGTATAAGTTATGAGATTGACCCAAGTTGCTCTGTACCGGATGACTAATGACCATTTTTTGGATTGTGCCATAATTGTAGCATCGAAATGCCTCTTGAAGCTGTGAGAAAAAAGTAAAAGCATGTCTCACGGTTTAATATACTCACTAGCATAACCAATACCATATCAACTTATAAATAGGAGAATGATGCGTTTCAGCGCATTCGAACCCACATCTTTCTTGTCAAAACCATTTTTTTTATCGTTTTGAAAAACGTGGATTGACTTTTAAACGAAAATGGGAGTCGCCACCAATCCCTTTTTAACTAGGTGTGATTGGATCACCTTGAAAAAAACGTTTTATTTTAAAATACTAATTTTGATCCACGAAAAACAAAAATAGGTTCGGGAGTCGGTTACGTATGAGTAAGGATTAACACCCCCATAACGCCCAAAAATTGGTACCTAATCGATAAAATCATGTCCTAATGTTAAAAATAAAAAAAAATTAAAATATGATCTTTTATTAGAAAACCAAGACTTATCTATTTCAAAGAAATAAAATTTTATATCCAGTAAGTTAGGAAATAACACCTCACGATTTTGAAACTCGGCTCGCTTTTAATTTGAAAAATTTCTATATCGAGACACAAGACATCATATCCAGTAAGTTAGGAAATAATGTTTTGAATTCTCAAGAATAGGTTTTTTTTATTTAAAACTTGAGATTTCTTTGTTCCGAGAGAATATAAACATCACACCCAGTACGTTAGGATACGATGTTTTAAAACCTTCGTAATTAGAGTCATCTCATAATTTACGAAATTTATTAAAAGGGTATTTAGTTATTTAACCAAACGGAAAATCGCAACCCAGTACGTTAGGGCACTATTTCTCAAATTTTAAATACTAAAACATTGCCTTATTTTAAAAATCTTTAGATAAAATATAGTAATTTTGTAGAAAATGTATATATAAAATAATAAATAAATAACTACGTAATGGCAATCATAAATAAATGAGAGAATATGGGCAAATAATATATATATATATAATAATAATATTAAAATGGTTATAAATAAATAATATACATAAAATATATTAATGCAATAATTATAAAAAAGTACATATATAATAAATAATATAAATGAATTTTATAAAAATAAAATTTTAGAAAATAATATATGATATGGTATAATACTTTATAATATAAAAATTTAAAACATATAATATATAAAAATAATATGTAATGCAAATAATGTTAAGTTGAATAAAATAATAAATAATGATCATTTAATATATAAAATATTACATAAAAATATATATAATTTCATACTATTAATGCATTAATATATATAAATAATAAAGAAAATAATAGTCTTTTAATATAATAAAATAATTTAATATAATATTAACATAATAAAATAAGAGGATAAAAATATAAATAAATCAAAAGAAACAAGGGTTAAATTGTAATTAAAACAAATATAACAGAATTAAATTAAAGCACACATTAAATCCAGGGGTTAAAATAGCAATTAGGCCAAATATCAAAGCGACACCGTTCTTCTCGGTCCTGAAAAGGCCTGGAGGACTAAATTGAAACAAATACCATCAATTTGGGCTAATTTAAAAAATAAAGAAAATTACAATTGGATGTAATTGTAAAGATACAATAATACGGAAGGGCTGAAAGCAAAAATAATCCATTTTGCAAAAACACACGGATCCTCTATGCGGGTCGAGTTAGTGCGCTGGTCCTGAGTAAAACGACGTCGTTTTGGGCTATAGTAACCAGTACCAAAACGACGCCGTTTCAAGTGTCTATATAAACAAGAAAAACTTACAAAAAATCATTTTTCTCTTCAACAAAGAAAAAAAAAACAGAGAGGTGCCCTCAGGGCGATTTTCGATCATTCTCCGACGAGGCTCCGACCGCCGTCCACCACCGTCGCCGGCCACTGCGTGTTCCAAAAAGGTTAGTTTTTCTTCTTTTTTTTATATTTTAACATATATATTATATATTGTTTTTAAAAAATAAAAATAAAACGAAATAGAATAACAGTATTCGGAAATAAAAAAATTAAAATAAAGATGAAACAAAACCTTGGCTCGATTTCTTTTTTGATTATGTTGTATTTTAACATATATCTCTCTCTGCGTATATCCGTGTATTCGTCTCTGCGAATCCACTGTATCCCTTCTCCCCCCTTATTACATGTTTTCGATGGGTTTTTATAACCCGAAATAAATGAAATAAAAGGAATACATATATTTCTGTCATTTTTTACTGCGATTTGTTTCCTTTCCATTTGCAGGTGGACGAAGATCTCGGGGTGAAGGCGATTTGCGAGGACTGCGGCGCGATCGAAAGTGCGGAGTTGCGGCGTGTCGATTGGCCTGGGTGCGAGGCTGCGACACAAGGGTTTCCTAGAAACCCTAGATTTCTGCTGAAGCTGGTTTAGCTATTGGGCCTTTTGGGCCGTGTAAGCTTTTGGGTTAGCACGTTTGGGTCGATCGGGCTTAATTTTGGGTTATCTGTTTTAGTGTATTGGGCTTCTGAATTAAGGTGTAACTAGCCTTGTCAGGTTTAGTTGGTTTGGTTGTAAGATAGACTTTGGACATTATTTTGTTTTTTTTTTTTTGTTTTGGTTGTATTCCAATCCGGTCAAAATTAGGCTCTTATATTTCTGCACTAATAATAATATTAATACTGATCAAGTTAAAACTCAATCTACAACTAAAAATTTTTTTATAAATATTTCGACTACTTTTGCTTTGACACATATTTTTCTTGGAAAAAACCCTTAAGATTAGCTGTACCTTATTATTTTTTTTTGGAATAAAACTCTACTCATATCACCAAATAAATATTATTTACTAAAGAGTTTTATCTATTAAGAGTATTTAATTCATTAATAAAATTGATATCTAATATATCCCATACTAGATTTTTTTGGTATAAAAAGGAGTCATCAGGTGACTACTACAGCTTATAAGGAACAGTATCTAGCTCGATTTAAACCCATAACTTCGCTTCCCCATACATACCAAGGGGGCTCAACGCATCAATACACTGCTGATGGCTGAACTGACACAATCGGCATGACTATAAGCTTGAATAGCTGCTCTTCCCATTATTGAAAACATGTTGAAACTCCAGCCTTAAGAGGTTGCTACTACTTCATACTTTGCCTCTGTTTTGAGAATTGGACCCTGTTTCGCTTTGGCAACTGGAATTATTTTGGTAAAAATATCTCCCCAATCCCTCTTAACTTTGAAATTAAGCAAATTGTTTCCTTTCAAAAAAAAAAAATTTAAAACTATTTAATCTTTGTCAATTTTAAAAATGAGCAAATAAGGACAATTTTGATTGGTATAATAATAAATTTAGTTCTCAAAATTTACACATTCTGTCAAGTTAGTCCTAATTTAACAAATTTATACTGCAAGATTTGTGTAACTGTGTAAATGTTGTGGTTGAATTTGTTGAATTTTTTAGAATTTAGTTAAAAATGACAAAATATGTAAACATCGAAGGATAAATTTGTTACTATACCAATCAAAATTATGTTCAATTGACGGAAGACATTAATGTTGTTCTTAGTTGTTCACTTTCGAAATTAGTAGGAGTTAAATTACTCTATTTTTTAGAAAACCAATTTGTTCAATTTCAAAATTGAGAGGGACAGAAAAATCTTTTTACCAATTATTTTTTATGTTCTTTTCTGGATTAATATCAGGCTTTTGGGTTCGTTGTTTTGCTTGATGAACGGTTGTAGGCCGCGGCATTTTGGACTTCTCTATTGAAGCTTTGAGGACAAGTTTACCATTGAAATTTAAGTGTCTTTAAAAGATTTTGATAGTGTTTATCATTATTGTCCACAAATGCTTTTGAAAAGATAAAATGTCAATTGTAGACATAATATTGTAAAATAAAATATTTAACGAGAGGATAAAACGATAATTTTATTGAAAAACACTTTTTCAAAAAAACCTTTTGACATGACTTAAAATCTCAGTTTAAAATTAAAATTTGATTTGAAAAGCTACTTGTTTATTTATTTATTTTGTTGAGTATGTCTCATATTTCAGTCAAATAAGAGATTGCTTGCAAGTCAAGTTAAACAAAATATATTTTCTTTCCAGAAGATTTAGTATTTATTAGCATAATTTATTTGACCTACGAATTTAGCCTATAAATAGACTATTTTATAACCTTAGAAAATACACTCATTAGAGATTAGAACTCATAAAACTTTTGAAAAATATTGTGTTTATGTTTTGAGGGTTCTTTATTTTTGGGTTTCGAAGTTTAGTTTTTTCTCTATCTTTTATACTCTTCGTTCTTTTGCCATTATAGGAAAATTATATTTGACTGTCATTTTTTATCCTCTTTGGAGGGTTTTTTTCACGTTAAATTTGTGTTTAATTTCTCAATTTCTTCTACTATTTTTACTTGTTTATTGCTTAATCGAGTCGATCCCTAGCAAGTGGTATCAAAGCTAGTTTAATTTTCACATATCAGCCCATTCAAAGATGACAACAACAAGGTTTGACATTGAAAAATTATGGTGTCACAAATTTCAATTTGTGAAAAGTTCGGATGATGGCAATTTTAGTTCAAACCGGCCTGAAAAATATCGTTACCGAAAAAAAACCCAAGAATCTATCAGTCAAAATGGGAAGAGCTTGATGAAAATGCCCTATCTACAATCCAGTTGTGCCTCGCTAATAAGGTATTGCAAGAGGTAATGACAGAGAATACCTTATTCGCCTTGTGGAAAAGGTTAGAAACTCTTTATGCAACTAAGTTTCAATACCTCATTCGCCTTGTGGAAAATGTTAGAAATTTTTTATGCGACTAAGTTTCAGGTTAATCATTTAGTGTTGAAATAGCATCTATTTACGTTTCGCATGAATGAAGGAGAGCTTCCTAGAGATCACATCAGTCAATTCATTACCATTTTAAATGATTTAAATAACGTTGATGTTCAAATTGACGATAAAGATCAGGTTATGCTATTATTGTATTCTTTACCCCATTCATACAAGTCTTTCAGGGAGACTCTGATTTATGGCAAAGACAAACTCTTGTTCGAGGATGTAGAGGGGCATATGTTGAGTAAAGACAAACTCAACAATAAGTTTGGCTCAAATAGCAAGGCAGATAGGTAAGCTTCCGTTTTGATAGCATCAAAGAAGCGAGATAAAAGGTGTCACTATTGTAAGAAGTTAAGTCACGTCAAAGCAAATTATTATAAACTGCGAAATAAAAGGGCTGCTGAGAGTAACGAGGAAGATGTAGCTAGTGTTAATTTGGCCGAAGAAAGTAGTGATGATTTTTTGTTAATGTCAACGAGTAAAAACTCCGAGCTTACGTCTAAATAGATACTAGATTCGGGATGTTCTTTCCACATGTGTCCCAATAGAGAATGGTTCTCCACATATAGTTCGGTTGAAGGTGGAGTTGTACGCATGAGAAACGATTCATCCAGTAAGGTAATTGGATTTGTAACATCCTGAAATTGGGCCTAGTAGGATTGAGCCCAATGGGCCTTAGGCGTAGTAGCGTTTAAAATTTTTTGGAGAATAGGAGATCGACTTAAGTGCAAGTTGGACCTTTTAGATAAGTGATTTTGGAAGGTTAGGAGGCTTCTATGAAGTCCCGGGATCAAATATTAGCTTTGGGGAAATTTTGGTTTTAGGTGTAAAAAACCCTGGAAGTTGGCAGGTAGGCCTCAAGAATAAAATATGGAGAAAAGTGACACAAGTGGAGTGTGTGGTGTAGTGGCAAAGTGATGCCACTTAAGGATAAGGGAATGACACCACAAGGAAGGAAGAAGGTCCAAGGTTCTAGTTGTAGCGTTTGCATTCCTTTTAGATTATTTTTATTAAATAAATTTAGACCTTGGCCATAGGGTTATATTTAGTTGCGCATGGTTTAAGACACAAGGAGCTAGTTGGTAAAGTGGCTAGCGGCGTGGATTCTGCTACAGGGGAGCCTGGGTTTGAATCTCATGAGAAGCAAGGGAGTATCTATTTTACGGATTGGACGGTAAGAGTTTCAGTTGAATTTAAACTCTACTGATGAAGGGATCCCACATCGGAAAGATACAAGGAATGAAGGTGAAGAGCTAGCTATATAAAGAGCATGCCAAGAGGAGAGTTAACATACCTTGGTGGGCGTTGGGCACAGGAGTGGTCGCAGCGCGGTTTAGCACTAGAGTCTTATCAGGTGTGTAACTCTCTCTCTACTCTAGTTGTAGAGCGGCAAATGTCGAAGTGCCGGTCACGGCAATAGTAGCCACACGAGCGTGCGAGCGCACGTGTGGGACTTCGACGCGATAGTTGAGGCCATCAGTAGTATTCTTGTGGGTTGGGGCTGCTTGGGCCCAATGGGCCCGTGGGCCCAATTGGAATAAATTGTATGATGATATAGTATATAGTGAACTAGACTAGGTGGAACCTATATACGTGGCTAGATTTGTGTTAGGTGGGCCACACGAGCGTGTGGGCCTAAATGGGCCAAAGTCGAGTTTTAGGCCCAATAGTCTAGTGGTGACCGAAAATGGTAGTCGAGTCGCTCGGGGTAACATTAGACCTTCTGGGGGCCATTGAAAAGCGAAATTACTTAAAATACTCTTGGTGGGTAAATTACGAAAATACCCTTGGTGGGTAAATTATGAAAATACCATTGGGAGGTAAATTACGAAAATACCCTTGGTGGGTAAATTACGAAAATACCCTTGGTGGGTAAATTACGAAAATACCCTTGGTGGGTAAATTACAAAATACCCTTGGTAGGTAAATTAAAAATACCCTTGGTGGGTAAAATTACGATTATACCTCAGAGGTTGATTAGCATGATTATGTTGTTTTATGTCTATCCGATTATGATGGGAATTCATGTTATACTTATATTTGATATATGTCTAGAATACGTGACATAACTGCATACACTAATTATTATGTCATATTGCATGGGTATGATGAGAGGAGGGAAGATTGATATCGTGACTTTGGGTCACCAGTGGTTTGGCACCACCAGTGGTTTGGTACCACGTTGATATTCGTGACTTTGGGTCACCGGAGGTTTGGCACCTCATAGCGACTCGTCCGGTGGCTTTCGCACCACGTTGGGTTGGCCCCACATTTGATAAACGGATTGTTGCCGGTGATTTGGTATCACAACGTGGGTTGGCCCCACATATGGATTATTCGTGACTTTGGGTCACCATGGTTTGGCACCACATTATTATTGATATCGGTGACTTTGGGTCACCGGTGGTTTGGCACCACCAGTGGTTTGGTACCACGGGGTAGAATCGGAGTTTGGATGGTTAGGTTTTGGATTGCATGACATTCATATTTTTATATGAAATTGTGTAAGGGTTTAACACCCGCTGGATGGGGATTTACACATTAAGTCTCGATGACTCACCCTTAGTTAAATTTTGCGTGTAATCATTAGATCGCGAATTTGGGAGCCGAGGTGGACTCGTGGAGGCCATACATATGTTTAATTGTAAATTCGTTTCTTTTATTTGACTTATTTTATTTGGGTTTTGTTATGTAATAAGGCCTTGGGTATTTTACTTGGTTTCATTTTCAATTTGGTCACCGCTATTATTAAATGTTCAATATGGGAATTTCCTAAACCTTTAATAACCATTTTCCAAAATATTAATAAACCGTTTCTTATTCAAAATTACCTAAACTTGACTTTTCACAACAAATATAACGAACACGAACTTTTTAACGAACACACAGTATTTAGACATTCCTTTCATGTGACATACCAGATCCGATCGTAACGTTTAGGCCGAGTTTGGGGTGTTACAGGATTGGTACTGTTAAAATTAGGATGCACGATGGGATGATTAGGACACTCTCAGATGTTAGGTATGTACCTGATTTACAAAATAATCTCATCTCTTTAAGTATTTTAGACTTGAAATGTTGCAAAATCAATATCGAGTCAAGCGACATTAAGGTGTCTCATGAGGCTATTGTTTTGTTAAAAGGTAAAAGGACCGACAGTCTTTATATTCTAGAAGGCTCTACAGTGACCAGTGAAATTGGACGTCCCTCATCCATTACGGAGTCGAAGTCAACTTATTTGGAGCGGAGGCAACTTGGTCATAGGAGGGAAAAATGTATGATTGTTTCGTTGAAAAGAGATTCTCTTTTGGATGCAAGTTTTGAAAAGTTAAGGCATTATGTTTGTGAAAATTAGACCCGGGTTAGTTTTGATTTGGCAATGCACAAGTTGAAGGCTAGAAATCTTCCAGCTTCTAAGCACAAGTTCGACTCAATTAATTCCCTACATAGTTCAAGATAAGCTTGTTGCGGGCTTTGACAAAGATGACGTTTTGGAAATATGAGTCAATGTGAAAATTTGTTCAGTATGCCTCATATTTCTGTCAAATAAGAAATTGTTTGCAAGTTAAGTTAAACAAAATATATTTTCTTTCTGGAAGATTTAATATTTATTAGTATAATATATTTATTATTTATTAGCATAATTTATTTGACCTACGAATTTAGCTTACAAATAAATTCTTTTACGAATTTTGTGTTTATGCTTTAAGGATTCTTTGTTTTTGAACTTTAAAGTTTAGTTTTATATTCATCTTTTGTACTTTTCATTCTTTTGCCATTATAATTAAATTATCTTTTCTCGTAATTTTTATCCTCTTTAGAAAAATTTTTCACATTAAATTTATGTGTTTAATATCTCAATTTCTTATGCTATTTTTATTTTTTCATTGCTTAATTGGGTGGATCTCCAACAATTTTAATCATAATTTAACTCGGAAAATATTTTCATCCTCAATCATCGTTCATACTAGTATTCACTTCATGTTGCCAAAAATGAAATTGTAAAATCTGACGGTGAAACCCAGCCCTCAGCCCTCAGCCACCTGCCCATTATCTTTCTCCTCATTGTCAAAATAACTGAAATATCCAATAAATGAGTCAGTAAGGTTAGAAAAAGGAAGTTACTTGCCGAAATATAACTCACGCTACCCCACTAAAAATTCTAAACAAGCACACTATCAAGTATGAGTTGGAGTATCTACAGCAACAAGCATTTTAGAAATATATATATATATATATACATATTGTTATTATAACAATATAATATCAATTCTTCTACTTTTGCATTCGATTTTATCTTCAAAATACATTGTTACAATAACAATATTGTACACTGGATCATCTCTATCCTCTTCTTTTTTTTTTTTTTGCAGGTCCCACAATCCACTAACCACAAAATCAGAGCCCCACTACAAAAGTGCTCCCATCATTGTCCACTATCCCCCTTTTGATACAAAAAAGAAGAGCATGTCAAGTGAAATTTGACAATTCTTTCCCTTTACTCGAACTTGTCGAGACATCAATTGCCTGTCTCTGATTTTTTTAAGGCATTGACATCAAACCCTGTTTTGAAAAATCGAAAAAGAGCTGGAAAGGAAGGCAAAAAGCAAGAGCTATGGCATCTGACTTTGATGGCATTTTCAGGCCAGAGAGGAAGGGAGTGGGTGTGTTAGAATAGGACAAATAAAAGGCGGGATGAAGGATGGACTGTGAGATGCCTACCCTTTTTTTCCCCTCAGGTCTATGCAGGAGGATTTGTTTCTGGCTTCACAACAGAGGAGGTATCTGGTACCTGTGTATGGTAAATTGCAGTGGCTAGTGAGATAGGCATAATGCAAAGAGACTTTGATTGGAGGAATTGCATGGCAGCTCCAACGTTTTCTTCCATCAGCTTAGCTACCTGTTGCTCTGTGCCATCATTTGACCACTTCTCCCATGCTGGCAGGCTTCTTCCACCCTCACCGCTTTCATACTGATGGAAGCTCAATTTGTATTAATGAATAGAATATTGAATATAAAAATGTGCAACATATGCATGATTACTTATTTATCACCTCTACTGATGATAGTGGAATGTCTGTTACAAGCGGTGCCACTGCACCAGCTCCGCCCAACCTACTCATGCTCAAAACCTGTTAAATAATTAAATGCATTATTAGGGGAGGATATATCAAATAAAACAATCATATACTATCTCCTTAAAAGCAACATGCCCTGAATATATTGACAGGAAACTACAGAGAGATTGCATACTGGTTTGATAAACATGAGCAGCACCACGATTTGCAGTGAAATATGAAAATCAAACAGTTGAACAGAGTTAATGATACCTTAACTTGGAGCCTCAAGAACTTGACATAATCTACAATTTCATCAAGCATGACTGCCCTATCAGTCTGCAAACAGAAATGTATGTCAGTACAAAATGAAGTTACATGCATCATACATGGTTAAACTTTCTCATGGTTTACACCCCAAGTCAGACAAATCTACCATAAAGTCACCCATGTCTCAATGAGACCCCTATACCAATAATCAATTGAGCTTAGCTAGGTTAAACAACAATAGTCTACCATAACATTATTAAGTTAATAGCCGAGGATTGAGGACATCAATCCATTCAATATATGCACGCTATTTAACAGAAAATAAAGTTAGCTTGGGATTAAGGAAGCATACAAACCCTCAGACAATGACACTGTAAACTAATTTTTCAGCCTTCACGTTTAAAGGTGTCATAAAACTATTGCAACGTTGGACAACAAGATTGAGCAGATCAGCGATTAGGGGCTGATAAGATAAGTGACAAATGGCATTAATAGATCCCTGCTGTCAGTAGGAGCGAGCTCCTTGCAATGTTAGTTTAAAGAATAACCAGTTAATAGTAATATCTGACCATTCCAGAAAAACATACTGGAAATATGCAAGTCATTTCACAACTGAACTTACGAAGTGATAAAAAGGGACTCACCTTGTTAACACTAGGAACAAGTTCCTGCAATGCCCTGATTCTTTCAGTAATTCTCTCCCTGCGCAACTGTAGCAAAGGAGAAAATTGAATGACTCAGAATGTTAACACGGTTGCAACATAGTTCAACAGCTACTCCCTTTATCCTACTCTTCACAACAACAACCAAACTCACCCACCCATCTTCCTTTTCATCTATGTTTTCTCTTTTCCCATCTTCTCTTTTTTTTGGGATTTACAGCTTTTGACTTTTATCTTTATTATCTTCTCTTTTTTCTTTTTGGATTTCTAGCATCTAGCCGAAAAACAATATTTGAGGGAAAAATTAATTGAAACCAGCATTGAGCAACCTCTGCTGTGAAGTGTTCACATTATTACTTGTCATGTTTGACACAGATCCTATACCGTGTTGAGGATAGTATCATGCCGACACATATACTCCTCCACTTTTGAAGGGTCCAAGTATCAGAGAGATGGCAACCAAGTGCAGCTTTATGAGCTGCTAGATCCCCTCCTAAAAGATGATTACATGGGGTCTATATGTTCTCATATTTCTATATATTCTTGCCTTTTCTAGATATGTACAAGAGGCAGTATAGTACTTTTTAACTTATTATAGTCTATACCTCTTTTTGAAAGAAAAATAAAAAAGATTTTACTCAATTAGATGACGATCTACATTGCATGAACCAGTCACAATCAATTCAATTTATCAGATTTCTATCTTTTCAAATTTTTCCTTGCTAAGAAACTTACTCATGCCTTTTGACTCTAGACCAGAAACACAAATCTGGATTACTGACATTCAATAAATTAAACTTATTCCCATGTTTGGCATGGTTATTTATAATAAATTACACATACCCGTTCAGCAATGCTGTGAGGATCCGTGGCCTGTCCTCGTCTAGCGCGCACCCTTGGACGCATTGTCGGTGGATGTGGTGCTGTAGAAACAGTTGCTTGCATAGGTTGGCCATGGAAAACCTGGGAAGTTATATAAGTCACATCATCAATGATGCAAATTTATAGATAAGATAGAACTAACACCAATACCATTTTCTTTCCTGCCAACCCATAACAAGGAAAGAACGATGAATGAAGAAAAATCACTTGGTCCATAATTGTTTTGATTTTATATAAAAGCAAGTTTTTGGAATCAAAGCATACAGCAATGGACAAACAACAGAAATCTTGCCAGAATTGGATTTTTAGAGTCTTAAAATTTTGCAGAACACTTCCCATACAATTTGTTGAATAACCTGACGGCATAAATAACCAAATACAAAAGCAACTACTCAAGTTGATCGAATGTCTTGACCACGGCTGAGACAGTGATACTTTAAAAACTGTAGTAAATCAACAAATGAGAACACAGATCCATCTTTCTTCTGTCATAATTTTAACTTTCATAAATATTTTATGATAATAACAAGAGAATGTTCTGAAATTTGACATCTTCCACCAATAACTCGACTCATATGATGTTGACAATTTTTGGAAGCTATGAACATGAAACCTACTAGACATTAAACCAGTTTCTCCTGGTAGATGGGGCCATTAAACAAAGACCGATCTACTTAACTACAAATCAAGGAATCAACTACTAGTAATTTTACAGAAGATTTTATAGATTTTTATTTCACTACTATGACCCTACCTTTCAAGTTCCAAATACATGCCCTTTAATTCTTGAAAAAAAAAATTAACTTGTGAAGTACAACTCTTGTTTAATTTTGGATTCAGGTTTACAGCAAATCAGCAGTTGAATAGTCTTCAATGATTGAATAATCTTACTCTGCCAGTTAGTTTATGACTTAAGCAACTCTAAGAAATTGATGTACTGTATCCTTTGTCAAATATTAAAACTTGGCATCCCACAATAGTAACTCCCACCAAACCCTGTCATGTTTTCCTTTGTCTTCTCTGCTATCAGACAGAAACAGGCATGGTATAGTAACATGATAAAAGATCAAACAGACAAATATGCTGTCACCCCAAGTTTGACAATCTAAAACTTAAAATAATCCAAAAAGGACAAATGAACATACTCCATTTACAGAGGAGAAAATTGACAATTATGAAAGATAATTATATTTAGTTATCAACACCATAAAACCTAGCTTCTAAGTCAAGCTCCTGAAAGGAAATTCATATATAAAAAGGGGGGAAAAAACTTTTAGACGGAAAAAGTTTTTTTTAAGTGATAAAGTACTATTTTTCTTACATTTTTTACAGAAGAAGGTCGGTCATCAACGACCCCGTTCCGAAACCGCTTCCCACTACCGGAAGCTTCCTCGGGTTTCACAAACCCGCCTTTCCCTTGCTCCAAGCTCAAGCCCAAGGGGAAAACCTGCCCATGAAACGCACCGCCACCGATTCCGCCGATATGAGCGGCGCCATCACCGGAGCTGAGCTGCAAAAACATTGGAGGTCCAGCTCCAGCAGCGGTTGCAGCCAATCCAGCGTCGGATCCAGCTAAGTCCGTTTCAGAGGGCGCAAAGTTAGGGAGGCCGAGGATTTGCTCGAGGAAATCATCGGCGGCGGGGGCCTCGTTGGTGTTATTAGCCATGAGAAAGCCGAAAAAAGAATAGCAGCGGAAAGTGAGTCCAAGTAGCAGCGTTAGGGACTAACCAAAGAGCATCTACATGCAAAGGAAATGGCGAAACTGAATTGAACCAAAAAAAATATATAATATAAAAGCAAAATAGAAAGTTTGGAGTTTTGGCTTTCCTCTTCTGTTTTTCTTCAGCTCTGAGAGAGAATCAGAAAAAGACAAATATATACAAAGAAAAAGAGGGAAGGAAAAAGGAGAGTGCTTTTATATTATTTTTCTTTTCCTCTTTTTGAATCGTGGTTAAAAACATAACGCTTTTTGTAAAAGGGCTTTGAGTTTCACCAAAATTACGTGGCAACCCTTTTTTTTATCTCTGTAATTTCTCTCTCTTATTTTTTACAGGATATATAAGTTTGATTGAAGGGTACGACGTATTTAATTTATTTTTTATCTTATGTTTCAATATAATTATATAATATTTAGTTTTTTATTATTATTATTTTTACATTAATTATAAATAAATGTATTGTTTATTCAAACTCATCTTACATGAGATTATCATAATGTCTTATTTGAATTTTAAATTTTTATCATTCTAAGATGATTTTAAAATAAAAAAGTCTTTAAAATATTTTATATTTTAAATATTGATAATAAATTAATTTAAATAAAATATTAAAAATTAAAAGAATTTTATGAACGAAATTCTTGAAAAATAAAAAGAAATTTAATTTTAATTTATTTATCTATTAGCACAATTTTATCCAATGTAGGACTATTTGTTAACAATCATAAATCTAAGTTAATTTATTGTATCACCAAAAAGGGTTTAGTTTATTTTTAAACTTTAAATAGTATCCATCATGGGCTTTTAAATTAGATAAAATGTTGGTTTTAAAATTAATTCAACAATTAAATTAAATCTATTTGTAGCATATTTATTGGAATAGAATAGTTTTGAAGAGAGAAGAGAAAACATATCACGCGCTTTTTATTTTATGGTTGAATTCTCCAACGATTGAATTGTCAACAGTCATAAAAAAAAGTTAATTTTATTTCTATATAAATCTAAATTTTTCCTTATTTTTTAACTAAGAACAATTAATAAATTAAACGCTTAATTTAAGTTTAGTACAAATATTAAATTTATTCATAAATTACCTTGCATATAAATATTTTTAAATACAGCATTTAAAAATAATAATTGAAATAATCAATAAAATAATATCTACTTTTTCTTGGATCCTAGATCAGCTTCTAACATATTAATTATCATATAAATCAATCCCTTTAAAATATTATTCTAGAAACTAAAAAATTAAAGCAAAAATATTATAAACACTAACAAGAATATTAATCATTAAATTTGTATAATTTTTTATTAAAATTATAAAGATAATTTCAATTTAACTAAATTAATTTTTAAACCATAATCAGTTTTAAATAATTTAATAAATTTCATTCATTCTTTTTTATTATTAGCATTATCAAAATCCTTAACAAAATTTTATATATAAATAAAATAAAAATAAATGTTACATTTAATAATAATATTGTTATTATAATATCACTGCACTTTGCTTACACTTATAGAACTAAAAAATCATTAATTAAATTCTTGAAAATATTATAATTTTGAAAATAAAAATTTGAGTTTAAACAATAACTTTAAATATATAAAATGATACTCAATTTGAATATCAAATTCCTTTTGTATGAGTAATTCATATTTTACTAATGAATTTAAATATCTAAAATGTTTGATTTAGTCCAAATAAATTTGGGTAATCATTCTTTGATTCATATAAATTATGAATCAAATATTTGAATATTGAATTTATTATATATTTAATGACTCTATATACATTTGTATAAAGAAAATATATATACTCTCAATTTAAATTGTTTTAGATTAAATTAAGATTGCGGTCTCTCTTGCTAAATTTGGTATTCAGTCACTATATTTTAATTTGACAAAATTTTGCGCTCTATTTTTATAATATCATTAGTTAGTACAAATAATTAACTATTTTGGTTAAATTGTTTACATAGATTTTTTTTCTTAAAATCACAAATTCTAACTCATCATGTTGAAATATATAATTTTGTGTTGGAATGGGTGAAATTCACTTTAGCATTCTAACTGAAGTAGTTACTGATATTAACTATTTGAACTGACAAATGATATTATAAAGTAAGATAATTAAATTTTGTCAGATTAAAATATAAGGACTAAATCTCAAATTTGAACATCATAGAGGCACAAAATTGAAAATCGACCATTACCTTATAAAAGAGTAAAATTATTCGGGCTAACAAATTAATGACATTATAAAAATGAAGCGATCAAACTAAATTAAATTAAAGTGTAAGGACTAAGTTTTAAATTTTAACATAATAGAACCACAAAAAAAAAAAAAAAACCATACCTTGAAATGACAAAAACAAGGACAGCTGTCGCCGCCTCCTCTAATGGGGATTCTTTTTTTGAAATAAGATTTTAGATTGGGCTTTAATAAAAATGAAACATAAGTACAATTGTAAACATAAAAGAAGAGGCCCGAAGAAAAATCCAGCCCATAAAGCAAAATAAACAGAAACGACCAAACGCAATTATTACCCTAAGGAAATAGAACCTAAAACTTTCCTAAATACACGAAAAGTCAAAAACAATTAAAACAAAACAGAGTATTCTAGAACCATATTAATGGCACCTCTGGAATTGCCAAATTAGAAAAACTGGTTACCGTCAAGTCACGTCAATTGTCTTTACTTCTGTTATACGTTTTCGGTTCCCAAAATGGCCGTTCACCTATTGCTTTGATAGTCACGATTTCAGCCTCTCCACTTTCATTTTCAACATTTTATTTCCAAAATCCCATTATCTTCTCCCCCCCCTTTCCTTCCACATTTCCTTCTTTCATCGCCTTTCCTTTAACTTCAGTCTGGTTCACCCTTCTTTTTCGACTCTTTCAAATGCTCAGCATATGCCGGGGTGCTTCCGATCAGGTAGATTTCACCCTTTCCCTTCATTGTTTCTGTTGCAACGGTATGTGCTAATTTATTCGCTACTCGTGGAATGTATTAGAACCTGCAACTTTTGATTTTCGTCTTTAACTGTTGAATATCATGAATATAAGCCCCAATCATTGATTTATCTCCATTTCTTATTTTGCATTTCTTTATTATTTTTAATGCGTCCCCTTCGATGATGATTTTTTACCATTGCATGTCGATGCCGAGTTGAGTTGCTGTCCTACAAGCGATTGCTTTAGCAACAAAGACTGATTCAACCTGTAGGTGAATCATGGAAAAAGATAATAGACTTGAGCCTTCTCTGTTTCTAGCTACGATTCCCACTGCTGCTTGACAAATCTTTCCATCGTAAGCTACGTCTAAGTTTATTTTCACAGTCTGGTCTGGTGGATGTTGCCATCTTTTTACTTCCGTAAAGTCTTTTGGTAGTTTCTCTTCTATTCCTTTCAGTTCTAATATGTAGCTTTTGATGAAATTTGATGTTTCTTTCCTAGATCTACTTATCTTTTCATGAACTCATTTGTTTCTGTCTCCCCAAATTGCCCATAGCACACAACAGAAGACTTTGCATCGAGAAGGGGTAGTTTGTTCGAAAACCCATGTAAGCCACTGAATGAACTCTAAATGTGGTACTCTTAGTATTTCTAAAAAAAATAGTTCTTTCTATACTATTTTTGTAACAGGGCACTCTCTGAATAAATGGTTATTAGTTTCAGCTTCTTTTCCACACCGAGGACAAATTATATTGTTGGAGAGCTTCCGAAGATGCATGTTAACCCTTGTGGGTAAATAGTTCCACGATATTCTCCAGATAGTAATTTTGATCTTAGAAGAAAGATTAAGTAACCAAAGTTTTTTGTAGAATTTTCTGCAGTTGGTTGTAAAGCGTAAGCTCTAGGATATGTTTCAATACCCTGTAATAGTTTATAGGCACTGCGTACGTAAATTCACCCGAGGGCTCTCTACTCCAAGCTAGTATGTCATCATGGACCTTTTTTGCAAGTGGGATACGAAGAATCTTTGCAGCTACATCCTCAAGGAAGGAAGATACTATTAACTCTTCTTTCCATTTTCTATTGTTCTCATCAATAAGTTCGGTAACTTTAAAATCACACAAATTATTAACGTAAGATGATAATCTGGCATTTTAAAATATGGTATCCAAGAATCATTCAAAGCTGAAATTTCTGATCCCCTACCCTCTTTCCAACAAAAACCATCTGTTAAGACTCCTTTGGCTGCCCATATACTTTTTCATGTAAACAAACAATTATTTCCCAAACGCGAATTTAAAAAATTTTCATTCGGAAAATATTTTGCTTTGAATACTTGTGCGACTAGTGAGTTAGGGTTGGTAAGGATCCTCCAACCTTTTTTAGCTAATAATGCCACATTAAATTTTTCCAAACTCCTAAAGCCCATTCCTCCCTCATCTTTTGGTTGACACATATGTTTCCATTGACACTAATGAATACCCTTCTTTGCAAGTGCCTTTTGCCATCAGAAACTGGCTATAATCCTTTCAATTTCTCCACAAAGGGAATTTGGAAGTAAAAAACAAGACATAGCATAGGTCGGAATATCTTGAAGTACTGATTTAATGAAAACCTCCTTGCCTCCTTGTGATAAAAATCTGCTGCTCCATCCTTTGATTCTAGTCTGTAGTTCTTTAAGATTTTGGAAAGATTCCTTTTTTCGTCTGCTAACCATATTGGGAAGACCTAAGTACTTTTCCATATCTGTTGAAGATCGTACTCAAAAATTGTCAATATCTGCCTTTTACTTTCTTCTAAAGTGTTTGAACTGTAGAAAATTGTATATTTGTTAAAATTAACACATTGGCCAGAACATTTTTCATATTCATTGAGAATTCCTTTTAGCAGCTGCGCTCCATTATTTGTTGCTTCCCCAAACAGTATAGAGTCATCTACAAAGAGTAGATGTAAAATTTTTGGCCCTCTCCTACTTGCCTTCGCTCCTTTTATCAGTCCCCCTTTCATAGCCAATCTCATTAATGCCAACAAATTCTCACTGCATACTAGGAAGAGAAAAGGACTAAGAGGGTCGCCTTGTCTCAATCCTCTAATGGCCTGAAAAACTCTTCCTCTTTTCCCATTGATGTTGACTGCATATGATGCTTTGGTAATACATTTCAAAATTAATTCTACCCACTTTTCTGCAAAGCCCATCCGCGTCATTACTTCCTTTAGAAAACCCTACTCTACCCTATCATAAGCTTTACTCATATCAAGTTTGACCGTCATATATCTTTTCTTCCCTGTGCATTTTTGCCGAAGTGTGTAGAATTTCATAAGCAAGTAGAACATTATCAGAAATTAACCTTCTCGGGACGAAAGTACTTTGAACTGCATCTATACATCCCCCAATTACTACCTGGAACCTATTGGCAATTGTCTTTGCCACAATTTTATATAGAATCGTACACAAGCTAATTGGTCTGAAATTGACTAGACTAGTGGGATTTTAAGTTTTTGGAATGAGTATAATATTAGTGGAGTTTAACTGTCCAGGGCTATGATCATTGTTTAGAATTCCAAGACAAAAATTAATAACTTCTGTACCTACTATATGCCAATATCGTTGGAAAAATAGTGTCGAAAATCCATCAGGTCCTGGTGCTTTTGTTGGCCCCATTCCCTTTAAAGCGGAAAGCACTTCTTCTTCTGTATATTCTGATAATAAAGCAGCATTAGTATCTTGTGAAATACTTTTCTCAATACCTTGTAATAGATGAGAAAGATCCCCGATTCCATTTGACATAAATAGCTTCTGAAAGTATAGGGTAGCGACTTCAGCCATCTTACTGTCCTTGGTAGCCTCTCCTCCATCTTCAAGCTATAGCCTTGTAATTGTATTTCTTTTTCTCTGAGATGAGGCAAACTTGTGAAAGAAGGCCGAATTCTTATCCTCTACTTTAAGCCAGTTCGCCCTTGCCCTCTGTTCCCAATAAATTTCATCTTTGTCTATTTTCATGTTCAAACTGACCCTGGTTTTAATGATTTTTGCTATCGTATCATCATCTCTTTCTTTTGCTGTTAACATCTCTAGTTCCTTAGTTAACTTTCTTTTTAGCCCCTCTCTCTTTTTTGATTGATCCTGCCTATTTCTTCAAGTGTTCTTGTAGTTTTTCCAATTTCTCTAAAATTGTGCCTGTAGTTGATTCCCACGATGACTTTATTTCTTCCTCTAGAGATTTCTCCATGATCCACCATGCCTCAAATTTAAATTGTGAATTTCCCGCATATATGTTTTCGCCTACTGTATTTAAAAAAAGTGGACAATGATCTGACAATGACTGGGGTAGATGATGAATACTGCCTGTTGGAAAAAGACTCTTCCATTTCTCATTTGCAACTCCTCTGTTAAGTCTTTCTTTTATATTAGTTTCTGCAAAATTTCCTCTTTCCCATGTAAACTAGACCCCTGAATACCCTATATCTTCTAGTTGGCAATCTTCTAAAGTATCTCGGAATGCCTCCATTTTTCTTTCATCTCTTGGTAGCCCTCCAACTTTCTCAAATGTGTACATTATTTCATTGAAATCCCCCTTTACTAGCCATGAGTGACTTTGATCTTCTCCCAATCTCCTTAGCAGTGCCCAAGAATCATTCTTACAATTAACATAAGGCGAGCCATAGAAACCTGTAAATCTCCATTTTGCATTAACATTTTCCTCCTTAACCATAACATCAATGTGGTTCTTAGAAAAACTCCTTAGAGTAACTTTGATATCTTCCTTCCATGCTAAACATAAGCCCCCACGCAAGCGTTCAGCTTCAATCTCGATCCCATTCATAAAGCCACAACTTCTCCTGACCTTTTCCATACGTTGCTTGTCAATTTTTGTCTCCATTAAGAAGACAATATAGGGATTCTGCTGCTTTAAGAAATATCGCAGCCTTTTAGTTGCTCGTGGACTCCCCAATCCACGAACGTTCTAACTTATGCTTTTCATTGTGTCCAGTCGGCTTGCCTATTGGCAGCCGCCAATCTCATGAGTTGTGAACCATCATCTTGCTCCATATTTTCATGTACTTCTTTTGATAAAACTTCCCCATTAAGCTTCTTTCCTTCTATTTTCAGCCTTTTTGTTGCATCTTCATGTACTACTTCTTCACAACAATTCTCAATTCCAACTTCAGAAGACTTTCTCTTCCTTGTGCTACACTCGTCCTTTCTTTTCATCATCTTTTGAGCTGGTTCTATCCTTTTCCATCTTGCTTTTGTAACTAGATATGGACTGTTTATTTCCTTGTTATTGCTGGCATCCATCTGTACGTCATCCATGGTTTTACTTTCGTCTTTCTTTTGCTTGATCTTTTCCTCCCCTTCTCTCCATTTTATCGTATTAGACAGTAACTCATTCATGCTATCGCCCTCTTCAATTGTTTTGCTTTTCATTGCTTTAATATCTGCACCTCCTATATACGAACACTGGGCCCTTCCTTTTTTAGAGAAGCATTAACTTTCATACTTTCCTTTCCAATTAAATTTGATTCTGCTTTTAAAGCTGACGTCAAAGGTGGGTCAATTTTAATTTTATTTTTCTGCATGATCAAACTCTTGCAATCCATAATACCATGCCCCATTCTACCACATCCAAAGCAGAACATGGGTAACTTTTCATACTTAAAAGAAATTCATGATTTATTCATATTATCAGTTAAGACAAAAATACCTCGACAAAGGGGTTTCTGCACATCAAGATTAATTCTGAGACGACATAAATCTCCACTAATTTCATATCTAATCACTCCACCAAAAGTAACACCAATGGCATGTAATAAATCTTTTTTATCAAATTCTGGGGGACATGATTTTATTCTCAACCAATACAGTGAAGAATTAAGTCGAATCTAGGCCCTCTCCGTCGGCTGTGTGATCCTATTGAATAGAATTAGGCTTTTTCGAAACAATCAGGGCCTCCCCTCCATAATCACTTCCAGATGTTCTTCTAAATCAAACGTAATCAAAAATAAATTTTGCCCCACCATCTGAATCTCAAATTTCTTCTTCGTCTTCCATATGCTTTTCATCTGTGCCTTAAAACTTTCTGGGTTATATAGCTTCTCTATCCAAATTGTGCAAATCAAAGATGGTTTCTCACTAGGAGTTACAGTCGACCCTTTGACAGATAATTGTACAAGTTCTTCTGCTAGAAGGGAAATCTCGTCCCTCTCTGTTCGATCGTCACCACCGCTTTCTGCCATCCCAATCCGCAGCAGTTACTGCTTTCTCAAGGACTCTCTACAGAGCACTCTTGGCGAACCTAGTAGGTTTTTCTCTTGGGGATTCTTTTTATATATAGGTATAGGTATTGTGAACAATTACAATAATATTTAAACAAAAGTATTATATGAATTTGAGATTTCAAAATTCTAGTCAGCTTTAATTTTATCATTAATTTATATTTAAATTTATTCATGAGTTAAGCTATTTGTCTAAGTTCGAATGTTGGACTGAAATTTGAGAGTTTAGATAAAAAATTAAACTTAAAAATGAGCTTAAACAAAAAAAAAAGAAAGAAAGAAGTATACCCATTTAAAATATGAGTTAGACTGAACTTAAACATTTAAAGCTTGAACCCGAACTGATTCATTTCTAAGTTTGAAATATATTATATTATGTTACTTTTATGTAATTTATAATACACAAAATTAAATCTATAGTAATATATAATATTATAATGTAAACATTAAAAATGTTAAATGCCAATCAATAAAATTTTAATGAATGAAAAATATATCAAATTATTAAATATTAAATTAAAATAATATACATATTTTCTAAATAAATAATAATAATTTGGACAGACTTAGACAAAATTTTAGGTTAAATCAAGCTTGAATGAATATAAAATGTGTTAATATCATACTTAACTCGAGTCAAATTCGATCTGACCTAACTCATAGAAAATTATTTTTTATTTGAGAAAAAAAAACATTATTTGTCTAATTTTTAATTTCGAACCATTTAACACAATCGCTTTTATACCAAATAAATAAAATACAAGTATAAAAATATAGAATATATATTTTGTTGGAGGAAACACGGGGTTCTAGGGAGCGCTCCTTAGTCCTTACAAGGAGCTTTCCATGAGCTCCCTTTAAATGTACAGATAATCGAAAAAAATAAAGAGAAATTATATTTTTAGTATCTGAATTTTATATCAATTTTCAAATTGGTACAGATAATCGAATTTAGTTCATTTCCCATATTTAGATCCATTTTCTTAACACCATTAAAATAAGATGACATGAAAACTAATAAATAATAAATAAAACACAATATATTTAATCTGATTAAATGTTATTTAGGATTGAAACTAATTTTGTATATATTCAAATTTTTAAGGCGATAATACCAAAAGGATTTATAGAAATTTTAAGTAGTTATCAAATTTTCTAACAATTTATCGAAATACCATATTTTTAAAGATTTATAAAAGTTTCTAAGTAGTTACCAAAACTTCTAATAATTTATCAAAATTTATAAGGTTATACAAAATTCTAAAACTTTACCAATATTTCTAAGGCTCTACCAAAGATTTCCTTAGTGTCCCAAACCCAATTAACTCAACATTTTGCCATTTCAAAATTTATATGGGTTTACCAATATTTTTAAGAGTTTACCAAAGATTTCCTTAATATGCCAAACCCGATCAACTCAACATTATGACATACCAAAATTTTAAGGATTTACCAAAATTTGTAACGATTTACAAAAATATTTTAGGATTTATCAAAATTTCTAAGTTTATACCAAAATATCTAAGGATTTACCATAATTTGTAAAGATTCACCAAAATTTCTAAGGATTTACCATAATTTATTAGGTTATATTAAAGTATCTAAAGATTTACTATAAGGTTATACTAAAATATCTAAGGATTTACTTGAATTTTAAGGATATACCAAAATTTCTAAGGATTTACCAAATTTCAGGAGTTTACTAATATTTCTAAAGATTTCTTTGGTGTCCCAAACTTGATAAACTCAACATTTTGGATACTAATCTTGTTTTACCAAAATTTATAAGATTTTACAAAAATTTTAAAGATTTACCAAAATTTATAAGATTATACTAAAATTTCTAAAGCCTTACTAAAATCTCAAAGGGTTTACCAAAATTTCTAAAAATTTCCTTAGTGTCTCAATCTCGATCAACTTAACATTTTGGCATACCAAAATTGCTAAAGATTTACCAAAATTTTTAAAGATTTCCTTAATGCCCCAAACTTGATCAACTTAATATTTTGGCCTGCCTACCAAAAAAATTTAAGGATGTACCAAAATTTCTAAGGTTTTACTAATATCTAAGGATTTACAAAAAATTCTAAGATTATAACAAAATATCTAAGTATTTATCAATATTTCGAAGGCATTACAAAAATTCCTAAGGATTTAACAATATTTCTAAAAGTTTACCGATGTTTCTAAAGATTTTCCTAATGTCCCTTACTCGATCACCTCAATATTTTGGCCTATAAAAAAATCTAAGAATTTACTAAAATTTCTAAGGTTGTATGAAAGTATCAAATAATTTACCAAATTTTTTAAGATTATACCAAAATGCCCTTAGAATTTTTGGTAAATCCCTAGATATTTTGATTCAACCTTAGAAATTTTTTGAAATCCTCATAAATTTTGGTAAAGCCTTAGAAATTTTTAAAAATCCTTAGAAATTTTGGTAAACCTTTAAAAATATAGGTAAATATTTAAAATTTTTGGTTTGCCAAAATGTTGAGTTGATTAGGTTTGTGATACTAGGATACTACGAAAATCTTTAAAAATACTAATAAAGCGTTAGAAATTGTACGCCAAATTGTTGAGTTGATCAAGTCTAAGACACTAAGAAAATCTTTAGAATATTGGTAAACACTTAGAAATATTGTTGAAGCATTAGAATTTTTTGTATAACCTTAAAACTTTCGATAAATTGTTAAGAATTAAAATTTCAAATATATATAAAAAAATAATTGGTTCTCTCTCTTTTTTCTCTAAGCCAAAGGTGCCTCAAAGGTGTTCGATGAAATTCCCAATAGAGTAGAAACAAAGCTTCTTCTTAGTGTTCGGAGCTAGGGATTACGTTAAGAGAATCCTCTCGGTGCACATTAGTTAGCTTTTGGCACGCGAGAGTTCTCTTGGTTCCTTGTTGTTTCTTCTTGATTTTTTTTTTGGGGGGTTGGCTTGATTTTCTTCATTTTCTTGTTGATTTGTGTTTTTTGTTGCTTCTTGGCTTTGATTTTGTGTTATGTCCTCTACACAAGCTCTGGATTGGAGGAAGCTTTTTTATTCGTCTTCTGAACAAAGTTTGGAGTTTTTTCCACCGGAAGTCCATGGTGGTTCTATTCCTGACAAACCTCCGATTGAGGTGTTTAAAGAAAGGATTCGGAAGTGGCAGCACTTGCTGGTGGCTCAATTTCTTAGACGGCCTACCAATTTTGTTCTCTGCAGAAGTTGGTCGATATGCTTTGGAGTAAACATGGGGCTGTTGAAGTCAAGATAGTAGGTAAAAATCTATTTGTTTTTCAATTTTCTTCTTCTGCTACTCGAGATTAGGTTCTGGATCATGGCCCTTGTAATGACACGAAATTTACGGTTATCGAAAAGTATATTTTCGAGTCTCCATTTTCGTAAACCGGATTTGTAAATATTTATTAAAATATTTACAAAGTTAGTTGTGTAGTTAATTAGGTTTTGGCTAGGTGAATTAGCTTGAATTAAGAGTAATTAGGTATAAGGACTAGATTGAATATAGGGTAAAAGTTGAATTATAGAATGAAAAAAAGTCAAGGGACTAAATTAATAATTAAACCATAACAAGTGTATGGTAAATTATAATTCCATGTGTATGTATAATATACATATATTTATTTATATTAAATACATACTTAATATTTAAGTATATATAAAATGTCGAAACCATTTTTTTATTTTGAAAAACGGGGTCGACTTTAAAAACGAAAATGGAGTAGCCACCAATCTTTTTTGAGGTTTGATCGGGTCATCTTGAAATTGATCATTTTAATAAAAAAAATATTTTGATTTATTAAAACAATGATTTTGGTCTATGAAATTCGAGAAAACGGGTTCGGGAGTCGGTTACACACGAGGAAGGATTAGCACCCTCGTAACGCCCAAAAAAGTTGGTACCTAATTGATTAATTAATGTCTTAATGTCGAACATTTGATAAGATTTTAAAATATGATTCTTTTGATTTTTCAAAACTTATAACCTTTAAAAAAACATTCAATTATTAGGATAAAAGAAAAGTCGAATCTCAGTAAGTTAGAGCACGACCTTTCAAATTTCCCAAACACCAAATATCCTTCATTTTGTTTTTTTTTTGAAATCCCTATCTCAAAATATCAAAATGTCACATCTAATAAGTTAGGACGCAACATCTTAAATTCACAAAGATATGTTTTTTTATTTGAAAATCATATGTTTTAATTCCAAAAAGGGTATTTGATCATTTAGACTTAATGAGAAAAATCGAAGCCTAGTAAGTTAGGGCATGATTCCATCAAAACTCCAAATGTCAAATATTGCCTTATTTTAAGAAATAAAGTTTTGGATAAAAAGTGACAATTAAAATAAATTTAAAATAATTAAAATAAATGAATAAATAATGGTTAAGCAATTAAATGGATAAATAAAAAAAGTTAAAAAAACGCATAAATCAACCTAACTCCCACAATATGAGGATTCGACGAAATTTCTCCTCCAAAAACCAAGTCGAACGGAAGCAACTCAAAAAGAAACGAAGATGAGCGAAGAACAAAATAAGAACAAGCCACAGAAAATAAGAACGCAAAAGAGAGAGAAATTTGAGTGAATGCTCTCAAGAATTTTTATTACTCAAAACTCAAGTGTGTTTTACAATGAAGGGAGATGCCTCTATTTATAGTTGAGCCTCCCCAAATCCAATGGAACAGATCAATTACATAAACGGCTAAGATTAAAAGGTATCTACAAATTAAATCTCTAAGATTATAAAATCATATCTTCTAAGATTGCATACCATATCTTCTAAGATTGCATATCATATCTAAGATTGCATACCATATCTTCTAGGATTGCACATCATATCTAAGATTTACATATCATATCTAAGATTGCATATCATATCTTCTAGGATTGCATATCATATCTAAGATTGCATATCCTTAAAGATTGTGTTCCCATATACGTCAAGCTTGTAGATGGACCTTCAATTTTTTCAAGTAATGGGCCCTTCCGATCGGGCCAAATGATATATTTTGGATTGGACATTGACTTTGTTTTATTATTTTGGGTTTATTATTTTTTTATTTTTTATTTTTTGGATTTTGTATGGGTCCGGGCTAAATTAGGTTCTTATATAAAATATTATATTATATTATATTATATTATATTATATTATATTATATTATATTATATAATAAAAGAAATAAAACAATAGAAAAGCACAAGCAAAAAATGAAATAGGGGAAAGAGAAAGGAAAGAAAGAAAGAAAGGAAAATTTAGGGTTTTAAGGTTCAAAGTGTGATTGGTAAGTCAATTTAATCCCTTTTCTAAATTTTTATATTTTTGGAATCTTAGAATAAAATACTACTTGATTTATGTGGAAATTTTGAAAGTTATTAGATTTTTAGATGTTGTTTATGTTGAATAAATTGAAGTATTATGGGTTAAATTGATAGAATTTCAAGTTAGAACCGAGAAAAGGATTGAATTGTAAAATAAATCATAAGTTTTAAGTAATAGGGACTAAATTGAGAGAATTTTGAAATTAGGGAATTATGGTGAAATTAGATATTTAAATTTAGTTTTAATTTTAATTGAATGAAAATATAGAATAAATTGTGAAGAAAATAAAGTTAGTTTTGGTTAGGGATTAAATTGGAATTTAGGCAAAAGTTGAGTATAAATTGAAATATCCAATGTGAAATTGTGTTGTATTGATAAATTTTAATTGTTTTGATTTTCGTAGCTAACGTTGAGCCAGAGACCTCGGGCAAGAAAGAAAAAGACAAGATTAACGATGAGTAACTCGAGAATCCTGGTTTGTATTTCTATAATGTGAATCTAATTATTATTAATTGTTGTATTTTGATTAATAAGTATGGTAAGTGAAATGAGGTAAGTATTGGTATTATGATATTGAAATTAAATGCTTGAATATATGTGAATATTGATTTGTAATGGATATTTATTGAAATAGAAAAGTGATTTGAAAACCCTATTAATTGTATCGGGCTGAGTCGGATATAGTTGGCATGCCATAGGATTGGAAGTGTTCATGTAACATCCTGGAAAGGGCCTATGCATTTTCGGTTTAATTGTACGAAGTGACATGTTTTATGTACTAGGAATAAATTTCGAACATTTCGAAACCCGAAATGAATGGAAATGATTTGAAATGAACATTTTGGAAACTTGAAAATGTATAGAAATGTTAAGTTTAAAATGGAAAGTGAACATTTTAAGAAATGTAAGGAAATGCCAAGTTTCTGAGCGAACGAAAATTTTGGAAACTTAGAAATGACTTAGAAATGTCGAGTTTTAAAGTTTAAAAGAGGAAATTAAGGCAAGGTGGCCTTAAAAGAAAAATTTGTGAAATTTGACACACAATTGGGCTTGGAAAAGTGGCTCAAGATGTCACTTAGGGCCTTTGGAAATGGCGCCACATGCAAGGTGTTGGGCACTGGTTCGAGTCACTTGGGAAGCAAATAAAAGGAGTTTTATTTTTGCTTCGAAGCGAGGAGTGGACGGCAAGGCTTCTAGAAAAAGGAGTTTTATTCCCTTTAAATTTGACAAGTAATGGGATAAATAAGGGATTTAAATTGGATTATTTTTTTGAAGAGATAATTGATGGATAAATATGGATTTATTTCTTTTATTTTGATAGATAAGGAAGAGATAAAAGAAGATTATTATTAGTATTATTTTTATTAAGAGATAAGAGATAATAAAGGATATTTCTTTAATTATTTTAAATTAAAGAGATAAAGCTATCAAATAAAGAAGAGTGGTGGCCAAGTGAGGGATTACGAGTAGTAGTTCAGCTATAAAAGGGGAAAATAGGGCTACTCATCAATTTGTTCTTCCTTCTCTTCTCTCTCGAAAATTTCCTAAGACATTCCCTCTCTCGAAATTTTCCTAGCCAATTCTCTCTTTTCTCTGCTATTTTGTTAAAACCAAAACCCTAGTAAAGCAAGCCAATCTCTTCATCTTTCTTTTCTTCCTATTTCTCCTTACCAATCCATTCAAAAGCGAATCTTGGAAAGGCTTCAAGCATAGGTGTTGTCGATTTCTTCAAAGGTAAGAGCAAGTTTGGTTTCCATTCTTTTCTTTTAGATTAGCGAGAGATAATCTAACCCCATACATATTTTGGTTGCGAATATGGAAGGATCTTTCGGGATTATCGAGTAGTCAACTAAAAGGAGGAGTATTCGGATTTCTAAGATTAAGGTAAGACATGTGAATATTCTACCAAAGGCCTTGATTTATGATTTGATGATTAAGATTAAGTCTAACGTAAGGTTTTAAGGATTTCGACATTCCTAGGGAAACAAGGAAGCAGTTTGGATTTGTTGGTGATCCAACCGCAACAAGGTAAGAATACTAATCCTACTAGGATTTGGAATTTTGGTAGAATGGCTTTTTATTAAGGTAAAAAGTGATTAATCAATTGTAGGAACTTGAGATCTAAGGCGATAGATCGATCTTGGGATCTCAAGGAATCATTAGCGAATCGGTGTGTACCCTACACTATTTCATAATACATTTTATGGTCGTGTTAAATAATATATGTGATATTAAGAATATGAAAGTGGCTAACGTACCATGATATGGTACTAAGTACTCAGGTACGTTTCCTACTTCTACTAGGAATATGAAAAATGTTATTTGTAACATGAGAATATGATAAGAATGTGAACTTGGGCATGTAATTGCATAATATGTTAGGGGCATATGGGTTTGTTTGAAAGGGGAAGTGAAAACTGGTGACCTAAGACCACAGTAATCTGAAAGTGGTGACCTAAGACCACAGTAATCTGAACGTGGTGACCTAAGACCATGAATGCGGTGACCTAAGACCGCAATTTGGAGTGTAGCGGAAGGAGGGTCGACTTAGTAGTCCCCACGGTGTGACTGGCAGGTACGGGGGTGTGTAGCGGATGGACAATTAGGATTGGGTTTGGGAATGCATCATAACTTGTATTTTATGTTTTGAATGTGTAACTATTGTATGCCTGATTCTATTATGATTTAGTGTCGTGTACACATTGAGTCTGTTTGACTCACCCCGTTGTGGGACCATGTTCCAGGTGATGAACAGTGATGGACCGGACGGCAGTACTTGTGGTGGCCATGCTCAACATGAAGTTTATATTTTTATGGACTCTTGAATTTATTTTAGCACTTTGAAATATTTTGGAAACTATTTGATGTAATAAGGCCATAAGGCCATGATGAACGATTTTTTTTATTTCTACTTGTTGTTTTATTGTGTTACAAATTTTGATTAGGTTAAAGACTAAGTATTTTATTTTAAAATATACTGATATGTTTATTACTTAAAATTAAAAAAGGGTTTTCTAATATAAAAATCCAGTTTGTTTTCAACACAAGCCCAACCCAAACAATTTTTTTTTTAAATCACACAAGTTTTTCTCTAAGTAACAAAAGAATTTGAAAACCGGTTTACTTGAGGAACATACCAAATCTGGTCAAAGCTCGTGGGCCAGGTTTGGGGTGTTTCAGTTCAGGGATACTTCAACCACGAGTCGATGAGACACTGGGTGTCACATTATTACTTCGGATAAATTCGATGAGGTACTAGGTACCAACTTACTTCGGCATGGCCGATGAGACACTAGGTGTCAATCTATTACTTCAAATTATCCGATAAGGTACTGGGTGTCATACTGGTGTATTTTGGTTGAATCCGTGTATCCGCCAAAGTCTGAGTCATGTTAATAGGGGTGAATGAATAAATTGGCAATATGAATGATATTGAATGAAATTGGAATATACATTGAATTGAATTGTTCAAATAGAAAACATGAATCATGGATTCAAGAAAAGAGTAATGTTATTGTTAAATGATATGTGAATCAAACTGAGAAAAATCATTGATGAGAAATGAAAGTTAAATGGATGGATTTAATTATTGATTGGCTAATGTTTTATAGGGTTTAAGTGGATGTTTATTAATGTTATATTCTTTAAAGTATTCAGATTATAGAAATACCACTAAGTTTATACTCAACGTACGGTTTGTTTCCGTATGCAGGTTAGGTTAAAGTCCGATCATTGAATCAGCATCCAAAGTCGATCCCGAACTCATTATGGTGAAGTACATTTCTTTTTGGTAAATGACATGTACTTAGGATGTTGTGTTTGTCATTTTGAGAAAATATTTGTAAATGATGCTGTAATATGATAATGGTTGGTTATATATACATGAAATGTTAAAGTTATCAAATGATAAGTTTTAGTAGTAAATTTGTATAAAATTAGAATTGGTTTGAATGAGTTTTAATTGGATTGATTTAGTTAGTATATGTGAAATACTTATAAGAGTATATTGGTTAGGTACTTAGGATGATTAATTAGACATGTTTCAAATGTATTTGAACTTGTTTTGGATTGGTTGAATGTTTGGTTTTTGTGTTGCTTGAGGTTCAAGATTTGCAGCGTTGGTAAATTTGATGTATAAGGCTCATTTTAAGTTCACACAGCTTGGCACGCAGGCGTGTGAACAGACCGTGTGAGACACACGGCTTATACAGTGGATAGGCCGTATGTCCCCTGCAATTTAAAATTTTCAAAACAGAATGCTCAGATATTACCACACGGGTAAAGACACGACCATGTGTTTTAGCCGTGTGAGGAACACAGTCTAGAACACGGGCATGTGTCCTGGCCATGTGAAAACTGCACTTAATTTTGAAAACAAATTGTCCACACAGCCTAGTACACGAGCGTATGACTTGGCCGTGTTAGGTAAGTCAGCAAGTTACACGAGTTAGGGCACAACCTAAAGCACGGGCATGTCATAAGGTCACACGGGTGTGTCCCTTAACCACACGGGCGTGTGTGCCCTGCACCTAGGAAAAATTTTAAAATTTCGCAAAATTTTTTGAGTTTCTGGTTGAGTCCCGATTTGTTTCTAACACGTGATTTGGGCCTCGAGGGCTCAATAAAAGGGACATTATGATTAAATTATGATATGTATGTTATGTTATCATATGATTGTTCATATTTGATTTGTAATGTCTAGTAATGCTCTGTAACCCTGTTCTAGTGACAGGTAAGGGATAGGGGGTGTTACATTTAGTGGTATCAGAGCTATTCAGGTTTAATCGATTCTCGTACTAAATCGAGCTCGAAATTGAGTCTAGAGGTACATACCATATTTAAGTTAAATTTAGTCAAAATTTGGATGCTGATATATTTGTTTGTTTCTGTTTTATTGTTAAAGATGTCGAATGAATATATTGAAGATACTGATCAAGAAATGTATACTGGAGATGATGAATCTTATAAAAGGGATGAAACCGAGTCAGTAACACCGAGTGTAAATCTAGTAAGAAATCAACCACCTAATGTTGAAAGAGGTAATGTTAGAGAGAGAAATGATTCACAGCTACTTAGGGTTATAGTTGATGCCCTTCAACGAGTAGTAGGAACTGAATCTGCTACGACATCTGTTCTTACTACCTGACGAGCCCCGATTAAATAATTACGTAAGTATGGTGCCACTGAATTTCTGAGTTTAAAAGGAGTTGATCCTTTTACTACTGAAAATTGGATGAAATCTACAAAAAGAATTTTGCATTAGCTTGAATGCACTCCTTGGGAAAGTTTATTGTGTGTTGTATCTTTATTACAAGAGGAGGCTTATGTATAGTGGGAATCCGTAACCCGACATGTACCGGCAGAACAGGTAAACTGGGATTTCTTTCAAAGAGAATTTCAGAAGAAATATGTGGGTGAATTGTACATTGATGACAGAAAACAAGAGTTTTTTATACTAAAACAAGGTGAGATGTCAGTAGTTAATTTTGAACGGGAATTCTCACGACTCAGTAGATATGCAGCTAAATTTGTGCCAACTGAAGCTGACAGTTGTAAGTGATTTTTGCAGGGTCTACGTGATGAATTAATGGTACAATTGGTATCTCATAGAATTACTGAATTTGTGGATTTGGTTAAGAAGGAAAAGATGGTTGAACAAGTTCTGGGTCTTGACAAAAAGTTTGAAAATATTCGTTTAATTAAGAAACGCTCTGGAGCTACAAGTTCAAACCCGCAACCCAAAAGATCCAAAGAATCTCTTGGTAGTTAGAGATCGAGTTTTAGATCAGACAAATGATAGAAACCATGGAAGATAGATGACAGTTTCTACTGGTAGTGTACGAGGTCCATATCGGGATACTGAAATTCTAGATTGTGAACACTATAGGAAAAAGCATAAAGGTAAATGTTGAAAATTGACTCGAGGTTATTTTATTGCGGATCTACAGAACATTTTGTTAGAGAATGCCCAAAGAATGAAAATGCTACACCAGTTACATCACAGAGATTTGTGCCAACTTCTAGAGGTCAAGGATTAGGCAGAAGTGGTTCATTTTCCAAGGGTGGTGCTAGAAGAAAAAGTGATGTTGCTACCCAACAATCAGAAGCAAGAGTACCAGCTCGAGCATACGTTGTACGAACCCATGAAGAAGGTGATTCACACGATGTGAAAACATGTATATTCTTATTGCATTCAGAACCAATTTATGCTTTAATAGATTCGGGATCTTCACATTCATATGTTAATACAAAATTGGTTGAGTCGAGAAATTTAAATTTTGAGATGTCTAGAGTATCAATAGTAGTGTCTAGTCTATTGGGGCAAACTGTGCTAGTGGATCAAGTGTGTAGAAGGTGTCCGCTAATGATACAAAACATAATTTTTCCTGTTCATTTGTTGATGATGCCATTCAGCGATTTTGATGTAATTTTGGGAATGGATTGACTTACTGAGCATAGGGTAATCTTAGACTGTTGTAAAAAGAAGTTCACTGTTCAGAGTGATACTGGTGATAAAATTGAGGTGAATGGTATTTGAACTAATGGGTCAACTCGTATTATTTCAGCAATTCAGGCTAATAAACTTCTTCATTAGGGTTGTGCAGCTTTTCTAGCTTATGTTATTAATTTGGATTCTGTTGAAAGTCAATGTAGTAAAATCTGAACTGTTGGTGAATTTCCTAATGTATTTCCTGAAGAATTACCGAGATTACCACCAGATCGGAAGGTCAAATTTGCAATAGAACTTTATCCTGGTACAGCTCTAATATCAATACCCCCATACCATATGTCACCTACAGAGTTAAAAGAATTGAAAGTACAGTTGCAGGATTTATTGGATCGAGGATTTATACGTCCTAGTATTTCACCTTGGGGAGCTCCAGTATTGTTTGTTAAAAAGAAAGATGGTTCAATATGGTTGTATATTGATTATCGACAATTGAATAAAGTGACTATCAAGAATCGATACCCATTACCTCGTATGGACGATCTGTTTGACCAGTTGAAAGGAGTTTCTATATTTTTGAAGATTGATTTGAGGTCGGGATATTATAAGTTGAAGGTGAAAAAAAGTGATGTACCGAAGACAGCATTTCGTACAAGGTATGGCCATTATGAATTCTTAGTAATGCCTTTTGGATTGACTAATGCTCCAGCTACTTTTATAGATCTCATGAACCGTATTTTTCAACCGTACCTAGATTAGTTTGTGGTGGTTTTCATTGATGATATTTTGGTATATTCGAAGTCTAAATCTGAACATGAGCAGCATCTCAAAATTGTTTTGCAAATATTACGGGAGAAATAGTTATATGAGAAACTAAGAAAATGTGAATTCTGGTTATCAGAGGTTGTATTTTTAGGACATGTGGTTTCGGCAGATGAAGTTAGAGTTGATTCGAAGAAGATTGAAGCAATTGTTCTATAGAAAGCACCGAGAAATGTGTCAGAGGTACGTAGTTTCCTTGGACTAGCTGGTTACTACCGAAGATTTGTAAATGGATTTTCAAAGATAGCCTTGCCGATGACAAAATTGTTGGAAAAGAATGTTCCTTTTGTCTGGAATGATCAGTGCCAAGAAAGTTTTGAGAAATTAAAGCAAATGTTGACTGAAGCACTGATTTTGACTTTGCTAGAGTCGGGAAAAGATTTTGTTGTGTATAGTGATGCTTTTTTGAATGGTCTCAGGTGTGTTTTGATGCAAGATAGAAAGGTGATAGCTTATTCATCTCGTCAACCGAAATCGCATGAATGTAATTACCCAACCTACGACCTGGAATTAGCTATTGTAATTTTTGCATTAAAGATCTGGAGACATTACTTGTATGGTAAGAAATGCTATATTTATACCGATCATAAAAGTCTTAAGTATCTTTTATCTCAAAAGGAGTTAAATTTGAGACAACGTCGGTGGATAGAACTTTTAAAAGACTATGATTGTGTTATTGATTATCATCCGAGAAAGGCAAACGTTGTGCTGATGCATTGAGTAGAAAAGTAGCAATTAAATTACGAGCAATGTTTGCTCAGCTTAGTATCAATGATGATGGAAGCTTATTGGCTGAATTAAGAGTTAAACCGGTGATGTTTGATCAGATCAAGTCAACATAGTTAGAAGATGACAAGTTGATGAAGAAAAGAGAAATGGTTCAGAATGGCATGTCAGAGACTTTTAGCATTGATGATCAAGGTTGTTTGAGATTTCATAATCGAATTTGTGTACCAGATGTTTTAGAACTGAAAGAGTTGATACTTTAAGAAACTCATGATAGTTCTTTTGCTTTGTACCCTGGAGGAACGAAAATGTATCGAAATTTATGAGAATTGTATTGGTGGCCGGGTATAAAAAGAAATATAGTTGAATATATGGCCAAATGCTTGACTTGTCAACAAGTTAAGGTAGAGCATCAGGTTTATCTACTGGATTACTTCAGCATATTAATATTCCTGAATGGAAATAGGACTATATCACGATGGATTTTGTAATGGGGTTACCATTGCCAGCGAGTAAGAAAAATGCTATTTGGGTGATTGTTGATCGGCTTACAAAATCAGCTCACTTTATAGCTGTCAAAACTGATTGGTCACTCCAGAAACTTGCTGAAGTTTATATTGGGAAATTGTGAGATTGCATGGTATTCCTGTATCGATAATCTCTTATCAGAATCCACGGTTCACATCGAGATTTTGGAGACAGTTGCATGAATTACCTGGTACTCGATTCAACTTTAGCACGATTTTTCATCCACAGATTGACGGACAATCTGAGCGAGTTATTCAGATTTTAGAAGATATGCTTCGAGCTTGTGTCATTGATTTTGAATCAAGTTGGGAACATTATTTACCATTGGCTAAATTTGTATATAATAATAGTTTTCAATTAAGTATTCAATCAAGTATTCAAATGTCTTCGTATGAAGCTCTATATGGTCGTAGATGTCAGTCACCTGTTTTTTGGATGGAATTGAATGAAAGAAAAATGATTGGGCTGGAATTAATTCAAGAAACGGAAGATACTATTAAGAAGATTCGATATAGACTGAAGCAGCTTTTGACAGATAGAAATCGTATGCAAATTTGAAACTTTGAGATATTGAGTATTCTGTCGGAAATAAGGTATTTCTTAAAGTTTCGCCTTGGAAGAAAATTTTAAGATTTGGTCGAAAAGGGAAGTCGAGTCCTCGTTTTATTAGGCCGTATGAGATTGTGGAAAGAGTTGGGTCAGTTGCCTACCGTTTAGCTTTGCCTCCGGAATTAGAGAAGATTCACGATGTTTTTCATGTTTCAATGCTCAGAAGATATAGATCAGATACCTCTCATGTTATTTCGACAGAATATATTGAAATCCGACCTGATTTATCATATGAAGAAGAACTGGTTGAGATATTAGCTCAAAAAGTGAAAGAGTTACGTAATAAGCGAGTTCCATTAGTGAAAGTGTTGTGGCATGGTCCTGGAATTGAAGAAGCAACTTGGGAACCAGAAAAAAAATATGAGATCTAAGTACCCTCACCTCTTTTCAGTTAAATTTCGAGGACGAAATTTATTAAAGGGGAGAAATGTAACGACCCAAAATTTAAGGTTATTTTCGTAAATCGTATTCATAAATATTTATTAAAAATATTTATTAAAAATATTTACGAAGTTAGTTGTGTGGTTAATTAGGTTTTGGCTAGGTGAATTAGCTTGAATTAAGAGTAATTAGGTATAAGGACCATATTGAATATAGGGTAAAAGTTGAATTATAGAGTGAAAAAAAGTCAAGGGACTAAATTAGTAATTAAATCATAACAAGTGTATGGTAAATTATAATTCCATGTGTATGTATAATATACATATATTTATTTATATTAAATACATATTTAATATTTAAGTATATATAAAATATTATTATATTAAATTATATTATAATAGTTCAATAATAAAAGAAATAAAAGAAATAAAAAATAGAAAATCATAAGTAGAAAACGAAACAGGGAAAAAGAAAGGAAAGAAAGAAAGGAAAATTTAGAGTTTTAAGGTTCAAAGTGTGATTGGTAAGTCAATTTAATCCCTTTTCTTGAAATTTTATGTTTTGGAATCCTAGAATAAAATACTACTTGATTTATGTGGAAATTTTGAAATTTATTGGATTTTTAGATGTTGTTTATGTTTAATAAATTGAAGTATTAGGGGTTAAATTGATAGAATTTCAAGTTAGAATTGAGAAAAGGATTGAATTGTAAAATAACTCATAAGTTTTAAGTAATAGGGACTAAATTGAGAGAATTTTTAAATTAGGGAATTATGGTGAAATTAGAGAGTTAAATTTAGTTTTAAGTGTTAATTGAATGAAAAGATAGAATAAATTGTGAAGAAAATAAAGTTAGTTTTGTTTAGGGATTATATTGGAATTTAGGCAAAAGTTGAGTATAAATTGAAATATTCAATGTGAAATTGTGTTATACTGATAAATTTTAATTGTTTTTATTTTCATAGCTAACGTTGAGCCAGAGTCCTCGGCTAAGAAAGGAAAACACAAGATTAACGAGGAGTAACTCGAGAATTCTGGTTTGTATTTCTATAATCTGAATCTAATTACTATTGTATTTTGATTAATAAGTATAGTAAGTGTAATATCCCGAAATATGGCTTATGCATTTATGCTTAATTATATGAAATAGCATGCTTGAGTATGTTGTGAATATGTCTAATGAAATTTGTGAACTTTAGAATGATAAGAAATGCCTTAGAAAAATATCGTATTTTAAGTTTTAATAAGGGAGCTAAGCCTAACAGGGCCTTAAGGAAATTAATAGAGGAAATATGACACACAATTGGGCTTGAAAAAGTGGCTTGGAGGTGCCACTTAGGGCCTCTGGAAATGACGCTATAAGCTAGGGGAAGGACTTGTGTTCGAGTCGCGTGGGAAGCAAAATTTTAAGGTTTTTATTTTGCTTGTGACATCAATAAGAGGGGAGTAGGGGGACGGCACCAAGGCTAGATTTTAGGAGTTTAAATCCTTTTATTTTTAGAGATAAATGATGGATAATTGATGGATTATTTTTATTAATTTTAAACGAAGTGATAAAGGAGGCAAATGTGGGCTATGATAAGGGAGAAGTGATGGCCAAGTAAGGGACTCTAAGCTTAGTAATTTTGGCAAAAGGAGGAAAAACAAGGCCATTCATCATTCTTTCTTTCTCCTTTTCTCTCTGCCAAATTCTCTCTGCCATTATTCTTCTCTTTCTTTTCAATTCTCCCTAAAACCAAGAACAGAATCCCCTAGTTTTGTTGAATTTCTCTAAGTTTTATATCTTTCTTTTCTTTCCTTGTAAAACTGAAATCCTCTAGTGTTCATCAAAAGCCGAAATCAAGTGATCAACATTTAGACCATAGCCGAATAGCCCTGTGGATTCAAGAAAAGGTGCTGCCGATTTCAATATAAGGGGTAAGGATCTATAATTATCATCTTTTTCTTTCTTTTAGCTGAAAGTTAGGAACTAATCTCATCAATATCCTTGGTTGCCGAAACTACATAGGATCTTTCGGGAATTTTCTTTAGTCCACTACAAGGAGGAGAGCTTCGGGTATCAAGATCTAAGGTAAGGCAAGTATTCGGCCAAGGGCCATTTATTATGATTTAATGTTAGAAATTAATCTAACATAAGTTTATAGGTATTTCGACAGATACTACAATCCAAGGTCACTTTTCAGGATTTAAAATCGCAAGGTAGGTGTACATGAGTATTCGGCCAAACTCTATGTTAGTACTTAGATCTATTTCTTACATGTTCAAAAGCTGAAAACTAACCTATGAGGTGATTTGGTGCTAGCCGATTGCAAGGATAAAACACTACAAAGTTTCGGGAATTGAGTGATAGTCAAATCGGCCAAGAAGGAACTTAGGATCTAAAGCGTTAGATCGGGTTTTTCGAGAAATCAGTGAATCAATAAGAATATCAGGTGTGTACCCTTCCCTAAGATTTATTAGATTTAAGGCATTAAGATTATTATATGTGTTTATAAGAATGTGTAAAATATGGCTAAGGTACCATGCAATGGTACAAAGTACTGTGCACGTTTTCCTACTCCTACTAGGATTATGATAAATATCTGTTATGACACACATATGAAACTATAAGAATGTGAATTCAGAATTTGGCATGTTTTGTATGACATGGGCATACGGGTCATTGTGAAAGGGGAAGTGAAAGTGGTGGTAATACCACAATATCTGAATGCGGTGACTTCGGTCACATTATCTGAATGTGGTGACTTCGGTCACATTATCTGAATGTGGTGACTTCGGTCACAATTATTTAATCTAGTGGCTATGCCACGAATTTTATAAGGGCGATGAGCACGTCGACTGCAGCGACTGCCTTCGATGGTGTGTAGCGGATGGAGGGTTGACTTAGTAGTCCCCACGGTGTGCAGGATGGTACGGGTGATGTGTAGCGGATGGCATATAGGTTTGGGTTCGAGTTGCATCATTATTTCCTATCTGTTATATGAATATGTATGTGATATGAGAATGTATGCCTGAATTGTTAAATTTTGGTGTTGGTTACACATTGAGTCATTTAACTCACCCGTTAGGGAACATTTTCTTCGGTGACGATCGGTGATGGACCGATCGGCGGGAGCTTAGTGGTGGCCATGTGAAGGAGATTTTACTTTGTCTTAGACTCTTTTTACTTTGTGTACTTTGAATTTAATTTTGGGATTTATTTGATGTAAAAAGGCCATAGTAGAACTACTTTATTTTACTTTTATTTATTATGTTTACAAATTTTATCAATTAAAAGATTAAGTAAATTTATTTTAAAATAAACTCTAAGTGTTTTGTCACCTAAAATAAAGGGGTTTCCAATATAAGATAAACTTGTTTTCAACTCGAGCCCAACCCAAAAACAATCTTTCTTTCAAAACACACAGATTTTCCAAAGTAACAAAAGAATTTTGAAAAGGTTTACATCGAGGAACATACCAGAACCGGTCAAGGCTCGTGGGCCGGGTTTAGGGTGTTTCAGTTTGGTATCAGAGCCTAGTTTTAAACTCTCGGCCTTGGGTTTAAGGCCCAAAACGTTTTCAAAGTTAAGCCCAAAAGGAATTTTGTGAATTAAGTAGGTTTTTCTGGCATGGCACACTAAGTCTTCGACCCGAAGTCCACCAGGTAAGTACTCCGATCTCTTGTGTGATTTATATTATGACTTGTAGAAGGGTAGAAATGGAATGGAACGTAGATTAGCATGATAAGTACTCGAACCCTAGGACTAGGTTACCCAACAAATTTCATAAAATTTTAAATGCCTAACTAAACAAACCCATGATTAAGTCACCGAGTTAGGGTGTAGCAACCATTGTGCGCATGTCTAAGATTGGATCCGGAAGAGCCTGGTACTTAAGCAGTCCTAGTGACTCACCTCCTCTTCGCTGGAATTCTACCTAGTGCGTAGCTTCGGTTCACCCTAACCAAGAGGACTTATTCATAAAGCTAAACTCAATAACTAAAACCCGAAAGGACTAGCCAGTATTTTTATGGAAACCCTAGCTTTAAAATCCCTATATTACCCTTTTAAGTGTAGCAAAAGATTATTGTGAAAATTTTTCCAAAATATTTCCTATTTGCAAAATTACTAAAATACCCCTAGTGGTAAGATTACCAAAATGCCATTGGTTTATAAAATACTCATATTACCCACGCTTTATCAAAACTTCTTTACTTTATAAAATTTCCGCTTTGTAAAGGTATCCATAAAACCCTAACTTGTGAAAATTCAAAATACCCTGATTTGAAAATTTACGAAATTGCCCCTAACTTACAAAATCATCAAAATGACCCTGAATCCCAAAATTTTTACAACATCACCGATTTGGAAAGCAAAATTCTCAAAAAGAACCCCCAAGTTTTGTAAATTTCAAAATACCCTTGATTTATTAAGATTTATAAATTTACCGGGTTAATTACCAAAATACCCTCAGATTTCAAAATTTCCAAAATACCCCCGGGAATGCAAAATTTCCAGAATACCCTTATTGACAAAATCATCAAGGAACCTTATTTTGACAAATTATAAAAATACCCCTGTAGGATAAATTACGAAAGTACCCAGGATAGAGCGGATGAAATGTCCAAGAGTGAATGTATGGGAGATACTATAGAATGGATGTGCTTTTTCGTGAATTAGGATAGAAAACTTGAAACTTTGATTGATCGAAAGAACTGCTACTAAACTCTTTTCATAAAACTTCTTCGCGAATAATCAATGAAACAATGGCTAATGCATAAAATTTCTTAATCAGATTAAAGCGTGGTAGTAGAAATGAGCTCTAGGGGACGTGGTCGAAACGTACAAGGATGGGGTAGAGGTAGAATTACTGTGTCAAAACCCGTTAGATCAGGTCAAGGATCTGACAATGAGGTGCCACTGCCACCACCACCAGCTGTTGGTGGTGAGCAACAGAGATCGACGGGTGATCTGATGATCGCAGCTATCTCGTGAGTTCTTGAAATGGTGGCTGGTGCTGGAGGAAATATGGGAGCTCGAAAGTTTGTACTCGAGTGACTCTGAGCTAATAGAGCGAAAATGTTCCGTGGCGTATCTGGTGTAGCACCCAGTATGGCTGAATATTAGTTGGAAGCAACCGAGCGAATTATGGATGAGCTCGATTTGACCCCTGAGGAGAAAGTGAAAGGAATGGTGGCACTGTTACGTGATGAAGCGTATCAATGGTGGCTCACAGTTCGGGATGGTGCCACGGTGAGGATCGACACAGGAGTATGTTAAGGTGGCATACGGAAGAAGTATGTGGGAACCGGATATATTGATGAGCAGAGGAAGGCATTTTTGGAAATTTGGTTCAAGGGAACAAGTCCGTAGCGAGTCTGTTGAGTTTCGAGGTTGAGCCGGTATGCTCGAGGAGTGGTAGCTACGGAGCATGAACGATGTGTCCAATTTGAGGATGGACTAAGGGATGATCTGAGGTTGTTGATAGCCCCACACCAGGAGCGGGAGTTTACCGTATTAGTGGAGAAGGCTAAAGTGGCTGAAGGGATTAATGATTCAGTGAGGCAGATTACGGACCGGAATAGGCCAAAAAGAGGTTTTGGATCGTCAGGATCGTCTGAGAATGTTCAAAAGAGGCCTAGAGTTGATAGGCCGTGAAGTCAGCAAGCTGCTACTGGAGGGCAGTATCGTACTTGTGATCAGTGTGGGAAGAAGCACTTAGGTGAATGTTGGAAGAAGACAGGAGGGTGTTTTAAGTGTGGGTTCAAGGATCATATGATTAAGGACTGTCCAATGAAACCCGATAGGAATCGACCAATGACTCAAAATGTTAATCATTTGGTAGAGGTGTCAAAGACCTCGGCCGAGGTCGTGGTCCGAATAACGAGAGGAAATGGTCTTGGTAGAGGACGTGGAACACGGGTCGAGGTGTTGCTATCTTGAGGCAAGACAATCGGGTTTAGTTTATGCGGTTCACGGAGAGAGGATGGAGATGCACGGACGTCATAACCGAGACGTTTCTTATAGCGAACAAGCCTTATTTTACTTTGATTGATGTGGGCTCGACCCATTCTTATGTTGCATGTAGAGTAGTTGAAACTCTAGACATAGCCTCCGAACTTTTGATAGGAGATGATCGTAGTAAGCCCACTAGGTCAAACGTAGTGGTAAATAAGATCTTCGAGTGTACCTTTAGAAATTCAAGGCGTAGTATTTTCGTCGACTTGATGGAACTTCCTTGGAGAGTTCGATCTCATACTTAGTATGGACTAGCTAGTGGACCATCGGGCTATGTTGGACTGTGCAGCTAAGCGAATGGAGTTAAGGACCCCAAAGGACGAGGTGGTAATTATGATAGAAGAAAGAAGAAACTACTTGTCTAATGTAGTTTTGGCATTAAAGGCTGAAAAGATGGTTCGGAAGGGGTGCAAGGCATTCTTAGCCTTCGTAAGTGCGTTAGATAGAAAGGAAAGAGGTGTCAGTGGAGTTAGAACTGTAAGGGATTTTGAAGATGTGTTTCGGAGGAATTACGAGAATACCCCAAATAGGGAGGTGGAGTTTGGAATTGACTTGTTGCCGGAGCGACTCCTGTGTCAATTGCCCCGTACAGAATGGCACCAAAGGAGTTGGTGGAGCTCAAGGCTCAAATCCAAGAATTACTGGATCGTGGGTTTATTCAACCCGGTGTGTCTCCATGGGGAGCACCGGTCCTATTTGTGAAGAAGAAGGACGGAACTATGCAAATGTGCATAGATTATCGTCAGTTGAATAAGTTGACCATCAAGAACAAGTATCCCTTGCCAAGGATAGATGACTTGTTCGATCAGCTTAAGGGGGCGGCAGTGTTCTCAAAGATCGACTTAAGGTCAGGATATCATCAGTTGAAGGTGAAGGAGGCAGATATCCATAAGACAGCTTTTAGGACAAGATACGGCCACTATGAGTTTGTAGTAATGCCGTTCGGGTTGACAAACGCCCCAGCCGCATTCATAGATATGATGAACTGAGTTTTTAACCTTAATTGGATAGGTTCGTCGTGGTGTTCATCGACGATATCCTCGTATACTCCAAGACTGAGGAGGAGCATGATGAGCATCTCCGGATTGTGCTGCAAGTATTGAGGGAGAAGAAGCTTTATGCCAAATTCAGCAAGTGTGAATTTTAGCTTAGGGATGTTGCCTTCTTAGGGCATGTGGTGTCTGCTGAAGGAATAAGGGTGGATCCTAAAAAGATTGAAGCGGTGTTGGATTGGAAACCACCTAGGTCTGTAGCGGAGATTCGTAGTTTCTTGGGATTGGCAGGCTATTACAGAAGGTTCGTGGAAGGATTTTCGTCAATAGCCGCGCCGTTGACAAAGTTACTGAGAAAGGAAGTACCTTTCGTATGGATAGAGAAGCAACAGGAGAGCTTTGAGAAGCTTAAGAGGGTTTTGATTGAAGCTCCAGTTTTGATTCAGTCGGAGGTAGGAAAAGATTTCACGGTGTATTGTGATGCTTTCCACACAGGACTAGGGTGTGTTTTGATGCAAGACGGGAAGGTGGTTGCATATGCGTCTCGATAATTAAGGCCACACGAGGTTAACTATCCGACTCATGACTTGGAATTGGCGGCAGTGGTCTTCGCTCTTAAGGTGTGGAGGCACTATCTTTATGGAGAAAAGTCGGTGATCTACACAGACCACAAGAGTCTTAAGCATCTGTTGACTCAGAAGGAGTTAAACTTAAGGCAGCGAATGTGGGTGGAGTTACTGAAGGACTATGATTATTCAATAGAGTACCATCCTGGCAAGGCGAATGTAGTGGCGGATGCCCTAAGTCGGAAGGTTGTGTCAGATCTGAGGGCGATGTTCGCACACTTGAGTTTGTATGATGATGGAAGCCTGTTGGCAGAGTTGCAAGTCAAGCCGACGTGGTTGAATGAGGTGAAAGAGGGACAGTTGGCTGATGAGGACCTAAGTGCTAAGCTACAGCAAGTACAGAATGGAGAGTTGAAAGATTATGGCATTAATGGCGAAGGAGTGTTGTGTTTCAAGAGAAAGGTCTGTATGCCTAAGAATAAGGAACTTAGGCGAAGGATTCTTCAGGAATCGCATAGTAGCCCTTATGCTATGCATCCTGGAGGCACTAAGTTGTACAGAGACTTGAGGGAGCAGTTTTGGTGGCCTGGTCTGAAGAAAGAAGTTACTGGATTCGTGGGGAAGTGTTTAACGTGTCAGCAAGTTAAGGTTGAACACCAAGTTCCATCAAGATTGCTTTAGCCAATCATGATTCCGCAGTGGAAGTGGGAGAGAATTACCATGGACTTCGTTAGTGGGCTTCCCCTTACGCCTACTAAGAAGGACTCGGTATGGGTAATAGTGGACCATTTGACCAAGTCCGCGCACTTTATTCCGGTGAGAGTCGATTATTCTTTGCAGAAGTTGGCAAAGTTGTATGTGGCGGAAGTCGTAAGGTTGCATGGAGTGCCGGTGTCAATTATCTCAGATAGGGATCCAAGGTTTACTTCTCAGTTCTAGAAAGCATTACATCGGGCTTTAGGCACTAAGTTGGATTTTACTGACTTTTCATCCACAATCGGACGGGCGATCCGAACAGGTAATCCAAGTGTTAGAGGATATGTTGAGGGGCTGTGTGATGGATTTCAGAGGAAGTTGGGAGGAATATTTGCCTCTAGCGGAATTTGCCTACAACAACAGCTATCAGGCCAGTATTCGGATGGCACCGTATGAAGCGTTGTATGGTCAAAAGTGTCGAACTCCTACGTGTTGGACAGAGTTAGGAGAACGTCGAGTTTTGGGTCCAGAGATTGTGGCAGAATTCGAAGAGAAGGTTGAGATAATTCGTGCACGGTTGAAGGAAGCATCGGACAGGCAGAAGTCATATGCAGATCTCAAACGAAAGGAAATAGAATTTGATGTGGGAGACCAAGTATTCCTTAAAGTTTCACCTTGGAAGAAGGTGATGAGATTTGGTCGGAAAGGGAAGCTAAGCCCAAGGTTTATAGGACCCTATCGAGTGTTGAAGCGAGTTGGACGATGGCATATCGGTTGGAATTGCCACCGAGTTGAAGCAGATGCACGACGTATTCCATGTGTCCATGCTACGTCGATATCGATCGGATCCATCTCATGTGGTACCAGTTGAAGAGGTAGAGATAAGGCCAGATTTATCCTACGAGGAAGAGCCGATTCAGATTCTAGAACGAGATGTAAAAGTGTTACGGAGGAAGTCAGTTCCCCTAGTCAAAGTATTGTGGAGAAATCATGGATCGGAGGAAGCTTCGTGGGAGCCAGAAGAGGCAATGCGACAGCAATACCCTCACTTATTTCAACCAGGTAATTTCGAGGACAAAATTATTTTAATGGGGTAGAACTGTAATATCCCAAAATATGGTTTATGCATTTATGCTTAATTATATGAAATAGCATGCTTGAGTATGTTGTGAATATGTCTAATGAAATTTGTGAACTTTAGAATGATAAGAAATGCCTTAGAAAAATATCGTATTTTAAGTTTTAATAAGGGAGCTAAGCCTAACAGGGCCTTAAGAAAATTAATAGAGGAAATATGACACACAATTGGGCTTGAAAAGTGGCTTGGAGGTGCCACTTAGGGCCTCTGGAAATGACGCCATAAGCTAGGGAAGGACTTGTGTTTGAGTCGCGTGGGAAGCAAAATTTTAAGGTTTTATTTTGCTTGTGACTTCAATAAGAGGGAGTAGGGGGGGCACCAAGGCTAGATTTTAGGAGTTTAAACCTTTTTATTTTAGAGATAAATGATGGATAATTGATGGATTATTTTATTAATTTTAAACGAAGTGATAAAGGAGGAAAATGTGGGCTATGATAAGGAGAAGTGATGGCCAAGTAAGGGACTCTAAGCTTAGTAATTTCGACAAAAGGAGGAAAAACAATGCCATTCATCATTCTTTCTTTCTCCTTTTCTCTCGCCAATTCTCTCGCCATTATTCTTTCTTTCTTTTCAATTCTCCCCAAAACCAAGAACAGAATCCCCTAGTTTTGCCGAATTTATCTAAGTTTTATATCTTTCTTTTCTTTCCTTGTAAAACTGAAATCCTCTAGTGTTCATCAAAAGCCGAAATCAAGTGATCAACATTTAGACCATAGCCGAATAGCCCTGTGGATTCAAGAAAAGGTGCTGCCGATTTCAATATAAGGGGTAAGGATCTATAATTATCATCTTTTTCTTTCTTTTAGCTGAAAGTTAGGAACTAATCTCATCAATATCCTTGGTTGCCGAAACTACATAGGATCTTTCGGGAATTTTCTTTAGTCGACTACAAGGAGGAGAGCTTCGGGTATCAAGATCTAAGGTAAGGCAAGTATTCGGCCAAGGGCCATTTATTATGATTTAATGTTAGAAATTAATCTAACATAAGTTTATAGGTATTTCGATAGATACTACAATCCAAGGTCACTTTTTGGGATTTAAAATCACAAGGTAGGTGTACATGAGTATTCGACCAAACTCTATGTTAGTAATTAGATCTATTTCTTACATGTTCAAAAGCCAAAAACTAACCTATGAGGTGATTTGGTGCTAGCCGATTGCAAGGATAAAACACTACAAAGTTTCGAGAATTGAGTGATAGTCAAATCGACAGCAAGGAACTTAGGATCTAAAGCGTTAGATCGAGTTTTTCGAGAAATCAGTGAATCGATAAGAATATCAGGTGTGTACCCTTCCCTAAGATTTATTAGATTTAAGGCATTAAGATTATTATATGTGTTTATAAGAATGTGTAAAATATGGCTAAGGTACCATACAATGGTACAAAGTACTCAGGTACATTTTTCTACTCCTACTAGGATTATGATAAATATCTGTTATGACACACATATGAAACTATAAGAATGTGAATTCAGAATTTGGCATGTTTTGTATGACATGGGCATACGGGTCATTGTGAAAGAGGAAGTGAAAGTGGTGGTAATACCACGATATCTGAATGTGGTGACTTCGGTCACATTATCTGAATGAGGTGACTTCGGTCACATTATCTGAATGTGGTGACTTCGGTCACAATTATTTAATCTGGTGGCTATGCCACGAATTTTATAAAGGCGATGAGCACGTCATTGCAAATGATCGCCTTCGATGGTGTGTAGCGGATGGAGAGTTAACTTAGTAGTCCCCACGGTGTGCAGGATGGTACGGGTGATGTGTAGCGGATGGCATATAGGTTTGGGTTCGGGTTGCATCATTATTTCCTATCATTATATGAATATGTATGTGATATGAGAATGTATGCTGAATTGTTAAATTTTAGTGTTGGTTACACATTGAGTCTGTTTGACTCACCTGGTGGGGAACATTTTCTTCGGTGACGATTCGTGATGGACCAAGGTCGGCAGGAGCTTAGTGGTGGCCATGTGAAGTTCGATTTTACTTTTCTTAGACTCTTTTTACTTTATGTACTTTGAATTTAATTTTGGGATTTATTTGATGTAATAAGGCCATAGTAGAACTACTTCATTTTACTTTTATTTATTATGTTTACAAATTTTATCAATTAAAAGATTAAGTAAATTTATTTTAAAATAAACTCTAAGTGTTTTGTCACCTAAAATAAAGGGGTTTCCAATATAAGATAAACTTGTTTTCAACTCGAGCCCAACCCAAAAATAATCTTTCTTTCAAAACACGCAGATTTTCCAAAGTAACAAAAGAATTTTGAAACGGTTTACATCGAGGAACATACCAGAACCGATCAAGGCTCGTGGGCTGGGTTTGGGGTGTTTTAGTAAGTGAAATGAGGTAAGTATTGGTGTTATGATGTTGAAATTAAATGCTTGAATATATGTGAATATTGATGTGTAATGGATATTGATTGAAATAGAAAAGTGATTTGAAAACCCTATTAACTGTATCGAGTTGAGTTAGATATAGTTGGCATGCCATAGGATTGAAAGTTTTCAGGGATACTTCGACCACAAGTTGATGAGACACTGGGTGTCACATTATTACTTCGAATAAATTCGATGAGGTACTGGGTACCAACTTACTTCGACATGGCTGATGAGACACTGTGTGTCAATCTATTACTTTGAATTATCAAATGAGGCACTGGGTGCCATACTGGTGTATTTTGGTTGGATCCGTGTATCTGCCAAAGTCCGAGTCTTGTTAATAAGGGTGAATGAATAAATTGGAAATATGAATGATATTGAATGAAATTGGAATAGACATTGAATTGAATTGTTCAAATAGAAAACATGAATCTTGGATTCAAGAAAAGAGTAATGTTATTGTTAAATGATATGTGAATCAAAGCGAGAAAATCATTGATGAGAAATGAAAGTTAAATGGATGGTTTAGTTATTGATTGGCTAATGTTTTGTAGGGTTTAAGTGTATGTTTATTAATGTTATATTCTTTATAGTATTTGGATTATAGAAATACCACTGAGTTTATACTCAACGTATGGTTTGTTTCCGTGCGCAGGTTAGGTTAAAGTCCGATCGTTGAATCAACATCCAAAGTCGATCCCGAACTCATTGTGGTGATGTACATTTCTTTTTGGTAAATGGAATGTACCTAGGATGTTGTGTTTTTCATTTTGGGGAAATGTTTGTAAATGATGTTGTAATATGATAATGGTTGGTTATATATATATATGAAATGTTAAAGTTATCAAATGATAAGTTTTAGTAGTAAATTTGTATGAAATTAGAATTGGTTTGAATGAGTTTTAATTGGATTGATTTAGTTAGTATATGTGAAATACTTATAAGAGTATATTGGTTAGGTACTTAGGATGATTAATTACACATGTTTCAAATGTATTTGAACGTGTTTTAGATTAGTTGAATGTTTGGTTTTTGTGTTGCTTGAGCTTCAAGATTTGAAGGGTTGGTAAACTTGATGTATAAGGCTCATTTTGAGTCTACACAGCTTGGTAAATGGGTGTGTGACCCCTGCAATTTAAAATTTTCAAAATAAAATGCTCAAGTATTACCACACGGGGAGAGACACGAGCGTGTGTCTCAGCCATGTAAGGAGCACGGTCTAGAACACGGGCATGTGTCTTGGCCGTGTGAGGTAAGTTAAGAAGTTACACGAGTTAGGACACGGCTTAAAGCACTGGCATGTCATAGGGTCACACGGGTGTGTCCCTTGACCACACGAGCGTGTGTGCCTTGCACCTAGAAAAATTTTGAAATTTCGCGAAAAATTTTCTAAGTTTCTGATTGAGTCCCGATTTGTTTCTAACATGTGATTTGAGCCTCGAGGGCTCAATAAAGGGACATTATGATTAAATTATGATGTGTATGTTATGTTATTATATGATTGTTCATATTTGATCTGTAATGTCCGGTAATGCTTCATAACCATGTTCTAGCGACGGATAAGGGTTAGGGGGTGTTACAGCCTTAGCACATCTAGAACAAGTTGATGATGCTGAGGAAGTCGGAGCTAATCTCCAGAAATTGGATTTCTTCCTTGATAGTAAGCCGATTTGAGTTCAGTTAAGTCGAGTCCCTTTATAGCTTTTTACTCAAAAGGGGTTTATCAACATCTTCATATGATAAATCAGGTCAAATTTCAACATGGATATTATCAAAGCTTTGCAACATCTTTCTTATGTGAAGGTGTGTGTTTTGAACTCCCTCGTTTTATTAATGTTGAATTACGTGTTCATTTATTTTTATTAGAGTTGAAGTACCATGGCTGTCGATGCGCTATTTACAGTGTCGATCTTTCAGTCATTCTAGTAAGTACTGTTCTAAGAAGAATGAGGTGAAAGTTTGAAGGGTTAAGCAAGATAGTGTAGACACTACTCAAATTTCTATTCCTGAAAAATCTGTTACGATTCGAAATGAGAGTTATCCTAAGGGTGGTGCAACTTTGACTTCAACTTTTGAAGTCTCATCTAAGGGTAAAGCCGTGGTTGTGGATCTTTCCCCTACTCTTAAACTGAAGCATGTTTGTTTTGTGGGATATAGTAATAGATTTGAGACTTTGAGTATTGAGCTTGAGGATTCTAATGATGTCGTTGATGATGATACTGATGCTAAGCAAGATGTTGATGATGATAATGAATCTAAACAGCTTGATTTTTCTCCTCGGAAGCCTAGGTTGGACTCGCTGGTAGTAGTTCTTCTTGTGAGATCTTTGATTATTACAAAGCAAGAGAACCTTGACAAAGGTAAGCAGAAGATAAAAATTCTCCTGCTAAAGGGCAAGAAAAAGGAGGTGGTAAAAGAGGTGGTAAGAGAGGAACACATTCTCCTCATGTTCCATGGTTATTCTCTTTTGGAATATTAAGGGGTTTAATAGTCCTCTAAAGAAAAACTTGAAGTTGATAGGTTAGTTAGATTGAAGATTGATGTTTGTTTTTGGTTGGAAACTAATGTTAAGTGTACTAATACTTCGGTTATTTTGGAGATGTATTTTTAAAGGTGGAACTTTGTTTGCAATTATGATCATGCTGTTAATGGTCAAATTTGGCTTATTTAGAAGAGTACTTTTATTGTGGATGTGTTTTATGTCTTTGGTCAATGTATTATATGTAATGTGTAAGTGCAACATTAGAATGTCTTCTTTTCAGCCGTTTATGCTTGTAATGATGGTGTTTCTCGTTGATAGCTATGGCCTCACTTGTGTTCTATGAATGGCCAAGTTGGTGATGCTCTATGGTTGTTGGGTGGTGACTTTAATGTCACGCTTTTTCTGAGGAAAGTTCTTCTATCAATAGCTATCAGTCTTTTACTATTGATATGAAAGATTTTCAAGCTTTGGTTAGGGAGATTGAAGTCTTTGATCATGCTTATTTTGTTCCTATTTTCACTTGGTCTAATCATCAACTGGATAGGCTGATTGCGAAGAATCTTGACAGAGTTCTTGTTAATGCAACTTGGTTGTGGTTTCTTGCTCATTTACGGGTTGAGTTTGTTGTTCCTGGTTATTCGGATCGTTATCCTTCTATTGTCTGGTTGGAGCGGCTTGTGCAATCCTTGCCAAAAAAATTTCAATTTTTTTAAAATTTTTGGGCTAAGCATGATAGGTTTTTACAACTTGTTGCCGAATCTTGGTAGCTTACTGTGGTAGGTGATCCTATGTTGAAGTTATTTACCAAGCTTAAGAGACTTAAGCCTGTCTTGAAGATGCTCAACACTGAGACTTTTGGTAATATTTATGCTCGAGTTAAGGATAAGGCTAAGGAGCTGGAGAGCTTGCAGCTTGCTTTGTTGCACGGTGATCTAGTTAGAAATGGTCAAATTGATCAAGTGAGAGATGATCTTTTGGTTTTGCAAGAGGTTGAAACATGTTTTTATCAACAAAAACCTCGAGTGCAGTGGATCAATGAGGGGGATCAAAACACTAAACTTTTTTCATAGTACTGTTGGAGTTAAGAGGAATAAGCACACTGTTACTTCTCTTTTTGATGCAATTGGTAATCGATTGGAATATTTTGATCAAATTTCTGTAAATATTTTGGGGTTTTATTAGAATCTTCTTGACGCAGTTGATTCTAATGTTGTTGAGTGCCCAAATTCTTTGTTTCAAGAGTTACTGCCTAAACTGTCTAACGATGCTTTTCGTGTGTTGACTAGCCCTATTACCAATGATGAGATAAATACAACTAGTTTTGGGCAGGGGAATGAGAAAGTCCCTAGTCCTTATGGTTTCACAACTTTCTTCTTCGAATCTGTATGGGGTATAGTGGGGCCTAATTTTCTTGAGACTGTCCAATATTTTTTTGCATCCTCCACTCTCTTGGCTGCCTTTAATACTACAATTTTATTGGTTCCCAAGTGTGATAATTTTAGCTATGTAAAGGATTTTCGACCTATTTCTTATTGCAGTGCAATTTATAAGTGCATAACCAAGGTTTTGGTTAATAAAATGACTCATTTTCTGTCTGCTTTGATTTCTAATAGTCAAAGTACCATTATTAGAGGGTGTAGTATCACTAATAATACCATGTTCGCTCATAAGCTAATGCGATGGTATGGTAGAAAACATATTTCTCCTGAATGTGCCTTGAAGGTTGATATTCAAAATCCATTTGATTTTTTACACTAGGGCTTTTTGCTTTCAGTACTCAGAGCTCAAGGGTTTCTTGAAAAGTTCTTGGAGTGGATTGAAGTTTGTTTAACTACTCCTTGGTTCTCTGTCTCCTTTAATGAAAGCCTTGTGGGGTTCTTTTGAGGGAGGAAAGGTATTAGGCAGGGAGATCCTCTCTCTCCTTACCTCTTTGTGCTTGCAATGGATGTGTTATCCAGTTACTGAATGTTGCTACCATAAATGCTTTCTTTAAGTATCATCCTAAGTGCCTTCGAGTGCAGTTGACTCATCTAATGTTTGATGATGATCTTCTTATTTTTTTCTAAGGGTACTGCTAATTTGGTGACTGGTGTTTATTGTGTTCTCTAGTAGTTTTACTTACTTTTTGGGTTGCAACTCAACGCCTCCAAAAGTGAATTGTTTGTTGTTGAGGTACCTCAAGAGGAGTTGGCTCTCATGACTACTTGCATAGGGTTTGAAGTTGGTAGGCTACCAATGAGGTACCTTGGTGTTCCTTTTGTTTCTCGAAAGCTGTCTCGGTCTGACTGTACTGTTTTAACCAATAGGATTCTGGATAGGATTCAAAGGTTGTCTACTAAGCACTTGAGTTATGTTGGTAGACTACAACTTATTAAGGCTATGATCTTTAGTGTGCAAGCTTATGTTAATTTCTAATGCCTAAAAATGTTCTTAAAAAGGTTTATCAATACCGTCTTAGCTTCTTTTAGAAAGGGAATGTTGGTTCGAGTCGAGGGGCTCGTGTTTGTTGGAAAGCGATTTGTTTACCTAAATCTGAGGGGGGCTTAGGACTAAAAAATGTGGTAGAATGGAATCAATCTTGTATTTTGCAGCTTATTCGTGTCTTGCTTGTAGGAGAGGGGTCTCTTTGGATTGCTTGGGTTAGTGAATATGTGTTAAAGGGTAGGAGTTTTTTAGATGTGGCTCCTATTTCAATGACTACCTAGAATTGGCGAAGGATGCTTAAGTTAAAGCCTTTAGTTGCTATTATTTCTCAACGGTTTGCTAATGATAAAGTGAGTACTTCTCGATTGTAGGAGGCAATTAGAACTCGTGGTATGAAGGTGGAATGACATTGTTTTCTATGGTTCCCTTTACATATTCTCAAGCATTCTCTTATTGCTAGGATGGTCTTTCTTAATAGATTACCAACTCGAGATCGTTTACTTACTTTTGGGATTTTGGTTGATACTTGTTGCTTTTTCTGTATGGTTGCTGCAAAGAGACGTGATCACATTTTATTTGAGTGCAATTTTTCAAAGAAGGTGTGGCAGTCAATTTTGTCCTTTGCTCCATTCATAGGGCCGTGGAAACTTGGAGGTAAGAGTTAGCTTCGGCGATATTGAAACTTAAAGGAAAGTCCTTGCTTGTTATACTCAAGCTTGCTTGGAGTGCATATTTGTATATGATATGGAGACAAAGGAACAAAAAGTATTTTGGTGCATTTTTATTGACTGAAGATATTGTCCTCATGCAAATTAAAGAAATTGTGCGGGCTCACTTAGAAGGGAAAACCAATCAATAGAACTAATCCTGTTAATGCTTCACTTTGTGCTTTTTGAGATATCATTAGTTAATTTATTTGTATAGCTTAAAATAATTGTATAGTGTTTTTTGTTCTTTTGTAGCAATTTAATTGTATTCTTGGATAAATGAATTTCATTATTAATCCAAATATTTTAAAAAAAAACATACAAAAGCCAGTTCAATCCTAAATAATATTTAATTATAAATTAAAATATTATATTTTGTTAATTATATATTAATTTTCATGTCATCTCATTTTAATGGCATTAAAAAAAGTTACTTAAATATATCATAAAAATCAAATTCGATTACCTGAATAAATAAATAAAAAACCAAAGCACCATTGACAAGTAAAATGTAAGTTCATGCATCCTTAAATGTGTTTTTACTCTTAACCTAAAAATTAGGAAAGAGGCGGTCCGAGCAACTTACCAAGGCCGAAGGCCGAAGGCCGACGCCTTGCCAGTGGCTATGAATAAAATCAAACATAGTATTAAAAAAAAAAAAAGCTAGCCATGCCACGTTTAAAACTAATGCTAACTTGTTTAATTAATGTGAACATTTTGAAGAAGATCGTATATAGTAATTTAGAAACCTATACAATATTATTATGTTAATTTTGTTTGTTGAAATACATTATTGTATTGTTTTTCTAATTTGTTATATGTAAATTTCCAATTGCACTTTTCATGTGCCGTAAAGCCTTCTCAAACCAAAAGATTGTAAATCGTGTGGCCTAAATTTCTATGGTCAATTGACTTGATCTATTGATATGACCTTTATTACACCAAAGAATTTAAAAAAAAAAAAAAAAAACCCAGGTTCTAATATATTATAAATATTTTAAAATAAAATTCATAATCTATAATTTCAACTTTTTTTATTCAAGCAAAAAGCTATATGCTAATTATTTGCAGGTCAAGGGCAAATACAACCAAATTCCAATCCTCTGTTTAGAAAACGAACAAGATATCAAAGAGTAAAGGCTGCTTCTTTATATACATAATAACTGATATGGTAAAGAATAGTTCAAAAGCCACAATTGTAAGCCATAATAGAGATTGCATGGCCGCATGTATATTAAGCACATAATGTGAAACTTAGAATTGTACCAATAAACAAAGTAGCAGTTGAAGAAACACATTCTCTAATACCATTTCGCATTCTAATGGAAGCATTAAATGACAAAGAAGCTCTTTTTACCTCTAAGCAACAAATTATGAAGAAGAAATTTTACATAGTAGCAATGAATCGTCACATAATGATTCAATTAGAGTTTGCTTCAAACATTGGCAATAAATTTCAAAAGCCATCCTGCTGTATCTTCGACAAGTTAGAAGACAACCTAGGGAGAGATTACATGTGAAGGAAATAAGAGGGAGAGAGAGGGGGGGGGGGGGACGCAATTTCCATTGAGTCAAAAAATGGATTTTTCCCTTCGACATAACTTGTATAGGAGACAGGTGCAGGGCATGAATGACATAATCATATGATGGTGTTCTAGGGAAATATTTTTGGCAAGTGAAAATAGTTCTACAATTTTGCATAAGGTCTCTTCCCTGGATATTCCATGGCAACCAATGAAATTCATAGCAAAACAAAGTAATAGGATGTGATAAATTAACAGCAGTAGCAGTGAGTGAGAGAGTGCAAAAATAGTAGCAGCCCTTCACCGTCCCCACTAAGTGCAACCTCAAACACTGATCCATAAGATTAAATATATTAAGGAAAGCAAAGCACATAATTACATAATTCATAATTTAAGGACAAAAGTTGTTCAGAAAAGTAGATTTTTTTATGAGGCAGTAGCAGTGAAACTGAGCAAGCAGCAACTATAAGCACTACCATCCAATCAGCCTAAAGCAGGTTTACAAGTTGAACATAATGTAAAGCACAAGAATCTGAATGAATACCTCAATAATCCATGATAAAGGTGAGAAGAAAGTGGCTTGAAACTCTAACCATGGACTAAAACAAAAGAGAACTATTCAACAGAGATACAAGCGCTGCATTAAAAGCTGACACTAAGAAGAAAAAAAGACCATTTGTAACAGCTAAGATCGTTCCACTCATCCTAAAGGAAGATTTAAGTTCAATCCAAATTGCAGAAACATAACAAAAACATGACAATTAGAAATGATTACCCAAAAGTAAACACAGGATACCCAACAATCTTTTCTTACACCTTCTCTTCCCTCTCACGGTTCCATTGTTCAATCCTGGCTCTCCGCTCCTCACTTCCTTCCCTAGCAGGTGGAGGGCTTCTGCTTCGCCTAGGACTCCCATGCTTTCTCCTACTCCTGCTTTCACGGTCATACCTATCCCTATCCCTATCCGGTCTTCGCCCATTTCTATCACGATGATCATCTCGGTCTCGATCTCGAGACTTTTCCCTATATTCCCTCTCACGCCGGTGGCGAGGACTGGCGCTCCTACTCCTGCTCCGACTCCCTCTATACCTGCGGTGCCTCCCAAACAGCTTCCTTCTCAGCTCCCTTCCAATTACCTTGACATGCATAAAGTTACAGTATCCCCCACGGTTACAGCTATTCTCCTCGTATTGCCGACAAGTTGCTTCGCGGAAATCGGTGACCGGGGAAAAATCCGCAATGATAGGACGACCAGAGTAGAACCTTCCTTGAAGAGCCTGGAGGGCAGCTGCGGCCTGGTCTTCCTCCCTGAACTGAACATACACGTTTCCAATCATGTGGTCGGCGAGGTTGTCACAAACGTTCAGGCTCTCGATCTCACCAAACTTGCTGAGCTCCTCGAAGATGTCCTCGTAGAAGTCCTCGAAGTGCTCCTGGATCTTGCGGGGATCGATGGGCTGGCCCTGGGCATCCACTCCGGGAGTGATCATGTCCGGGCGCTGGTACATGTTGGAAAGGAGGAGAGTTGGAGAGATCGTCGGCCGGTTGTGGAGCCGTGAACACCTGTCCCCGTGCCGGCATGCTCCAATCTTGAAATAGAAGGGGCAATTCACGCGGTCCTTCTCCGTACCGAAGATTGAGGCCAAGTGCTCCGCCATTGTTGCTTGAAATTATGAACAATAACAAGAGAATATATTTTTGAACGAAAAGCTGTGATCTAATTGAAGGACAAAGGGACCCAAATGATGTCGGAGTTGCAGGGGCTATGGTGGGGTTAGGGTTATGAAACCCTAATTCTGGACTTCTAGTTTTGTTGAAGAAGGGGAAAAGAAAAACAAGAGAAATTAAGATTTATTCTTAGAATTTCAGATTCTAATTGAATTCCCATTTTACCCTTAAAAGATTAGAACATATCAAATGGACTTTTTTTTGGTGGGGGGCCTTCGGGCCTTGAAGATTGAGGAAGGTTCTGGATAATTCCAGTTCCCTTTTAGATTCAGGATTTGCCGGTGAGAGCTTTGTATTTTCACTGAGTTAAAAAAATTGATTTTACTTTGCTATACTCGATGGACAGATGGAGCCATTTGAATGGTTGTGGAGTCTTGGTTAATTTATAAAAAATTATTCATTTTTCATCCTCCACTAAAACCATTCTATCACCACAATTTTTATAATGTTGTTAATCTTTAAAATTTTACAACTAGGTCACCGTAATTCGGTAACATTTTCTTTAATTAGTGTTTAACAATTTTATTCCACAATAGTTTTTAAAAGTAATCTTTGAAAAAATTAATTAATTTTGAATTTTTTAAAAATTGATTAAAAAAACCCTCATTAAAAAATAAAATATTAATTACACTTTCTTAGAAAATTTTCAGTTAATTGAACCCTCCATTAAAATTCACCGTTACATTTTACTAAGTGGCAAACAATGACATAGGATGATGTCAAATGCGGTGTCACATGTAGGATTTTGTCATCTTAGCAAAAGAAATTTTAAAATTAATAAAAATTTTAAGAATTATTTAAAATTTGATATCACTATGGATAAATAGATGTTCAATTCATTCATTTGTCTAAATTCATACCAACATAATTATTAAATAATTATTAAAAATTATATAAGTATTATAGAAAATTATTTAAAATTATAAAAATATTAAAACATATAGCTATAATGAATATTTTATTAAGTAGATATCCATTAAGATCAAGAGTAATTTTAATGTACTTTAAATAAATTTTAATAGTCATTAGAAGTATATCCTACTTCATTTATGTTTCTTATTCCCATAAATAAAGACTTTAGAAGTTTTGTAAATATCACGATTGATGAATAAAAATACGCTCTCTTTGCTTTCCCATTCTCTTTGTTCTTTATTATCTTCACGATTCTTTTTTAATTGTTTTTCTCCATAAATCACAAAAAATTTTCCCTTCCACCAAGCCTTACCCATTTCAAGTTACAACCAATGCAGTAGCTGATCACTAAAATTTACTACTCAAACTATTGTCAATTGCCTTCTAGAGTTACTGTTATTTCAGTCTTCAATTGAGGCCTACGCATTATGGGTAATCATTATGCAGAGAAATTTATATAATCCTTACATGGTATATTTTTCTTGTTTGTTGATTGATGTTTGGTAAAATTATTTTATGAAAAATATTATTACTATAAGGTTTCTTTTAAACTAAGATTATTTTTATGATTAAATTATTGTTATTAAATATGCTTGAAATTATTGTATTATATCTTTTAAATTGAATTTATAAATATTTGATTAGAGCATCATAATCTTTTATAACATATATGTGGTATTGAAATTTGATACAATGTATATAGGATAATTTTCAAGCATCGTACACAAAAATTTTGATTTTGTTTATTAAATAATTTTTTACTATTATATTATAAATGTTATTACGAAAACAAAGTTGTTTTACTACTTGTAATAGTGCTCGTGATAATAGTCAAGATGATAACAATGATGTTAAAGAATATCAAGTATATTTTATTATGATTTATTATATCATGTTTATTATAATTTGAGACTAATCATGATAGATAGATTTTGATTTAAAATCCACGTATGTTTTGTGATGGTGATTATAAAATAAGGGATCAATGGAGGGGTTTAGAAGTCTGTCTTACCAGATTTGTTGCATTCCTCGAAGTGAATGCAAACATAAAGAAAATAAAAGATATAATCATGGATAACTAAAAGTGAGAACATAGTAATAAATAAGAGAACAATGAGAGTTCTCAAGATAATTCTTCAAAGGGTAAAGATAACTTATGTTATCAATGTGATATGAAAGATTATTGGCCACATATGTGGCGTATTCCAGATATTTTGTTTATGTTTGTAACACCCCAACTCGTATCTATCACCGAAATAGGGTTACGAGACATTACCAAGGAGTACAAAACACTTACAGATAATTTGAAATCATTATCGTTCAAATATCGAGACTAATTATAAATGTTCCTTTAATGGGCCTTCGAGGTCCAAATCATGCATTAATATCAGGTCGAGACTAAATCGGATCCTCAGGAAAATTTTTCAATACAATGCAATAAACATTCATACATTCATTCAATGCATTATTACCCTAACATGCACAAACTCAACATTCAAGTTAGTCCAATAATTTTCATATATCAATAATATATACCATGATTGATGAGCTCATCAATAGCATAATTTCCATTCCCTTGTTATTTTTCCATATTTATCTCGTTGAATTTCTCAGAATTTCGATGGATTTTCAGAGGTACACTTTAGTGTATAAATCTGGGTCCGTCAATTCATATTCATGTGCGCACATTTCCATTTCAAAGAGCACACTCCCGCGAATCTCATCCTTACAGCGGGATTACCAATCCAGGCTAAATCTCCTGTAATATAAACTCATAGAGTATTGTCGGGATTATCAGTCTAGGCTAAATCCCCTGCAACGACAATTACTCTAATGAGCTTAGATTTGAATTACCGATCGAGCTAAATTAAGACCTAATTGGATTACCGTCGGGCTAAATCCATTTTCTACATATTCTTGGGAGGCTATATCGGGATAGGATCACCCGTCAAGGTTAGATCCTTTTACAATCAATTCCTTTTCGAGATCCATCAATTTTCCTTTCATTCAACCGGATTTATTTTACCTTTTCATTAAGAGTATCAATACTTCATCAATTATCATACAATAAACATCCAAAACATATTCACATCAATAAAAATATATTTCAAGCATTTAATAATATAATCCAAGTTACACGAACTTACAAATTCAATTTTTATATCATAACGATAATCACAATTTTATAGTAAATATTCGAAATAAAACATTATATCATTTCTAATTTAACATTTATCGATTATAATCGGGCATGTGATCAATATATACACAAGTCATTCATATATTTTTCCTCCTCCTCCTCTCCATCCACATCCTTAGTATAAATAACACACTTGTAAGTAACATTATCTATAATTTTCAATATTTACTTATAAGGATATTCAAGCTGTCCATCCGTGTCACAGTCGCTAAATTATTTTCATCTTGACCTAAAGAACTCCAAATTAAGATCTACTAATTTTCCCTAAAACTAGACTCACATATCTTCTTACCATAAAATTTTCAGAATTTTTTGTTTAGCCAATAAGTGCAGTTTATTCTTTAAAGTAACCCCTGTTCTGCTATCTTATAGTTTCGACCCTTCTTCACTAAAAATTAATTATCTCCTAATACGGGATTCAGATAATGTTTCTATTTGTTTATATTGAAAATAGACTCATTCAGGTTAAAAATATAAATTTAAGCCCCTAATTATTTTTATCCAATTTTTGATGATTTTCCAAAGTCGGAATAGGGGAACCCAAAATCATTCTGACCTTATCTGACAAAACCTATTATATCTCGTGATTTATAATTCCATTGCTTACACTGTTTCTTCTATAAGAAACTAGACTCAATAAGATCTAATTACATATTTTATTCATCCTCTAATTCGATTTCTAAATTTTTTGGTGATTTTTCAAAGTTAGACTACTGTTGTTGTCCAAAACTATTTTAGTGCAAAGTGTTGATTTCTATTTTGCCCCAAATTTCACAGTTCATACAATTCAATCCTTGTCCAATTAACCCCTCAATTGGGATAATTTTTCTCAATTAATACTTTATTCTATCATTTTAAACTACTTCATAACCCTTGAAAATCAGAACTTTAGCATTAGACCTTAATTCTAAACTCTTTCACAATTAGTCTTAAACCAATTTCCATCAATTTTACTTGATAAAATCATCATATATAAAAATTAAAGCTTCAATTCTATGTTTATTCGCCATATTCTTCCAGCACTCATTCATAGAAACTTTAAAAATTAGCCATAGAATCAAAAACTAATGACATAGTAAGTTGGACCAAATTGTAAAAGTCCAAAAACATAGAAATTTCAAGGAGAAAGCAAGAATTAAACTTACATGAAGCTAGAGTATGAAAACCAGCTTGAAACCTCTTCTATGGCTTTTTCAGCTGATGAAAATGAAGAGAAATGAAGAGAATTCTAGATATTCCAATTTGGTCCCATTTTTATTTAGCTAATTTTGGTAATTTTCCAATTTTACCCTTATTTCACTCATTTCCTGATTTTTCTCAGCTATTGCCGCCCAAAATATCTCATGTGGGCTTATTTGCACTTTAGGTCCTTCCTTATTTGACAATTGAGCTATTTGCATTTTAATACTACCTTATTAACACTCCATAAATATTCATAAAAATATTTATGGCTCGGTTTATAACACCGAGATCTCGATACCTCTTTTTCTCAATTTTTTGATCAAATAAATTTTTATAAAACACAATTTACTATTTCAAAAATATTTTAAAAGCTACATTTGGCTCGTAAATATTAAATAATATAATCTAAGAGTTCATTTGTCGAATTTTGTGGTCTCAAACCACTATTTCTGACGTCGCTGAAATTTGAGCTATTACAATGTTAATATTCTTTGAGGAATGATATGAGAATTTAGTAATGAATTATATCATTACCGATAGAAAATATTTATCTTATTTGGTATTAAAACAAACAAATATTATTCCAATATTGATAGTACAAAATTAGTTGAAAGCTCAGGAAGAGCTAATACATCAATATCTAAAAGAACAAAATTTATGATGGTTAATGCATTGGTTTTAAAAGATATTAATTGTAATGGATCTCATATTGAGATTATGAATGAAGAAAAAAAATTATATTTCATATGAATCACTATTGCTATAAATATTTATTTTGAAAAGATGAAGAAAAAAAAGGGAGGATTGAGTTATTGATTACTCTTGTTATTAAATTGAATTGATTGCGACTATCTTTGTGATCTTCTTTTGTCATCATCCCAAGGGGTTGAAAACAAAATATTTGACTGTGAAAGATCTACTTATGATGTAACACCCATATCTCGTTTCCGTTGCCGAAATAAGATAATGGATATTACCAGTCAAGTTGGAATAGTTAATACGATTTACATTCAATAATCAATTCAATTCCATAATTACAAGTAATATTCAATATGAAAGAGATCATTCAGTTTCGAGTATTAAATCAAACTTTTGAAGCTCTACAAAAAAAAGTTACAAACATTCAAGGGCCAAATCGAAACAAATAAGAACTTTTAGGAAAAATTTAAAAATTTTTAAGTCAGGGGTTACACGAGGTGTGTCCAGGATGTGTGACAGAGTCCAGCACGTGTGGCTCCAAACATGGCCATGTGCATGGACCGTGTAACTCTCTAATTTAGATCACACGGTCGTGTCGCAGGCCGTATACCAGCTCGTGTAACATTCAAAATACCCTCACACGGCCATGTCGTAAGTCGTGTGTCTGCCCGTGTGAGAAGTGCACCTATATTGTTTTTAAACACGTTCTGGGCACACGCCCATATGGGCTACCTGTGTGAGCCCAAAAATGACTAATTTCAAGCTAAATTTTCACCCATTTGCTTAGGAGCTTAAACACATTCAAATACACACTTTCATAGGCTAAAAAAAAAAGACCATCTTCAAACACATTCAAAACATGTCAATGGATTCAACCTGTATATCAAACCAATGTGCCCTCATTGACACCACATATTATTTCATAACATTTCATCTTCAAGGTTGCATATACAAGATATAGTTACACATCAAAACATCAATTCATTTCAAACGATAATCTCACATATTGTCAATGTTTCAATGTTTTCTACCATCATGCTTAACATTTATGTAACATCCCGAATTAGTGGGCTTATGCGTTTAATGTGTAGACATGTTTAATGTGTTAATTTGAGAATTTGATGTGCAAATGGGGCTCATGTTTGGGCTGAGGCCTTGATTAAATATTCTGTTTAGACACTCTAGGGCTTAAAATAAAGTCTTGGTAGTTTAATTGACAAAGCGGGCTTATGCCCAAGAGCAAAGCGTGGTAAAGGGAGTTATAGATGGCGTCAATAGGCAAAGGGAGAGGCCCAATTTGTGGCCGTTTGGAGCCCATAAAGTTGGGCCAATTTCGGAACTAGAGGGAGCTAGGAGGGGACGATAATGTTGCTATTAACTAGGGGGATTTTATGTTTTAAATTATGTGGATATAACACAGATAAAGGGGAAGTAGTGGTGTGGTGTAGGTCTCTGTTGGATGAATGTTCTGTTAAGGATAAGGGATAGAATGATAAGAGTGATCTCTTGGTTGCAGAGTTGGCCAAAAATTAAACATAGGAGAGGGAAAATCGGTTTCGTATAGGCAAGGGGATGTGCCGAAAATTTGAGGGCCATCACATTTGTTTTCTTTTCTCATCTTCTCTCTTCTAAAAGCCGAAAATCACCATCACCATCTCCCTCACCCTTTATTTTTCTTTGAAATTCCCTTTTAGCCTAATCTTCTGACCCCCATTGTTATTCTTCTCCCATTCACTAAAAATCGAAACTACGTTCTTGTTTGTTCTTGTAGGAGAAATCTCTAAGTCTCAGCATCAGTTCTTTTTCCCGAAGTATTCACCATAATTGAACCCCTATACCATATTTCGGTAAGTTCTCTATTATTTCCTGTATTCTTTTCTTTTCTCCTTCTAGCTGAATAGTCTCTTAAACTTTGTTAAGTGGTTTATTTTTCTTCTCTTAAAAGTTGAAATCCCTAGATCTCATCTTCTATGATTACCGAATTCCTTCTGTGGTGTCTGCTTGTGACGAATCTTGAAGAAAACTAAAGGTAAGTGTCGATTCGTGAGATTTCAATCTTTTTTCAGCTTTTAGAGATCTTAGCCGAATGGCTATATAGTTAACTAATCGGGTGTTTTCTTTAATTTGCAGCATTTGAAATTTGAAGGGGATTCAATCGCTTAGATTTCTAAGCGAGTTGAAGCTTTTCGGACAGTATTACTTTCGGGATTTCAAGGTAAGGAGATCTGTTAATTTAAATGTATAATTCGGGTAAAACACTAACCCTTGGCCGAATATAGGAGAGGCCTTATCTTCGCGTTCTTCCGGCTTTTGAGCAGAGTTGTAAATAAAGGGCAATAGATCCGATTAGCGAGGGTATCAACATAGAGGGTAGTCCTACGTATTTATCAGATGTGCAACTTTTCACACCATTTAGACTGTTTGTTAGTTCATCTATATAAATCTACTATATTCTATTAAATGTCGAAATCCCGACATACTAGTTGAAACCCGAGAAGGGTAAAGGCGAATCACCAGGTTAGTGATTTCTGTCATTCATAAGTGGATGTTTCTGTTGAGATGATATGTTTTATATGTATGCCGATTTCTATGATTGCATGGGGTTGGGTGATTGATGAAAGGGGAAGTTTTCTGTTGTAGTAGCTTTTGCCATGATCTGTTGTAGTGGCTTTTGCCATGATCTGTTGTAGTGGCTATTGCCATGATCTGACGATGAGCAGCTAACTGCAGCATGACTGCCATCGATGGTGTGTAGTGGTGTGGGTTGATTGGCAGGTAAGGGTGGTGTGTAACGGATGGAAACCCAGGATTGGGTTGGGCTTTGCACATTTTCTGATATATTATGCTCTATTATCTGCTCGGTGGGGCTAAGGCCCAACCTGATGGTGCACGAGGGTTGCACACTGAGTCTCGTGACTCACCCTATTATTTAATATCTTTCAGATAACACCTAGTGCATCAGACCGGGCTGGAGAGGAGCACAAAGTGGCCATGCGAGAGAATATTTTGATTCAGCAAAAGACTTTACTTAGTTTATTTATTTTTATTGTTTTTAATTAGTGGATTTTAAATTTCATTGTAATAAGGCCACGGGCCATTAGCTTCACATTTTTTTTTGGTTTTATTTTGGGCTTTTATTATTATTAGACATTTAAATTTTTCATTTTAATTAAACTAAGGCATTAATATAAAATATATATCTTTTACAACTTATTTGACCATTTAGTTTTTCCGAATAAAGGTTAAACTCAAGAAAAAATATTTTTCGAAATTGCGACGTCTTTTAAAATCTCCTTAGTGACATGCGGATCAGTTATGGTGTTTGAAATTTGGGTTTGGGGTGTTACAAATTGGTATCGAGCAGGTTCAAAACTCGACTTTGGGGTTTTGGGCTCAAAATGTTTTCTAAAGATGGGTTTTGAAACATGCATTTTATAAATGATCTTAGATGCATTAGCTCGGCATGGCACCTGCGTCTCCGGCCTAAGTCCGCTAGGTAAGTATTATGAACCATTGTATGATATATATATATGTGGGGTTGATGGGCTTTAAGGGACGTAGATTAGTTTAAATAGAATTTGGGGACTTTAGGGCCTAGTTTACATCATACTTTTCAACTTCCATAAAACTTAACCTAATTAAACAAACCCGAGAATAAGTCATTGAGTTAAGGTGTGGCAACAGGCATACGCATGTCTAGGATTGGATCTAGGGAAAGCTTGGTATTTAAGCAGTCCTAGTGACTCACTTCTCTCCGCTGGAATCCTACCTGGTACGTAGTGACTGTTCACCTTAACCTTGAGGACTTATTAACGGGCTAAAAGTTTCTATCTGAAACCCGAAAGGGACCAGCCACCCTAGTTTTGTAAAAATTATCCAAAATGCCCCTAGTTTTGAAAAAAAATAAGTTTATCAAAACGCCCTTGATTTGAAATTTTTTTTACCAAAACACCCTTGATTTGAAAATTTTTCAAAACGCCCTTGATTTGGAAAATTATCAAAAGTTGTAACATTTCCAAAATACCCCTATTTTGTAAAATTACCAAGATACCCTATTTTGAAAATTACGAAAATACCTCTATAAGATAAATTACGAAAATGCCCTGGGTAGTGAAAGGACGAAAATGCCCCTAGGTGATGAACGTAAGTTTGTGAATGCCCTCTGTAGGCTGATTGTGAATGTATGTGATTCTTTGAATTAGGGTAGCAGACTTGAGACTGAACCTTCAGATATAATTTTGAATTCGAAAGAACCACTATCAAACTACTTTTTCATAAAATTATTCGTGGATAATCAGTGGAAAGAGTTAATAATTCATAAAATTTTCTTGAATCAGATAAATGCGATATTAGGATGATGAGTACAAAGGGTCGAGGATGTCCGTCGCGTGGTCGTGGTAGGGGCAGGATGACCGTGTTCGAACCAATAGGGTCTGGTCATGGGTCAGGAAACGAGATGCCGGATCTGTCAGCTGTGGAAGGAGAATTTTAAGACCAAACAGGTAGAGACGATACAGTGTCTCAGGCAATGTTGCGGGTTCTGAAGAGAGTTATTGGGGCAGGTACGGGTGCGAAGCTCGAAAGTCTGTGTCGGAATGACTCCGGGCCAATGGAGCGGAGATGTTTAGGGGAGTTTCTGGCATAGCCCCTAACACAGCTGAGTATTGGTTGGAGGCAACTGAGCGCATAATAGATGACCTTGACTTCACTGTGGAGGAAAAGTTGAAGGGGGTTGTGTCTCTTCTTCGAGACGAGGCCTATTAGGGGTGGCTCACGGTGAAGGAGGGTACTTCCGCAGACCACATTGATTGGGACTTCTTTAAAGAGTCATTCTAGGGAAAGTACACCGGGGCCAGTTATGTGGATGCATAGAGAAAGGCATTTCTGAACTTGGTACAGGGAAGTAAGCCTATATCTGAATACGAGGTGGAGTTTCTGCGGTTGAGCCATTACGCTCGAGGGATTGTGGTGAATTACTATAAGCGTTGCGCACGGTCCGAGGATGGACTAAGGGATGAGCTGAGGGTATTAGTAGCACCGCAGCGGGAAAGGGACTTTGCGATTTTGGTTGAGAAAGCTAAGATATCTGAGGAGGTTAAGCGGACTGAGAAATAGAATAAGGATAAGGATAAGAATAAGAATACGAGGAATCTTGGGTCGTCGGGATCATCCAAAAATTTTCAAAAAAGCCTAGGTCTGATGGTCTAGCTCGTGCTCCGAGGGTCAGAATCGATCATGTACTTCGTGTGGGAAGGTGCATTATGGGAAGTACAGAAGGATAACCGGTGGATACTTTAGGTGTGGATCCACAGAGCATATGATTAAGGATCGTCCAAGGTGGATCGTGCAGATCAACGGACGAGGTTACGATCGAGTTAGAGAGGTGGTCACTGTACCAAGGGGTCGTGGCGTACCCAGAGGAGGAAATGGGTTCGGTCGGGGTTGTGGAGCACCCGGTAGGGGTGCAGGTAACGTAAACGCAAGGCATCCAAATCTAGTTTATGCGGCTCGTCGACGGGAGGATGGTGACACACCGGACGTCATAACCAGTACGTTTCTTATTGTTGATAACCCTTTTCTTTCCTTGATTGATATTGGGTCAACCCACTCCTATGTTGCATGTTCGGTATCTGAGACCCTAAGTTTAGACTCTAAAATAACTACTAGAAAGATGATTGTGGTTAGCCCTTTAGAACAATCTAGAGTAGTGGACAAACTGTTTAGGGGCGTACCTTTAGAGACTCAAGGAGTAGTGTTCCCGGCAAACTTAATAAAATTACCGTTTAGAGAGTTTGACCTTATTTTGGGAATGGATTGGTTGACTAAACACCATGCTAAGTTGGATTGTGAGACTAAGCGCATGGTGTTGAGTACCCCGGAAGGCGGGGAGGTGGTTGTGTCAGGGGAAAGAAAGAACTATTTGTCCAACATAGTATCGGCATTGAAGGCTGTTAAGATGATTCAGAAAGGATGCAATGCATTTCTAGCTTTTATCAGTGCTTTGAATGCTAAGGAGGTGACTGTCGATGAGGTTCGAACAGTCAAAGATTTCGCGAATGTCTTTCCTGAGGAGTTGCCAATATTACCCCTAGATCGCAAAGTGGAGTTTAGAATAGAGCTACTTCCGGGTCCAGCTCAGGTGTCCATTATTCCTTACAGAATGGCGCCGAATGAGTTGGTGGAACTCAAAGCTCAGATCTAGAAGCTGTTAGATCGTGGTTTTGTTCGACCAAGTGTGTCTCCGTCGGGAGCCCGGTCTGTTTGTGAAGAAGAAGGATAGATCCATGCGTATGTGCGTAGACTACCGTCAACTGAATAAGTTAACGATTAAGAATAAGTACCCACTGCCAAGAATCGACAACCTATTCGATCAGCTCAAAGGAGCTTCGATCTTTTCTAAGATTGACTTAAGGTCGGGATATCATCAGTTAAGGGTAAAGGAAGGAGACATTCATAAGACGGTATTTCAGACTCGGTACGATCATTATGAGTTCTTAGTGATGCCGTTTGGGTTGACGAATACGCCAGCAGCATTTATGGATATGATGAACCGGTGTTTAACCATATCTTGATCGGTTTATTATGGTGTTTATCGACGATATTCTAGTTTATTCCAAGTCTGAGGAGGAGCATGATGCACATTTTTGTGTGGTGTTGCAAATTCTGAAGGAGAAGCAGTTGTACGCAAAGTTCAGTAAGTTCGAGTTTTGGCTGAAGGAAGTGACTTTCTTAGGGCATGTAGTTTCCGCAGAGGGAATTAGGGTAGACCCTCGGAAGATAGAAGCCGTATTGGATTGGAAACCGCCGAAGTCTATGGCGGAAGTTTGAAGTTTCTTGGGATTGGTGGGTACTACAGAAGGTTTGTTGAAGGGTTTTCATTGATAGTGGCACCTTTAACTAAGTTGTTGAGGAAGGAAGTATCGTTTGTATGGACCGACAAACAGTAAGAGAGCTTTGAGAAGCTGAAGAAAATCTTGTGAGCGCCGGTGTTAATTGACCGAGGCGGAAAAGAATTTACCGTCTACTGTGATGCGTCACACACAGGTTTAGGGTGTGTGTTGATGCAAGTTGGAAAAGTGGTTAAGTATGCGTCTCGACAGTTAAGACCGCATGAGTTGAACTACCCTACGCATGATCTAGAATTGGCGGCGGTAGTGTTCGCTTTGAAGATCTGGAGACACTAACTGTACGGGGAGAAGTCGGTTATTTACACTGACCATAAGAGCCTGAAGTATCTCCTTACCCAGAAGGAGTTGAATCTGAGACAATGTAGGTGGATTGAACTCTTGAAGGACTATGACTGCTCGATCGAATATCATTCGAGTAAGGCTAATGTGGTGGCAGATACGTTGAGTAGGAAGGCGATAGCAGATTTGAGGGCGATGTTTGCTCATCTTAGTCTGTATGAGGATGGAAGTTTGGTAGTTGAGCTCCAAGTAAGACCTATGTGGATAAGTCAGATCAAGGAGAAACAACTTCTAGACGATGTTTTGAGTGCTCGACTCCGGCAAGTGCGAAGTGGTGAAGGAGAGGACTATAGTTTGAATGGTGATGGAGTCCTGTGTTTTCGTAAGAGAGTTTGTATGCCAAAGGATGTGGAGTTAAGGCAGATGATTCTTCAGGAGGTGCATAGTAGCCCTTACGCTATGTATCCTGGAGGGGTTAAGATGTGCCAGGATTTGCGAGAACAATTCTAGTGGCCAGGTCTGAAGCGAGAGATAACAGAATTCGTGAGTAGGTGTTTGATGTACCAGCAGGTGAAAGCGGAACACCAATTGCCTTCGGGGTTGTTGCAGCCGGTAAAGATTTCGCAGTGGAAATGGGAGAGAATCACGATGGATTTAGTTAGTGGGTTACCCCTTACGCCCACTAAGAAAGATTCAATTTGGGTGATTGTGGATCGGCTGACGAAGTCTGCTCACTTTATACAGGTTCGTGTCGACTTTTCTCTGCAAAGGTTGGCTAAGCTATATGTGGCTGAAGTGGTGAGACTGCATGGTGTACCTGTGTCGATTATATTGGATAGAGACCCTAGGTTCACGTCACGGTTCTAGAAGGTCTACATCAGGCAATGGAAACAAGGCTGAACTTGATCTTGCTTTTTATCTGTGGTGATGGTCGATCGAGAGGTAATTTAGATCTTGGAGGATATGCTAAGGGGTTGCATCATCGATTTTAGGGGAAGTTGGGAGGAGTATTTGCCTTTGACAGAATTCACGTACAATAATAGTTATCAATCTAGTATTTGGATGGCGCCTTATGAAGCGTTATACGGAAGGAGATGTCGTACCCCAACTTGTTGGACAGAGTTGGGTGAGCGTTAAGTGTTGGGCCCAGAACTAGTGTCAGAAACATAAGAGAAAGTTAGGTTAATTCGGGCTCGGTTGAAGGAAGCGTCTGATCGGCAGAAGTCGTATGCGGATCTTAAACGGAAGGGGATGGAATTTGCAGTAGGAAATCAAGTCTTCTTGAAAGTATCACCGTGGAAGAAGGTAATGAGGTTTGGTCAGAAGGGTAAGCTAAGTCCCCGGTTTATTGGACCTTATCGGGTACTAGAACGTGTGGGCCCAGTGGCATTACCATTCTGATCCATCGCACGTTGTGCCGGTGGAAGAGATTGAAGTAAGGCCAGACTTATCCTTTGAGGAGGAGCCAGTGCAAATTTTGGATCGAGACGTAAGGTGTTGAGAAGGAAGTCTGTCCCTTTGGTCAAGGTGTTATGGTGAAACCAAGGCGCGGAGGAAGCAACGTGGGAGCCAGAGGTTGTTATGCGACAACAGTATCCCCATCTCTTCTGATCAGGTAAATTTTGAGGCCGAAATTTATTTTAAGGGGGGTAGAACTGTAACATCCCAAATTAGTAGGCTTATGCGTTTAATGTGTAGACATGTTTAATGTGTTAATTTGAGAATTTGATGTACAAATGGGGCTCAGGTTTGGGCTGATGCCTTGATTAAATATTCTGTTTAGACACTCTAGGGCTTAAAATAAAATCTTGGTAGTTTAATTGACAAACTGGGCTTGTGGCCCAGCAGCAAGGGGCGCTGTAATGGGGAGTTATAGATGGCATCAATAGGCAAAGGGAGAGGCCCAATTTGTGGCCGTTTGGAGCCCATAAAGTTGGGCCAATTTTGGCACTAGAGGGAGCTAGGAGGGGACGGCAATGTGGCTATTAACTGGGGGAATTTTATGTTTTAAATTATGTGGATATAATGCAGATAAAGGGGAAGTAGTGGTGTGGTGTAAGTCTCTGTTGGATGAGTGCTCTATTAAGGATAAGGGATAGAATGATAAGAGTGATCTCTTGGTTGCAGAGTTGGCCGAAAATCAAACACAGGGGAGGGGGAAAATCGATTTGGTATAGGTAAGGGGATGTGCCAAAAATTTGAGGGCCATCTCATTTGTTTTATTTTCTCATATTTTCTCTTCTAAAAGCCGAAAATCACCATCTCCCTCACCCTTTCTTTTTCTTTGAAATTTCCTTTTAGCCGAATCTTCTAACCCCATTGTTATTCTTCTCCCATTCATTAAAAGCCGAAACTACGTTCTTGTTTGTTCTTGTAGCTGAAATCTCTAAGTCTCAGCATCATTCCATTCGGTTCTTTTTCCCGAAGTATTCACCATAATCGAACCCCTATACCATATTTCGGTAAGTTCTCTGTTATTTCTTGTCTTCTTTTCTTTTCTCCTTCTGGCCGGATAGTCTCTTAAACTTTGTTAAGTGGTTTATTTTTCTTACTTTGTTAAGTGGTTTATTTTTCTTCTCTTAAAAGTCGAAATCCCTAGATCTCATCTCCTTTGATTGCCGAATTCCTTCTGTGGTGTTTGCTTGTGACGAATCTTGAAGAAAACTAAAGGTATGTCGATTCGTGAGATTTTAATCTTTTTTTGGCTTTTAGAGATCTTAGCCGAATGGCTATATGGTTAACTAATCGGGTGTTTTCTTTAATTTGCGGCATTCCGGAATTTGAAGGGGATTCAATCGCTTAGATTTCTAAGCCAGAGTTCAGTAGAACTCGGACCGTATTACTTTCGGGATTTCAAGGTAAGGAGATCTGTTAATTTAAACGTATAATTCGGGTAAAACACTAACCCTTGGCCGAATATAGGAGAGGCCTTATCTTCGCGTTCTTCCGGCTTTTGAGCAGAGTTGTAGATAAAGGGCAATAGATCCGATTAGCGAGGGTATCGACATAGAGGGTAGTCCTACGTATTTATCGGGTGTGTAACTTTTCACACCATTTAGACTGTTTATTAGTACATGTATATAAATCTACTATATTCTGTTAAATGCCAAAATCCCGGCATACCGGTTGAAACCCGAGGAGGATAAAGGCGAATCACCATGTTAGTGATTTCTGTCATTCATAAGTGAATGTTTCTGTTGAGATGATATGTTTTATATGTATGCCAATTTCTGTGATTGCACGGGGTTGGGTGATTGATGAAAGGGGAAATTTTCTGTTGTATTGGCTTTTGCCATGATCTGTTGTAGTGGCTTTTGCCATGATCTGTTGTAGTGGCTATTGCCATGATCTGACGATGAGCAACTAACTGCAGCATGACTGCCATCGATGGTGTGTAGCGGTGTGGGTTGATTGTAGAAATCCCCAATGGTGTGATTGGCATAAGGGTGGTGTGTAGCGGATGGAAACCTAGAATTGGGTTGGGCTTTGCACATTTTCTGATATATTATGCTCTATTATCTGCTCGGTGGGGCTAAGGCCCAATCTGATAGTGCACGAGGGTTGCACACTGAGTCTTGTGACTCACCCTATTATTTAATATCTTTTAGGTAGCACCTAGTGCATCGGACTGGGCTGGAAAGGAGCGCAAGGTGGCCATGCGAGAGAATATTTTGATTCAGCAAAAGACTTTACTTAGTTTATTTATTTTTATTATTTTTAATTAGCGGGTTTTAAATTTCATTGTAATAAGGCCACGGGCCATTAGCTTCACATTTTTTTTTGGTTTTATTTGCGCTTTTATTATTATTAGACATTTAAATTTTTCGTTTTAATTAAACTAAGGCATTAATATAAAATGTATATCTTTTACAACTTATTCCACCATTTAGTTTTCCCGAATAAAAGGTTAAACTCAATAAAATAATATTTTTCTAAAATTGCGACGTCTTTTAAAATCTCCTTATTGACATGCCAGATCCGGTTATGGTGTTTGGACCGGGTTTGGGGTGTTACAATTTAAACTTAAATGAAACATGCATAATTTCATTTGTCACAACACAAAACTCAAACTTAAGTAAACTTGCTCAAACTAGGATTCAACATCATACATACAAAGAGGTCCTAGTACATGCCATATATACCAAACTAAAACAAAGTCTACCAAAGATCTCCTGGATAGTGTGATTTCTTGTGTTGATATGATCTTCTAAGCCTTCAAAACGTAATTTACAAAATGAGACAAATACAGGTAAGCTTGAATAAAGCTTAGTAAGTTCTTTTGTATATAATGTTAAACCTTTCCAATTAAACATAGAAATCAATTAAATTTAAATGTTAAAATTCTATAAAACACAACCTTTATCAATAATTAACAACCAATATAGTAGTTCAGTAAATTGAGTGGATAATGCTCGTTTGAACTTTACTCAGTAAATTAGTAGATTCCGCTCAACTGAGCTTCTTCAGTATATTAGTGGATAACGTTCCTTGAGATTTATTCAGTATATTAGTAGATTCTTTTACTTGATAGAGCATTCTTTTCAATAGATTCAGTAGGTAAGGCTCGAAAGCACATACGTTTCAGTAGATTCAATAGGTATGGCTCGAAAGCTCAATCGTTTTAGTAGATTCAGTAGGTATCGCTCGTTTGAGCACCAATCAGTATATCAGTGGGTAATGCTCCCTGATCTCATTTGGTATATAATATAACATTCAATAACAATATATTAACAAAGAGTATAAGAATTATTAGAAGTATAAATAAATGCGTGAACTTACAAGATTGATTCACAATAACGACTCATAGTATCTCACTCAATGATCAATGTCATTTCAATTTATTATTTCCATTTCCAATTACGCACATCAATATAATCCAATATTATGCAATTAGGTTCCTATAATACATTTAAAAATATCCTAAAAATTAAACCGTATGAACTTACTTGACTAAATTGCAGCAATGACAAAATACATGGGCTATTTGGTAATTTCTTCTTTTCTCGATTTTCCACTCATTTAGGATCTAAAATAATAATTCCATTCAATTCACTAATTCTAACAGCAAAAATTAATTCATTTATGCAATTAAGTCATTTTGACATTTTTACAAAATTACCTCAACATTTTATTTTTATTCAAAAACATGCAATTTAACTATTTTTTTCTTAAAACCCAATTCAGGGGAATCATCTATGACCACCCAACAGTCCATATTTACAATTATTTCTCCTCAAGTGTAAGTTATTTTAACACTTTAACAAGTTAGTCCTTAAACGTTGAAATCATAAAAAATCACTTTACAAAATAGTCCTATCTAACAACCAAGCTTAATAATCTAACATAAAAATTCATAAACATCTCAATTTCATCAATGGCATAATCCTAAACATTTGAAATTTTTACAAATTAATCATCGGTTTAGCTAGATTAAGCTAATACGAGTTCAGAGACATAAAAATTACTCAAAACGGATGAAATTTCACTTACCTATTGAGGATTCAAAGTTGGCTAAATGCAATACTCTTCTTAATGAAGGGTTTCAGCTTTCATTTGTGAATAAGAAGATGAAATTAAATTGATTTTTAACTTATTTATTTATTACATTTAACTTAATTCCTGATTTACCAAATTGTCCTTTTTAATTACTCATTAATTTCAACATTTTAAAGCCTAATACCATCCACTATCTCTTCTAATGGTCTATTTGCCATTTAGGGGTCTTTCCTTTCCTTCCCATTATCATTTGATGCCTTTAATCTATAGAATTCCACTTTTGTAGTTTTTACGATTTAGTCCTTTTCACTTAATTAACTATCTAAATGATAAAATTTCATAATCAAATTTTAACATGACATTAATAACCCTGTAAATATTAAATAATTAATATTTACGGTCTAACACATCAAAATTATGACCCCAAAACCATCATTTCCAATCATACAAGAAAATGAATTAATTAGGAATTACATGCAATTTACCAAAATCTAGAGAATTCATATCATTTCTACTATCAGGTCATTTAAGGAGGGTCCAATTACACCATTAATCCTTAAATTATATTAAATTTCAATTAAATAAACTTATTTACAATTTGGCCTTAAATGAATTAGGACTAAATAAATAAATAAACAAAAAGTTAGTGGGATGATTAACATCCACCACCGTTTAGACTTTTTGACCATGGTTTAATTTCTATTTTGATCCTTTTACTATTTTAAATCTATAGCAATTAACTTTTACCTCTTTTACAATTTAATCCTTTTACCTCAGTTAAGCAATAAATCATCAAAATTACCGAACCCAACTACAATTCACATATAACACGGCTCTGTAAATATTTAATAAAAATATTTATGGTTTTATATTACGTAAATGAGGTCCTAATACCTCATTTTCAATAACCACTTGACTTTTGAACCAAATCACTTATACTAACTTTAATTCAATTGTTTAAAATCATCAAATCAAAATTCAATATAAAAGTTATTATTGACTTGTATAATTTATATATTAATTATATGAACTTACTCATCGGATTTGTGATCTTGAAATCACTGTTTTCGATACCACTGAAAAATGAGTTGTTACATATGAGCAATAGAATATAGTAATTCTATCTAAAGCTCGTTATAGTTGGATGCACTTGAAGTAGCAAATTTTTAAAACTGTGAGTACAACTTTACAGTATTCAGAATAAGTTCTCAATTAAAATTACGTGGAAAAATATTATTGATGAGAACCTTGCAAGAGAGAACTTATTCAACTTTTCATGATTCAAATGTGCTCCTACGGTAGCAATATCATAAAAAAAATTTACTTATGATTGAACAAAAAATTTTAACCACGAAACCTAATCATTCCTCGAAGAGAATGTAACAATATGTAATAAATTCGAAAGACATAATCTTTAATGTGGATGTAGTAAATTGGACTATAATAATAGTCATGGGGGATTGTCGTAATAAATGTTCTCACCAATAGAAGTGGAAAATGAAAAAAAGTAAGAAAAGAACAAGAATTTCCAATAACTTTTTAAGAAAAGAGACAATTTATTTATGAAGAGTCATTGGTTATGTACCTATTGTACACTTGAAAAATAAGATTTATTCTCAAAGCTAATTTGCTATTAATAAAATTCGATTGAATTCAAAGTTTACTACTGAAGTTTAATTTGCTTACTTCTTTATCATCAAGACTCAACGTAGAACAAAAAAGGTTCATCTTTAAATATTAAATCAACTTGATATACGGTTTAAAGATTTGAGATAGTCTTTTTTTTAAGTTTTGATTACATGGATTAAATATTGTTTTAAGCATTTTATTTGTTCATGAAAATGAATATTAACGATTCATTTATGTCGCGATAGTAGGTTTTATAATTAAATAACATATTTGATTAAAACGTATCTAGTATGTAAATTTATGTTAACAAACCAATAAACTTTACGGTTATTCAAATTGATTTAGTTCATACGTTTTATATTATTCCATTTGTTAATTATTTAGAGAAATAATATGAACAATTATAAATAAAATGTTTTATGAGCTTAAATGGTTGGATTTTAAATTAAATTTCATACATATTTATGATGATGGTTATGAAAAATTGCTAATTTTTCATTAAGAAAGACGAAATGAAAATGGCTTCTAAAGAACCCTAAGTCTATTATAAAGAAAGGAGCAACAGGATGGTGAAACGACAAAGGAAAAAAAAAAAAAAGGGCCTCAAAAGAGAGGTAATTGTTGACCAATTAAAGGGTGCCACATCAAAGTTGAGCAACCATGCCCATTAAAGGTGTCGTTTTGAAAGTTTTGAGAATACCACACAAGTAATCAATGCACGTCAACACTGATATCTCAAACGACAACAACCTCTATTTTTAACAAAAAAAAAAGACACGTTATCACTCTAAATCATTAGTCTCAAAGATGCTCACTTTATAAACTTCTCTTCAATTAGAGGACAATTATTGTACCTCTACGTTAGGATACCTCCTATACTAGATGCCACACCATGACAAATGTTTAAAGGACATCATACTAACACTATCAAGGCATTGCCATGACGAATCGCGACACAACTAAAGACAATTATTACATAAAATTTAATCTTATTTAATAATTTATGTAAGGCCCAATTTTTTAAAAAGAAACACGGCCCAATAAAACAAAAACACAGCCCAAAACCCAAAAAAAAAAAACAACAACAAGGAAACCCTAAGACGTTTAACGCACTTGCCAGCCAGACCCTCCTTCCAATAGCGTCATGGGACGCCACCCCGAGACGCGGCGCCACTCCACCACGTTAGTTGTTTAGAAACGTCTTGAGCACGCACGTAAAACAGGAAACAAAACGGTTGTAAACTAGGGGCTATAAAAGCCATAACAGAGATCAAGTCAAGGGTGATTAGGGTTTTTTGAGAGAAAAAGATACTTGTAAAAGCAGATAGTTCGAAAATACAGAAACAAATCAAAGGTTTTTATTTTATTTTATTTTTTTCCTTTCTTTCTCGTTTTTTTTTCCTTCTTTTTTTGAATCTGACTTTTGAGTTTTAAAAAATATAAATAAAGGTTTTTTTTTAAAAAAAAAAGAAAAAATTTTACCTTTTGGATTCCTACCATCGTCATGGTGGCATGACATTTGACAATGACTTCACGGATCGAAGCCTAAATCGCATGGGGAATGAGAGCTCTCTAATTTTTTTCCAAACAGGGGAGAAATGAAATTTTCAAAGGATTTTGGGCTTTTATAGTATTGATAAAACGGCATTGCTTTTAAGCCTTGGGTCGAGGCCAAACGACGTCGTTTTGTCTCTAACCCATGACCCGACCGCACATGGATAGGATCGCGTGTTTTTGCCTTGGAGGGGCTAATTGCGTGTTTAGCCCCTCCGCTTTTTACTGGTTTTAAAATTAGGTTTTATTATTTATGATTTGACCCAAAAATTCCTTTTGAAGTTCAATTGAGTCCCTATTTGAGTCTTTGCGTTGCACATTGGGGTTTATTGCCCTTTCATTTCTCCGTGTTTTGCGCTTTACAATTTACTCCTTTATCGTTATTTATTTTTAAAAATCAGCCCCAGATATTCAGTTTTTACCCAATTTAGTCCTTTTTTAGTTATTTTGTTGTTTTATCATTAAATTTTTTTTTTTACCATCAATATATATGTATATATATAATTGTTACTTTAGTTTTTTTATATCCGCTCAAATATTGTTATTAAATATTTTTTTACTATTTTACTAATAACTATTATTTTCTTATGTTCTTTTATTATTATTATTATTATTATTGTATATATATATATTCTTGTTTGTCTTAATTCTTTTGATTTTATATTATCATTAATATTATCAAGTTGTATTATATCCGTTATTATTATTATTATATTTACCGTTATTTTCATAATGTTTACTATTATTTTATTATCATATTAATTATGTGCATATATAGGTCTCTATCATTTTTATTTTTGTTATTATGGTTATTATTTTATGTTTCTTTATCAATATTAATATTACTATTTTCATTATTTCATTAGCTTTATTATTTTTTATTTATTACCTTTTTTTGTAATTTACTATTTATATTCATATGTTTTTGTTCTTATCATCCCATGTCAACCAATGATTTTGAATTACATCCTAACGCTTTTATTTTTTTTTTTCCTTTTCCAAAATGCATAAAAATGGGCTTTTCTGAAGGTAATATTTCAGATTTAGAAGTCAGAAATCGTGCCCAATCGTGCTGGGTTTCGATTTTTTGTTCGTCTAGATCACTAAATATCCTTTAAAGATTTTTAATCATGTGTCATAAAGGTAATTTTGTGTGTGTGGAAGTTCGGGCAATCGTGCCCAATCGTGCTGGGTTTCGATTTTTCGTTCGTCTAGATCGCTAAATAACCTTTAAAGATTTTTATCGTGATATTAAAATAAGGCAATATTTCGTGTTTGGAAGTTCAAGAAATTCGTGCCCAATCGTGCTGGGTCTCGATTTTCTGTTCATCTAAACAACTAGATATCCTTCACCAATTTTTTTTTGTATTTCTCAAATAAGGGCAATATTTCATGGTTGGAAATCCAAGGAATCGTACCCAATCGTGCTGGGTTTCGGTTTTTAGTTTAGCCAAGTAGTGAAATACCCTTTTTTTTCAAATCGCACTTCATGTATTCTGGAAATCATAAAATGATCTTGGTATCGAGAGTTTGAAGCATCGTGTCCTATCGTGCTGGACGTGATATTTCAGCTTTCCGAAACGAGAGAGTTTTGATGTCCAATACGAGTCAGCCAAACATTTTTCCCCCATCAGAAACATTTTCTAATTTTTGATACTAATGACATTAATCAACCAACACGGTACCAATTTTGGGCGTTGCGAGGGTGCTAATCCTTCCTCGTGTGTAACCGACTCCCGAGCCCATTTTCTTAAAATTCGTAGACCCAAAATGTTTTATAAGTGGCCCAATCACACTTCAAAAAAGGATTGGTGGCGACTCCGTTTTCCCTTTTAAAGTCGGCCCGCTTTTAAACAAAAAATGGTTTCGACGACTTGGCGACTCATCGGGACTTTAAGAGAGTCAAGTCGTAAAATTGGTTGATTAGTCTCCTTTTATCAAAAAATTTTTCGTTGTTGATTGCATGAGTCTGTGTTGCGCCATATGTCCGCTGGTTCGTGAGACATGGAATATTTTGGCATTCATATTGCATGACCGTTGTGGTCACACCCTTAAGTGGGAGCGAGAAACTATGCCTTCGTGAGGTTTTCACCTCCGCATGGGCTAGGGGACCGCTTCCGGGATACATCCGTACTTATGGTTCCGTGAGGTCTTCACCTCCGCATGGCCATAGGGAAATGTATTCCTCGAACCGAACTCGATCTATATGAGCCTATAATGGGTGAGGATTGAGGAATCATGGTCGTGTACCCTTTTCTTTCTCTAGAACCCAACCACATATAGTGAACCTTAGGAGCCCACCCTAGGTAGAGCCATGCTAAACCTTAGTGGCTACCTATGTAGTGGTTGGACATTTTTTGCTTTGGTTACTTTTATATGGTACTAACTTATTTTATTTTGGTCATATTTGCATGTCATTTCATACCTAAAAAGGCGCCGATTCTGTTTTAATTACTAAGTTAGAATACTTGTTATGGGGACTGATTCCTTGATAAAGTAGAGGATAATGCTACCGTGCGATATGGTCGAGAAGACACACTTGAGAAGGGGATAGCCTAACCGAAGGCTACACATCGTAATTATTGGACTTCACTCGCATCAAGTGACGCAGAATGAGCTCCAAGAATTAAGAGATATATGGGCTGGTTGGGACGAAGCAACTAAGCAATCGTTTCTACACTAATTATGGTGATCTACCTTACTTACTCGACATCGAGTAGACAAGCACTTGTTTCTGCCATGACTCAATATTGAATCCCGCTTATAGGCTGCTTTTACGTTTGGGAAGTAGACTTGGTACCTACCGTGGAGGAATATACTGACTTTGCTTCGATCAAAGGGCTCAGTCGACAAAATTTACTTGTGGTCGCTTAATGCACCTTCTTTTGTAAAGAAGGTGATGAGCATCACCGGGATGAGCGAACAGTGGGTCATGGCACTAATTCAAGCAGAAGGAGAAGGAAATGCATCCCTTGGGTAAGCTTGAGGGACCGATGATGACAAGACACCCAGATATGAAGAGGAAAGTCTACATTTTGGCCTTAGGTATCTATGGTTTGGTGATTTTTCCCAAGGCTTTGAGGCATATAGACGAGGCAGTTATTGATTTGTTCGACTGCCTTGACAAAGGGGTTACGCGGCACCAGCAATTCTCGCCAAACATTTAGATCTTTGAGCTCGTACAAGAGCCGGTGAGGAAGATTCATAGGATGCGCACAACTGTTGCTGGGGTGGTTCCATGGCCATTTCTGGAAGGTAGATAGAAATCCTTATCGGGTCTTTTTTGTAATTATTCCCCATTAAAGGAGTTGGCCGCCGCTTAGGAGGATGACATATCGAAGAGAAGCGGATCGCGCTTCTTCGTAATCTTTAGGAAAAAGATGTGGAATGGAAAGCTCCTTGGTTTGCTCGATGAAATACTCTACCGTGTGGGAGTTATGATTGGGTTCCTCCGTTAGGGATCCGGGAGGTGTTGGGTATGCCCTTTGCTCGTGCTAAGACAATACCAATCGAGACAGTTCATACCGATAACGCATGGGTTAGCTCAATTCGAATTCTCGTATAGTGGGAATAATTATAAGAAAAGAGTTCGAGAAGTTTCTGATGCGTGGAAACAGATTCACCGAATGAAAAGAGTTGCGATAAATCCAATGGTGACCCTTGAATATAGCACATGGCGAGGGCGGTGAACGATAATATCCCCATGCCGGACACAAGATGCCGCCGATCGATGAAGAATACCGCAAGTAGTCCCTTCGAGTTGGAGATCATAAAGCAAGACTTTGAAAGTAAAAATTGAGTTAGGGAAAAGATAGAACAACCGGAAGGGAGAAATGGATCGATGTTAGATATTGATATCCGTAAATCGAGGTGAGAAGTCGAGGAAAGGAAAACTAAGGTCAAGAAGATTTGGATAGCTTGAAAACCGACTACAAGAAGTTGCATCTATCGATGAGAATCACTGGGTTGGGTAAAACCTCGTAACAATGGCGCCAAGAACTTCGTGAAGAGAAGACCAAAGTTGACCGGTGGAAGAAGAGATTTCATGGGGTTCAAGCACAAAAGGATGCCCCAAAAAGAGGCGGGGGAGAGCCAAAGCGAAAATAAGATGCTAAGGGCTCGAGTAGCGAATTGGAGAAGGCATTGAGTCAAAGTCACAACCCTACGGCCAAGTTGGAATCAAGCCTGAGCAGATTGAAGAATTGAAGGAAGGTGGTGCAACTCAAACAATGCCGCAAAACAAGTGAGCTCCGGATCCAACTGTTAGAGGCAGATAACCAAATGAGGAAAGAACAACTTCAACAATCTCGTAATCAGTCGGAGAAAGAGACTACCTTATGGGCTAAACTGCGTGGTTCGATATTTAGAAGTGGTCGATCATCTACGAACCCTAGGAGTTCAGTCGATCGTTAAGTATATTTTATGAGTCAAAGTCGATCGTGAATTAGAGCTAGCCTCTCTTCTTGAGAAAGTCAAAACTTTGGGCATAAGGGCTAGGTCGATATGTGACTCTGTTTTATGTAAAGGATTTTGTCTTTTCAATGAGTATTCTAAGAGAAATTGAATCGAATCGACTCTTTTTATTTTTGCATTCATTCATTTGCATTACATTTCATGCGTTAATCGCATCACTACATTTGCATTAAATATTATAAGACAACCTTATTAACTAAAGGTCATACTATAGTTATCCTCGAACACCGCTATCACACTCGAAAAAAGACGAGGGCAATGGATCAAAGGATAGAAAAGTTAGAACAGATGCAAAAGGAGATGCAAGACCAACTGCAGGCTCAGATGCAAGAACAGTTAGCCAAGATCCAAAGCAGGATATGAGGATCAAATGTGGAATCCCAAAGAAGCATGATGAGCCAACTAGCACAGCTTGTTGACCTAGGGGCCACGGAAATGGAAAAAAGGCCTATGGTCGACATCGAGAGGATAATAAAGATTTCGCTTGCCCTCCGGCCCGGCCCGACAAGTTCTCAGTGCAACCGCCAAGAGTGTCGGTCAATATCAAGCCTCAAAGACCAATTCGGTTCGACATCGGTAAATTTCCCGCTGGGCTCGAGCTCCAACCCCGAGGTCAATCTGGTAAAACCAATGGTCCTGCACTTGACGAGGCGGCGTAAGGGAGAAAGTAAAAGCGTAACTTCCAAAAGAGTTCGAGGATCGATGCAAGTGGTGGAAGAGAAGTTTCGAGCATTGGAAAGTGCTGATCACCAATGCGAAGTGGATGCTAAGAAGCTGAGTCTAGTCCCGGATTTAGTACTTCCTCCAAAGTTCAAGATGTCAGAGTTCGAAAAGTACAACGGACCAAACCGCCCGAGGCCCATATTACGATGTTACGTCGGAGAATGACGGGATATGTCAACAATGATCGCTTGTTGATCCATTGCTTTCGTGATAGTCGATTGAAACATGAAGAAATGGTACAACCAATTGAGTTGTACCCAAATCAAATCGTGGAGAGATTTGGCGCAGCTTTCATCAAGCATTACGGCCATGTGACCGATATCGCACTGATAGGATCACATTGCAAAACATGGAGAAAAGCCAAGTGAAAGCTTCGAAAGTACGCCCAAAGATGGAGGGAGGTCGCCACGCAGTCCAAACCACCATTGCTAGAAAAGGAAATGACCATGCTCTTCATCAATACCTCAAGGCACCATTCATTAACCACATGTTGGGAAGACGATTAAGAGTTTCGCAGACATGGTGATGTCAAAGTAAATGATAGAGAACATAATCGGTGTGGGAAGATAGAGGTAGAGAGAGCACAAGAAGAGCTGCACCAAGAAAAGGGAAGTCAAGTGGGAATATAGGCTCGGGTTATCCTAAACCGTTATTATCACCCAACCGAAAGTCAGAATCGTGGGCCAAAGAGCCCAACCAAGACAAGAGCCCAACACGAGACAAAGGGCTAAGAGATTCCAATTCACTCCTATCTGGGTGGACGTATAAGGAGTTATATAAGACTTTATTTGATGCGCATGTCGTGTCCCCATTTTACTTGAAGTCACAGAACCCCATATCCTAAGTGGTACGACACAAACGCCAAGGTGAGTACCATGCGGATGTAGTAGGTCACCGACAGAGAATTGTACTTCATTCAAGAGACTAGTCGGCGACTTATTAAGGCGGGGTCGAGACTTCAAATACCCACCTAGTGGAGGAAACCGCTACCCACCATGCCGATAATGGGTAGACGCGATAGTTGAAAACAGGGGAGGAGATTCAAACAGAGATTGTCGAGGTCAAAACCCGCTGAGAAGGGTTTGGAAAGAAATGCGAAGGTGGGACTAGTTACGCAAGAGAATGTGAGCAGTGTCTTCGTGACACAAGGAACTATCGTGAGTTTCATGACAAGGAAGGTCATGAAATCCAAAGAATGTAACGAATTTAGAGCCCTAGTACAAGGGCTAATGGATAATAAAGAATGGAGTTCTTTGACTTGGTGGAAAGAGAGGATGTTTGTTCCACGTAAGGAGGGTCGTGCAGAAAGGATCCTGAAGTCAATCACCCACGTAATTATCGCGCCCGTGGTCCAGTAGGCCGGGTAAAGGTGGCACCAAGGGTCATAATCGAAAACCCGTAATTGTCGCTCCTAAGAATGCACCAAAGATCGTAATTCAGAAACCCGAGACTTTTTCTTATAAAGATGATAAGAGGGTACCTTGGAATTACGATTGTACTATGACGATTTTTGGGAAAAGAATTTACCAAAGATACCCACCCGTGTCGAGTCTTCTATGACGAGAAGGGAGACGAGAAGATGTGACCACGGTTAATAAACCAAGAATAGAGGATGAGGCCGGAGTTCTTAAAGTTCTCAAGCACAATGAGTAATGATGTGGTGGAACAATTACATAAATGTACCAACACGCACACTCCAGATTGACTTTATCGCTAAACTCGTAAGGGCACCGAGTGCGTTAATGAAAGCATTGAACCGATTTATGTTGTCGATGATATTTCAAAAATAAGTCGGACCGCCTTGTAAATAACATGAGCGCAGATAATTTTATCTCGTTCAATGATGATGAAATACCGCCAAGGCGGGGATCTACCAAGGCCTTGCACATCACTACCCGATGCAAAGGGTATACACCGCTGTGGGTATTAATTGACAATGGCTCTAAGATCGAATGTTTTACCTCTGCTCACACCGGATAAAGTTACACGAGACGGCTCACATGAAAACGTGCAAAATATAGTGAGAGCATTCGATGGCACGAGAGAGAGGTAATGGGAGGATTGAGATACCCCTCCTAATTGGGCCAAATACGACGAGGTAGATTTCCTTGTGATGAGCATCAAGCCCTCTTATAATTGCTTATTGGGAGGTCAGGATCCACTCAATGAGAGTCGTATCATCGCCATTACACCGTAAGCTAAAATTAGTGTGAGGGCGGTTGATAACTATAAATGCAGAGGAAGATATCATCGCGTCTGTTACTAGTGATGTACCGTACATAGGGAACGATGCGGAGGCCATAGAGTGCTCCTTCAGGTCGTTAGAATTTGTAAATGTGACTTTTATAAGTGAAGGAAGCAGGATCCCGGTGCCTAAACTCTCTGAAGCAACGAGGATGGGCCTACAATTGACAATGGGAAAAGGAGCAATGCCTGGGAAGGGACTTGGAAAATATCTCCGTGGACCGGTCAGTGCTGTGGTTGGTTGAAAAGCGGGATCGCTTTGGTCTAGGGTATAGACCGGATACGCAACAGAGAAAGAAGGAGCTAGAGAGGAAGCATGAAAGACGAAGGGGCACGATTGAATGGTCTTTGAGATTGAGTGGGGTTCAATGACCTTTCCCACATATCTAATTCATTCGTGTCGAGGGATTATTCATTCAGATGGGAGGTCATGAATGAGGAAACAAACAAGACATGATGCGAAGTTTGAACATCAACGCTGTGGTCCAAGAAAGTTCGAGGAGAAGAAACTGGCGGGTATTCGCCTTACAAGCCTGGAAGTGTTCGGACAAGCGGATTGCGGAAGAAATTCTCGTAGTTTTAGGAATAAAAGCAGTAATGTCCAAAACACACTTATTGTTTCAAGCCTAGGAACAATAAGAATTTTTTGTGAAATAGGCATGTTCACGCATCATTATTTTTAATAAGAAGTGTATTTTTCTTTCCATTTCGTGCAATAATTCTTCTACTTACATTCTACTCCATTCATAATCATAACGCATAAATAAGTCGTCCTTAAATCCATTTTCATTGAATATTCTTTTATACCTACCCTAGGTCCCCAGATATCGACGTCATGAGTGACCGCTATGAACTCGTAATTCCCTTATGAGCAAGACACGTGCAGAGGGATCTCGGGACTTTGCTGGATGGCGAAGATTATGATTTATCTCCGGATTTGTTAAGGATGGTAGAACGGAGGATAAGCGATTCTACCTCACGAAGAGACAATTGAAAGCGTATTTCAGAGGATGGGAAAGAAGTGAAAATCCAGACCTGATCACCCATGAAACAAGGCGGGACCTCATTAGACTTCACTGGAGTTCAAAGATGTCTTCGCGTGGTCATACCAAGACATGCCAGGTTGAGTCTTGATATTGCGGACATCGATCCCCATAAAAAGAGAATGCAAGCCACCCAACGAAGCTTCAAGAATGAGACCGATGTCACAAGAAAGATAAGGGAAGAAGTCAAGAAGTAATTTGATGTCGGGTTCTTACGAGTAGTAAATTACTCGAATGGGTAGCCAACGTGGTTCTGTCCCCAAAAGGATGGAAAAGTCCGAATGTGTGTCGATTATGGGGACCTAAATAAGGCCAAATTTAAAAGACAACTTCCGCTACCTCACATTGACACTTTGGTGGATAACAACGGGATTTTCATTTTCTCCTTCATGGACGGTTTTTGGGATACAATCAAATAAAGATGCATCCTCAAGACATGGTAAAGACTACCTTCATAACCTTATGGGAACCTTTTGTTACCAAGTGATGCCATTTGGGTTAAAGAATGCGGAGCAACATACCAAAGGGCTATGGTAACCTTGTTTCATGACATGATGCATAAGGAGATTGAGGTCTACGTCGACGACATGATCGCAAAGTCTCGAACGGAAGGAGAGCATGTGCAAGTATTGAGGAAGTCGCTTTCGAGATCGAGGAAATTTCATTGAAGCTCAATCCATAAATGTACCTTCGGCTCGGTCGGGGAAGCTATTGGGTTTCGTGGTCGGCAAAAGGAATCAAGTAGATCCGGATAAAGTCAAGGCCGACAAAAATTGCCTCCGCCAAGACTCGGAAGGAGGTCCGAGGTTTTCTAGGAGATTGAATTACATCGCTCGGTTTATTTCACAATTGACCGAGAAATGTGATCCAATATTCCGCCTTCTTAAGCACAATCCAGGCATTTGGGATGATGAATGCCAGAGGGCGTTTGACAAGATCAAACAATATTTGTCCAACACCCCAGTGTTAATGCCTCCCAGTCCTGATAGACCCTTGATTTTGTATCTGACAGTGTTCGATAACTCAATGGGATGTGTGCTAGGCCAACACGATGAGACAGGGAGGAAAGAAAGGGCGATATATTACCTCAGTAAGAAATTCACCGAGTGTGAAATGAGATACTCGCCAATTGAGAAATTGTGTTGTGCATTGGTCTGGACAACTCGGAGGTTGAGGCAGTACATGTTGTACCACACGACTTGGTTAATCTCGAAATTGGACCCTCTGAAGTACATGATGGAGTCGATGGCCCTAAATGGAAGAATGGCCCGATGGCAAATTTTGCTCTCTGAGTTCGACATTGTCTATGTGAACCAGAAGGCGGTGAAGGGGAGTGCAATAGCAGATTTCTTAGCAAATAGGCGCTAGATGATTATAAGCCCTTAATTTCGATTTTCCTAATGAAGATCCGATGTTTGTAGCTTCAATTGAAGAAGATATCTTAGAAGATCGTCCCTGAAGATGAACTTTGACGAGCATCAAATGCCGTTGGTAATGGAATTGGGGCGCCCTGGTATCCCCAAATGGAGAACACTATCCATTCACTTGCAAATTCGACTTGATTGCACAAACAACATGGCGTATCTGACGTGTATCATGGGGATCCGGCAGACCATAGACCACAAGGTTAAGGTGCTAGAGGTATACGGAGACTCGCTTCTTGTCATATATCACCAAAGGAGAATGGGAAGCAAGAGATCCCAAACCGATCACCTATCGAAAGTTAGTCCCGAACTAATTGAGGAGTTTGATGATATTACATTCTTCTACCTCCCGCGGATGAAAACCGGATGGTCGATGCTTTGGCCACTCTAGCTTCTATGATCAAAGTAAATGAGCGAGGAGGGTATGAAGCCTATCCAAATGAGTATTTACGGGCACCGACTCATTGTTTCAATATTGACGAAGAGGAAAGAGAGATGATCATCCTTGGTACTATGATATTCGCAATATGTGAAGAGCCGTGAATATCCCGATCAAGTTTAATCGAAATGATAAGAAGACATTGAGAAGACTTGCCAATGACTATGTCCTAGATGGAGAGATCCCAGATAAAAAGAGGAGGATCAAGTGTTGCTCGATGTGTGGATTTCGTTGAAGCTAGGAAAATCACGGAAGAAGTCCATGATGGGTCATGGAACACATGCCAATGGGTTTACGATGGCGTGCAAATCATGAGATTCGGGTATTCTTGGTCCACGATGGAAGGAGACCGCATTCGTTATGCCAAGAAGTGCCATAAGTGCCGTGTTTATGGGGACAAGATCCACGTGCCTCATTCACCTCTTCATGTTATGACTTCCATGGCCTTCTCAATGTGGGGCATGGATGTCATTGGCGATCTCACCGAAAGCTTCTAATGGGCATCGTTTCATCTTCGTGGTCATTGATTACTTCACCAAATGGGTAGAGGCAACTTCAGATGCCAATATCACGAAAGACGGCGATTAGCAAGTTTTGAAAAAGGAGATCATATGTCGCTACGGTATGCCAGAAAGGATCGTGTCTGACAATGCGCTAAACTTGAACAATAAAGCGATAGCAGAAGTCTGCAGTCAGTTCAACATTAAGCACCATAACTCGTCGCCATATCGCCCGAAGATGAATGGAGCGGTTGAGGCGGCTAATAAAAATATCAAGAAAATTGTGGGGAAAATGGTTGACACCTACAAGGACTGGCATGAAAAGTTACCACTTGCCCTCTATGCCTATCGAACATCGGTTAGAACCTCTACCGGGGCAACTCCTTTCTCGTTAGTTTATGGGATGGAAGCAGTTTTGCCTATTGAAGTTGAGATCCCTTCACTCCGGGTTTTGTCAGAGCTAAAGTTGGACGAAGCAGAATGGGTTCAATCTCGATATGATCAGCTGAATCTAATTGAGGAAAAGAGGCTAAGAGCTATTCGCCATGGTCAATTGTACCAAAAGCGGATGATGCGAGCTTACAATAAGAAAGTCCGCCCCAGAGTATTCCATGAGGGAGACTTGGTGTTGAAACAGATCCTCCCTATGCAAAAAGACTTCAGGGGAAAGTGGATGCCTAATTGGGAAGGACCCTACGTTGTAAAGAAGGCCTTTTCTGGAGGAGCTTTGATACTAGCCGAGATGGACGGCAAAAGTCTGCCAAATCCAATTAATGCAGACTCAGTCAAGAAGTACTTCGCTTGAAAGTGGACCAAGACGAAAACCCCCAATGGGGCATCTTGAGTTCAAAAAAAAAAAGAAAAGAAAAAAAAAGGAGAGGCCAAAGCGAAAACCCGCAAAGGGCGCTTTGAGACCAAAGGGGCTTTGAGTTGAAAACCCAAAAGGGCAGCTCAAAGTATGATCAACTCATGAGGGGGCACACAGTAATTTCGCTATACTTGCATTAACAATGAGGAGATATGTTACGTCTTGGGGCATCTACAAAGTACCATGGATCTTCTAGACACATGTTGAACTCAGAGTGGTCTTCAAGAAGTACATACAGAAAAGCTCAGACTGTGATATCTGGGGCATCAATACCATTCTTAATGAAATTTGTTTTCCTTGTTCAACCCATTTTCACGGGTTTTTATCTCGAATAAATTTCAGTTTTATTCATTTCTACAGTCTTGTTTCAAGCATTTTTCTTTGAAATAATGATTATTGAACCAATAATACTTTCACAAAAGAAGTTTTATGCACTACTCTGAAAGTTTCTAAAAAATACAAGAATCAAACAGACAATTGTTTAGAACTAACTGTGCTTTAAAAGGGCTCGGAGACTTGAGATAAGGATTTAAGCGATGTGACATCTTGTAATTAGTTGTTAGAAGTATCAACCTAATGCAGAAGGCATACGTCAGGGGTCACCTTAATAAGTAGCAAGCAATAACAGCCCAAATGTTAAAAATGGATCATTCTCATGGCATTTCGCATCCATTCATAACATTCATGATACATATGGTTAGGAACATCTTTCATGACATCCTAATCATTTGTCATATGCATAGACCCCATGAAATCACTTCTACAGGTAGGTTCCTCAGAGGACAATGTAGCAAGGTTAATGGGATTGAAGACCATAGATCTTATCTCTACTGAGCAGGAGTAGAGCAGATCGAAGATTCCAGCCTTATCTTCACCGGCGGGAGTGAAGCAGGCTAAAGATAGTAGATCCTATCTCCACCGAAAGGTGGAGAGCGGATTGAAGACCATAGATCTTATCTCTCTCGAAAGGTGAGTAGAGCAGATCGAAGATTCCAGCCTTATCTTCACTGAGCGGGAGTGAAGCAGGCTAAAGATAGTAGATCCTATCTCCACTGAGAAGGAGTGGAGCGGATTGAAGACCATAGATCTTATCTCTACTGAGCGGCGAGTAGAGCAGATCGAAGATTCCACCTTATCTTCACCGAAAGCGGAGGTGAAGCGGGCTAAAATCAGAGATCCTATCTCCACCGAAAGCGAGTGGAGCGGATTAAAGATAGCAGATCTTATCTCTACCGGCAGGAGTAGAAAGCAGATCGAAAGATTTAATCCTATCTCCACCGAAAGGTGAGTGGAGCGGATTGAAGCAGCAGATCTTATCTCTACTGAGCAGGAGTAGAGCAGATCGAAGATTCCAGCCTTATCTTCACTGAGCAGGAGTGAAGCAGGCTAAAGACCGTAGATCCTATCTCCACTGAGCAGGAGTGAAGCGGATTGAAGATAGCAGATCTTATCTCTACTGAGCAGGAGTAGAGTAGATCGAAAGACAAATCCTATCTCCACTGAGTAGGAGTGGAGTGGATTGAAGCAGCAGATCTTATCTCTACTAAGCAGGAGTAGAGCAGATCGAAGATTCCAGCCTTATCTTCACTGAGCAGGAGTGAAGCAGGCTAAAGATAGTAGATCCTATCTCCACTGAGCAGGAGTGGAGCAGATTGAAGATACAGATCTTATCCCCACTAAGCAGGAGGGGAACAGATCGAAGATAGCAAGCCTTATCTCCACCGAAAGGAGTGGAAGCGAAAGCTAAAGATAGCAGATCGAAACAAAACTTCCACATCTCCGAATGCGGGGTGGAATAAAGCTACCGGAAAAGGAAGCATCAAGAAGTCAAGATCGAACAAACCAGGCAAAATTGGTCCTTTTAAAGTCTTTGCTCTATTCTCGTTACACGACAATGAGCAAAGAGGGCAAATATAAGGCCCAATTTTTAAAAAAAACACGGCCCAATAAAACAAAAACACAGCCCAAAACCCAAAATAAAAAAACAACAACAAGGAAACCCTAGCACGTTTAACGCCGCCGCCAAAGCCAGACCCTCCTTCCCAAGCGCGGCGGACGCCACCCCGAGACGCGCGCCCTCCACCACGAAGTTGTTTAGAAACGTGCTTGAGCACGTGCACAGTAAAACAGAAACAAAACGGTTGTAAACTAGGGCTATAAAAGCCATAGGAGATCAAGTCAAGGGTGATTAGGGTTTTTGAGAGAAAAGATACTTGTAAAAGCGAGATAGTTCAAAATACGTAAACAAATCAAAGGTTTTATTTTATTTTATTTTTTCCTTTCTTTCTCGCTTTGATTTTTCCTTCTTTTTGAATCGACTTTTGAGTTTTAAAAATATAAATAAAGGTTTTTTAAAAAAAAGAAAAATTTTACCTTTTTCGGATTCGACCACTGTTCATGGTGGTTTACATGACGGCAATCGATGACAACGGATCGAACGCCGGAAATCGCATGGGGGAATGAGAGCTCCTAATTTTTTTTCAAACAAGGGGAGAAATGAAATTTTCAAAGGATTTTGGGCTTTATAGTATTGATAAAGCCACTGCTTTTAAGCCTTGGGGTCGAGGCCAAACGACGTCGTTTGGTCCTCGACCAGCGACCCGACCCAAGACAGGATAGGATCACAGTGTTTTGCCTTGAGGGGCTAATTGCGCTTAGCCCTCCGCTTTTAATCGGGTTTTAAAATTAGGTTTTATTATTTACGATTTGACCCCAAAATTCCTTTTGAAGTTCAATTGAGTCCCTATTTGAGTCTTTGCGTTTTGCACAAGGGGTTTATTGCCCTTTTCATTTCCCCTACGTGTTCTTGCTGCTTTACAATTTACTCCTTTATCGTTATTTATTTTTAAAAATCAGCCCAGATATTCAGTTTTACCCAATTTAGTCCTTTTTAGTTATTTTGTTGTTTTATCATTAAATTTTTTTACCATCAATATATATGTATATATATAATTGTTACTTTAGTTTTTTATATCCGCTCAAATATTGTTATTAAATATTTTTTTACTATTTTACTAATAACTATTATTTTCTTATGTTCTTTTATTATTATTATTATTATTATTATTGTATATATATATTCTTGTTTGTCTTAATTCTTTTGATTTTATATTATTATTAATATTATCAAGTTGTATTATATCCGTTATTATTATTATTATATTTATCGTTATTTTCATAATGTTTACTATTATTTTATTATCATATTAATTATGTGCATATATAGGTCTCTATCATTTTATTTTTGTTATTATGGTTATTATTTTATGTTTCTTTATCAATATTAATATTACTATTTTCATTATTTCATTAGCTTTATTATTATTTTTATTTATTACCTTTTTTTGTAATTTACTATTTATATTCATATGTTTTTGTTCTTATCATCCCATGTCAACCAATGATTTTGAATTACATCCTAACGTTTTATTTTTTTTTCCTTTTCCAAAATGCATAAAAAAATGGGCTTTTACGAAGGTAATATTTCGTATTTAGAAGTCCGAGAAATCGTGCCCAATCGTGCTGGGTTTCGATTTTTTGTTCGTCTAGATCACTAAATATCCTTTAAAGATTTTTAATCATGTGTCATAAAGGTAATTTTGTGTGTGTGGAAGTTCGGGAAATCGTGCCCAATCGTGCTGGGTTTCGATTTTTCGTTCGTCTAGATCGCTAAATAACCTTTAAAGATTTTTATCGTGATATTAAAATAAGGCAATGTTTCGTGTTTGGAAGTTCAAGAAATTCGTGCCCAATCGTCTTTGGGTCTCGATTTTTCGCTCATCTAAACAACTAGATATCCTTCACCAATTTTTTTTTGTATTTCTCAAATAAGGGCAATATTTCATGGTTGGAAATCCAAGGAATCGTACCCAATCGTGCTGGGTTTCGGTTTTTAGTTTAGCCAAGTAGTGAAATACCCTTTTTTTCAAATCGCACTTCATGTATTTCGAAATCATAAAATGATCTTGGTATCGAGAGTTTGAAGCATCGTGTCCTATCGTCTTTGGACGTGATATTTCATTTTCCAAACGAGAGAGTTTTGATGTCCAATACGAGTCACCAAACATTTTTTCCTCATCAGTAAAACATTTTCTAATTTTTGATACTAATGACATTAATCAACCAACACGGTACCAATTTTGGGCGCTATAGAGGTGTTAATCCTTCCTCGTATGTAGAACCGACTTCTTGAGCCCATTTTCTTAAAATTCGAGACCCAAAATGTTTTATAAGTGGCCCAATCACACTTCAAAAAGGATTGGTGGCTAACTCGTTTTCCCTTTTAAAGTCGGCCCGTTTTAAACAAAAAAATGATTTCGACAATTTAAACATTTAAAGATATTATATTTGGTCTACTTTTTAAATCGAGTTTAAGATTAAACTTTAAAAATAAGTAATCATGAAATAAAGGTCTGTTTTTCCTCTATATGTCGACTGGTAACACTTATATGCAATGCCAAAATCAACCTTGTGACATTCGTCTATCAAGTGGACATATAAATTTAAGGATGTTAATACTTTAGGTTACATTAATAGATCATATCAACCCTTTCCGTTTTTGAAGAAAAGTGAGAAATAAAACAAAGTAAAATACGAAAACGGAGTAGTCACTTTTCTTCTGTTTAAAATAAAGAAAAGTTGATGGCATTTACGTCACGTGTAATCCAAGCCTTAATTGAAACGCAACTGACATGGATTACTTCTTGTGTTAGGGATTGGACTGGCTTTTGTTATCATATAAGTTTAAAGTAAAATATGCAATTTGGAAAATTTGTATTATCAAAATTTATTTTAGGTATCAATAATAATCACAATTCTAATTAAGGGTGAGTTTAGTATTATTTCTAAGAAATATTTTTATGATAAAAATATTTTTAAGATAAAAATATTGCTAAACAAAAATATTTTTGAGATAAAAATACGTTGGAAAAGCATAAATAAAAATTTTAACTTTTATTCAAAAGTATTTTTGTCCCAAAATAATTTTGAGAAGTAATGCTAAACTAAGTCTTAAATTTTAAGATACTAATCTAGAGTTTTAGGCTTTTAATATTGTTTTTAAAATCATTTTAGAATTATAAGCAAGGTTAAGGCTTCGTTTGTTTGCCAAGAAAATATTTTCCGAAAAATAATTTCTAGAAAATTATTTACTTTTCTAGTGTTTAGATGAATTTGTGTAAAATATTTTCTATTGTTTGGCAGATTTCCTGAAAATATTTCATAAAAGCTGTTTTAAATTAAACAAATATATATTTAAGAATTTATTATCCTTTCATTGTTTATTTGAGTTTATTATATATATATATATTAATAAATTTATATTTTAAATTGTTTTTACATATATTGCAATGATTTATTTATAGGTAAACTATAAAAATAGTCACTTTTATTTGCCTCAGGTTACATTTTAGTCATATGTTTGAAATGTTACGTTTTTAGTCACTTATTTATTATTATCTCCCTAACAATAATCCTACGTGGCAGTCCAACTAGATTTTAAGTATATCTGTTAATACATACTTCATTCGCTAAATTAGGCCTGTTTATTTCTTTCTCACCTTTTTACAATGCCAATTGATTTTTCTAGCTAAATAATTTTTCTAGACAAAAGCTGCAACCGAAATTTGAAATTAATTACCAAATAATATGAGCAATTTCATGCTAGAAAAATCAGAATATTTTGTCTCGTAGTTAACAATTATTTTCACTCAATTGGCATTGTAAAAAGGAGAGAAAGAACTTTACAAATAATACAAATTTCACTCAAATTCATAATTTAGCCGGATGAAGTATGTATTAACGGAATATGGTGAGAGCGGAGGAAGATTTTTCGGAAAATGTCTTACCGATTAAAAATCTGTAAGACATTTTCCCTAAAAAACTCATCTCATTTACCGTGTTTTGGAAAATATTTTCCCCATGTAATTTATTTTCAAGCAACCAAGCACCGTAAAATCAGGAAAATATTTTTCAAAAAATATTTTCTTGGCAAACAAACGCACCCTAAATAGATAATTTTAAAAATCAAAAGCTCATTTATAATCTAATGTATTTTATGTAATATTTATATAGTATATGCAATTATTTCCTTATTAAAGTTTATTTTAAGGGAAGAAATCTATTTATATCGGTATAAAATTAGATTATTTTACATATTTTAATAAATTTTATATAATTAATATTTTAACAACTTAACGCTAAATTTATTAAGATCTTTGTATTTATCATGCAAACAAATTTTTAATTAATCGATATCTCTATAATATACTCTTAATTTTTATACTTTTCATGTTTTAGGAATTTAATTATCCTAATTTTATTTTAAAAATTTGACTTTGTTAATTTAATTTTTTAAAAAATTCTGATACCTATATTGACATGAAATTTACTGAAAAATAATAGTTAGGTGGAATTAAAAATGTAAAATTTAAAAAAGTAATCACATAAAAGTCAAACAGTAAAAAGAATTACTTCAGTACTTTTAATCTCATCCAGAAAAATCGCTTTGTCTTGACTCCATCTTCTTGTCTACTACTGATCTCCCATGAAATTTGAAACCTTACAAGAATCCTTGAAATCGATAATATAATTTTTATGGGTTTTTTATTATTGAAATCCCTAACTCATTTCCAGTTGCCCTTACGACCTACGAAATTCCTAACTTTGAAATCGAAAATTTCCTTCAGAACCTTTAATCGACGAAATCCCCAATTTATAGCCTCCTTACCTTAACCGAAATTTGTGAAAGTTCATACACATATTATATTTTTTCAGGTTTAATAGATGAGAGAGATTATAATGGTGGAAGGTGCAAGAAGATGAAGAACATTGGTATGGGTTTTTGGAAAATGAGTTTGAGATTTCAATGAAAAACTATAACAAATGAAATGAGTTTAATGTTTTTTATTATAATTTTAAGGTTTCGATTTCAAAGGTTTCTACACTTAGGATCAGTGAAGAAGAAGATGGAGTATCTTTGGCTTGTCGTTTCGGTTGTATGGTGGAAGGTGTAAGAAGAAGATGAAGAACATTGTTACTTTTTTAGATTTTTAAAATTTTACCTTCTAAAAGCCTTATTTTATTTATAAATTCCATGTCAGAATAGATAACAGAAAATTTTAATAGAGTTATTAATTAGAAAAGAATTTCTAAGGGTTAAAATTTTGAAAATAGAAATATGAGGATGAAATTCTTAAATAACGAAAAGTATAGGGAATATGAGTATAGTTTCATCAAAATTAAATGGAAGAATAAAATGAATTTTTTTATAAAATATGAGGGGTTAAAATATACAATTTATTTATTTTTTACAAAGAAATATGAACTTCATTTCACTAGTTAAGATTACAAGCAGATGGGCTAAATAAGCTCAAGAGATCAAGCAGTCAATACATGGGTTTAACCCAAGCCCAAAGACTAGCCCAATTGCCCACCACCCGCCGCCAGTAGCCACAGCGGGGAGGAGAAGACCATTGGAGATGCTTGAGAGACAAGGAAGTTGCCATGCCCCCAACACCACTAAGGGAAAGCTGAGACTGCGGCAAGATCGGGTAGAAGAAGTGCCGTCATGACGGTGGAGACCAACAGGACCACTGACAAAAAGGATGCCACAACCTTGGTTACCGGCATCGGTCACCAGACTACAAGGATTTGGTTTAACTAGATCGGCTTCACCATATTCGAGCTTGCGAAGGCTTGTAGTTGTCTGCGACGACGCTTTACCCAACAGCCACTAATCTTGTCAAGAGCATTAGCAAAAATAGGCCGAAGGAATCCTCGATCGGAGAAAAGGGATAAACTCCATTGAGAGGTTGTGGAAAGCCACGAGGTGGTCGAGTTTCTCTCCCTCCATTCCGGCGTCAAAGGGCATAGGGAAGGAGAGAGCTTGGGTTATTTTATGGAAAGGGGTAGGAAAAAAAGCGAAAAAGATAAATAAAGGGAGATATGTTAACAACGACCGGCCCAAAGGCCGGACGTGCCGGCATGGCGGTAAGAAGGCAGGGAAAAGTGGGTACGATGAAATATACATTGCTTAAGACATAGGGAAATAGGATATTACGTGTGAAGCCGTACAGTAAAATGATTGGGTCTATCGTCTCGCTTTCTTTCTGTATTGTCAATGACAGCTACAATCTTTATTTACTTTTGCCCAAACCCAAGTTGAAAGTTGAAACTCCCCACCGACTGGGCCCTATTTTCAACTTTTCCCTAATACGTACACTACAGCTTTTGCTCCCATCTTCTCTTTTTTACTGTCTTAGCCCGCGCACATCATCAAGTGTTCCAATTTCTACCAATAGCCGCCCTCCCCACCCATTTATTAACTAACACGTGTATTAATTACAAGAACTGATCAAATTATGTTTTTGGTGCTTTTTATTGTGCTCAAAGTTAGGATTTTATCCCTGTATATTCTTTTTAAAGTTTCACTAGTTCAAAAACATCACAAGATTGGTACAAATATATGTTCCATGGACAATAATATAGATTTCAACCAATACAATACAAAGAGGATGGAGGACTAATTCAAAACGAATCGAACACAACTCATATAAGATATACTCACAAAGTAAAAAAAAAAAAACTCATCCATTACAATTATTCAAACTCGAGTCTTCAAAAGTTTTATTTTTTTTTTTTGTATGATTTTATTAACCAGTTATTTTAATTGACTTATATTTTTATTAAAACACGTTTTCAACTTATTACGCTAATTTATTAATTAAAATATATAAATACTTGGATTAATTAATGATGTTACTAAAATACAGAGATTAAAAAGTTATATCGAATTATAATATATGAACTAAATTTTAGTTTGATTATAGTAAAAGGACTAAAATCAAAATTTGACCAGTGGAATGTTAGTGGATATATTCTGTTTGTTCCCGCATATAATTTCAAATGATAAAAACAAGCTGGAAGACAGAGAGAGGAAGGCGAATTGCATTGTGGAGAAAAGAAGGAAAAAGATTTCACTGAAAACGATGCATACTGAGTTCTCAGTTGACGATTTCTCGGACTCCTTTTGGGCGGCTCCGCCGGGGATGAGCCGAAGCCAATCGGAGTGGGCTTTTGACAATTTTATTGAAGAGTTTTCTGGTTCGGGCGGGGCGATCCCGGTGTCGCGTTCGGGTGAGAGTGTGATCGGTCCATCCTTGGCGGAACCTCGGCCGTCCGTTTCGAAATCTGAAGAAGCCGATGGTGAAGGTGACGTGGTGGAGATCAAAAGACCTGGTAATCAGAATCATAACAGTCCGCCGTCCGATCTGGCACCAACGTTCTCGATTGAGTCGGATGAGTACCGCGCGATCCTCAAGGACAAGCTCCATCAAGCCTGCGCAGCCGTTGCTCTCTCTCGTGTATTCTTCTCTCTCCAATCTCGATTTCCAATTGGATTTATTATTAAATATTATAAGTCATATTAGATATTTTTTCTGAAAAATAAATATTATTCAGACATCAACTGTGAAGGCAGAAGTTTTCTCTGCGCAAGCTGAAGATCAAGCGCTTCAATCGAGATCCCAAGATCAAGGTAAGCTTTTGCTTTGCATGCCTCTGATTTGACTTGTTCTTTTTAATGAATTCTAGTTTTTTAGACTTTCCTTTTTTCTCAAATGCAATAGATTGAACTTGTTTAGAGTAAGGATGAAGGACCGTTCACGTTTCTTATTGACTCTGATATTTGAATGCAACTTATGTGATATAAGCATACGACTTACGCAACCCTGTAAATTAATTTTAGTTATTTCCTTACGTTTCAAATTTTAAGGAGCCGATTTCATGTTAGTTCAAAGGGGTAATTCTATTCCTGAGCAGTAGTTAGATTTTAAGGGAGTCAATTTTTATTTGTAATATGTGTTTCTTATCCAAGGAGAGCTAGGATTTCTGTAAAAATTTGCTCTGAATACTTGTATTTCGGCAAACTGATAAAGGCATCTGCCTTGCTCAAATTCAATTGGAGTTGGAGTGCAGTTGGGAAGATCACTAGTCTTATACTGGGAGATAAGCAGTTTCTATCCCGTAAGCATGTTTCATTGTAATAGGAGGCTGCACTGCTTCAACAGGTTTAGTTTTTCTGATGGCAGTCAGCCCCTTCTATACTATGACGAGTCTATATGGTTATGAATCAAATGTAGTTCATCTAGTTTATGATTTGTTGAGGGTGAGATCGTAGCAGAATGAATGACATGAATGTTTCTGTAGTTTGGATCCTTTAAGTTAACTACATCAATGATTTTTTTGCTTCTTGGTGAGCTATAGGAAAGCATTGTTTTTCATTTAGTTTTTACTGGAGCCATCCTGCACATATCATGCATGATTATTCCTCATAAATAATAACTGCAAGTTGATAATGTTTTCTGTCTTCACAATGTGCAACGTAACTCAATCTTTGATTCATGTTTGTTCTGAAAGAGTGAAGGAAAGGAAAATGAGAAGAAAGATGGAGGGATACATAAAAATGGAATTAATTTTCTTTACTAGATTTGATAATTTTTATTAGTTTCTTATAAACTTTACATAGGCATTCAAACAAGAAATGAAATATTATCCTGTTTATTTTTCATTTTTCACTTTTCTCCACTTCTCCATTTTCCTTCCTACTTTTTCTTCACATTTCCTAATATCTAATCTGTAGAAAATATTGTAAAGATCTTTGGAGCTCTTCTTGCATTAATTTCGTTCTCCTTTTTCAATGACTGCTTTACATATAATAATATCTAGCTGATACAAATTCTACCATTGTAGGTTCCTCAAAGGCTCAAGGACAGGGTGAACTAGATGCTACACCTAGTGAAGTCTTGGCTATGTCTACTACACAGACAAAATCAAAGGTACAAATGAGGCAAACAACAAGTGTGTCATCAGGAGAAGATTCAGATGATGATGAACTTAGAGATACTGAAACTACTGACAACATGGATCCGGCTGATGCAAAACGTGCAAGGAGGTAATCATGTTTTCTATTTTTGACTTGTATTATTGATTGTTTTGAGGAGTTTGAAATGCTTTCTGTTATTTATTCTCTTCCGCTTAACATGTTTGATTTCCTTTTCTCTTCTTTTTATCCTAATTAAAAAGACTAGCAACTCTTTTAAGTAATAGCTATAAGGACTAATTTCTTATCTTCAAAAAGATCAAATATTTATTTTGCAAATAGAGCTTGAACTTACAATTCTATACCTCTTAGTCGAACATAGTTCTGTTGTCTTTTTCAAGAATTAATCTCAGCTCTTGGCTCAGGGATTTTTCTTTTTGTGTTTTCTTAAATCAATATATTGGTTTAAAGCACAAACATTCTAAGCAGTTAGTAAATTCTCACTAAATTCAATCTTTGATTTGGTGATGAAACCACAAAATTGCCCTGAATTAATTGGTATATTGTTGATGGTTCAGAATGAGGTCAAATCGAGAATCAGCTAGACGCTCAAGGAGAAGAAAGCAAGCACATATGAATGAACTTGAAGCGCAGGTTTTACTACATCATTCCTCCTACCCCTTAATGGTCTGGTGCAGTTTGTTTATTGTTATTTTTAATCCTGTAAGTGATTTTTCTAGGTTGGCCAACTAAGAGTTGAACATTCTACATTACTCAAGAGTCTCACTGACACGAATCACAAGTATGACGAAGCTGCTGTGGACAATAGAATTCTGAAGGCTGATATCGAAACATTAAGAGCAAAGGTAAACCATCAGCATCAGTTCGTCATCATCACCATTGCCTAATTTGCCTTTTCTTACTTTGGTCCAGTTATTCTTCAGTTAGTTTGACTTATGGTTCCTGCTGAAAGTTCAAAATTTACTTCCATATAAATGGCAGGAGAATATGTTATTGTGACATCATGAAGTTTAGTTGGTCAAATTCTGAAAAGCCATGGGTAATTCATTTTCCTTAATCTAGGATTAAAGGATTAAATAGAAAATGAGCTTTCAGAATTTAGTAGCTGCAATTCTCTCAGTGAAGGGAGATTAATTTGGATTTGGTGATCTGTATGTGCTCCATTTCAGGGATCTGCTGGACTTGTCCAGTACTGACACACTCAGTTCTATGGTGTGTTCGACTGTTAATATACTTGAAATTATTTATGATTTGTATGTCTCTCTGAAATTTACATAACGGATGCTGACATTGTTGGACATCAGATGTTAATGTCAGTGTTTGGACCGTTGCAAACTGTGAAGCACAATCTTGCATCTTTTATGCCTGAAACTGCTGCGATTGGTTGTAGCTATTTTACTTTTTTTCTATGAATCACTATTGATGCTGATTGATGCAACTTTAATTCGGTGCCTATCATGTTGATTGTTATACTTGAAATTTCAGGTAAAAATGGCTGAAGAAACAGTTAAGCGGGTGACGGGGATTAACTTTAACTCTGGTCTTCTATCTAGGCACAATGTAGCTAGTGTTGGCATGCCTTTTGTTAGCAGCCCATTGGAAACATCTTCAACTGCTCCTGTTCCATTGCAGCCAAACACTAATCAGTTTTTTCACCAACCAGTTCCCTTGCATCATCAGAGAATGGAAAACGGTTTCATGGGGAACACCATGGTTCCTCCTATCGTGAATTCACGAACCGAAGGAGTGAAACATGTCAATGAAACATCTGCATTGCAGCACACACCCAGGTCGGAGCGTGTTCAAGATCAGATCGGCCCTGGTGTCAGTCAGCATATGTCTGGGTGGGAGCCTCAACAACATGCAGCTGCTAAGAACAAGAAGCAAAATTGAAGGTTGGTGGTGTCCTTCCCGTCCTGTTTTCTGAGATGGGGTTTAAGAAGCATAGCTGGTGGTGGTGGTGGTGGTGGTGTAGTGTTAGTTAAAAAACCAGCGACTAAATTTTTGTATTTAACATCTTGTCATCATCATAACATCGACTTAGTTATCAGTCCAGACAGTGAACTTTATTTTGGTAAATTATTATGTATGAAAATCATATTAAGTTCATACTCCACTCCAGTGTTTCAATTATTAAGTAGTTCAAAAATCATCCACGAGTGCAATCTTTTTATTATTATAGCATTGAAAAAGGGGAAGGGAATGACAAAACATGTATCCCGGAAAACGTAAATGTAAGATTAGTTTTTTTTCTTAAGCGCGGAAGGCATATTTCACATTTTCACCCATTTTTGTATGGGTGAATATTAGCTATGTACTACTTTTAATTCTATAAATAAAATTATAAATTTGCCACGTGTTTCATTTATTTAATTTTTCATATTTATTATTATTATATGTAAACGTGTCATACCCCAATTTTGCTTGTGAAATTATTTAATATAGGCATAATTATTTTTTTTTACCTTCAAATTTTATAAATAAAATTTATTTTAGCCTTCTATTTTTTTGTTGTTGCTTTTTCAGTCTTTAAATTTGTGTTTTTTGTCTAAACACCTCAAAATAGATGAAAAGTTAATGTTTGTTAATTTTGTTGGCATAACATACATATGAATGACATGTTAACATTTAATTAATTTTAAAAATTAAATAAATTATTAAAAATTAATTTAATTAGCTTTTTATTTGATTCCATCAATTCAGACTGATTCTTGAATCAACCATTTTAAAATTTCTCTTTAAATTGATATTCTAATTTATTTTCAATCCAATTGATTTGTTCAGTTAAACAACCTCGTGGGACTGAATGCATTGCAGTGCAGCAATGCCAATAGTTTGAAACAAGAGTGCTGCTCGGTCATCAAGCATTGCTGCAGCCCCACAGTTGCTGCCAGGCAGCGCATATTTCGAATAAAATGTATCAATCTGGTGATTAAAAAACTGTTGGTGCAAAATAAAAATGAAGAAATATTGTAGGAAATAAAAACAATAGTAGATGGTAAAGTCACAGAAACGTCAATTGGAGCATTTTATTAGTTTTTCAACTTAATTTTTTTTTCTTAAATCATATTTTAAGAAAATGAAAGGTAAAACATGTAAAGTTATAGGATTTAATGATTAACTCTGAAAACCCATTTCTAATTATTAAGCAAGGAAGACAAGAAACAAATAAAGAAAGAAAAAGGGTTAAAACGAATGAATCTGAACTATTATGAAAAAATAAATAACAACTTATATTTAATTTTAATATTCAATTTAGCATTTAAGTTTTTATTTATTTTTAATTTAATACCTGAGTTTGACTTTAATGTTTAGTTTGGTAATTGAGTTTTTTTTGTCGTATACAAGTACTTAAGTTTGACTTCAATATTTTATTTGGCACCTGAATTTGCTTTTGTCCAAATTAAGTATCTATATTTTTTTACTAGAGCACATATGTCAAATATTTATTGGGTCACATGATGTTGTTTAGTTTGGGTATCAAATTGAACATTGAAACCAAATATAGATATCAAATGGTATATTAATCCTTAAAAAAAAGTTTGTTACTAGTATAATAACACAAGGAAAAGGCTTATTCAACACGTGTTAAAAAGTTAGATATAAAATAAAGAATAAAAATTTAAATATGAAATTAGAATGATGAGTAAGAACTCTTATAAAAAAATAAGATCTCTTCAAAAAAAAAAATCTTTCTCTTTGTCACAAACAAGTTATGTGTGTTGCTAAAAATTACCAATTGTAATTAATTTATACCTAACTTGTGACTAAAATATGTAAAAAAAAAAATACTCCTACCAGACATAGCATAAGTGATATTTAAAATCTATCTTAACATAATTGAAAGCTAACATTCATGTCGATTTAGTTTTAGCTTGATTAGCATGACATTGTTGTCAATGCAGGAGGTCGTGAGTTCGAGTACGCTGAAACGCATTATCCTCTTATTTAGGGTTGGGGAGGGACTTTGGGTAGTTCTAGGTATTGTGTAACAAAAAGAACATACATGACCAATATTTATAATCAGATTATTCAAAAAAAAAGAAAAGAAGAAGCTAAGATTCATAACTGATAAAAAAAAGAAGAAGAAGAAGCTTAACCCATTAATTGGTACTTAAACTATATCCTTTTTCTCATCTTGGTACCTAAACTTTTTTTTTTTTGTCATGAGTGGGACCAAAACAACTTTTTTTTGTTTGCAATATGATATCTCCAATAGTCCAATGTTAGTCAACTTGTTAAGTCTATTTTTTTAAAAAATGCTTAACCTACAAATTAGTATTTAAACTATATCATTTTTCCAAGTTAGTACCTTAAATTTTTTTGTCCTAAGTAATAACTAAACTATTCTTTCATTACCCATTTTACACCAAAATGTTATATCCGTTAAAAAAAAAGTTCCAACCAATAATAGACCGATCTCTCATATAAAATTTTAAAAATATATATTTTAATTATTTTGTTTTCTTTTATATTGTTCGATCACCTCGCCAGCCTCCAACGTGCGGACACCATGGCTGAGCAAGAATCAATACTAATACAACAATCAAATTAGAAATACTACATGTGGTGTCTACAAGTGTGGCAAGTCAGTTGAAATATAATTTATACAATAGGGTACATGAGTACTCCGAGGATCAAACTTATAGGAGTCGGCGATTGAGTGAATTCTAACTACAAACATGCAAATAAAGAGTCTAAACAACTAGTAGCTAGATAGCATAGTAGACAAACCATGAATTTGAGTTTTATTAAACTAATTAATTAACTACTTAACAAAGGATTAAATTGTAAAGCATGCAAAGTTATAAAACTATCCAATCAAATATGAACGGTGGTTGGTTGACTTCAATATGGTTCATTAATAATCGAATTAGGGATCTAAATTACTTGAACTCCTAAAGTGGCTCCATTTTACCTATTGGTTTCAATTTTACCAAATTAGACAAATTAGTTTGGTTTATCTCACGATCTCACCTGACTAACCCGAGACTAATGAATTGGTGCCTAATAAGATTACCTCTCGGCCACTTGTCTTGATTTACCCTTAGGGGAGTCAATCCTAAATTTTGAGGTTCATTCAACTTAGTCCAATTTATTGCAATTTAGTTCCTAACCCAGAAATTATGTTACCCACATTTCCATCAACCAACCCCTATAGGGTTTAGTTACCTATGCCCATTTCTAAGCTAACAAACATCAAGTGTAACACTTCTAACCCAGATCCGTCGCTGGAATAAGGTTAAGGAGAATTACCGGAGTTTACAGAACAAATACAATTAATTCATATCATTTACTATTCATATCTGAAATGAATCATAATTCAATCATATTTTCCCTTAAATAGACCCTCGAGGCCCAATTTAAACATATAAAACAAGTCGGGACCAAATCAGAAACTCAGAGAATTTTTCGTGAAATTCCAAAATTTTTCTTAAATTCAGGGGTTACATGCCTGTATGAGCCAAATGACACGCCCATGTTCCAGGTCGTGTGGGCATTCGATGTAAGGCACATGATCGTGTCCCAACCCGTGTCCTTACCCGTGTAACTCTCTGACCTATGTCTCACGGCCAACCACATGCCTGTGTGGACAATTTAATTTTTGAAATTTAGGTGCAGGATTCACACGACTGAGACACACGCCCGTGTCTCTGCCTGTGTGTCCAATTCTGAGCATTCTGTTTCTCAATTTTTAAAATACAAGGGACACACAGCCAAACCACACGCCCATGTGCATGGCCGTGTGTCACACACAGCTGAGGCACACGCCCATGTGTCTACTCGTGTGGACGAAAATAAACCATTTTCAAGGCCACTTTTCTCACCCAATTAGTCTTCCACCTACAACCACATTTAAACACATTCACCTACCAATCCAAGACATTTAAACCAAGCAAAAACCAAATTCTTATACATGATATATCATGCCATTGATTCAAACATCCAACTTACTCAATTGAACATATTCTTACTTAAGCATATTTAAAACTATAATACCAATCATGCACACTTACATATCAAACATAGTATAACCTCATACATATACATTAACCATAAAATCACTAGCCATTCCAATGGCTAGTTACAACCAAACATTTTATCATTTAATCTAACTTAGTCTATACATGCCATTATACCAAAAGTAGTTTTGATAATTATACCAAATTGAGCTGAAGGATAGTGTGATCTTGCTCCGACCCGTTCCAACCTTTACGGACTTCCAAGTACTATAAAACAGATGAAAATAAATAGAGTAAGCATGTAATGCTTAGTAAGTTCGTATAACAAGAATTTAACTTTCCAATCATATTCATTTAAAATAAGCATACAAACATGCATCCAAAACATTGTGGCCAATTGCCTAAACACATGCTCTCATCAAACAAGTTAGTCATGAAATTTACATGAATATCAAGAAAACAAATATGAGCTCAACATGCAACCATTTCCAGGTATTTCAGGGATATTCAAGATATAATTCATTTAATATTCATATTTTCTCACATCAGGAGTTTTGTCCGTTGAATCATGGAAATATCGATGGATACCCGGGTAGTACACATAAGGTGTACTTATCAATGATACGTCAATTCATATATAGGGATGCTCATTAGAGCACATAATCGGGAAGCACACTCTCAAGCCTTATAACGGGAAGCTGATGTGAGCCATGTATCGGGAAGCTTATCCGAGCTGTATGACGGGAAGCTCATAAGAACCATAATATGGAGTTCACAAAGAACCATATCGGGAAGCTCATAAAGAGCCATTTAACGAGAAGCTTACAAAGAGCCATGTAACGGGAAGCTCCAAAAAGCCATATATCGGGAAGTTCAAGCAAGCACTGTCGAGAAGCTCACAAAGAGCTAATTTAACAGGAAGCTCACGAAGAGCCATATATCGGGATACTAATAAGAGCTAAGGTGTGTCCATAACACATGTAGGACCACAACCTATCGGGACGCTCCGAAGAGCTATAACGGAAGCTCGCAAGAACCTTCTACGAGAAGCTCGAGAGGTCTAATAACAAGATGCTCTTTCGAGCTGTGGTGTGTCCACAACATATGCAAGACTACAACCAATTCGGGAAAACTTGTATCCATCGAATTTCATCTATTCAAACGAGACTTAACAATTCTAGGGCATGTCGGATATATAATTATTTTCATATACATAACAAATTCATAATTCACATATATAACATTCAATTCAAACATGAAAATATACACAATTTAGTTACACGAACTTACCTTGATACTTGTTCGTATATAAGAATCTACTAATCCGAAATTTTTTCTTTTCCTCGATCTAACTCCTTATTTGGTATTTCCAGATCTATATAAATTAATTTAATCATTAATTTATTACATTTCACATTCAAATCAATCCAATTCACATCTTAGGCAAAAGTATCATTTTGCCCCTATACTTTTCATTAATTTCAATTTCATCCCTAAGTTCGGAAAATGAAATTCATGCAATTTAATCCTTAATCCAAGCCTAGCTGAATTTTTCATATGACATTTACAGCTCATGTATTTCACAAAAATAAAAAATTTTCCATGAATTTTACATCTTTACAATTTAGTCCCTCAATCATAATTTCATCAAAATTTCCTTTACAAAAGTTGTTTATCTATCAACAACCTCTCATTTTCTACCATAAATTTCAAAATTTTAGCATACATATCCATGAAAAAATTTTAATACTTTGATAACTTTACAAATTGATCCCCAAAATAGTTAGATTAGGTTATTCTGATATCAAAAATATAAAAATTACTAGAAACGGGACTTGAATACTCACCTAATTTGACCAAATAAGTTTCCTCTTTCTTCAAGCTCTCAAACTAGGGTTTCCATGGCTTTTAATTGGGAAAGATGATATAAAATGATGGTATTAGATATTTATTTTATTTATCATCTTTTATTTATTTCAATTTCTAATTTAGTCCCTTTTTTTTTTCTAATTTTCCATGGATGAATCATCCAAAATATCTTCTAACTTCTCTTAATGGTCTAATTACCATATAAGGACCTCAAATTTTGAATTCCATAGCTATTTGATACTTATAGCTACTAGAACTCAACTTTTGCATTTTATGCAATTTGGTCCTTTCCATAATTAAACATGAAATCGGAAAAATTTTCTTATCGAAATTTTCATACGTATTTCCTATCATGATGTAGACCATGCAATAATATTAAAATAAATTTTCTTTCTAACTCGGATTTGTGGTCCCAAAACCACTGTTCTGATTTTACTAAAAACGGCCTGTTACATCAAGGAAGCAACCATGAAAGCCATTAACATAAAACTCAATAAAAAGATGGAAGTTTTGATTTTTACTTGGAAAAATGTTAAGCCAAACAACTAGAAACAAAATAAATAACCAGGAACACTAAAATTAAGATTTTTGACAGATGAAAAGAAAGGAAATTGAAATAACATTAAACTAGAGATTAAAATGTGATTACAACCAAGTTTTAAGGTAGTAAACATGCAAATAAACCTAAGCTACAATGTTAACTAACTTAACTAACACTAAGAATGCAAAAAAAAAAAAAAGAACAAGAAAATTGCAGAAAATTAAAATCCTAAGCTTTGGAGAAGAACTAAAGCCCTCAAAATGGAAGAAACTAGAAAGATGAACTAAAATTGTGTCTAATGCCTCTTCCCTCCCTCAAAGAAATTTTTGGCTCTTTTTAGCAGCAATTTTGACTCCTTTTTCTTGACCAAAATGCCCCACAACATGTCTTTTTTATTAGTGCTTTGGTTGGAAAAAGAGTACCTCTGATGTCAATTTTTGTCCCTCCATGACAGTGATATTGCGATACCCATGGTTTGGATATTGCAATACTTTTGGTAGTTTCAAAATCGGGAGTTCTCTTTGAAGGCTGGATATCGCAATACCACTATAGGTGGTCTTCATTCTTCTTTTCATTTCAGGACTGTTGAGAATATCATGATACCTAGTTTTTGGTATCGTGATACCCCCTCCTTGGTGATGTTTTTGCTTAAAACCACGCCACCATTGAATTCCTATAGCACTCAATCAATTGTTAGGACCCAAATGACGCATTTGACCAATTCGGGTCTCAAAACGAGTACAAAAATACATTAAACATTTATTAAATAGAAAATTTTAAAACTACGCTAAACTACAGAAAAGACACAAATTTACTCGAAAACAAGCTCTCTAAGTATAACAGGGAAGCCTAATTTGACATATCAAATTACGGTAGATCAAACTTCTCCACATTAAAGCAAACACAAATCAATTCAACAAATTAAAAGGCTAAAAGATCTAGAAGCAACCCAAATGAGTATATGTACAATTGTGTTATCCATAAAAATGGTCTATGTGGATAAAATACCGATACATAAAGCAAATTGAAAGCATTCATCCAAAATAATGCAACAAGTTAAGAGAAATGTGCTAGTGGAACATTCAGGTTCCAAAAGGTCTTTTAAGCTTGTAATGTTCAGAGGCTTAGGACGACTCAAAATTCAAAAAGAATATCGCTCTAAACAGTTTCAAGAACTAAAAACAGTGAAACACATGACATTGTCTGTAACACCCCTAACTCGTATCCATCATCGGATTAAGGTTATAGAGCATTACCATACAAACAGAACGTTTAAACGTACATTTCATACATTATTCAATACACATTATAAATCAATAATTCACATATGTAATGTCCCTAAATCGAGCCTTCGAGGCCCCAAAATTACATTAGAAACAATTTGGGACCAATTTGAAATATTTGGAAAGTTTACGCAAAAGTTAGAAAAATTTGACTACATGGGTCACACGACCATATGCCTCACATGACTGGGACACACGCCCGTGTCTCAGGCCATGTAACAATTGAATTAGTGTAACACCCTAACTCGTATCTATCACGGAATAAAGTTAAGAGGCATTACCAATCAAATCATAACATTTAACCTTCATTATTCATACATCTTTAAAACGTAATCAATCAATGTCATTAAGTCCCTTAACAAAGTCTACAAGACCTTAAACATGCATTGGGAAGGGGTTGGGACTAAACCGAGCACATACGAAAATTTTTTGAAACTTAACATTTTTCAAAGCTACAGAGGTCACACACCCATGTGGGTAAGCATACGGCCTTAGACACACCCGTGCGTCCAAGCTGTGGCAAAACAGGGCATACATACTGACTTTTCCACATGGCCGAGGACATGCCCATGTGCTTCACTCGTGATCGAAACTGACTTATTTCACACGGCCAGTCACATGCCCGTGTGTCCAGCCCGTGTGCGAATTTGACTTGTTTCAATTTGAAAACTTAAGAGACACAGTGAGCCACAAGTCCGTGTGCTCAATCGTGTGGGAAAATATAGGCCATTTGCAATGCCAATTTGCTACCTAAACTTTGGGTCACACCTACAAACATCAAACCATATAATTCCATACCCCAAATGGCATCCAAACATACTTAAACATGGCATAGTTTAAACTCTTAACATCATCATTCATTTCTCTATTCAACTTCAACTCAACTTACCAAATCTAAACATGAAACATACCATTTCCATTTTACTAATTTAAGCCAAAATAATCATTCACATAGAACACACACATACACATATTAACCATCCTTTACACATACCCAAAGCATATACCAAAATCATTAAACTATCAAGCCATATCACATGGCAAGATTTATACGCTTCAAAACATACCATAAACACTAGCCTATACATGTCATATACCAAATATATACAACTTTCAAAAGTACCAAAATAGATAGCTAATAGTGTGATTGAGTCACTGACGATCCCCGGATCCGAGTTAGCTTTAATGACACTATAAAACAGAGATAAACTTCATACATTAAGCTAAAAAGCTTAGTAAGTTCATCACATAATACATTTAACTTGACCATTCAAATTCAATATACAAAATAACCATCACATGGTTCAATTCACATTGATATACTATCTCATACATAGTTATTACTCATGTAATCATCCATTTATCCATATATGATATCATCAACCACATAGGTTCCGTACATAACTGTGCCAACACTTAGTTAACGATTACTACTCAATGCTCAATACCACATTTCGTTCAGTCTTCATTAATCATTCGATTTACTCACACACTTAGTGCCAATATTCTTAGCCGAAGCTTTAATATCATCGCACATTTAGTGCCTTTACATTAAACCGAATTCAACTCTTATCGCACACACAATGTCAATTAATATAGTCGATACTTTCTTTATTTCGCACACACAGTGCCGTTCACCAATGTATCAATTCTATTTCGCACACTTAGTGCCACAATACTCAGATCCACATATATAATTACTAACTTATCAACCACATATATTTATTCATCATATAATATATGAACACGATTTAAACAATTCGTATTATACATGGACTTACCTCGGACATCGAAATTACAAAACAAGCCGATCAATCGAGCACTTTGTCTTTGCCTCGATCTCGATCCAAATCTCTCTTTTCTTGATCTATATAATATTAAACTCAATTCATTCAATTTAATCCAAACACACATATTTAGGGCATTTTACAAAATAGCCCTCACATTTTCACATTTTGACATTTAAGTCCCTAATTCATAAAATTATCAAATACACATAATTTCACTATATACAAGCTTAGCCGAATCTTCCCCTATCTCATGCAAGCCCTCATATTTCATTTATTTCACATTTTAGTCCTCCAAATTCTCATTTTCACAATTTAACCCAAAATAGTCAAATTCATCAAAAATTCAAAGACAAACTATGTTAATCTATCACATATCTTTCATATTTCATCATCAACTATCACAAAGCTCAAGTATTCATCAATGGCACATCTCAAAATTACCATCAAATTCTAAAATTAAGACATGGGCTAGCTAGAACACAAACCAACATCATAAAAACATAAAAATCACTAAAAATCAAGCTCAAAACATACCTTGATTGAGCTATATGCTAGCCGAAACCCTTAAATTCTTTTTCTCTTCTTTTCTTTAGTAACTTCGGTAATGGAAGATGATAATGGCTTCCTTTTTCTTATTGTTTTATTTATTATTCATTAATACATAGTTTACCAAATTAGCCCTTTTATTATAACATATAACACATGTATATTTAATGTCCTTAACCATCCATGCATGCTTCAAATGGTGTAATTTCAATTTAAGGACTCCACATTTAATAAGTCATGTCAATCAAGCACTTTAACAACTAGCACACAACTTTTTTCATTTTATACGATTAAGTTCTTTTTCTCAATTCAGCACACAAACGATAAATTTTCACATAGAATTTTCATACATGCTTAATCACATACTGTAAACACCAAAAATAATATTAAAACATTTTTTCGACCTCAGATTTGTGGTCTCAAAACCACTATTCTGACTAGGGTCTAAACCGGTTGTTACAATTAGGGACACATGGCCGTGTCCTAGCCTGTGTCCTCACCCGTGTAACTCATTTCGGATTATAGCCTGTGTGCCAGGCTGTGTAACTCTCGAAATAGCCCCACATGCCCATGTGCTAGGCCATGTAATTGCCTAACTTGCATGTATTAAAACCTACAAGAGACACATGGCCGTGTCCTTAGGCTATGCATCACACACAGCTGAGCCACACACCTGTGTCTCAGGTTGTGTGGACCCAAAATAAACCTTAAACAACAAGTTTACTATTTCAAGCTTACTTGGACTCTAAATAATCCACTTACCAGCCAAAAGACCTATTTAAAGTGATTTTAAACAAGCTAAAACATGCCAAATCAACATCCTAAGTGCCTAACCAACGTATCATCATAGATACCATAAGTATATACAACTATAAATTAAAATAAAACTTCAAACACAACTTATCAATTCATCCAATCTAACATCTAACTAATGAACCTATCATAGGTACCTCAATCACAATATACCATTAACACATATCATTCATTTTAGTACTGGAACCTTACCTTATTCACATGTATCAAATAAGTTGGCAATTTACACAAAAAATCATACTTAATATTTACATGTCCCAAAACATTAGTAATAATAACACAAAAGCCTATTACATGCCATATAATCCGAAATAAACATTTCAAAAACTATCGAGATTTATGGATAGTGTGACTCGTGTGCCGATCCGATCATCCAACCTTCCAAGTATATACAAGAACAATAAATACAGAAGTAAGCTCAATGAAGTTTAGTAAGTTGGACATGTTAAAACAATAAATCTTACCGAAGTAAGTACAACAATTCAAATAAAAATAATTCAACCATGAAAGTTTCCTGTACATCCACAACCTCAACCGATAAATCATAAAAGTTCAAATCAATACTCCAATATATATGGTAAAAACATCATAATCATAAAATAAGTTACCTTACCAAAGTTTTCAATTGGTTGAATGACTTACGGATACGAGTACATCGACAATCCAACCAAAACACATCAGATGCTCACAAGAGCCAATCTGTCCGACACACCAATGCTCATAAGAGTTAATCCCTCTGAAACACACCAATGCTCATAAGAGTTAATCCCTCTGAAACACACCAATGCTCATAAGAGCTAATCCCTCCGGAACACACCAATGCTCATAAGAGCTAGTCCCTCCGAAACACACCAATACTCATAAAAGCTAGTCCAACTGAATCACACGAAAACAGAGAGTATAACACGAGAGTTTGCAACAAATGCTGAACCTCGGTCCACTCGAGAAACAATCTCCACAAAAATCTCCACTCCAAACCCCCATAACACACCATATCTCGATAGTACTCTACCCCGCGTTCAATCCGATCCAAACATTAAAATTCAATAACATTTCTCAATTAACCTTTCATCAACAACAATTAAATATATCTATTGTATCATCTTAAACTATTCAAAAATTCATTTAAATGTTAAATTTTAAATTGTACGAATTTACTTGGACTGGATTGTGGTAGTTGCAGAAGTTCAGGGACTATTTCACAATTTTTCCTTTTCACGAGTATTTACTGGATCTTGATCTAAAATGTAAAATTTCTCAATTATCAGCTTACATTTCAAATTCCAATTCATTTTACATTTGATTCCCTTTTAATTTCTAAATTTACACAATTACCCCAAACTTTTACAATTTTTGCAATTTAGTCCCTTAACCCAAAAATGATCAAATTAACTAATTTTATCAAGTTAAAATTATATCTGAATATACCAAGCCCGTATGTAGTCCCTACTAAACATCAATTCACTATCAAACCCTAAAATTTTGACATTTTCACAATTTAATCCTAAAATTAATATATAAGAAAATCACTTTACAAAATCAGCAAACAACAAAATATAAGCTTTAAATACTTGGTTATTATAAAAAAAAAAAATTCAAGATTCATCAATGGAAACTTCTAAAATTTTTAATAGATTCAAAAATGAAGTTACGAGGTAGTTGGACCTAGTTTTAACGATCTTAAAAACATAAAAATTACAATAAAAAGAGTCAATCTCCATACCATACAAAGATAAGTGATGAAAAAAAGCTTCCAAAGTCTTCAATGGTGAGGTTCGGCCAAGAAGAAGAGAAAAATGAAAAAAATAAAGCCTTTGATTCAATTTGTTTTATTAATTTTGAATAATTTACAAAAGTGCCATCAAACCAATTTTCTTTAAATTTTTCTTTAATTTCTTTATTGGTTCTTCCACCTTTATTAATTAAGCTATGAAATCATCTAAATATAATAATTACTAAGTTTTGCATTTTTTTTCTAAATTAGTCATTTTCTTTAATTAATTATCTAAACGTTAAAATTTCTTGACCAAATTTTAATGACTCCAATGACTTTATAAATATTCTAAAAATATTATTTACGAGTCGATACATTGGAATTTTGGGGTCTCAAAACCCACTGTTTCGTTACCACAGAAAATTAGGCTATTACATTGTCCCTCATTCCCTCCCAAATTATTCGTAAATCTCGCTTCCTTATTTCTCCTTCTTCCGCCTTCCTTATCTCTCCAGAAACTTATAAGATACTACATGATATTGGTACATATAGTAAAATACAAGTACTAACACATTATGACATGAAATGATTCTTTTGAAGCTCAAATTTGATTTTTTTTTCTTTTGAGCTCTTTTTTTTTCTTCTAATTGTTGCACTCTTTCACTCAATGCTTTTACTCTCACATTGCTTTTATTTACACAATTTATATGATTTTTTATATTAATTTTCTTAGCAAGGTTTTATACATACCATATCATATAGTCTTTTCTTTTTCTCTCACATACAATTCGAAGCCACTATAATGTTCCTACCTACCTTTAATATCTATGGCCCGTCGTCCATTTCATAGTGCATTTTAGTACAAGACAAAGAGGGTGTATTTAGGCTCAAGGCTTCTATGATAAGGCTCATCAATAAATGGATACTTAAGGTGCAAAGTATGGGAACTAATGCTCAAGAGCATAAGGGTAAATCTTTTTGGCTCTAGGCTCATCAAACAATGCCTAAGGTCTTTCCCAAAAATTTCACAAGTTACATTCTCTACCATGCTTACAATTATTTGAATGAACAATTAACAATTCAAGTTTTATATATCTACAAGTATCTACACAATCTATTTATCCTATGACACAATTTATACATTTTACATTAAGAACGGTTGCCTCTAATCTATTAAGAAAAATTAACTTATTGAACTAATTTGTCTACTTTTAAAAATGCCAGATTATCTAATATCACTTACATGCTTGACAATCCAAAAGTACTTATTCAATATTTACAACCAATGGCCTATTGCTCAATTATTGTCCAAGCACCATGTAATCACCAAGAAAATCAAAGAAGCAAAAGAACTATATTTTTGAATTTTTTTTTTGAAAATTTAACCTAAAAACTGAAAATATGCAATTAAACACACAAAAACAAAACAATTAAAAACAATGTGCATCCCTCCACACATAAGTTACGCATTGTCCCCAATGAGTGCCCAAAATAAAAAAGTAGAAGGTACCAAACTTCCCAAAAGGAGCGTTAGACTAGCTTGGCTTGTCCCTATTCTCGTTGAAGCTTGAAAGTATTGTGTAACCCCGGGTGAGTGGCTGCACAAAAGAAAAAACACACAAACACAAACAAATACTAATAATAAAAGCAAATTTAAATAAAAATAAAAATCAAGTCCAAATCCAAAAAATTAATAATTCAGTAGTTTAATAATTACATGCCGCATAAAATAAAATGAAAAAAATGCGAAAACATGTAACTAATCATTTTGGATCCCAACTCCAGTTCCTTTGCCATTGTTAGCCAAACTTTTGTAGCACTGATGCATCAGTGGTCTCAGGCCTTTGAAGACTACCCTTATTATGACGGGTCACTTGGGAGTGAACACCGCCTCAAAATCATCAACATACGATGCAGGGTCATTGTCCTTTGTCTGTTCATCATCTTCATTTGCTTCTTCTTCTTCTTCTTCTCTTTCTTCTTCTTCCTCCTTACCACTAGCGGATATATCGCTCGACCGTTTGAGCCACTGTAGGCCCTCTATCCCCTGACTTTTCGTAAAACTGTCCATGAATGGTTTCATCGCCTCAAGCAGTCGAGTGTTGTAACGCACCTCACAAAACAACTTATGTTGCCACTGTATGCCTTCGTCGACCTTATTTGTTGTGGTTTTCTTCTTTAGGGTTGGAGGCATTTCCATTTTGCGCTTGCACCTTTGATTCCACTTTTGAATTTGTTTTTGTTGTAGCTTGCGAAACTGAAGCATCATGGCATCACCTATAATACTCCGTGTAAGGCGGTGAAATTACAAAGTCGAGCCCATCCTCACCTTCTTCTTACGACACAAGTCCATAATCAGATGAGGGAAATATATGCCGACTTTGCTTCCCCCAACGCACTTTTTCATATCGTGATTGATCCATGTCCCCAGACTAGGGATTTAAATTGCGGTCGCAGTCGCGTTTTTGGTCGCGTTGCGTTTATCGCGATTCTTGGACATAACGGACGCTATTGCGGTCCATGCGGTATCATGTCGTGAATTTTTAAAATTCGCACAACTTATTATAAAACATAATAATTATAATTATACTTAAAAAAGTCACTTTTAATGATTTTTAGAGTGTTTTCTAACACTTATGAACTTTTATTAATATGATACGAGAACACAACTTTTATAATCATTAAATATACTTACATTTATTTACTTAATTTTTAAGAATGTTATATTAACTAATAACAAAGTAAAAAAGGAAATATTAAACATTTATCATATTTATTAAGTTTGAAAGTTTTATAGATAAAATAATTGAAAATTCATACCGATAGATGTCTATAATATTTCTTGTGACTTTGAAGATGGTGAAGATATAGATATTCTATCTTTGCAAAAGGAAAAAGGAATAGATAATTGTATAGATTCTCATTAATTATTTCTATTTACTACCACTTATTATCACTCTCAATCTACTTTAATATATAATTTAACATGCTTCGATTTTTAATTATGTTTTCATAAAATATACTCCATTTATTTATCTAAAGATATATTTTAAATGTCTTTATATCATCAAAATTAAGTAAGAACATTACAAAAGTTTTCTTTAAAAAAACATACCTTACAAATAATGGTAGTAGTGCGATTTAGTTTTCACCAATTAGTGGAATGACGAGGAAGATCAAATCCTTCACCTTCACTTTGAGAGCGTTCTTGACTTGATTCTCTTGGCATTTGTCCAAAAATATATCCAAAAAAAGTAACATTTTCAGCTTGGTTTTCATATAATTGATATGGAGGATATATTTGAGGAGGAGGATACATAAGAGGTGGAGGTGGGGGATACATTGGTGGTGGAGGATGCATTTGAGGTTGGTATGGCACACCATAATTAGGAAATGGTGGATAATAACCATATGGTTGTGGATAATCATGTGAAGGTTGAAAATATGAAGGTTGTTCTGGTGGATAAAAACCTTGAGTGCTAGTAGATGAATCACTATACCCAAGGTTACTAGAACTTGATCTCCTACCAGATGAAGAGCCTACTGAAGTATGCTTCTTGCCTTTTCCTTTTCCTTTTGATGGAGCTTTAGGTTCACTTCTATCTCTCCTAGGTTCAGGAAACATATTTCCATCAAACTCTGATCTATCATGGAAATGTCCACTAGTGGTACCGACCCCATATTCTCCTCCATACCGACCAGAAGACCTAATTTCACCTCTATCACCACTATATCCATCATCCTCTTCAATTGGACTTAAACCACCACCATCGGATCCATCGCCACTCTGACTTGGCGTTGAACTAGAACTTGAATGAGACAAATTCAACTGATGAGATTGATTAACATCCATCTCATCATCAGAGGTATCCACGGGCAACACACCAGCATTTTCACCATCTAATAATGGATTCTCTTTCTCATGAAGCCATTCTGATAGTGGATCAACATCTTCAAAGATATGATCAAGGCTGATAGGATTAAAACTAGCATTTATATCATCAGTGCTCATTCTTTTTTGATGCCTTATCTTAAGCCTCATATTATAATAGGTAAACACTAGTTTCTCAAGTTTTTTATACTTCAACCTATTTCTTGCCTTGGTGTGAATATAACTAAATGTGCTCCAATTTCATTCGCAATTTGATGCTGAAGTTGTTTGACTAAGCACTTTAATTGCTAATTTTTATAATTCGGGAACACATGTGCCGTATATCATCCACCACTCAGCTGCATAATATTATTTAAATTTCAAAATAACTTCAAAATGTACAAAATAATTAAATAATATAAATTAAATTAAATAATTTAATTAATTGTTTACCCGGATTCATTTACTTCCAAGCTCTTTGTGCTTGTGGAGTACCGAATGTCTCATGTTTATCTCTAAATAGCAACAACCGCATAAATAAAAGATAGAGTAAAAAAATAAAAATAAAAATTTATTTCAAATTATGTAACTAAGTTACAAATAATAGTACTTGAATCTAACTTGATTAACCATTCGACTTGATTATCAAGAGAATGTTCTAATCTTTCAATTCTCGATCGTGTACCTTCTAATGTTTCTATTAGTACATTCTCGTAATGCTCCACCCCAAATTGAAATTTAGGATTGAGAAAATAACCTAAGTATAATTTATAAGAATATCATCAAATAATAATAATCTAAAGCTTAAAATAATAAAATATAAAAAAATTCTTAATTATATGAAACATTTTATCTTACCAAATTTGAATGCAAGTCGGAATGCACAAAATTCCATCTATTGTCAATAATCTTTTCAGACTCGGTGAAATATCGACAATCTTGTTGAATTGCTCATTTAGCTCTATCAACAAACCTCATAAATAAAGCCCATTTTTGGTTTTTCATCGCTATCCACAAGTCTCAATACTTTTACTAGAGGCTTGTAAACTTTTATGAAGTCATTGGCCTTTTTCCAAAAATCTTTTCCCAAGACAATTTTTTTGGCTTCATAAGTGCCCCGACTTTTTTTGTCCCTATTTTGATTCTTTAAATTCCTATATATTCATAAGAAAAATTTTAAAATAATATAATTTAAATTATTTGAAACTAATAAAATAATTAAAGGTTGCTATATTTAAGTAATTATATTAACTAATTATAAAATACTAACCTTTGAATTAAACATTTCTCTTAGACCTTGCTTTTGTCTTGTTATCTCTTCAAGCTGAATGAAATGAGTTGCAAATCGAGTAAGAGCAGTCAAAGTATTTGTTTCCTTGTGTATACTTCTTCATCAAATCAATCGTCCAAATGTGATTGTATATAAAACAAGTCACTTTCTTTGCCTCATCTAACACTTTTGCTACACGGGCTTTTTCCCAATGTCTTCAAGGCATAAATCTAAATGATTGAGTGCATATGAGGTCCAATATAGGTGTTTTCTTTTCAACATTAATTTTTTCCAGTGACTTTCATTCTTTGCCTCATTATTAGTCACTATTTGGACAATGTAATTTTCTCCAACTTCTTCCACAACTGAATCTAACAAATTGTAGTAGAATTCAGATCTCTACTACTTAACACTTGAGGCATCTACCGATTTCCAAAAATGGTTCCTTTACTACAATAAACAAGGAAATTAATGATGTGCATTTGATTCAAACTGTTGGTCCAACCATCACACATTAGAGTTGCACCCAATTCTTTCCAATGAGTCTTTAGTTCATTTACCCAATCATGAACTCGTTGATACTCTAACTACAAATATACATCCGAAACCTCATAAGGTGTTGGGAGCTTTACACCTTGTCCAACTTCTATTGACACTTGAATTAAGTTATACAACCATGGAGAGCTTGCTAATTGAAAAGGAAGTCTTTCATATATTAAAATTTAGAAACCGCTTCACCTATCTTCCTTTGAAAATTCTTTAAAAAGAGTCATTGACATTTGGTTGCTTTGAACTTTGCTTGTAACCAATTCGTATAGCTCTCCTTAAGGTAAATTCGGACTTACTTGGGATGGATTTTCTTGTTCTTTCCTATGATATTCTCTAGTCGATCCATGAGAAGATCGCCTTCTTCATAAATGTTATCACGACCACCAAGATTGCCTTCTGAATTCTTCCCTTCTATGCCACTCATGTTGTGATTGGATACTTTCTCGAGTTGCTTGCCTTATAGTAGAAACCTCATCAATGGATTCTTCGTGTTCATCCTCCTCTTCTCTTATTTGAGATAAGAATTCATCTTTTCTCCTCTTCTTGTCTATTTTCTTTGTGTTGCTTTCTTTTAGTATATTCATCATACTTTCTCTAATGACACCTATTAATAAAATAAAAAAAATTCACACTTTATATTATTATCAATATTATATAATCTTTATTGATAAATTTACAATAACATTTAAAAATAATAATGAAGTATCACATACCAGTAACATTAGGGCATGGTGCAACATTACGGTTTTATGAGCAATGTGCTCCTTAAATCGTGTTATTCCTCCTTTCACAACTTTACCACAAAGTTTACATGATATTTCCTCGCATTTGGCACTCGGAGTTCCAAAGTGCCAACCTATATCATTACTTGGTGCACCCTCCAATCCTTTAGTCGGGAACTCTTCACGCGGTGGCATGCTTTATTTTTATATATATAAGAAACATAAAATTATATTTAGAAATATAAGTAACTCATTACTTACATTATCAACAATATAATAGAAAAAAAAAGTAAACATCATTAACATGGAAAATTTAAATTTATTGCATAATCCATACACAATTTTTTTTTAAAAACAACAATACACCATAACCCATTAGTACTTGGTTCCAAAGTAATTACTAATTAGTTTTTAATATTGAAACAAGTAAACAAATTGAAATTAATATTTTTTCACTTTAAATTTAGAAATTAATAGTTAACTAATACTTTTTAATACAATAAGATCGAATGAATTTTTCTATACATATATAAATAAAATCAAATTCTAATCTCGTTTTTAAATTTTTTATTTTTCAAAAGTTAACTTTTTTTTTAAATTTTATTCAAACTCGAAGTTAGAACAAGTGAGAATAATTTTGCCTAAAATATTTCAAGAATATGCTTATAATGATCCGTTATTATTATTATCATGTTCATGTTTTATTTCAAAAATATTTATTTCAAGTCTTTTGAAAATTCAATACTATGTGATCCAATCAAGATGCAATTTATAACCCACAAAATGAATATGTATTCTTGAATAAGTAAGTGAAGCATTATTTTTTGAAACTAAAATTGGGCTTTATTTTAACAAATCAATAATACACAAAATTAAAAACTAAAGGGAAAAAATTAAAAATGAAGGAGTCCAAATCCAGCTTATAATAAAACTTGGCCCAAGCAAATTTAATTATAGAGCAAAACTAAAATAAAGAGGAAAAAAATTAAACCTAAGAGCAAAAAGCCAAAAACCATAAATAAAATATTTTCCAATTTTAATTAAAAAAAATTAAAGAACGGCAGACAAAATTTATAGCCCTTAAAACCCACAAAATATTTTTCAAGCCTCTAAAACTCCTCTGTTGTCTCGTCTGTTCAACTTCTTCTTCACTCTTATTTTCTTCAAAGTTTAAATCCCTAAAACAGTAAACAGTAAACACATAAAATTTGGAAGAAAAACTGATGAGTTTTAGATACTCTATCATGATTCGTGACATCCTCTCTTCTAAAATTCTTGCCTCTTGGAATATGTTGCTGCTGGCTGCCTTCTCCCTTCATCGGTTCATCGCATCCCTATTAAGTCTCTAAAGAACATATGCACTGCAGATTGAAGACATGCAAGCAAGAACCAAGACAAAATTTCAGGTAACTTACTTGAAAATTATCAATCTCTGGATGATTCAAGTCCTCGCCTCGCCTCCTTCCTCGGTGCTTTTATTTGCTACTCCTGTGTTGTTCAGTTTTTGCCGAATTACAAAAATGTTTGAAATTTTGAATAAGAAACCAAGCACTTTAATTTCTATCGCTCCGAATCTGTGTTGTTTGCTTTTCAGATTCAACATTCAAGTTCAACTTCTTTTTACTTTTTTTTTGATTGAAAACTCTGATTTTGCAGGTAGGGCTATAGGGGAATATATTCCCTTTTAGCTTTTGTTTTATTGTGTTTGACACTGCTTTTTTTTTTGTGTTTCTGTTGATGATACTTAATAGATGAATTTTTTTTAACTATAACGGAAAATAACGGGAATAGCGGCCCGTTATTGTTGCACTCGACCGTTACCCATTAAATTGCGGCTACGATCCGCCGCTATTGGTGTGACTCTGCATCACATCGCTATTTTCAGTAATAGCTGTTTCGGACGGCGCCGCTACCGCTATATAACGGCCACTATTTCGATAACGGGCCGCTATTTGAATCCCTGCCCCAGACAAACCTGCTTTTGCTGCAAATCGAAAAAAAAAATTGCTAAAAAAAGGTTAACTGTGTTAGGGTTAAGCACGAGACTAACACGGGTCGAGATAAATTGCATCCACATTTTTACTAACTAGAACATTATTGCTTGATTAAAAGATAGAGGAAAGTTTTTTTATTGTTCTCGCTTCGTTCCCTTCTACCTTCCATTAGGTAAGCAAGAATGACGTCCATGTCAATATTTTTATAAAATTCTAAATCCATCTGTTTAATATTATCTTTTTAATACCATGGACTGCTATAGTACTCACTAATAGCACTTGGGGAAATGTCAATCTCTTGTCCCCAAATTGGTACGCGATTTCCACCGTAAACTTTTAAATTTTCATAAAACTCAAGAACAATAGGGATAACCATGGTCGATTTTGGGACTAGAGAAAAATCGAGCCACCCGTGGTAATAGACTAAGTCCCAAATCTCATTAGAAAGAGAGGTAGCCATGTTGAAACCACATTCAAGAATGAATATTTGCCCTTGGATTGACATAAAATAGTTTCCATCTCTTTGTTTGTAAATCGCTCTAGAACCACCGCCGGTGGCAAAGAAGGGTTCGATTGAGACCTTGTTCTTTTAGTTTGTCTTGGCGGCATTTTGACAACGAGATTTCCTTAAACTTAAATCAAATAATATTATCAAAATAAAATTTTAACCAACGAGCCAACAACAACATCAATTCAAAAAAAAAATTGGAAATAACAAAAACAAAAATTTCAAAGAAACAAAAGAGAATGAATTTTAAACTATAAAAATTTGTTGAAGGTGATGGAAAAATGAACTGAGAAAAATGTATCTCTGTCATTCCCAAAGAAAGAAAAAAGAAAACCTGTAAAGAAGAAGAAAATATAACAAAAATAATAAAAAAGGAGAAAATTTGAGAAGAAATTGAAGGGAAATTTGAGAGAAAAATTGAGAGAAAACATGGAAACTGTGATACCCTAACAGTGCTAAAATGAGGAGAATAGAAGCCACCTACAGTAGTATCACTATACCAAGGATGGGTATCGTGATACTGAGACCCTAACGGCTTCAAATTTCAATACTGACTTGGGTATCGCGATATCCAAAACAAGATATCACGATATCCAAGCTTGACGCAACAAAGAATGACTGCAAGGGTAGTTTTTTCCAACGGCTACACCAATCAAGACTAAGTATTTGGGGTAGTTAAAACCATCTATTTAAAGCCACTTTTGATTGAATGAAAGGAAAGAGCTTTTCACTTTTGTTTCTATCATCTTTTTCCTAAGTTTTAGGTTAAGGTTAGGGATTCTTTTCTTTTTCTTTTCATTTTTAGTTTAGGTTTTCTCTTTTATTTTTAGGTTAGATTTTAGTTTTTTTGTTTACTTTTTTCCTTATTATTAGTGATTTTGTAAACAAAGATGGACAAACTCCTGCGCTTCAATGGAATTTCATCAATTAAATGAGCATTTTCTTAAACCTTTTACTTTTTTTTATGTTTACAATAAGTTTGATAAAATGTTTGTTTGGAATTTGAGTTTGAGTATGTGCTAAAATTGGATGGTTGGTTGATTGGTTGTTTGTTAGCTTAAGTTAATGTCTATTCTTAATTGATTGGTTGTTTGGTTATATTGAAATGCTTAATGCGCTAGAATTGACGTCTCCAACGAAAAACCTAGATAAACGAGATCGAGAGGAGAGTTTATCCTTAGATAGTTCGATATGATTGTGCCGAGTAGTGAGATCGAGAGGTAATCTATATGCCTAGGTGAGACCGAGAGGTAATCTTAGGTGGTATCTTTTAGTCTAGGATGAGACCGGAAGGAGATTCTTAACTAAAAGTGGCAACCGATATAATCAATATAGTTTCATTAGTGTAAATAATATTCAACTAATCAATGGACCATAATTTAATCATTTACTTTTTCTAAAACATTAGGAGGAAAGTTTCACTTAGTTAGTTTAATTAATAGTTCAATTTTAGTTTATAAACAATTTTATTTGGATTTGCATAATAATTTCTGACTCGATTAGATTAGTAATTGTTTAACTTGTAATTAACTTGATAAACACATTTACCCACTTAGTAATCCTTTGGGAAAACTTTTTTTTCCTTCAAAACTATAAATATTACAACAGACATTGTCCGTTTGCAGTTAAAACAGCACTTTTAAATTGCTTTATAAAATCATTTTTTTTGCGCACATGCTCGACACGGTTAGTACCGTGATACACTGGGTGTTTTGACAAATTTTTTATTTTTAAAACTGCTTGGGATATTGCGATACCAAGGGATGGACATCGCGGTATCCAAAAATTTTTTCGCCTTTCTTCAAAACTGGTCAAGATATCGCAATATCGCCACTTGGATATCACGATACCATTGTATAACACCCTAAAAACTTTCAAACATTCCCTATTTAACTCCCAATTACACAAAATCTAACCTACTAAGTCCAAAAATTAAACATGCAATGAATTTAAACCTAAATTAAACAAGGAAAGTAAACAGAGCCAATGCTCAAATCATTCAAATATTTACAATTTTAGTTTAAATTGCCTGTCGAAACCATTTTTATGAAAAGCAGGTTGACTTTTAAAACGAAAATGGAGTCGCCACTAATATTTTTTCGAGATGTGATCGGGTCACCTTGAAATTGATTATAAAAATATTTTTGATTTATTAAAATAATGATTTTGTTCTATAAAATTTGAGAAAACGAGTTCGGGAGCCGGTTACGCATGAAGAAGGATTAGCACCCTCGTAACGCCCAAAATTGGTACCTATTTGATTAGCTAATGTCTTAGTGTCGAAAATCTGAAAAATTTAAAATACGATCCTTTTATTTGAAAGAAAGCTAAGATTCACTTAATTCAAAGAAATAAAATATCACACCCAATGAGTTAGGATGCATCATTTCAAGACTTCGAAACTAAGCTTACCTTTATTTGTAGAAAATCCTTACCTCGAGTCACAAAACATCATATCCAATAAGTTAGGACATAGCATCTCAAGTTCCCGAGAATAAGTTTTTATTTAATTTTTGCAATTTTTGATTTCAAAAAGGATACTTGGCTATGTAAATTCAATGAAGAAAATTGAAACTCAGTGAGTTAGGGCACAATTTCCTCGAGACTTCCAAATGCAAATATTATTTTATTTAAGTAAGTACTTTTGGATAAATAATTGCAATTAAAATGAAATACATTTTGTAAAACAATGATTTGAATGAAATTTGGCATTAGTACATTACCAAACATAAATTTCAAAGGGTATTTTACTAAGTAAAAATAATAACATAACAAATAATGCAAATAATGCAAGCAATATAACAATTATGCTAAGGTAAATAAAGATTATAAATTTGTTCTTAAAAATATGAATGATCAACTAAAAGATAGAATGCATATAATAAAATAAAAAAAGAAATTAAAGAATAAATATGAAAATTTTACACAATATTAAATGTATATATAAAAATAAGGTGAATAATATATATAAAGAAATATTATAATAATAATAAAAACAAATTCTAAAAAATAATATATATATTCATGAGAAAATAATTAAGATACATTTTAATAAATAAATAATATATAACTTTAAATAAAAATATATTTATAATACAATAATTTAATACATATATGCATAAAAAACTACATATTTAAAAATAAACAATATACATAATATATGTTATACAATATACAAAATTTTATACATATTAAGAATAAAACAATTTAAATGTTATATATATAATATAATATAATAATATACAAATTTTAAAATGATATGTAATATATAAATAATATTGAATTTAATAAAATAACCTAGTATAAATAATAGATAGTAATAGTTTAATACATATATAATACTAAAATAATTAAAAATAAGAATAAAAATTAATAATTAAAATAATTAAAAATCAAAGAAACATGGATCAAATCAAAATAATAAAAAAACTAAAGTAAAATTGTAAAAATGATGATGTTGGAATGCATGCCAAACTATAGGGACTTATTGGGCAATGATGCCCTATCTCCTAAACGGCGTTGTTCCATCACCTGCCTTTAAAATGGCGTTAGGGACCAAATCGAGACAAAAACAAACTTTCAGGGCTGGATTAAAAATAAAAGAAAATTTGGCCCATTTTATAAAAAACACGCAGATCCTCCCCGGATATCGGTTCAACGCGCGGATACTGGCCCTTAATTGACGTCGTTTTGGCCTTTAAAGGTGACCCCAAAACGGCGTTGTATGGATGGCCTATATAAGCTAAAAATTAGCCCAAAAAATAATTTTAAACACCTTAAAAAAAAACAAAACAGAGGCCTTGAAAGGCTTTCTTCCCTACCGAGGCTAGAATTCTTACTGGCTCGGTGTGAAGCCACCGACGTGCCTCCGTAAGCGCCATCATATACGGCGGCTAGAGACTAGAAACTTTGTTTTTTAAATGCGAATCAAAAGGTAAACTCGTGCTCTTTATTTCTAGTAGTATTTAGAAAGAAAGAAAAATAATTTGTATGATTCTTATATATATCGAAAATGAAAAATAAAAAAATCAAACAAAATATAACTATCGAGAATCACCTTTGGCTTTTGAAAATTCTATATTTATTTTGTATTTTTTTGTGTATATTCGTGGTCCCCTTTTTACAGATTGTATTTGGGGTTTTTATAGCCCCGAAAATAAATCAAAAAATAAAAATACTTGTTGTTTCTACCATTTTCTTTCCTTTTGCAGGTGAACGGCGAAGATGGGGCGGTGAGGAGCGCTATCCGCTCATTGATTGCGGCGTGACCAAGGGGCCTGTTCTGGGCCTAGGGTTTCAAAACCCTAGGCTTCTGATTCTGTTTAGGTATTGGGCCCTTTGGGCCCCGTAGGATTGGGTTTGGGTGTAATGGGTTTTGGGTAATCTGTTTTGTTTGGTATTGGGCTACTAGAGGCATTTGGGCCTTTGTGTAATCTGGACTTAAAAAGGGACATTTTATTTTAACTTTGATTTATTTATTATTTGTTTATTTTTGGATTCTAATGGGTTTCTAACGGGCCGGGCAAAATGGGCCTATTACAGCTGCCTCTCTTTGTTCGTTGTCGTGAAACGAGAATAGAGCAAAGACTATAAAATGACCAATTTTACCTTTTTTTCGAGTCTTGACTTCTTGGTCCTTGCTTTCTTCAAATAACTTCCATCCTATCTACAATTTCAGAGGTATTGGACTATAAGTCTGACGGCTTCAATCTGCTTCACTGCAATCTCAAGAAGATAAGATCTGCTATTTTCAATCTGCTCTACTACAAACTCGGGGAGGTAAGCTAATATCTTTGTTCTGCTTCCTGCAACTTCAAGAAGATAAGATCTGCTGTCTTCAGTCTGTTTTGCTGTAACTTTAGGGAGGCAGGCTAATATCTTCGATCTGCTTCTTACAAGTTCAGAAAGATAAGATCTGCTGTCTTCAATTTGCTCCGCTGCAACTTCAGGGACGCAGGCTAATATCTTTGATCCGCTTCGTTGCAAACTTAGGAAGACAAGATCTGCTATTTTCGGTCTGCTCCAGCTGCAAACTCAGGAAGACAAGATCTGCTATCTTCGGTCTGCTCTATTGCAAACTCAAGGATGCCAGACTAGTATCTTCGATCCGTTTCACTACAATCTCAGGAAGACAAGATCTGCTATCTTCAATCTACTCCACTGCAAACTTAGGGACGCCAGGTTGATGTTTTCGATCCGTTTCACTGCAAACTTAGGAAGACAAGATCTGCTATCTTGATTTGCTCCGCTTTGCAAACCGATGCCAAGCGATGTTTTGATCTGCTTCAAACTTCGAATGGATGCCAAGCAAACTCGTGGAGACAAGATGTTTTTATCAAGAATGCCTTCGCCATTTTAATCACTTTCGCAAACTCGGGAGATAAGATCCACGCCTCGATCCGCTTCACTACAACTTCAAGAATGCCGATCTCGCTATTTTTAGTTTGTTCCACCGCAAATGACCAGACTACATTGTCCTATAGAGGACATAACATAGAATTTATGCTTATGCCTAATAATTAGGACTCGATCGAAATGAGTCATATGCTCCTATTTAGACATGCTATGATATGTGAATGCAAAATGTTATGAGAATGATTCCTACTTGGTGTCATCACTCATTTACAAGGTTTCATCTTCGTTCCTCTTGATATCATATTCTTGCTCAAATAATTTGCCCTATGAAAATTTTAGGGCCCACTCCATTTGAACCTTGAGGACACGTGGCTTATACCGCCTTCAAACCATCCCTTCAAGATTATAGGATTTAATCCATAGGATCTGTTTCAACTTCAATCCATTCCACCATAATTTAGGGTTTTTGAATCTTTTCCCGTCAACTTGGTCTGTCATACCATCCCCCGAACGTTATGACCCAATGAGAATTCTTGTAAAATGATCCTCTCTTAGGATTAATATTGCTTCTTTTTTCAACAACTCATTATTTTGTCTAATCACCATTTAGATAAAGAATTCCAAGAAATAGTCTCAATCTGACTTTCTCAAGTACTTCCCATTCTCACACATAGAAATTCTTAAACAATTATCCTGTTTTAGTTTCTTGTATTATCTAGAAATTTCGAGTAATATGCAAAACTTTTTTGTGAAAATATTATTAGTTCATCAACAATTATTTTAATTCAACATGCTTATGAATAACAGCCCCTTTGGTCTCAAGGCACCTTTTACGGGTTTCGCTAAGCTTCTTCTTTTTTTTGAAGTCTCAAACTCGACTAAATTCGAGGGAGATAAGATCGATGTCTTCGATCTACTTCAATGCAACTTCAAGAATGCCGATCTGCTATTTTAGTTTGTTCCACTCCACTACATCTAGAACTTCAAAAATACTCATCCTTTTGAATAGGTCTCATATCCTCTGGTTTGTTTACTTTAATCATAGAAGCGAGTTGCCAAAGCATTACTACATTGTCATCAAACTCCTCAATCAATCCCGAACTATTTTTCGTAATCGATTAGTTTGGGGTCTTTTGTCTCCCATTCTCCTTGCAGAATCTCCATATACTTCTAGCACTCTAATTTTACGTTCTACAGCTACTCGAATTCCCATGATGCATGCTTCACACTCTGCCATGTTGTTTGTGTAATCAAAATCCAATTTGCATGTAAATGGATAATAATCACCACTAGGGGATACCAAGACTGCCTCAATTCCATTTCCCACAGCATTTGACGCTCCATCAAAATTTAGCTTCCACGGACACTCTTCAGTAGTGGCCACATACATTAGCTCTTCATTGGGGAAATCAAAATTCAAAGGTTCATAATCCTCCAAAGCTCTGCTAGCCAGAAATTCGGCTATTGCACTCCTTTTTATAGCCTTTTAGTTCACATAGACTATATCAAATTCAGAAAGTAGAATCTGCCACCTTGCCATTCTTCCATTCAGAGCAGTTGACTCCATCATATACTTTAATGGGTCAAGCTTCGAAATTAACCAGGTTGTATGATATAGCATATACTTCCTCAATCTCTGAGTTGTCCAAATCAAGGTGGAACACAATTTCTCAATTGACGAATATCTCATTTCATATTCAGTGAACTTTTTACTGAGATAGTATGTCACCTTTTTCTTTTCTTCCTGACTCTTCATGTTGACCAAGCATACATCCCATGGAGTTATTGAACACTGTCAAATACAGTATTAGTGGTCTATCTGGATTAGGCGGAGATAGTACTGGGGCATTTGAAAGATATTTTTGGACTTTGTCAAAAGCTTTCTGGCACTCATTGTCCCATACACCTTGGTTGTGTTTCTTAAGAAGACGAAATATGGGATCACCTTTCTCAGTTAATTGTGAAATAAACCGAGCAATGTAATTTAATCTTCCAAGAAAAACTCGAACTTCTTTTTGAGTGAGTGGTGGAGGTAATTCTTGTATAGCTTTGACCTTATCTGAGTCAATCTCGATTCCTCTCCCACTGACTATGAAACCCAGTAATTTCCCTGACCTAGTTCCAAAAGTACACTTGTCGGGTTGAGCTTTAATTGAAATTTCCTCAATCTCAAAAATAAATTCTTCAAAACTTCAATGTGTTCCTTTTCTGTTCGAGATTTGGCGATCATGTCATCAATATATACTTTAATTTTTTTGTGCATCATGTCATGAAATAAGGTTACCATGGCCCTTTGATATGTTGCTCCTGCATTGTTTAGCCCGAATGGTATCACCTTATAACAAAAGGTACCCCACAATGTTATGAAAGTAGTTTTCTCCATATCCTCAGGGTGCATCTTGATCTAATTGTCTCCCGAAAAACCATCCATGAAAGAAAACAGTGAGAATCCCACCGTATTATCCACCAACCTGTCAATATGAGGCAAAGGGAAATTGTCCTTTGGGCTGGCTTTATTTAAGTCCCTGTAGTCTACACACATCCAAACTTTTCCATCCTTCTTAGGGATAGAAACAATATTGGCTACCCATTTTGAGTATTTTACCACCTGTAGAAAACTAGCATCAAATTATTTCTTGACTTCCCCTTTTATTTTTAACACCACATTAGGCCTCATCCTTCGTAGCTTTTACTGAACTGGCTTGCACTCTTCTCTTATGGGAAGACGATGCACTACAATATCAGTACTTAGCCCCGACATATATTGGTATGACCATGCAAAGACGTCTTTGAATTTTCGTAATAACTCAACGAGGTCTTGCTTCGTCTCTCTGCTATGCGTGTTCCAATTTTTACAACTTTTCCTTCCTCTAAGGCTATATTCTTTACCATCTCTTCATGGGGTAAAATTTGCTTCTCTTCTTGCTTTACAATTCTTAACAGATCTAGAGACAAGTTACAATCTCTGTCACCCTCAAAATCCTGAGATTCCTCCAAACACATGTCTTGCTAAAAAAGGACCTCTGAATATGTTGTATTGTTGCTCATGTCATTGATATCTAGGGACCTGTGGTAGGCACAAAAGAATGTACAAAGAACAAATGAATTTAAGAACAACTATTTACATGGTATGAATAAGAATAACAAAAAAAAAAATTGGATGGAAATTAGAAGATCAAAAGAATAAAAAAATGAAAGAATATTCGCTTAAATTAATCATCAAAGATGTATTTTATTGAAACAAAGATGTCTGAACATGAGTCTATTTCACAAATGAAATCTTATTATTTCTAGGCTTTAAAACAACAAGTGTGTTCTGAACATTACTCTGTGTAATCTCTAAAAACTACAAGAAGTTCCTCTGCAGTCTAATTGTTCAAAACGCTTCCAGGTCCATAAGGGCGAATGCCCAACAAGTTTCTTTGCTCAGTTCCTTCCTTGTGTATGGCATTGATATGAAGATTTTCATTTTCCAACAATTCTCTCTAAAGATCGAAAGGAACACTCAATGGCCTCCTAGAATGGGTATAAGCAATCTATTAGTTTCAATTTTTGATACAATGATGAGGGCACCGCCGAATGAATAGACAATGGTAAGACATTCAAAGCCGATCCATTATCGATTAACACATGTTCGGAATGTTTTCATGTGAGAATTATCTATAGGAGTATATCCCTGGCGAGTATACAACGAGTAGTGATGTGCAGAGCTTTAGTCGATCTCATACCCCAGGTAGAATTTTATCATCATTGAAGTAAATGAAGTTGTCGGCACTTATATTACTAACCAGACGGTCTAGTTTGTTGACGGATATATCTTTAGTAGTGTAAGTTTCATTCAGCACTTTTATCAATGCTTCACGATGCACTTCTGAACTTAAAAGCAAGGCTAGCATTGATATGCGAGTCGATTATTTGCGCAGCTGCTCTACCATGTTGTATTCACTGTGCTTCAAGAATTTTAGAAATTCTTTAGCTTCCTCCTCCTTTACTGGTTCATTGATAAGTTCCTCAGCCCCTTTCTCTCACTCAACTACCAAAGTCTTTGCTTTCACAGGCTCAATTCTGACGTTTACCGAGTCGTAATGCCTTCCACTACGTGTGTAAGGTCCTTCACTTTGGACTTCCTTGGAAGTGCTAGCTGAGTTTTCCCCTCCTGGTATTGTCACATTACAGTTGTAATTCCAAGGTACCATTTTGTTATCCTTATAAAGAAAGGAAATAGGTTTCTAGATTACGACCTTTGGCGCCATTTATGTTTCTCCTTCCGTATTTCTTGGTCGGGTGATGACGATCCTCGGATAATTGAATTTTTGGTTTGCCAATTCTCCTTCTATCACACATATACTTCCTCCCCCTGAGTCTTCCTCATAAACTTCTAATTCTTTATTGTCCATAAGGCTCTGCACCAGGTCCCTGAACTCAACACATTCTTGGATTTCGTGCCCTTTTGCTTTATGGTACTCACAGTAGTCCGTTACTCCTTCGCATCCTTCCACAGAATCTGATTCTACCAATCCTCTTCCTATCATTTCTCTCCGACCATTCTCAACGGGGTTTTTACTTCTGTAATATCTGCCTTGATCTTTCTCACGATATTTTCACCAGTCGCATTTATCCCTTTATCTCCATGGTTAGGTAATGTGTTCTCCGCACTAGGTGTATCATCAAACTTCACAATCCCCATCTTGATGAGTCTCTCGACTACCTTTTTGAAGGCAATGCAGTTTTCTATTGAATGCCCCAGTATTCCCGCATGTTAATCACATTGAGCGTTTGAATCATACCATTTGGGATATGGGGCTGTAGCGATTTTAGATAAATGGGGACACCACGTGTGCTTCAAATAAACTTTGATATAGCTCCTTATATCGTCATTGGGATTTGTAACACCCTTAACCCATATCTCATCGCAGATTAAGGTTACAAGGCATTATCGAACATAGCACAGGTCTCAACAAATATTTACTGTTCATATAGTCATATCTGAATGCATTATGATTAATACACTTTCATAGTATGTTTAAATAATATCATACATATCTTAAATCCATTATCCAAATTCACATATAAGCAATTTACAACAAATAACAAAGGTTACTACTTATTTGGTCAATAAGTCACATTGACTGAATATGCACATGTTCTTTATTAATCTACTAAGCAAATTAACAATTATCATAACTAAACATACATATATTTTTATAAAGAATTTTGCTTAATCGAATTCAAGATATACAAATTTTATACATCTCAAACAAAATATAGAACAAATCAACTAGAAGAACATAATCGAACCAAAATACCAATTATGTCTCCTATAGTCCGAAACATCTAAATTTAAACTTAAGATACATGAACATATGTAAACCATGTTTGAAGATGTCAATCCAAATACTTAACCTATAATTTCATCACTTGGCCGAATATACATTCTACAATATAAAATAATTTTCCAAGTTGATTTGTGTCCCAATTTATGCATCTCATTAATAAGTTTTTATCAGTCCATAACCCAAACATATTCAAACACCACAACTATCATCTTACCAAAAGAACTAATTACAAGATATACATGATTACTCCACACTAAAACATTCATACGCATATATATATATATATATATATATATATAAACCTAACATGAACTTATATCACTGCCAAACTCATAACCAAGTAGAACATACACACACTTTATAGCTAGGATTACTTAAACATTAGGTCATTAGTAATAAATCCAAGCCATTTTCGCATAGCTTAAATTTACAATTCAAAACATCATCCAAGCATTAAGCTAGCCTATACATGCCTTAAGTTCAACATCCAAACTTTAAAAGTACCAAAATAAGTCGATAGTGTGGATGACTTTGAAAGCGATTCCCGAGCTCGTAGCTAACAACCAAAATCTATAAAACAAAAAAACAGAACACACAAAGTAAGCTATCTTAGCTTAGTAACTCTTAAGCATATGTAATAAATCAATTGGACAATCAAATAATTTTATCGATCACTTTTTATTTTAGATGTAATAACATAGCACATATAAACAATTATAGTCGAATGCTAATATCCTCGCTTGGCATAACATTTATCACTTGTCAACCTCAAAATATCACTATCTTACCTTAATTATACATACTTACCGAACACATATAATTTAATATGTTTCCACATAAAACTGAAGTAAGTAAGTATTATATACATATTAACCACTTATAACCGATTATGCATATATATATAAATGTATTCCTTAAACGTCACATATGTATTTACCCATTGGGCCAAATCTAAAAGACACATCTAAGCTCACATCCAAAAATCAAATTCTAATAGGTCATATTCATCATTTATAAGGCCGAATACACATACTAGAACTTTACAATTATACATCATCTATAACACATACCACTAGTATCAAATAGTAATATACCAATTTACCTTATCTCTTACAGCCATTAGGCTTATATATACCTGAACATTTAGCTCATTAGCTATTTTTAAGTTCCACATCGTTAATGATCCATTGAAGCATATACTTATAGTAAATCACCGGCATAAAGCCTGCTAGGCATAAAGCTTGAAACACACACCGGCACTAGGCCTTCTAGACCTAAGGTCTAATATTCAATCACCGGCATTAAGCCTGCTAGGCACAGAGCCCGATTAAGTTCACCAGCCCAAGGCTTGCTAGGCTCACAGCCTGAACATCTATACTTTTAAGCTGTCTCACACATATATTTCATATATCAAATCACTCACATACTTTGTATACTTTGTACGAGCACTCAAATATCATATCACAATCGAACAACTTAAACATATTAAATCTTAACTTTAATCACTTTTGGCTCTTCAATAATATAGATATAAAATATCCAAATCAACATATACTATGTTACATACACAATTTACAATGTTTTATTGCTTAAAGACTTACCTCAGATATCGTCGGAAGATAAAAATCGGCTATTCGATTATTTTCGCTTTTCCCGATCCAAATCTGTTTTCTTTTGTTCTTGATCTAAACATGTTCAAATTAAGCTCATTCAAACACATTTCTATTCAATTTAGTCCAAAAACACATAAATGGGCAAATTACTATTTGCCCCTAATATTTCACAATTTTTACAATTTAGTCCTATTTGCACAAAACACAAAATACACAAAATTTGAATTAACACCTTAAGGGACGAATGTACCTAGTACTTATACAAGTCCATCCAATTCATTTATTTCACATTTTAGTCCCTCTAAAATTTATTTTTGCAATTTAGTCCAATATACTCAATTTCTTCAAAAATTCAAAGGCAAAACTTATAAATCTAACACATAATTATCATAATTCAGCCTTAAACAACATAAATAACAAGCTATCAACAATGGCTCAACTCAAAATATTCATCAAACTCAAAAATTAAAGCATGTGTCTTGAAGTATTCGAAGCAACGATTACAAAAACGTAGAAATTATCAAAAACCAAACAAAACACATACCTAAATTCAAGCTCCAAAGTGCCGAATATGCTAAGCTTTTCTTTATTTTCCTTCTTCAACTTTAGGCCAAGGAAAAATATAAAGAGACCACTTGTTTTAATATGTTTTATTTAACTTATATTAGTTTATTACTTATTTACTTTATTAACCTTTAATAATAATATTATATAACATAATTTCCAAGGTCATTTAAGACAATGTACCATCCACTATCTTTAAAGTGGGATAATTTGCCTTTAAGGTCACCACATTAAAAAGCCACTATCAAATAAACAATTTACACTTTAATTTGTAAGTTTTACACTTTACGCGATTAAGTCCTTTTTCTTAATTAAGCTCACAAACAATTAAATTTTTATATGAAACTTTCACACATACTAATTCACATATAATTAACACAGAAAATAATATTTAAATATTTTTGGGCTCGGATTCGTGGTCCCAAAGCCACTGTTCCGATTAGGGTCAAAATTAGATTGTTATAACTCTCCCCCCCTTTAGGGATTTTCGTCCCCGAAAATCTTACTGGCAAATAGGCTTGGATAACGCTCTTTCATTGTATCTTCTGACTCCCAAGTTTCTTCTTCTACTCTGTGCTTTTTCCACAGTACTTTAACTAATGAAATTTTCTTATTTCTCAATTTTTTTTATCTCTCGAGCCAGAATACAAATTGGTTCCTCCTCATATGTCATATCAGGTTGTATTTCAATCTCTGTTGGGCAAATCACATGTGAAGGATCAGATCGATATCTACGAAGCATCAAAACATGAAAGACATTATGGATCTTTTCTAGCTCTGGTGGTAACTGCAGTCTATAAACAACCGGCCCAATACGCTCTGTGATTTCATACGATCCAATAAATCTCGGACTCAACTAGCCTTTACGACCGAATCTGAGTACTTTTTTCCACGGTGAAACTTTCAAGGATACTCGATCTCCGATCTAAAACTCAATGTCTTTATGTTTTAAATCTGCGTATGACTTTTGACTATCTGATGCAGCTTTTAAACTATCACGGATCACTGCCACTTTTTGTTCAGTTTTTTTGATCAAATCAACCCCGTGTATCTTGTTTTCACTGAGCTCGGTCCAGTACAATGGTGTACAACATTTACGACCGTACAAAGCTTCGTAGGGTGCCATTTTGATACTAGATTGAAAGCTATTATTATAAGCAAATTCAATCAGAGGTAAGTATCGTTCCCACGTACCTTCGAACTCGAGGATGCAACATCTCAACATATCCTCAAGTATCTGAATGATTTGTTCGGATTGAACATCTGTCTGCGGATGAAAAGCTGTGCTAAAGTGTAGTTTAGTACCTAAAGCATCTTGCAATTTCTTCCAAAATCGCGACGTGAATCTCGGGTCTCCGTCTGAAACAATAGAAATAGGCACACCATGTAATCTCACAATTTGAGATACATACAACTCAGCAAGCTTATCGAGCTAATAATCCGTACGAACTGGAACAAAGTGAGCTGATTTGGTCAATCTATCCACAATAGCCCAGATTGCATCTTTCTTGCTCGGTGTCATAGGCAAATCGGATACAAAATCCATAGTGACTCTGTCTCATTTCCATTCAAGTATCATGATCGGTTGAAGTAACCTAAAATGTACCTGATGTTCAGCCTTTACTTGTTGATAAACTAAGCACTTCGAGATAAATTCAGATATGTCACGTTTCATACCAGGCCACCAATAGAACTATTTTAGATCGTTATACATTTTCATGCTACCAAGATGAACAAACAATCGGCCGCTGTGAGCTTCATTTAAAATCATCTGAATCAAATCCGAATTCCTCGAAACACATATTCGGTCTTTGAACTTCAAGCAGTCATTTTCATCAATTCGAAACTCTGACTCAACATCACTTTCACACTGAGCTCGTTTTGCCATCAAATCTTTATCAACTTTCTAGGCATCACCAATTTGTTGAATACACAACGGTCTTGCTTTTAATTCGGCTACAATCGAATCGTCATCAGACACAACCATATGCGCGTTCATTGCACGTAGAGCAAATAAGGACTTTCGACTTAAAGCATCCACAACAACATTAGCTTTTCTCGGATGATGTCAATCACTAGTTCATAATCTTTCAACAGCTCTAACCATCGGCGTTGTCTCAGGTTCAAATCTCTCTGAGTCATCAAATACTTCAGAATTTTATGATCTGAATAAACATGACATTTCTCACCGAATAGGTAATGATGCCAAATCTTTAGCACAAACACAATGGCTGCTAGCTCCAAATCATGTGTCGGATAGTTTCTTTCGTGTGGCTTCAATTATCTTGAGGCATAAGCTATGACTTTGCCTTCCTGCATCAAAACACAACCCAAACCATTCAAAGATGCATCACTACAAATAATAAATTCTTTACCCGATTCAGGCTAGACTAACACTAGAGCTTCGGTCAAAAGAGCTTTCAACTGATCGAAACTTTATTCGGATCCACGCAATACCTGATGCTAAAACAACATGGCCCAAAAATTGACTTCACTCAACCAGAACTCACACTTACTAAAATTTGCATACAACTGTTTATCTCACAAAGTTTGTAGCATAAGTCTCAGATGTTCGGCATGCTCGGTTTCATCTCTGGAGTATCTCAGAATATCATCTATAAACACTACCACAAGCCGATCCAAATACTGTCTGAAAATCTGATTCATCAGATCCATAAAAACTGCAGGTGCATTGGTAAGTCCGAATGGCATAACCAAAAACTCATAGTGTCCTTACCTCGTCCGGAAAGCAGTCTTCGGCATATCAGAATCTCTGACTTGCAACTGATAATAACCCGACCTCAAATCTATCTTTGAAAACACTAAAGCCCCTTTCAGTTGATCAAACAAGTCATCAATCCATGGCAATGGGTATTTATTCTTTATAGTCATCTTATTTAACTGCGGTAATCAATGCACATTCGCATAGTTCCATCTTTCATTTTCACGAATAGAACTGGCGCACCCTAGGGAGAAAAACTCGGTCGTGCAAAACCCCTATTTGTTAACTCTTGCAACTGTGTTTTCAACTCTTTTAATTTAGTTTGTGCCATTCTATATGGATCTATCGAAATCGGAGTCGTTCCTGGCACTAGCTCAATACTAAACTCTACCTACCGAATAGGTGGCAATCTCGGCAATTCCTCTGGGAATACATTCGGATACTCACAAACAACTGGTACAGATTCAATCTTCTTTTGGTTACTTTACTGTCAATCACACACGCAAAATAAGCTTCGCAACCCATTCTCAAATACTGTCGAGCCAACATCGAAGATATCACTGCTGGTAACCCATTCAAATCCGTAGATTCAATTCGAATTATCTTATTATTCTGACTCCGCAAGTCTATAGTCTTTCGTTTACAATTCACTACTACATCATTCACGGTTAGCCAATCCATACCAAGGATAATATCGAACTCATCAAACGGTAGCAACATCAAATTAGCTGAAAAACACGAGTCTCAAATTATTAAAGGGCAATTCTTGCACACTCTATCAACTAGCACACATCAGCCCAGGGGGTTCGATACTCGAATCACAATTTTAGTAGACTCAACAGGCAGAGTCTTACTGGATACTAATGTTTCACACATATAAGAATGAGTCGAACCAAGATCAATCAACCCAATAACACTAGTATCATAAAAAGTAAAAGTATCGGTAATAACATCTTGAGGAAGAAGCATCCTCACGAGTGCGTATAGCATATGCTCTAGCAGGTGCACGAGCCTCTAATCGGACCGCAGTATCTTTTGTTCCTCTCTGACTGCCACCTACATTACCCGAATGTCTAGGTGGTCTGCTTCGTGCTGACACGTTGCTCGGTCTCATATTCTAAATAATGTTTTGCTCGGCTAACATTGGGCACCCCGAAAAAAATGATCCATCAATCCACAGTTAAAATAGGACAGATCATGCAATCTACAACTCCTAGAATGTCATTTTCCACAATGCTTGCACTCAACCCTGTTCTTTTGAACATCGGGAACCCACAGGAGGTCGGTCTCGGTCTCGTCTAGAAAAGTCTGAAGTAGCTTTATGTCGACTAGATTCATCTTTGAACTTCTTTGTTACTAAATGAAAGGTCTTACTAGATGATCTTTTACGGAAGTCTCTGGCTTCAAATTTAGCTTTTCTTTTCTCTTTTCCAAGCTCTTTGACTTTACAGGCTCGTTCAACAAGTACCACGAACTCTTTAATCTCAAGTATACCGACCAGCAACTTAATATCTTCATTCAAACCATCTTCAAATGTTTTACACATGATTGCTTCGATTGAGACACATTCACGAGCATATCGGCTTAATCTCACAAATTTTCGTTCATACTCAGTTACGGTCATACGACCCTGCTTCAATTCTAGAAATTGTTTACGTTTCTGATCGATGAATCTTTGGCTTTTGTATTTCTTACGAAACTCAGTCTGGAAGAATTCCCAGGTCACTTTCTCTTTCGGAACCACCGATACTATTGTATTCCACCAGTGATATACGATGTCTCGCAATAAGGATATAGCACATTTTAAGCATTCATCCGGAGTACATGATAGCTCGTTGAACACACAAATAGTATTATCAAGCCACAGCTCGGCTCGTTCCGCATCATCATCATCATTAGCTTTAAATTCTTCGACTTCGTGTTTCTTGATTTTATCAACAAGAGGCCTGCTAAATCTCATCGGATCTATCATCGGAGGTACCATAGGTATCGGAGATAGATTATTCAGGGGTGAGGGTTGTTGTACAGCTGGATTAGTCCGGATATATTGAGTAAACCAATCGTTCATCATTTGATAGAAGGCTTACTTAGCCTCCCCTTCATGGCTACTCGAGATAGGTAGAGATTCTACCGGTGCTGTCCCATGCGTGGGATTAGGCACTACGCTCTCGACATTATCAGCTACGACTCTATCGGGATCCATTTACTATATAAAAATACAATTCAGACGTCAGAAGTCATCACACTATCGTATTATAATTTAAGGCATGTATAGCTAGACTCAAACGCACTATGGTAGTCCTAGAATCGACTAAACCTGGCTCTGATACCAATCAAATGTAACACACTTAACTCGTATTCATCGTCAGATTAGGGTTACAAGGCATTACCGAACATAGCACATGTCTCAACAAATATTTACTGTTCATATAGTCATATCTGAATGCATTATGATTAATACACTTTCATAGTATGTTTAAACAATATCATACATATCTTAAATCCATTATCCAAATTCACATATAAGCAATTTATAACAAAAAACAAAGGTTACTACTCATTTGGTCAATAAGTCACATTGACCGAATATGCACATGTTCTTTATTAATCTACTAAGCAAATTAACAATTATCAAAACTAAACATACATATATTTTATAAAGAATTTTGCTTAATCAATTCAAGATATACAAATTTTATACATCTCAAACAAAATATAGAACAAATCAACTAGAAGAACATAATCGAACCAAAATACCAATTATGTCTCCTATAGTCCGAAACATCTAAATTTAAACTTAATATACATGCACATATGTAAACCATGTTTGAAGATGTCAATCCAAATACTTAACCTATAATTTCATCACTTGGCCGAATATACATTCAACATATAAAATAATTTTCCAAGTTGATTTGTGTCTCAATTTATGCATCTCATTAATAAGTATTTATCAATCCATATCCCAAACATATTCAAACACGACAACTATCATCTTACCAAAAGAACTAATTACAAGATATACATGATTCCTCCATACCTAAAACATTCATACGCATATATATATATATATATATATAAACCTAACATGAACTTATATCACTGCCAAACTCATAACCAAGTAGAACATACACACACTCTATGGCTAGGATTACTTAAACATTAGGTCATTAGCAATAAATCCAAGCCATTTTCGCATGGCTTATATTTACAATTCAAAACATCATCCAAGCATTAAGCTAGCCTATACATGCCTTAAGTTCAACATCCAAACTTTAAAAGTACCAAAATAAGTCGATAGTGTGGATGACTTCGAAAGCGATTCCCGAGCTCGTAGCTAACAACCGAAATCTATAAAATAGAAAAACAGAGCACACAAAGTAAGCTATCTTAGCTTAGAAAGTCTTAAGCATATATAATAAGTCAATTGGACAATCAAATAATTTTATCGATCACTTTTTATTTTAGATGTAATAACATAGCACATATAAACAATTATAGCCGAATGCTAATATCCTCGCTTGGCATAACATTTATCACTTGTCAACCTCAAAATATCACTATCTTATCTTAATTATACATACTTACCAAACACATATAATTTAATATGTTTCTACATAAAACCGAAGTAAGTAAGTATTATATACATATTAACCACTTATAACCGATTATGCATATATATATATATATATATAAATGTATTCCTTAAACGTCACATATGCATTTACCCATTGGACCGAATCTAAAAGAGACATCTAAGCTCACATCCGAAAATCAAATTCTAATATGTCATAATCATCATTTATAAGGTCGAATACACATACTAGGACTTTACAATTATACATCATCTATAACACATACCACTAGTATCAAATAGTAATATACCAACTTACCTTATCTCTTACAGCCATTAGGCTTATATGTACCTGAACATTTAGCTCATTAGCTATTTTTAAGTTCCACGTCGTTAATAATCCATTGAAGCATATACTTATAGTAAATCACCGGCATAAAGCCTGCTAAGTATAAAGCCTAAAACACACACCGGCACTAGGCCTGCTAGACCCAAGGTCTGATATTCAATCACCGGCATTAAGCCTACTAGGCACAGAGCTCGATTAAGTTCACCAGCCCAAGGCTTGCTAGGCTCACAGCCTGAACATCGATACTTTTAAGCTGTCTCACACATATATTTCATATATCAAATCACTCACATACTTCGTATACTTTGTATGAGCACTCAAATATCATATCACAATCGAACAACTTAAACATATTAAATCTTAACTTTAATCACTTTCGGCTCTTCAATAATATAGATAAAAAATATCCAAATCAACATATATTATGTTACATACACAATTTACAATGTTTTATTGCTTAAAGACTTACCTCAGATATCGTCTGAAGATAAAAATTGCCTATTCGATTATTTTCGCTTTTCCCCGATCTAAATTGTTTTCTTTTGTTCTTGATCTAAACATGTTCAAATTAAGCTTAGTCAAACACATTTCTATTCAATTTAGTCCAAAAACACATAAATGGGCAAATTACTATTTGCCCCTAATATTTCACAATTTTTACAATTTAGTCCTATTTGCACAAAACACAAAATACACAAAATTTGAATTCACACCTTAAGGGACGAATGTACCTAGTACTTATACAAGCCCATCCAATTCATTTATTTCACATTTTAGTCCTTCTAAAATTTATTTTTGCAATTTAGTCCAACATACTCAATTTCTTCAAAAATTCAAAGACAAAACTTATAAATCTAACACATAATTATCATAATTCATCCTTAAACAACATAAATAACAAGCTATCAACAATGGCTCAACTCAAAATATTCGAGGTCTTCTAAACCTTTGGTATAGGTTCAAATCCTATTGACGCAATTTAGAATCGATTTCTATATTCCATTAAGTTATAATTTTATATTTATAATTGTTCACAAGTCGAAAACGCTCCATTTGGTCCCGAATAGCGTCTTTCAAAAGCGTTTCCGCTTCTCGATGAATGTCTTGGTAGAAGATATGATTTCTTGAACCGAGGTTTATTCGCTTTTAAGTAAGTACGTAACTCAACGAAATTTCCTTACTTGTCCAATTTCTAATGAATCAAGATAACCATTCGCTCGTATAAATAGTACTTATCTCTCGCCACCGTAAGAGGAGTGATTGGGATTGTTTAAGCAACAAACTCAAAAATTAAAGCATGGGTCTTGAAGTATTCGAAGCAACGATTACAAAAACGTAGAAATTATCAAAAACCGAACAAAACACATACCTAAATTCAAGCTCCAAAGTGCCGAATATGCTAATCTTTTCTTTATTTTCCTTCTTCAACTTTCAGCCAAGAAAAAATATAAAGACGACCACTTGTTTTAATATGTTTTATTTAACTTATATTAGTTTATTACTTATTTACTTTATTAACCTTTAATAATAATATTATATAACATAATTTCCAAGGTCATTTAAGACAATGTACCATCCACTATCTTTAAAGTGGGATAATTTGCCTTTAAGGTCACCACATTAAAAAGCCACTATCAAATTAACACTTTACACTTTAATTTGTAACTTTTACACTTTACGCAATTAAGTCCTTTTTCTTAATTAAGCTCACAAACAATTAAATTTTTATATGAAACTTTTGCACATACTAATTCACATATAATTAACACAGAAAATAATATTTAAATATTTTTTAGACTCAGATTCGTGGTCCCAAAATACTATTTCGATTAGGGTCAAAATCGGACTGTTACAGGATTGGCATAAATTGAAGCTTTTCAGAGTTCTACCTTGTGTCCGATTCCTATCTTACCGACCATTGTTGCCCAGCAGTAATTAATTTTGGCTGGCTAACAGTAATTGCCTTTGAGTACCCTTTGTTGTATGTACTTGTATTATTCACCTCATTTTCTTTTTTCCTTGGAGCAGACCTTTTAGTGGTTTCCCCTGCTTCAATCTTGCCACCACTTATGGCATTTTCAATTATTTCTCCCGCCATCACTATATCTACAAAGCTCTTGGTGGTACTTCCTATCATGTGAGTAATGAATGGGGCCTTAAAGGTATTGATAAAAAGCATTGTAGTTTTCTTTTCTAGGAGCGATGGCTGAACTTGTATGGCAACCTCCCTCAATCTTTGCACATATTGCCTGAAGCTTTCATTTGACTTCTTCTCTATATTCTGCAAAGTGATTCTGTCAGGCGTCATGTCTGTGACATGATTGTATTGCTTCATAAAAGCTTGGGCTAGGTCCCTCCTGCAACTAATCCTGGCACGGCTCAATTAATTGTACCACTTGGACGCTACCCCCATCAAACTATCTTGGAAACAATGAATTAAGAGTTGATTATTATTAACATAGCTAGTCATCCATCTACAGAACATGGTAATGTGAGCTTTAGGGCAGCTAGTCCAATTGTACTTCTCAAATTCTGGCATTTTAAACTTGTGAGGGAGCACCAAATTTGAAACCAAGCTCAAGTCTTTAGCATCAATTCCATGGTTATTATCAGCATTTTCAAGGCTTTAAACTTTTCTTCCAACCATCTACAACAATCCTATAATTGCCTTGAGGATTCAATTCTTGTCCCTTCCTCTCTACTATATCTAAGTCAGGGATAACAGGATTAGCAGGGTTATCTCCTAGGTTAGACCCTCGGCCAACTTGGAAATTCATGGGCACTCCAGTAACAGTTTTCCATTGTTGAGGCCTAATCGTGACAAATGGCCTTCGGGGATACTCCTCAGGTTGTGTTTATGCATGCGGTAGGGTAAAACCCTGAGGAAAGTCCTCATTATCTTCTCCAGCATTAGTCATGGGGCCTTTTTCCTTTGTCCATTGTCCCATTCAGTAGCTGAGTCATTTGAGCCACTATATTCCTTTGGGCTTCCATCATTTGTTCCCTCATATCTTGCTTGATTTTGCAAATTGCTCTTGCAGCTGATCTTGCATGTCTCTCTAGAACTGTTCGAGTCTTTGATCTATATTCTTGTCTTAGCGCGTGTACTATTTAGTTTTTAGATTTTTCCTTCTTTCTCTCTTTCTCTTTCTATCTTTCTCTATAATAATTTCAACTAATTAGGATCTTTCTATGGACTTAAATGCATATGATGTGATGTAATGCAAATGCATAAATGCAAAAAAAGAATGCATCGATTTAGATTCAATTTCATTTAGAAAACTTTATTAGAAAACAAAATCCTTTACATAAAACGGATTACAAATATGCTTTCGTCCTAATGCCCAAAGTCTTAACTTTCCTAAACAACAAGGCTAGCTCTTGACCACGATCTGACTGTAGCTCATATTTCATGCTCAACGTATCAGCCTGTACTGCCAAAGTCTGTAAATGATCAGCTACCTCACGAATCTAAACTATGGCTTCAACCATGAGATAATCCCTATTTCTAACTTGATCATGGGAATGGTTGAGCTCTTCCTTCCAATGTCCTTCTCTTGCTTCAAGAAGCTCGATCCGGAGTTCATAATTTTGCAATGTCGATTCTAATTTTTAATCTTGCCCTTCATTTTCTCAATCTTATTCAGACTTGATTTAGATCGATTGCAGAATTACAGCTTCGATGGTGGTGAAGAGACCGTCCCAGTTCAGCCACTCTAGCCTTTAATCCACATTTCTCCATCTGGCTTTTTGCCAAACTCCTTTCTAGGGCCTCGTTTCGCATCTTCATCTTTTGGAACTTCCTCTCCCAATGGTCAGCTTTGGCCTTTTCCTCTTGAATCTCCTGTTGCCACTGTTCTGAAGTCTTTCCCAATCCGACATTTTTCATTGATAGACATAGCTTCTTATATTCTGTCTTTAGACTATCCAGATCTTCCTCGACCCTTTTCTTCCCTTTTCTTAATTTTTGGCCTCTAGTTTCTAAACATCCATATCTAATCTCAGGTACACTTTTTCTTCTTCCAACTTCTCCATCCTCTTTCTGAGCTCTGAACTCATCCTTTGAAATCTTGTTTTATAATCTCTAATTTTGATGGGACCACTTGCAAGTATTCCTTTCTTGATCGGGCGCCTTCTAGATTCAACTCAAGGATGTTATCATTAATCCTTCTAATCCTACATTCGCTGTATTCTGGGGTCATTGATGATGGTGGAAAAAGTCTTAAAATTTATATAATGAATGATCGAGACTAGAAACTAAATATCACCACGATTGAGGCAAGCACACATCGAACAGTAGTATAGTTTAGTGACAAGACTGGATTGTCGAACCCAAGGTAACCAAAAGTACTAATACTAACTTTCTTCTTATTATTTAGCCTAAAAATTAAGGGAATTGTTATTTAATCTAAAATTAACTAATACTAAGCTAAAGATGCTAAGACACATAGAAGGAATTTGGGAAATACTTGTGGGAAAACCAATTGATTAAGACAATACCCGAGGAAGAATCCACCTAAACTTCACTTGTTATCTAACTCTAAACCAGATGATTTATTCACTTGACTTGATCCGTAGGATTTTTAATTTATATTAATACCTCTCTCGAGGCTACTAACGTCTAACCCTAGGTTGATTAATTGAAATCTCTTTCTAATTAAAACCCTTAGAATTGCATTAACTCGATCTATGGACTCCCATATTAGGTTTGACCATAATCCGGCAGATTTTCGTTATCCTATCTCTAGGGTTGCGATCAACTCCGCTTAACTATGCTAAATCTACTCTTAAACAGGGAATATTCCTCCTCTACCTAAGCATATCAATACTTGAATAAATATCTTGAAATATCAAAACAAGAATTAAGAACACATAATTAAGAACAAATCAAGTATTTATCATATAGTTCAGAAAATAATAACAAGATCCGTCTTAGGTTTCATCCCCCTCAGGTATTTACATCTCTGAAGAAAATATAAAACAAAACATAAGAAAAACCCTAAAACCCCCTAAAGGAATTTGAAGGAGAGATCCTCAGTCTTGAGTATGACTCTGGTTTCTGGGATGGATCAATTGGCTTTCTTCGAGTGAATCCCACAATTCGGCCTCTCTGGCTTGGCTCCTAGGCCTAGCTGAACGCCCCCTTGAAGGTTGGCCTCTAAGGTGTTTATATAGGCTTTTGGAGTGTCTTTCTTTTCCTTTAAGTACCCTAATCCAAATGAAATCTTCTTTGCTATGACAAGGACACGCCCGTGTGGCACGGTCGTGTGAATTGAGTTCAGGCTGTGGTCCGATCTGCTAAAGAGGCACAGCTGTGTGCCTCGAGCCCAGGCTGTGTTGATTTTGTACTTTGGCATATTTTCTCCGTGTTTAGCCCATTTTTCGTTCATTTCCTCCTCCGGTGCTTTCCTATGTATAAAACATGAAATTAAAGGATTAGGAGTACCAAATTCCACAATTCAGGGAATAAATCATCTAAAAGTATGCTAAATATGGGATTAAAATATGAACATATTACGGTTTATCAGTTGTCATTGGGCCTACGGATAATCTCTTTATCCTACGAATCTGATTCCAAGTACTAGAAATCTTCTTAACCCTCTTCTTATAGTTATTCCCTCTGTATGAGAACTCACATTGAGCCAGTCCATAAGTTATTGTTACAAACTATCTTGATCCATATTGCCTTAGTGTGAGCAAATGAGCATACCCAAAGGCTCCCTAAATTCTAAGTAAAGGAACCCAGTCAAAACTCCCACACTGATAAAGAATTTCTTGGGAATCATCCAAGGAGCCCTCCACTCGATGTCTTCCTCTTGAAGGTTTTGAAGGAGCGCCATTCTAGTTTTCCTCGAATACGTTTTCTCTCCTTGGTGTAGCCACTATCTCTTTTAATGAAGAATAATTCTCAGAGAAAACTCGATAAGAAACTTTCTCCACCTTCTAAAAATGACTGTGAAACCAAGCTAGTAACAACTGCATGCATCCAATGAACCTACCCTCACCTATTCTTCGACGTGTATTTAAAGATCTGAAAGTCTCGGCTAAGATCGCAGGTACAGGCGTGACCCTTATATCAAGTCGATCGAATAAATCAGTGACTACTTTATCTACATGTCTTAGAGTTTTAGGGAAAATTACCAAACCATAGATACACAAGGCAAAGACATCAACCTTCTTCTTTACATCTGGATGTGCTAAGATTAGGTCCCTCAAACTCACCCAAGGAATGCATTTACTCTCACATTTCTTCTAAATCCTGGCTGCAACCTACTGTTCACTCATCCCCATGATATTCATTAACTTCTTCACAAAAGTCGAGACATTAGCGACTCTAGAATAAGCTTTGTCGACTTGGATCCTTGGACAGCGAAGCAAGGTTGTATATTCCTCCATCATAGGCACTAAATCTACTTTCTCGAAAGTGAAACAACTATAGGCTAGGTTCCAAAACTGAGTCATAGCCGGAATAGATGCTTGTCTACCTTGATTTTAAGCAAGTAGGGTAGATCGCCATAATTACGATAGAACAGCTGCTTAACCTCATCATCCCATTGGGTCCATATTTCTTTCAAGTCTTGGAACTCATTTTGCGTAATACTAATACAAGTGAAATCCCATAGTTTTGAAACATACCCTTCAACTAAGCTATTCCCTTTCTCTAATTGCATTTGCCCTGACCATATGCGGACGGCTGCATTGTCTTCCATTTTATCAAGAAATTCGTTCTCCATAACTAGCTTTCTAACTTAGAAACTGACCTTGAATCGATACCTCTTAAAATATGAAATGACATGCACCAAAATAAAACACAACAAGTTAGTATCATGAAATAAAACATAAAGCAAATAAAATAAACAAACACCTATCTGAGTAACCACTAAGGTTTGGCATAGTTCTACTTAGGTTGAGTCCTTACGTTTTCTACATGTGGTTTAGCTCTAAAGTTGAGGTACCTGAACCAGCAGATTCCTCGATCCTCACCCATTATAGGCTCATACGGACCGAGTACAGTTCAGAGGTATACATTTCCCTATGACCATGCGGAAGTCAAAACTTCACGAAGACATAGGTACAGATGTATCCTGGAATCAATCCACTAGCCCATGCGGAGGTGAAAATCTCACGAAGGCATAGTTTCTCACTCCCACTTAAAGGTGCGACCACAACGGTCATGCAATTCAATGCGTACAAGAAAATGACACAAAAAAATACGACCAAAGGATCGTAATTTTCAAATCAAGTTTTCAAATTGAATTTTCAAATTTTTGACAAAGGACAGAAAATAATCAATTTTAACGGCTTGACTCTCTTATTATGTCCCTAATAGAGTCGCCAAGCTGTCGAAACCATTTTTATGAAAAACGGGGTCGACTTTTAAAATGAAAATGGAGTTGCCACCAATCTTTTTTCGAGGTGTGATCGGGTCACCTTGAAATTAATTATAAAAACATTTTTGATTTATTAAAACAATGATTTTGGTCTACGAAATTCGAGAAAACAAGTTTGAGAGTCGGTTACGCACGAGGAAGGATTAGCACCCTCGTAACGCCCAAAATTGGTACCTAATTGATTAGCTAATGTTTTAGTGTCGAAAATCTGAAAAATTTAAAATACGATCCTTTTATTTGAAAGAAAGCTAAGATTCACTTAATTCAAAGAAATAAAATGTCACACCCAATGAGTTAGGATGCATCATTTCAAGATTTCGAAACTAAGCTTACCTTTATTTGTAGAAATTCCTTACCTCGAGTCACAAAACATCATATCCAATAAGTTAGGACATAACATCTCGAGTTCCCGAGAATAAGTTTTTATTTAATTTTTGTAATTTTTGATTTCAAAAAGGATACTTGGCTATGTAAATTCAACGAAGAAAATTGAAACTCAGTGAGTTAGGGCACAATTTCCTCGAGACTTCTAAATGCCAAATATTATTTTATTTAAGTAAGTACTTTTTGGATAAATAATTGCAATTAAAAATGAAATACATTTTCTAAAATAATGATTTGAATGAAATGTGGCATTAGTACATTACCAAACATAAATTTCAAAGGGCATTTTACTAAGTAAAAATAATAACATGACAAATAATGCAAATAATGCAAGCAATATAACAATTATACTAAGGTAAATAAAGATTATAAATTTGTTTTTAAAAATATGAATGATCAACTAAAAGATAGAATGAGATAATAAAATAAAAAAGAAATTAAAGAATAAACATGAAAATTTTACACAAGATTAAATGTATATATAAAAATAAGGTGAATAATATATATAAAGAAATATTATAATAATACTAAAAACAAATTCTAAAAAATAATATATATATTCATGAGAAAATAATTAAGATACATTTTAATAAATAAATACTATATAACTTTAAATAAAAATATATTTATAATACAATAATTTAATACATATATGCATAAAAACTACATATTTAAAATAAACAATATACATAATATATGTTATACAATATACAAAATTTTATACACATTAAGAATAAAACAATTTAAATGTTATATATATAATATAATATAATAATATATAATATACAAAATTTTAAAAATATATATTATAATAAATAATATACAAATTTTAAAATGATATGTAATATATAAATAATATTGAATTTAATAAAATAACCTAGTATAAATAATAGATAGTAATAGTTTAATACATATATGATACTAAAATGATTAAAAATAAGAATAAAAATTAAAAACAAAAGAATTAAAAATCAAAGAAACATGGATCAAATCAGAATAATAAAAAAACTAAAGTAAAATTGTAAAAAGGATGATGTTGGAACGCACGCCAAACTATAGGGACTTATTGGGCAATGATGTCTTATCTCCTAAACGGTGCTGTTCCATCACCTGCCTTTAAAATGGCCTTAGGGACCAAATCGAGACAAAAATAAATTTTAGGGCTAGATTAAAAATTAAAAGAAAATTTGGATTGATCGAAATTGAAAATAATAAAATTGCGGAAGGACCAAAGAGGCAATTGCCCCTTTTATAAAAAACACGCGGATCCTCCTCGGGTATCGGGTCAACACGCGAATCCTGACCCTTAAACGACATCGTTTTGGCATTTAAAGGTGACCCCCAAAACGGCGTCGTATGGATGGCCTATATAAGCTAAAAATTAGCCCAAAAAATCAATTTAAACACCTTTAAAAAAAAACAAAACAGAGGCCTTGAAAGGCTCTCTTCCCCTCGACCTGAGGCCAGAATCTGGCCTGGGCTCCAATGACGAGCCACCGCACTCGCCGTCGCATGCGCCTCCGTAAGCGCCGCCATATAAGGCGGCCGGAGACCAAAAACTTCATTTTTTTAAATGCGAATCGAAAAGTAAACTTGTGCTTTTTATTTCTAGTAGTATTTAGAAAGAAAAAATAATTTGTATGATTCTTTTATATATCGAAAATAAAAAATTAAAAAAAAAAACAGACAAAATATAACTATCGAGAATCACCTTTGGCTTTCAAAAATTTTGTATTTTATTTCTGTAGTTTTTTGTGTATATTCGTGGTCCCTTTTTTACAGATTGTATTTGGAGGTTTTTATAGCCCTGAAAATAAATCAAAATAAAAATACTTGCTGTTTTTGTCATTTTCTTTCCTTTTGCAGGTGAACGGCGAAGATGGGGCGGTGAGGAACGCTATCCGCGTGTTGAGTGTGGCGTGACCGAGGGGCCTGTGCTGGGAGCTGCGGCGCCTAGGGTTTCAAAAACCCTAGGCTTCTGATTCTATTTAGGTATTGGGCCCTTTGAGCCCCGTAGGTTTGGGTTTGGGTGTAATGGGTTTTGGGTAATCTATTTTGTTTGGTATTGGGCTACGAGTGGAATTTGGGCCTTTGTGTAATCTAGACTTAAGAAGGGACATTTTATTTTGACTTTGATTTATTTATTATTTATTATTTGTTTATTTTTGGATTCTGATAGGTTTCTAACAGGTCGGGCAAAATGGGCCCATTACATTGCCTTCTCGGCAAAATTATAAATTAACTTCGAGGTGATCTGTTGCGCCTTCGAAGTGGTACTAATGTGGTGTACTCGATACTTTGATGCGCCTCTTGTTCATGACCTGACGGAGCCTACTCGAGTATCGCCATGGCTTAGTGAATTTCTTTAGTTTCTGATTCTTTTTTCATATCGAGCTAAAACTTGCAAGTTCACACCATTTCATAACAACTGCATGATTAGTGGCATAATCAGATGATATATGGACGGCTTGACACTCATGTCCCCAATAAGTGACCTCTCTAGAACTAGACTTAGGGCCGACGCACTTAAAGATTTCCACTTTACCATCTATATCCATGGTCAAATCCCTTTTCCCTATGTCTATAGTAGCTTTAGAGGTAGCAAAAAATGACCTTCCTAGCAATATTAGAATCTCAAGATCCTCCTCGAAGTCCAGTACAATGAAGTCCACCGGGAGAATAAATTGTCTAACTATCATTAATACTTATAAATTGTCTAACTCTCATTAATACGTCCTCAAGGATTCCCTTGGGACGGAATAAAGAGCGGCCGAAAAGTTTCAAAGTCATTGATGTCTCCTTAAGATCCCCTAATCCTAACATCTAATAGATCGATAATGGCACGAGGTTGATACTAGCCCCTAAATCACAAAAGGGCTTTCCCAAAATTCACTCATCCTATTTCTATAAGGATTCTAAAGTTGCCCGGGTCTTTAAGTTTTGGGGGAAATTTTCTAGACACAACCATACTACACTCGGCGTTAAGAGTTATTTGCTCTCCTCTCTCTATCTTTCTCCTTCTAGACATAACTTCCCGAAGGAACTTAGCACATTTTGACATTTTCTCTAAGAGCTCTAATAACGGGAGATCAACATTCAACGCCTTAAACATGTTGAGGAAACTTAAAAATTCCTCACTCTCTTGTTTCTTTCTTTCCTCTAGACGAGTCGAAAAAGCTACGGCACTTGACTCGGTAGTACAGTTGGCTTATCCTAAGGCTCAGGTTGTTTGGCTTCAACTTCCGCTTCTACTCTCTCTCCCACCCCATCTCAAACACTAGGAGTGGAGGTTCTCTCTTCCTTCTCTACTTCCCCTCTCCACTCATCAGTCTAATAGGGTTTTTAACCATTGCTCCACATCTAATGGCAATGGCCTTAGAGTGTTCTTTCCTTTCCCTCTTTGGGTTCAGTTCAATATTGCTCGGTATACTAGAGGAAGCGTTGCTTTGCAACATATAGCAAATTTGGTCTAATTGACCTCGCATTAGGCGCACATCTGCTTGCACCAAATACAAGCCTTCCTCTAGTTTTCTCACATGAATGGGTATCGGAGGGTCGCTATCGTAAGTGGGTTTTCTCTCATATGATACCATATCCAAGAAAAAGAACAAAACATATTAAAATAGATTGTCATTTTATAATAAAGAAGATATAACAAGGATTGACACAAATGCGACATGTATTAAGGAGCAACTAACACATTATGACAAAAGCATTAAGAGTTCAACAACACAGTTATCTAGTTTCCAAGTTGGGGGTAAAAGATGTTTTTCACCCTCCGGAGGAGTGTAAAGAATTCAACTGTTAATCAATTAGAAATAGTTAATTGCAAGCAGTTATTGTTAGTTTGTTTGTTAATGCGTAGTTGGTTAGTATAAATAGAAAACATTAAATGTAGGTTAATGCATATGCAAAGAAATTTTGCATGATTCTTCATTGTTTCTTTTAGAGGCGAATCTAGGGGGGTTGGCAGAAGCCCTGACCCCCCTAAAATGGAAAATTGCTATTTAATCTTAGTAAATATAAAATTACACTTTACCCTCTCTAAAATTATAAAAATTTAATTTAATCCTTTTAAAATTATAAAGATATAGACTATTAAAAATTAAAATTTCATTTGACTCCCTAAAATTTTTTTTTCGCTTCACCCCTAATTTCTTTCTCGCATCATTTCAAGCTGATTTGTAACGGTTTTAGTTTATGCATACTAATATTAAGTAAAAGTGAAAAAAATATTAATACCCTCAATTACTAAATGCACCCATACTTTAAAATAAAAAATATATTCACAAACGGTGTTATTGGCTGCAATTTAACATATAATTTCATGATGTAGCACTCAAAGAATAATATACTTCGAATAAGCGTAATAGGAATTTGGTTTGATAAACTGGGTCATTTAGAAGTACCAAACATTGAGCCTTGTCATTTATGAGCTGGGTGTGGTTAGTTGGGAGACATTTTCGCAACTAGACTCAACCGATCTTAGTGAAACTGTATATAACCAAGTAAATGAAATATATAAACATTGAAATGCGTTTCCGGTGTGCAATTACCTTTATTAGAGCAAAAACCCATCATCATAGTCCAATAAATACCAACTGATGAGTTCAAGGAAGCCATATCATCATATCAATTATTAATTCCCAAACCGTAGGGTTCAGTTTGCAGCTATTATTAGGCGTTCTTTATGCAAACATAGCAATTCCTGTTTTTTTAGTGGTGCCAGTAAAAAAATTATAAATATTTTCAAGCAAACATATCACTTTAATATAAACACAATATGTTGTAAATACACACAGGTAACAGAGTTACGGAAATTTATTTACCATATGCTTTAGCCTCATATTTAGGAAATATGAATATGTAAAAAATTGAAATATATTTGCTTACGACAAGAGATCGACATATAAGGATTCCAATGGGTAGAGTATAAAAATATTTTGAAGGTTAAGTAATGTGAATCGGAAAATAAATAAATTCCAATTGGCCAAAACATTTGCGTGTTAGAAAAAGTAATAAAATGGTTGGAAGGTAGGTTACTTGTGCATGAGGCCAAGGTCAAGGTTTGGTTCTTTTATCCAATCTAAACTATATTTATAAATATTCGAAAATCCATCCTCTTTATAAAAATATTCTTAATGTTTCTATTTCTTTTAGTGATAAATACTACAGTCTATGATTAAATAAAAAATAGTATAAAAGTCTTTGTTGTAGGTTACCCATACCATTCATGTTATGAATAATTAGGTATGTAAGTAGGGATATTACAGTTAATCTAGGTTTTTTCAAAAAACTAATGGAGGCAACTTTAAGCAATAAAATGCAGTGAGAACAAAAAAGGACAAACATGAGAGATTCACCTTATAGTGTGACTTTATGAGCTTCATGGAAAGACTGAAATCTTAAATGAGAGGGAGAGTGGACTCAACACTTCCACCCACCCTGTCTCTTATTTTGTTTCTAACTATACAAGTAGTCATTTCACTTCATTTTATACAACCTGTTTAAAAATATTGTGATATATTCATTCAGAACAGTACAATTTTTTTTACTTAATATTTTCTTTATAAAAATAACATAAAATTTAGAAACATTTATAGAAAATTATAACCTTGTTTCTTCCAGATGCCGCTGCTGCTACTGCATGCGAAAGCTTTTTGAGGGAGTATCTTCTTCTTCAGACTTTACAACCGCAAGGCTGCTTATTAACTTAAAATAAGGAGGGACTCCAAACTTTTTATAGACAAGAACAAAATAAATAAATAATATATTACTAATTTTAAAACCCAACTACTTTGTGCTAAGATTTTCGTTAATCCTATACTTTTCCTTCTTTTAATTACTACTTTCTGGTTTCATTTTCAACACTTGCTATGGATTATATCCCTATCATTCTCATCTTTTAAGTAAATAATATATATATATATATATATTACATATTATATGTAAAGCTTTAATTGTGTTTGTGTGGTTATTAACATAATTTTTCATTTGATATTTAATTTATAATGTAACTTTTCATCATAATTTAATTTATTTTAAATTCCATCTTTAATGAAAGCTTTAAAATACTAAAACAGAATGAGCCACAAATAAAAGACACTCAAAGACAGATATAAAAACCAATATTATGACAAAAATAAAAGGAATCAGATTTGTCTTTTCTTTTTACAAACTAGTTATGATCCCATTTTTATATTTTAGAGAAAAAAGAAGAAGAGTAAAGTCACCTGCAAAACCAACCCACTGTGCATCCAACGACAGCCCAAAGCTGATGCATATCAACATATAGAAAGAGATAGAGAGTAGGTGCGAGGTTACTTTCACAGATATAAATGTAAAATAAAATAAAATACTATATAATTTGTCGCATAATGTCAAACCCAAATAACACCGCTTTATACCATTCACTTCTCAAACGTAATGATTGATCCTGAGTTTTAATTAAAATAAAATATATAATCAAACGGCCTTCCTCTACTGCAATTTCCAAGATACTATGTGGACCCAGCCTTACATCAGTACGAGGCACATAAATTAACACCATTTGCTGCACCTTACTAATAACTGAAACCAAAGAAAGTAGATTTAGATCCAATTCTGCCTCCGCTTTGAAATTTAGGCTCTGTTTTAGTTTGTAAAAGCTTTTCCGTAAAAGTTTTTCAAGTTTTTTTAGTGTTTGGTAGGCTGTAAATGATTTTTTATGGGAAAATATTTTACAAAACACGAGAAATGAGAGCCTTTTTTTGGGAAAATATTTTACCGTTTTGAATTCCGTAAGACATTTTCCGAAAAATGTCGCCTTCTTCTCCCCTTCCCTTTCCCCTTCCCCTTCCCCTTGGGTTGCAAATCAGTTGGAAACCTCAGCCAGCCACCCTTCATTGGTACATACTTCTTGCAGACCATCGTTTCTTTCTTTTTATTACTATCATTTTCTTTAACCAAATATGAAACTCTCGAAGATGGCTATGGAAAGTTTCAGGGTTTTCTTCTTTGTTCTACTCCTCGCTGCCTCTCCTCTTCTCCAAGGTCTGTAAATTATTATTTCAGATCTAAATCTATTATCCTCTTTGATTAAACTTTAAATAGCTATTTCGCCACCTATCAATCGACTGGATCTTACTTTTGGATTTTCCTCTTGCATTCTTACGTCCCATTGTTTTGATCGAATTGATTTTCTTTTCTTTTGATTCATGATTCGATAAGTGTGAATTTGGCGTGATTTCTTTGTTTTCTAAATCTTGGTTGCATTGCATGCCCTTGACATTTCATTTTCATTTGATTTCTTTTTAGAAAATGCAAGTGCTTGGCCATCGTTTTTTTGGATACATATGAATGATTGTTTTAAATTTATATATTAAATAATTTCTTATATAATTTTGATTCTAGTTTAAATTATTTAAAAGAAAAATATTTGATAAAAATGAAAAAATATTAAATAATTTCTTATATTAATTTTAAAATGTTGAATTAATTCTCATGATTGTTTAGGGTTTATGGTTTAGCATATATAATTTAAGATGTAAGGTTTTGAGTTACTATTTTAATGTTTAGGATTATGGTTTAGGGTTTTAGGGTTTAAGGTTTAGGGTTTAGGGTTTAGGATTTAGGGTTTAGCATTTAGGGTTAAAGGTTTATGATTTAGGGTTTGAGGTTTGAGGTTTAAGGTTAAGGGTTTATGGTTCGGGTTTAGGGTTTATGGTTTGGATAGAGGATAGGGGTTATGAGTTTAGATTAAATTAGTGTATTATAAGCCGTTGTTAATGGTTTGGGGTTTAAGAATTAAGATTTATGGTTTCGTGTTTAAAGTCGGGTTAGGTTATGGTTTAGGCCGGGTTTATAGTTTAATTTTAGTTTTAGATTTATATATTGGGTTTAGGGTTTAGTGCTTAAACCATATCGAACAATGAGTTAGAATGTTAGTGTTTAGAGATTTAAGTGTTCGATAATTTGATAAAGAGGTAAAATCAATTTCTTTTAGGGTTTAAGGTTTGCAATAAGATTATTTTTAATTACTTTTGCACCTTGTAATATATGTATGAGTTGCGGTTTAGGGTTTAAGGTGTATGAAAAAGGTTTATAGTGTATAATTTGTGTATATATACACAAACATGTTACAAAACACTTGTCGATTTATCATATCGCAGTTTTAGTGGCGTTTGTCAAAACGCATAAATAATTTTAGGTTTAGTGGCGTTTGTTCCAAAAACGCAAAAATGATACAAAACACTTTATCGTTTTATCTTGTCCCGATTTTAGTGGCGTTTTGTCAAAAGCGCATAAATAATTTTGCATCTGTTTAGTGGCGTTTGGGTCTAAAAACGCGCAAAAATGTTACAAAACAACGTCGTTTTACTTATTGTAGTTTTAGTGGCGTTTGTTAGTAAACGCAGCACATAATTTTATATCGGTTTAGTGGCGTTTGGATCTAAACCCAAAACCCATAAACTCTAAACCTTTAAACCCTTAAACCTAAATCCATAACCCTTAAACCTTAAACCTCAAACCTTAAACCCTTAAACCCTAAACCCTAAACCTCAAACCCAAAACCCTAAACCTCTAACCCCAACCTCTAAACCTTAAACCCTTAACCCATAACCCTAAACCCCAAATCTTAAACCCCTAACCCTTAACTTTAAACCCATAAACTATAAACCCCTAAACCCCAAACCCCTAACCCTTAACCATTAACCACTAACCTTAAACCCTTAAACCTTAAACACTTAACCCCAAACCTAAAACCCCAAACCTCAACCCCAACCTCCAACCCTAAACCAATAAACCTTAAACCCTTAACCCATAACCTAAACCCCAAACTTTAAACCCTAACCCTTAACTTTAAACCCATAAACTCTAAACCCCTAAACCCCAACCCATTAACCATTAACCACTAACCTTAAACCCTTAAACCTTAAACACTTAACCCCAAACCTAAAACCCCAAACCTCTAACCCCAACCTCAACCCTAAACTAATAAACCTTAAACCCTTAACCCATAACCCTAAACCCCAAACTTTAAACCTCTAACCCTTAACTTTAAACCCATAAACCCTAAACCCCTAAACCCCTAACCCCTTAACCATTAACCACTACCTTAAACCCCTAAACCTTAAACCCTTAACCCCCAAACCCAAAACCCCCAAACCTTTAACCCTTAACCTCTAACCCTAAACCAATAAACCTTAAACCCTTATCCCATAACCATAAACCCTTAAACCTTAAACCCCTAACCCTTAACTTTAAACCCATAAACCTTAAACCCTTAAACCCTTAACCCCTAACCCTTAAACCCCAAACCTTAAACCTTTAAACCTTAAACCCTTAACCCTCAAACCCAAAACCCCCAAACCTCTAACCCCTAACCTCTAACCCTAAACCACTAAACCTTAAACCTTTAACCCATAACCATAAACCCCTAAACCTTAAACCCCTAACCCTTAACTTTAAACCCCTAAACCCCTAACCCCTAACCCTTAACCACTAAAATTTTAAGTTAATATCAAACTTCATAACTTTGAAAAAGATTCAAAGTATATAGGTCGAAAACTGACGGGTTGCCTTATATCTCATCATTAGATATAACGGATCCTCCTAGGTGTAACAATGCCACGTCGATGGATCTTAACGAAACACCAAATTAAATATCGAAACTCTACACCATTGAAACCCTAAACCCTAAACCCACAACCACAACCCTTAACCACTAACCTATAACATTTAACCACTAAAATTTTAAGTTAATATCAAATCAGTATAATTTTAAGAAAAAGATTCAAAGTATATAAGTTGGAAACTCGACGGGTTGCCTTATATCTCCTTTGTCGGATATAACGGATCCTCCTAGGTGTAACAATGCCACGTCGATGGATCTTAACGAAACACCAAATTAAATATCGAAACTCTACACCATTGAAACCTAAACCCCTAAACCCCAACCCCAACCCTTAACCACTAACCTATAACATTTAACCACTAAAATTTTAAGTTAATATCAAACTTACATAAAACTTAAGAAAAGATTCAAAGTATATAAATTTGAAACACGACGGGTTGCCTTATATCTCATTGTCGATATATGAGATCCTCCCTAGGTGTAACAATGCCACGCACGATGGATCTTAACGAAACACCAAATTAAATATCGAAACTCTACACCATTGAAACCCTAAACCCTAAACCCCTAACCCCAACCCTTAACCACTAACCTATAACATTTAACCACTAAAATTTTAAGTTAATATCAAATCAGTATAATTTTAAGAAAAGATTCAAAGTATATAGGTTGGAAACACGACGGGTTGCCTTATATCTCAACATCGTCGATATAACGGATCCTCCCAGGTGTAACAATGCCACGTCACGATGGATCTTAACGAAACACCAAATTAAATATCGAAACTCTACACCATTGAAACCATAAACCTTAAACCCCAACCCCAACCCTTAACCACTAACCTATAACATTTAACCACTTACCTAATTTTAATATCAAATTTCATAAAATACATAAGTTGTGATTAAATTTAATAACTTACATAATTTTTCCTTAGTATCAAACTTCATAACTTACATAAAACTTAAGAAAAAGATTCAAAGTATATAATTTTGAAACTCACGGGTTGCCTTATATCTCTTGTCGGATATAACGGATCCTCCCTATGTGTAACAATGCCACGTCGATGGATCTTAAAGAATACTTAACTTACCTAATTTTAATATCAAATTTCATAAATTACATAACTTGACGATTAAATTTAATAACTTACATAATTTTTCCTTAGTATCAAACTTCATAACTTACATAAAACTTAAGAAAAAGATTCAAAGTATATAAATTTGGAAACTTTGACGGGTTGCCTTATATCTCCTTGTCGAGATATAACGGATCCTCCCTAGGTGTAACAATGCCACGTCACGATGGATCTTAAAGAATATAACTTACCTAATTTTAATATCAAATTGCATAAATTACTTATATAAATTATTAATTAACAAGTTAGTAGTATAATTTATTGTCAACTTTAGACTTCAACAACTCTGAAATGGATAGGAGTTGGATGAAATTGTCAAAGGTAAGCAACAGCTATCGAAATGGAGTAGAAACTTTTACGAATTTTGCATTTCAAAATGCAAGCCAAGAGAATATGATTCTTTGCGTGTAAGAAGTGTTGCAATATTAAGCGGCATTATCGTGAAGTGGTCTACGAACATCTAGTTGTTGATGGTTTTGTCCGGGTACAAAATATGGTTTTTCATGGCGAGTCTACATCTAGGGAGCATCTTCATCGATGAATCTGGGTATTCTCACACGCTTTCAACGAATGTTAGTGATGATAACATGTAAAACATGTTGCGGGATGCTTTAATATGCGATGATGGTTTGGTCATTTCCACGACTTGGGTGCAATGGCGATCACAATTTTGGAGGAAATACTTTCACCGAAGGGAAAGAAGTGTACTGGATGAACGACCAAATGAAGAAGGCTGCGAGGTTCTACGCGTTACTTGATGAAATGAATGAAGAAGCGTATGAAGGATCAAAATTTTCCAAAGCTGTCATTCTCAGATTCGTCTTTTTCACTTGAAATGTTTGGGTGGGTGGACCTAAACTCGTTCACAATCTTTGTTAGAGTTATTGCAAGAAATGTTCCGTTGCAAAAATCCCTCGATCTTCCAAAGACATGAAGAAATTGATAAAGGATTTGGGCCTTGGATACAATAAAATTCACGATTGCCCAAATGATGCATGTTGTATTAGGCGACCGCATAAACCAACAGTCTTTGTCATGTATGCGCCAATCCGTTGGATTCATAGAAATCTGAGGAATGATACGAGGGCGAACATGGTACACGATCAAAGAAGCGACCGATTAAGATTTTGCGATATTTTCCCTAATACCGAGGCTTCAACGACTTTTCATGTCGTCCAAGCAGTAGAATCAATGACGTGCACCGTGATGGACGAACCGATGATGGGTTGTTAAGGCATCCTGCGATTCTTTAGCTTGGAAATGTTTTGACTCTAAATTTCCAAGCTTTGCAAGCGATCCTCGCGATGTGAGGCTTAGGCTAGCATCCGATGGATTTAACCACACAAACTTATGAGCACAACGTCTGATGCTTGGCCTTTGGTGCTTGTTCCTACAATTTGCCTCCATGGGTTTGCATGAAACAATCTTCTTTTATATTGTCTATGATTATACACGGAGAAAGTAGGGGAATGATATTGACGTCTATTTGCGACCACTTGTTGTGAGTTAAAACAACTATGGGTTGGTGTTCGGACATTCGATGCAATGAGAAAAGAGAACTTTAATTTACGTGCGGCATTAATGTGGACTATTAACGACTTTCCGGCTTATGCTAATTTATCGGTTGGAGTACCAAGGACGTTATGCTTGTCCGTGTTGTCTTGCTGCAGACATGTTCGCAATGGTTATATAATGGGAAGAAGTTTTCTTACATGGGGCATAAATCGGTGGTTCTAGGAAAATCATACATTTAGATTTCGAGTGCTCAATTTGATGGTCTTGAAGAGTTTAGATCGACTCCTTCGCAGGCCGGTGGATCCGAAATATTGTTAATGTTGAAAGATATGAATTTCATTTATGGGAAGATGAATCAACAAGCAAACCCGCATAGAAAAGAGGATCTAGGGATGAATCGATGATGAATCGATGAAGAGGATGATCCTAATGAGGTGACTTGTGGAAAAAAGAAGTATTTTTTGAGTTGCCTTATTGGGAGCATCAACTTTACGCATATAACCTTGATGTCATGCATATAGAGAAAAATGTGCGAGAACATCATTGGGACTATTTTGAATGTCGATGGAAAATCGAAGATAATCTTGAGTAGACTTGATTTAGTCCACATGGGAATTGCGTGAGCTTCATCCCCGAAACACTTCCGAATATGAAATATCGATTGTCGCTCGCTATATTTTTCAATGTCGAAGACGGAGAAAGAAGTATTACATGCGGTGTTGAAGGATATAAAGGTCCGGATGCGTATGCATCAAATATATCGCGATGTGTAAGTCTTAAGGATCGAAGATTATATGGCTTAAAATCGCATGACTATCACATATTGATGCAAGACTTACTGCCAGTTGCTTTGCGGTGTTGTATGTCGAAAAAGGTGACGACTCTCGTAATTGAACTATCAAATATAATGAAAGTCATTTGTGGTAAAGTTTTAAATGTTGAAGAACTTGAGAGGCGCAAGATCGAGCGCATTAACTTTATGCAATCTGGAAGATATTCCGCCTTCCTTCTTCACTATCATGGTGCACTTGTTAATTCATCTCCCGTGAAGCAATTCTTGGTGGACCCGTTTTCTATCGATGGATGTATCCCGTTGAAAGGTCTTACTTTATTTGCAAAATATTCCTTCATTCACTAAATGCCTTTATTTCCAACTTTTGATAATGTTGTATATCGTGTTTAGGTTCCTTTCCAAATTGAAGTCATCTTGCCATAATAAGCGTTATCGGAAGGATCAATTCTTAGGATACTTGGCGGAGGAATGTATGACTTTCTGTTCGAGGTATTTGGAAGATGTTGAAGCGAGAATGAATGGACCAAGTAGAAATCTGGGCTCACGGATCATAATTTGGTGAAACTTATTTATTTCAAAGTTTGAGAACCGATCAATGAGTCGAAATTACGAAATTAGGCGATAGATCGTGGGTCCAAGCACATCGATCGTTCTTTTCATCACAATTCAATGGCTCAATTTGAATCGTTCTACAATTTGATAAATACTCATCAATTATGATTTGTTTGTCTTCTAACAAAGTCAAACCTTTTTTCTCGTAGTCGGTACAAACAAATATTGAGAGCTCGTTCACGATCTCGAAGATTAAATCGACGAAAATTAATAAGTTGTTCGCAGAATCATTCCATGAATGATTAAGCCAAATGGTATGCAATTTAAATTTTCATTGATAAGTAACAATATTTTCTAATAATATTCATAATTACTCGATTTACTTTATTGAATAGGTTTGGAGTCTGAATGAAGTAAATGATGACGTTAAATGGCTTTCACAAGGTCCAAGCAGAATAGTTAAAAGATATAGTGGCTTCTCATCAACGGATCTGATTTCATACAAGGTATCGCGAGAGATTGAGGAGAACTCAAAATTGCGGAATTGTTGTTAATTCTTGATTACAAGTTATGCTAGTGCTAGGGACGATGAATCCCATCGAGGGAATTTGGAATATTTCGGACTTATTCTGACATCATTGAGTTGGATTATTACGGTAAATGCAAAGTTGTCCTATTTCGAGGTGATTGGGTGATGTGAATACATCATGAATTAAAAGCGATCAATATGGTTTTACAATGGTAAATTTCTCTCGATTAATTCACAGGAGAACAAGCGATGGACGAGCCGTATGTGTTTTCTTCTCAAGTTAAACAAGTTTTTTACTCGGAAGATCCAACTGATAAGGGTTGGTACGTTGTACTTCGAAACACCCCTAGAGACTTCTTCGACGTTGGCAGTGGAAGTAGAGATGACATAGTCGAAAGATCGAAACTTTGCCTTTTCGAACAAGACTTAAGCGAAAATATCCCTAGTACTAGTAAACAATTTCAATGGGTTCGTCGGGATGTGGGCGAAGATATTTACTGAAATATGATGTAGTAAGATTTAACGATTTATTATTTATATGTAATAATATAATTTTTATGTTGGTCATGTTATATAATTTTCATGTGTCTGCAGGAAAAATGCCTAGAAAGGCGATTACGAGGTTTAAATATTGTCCATGAAACTCCAAATCCGGAAGAACCTAATAGTAGTGAGCGACAAGCAGGTTGTTGGATCTTCTACTCTGGGACATAGATGACGAGCTGGAGAATTTCAAAGTAATGTTAAGTTTATTTTACATGCATGTTGAATTTTATTATTGATTCATTTTTAATTTTAATATAATAATATATTATTTTTCAATTTGAAGGTGGTGGGACGCATAAAGGTCGAGGCGTACATTACTTCAAGATTTATCGACTTAGAGCCTAACGATCGTGTTAAAGTAAGGAGAAACAATGATGGCGACTGTTGGATCTGAAGCTCATTGTTAGGAGGCTATTTGGGCATTTTAGCACGAAATTCCAATATGTTGCCCATTAACTACGAATCATGGCATCAAATGCCCGATGCCAACAAAAATCGAGCCCTCGAGAATATTAAGGTAATAAAAGCGTGATTGTAATTTATAATACTTTTATTTAATTTTCATTTATATTAATTTTTATACTTTTTTTTCTTGAGGTAGATTTAATTTAGAGGTCTCGATGACTATGTTAAGAAGACATTGGGTAAAAATGGAGAGACAATAAAAGCACCCTCAAAAACAATATTTCAAGAAAGAGATAAGCCTCTAACGAAAAATTAAGAAATGTTCCACCGGAATGTTGAGGTACCAATGGGAAGATCAAGTTAGATTTTGGAAGTCACAAAAGGAGAGGTATTACGTAAATCTAAAATCGTATAAATTATTTGGTTTATAGTATTTACTATATATATAATTCAAATTGCATTATGTAGGACCGTGAGCGAGTTGGGATAAGCGAGATGAAACAAAAATTCACGCATTGGCGGAGTTCTAGAAGTTTTGCTTGTGTGGTAGCCTTGAGGTAATATAATTTATTAATTACATCAAATATTAATTACTTTATACTATTAAATTATATTTTTTCGCTAAAATGTAGGAAACTTTGATTGGTCAAAAAGTTGGGCGTTCAAACTTTTGACATTATATAGAAGAAGGATGGATCTCGATGACATCCAAGTCTGTGAAATTTTGGTATATTTACTTAATAATATTTTATTTTTATAAATATTTCTACCGTTTAATTATAATAGTTTAATTCATCGTTTATAGTTTTAAATTTATAATGTTAAATTATGTTGCATTCTTTCTTATTTATATATTTCGTTTCTAACTCTTTCATTGATTTATTAGGATAAACTAAAGGAGAAAAAGGCGGAGTATGAAGCTACCTTGATTGATAGATCTCTGTTAATCTTGAGGAGATTGATAATGTAATTATTACAGATGTTTTGGGTCCGAAAGTATGATCGCTTCAATGATAGTTACATTAATCTTTCTTGTATTATTAATAGAATTATCATGATGTTTTGGTCTTGAAAGGTATGGTGGGTTGAATTAAAGGATGCGGAGTTACCCTCACCCAATATTTTGATCCGCCTCCAAAGAATACATGCCTTCCGGGCAATCTCGTCTTTGAAGTTCAAAGGCTACAAAACCGGATAGCTCGGATGCAAGAGAGCACGGTTGAGCGAGAGGAGCAAATTGCCGATGTTCAAAGAAAATATGAAGAACTCCAAAGCGACTTAGAGCGGATGCTGAAGCAAGACAAGAGGGAGGGCAAAGAAGAAGAATGAGAGAAAGCGTACCAGCAATGCGAGGAGGCAGAGGCAAGATCGATGCTAGCGAGCAAAAAGAAAATCTGAAGAGCTCAAAGACCGACTTGACATATGATGCAGATGTTTGATGATGAAACCGCCATCTTAGACATTTAGTTTTTCGTTGTAAGTTTTGACATTATTACATTTAAACAATATTTTCGATTATCATTCATTTAATTTATTAAATTTCAAGTATCATTTATAATTAATGTAATTCGTGTGATTTTTATGTTAAATTTCTTTGTTTTGCGTTGAAATTATATCTTTGTTATTGGTTGGTTTTTAGTGCGGGAGGGTATAATATTGAAAAAATTTTATTTTTTAAATCAGTACAAATTAGCGTTTGTATAAAAGCGCATAAAATCTCAAGAAATTTTGCGGCGTTTTTAGGAAAAAGCTACCGCTAAAGGCCCCGACTTTTAGCGGCGTTTTTGAAAGCGCTTAAAGACCCCGACTTTTTTTGGCGTTTTTAGAAAGCGCTAAAATCTGACTTTTAGCGGCGTTTTTGGGAAAGCAGCTAAAATCTACTTTTAGCGGCGTTTTTGTAAGTCATTAAAGGCCTTGACTTTTATGGCGTTTTTGGGAAAGCGTAGCTAATGACCTGATTTTAATGGCGCTTTTATAACAAACGCCGCTAAAGATCGAGATCTTTAGCGGCGTTTTAAGCATAAACGCCATAAAAATTTCCGTGATAGTATTAGCGGCGTTTTTGTAAGCGTTGGAAAAGCATAAATACTTTTTGTATGGCTTATAAGCCGCTAAATGTCCAAAAAAGCCATTAAAAGTGCATTTTCTTTGTAGTCTTGTTCTTTGCTCTTGCATCTGAAAGCTTTTGAGGGAGTATCTTCTTCTTGAGACTTTACAACCATAAATTTGCTTATTAACTTAAAATAAGGAGGGACTCCAAACTTTTATAGACAAGAACAAAATAAATAAATAATATATTAGTAATTTTAAAACCCAACTACTTTGTGCTAAGATTTTCGTTAATCCTATACTTTTCCTTCTTTTAATTACTACTTTCTGGTTTCATTTTCAGCACTTGCTATGGATTATATCCCTATCATTCTCATCTTTTAAGTAAATAATATATATATATATATATATATATATATATTACATATTATATGTAAAGCTTTAATTGTGTTTGTGTGGTTATTAACATAATTTTTCATTTGATATTTAATTTATAATGTAACTTTTCATCATAATTTAATTTATTTTAAATTCCATCTTTAATGAAAGCTTTAAAATACTAAAAACAGAATGAGCCACAAATAAAAGATACTCAAAGACAGATATAAAAAACCAATATTATGACAAAAATAAAAGGAATCAGATTTGTCTTTTCTTTTTACAAACTAGTTATGATCCCATTTTTTATATTTTAGAGAAAAAAAGAAGAAGAGTAAAGTCACCTGCAAAACCAACCCACTGTGCATCCAACGACAGCCCAAAGCTGATGCATATCAACATATAGAAAGAGATAGAGAGTAGGTGCGAGGTTACTTTCACAGATATAAATGTAAAATAAAATAAAATACTATATAATTTGTCGCATAATGTCAAACCCAAATAACACCGCTTTAGACCATTCACTTCTCAAACGTAATGATTGATCCTGGAGTTTTTAATTAAAATAAAATATATAATCAAACGGCCTTCCTCTACTGCAATTTCCAAGATACTATGTGGACCCAGCCTTACATCAGTACGAGGCACATAAATTAACACCATTTGCTGCACCTTACTAATAACTGAAACCAAAGAAAGTAGATTTAGATCCAATTCTGCCTCCGCTTTGAAATTTAATCTCTTCTTTTTCATTTTCTTTTTAATTTCTTTATTTGCTTAATTTGAAAATTAACCCATTATATTTATAGTTGCTTTTGTGAATTGCGTGTAGTTTCAGTTTCATCCATTTTATTAATTAATTTTATATCTTTATAGAAAAATGGTGGAAAAAGAGAAGTCAACAAGTATATCCGAAAAACAATAACTATATACAATTACAGGATCACAAAATTAATATGTTCTTGCAGGTAGGAAGCTTCCACAAGTCACAGAATTGCAAACCGATTGCCCGACTTGCTAGTAAAAGACATTTTGTTTTCCCAAACAAAAGCACTCCCACTATCCCCGCTGTGAAATTAGGTCCTTAAATTCGGGAATTATCCAAAAAGTTAAAACGAGGGAACTTGTGGTAAAAGCAGTTTCAGAAATTCACATTCTTATGGATATCTTTGGACTATCATCCTCCCCTACGAGTTAACTAAAGTTAGGAACTGAAGCACGAGTCTTAAAATCTCTAGGTAGGGGACCAACAACACCCACCAAAGCCACAAGGTGGCTCCACCCCTCAATAGCTACCTAACACAGGTCTTCGAACTCAGTTGATAGATAAATCCATTATTCAAATGGAGATTATGCTGTTTTCAGTTTGACATCCTTTCCTTCAAATTGGGCGACAAAAAAATAAAAGAAAAAAAAAGGGAAAAGAAAAAGGTAAGAAAACCGACACTAGGCCACATTCATATGGGCATCTGGCAATAAATCAAAGTCAGGATAAATATATAGAAAATCCCCAACTACTAGATACACAGAAATGAGAAAACTTCAGTCAGAAGCCAATATTAACCAAATATTAAATTTGTACTACAAGAAATGAACCCAAATTAATCTGCAATTAGAATATCTTATCTTGTATTCTTTTAAAGCAAGAAATATTACTATCAAAATCATATCCCTTTAATTACCGTCAATAGAAGTTTTAAAATTTCAACGCTTTATCTTAACACCGACCAACACAGCCACAAATGACCGTTAGGTTCACATATCTATCTTTCTAAGCAAACGTAATTAGGAAATGGACTTAGTCCAATGATGAGAAAGCAAGGTAAAAGGAGGAGCTTAATCGAAAACCATCTAGCCAGACAAATAATTGCAAAATTATTTCATGCTATCAATAAAATAAAACAATGCATAGAAAAATGTAGAGAGCAAAGAATCAGTTGAAGAAGCAAATAAAAAAATAGCTTAAGAGTCGGGACTAACCTCACAAAGCTCGAGACTGCACGAGGCTGCTTCCATCATTATAAAATTTAGTTCCTCTGCTCCTTTAAAGATAAGAACAGTAAATAAAGATCTGGAAATGATAAATTCTGTAATATAAAATGAAAGGTAAGGGGGCGAAATCACCTTTTCCTCTTTGCTTTGGTTCCACACCTGCAGAGATAATATATATATTTTAAAAAAAAAACCCCAACAAGAATACAATTACATGAGAATACAAAAATGAAACCGAAATGGAAGAAAGAATAAGAGGCACCAACGGAAAATAATATATATTTTTACTTTGTTCTTTACTATTTTTATAACAAAATTTATTCATATTAGTAAAAATCAGATCAACCCTTACATAAAAAAACTGAAGGGGATTCAAACAGTTAAATCATGTACCATAGTGTATTTGATTTTCCAATAACCCAAGTGGGAAAAAAAGTAAAAAAAAAAAAAAAAAGAGTCCAAAATTTATTGTTCATCTTCAATTGCTGAAGCCAAACCAGCCACGATCTTAACCCCAATCTGTGAGCTCCTGGGATTTATCTGAGGTGGCTTCCTTTCTTCTTCCTTCACATTTTTTTCATTCCGTTCTTCTTCAGAACTCTCTGACAAAGCAAACATGGGTTCCCCCAAATCAGCATCGTCAACGGAGTTTTTACCCTCAGGATTCAATTCAAACAAAGGTTGGTATTGTTCTTTAGCTTTGGGATCAAGCTCAAATTCTTTGAGCGTTCCGGTTATAGATGTTGATGTTGGAGTAGGTGAAGGTGAAGGTGAAGGTGAAGGTGAAGGCGTGATTCGATTATAAGGAGAAAGCCATTTGGCCTTGATATACTCGGCCTTTCGCCATGGAGGAATATGCATTCCCTTCTTCTTCAGGCATTGCTTTACCGCCTCGGAAACAGTAACAATTATCTTCTGGAGACGATCAGCTTTGCCAACGAAGATGAATGGAAGCATTTGGAGGATTGATTTGTAAGTCTTCGTTGATCGGGCGAGTTCGAATTCTGATCTGAAATCGATGTCGATCAACATTCGTTCCCCCTCAATTATCACGTCTATGTATTCGTACTCCCCTGCTAAATAAAAATAGAAAGTGTTATTATTTCTAAATTGTTAAAATAAAATAAAATCAAGCCATTAGCATAGGAATCGGATACTAGCATAAATATCTGTATGACAAATTTGAAGACGGGTTAATAATACAAAGAAAAAGGGAGAAAGAAAGTACCGGCGGGGCAAGAGGGAGATTTTTCCCAGCAAGATTTGCAGATAGAAGCATCATATCCAAGGGTCAGTAATCCATCACTGACCATTTTCCTGCAAAAATCATCTTTACTCTTACAGATCTTGTTCTTCTCCACAATCTTCGCCGTATCCGCCAATAAAATCTTTTCACTCACACTCATAGGACAAATCAAATTCTGTTCCATAAAAGATGAGCTACACATTTAAAAAATAAGCTACAATTTTACAATTTAAGGAAAAAGGCGGAAAATATTGTAATACCTTTAGGATTTCAGATGCTTCAGCGGGAGAATTAAGATTGGAGTCACCAAAGAAACTATCCATATCGTCTTCGGAGCTGTCGCTGCAGTTACGATTGAAGCAGTTACAGCGGTTACGGCTGCATCTAACTGCACAAGATTGTTGTTTCTCGTTTTCTTCTATGAAATTCTGAACCATCTTCGCCAAGCAAACAGAGCTCGGCTCGAACTCACCGGCGCATTCCTTGCTTAAAGGGAGCTCATCGGCGGCGACGGTACCGATCTTATCCATTGTGGAATTTCTTAGAACGCTAGGGAACGGCCGTTCAAACAGCCGCTTGAACCGCGATTTCACCAACGGCTTTACTGTTTCCGACCGCGGCAGCGCTGCCTCTTCTAGCGTGTTGAAATCGATCGGCTGGATCTTCATTGGGAAAGGCATGTTTCTCAGTCTTCAAAAAAAACAAAAGCCGCTTCTACCTTTAGTACGGCAACACTTCAAACTCCCGTTGATTCTTCTCTTTCTGATGAGATCAGCACACGCAATTGACACAGAAATTCATGTTGGAGAGACAAAAAATAATGCAGTTAATCAAGACACGAGACTCTTAAATCTTAACGTTGATTATAATATACGATTATTTGCTTCTCATTTGCCAAACAAGGGATGGAATAACTTCATAACTCTGCTAAGTAGAGTCGCTTTGCTTACGAGTTTTTTTTTCTTTTTCTTTTTCACCTTTTTTTTTTTCGGATACGGTTAAAGTTACCGAAACACGCAACAGCCCGAGAACTTAATGTTATTGCCATGGGAATTCACGAGAAGATTGTGAGTGACCAGCGAGTCCATTTTTCCGGCAACAACTCGCCGGCGAAGGGAACGAGAATTAAGAAAAAAAACCGATGAAACAAGAGGTGGTGAAAAGGCCAGAAAATGGAAATGAGATGAGACTGTTAGCAGGGCAGTGTTCCAGGGCCTTATAAAGGGTGGAGGGGTAGGGATCTCTGACGTGGACCTGTTGACAAATTTTTGAAGCCCTACGTGGCGAAATATTTAATCCGTTGAATTTGGGCTACGTGTTGAACCGTGAACCCGGTTCGTTTTTACTGGTGGTGACACGATGCCACGTAAAGGAGCGTGACGATAAGGTACCGGTTTCAATAATGGAGTCCCATGGTACTCAGGCGCTGTTAATTAGTGAAGTTAATTTAATAGGGTTATTTTAATATATAGTCTTTAGATAAAATTACCTAATTGGACCTCAAAGGTTGTGGTTAATTTGTTACGTCAATAGTCATCAATGAGAGTGTGGGGTAGGATAGTCTTTTCAGTAAAATATGGTAAATTAGTGGGAAAGTGATAGGGGAGGTTAAAACTGGAAAGTACACGTACATGGGAAAAGGTGAGGTCCACAAATCAATGACAGTTGGTTTTATTGCTTTTTTGGGATTAAAGGGGGGTGTTAGAGTAAAACGGGAAGACTGTGGGGGGGCTAAATAGGGAAATCAGTGGACTTTTCCTTCCGATGCATTAAACCAGTTACCTAATGTCGTTTAGGATTAAGGTGGACACGAGTTGTTTGGGTTACGAATGAGAGATCATTTATTGCGTGGTCAAAATCTATTCCCAAGTCCCTATACTTTAAAAATGTTTAAGATTAGTCCCTGTACTTAAAAAATTAAATTATTTTAATTTTTCAATTTAAATATCCTGATAGTTCGTTTTTTTTGGGTAAAAAATTGTATCATATTATATTTATTTTTTAACAATAATATGCCTTATTATAGTTTAATTAAAATGCTATTATACTAAATTTTGATAAAAATATTAATCATTTTAATGATTAGTTCAAAAATTTTAAATTTTAAATTAATTTTAAAATTTTAAATACATGGGCTTAATGTCAAACTTGATCAAAACACATGGATTGTAATTGATGGTGTGAGATGGGGTATAAATTATAATATTAATAGGATAATACATACGTATTTTCTGCAAGGTTGGTTTCATATTTGCAAATAAGTTTTAATTGATGTCCCACATGACACGTAACATTTGTATTAAAATTTGATGTAGTTAAATCGATATGGAGAATTGATTTAAGATCTATGTTCATCTCTCTCTCCTTTTTCAAAGTCAAAATAAAAATTGCTTAAAAAGTTGTCAGTAAATAAAGAGTGATGTTTTAAATAATAATAAAAATACAATTTAATCATTTTAATTTTAAAAGGGTGATTTGGCGGTTAAATGGCACATTTTTTTATTAGAAAAGAAGAGAATCAATTATTATAGTTTAATGAATAATATATGTGTGAAATGCATGTATTCATATTTATATATCTTCCTATAAAATATTGTTTTCTAATATTATTAAAATATATTTGGTTTTGGAGGACAATCTGACACCTTTACAAACTGTTGGAATATGATATTAGTTGGGAGTAATTGAGAATGCGATGGGCCATTGATATATTATTGTGTGGGGGCTCCAAGGAGAAGAAAGGACAGCCATGTGTTTTCATCTCTCTCATTATGGGCCTTGTTAAGAAATGAAATCTCCTCAATTTAACGGCTATATATCAACTTTTTCAGTTTACAGATGAAATTAAAAAAATCCTACCAAAAAGAAATTAGGGGTAAAGAAGTAAGAAAGTTACGATGTGTGAGTTTCACAGTGAGGACCCCACAAGAAAGTGAAGTGTATGTACATTTTAGTGGCAATAATATTGATATGCCTTCCCGCAACATTTGGGTTGTACAACATGGTCAGAAAATGGTCCCAACATCATATCGATTCCAAGTCTAGAGAGTGTGGAGTAGAAAAATGAAAAAGGGCAACCCACAAAAGCAAATAATTATTAATTTATTATCATTATTTTGGTAACTGCCTACTCTTTATTTCAATCCACCAACCATGGTCTTAGTTTTACCCTATCACCCTAGTTAGGATTTTCTTTTTCTTCACTTGATTTTGTAGACAAATGAATATAAATTCCACCACTTTCAATATTTAAATGGAATGTTGGACTGATTTGGAATAAAATATTAAACCGATTGAATTGATAATTAAATCGTTTTTTTATTTTGATATACTTTTAAATAATTTTAACTAAAATAGATAAATTAATCAATTAATTTTATTTGATTTAACCATTAATCTAGTTCTAAAATCCTTCACTACTTTAACCCCATGCCATATATTTATTGCTTAAATTTTATTTGGGCAAATCCAAATTTACTATTTAATAATAGTGAATATCATTTGAATTTAATTATAAAGTTTATGTATAATTTTTTAATAAAAAATTTCCAAACACAATTGTAAAGTCGGCAAAATAGGATTAAGCCCAACAGTATGTTTGTTTGATCCAAACCCTTAATAATTTGAGTCGGAAAAAATTTAAATTTATAACCATCAAATTCCAAAAAAATTGAACTAAAAAAATTAGAGCTTAAAAGAATTTGAGCTTTAGCTTATTAAAGTCCAAGAAAACCGACGTTGAGCCCATAAAAATTTAAGCAAAGAACGATTTAGGTCTGAGATAGATATGATCCTAAACCCAAAATACTCAAATTTATAACTAAATAGACATTGATGATAAATATAATTATATGATAATATTTAAATTAAAAATAAAATATAAAAATGATAATTATTCAATTTATGAAAATGCATTTATAAATATTATATAGTTATATTAAAAATTATTAACAATAAAAGTATTTATATGAAATTTTTACCTTAAATTATAAATTAAAATACGTTTGAATAATATTAATTATGAATATAAAACATATTTTAATACAAAATTATGTATGCATAACAAATATGAAAATTAATATATTCAAATTTATAAAATTTAAATTTAATCATTATATAAAATATATAATTATACAATATTATTTTTAACAATAAATTTTATGTGCAAGGGAAATCTACCTCCCAACCCTATTTTATATAAATATGCTTGTCTAACTATAAGCTACCATGATTCAAGTCACCCTTATGTTCCTATCACTTCTGAAAAGAAAAACAAAAAATTGAAACAATTTGGAATTCTAAAGCTACTGGTATGTAACAATCCGTTTTCTAGTAGTTTCGGGACTATAATTCCAATGTGTGAGTCAGTAAATATTAATTAGTTAATATTTACAAAGTCATTTGTTGTATTAAAATTTGGTTAGGTAATTTTAACGTTTAGATAGTTAATTAAGTAAAAAAGACTAAATTGTAAAAGTTGCAAAAGTAATTGTTATTAGGGATTCTATGAGAGTTGGTTATGAATGTGTAAGTGGATGGTTGCACATGGAAATTATGCCATTGTTAAGGTTAGTTGCCGGCTAAACTTTAGTGTTTCTATAATTTATATGTTTTGGATTAATTAAATAGGTTAAAATAAAATGAATATAAGTTGAAAACAAAAATTAGGTGTTATCATCTTCTTCTTTCTCTCATTCCATGGTCGAATACTATTGTTAGGGAGAGGGAAGCTTCGGCCTTGTCCATTTCTTTGCATGTAAGCTTATTTTCATCCGTTTTTAGTAATTTTTATATTTTTGTAATCGTTTTAGCTTAATCTAGCTAGCTCCGGGGGTTCATTTGTAAAACTGTTAAATGTTTTGGAAGATACCATTGATGATTTTGGTGTGTTTTTTAATTTTAATGGTAGAATATTAATCTTGGTTGTTGATTAAGACTATTTTGTAAAGTGATTTTAGTTAGTTTTTAGTTAGAGGATTGAATTGATAAAATATTAAAATTGACATGAAATTATTTTGAATTTTGAATAATTATGGGCTATACGAATATGAGTGAAAATTTGGGTAGCATAAATATTTATGAATTTGTGATAAATTTGAATGTTTTGGGTTTAGAGACTAAATTGTATAAAATGTAAAAGTTTGGGGCAAATGTGAAAAATTGTAAATAGGAAGTCAAATGCATTAAATTGAATATTATATGAAATTAAGGCTAATTAATTGAAATAGATTACTTTATAAATCAAGAACTAGTAGATAATCGAGGAAAAATGAAAGTTGTTAACTAGCCCTTGAACTTTACTATCTCTATAGTTTAGCTCTGGTAAGTTCGTTCGGTTTAGTTTAGCATAATTTGAAATGTTATATTAATTGTGAAATTGGTTATGAAGTGAGTATTTGTTTGAATGATGTTAAATGATGATATGTTTTGAGCCGGATGAACGTAGGATAGAGTACAACTGGCATGCCAATAGGCTATAATGCGCATGGTATGGGATTGGCTTGTGATGAGATGATGATTATTGACTTGATATTGTCCACTGAATATAATGAAGTCCAACATTTATTGTGGATTATCGTGATATATTTATAGTGATTCTGGCGTGTTACGGGGTAGACATAATGCGTTCGGGCTCGGCAATTGGTGTCCAGTCGTATTTTCGGAGGGATGATAGCCTACAGGCTAAGCACTTGGTTCCGAAGCATGTTTTCGGTTGGATTGGCTCGTTTGAGCTTTTTGGCATGTTTAGGTGGATAACTGCGTACTCATATCTGTTATATCTTTCATTAGGCAAATTTTCAATGATAGTTGACTTGTTATTAAACTGTATGATGGATTGTATGATTATCTGACATTATCATGACTTGATATTGAATGATTTCGTGTGATTGAACATATTATGCAACTCATAAATGTATATGTATAAACTCACCTGTTGAATGACTGTGGTTGACATGATTTATATATTTTATTAATCTTGTTAATGAAATTGCTATGTTTATACGGTAAGTTTTATCGTTTTAACCATTGAACTTACTAAGCTCTATAGAAGCTTACCTGTGTCATTTTTCTGTTTCTTTGTAGATATCGTTTTGTGGAATCGGACGATCGGATCAACCTAAAGATCACACTATCCAAAGACCTATCGGTAGATTTTAACATGTTTATCTTAGGGTTATATGTCATGTAATAGGTGTCTTGTATGTGTTTTGAATACTTATCCCTTGTGATGCGTTTTGTACTTGAATGATGTTGTTTTCACTTGGTTTTTGGTTTACTTGTTTATGTCTTTGGCTTTTGGTTTGTAAAGTTCCATTTATATAAGTTTTGTCATTTTGGTTTATGCTATTTGTGAATGAATAGGTTATGGTAGAAGTAGATATGAATGGATTGGATGAAATCTTAAATTTGACATGTGTTAATGTATAAACTTGTGAACTTTGAATGTAAATTAGTTTGGTATGAAATGTGGTTTTGGTTTGATAATTGAATTGTGGTGTCAATGAGGGCACATTGGTTAGGCATTTAGGTTGAATGTTTTGATATGTTTTAAGCAGGTTTCAAGTTGTTTTGAATGTATGGAAATGGTTGTTTTTGGGTTTGGCTTGGTGCCTAAGTTTGGATGAAGCTTTGCCTTGTTTTGAAAGCTATTTAAGGTGTACACGACCTGGGACACGAGTCGTCACACGGTCACGTGTCATCTTGATTTCAAGTGCAGGATTTTCCACATGACAAAAGGCTGTTACACGATCGTGTGACCTTATTTTGATTTGTACACGAGCGGGCACATGGGTTGCGACATGGTCGTATGACCCTTACTTCAAATTGTACACGATTTGGCCACACAACCATGTTTCTAAGCCACACGGTCTGGGCTCTGTCACACAGCCATGTGACTATTGTTTCCAAATTTTTCAATTTTTTTCCATAATTTTTTGTTTTGTTTCATGTTAGTCCCTAATTGTTCCTAAACTATTTTAAAGGTCATGTAAGCTCGATTTAAGGCATGTTATTGTATTTATGTTATGCTTAATATGAGGATTGAATATTGATATCTAATTTAATATTGAGGTGGTTTAATGATGTTATTTGATTTGATTTATTTCATAATACTTTGTAACCCTATTTCGGCGATGGAGATGGGTTAGGGGTGTTACATGGAAGATGTTGTAGATGCTATCAAGAAGGAAGAAAAACTTCTGGTTGAAAAGAGGAGCCAAGTGTTCCTGAACCATGCCTGTTCAAAGAAGTATGTCTCTATGTTAAAGAAAAGTTTTATTGAAGAGCAAAACATTGAGAAAATTACTCTCTCTGAAAACAACGAGTTTAGTTATGTCAAACCCTATGTCTACAGTAGTGTCTTGGAATTCTATGCTAATATGCTTTGCAACATTAATGATGAGAACAAAAAAATCCATCACAAAGAATTTTTCAAGGGTAAGTGGTATGATTCCATCCCAACAGTAATTAGAAAGGTGTTTAATTGTTATTGCCAAAACATGGTCAAGCTAGATGAGACCATGGATCAAACTGCTATTGCCATCACCAACAACATATATCTGACCTAGTCTAAGAAAGGTACTATTTATGCTTTGTCCCTCTCTACAATTTATGCCGCTCTATATGCTATTGAACACAAAGAATTGGCTTCCCAACAACAGGGTGAACTAATGTGCAAGCTATTGTCCTTCTAAGAAAAATTCTATAAATGGTAGAGTTCGATCCAAGCTAAATGATTTTTGATGAAATCATCAAGCATGCAGAAAAGATGTGTGGAAGATATCTATTGCCATTACCTTCCCTGATCTTTTAAGTCCTCTATAAACAAAACCCTCAAATTGTCTATACCACTAAGCACTATGAAAAGCTAATACTTGAACTTAAATTTTCCCAAAAGTGGTTAAAGGGTAAACATACTATTAATGAACTAAATAAGTTACCAATAAGCACTGAGGATGATGATTAAGAGGAGGTGCTCAGGATAGAGAAGTGACTAATCTACCGTAATTCGGTATAGAAGATTAAACTAGTTTTTGCACTTGAGGAGCTTGAATACAAGCACTTTTATTATGTTTTAAGCAAGTTTTCCTAGTTTTGTTTACGTCAACAAAATGTGTAATTTGAGTCTTTTATTGACTTTAGAGGTTGTATGAGTCCTAAGGGTGAGCTAATATACTTAGTGAGTGCGTAGGAGACTGTCAGAGGGTGTACAAACTCAATACAGGTTACTGTGTTGCAACACGGGGAGTTTGATGTCACAACATAGGGAGTAGAGTACAAAAATTTCGAGACTGCCTTCGGTGTTGCGACACAACCAAGAGATGTTGCAACACACCCTTGAAGCCACCTTGAATTTGAGTGTACTACCTTTGATGTCACGACACGGGCACTAAGGTGTCGCGATGTCAATCCTGTACGAGAAACACTTACGAATTAAGGGCATTTTGGTCCACACATTCAAATGTTTAATACGAGAGCGTCAGTTGACCTAAGTTTAAGGACGACAACAACCCTAAATCTATAAATAGGCTCATTTAACACTTGTTAAGGACAATTTTCATACTTTATAATTTTCTTTATAATTTCAATTTTTAATTTTTCCTTTTCTTAGGTTTTAAGTTATTTCTAATTTTTATCTTTGTGTTTGTCAGGAGATTTGATTTGTAGACTCGGCCAACTCTTTGTAGATTCTGCACTTCATTCAATACAATTCAGGATTCTCTTAAACCTTTTCTCTTAATTCATTATTCATGTTTATCTTTCGTATCAAGTTTATTGTGTTTATGAAATCCATGATGAACTAATCCTCCTATGGGGGATTAGCGAGTAGAGTTATGACTAATTAATTATCATGTAGGGATTTTTTCGTAGATCAACTGTTCGGGAGAGAACTTAAACCCTATGCTTGCGATCCTAAAAAGTCATTTAGGTGGAAATTAACCCAAAATTAGTATGGATTATTCGTGAATACCTTAGCCTCGAACCAATCTGGACTGTGAGGTCGAGAGATAAGTAGTTCTTTCCGACTTGTCAGTTTAGTGGAAGATTGAGAGATCTTGCTATGGTGATGACTAGTTGATTGAATAGAAACTCAAAGCGACAATTAATTATGATTACCAAAGCAAGCTAATCACCCATGCTTAGATCTAATTTAGTTTACATAATCCCCAAAAAATCTCTCTTTTTGTTTATTCATAATATAATTTATTTAAAATACTAATTAGATCTATTTGCGTTTAGATTAGGATTAGTTTAGTATTCACCTCTCATGGGTACAATCCTTGGAGCACTCATTTACTTCATTGTAACTATATTACAACCTGACTCGTATACTTGCAGATACCGCTTATTTCATATCTTTTGTGCAGGTTTCTTACTCTAGACGTTGGTACGTCCGGAGGCAGTCAGTGCCCAATTCCCTAATGTAACAACCCGGTTTCTAGTGGTGTCGAAGAAAGGCGAAGTTATTAAATAGGTGAATGAAATTTTAGATAAGTAATTTAGTCGAAATTATGTTTAATTAGGGTCTAAGGACTAAATTATAAAGTCCAATTGATATAGATTTTTAATTAGAAAATGTATTGAAGACTTAAATTACAATTAAACCAATGTCTAAAATAGTAAATAGACCATCTTAAATGTTATAGTGGACGATAAAGGTTAAGAATTAATAAGCTAGATTAGTGGTAAGATTAGTTTATTAATTAATTAAAATTAGACCTTAACATATGTATATATATTAATAGTAAATAGACCATCACCTCAATTTTTTGTCATCTCCTTACCGTCCATAAGAGAAGAAAACCTAGATAAAACTTGTAATAATTCGAAAGTCAGTGGCGTCAGAAAATACGGTTTCGGGATCTCATTTTGTAAATCGAGCCCACAAATATTTAATAGAAATATTTACAGGGTTATCATATAGGTGAGTTGATTTTTTGATAAATAATTTGCTAAATTAGAGATTAATTAGTGCCCAAGGACTAAATTGTAAAGTCAAATCGCTCTAGATTTTTAAATAGAAAATAAACCGAGGATTTAAATTGCAATTAACCAAAAGAATAAAATAGCAATTAGACTATATTGAATTATGTATAGTGGACGCTAAACATTATTTATATATTATAAAGTCTTAATTTAAATGAATTAAATTATAAAACATAAAATAAAATATGGTTTAATAAAAAAAATGGAGAGAAAGAGAAAGAAAACATTGTCTTTCTCATTCTCGTCACCGAAATTAAAAAAAGAGGAGAAGAAAACTTTTGGCCTAGGGTTTCAAACCTTAAAGCTTTAATTGGTTGGTTTAATTTAGTTCTTTTCTTGTAATTTTTATATTTTTGAAGTCATGTGAGCTTGATATAGCTAGCCCATGTATCAATTTGTGAAACTGTTAACGTTTTAGAAAGTTGCCATTGTTGAGTTCTTGAAGTTTTAGGTGTTAAATTGATACATTTTAAGTTTAGACGTGAAAAAAAGGACTAAATTGTGAAGTTAATTGATAGTTTCATACATTAAGTACTAAACTGAATAAATTATAAAATTGAATGTAAAAATGAAAAATATGAACACATTAATAAACAATAGTGAAATCGAAAAGCAAATTGAAGTTCTAATTTGAAAGTTATACTAGTCCCGATTTTAGGTGCTAAATTGAATAAAATAAATTTTTTTTATAAAATGACAATTGATTGTGAATTTGGTTGTATATTGATGGTTTTATGTGTTTATGTTAATCTATAGCTAACGTCGATCCAAATTCCTCAAGAGGGAAAGGAAAAGCTAAAGTTATCGACGAATAGCTCGGAGTTTCTAGTATATATTCCTATAATTTAATTCTTATGTAATCTCCGTACTTTCGTGTTATGTACATTATATATATTGTTAAGACAAGTCATCAATGATAAATTGAATTAATTTTGTGCAATTGAGATTGAATTGAACTATATTGGAATATATGTTATTTGATAAATTGATGATGAATTTTAGATAGAAAGGAAGGTGATTTGGTTATTATATAATGAAATAGAAAAAAAATTTAACCATTAGTCATATAGAACATGTTGGGAATAGCTAATGTGTTACAAGATCAAAACTTTAAGTTAAGTCATCGTTGTCGGGTAACCCTGGATGACAGATTCGTTGAACTGTGAAAACCATCATTGTCAGGAAATTCAGGATGGTAGGTCATCGTTTCCGAGCAACTCGAGATGACAGATTCATTGAACTGTGAAAACCATCATTGCTGGACAATCTAATGTGGTAAACCATCATTCTAGGGTAATCCAGGATGGTAGGTCATCGTTGTCAGGCAACCCGAGATGACAGATTTGTTAAATTGTGAAAACCATCGCGTCGGGCAATCCAAGATTATAGGTCATCGTTTTCGGGCAACCTGGGATGACAGATTCATAGTCTATCATTGAACTATGAAAATCATCATTTTCAGGCAATTCGGGGTGGTAAGTTGTCATTGTCGAGGCAGCCTAAATGAAAAATTATGGAATTGTGAAAACTATTGTTGTTGAGCAATCCATTCGTTCAAACCCCACTCAAAGCGAGTGCACGTATCAACTTCGATGGGAACTATCTCTCGAGCATATTTACTAAGTCGAACAAACTCTCTCTCATACTCATCAATAAACACCACTACAAATTGATCAAAATATGGCTGAAACACCCTGATCATTAGATCCATAAACATAGCAGGGGCGTTGGTTAAACTGAATGACATTACTAGCAATTCATATTGTCCATATCAAATTCAAAAAGCATTTTTGATATAATTGGATTCCTTGACTTGCAACTAATAATATCCTGATCTGAGACTAATTTTGGGGAATATAGTAGCTCATTTCAATTGATCAAATATGTCATCAATGCGTGGAAATGGGTATTTGTTCTTTATTGTGACCTTTTTCAGCTATAGATAATCAATATACAATCTCATTAATCCATCCTTCTTTTTAACATATAAAATTGGTGCACCATACGATGATACACTCCGTTTGATAAATTCGCGATCAATTTGTTCTTGCAACTGAGCTTTTCATGTAACAGCCCGTTTTTGGTCAAATAGGAACAGTGATTTTGGGACCAAAAATTCAAGATCAAAATATTTATTTTATTACTATTTTAATGTTTACAGCATGATTAGGATATTGTGTGAAAATTTCGTTAAGAAATTTTATCGTTTGAATGTTCAATTGGATAAAAAGGACTAAATCGCGTAAAATGTAAAAGTACTGTTCTATTAGCTAAAGGTGTAAAAAGCTATAGAACCTTAATGTTAAGGTCCTTATGTTGTAATTAGACTATTAATAGAATGAGTGGACATATATGAACACTTAATGGATGTTTTTAATGGTTTTTCATTAACGTTATTATGGTAAATTGCATAATTATCATATGTTAAATAAAACAAAATCAATTTTAAGCTTAATATCATCTTCTCCACCGAATTTGTTGAAGAAAAAGAAGCCATTTTAGGGTTCTTGATTCGGATATGCTATTTTGCTCATTAAGGTACGGTTTTTGTCCCGTTTTTAATGATTTCTATGTTTTTGTAATTGTTGCAGCTCAATCTAGCTAGCCCGTACGTTTAATTTCAAAACTATTAAAGATTTTGAGAGTTTCCATTGTTGAATCTATGTGTTCTTTGATGTTTAATGTTGAAATATGAAAGCTTGATGATAGTTTTACTATTAAGTGATTTTTTTATGAAAATGCAAAATAGGGATTAAATTTTGAAATGTACAAATTGTGTGGTTGAAATGTGAAATAAATGAAAGTTTTGGACTACTAGGGACCTATATATAATTCGACCAAGCATGGGTTTTGTTGAATTGTGTGAATTTTGTGTATTTGTGAAATAGAGACTAAATTGATTAAATGCAAAAGTTTAGGGGCTAATGTGTAAAAATGCCCAAATGTGTATTTTTGGATTAATTGAATGAGTAGATGAATAAATAAGTTAATTTTGAATTCATATAGATCAAGAAAGAAAGAATTTGGATTTAGATCGAGGGAAAAGCAAGGTTATCGAGTAGTCAACCCTATCCGTTAATTTCGAATATGAGGTAAGTTCGTATGTGACGATTACATTATAAATGTATGTTAAAATGCTTTAATATTGCATGATTGTTAAAACGAGATTATGGATAATGTATGAATTGTGAAAACAACTTTACGGATGCATTCGATGATAGAAACGAAAAGTGTGAAAGCCCGGTTGAACCTTAAGAATAGTTTTGGATACTATTGACATGTCAGTAAGTGATATGTTGAGTTGGCTTCGGGCCATGATACTAGCACTTCGGGTGCATATTTTACCGATTTGGCTTCGGGCCATGCATATCGGATGATTTAGCTTTGGGCCATAGTAATAGTTCCTCGGATAAGTTACCTTGATTTGGCTACGGGCCATGGTATAGGTACTTATTGTATGAGACTCCTGAGTATCCCATTTCTATTCCAAATGGTTCAATGGGTAAATGAATGATGTGGTAGAGAAAGAGGTTAGTACGAGGCGTCTGAGTGCGTCTGAGAACCTATTCGAGTATTAAATAGTGAAAGTTCGATGAGTTTGTATTTGATCATGTTTTGAGACATGAGAAAGGTTTGTAGTTAATGTGTATATGGTTTTGTCATGTGTAATTGGTTGATTTGCATTTATTCGATGATATAAGTTATTCACATACGAGCTTATTAAGCTATGAAGCTTACTTCGTGTTATTTTTCCATGTTTTATAGTGAATCAAGGCTAGCTCGATTTAGGAGTTGTCGGGAACATCATCGCACTATCAAACATCTAAGTTGGTACTTTTGAATTATACATTTATGGTATATGGCATGTATAGGTTAGATGTGGTATTTTGGTTGTGATTATAGCCACGAGATATGGCATGTAAATGTATATGTTTTGGTTAGCCATGAGTGATGGCTTATTTTGGTATGTTTGGTATGAATGTGGTTATGGTTTTATAGTTGCTCAAATGGTTAATTGATATGTGAAGTATAAATGCTTGAGTAATGCCTTGATGAGGTATGATTTTAGATGTTCTGTTGGTTATTTATAGGGTAAGTTATGTATGTGTGAATTATGGTAAATGAACCATGTTGTTTGATATTGTTTTGGCATGTATTTGGTTAAGTAAATGGTAGTGATTTGAGAATTGGAATAGATGAAATTATAATGGTATGAATTGTGCATTTTATTGATGATTTTGGTTGCCTAATTGTATGATGAAATGGTACCATTTTGCCTTGTGTAGGTACATTGAAGTTGGGGTGGCAAATTGGCCTTGTAAATGACCTATTTTTGTCCGCAGAGACACGGGCATATGTCTCAGCTGTGTGTGACACACGATCATGTTATATGGCCGTGTGTCCCCTGGTGTTGAAATTGAATTGAAGTCAGTATGCTCCACACGGTCTCACACACGGGCATGTGACTAGCCATGTGGTACAAGTCAAAGTACCTCCCTAATTGGCACACGGCCTAGCACATGGGCGTGTGACTGGCCATGTGGTACAAGTCAGAGTACCTCCATAATTGGCACATGGCCTAGCACACGGCCTGACACACGGGCGTGTGTGGCCACTTCGAAGGGCACACGGAGCTAGACACATGGGCGTGTGGTTGGCTGTGTTACCTAAGTCAGTATGTATGCCCTGTTTCCATACGGCCTGAGACACGGACGTGTCTGGAGCTGTGTGAGGCACACAGTCTATTCACACAGGCGTGTGACCCAAGTCGTATTTTATTGGTTTAGTCCCGAACCACTTTTAAAACATGTTTAAGGCTTCGTAGGCCCTTATAAGGGACAATGTAATTGTGTTGAAAGATTTTTGAGAATGAATGCTTTATGTTTGATAAATGTATGCTATATGTTGTGAATTGATCGGTAATACCTCGTAACCCTACTCTGGCAATGGATGCGGGTTAGGGGTGTTACATTTCAACTCTTTCAATTCTTTTGAAGCCATTCAGTATGGAGCAATTAATATTGGAGCAGTTCTAGGCATTAATTCAATTGCAAATTTCACTTCTCTTTTCGGTGACCTCGATAATTCTTTCGAAAATACATCAGTAAATTCTCGCACAATCGAGACTTGCTCAACTTCTGATCCTGTCCCTCTTATGTCCAATACATAAGCTAAATATGCTTCACATCCTTTTCTAACCAGTTTTTGAGTTGTCAAAGCTGTTATAATATTGGTAACGCAATCTACCTGATTAGTTTCAACATTAATTAATTCACATTTTTGGCATTTTAACACTATCTGCTTTTGTCTATAGTTAACAATGGCGTCATGTATGGTCAACAATCTATACCAAGGATGACATCAAACTTGTCAAATAGTAATAACATAAAGTCTGAAAGGGTTCGATACTTTAACATCAAACTCAATCAATTTTACTAGCATATTTTTTCAGTTACTAATGCAGTGCATATATACGAATGCGTTGATCTAGGATCAATTCAAGCATAAATAACAACATTGAAAGGAGAGAATGTACCCCCAATCACATCAGGAGAAGCGACTTCTTCTTTGGCACGGATCGTGTATGCTCTAATCTATGCTCAATCCTCAAGCTTCACAGTTACCTCGCATATGGTGTTGCGGCTAATTTTCGCATTATTTTTGAATCCCTATTTTCTACCTCTCTACGAGGTGGTCATTGGTTTATTAATTTGCTCTAAGCTAATTTCAATTTTATGTGGACAATTCTTCAAAAAATGCTCCGTCAATCCACATCGAAAACATGATCCAGTCTTCAATCGGCATTCACCAAAATGGTTTTTATCGCAATGCTTACATAATGGTTTATTCAAATTATGGACACTACCGTACTGGCGACTGATGAGGTGCGGGTCTCGGATTATCATGTTGTGATCAATATTTCCCTGCATATCTAGAAGGAGGCACAAACCTATTTGGAACATCTCTGGACCTTTTAGGTGGAGGAGTGGGAAAAGACCTAGATGTACTCTACTTTCCTGAATCCTGATATTTCATTTCAACCCAATTCTTTGCATTACATATATCTTCCTTTTTTTTTGCTCTATCCACCAGAATTAAAAACTTCCTAATTTCAAGAGCTCCAACCGACATCTGAATTCCTTCGTTTAAACCTCACTTCAAAGCGAGTGTACATATAAACTTCGGTGGGAACTATCTTTCAAGAATATTTACTAAGTCGAACAAACTCTCTCTCATACTCAACCACTGACATGTTTCTTTGTTTTAACTCAAGAAATTCTCTCTTCTTCTTCTCCAAATACCTTAAACTGATATATTTCTTTTCAAATTCAGTTTGGAAGAATTCCCAGTCTACACTAGAGGTGATAATGTTGGGCCTCAATAAATTCTAGGTCCATTTTCTAGGCCCGGACCTAGCTTAACTCAAAAAATGGGGTTGAAAGTTTACCCAAGTCTGCCGACCCATATTAAATGTTTTTAGATTATTTTATTAGATAGACAATTTTTAAAATAATATATCAAATACACTTAAAAACATTAAAACAAATATTAAAACAACAAACAAATTGAAAATACAATAAAAAGTATTTATATTATTAAGATAGTTACAAACTAAACTAGTAGCAAAATTAATAATAAAATAAAAGTTTTACAATATCCAAATAATATTAAAAACAATAGCGAAACAACATAATAAAAAATTGCAAAACAACTATAAAATAGCACCAAAAATAGTAGAAAAACAACCTGCAAAATGTAATCAACCAACCAAAATATTTATATATCAAACAATCAACATATTTAATTTTATAACAAGCTATAAATCGTAAGCTAAATTAAATTGTCAACAATTAGGAAGGTAACCTAGAAAGCAATCGAAGAAACATCATCCTCATCCTTATTGTTATCATCATTCTTGCAATAAATTTCTAATATGAAATAAGAATAAATAGTTAATGTAATAGCCCATTTTTTAGTGGTGACGGAATAATGGTTTCAAGACCATAAATTTCTATTATGTCAGCCCATAAATATTAGTTATAGAATATTTACGGAGTCATTAGAGGCATATTAAAATTTGGTTAAGAGATTTTAACGTTTAGATAGTTGATTTAAGAAAAAGGACCAAATTGAAAAATGTGCAAAACTTAGTGATTATTGCATTTAAGTGATTAAATAGCTTAATTACTAAAATTAGGAAGGACCTATGTAGCAATTAGCACTTAGTTATTAATGTTGGATGGCATTATGAATGAAAATTATAAAATAATATATGTTTTAATGGCAAAATGATAAATAACAAAAAAAAAAAATTAAATGAAGAAAAATCATATTGATGCCACAACACAATTAAAGAGAGCTCCAACGTTTGGTTTCATCTTTCCTTGTGCATATAAGCTCAATTCTCATCTATTTCTTGTAATTTTTATATTTTTGAGATTGTTGCACCTAGGTCAGTGATGAGAATTACAAGAAATAGATGAGAATTGACCTTACATGCACAAGGAAAGATGAAACCAAACCTTGGAGCTCTCTTTAATCGTGTTTTGGCATCAATATGAAGAAATGAAGAAGAAAATGGTTTTTTTTCTTCATTTAATTTTGTTTTTATGTTATTTATCATTTTGCCATTAAAACATGTATTATTTTATAATTTTCATTCATAATGCCATCCAACATTAATAACTAAAGGCTAATTGCTACATAGGTCCTTCCTAATTTTACTAATTAAGCTATTTAATCACTTGAATGCAATAATCACTAAGTTTTGCACCTTTTCCAATTTGGTCCTTTTTCTTAAAATCAACTATCTAAACGTTGAAATCTCTTAACCAAATTTTACTATGTCTCTAATGACTCCGTAAATATTTTATAACTAATATTTATGGGCTGACATAATAGAAATTTATGGTCTTGAAACCATTGTTCCGTCACCACTGAAAAATGGGCTATTACACTAACTATTTATTCTTATTTCATATTAGAAATTTATTGCAAGAATGATGAGAATGATGATGAGGATGAGGATGAGGATGATGTTTCTTCGATTGATTTCTAGGTTACCTTCCTAATTGTTGACAATTTGATTTAGCTTACGATTTATAGCTTGTTATAAAATTAAATATGTTGATTGTTTGATATATAGATATTTTGGTTGGTTGATTACATTTTGCGAGTTATTTTTGGTACTATTTTTGTGCTATTTTATAGTTGTTTTGCAATTGTTTATTATGTTGTTTCGATGTGTTTTTAATATTATTTGGATATTGTACAACTTTTATTTTATTATTAATTTTGCTAATAGTTTAGTTTGTAACTATCTTAATAATATAAAGACTTTTTATTGTATTTTCAATTTGTTTGTTGTTTTAATATTTATTTTAATGTTTTTAAGTGTATTTGATATATTATTTAAAATTGTTTATCTAATAAAATAATCTAAAAACATTTAATATGGGTCGGGCTGAGTCGAGCTTAATTATTATAATTAAAATGGACTTAGGTAAATTTTTAGTGCCATTTTTTGAGTTAGGCTGGGTTTGGGCCTAGAAAATGGACCTGGAATTTGTTGAGGCCCAGACCATTATCACCTCTAGAGTAGACTGGAAATTCTTCCAAACTGAATTTGGAAAGAAATATATCAATTTAAGGTATTTGGAGAAGAAGAAGAAGAGAGAGTTTCTTGAGTTAAAACAAAGAAACATGTCAGTGGCTGAGTATGAGAGAGAGTTTGTTTGACTCAGTAAATATTCTTGAGAGATAGTTCCCATCGAAGTTTATATGTACACTCACTTTGAGTGAGGTTTGAACGAAGGAATTCAGATGTCGGTTGGAGCTTTTGAAATTAAAAAGTTTTTTATTCTGGCAGATGGAGCAAAAAAAAAATGGAAGATATATGTAATGCAAAGCATTGGGTTGAAATGAAATATCAGGATTCAGGAAATTAGAGTACATCTAGGTCTTTTCCCACTCCTCAATCTAAAAGGTCCAGAGATGCTCCAAATAGGTTTGCGCCTCCTTCTAGATATGCAGGGAAATATTGATGACAACATGATAATTGAAAACCGAACCACATCAGTTGCCAGTATAGGTAGTGTCCGCAATTTGAATAAACCATTATGTGACATTTGATAAAAACCATTTTGGTGAATGTCGATTGAAGACTGGATCATGATTTCGATGTGGATTGGCAGAGCATTTTCTGAAGAATTGTCCACATAAAATTGAAATTAACTTAGAGCAAATTAATAAACCAACGACCACTTCGTAGAGAGGTAAAAAATAGGGACTCGAAAATAATGCGAGAATTAGCCGCAACACCATAGCAAGGTGACTGCGAAGTCTGAGGATTGAGCACCGACTAGAGCATACGCGATCCGGGCTAGACAAGAAGTTGCTTCTCCTGATGTGATTAGGGGTACATTCTCTCTTTTCAATGTTATTATTTATGCTTTAATTGATCCTAGATCAATGCATTCGTATATATGCAGTGCATTAGTAACTGAGAAAAATATGCTAGTAAAATTGATTGAGTTTGATGTTAAAGTATCGAACCCTTTAGGACTTTATGTTATTACTGTTTGACAAGTTTGATGTCATCCTTGGTATAGATTGTTGACCATACATGACACCATTATTAACTATAGACAAAATTGGATTATGTTAAAATGCCAAAAATGTGAATTAATTAATGTTGAAACAAATCAGGTAGATTGTGTTACCAATATTATAACAGCTTGGGCAGCTCAAAAACTGGTTAGTGATGAATCTATTAAAAATTTTAGAAGTTGCCAGTGATGAATCTTGAATATATATTTTTGATAATTATGTGTTTGAATCTTTAATTGTGGTATTTGATTGTTTTGTGAAGTTATTTTTATTAGATTTTGATTTAAGGGTTAATTTGTTTAAATGTCAAAATTTCAAGGTTTATTTGTGAATAAGAAGTGTTTTGTGGACTATTTAGAATCTTTGAATATGTGGCTGTAAAATTTGACTTGAGAAAATGGTTAATTTGATTATTTTCGAGTTAAGGGACTAAATTACAAAAGTGTTAAAAGTTAGGGACAATGTGTTATTGCGAAAAAATAAAAGGGTATAAAATGTAGAATAAATTGGAATGTGAATTGTAAGTTAATAATTGAGAAATTTTACATTTTAGATCAAGACCTTGTTGATTTATGTGGAAAAGGAAAAATTATGAAATAGTCCCTGAACTTCTGCAACTATTATAAGTCAGTCCAGGTAAGTTCGTACTGTTTGTAATTTAATATCTATATGAATTGTGTGATGTTATGATATGAAATAATGGTTATAAATTATTCTATTGATAATGTAAGTTGTATTGGAAAAAGTGATTAATATCGATACTTGGGCCGGTTGAACACGAGATAGAGTACAATTGAATGGCAACATGTTACGTGGGGCTGGAGTGGAGATTGATGAGGTGTAATATATATATTCCTGAGTATATCGAGGTTCAACATTTTTTGTGAACCCTCGTGTTATACTATCCCGATTTAGCGTGTTATCGGGTAGATTAGCTCTTATGAGTGACTGACGTGTTTTGGTTGGATTACTTGTGTAAGTTATTCATCAAGTCGTATATCGTTGTATTATAACTTATTTACTGATTTTGAATGGCATGGCTTGCATTTGACATCTTGAATTGACCCAGTTGTGGATATATATGTTTTCCTGGAAATTACCATTTGAGCTTTGAATTGAATTATACAATTCACCGGTTTGACATTATGGATGACGTGAAACACTTGTTGAATTATATTTGATTGAATTGTTATATTTACTTCAATAAGATTTATTATTTTTGTTTGTTGAACTTACTAAGCTTCAATAAGCGTACTTGTGTAAATTTCTATTTCTTGTAGATACTCTTGAAGGTTAGACGATCGAAATAGCACTCAAATTACACTATCCATCTAATTTTGATAGGTTTTGAATGTTTGTTTTGGATTATATGGCATGTAGTAGGCTTGTTTCTTCATTACTTTTGTTTTGGTATGTATATATGTAAAAAGTGAGTCTAAGTGCAAGTTGGTAACTTAAGCATCACTACATGACCTTGATGTTTACTTGGAAAATGTTTAGATAATGACGGTTATGGATTATGAATGTTGGAAGATGTTTTGGCTAAACTTGTAGTTTATGGATGACAAAAGGTCTATTTGAATTGTTGTGATTTGAGGTGGTTAGGCACTTAAGATGAATGAAATAGCATGATTTGAGCTAGTTTAATGTGATTTTGAATAGGTCTAATGGTACATTAAATAGGTTACTTAGTGTCCAAGAAAACTTGAAATGGTAAACTTGATGTTTAAGGTTCATTTAAGTACACATGGCACGAGACATGCCAATGCCATACGGCCATGTGCCACACACTGTCTGAGACACGACCGTGTGTATTAGATCAATGTGTCACACAGTCTAGCACACGACCGTGTGTATTAGCTCAATATGTTACACGGTCTAGCACAAGGTAGTGTGTTACTAGATAGAGAGTTACACGGTTTGGCAAATGGCTTGCGACACGGTCGTGTGGCCCAACTCAGTGAGTTACACGGGCTGAGACATAGTCGTGTGTCCCTATTTCAAAAGTTACGGCGGGGCATTCCACAGGTGCATGCTCCCTATTTTAATTTTTCATATTTTCACGAAATTTTTTATTTGTTTCAAATTAGTCTCAAATTGCCTATAAGCTATTTTTAGGGCCTCGAAGGCTCGATTTAAGGGCTAAATGCTTATGTTTGATATGTTTTGAATGAGATTAAATTAATGAATGTTATGATGATAAATTTTTTATTGATCGATAATGCTCGTAACCTAATTTGGTGATGGAGGCGAGTTAGAGGTGTTATAATTAGAAAATGTTATAAAATTATAACAATAAAATGATAATAATAATTACCTATTGAAAATCACTTAGCTAGCATCCAATCATCAAAGAAAACAATGACTTGAACTTTTTGGCTTAAGTGAATCATCAAGCGTGTGATAATTGTCTTTCCCATGCTAAAAGCCAGGCTAAAAAGCTACAGTTGATATCGAATTGCCAAAGATCACAAGCCAATAATGATAGCTCATTATCTTGAATTGAACTTTTGCTCTAATAATCCAAAACATCTATTTGGCTATTCAACTCAAGCTCTAGTTCTTCCAAATAAATGTCCAATGTGACTTTTCACTCTTAGTGCTAGATTCATTTAAGTGCCATTTATAATCATTATCCTCATCATAATCTCCCCCAAATCAGCCATATTAACATTGTGTTGATGCAAACTAGAATCAACAGGATCATTATTCGAAACATTAGAACTCTCAACCAAAGAGGAAGGCGTGGATTTGAAGTTCTTAACATACTTATCAAACAAGAGGCTAAGATTGTTAAGAATGGTTTGCACAAAATTTGAAGCATGAATACCATAGATTGTAGTAAAGCAATCACATAATTTATCTTATAACGAGTATTTAAAATTGCGACACATGACAATATCAACAAACACTCAACCCAATATTTTTTAAATTTCTCTTGCATTTGCTTAACCATTGGAGTTAAAAAGAATGAGGACCTTTAAGCGTATCAAGCAAGACCTTGTTGATCGTTGTTTTGTCGAGTTTTAAAATTTATAAAGAAAGATTGAACATGAAAACTAACTCGACAGCGATCTAAAGGCAAGTGTACATATCGAGCGATGGTATAGCTTAGGCAAGGCCGGATTATCGAACCCAAAGGAACTAAAAGTACTAATACTAACTTTCTTTTTATTATTTAGCCTAAAATAAATGAAGTTGTTTTATTACGAATTACGAATACTAAACTAAAGGCGCAAAAGCGAAAGAATGAATTGGAAAATAACTTGAAGAAAACTCGGTTGATCATGATGATACCCTGGGAAGAATCCACCTAGGCTTCACTTGTTATTTAACCTTTGAACCATCGATTTATTCACTTAGTTTGATTCGTTAAACCCTCTCGAGGTGAATAACGTTTAACCTAGGTTAATTAGTGGAACTCTCATTCTCTTATAATAACCCCTAGAATAGCGATAAATCGATCTATGGACTCCCGTATTAGGTTTCACCCTAATCAAGCAAAATCTCGTCACCTATCTCTGGGCATGCGATCAACTCCAGCTTAATTATGCTAGATCTACTCTTAAGTAAGGTCTATTCCTCCTCCACCTAAGCACATTAGATTTGGATTAAGCATGCATAATTGAGAACAAATTAAGTATTTATCATATAATTCAGAAAATAAAAACAAGATTCATCTAGGTTTCATCTCCTTCAGGTAGCTGAAGGGTTTAGTTCATAATGAATAAAGAAAACATCTCAAGAGAAAAGATAAAACAAAACATAAGAAATCCTAAAACCCTTGAATGAATCGAAGGAGAAATCCAAATCTTGAGTAGAATTTGGCTCCTTGAGATGGATTAATCGGCTATCTTGAGTAATTCCCACAAATCGCCTTACAGCTCGGCTCTTTGGCCTAGCTAACCACCCCCTCTCAAGATACACTTAGGGTGCTTATATAGACTTTTGGAATGCTTTACTTGGCCTCTAAGTGTCCCAATTCAAGTATACCTCCTACTTGGTGTTTGAATAGGCTTTGGAATATGTTTCTTTGCCTCAAAGTATCCAAATCCGAGTGAAATTGCTCTCTCCTGCGGCAGGGGCACGGTCATGGTACTGCTTAGTGTAAATCGTTTTCAAGGCGTGTCTTAATTACATCGATTGGGGTATGGTTTGTGTAAATCGTGGCATGGTAGTGTGAAGTAATTTTGTGAGACACGGCGGTGTGGCTTGAAGTCGGTAGTGTCGATTTCCTTTTAGCCCAAATTGGCCCGTTTAAGCCCGTTTCTGTTCTTTTCATCCTCGGGTGCTTTCTAAGTAAAACATGAAAAGAAAGGATTAAGAGCACCTTTTGCATAAATCAATGGCTAAATCATCCAAAAGCATCCTAAATGTGGGCCTAAAATATGTTACTTTTACGATTTATCAAATACCCCCTTAAGCTTTTGCTTGTCCTTAAGCAAAATTCTCAACTTATAATTAAAACCAACTTTCCATAATTCACAATTCCTATCAACAGCGCATATATCATAATTCATAGATAATTTATACATGGATAATTTAACTCAAAGACTCATAAAGGCTCAAACAATTCTAAGTCATAAAAGCGTCTCCCTTATCTAAATAATTACCTTTAATTCAAAAGCGACAAGGATTGACATCCTCACTAAAGATTCACTCAAAGCACTCAAAGTGTTTAAGGTTCAAGAGAAAGCACTCATCGTCGAACATGAAAAGTTAATCCCATAGGCTTGCCTGAAAATCAAATCTCCACCTTTGTAATATGAGATGATACACAAATCAAAAGGTCTTTGACGAGGGTTATATGAGGCTTAGGTTAAAGGTGTGGATAAAGGATGAATTAGAAGGTTAAAAATTGAGATTGACACGATAAATTACCTACTAAGAATAATGATCTAGAAAATAAGCGATTGCTTTGAAACTAGTAATACTACTATTGATAATACTTTTAATCTGAGCTCTTCTTCAACAATTAGAATTTAAGCATAAGCTCCTTTAATCATATATAATACTTGAATATATTTTGGTTTTTAAGAACAAACAAAGTAGAAACATAATAAAGAAAGAACTTTATCAAGCTGAAATAAACTAACTCGACAAGATCAAATCAATTCTCGATAAAAGGGTAGTCAAAAGAATGGTGATAACAAATACAAAGGGTTTTGGGTTAAAATTTAAGGGTAAATCAATAAAAAGGGTTGCTAGGATTAAAGGGGTTCACTAGGGTTAATTATGTAGGTAAGCTTTTTAGTGGAGTGAATGGGTTAAAACCTAGGTGCCTTTATCATCTCAGTATATCAAATCATTAATGTGGTCTTGATATGTATAATCTAGGCAAGTTGTAGAATAACAATTCAATGTTGACACACTTATAATCAATAAAGTGAGCATGAAAAAGAATATATGCTCTATAAGGCTCAAAATCTCACAAAAATTATAGGTATTTGACATCAATCACCTTAAATTCCAAACTTCAAGGTAATATTCAAATTAGGTTCAAAAACCTAGAAATATTTTGATTCTTACAAAATAGACTTATCATGCTTGATTCTCTAGTATTCTTCAAGTATAAATCATCAATGCACCATTATCAATGACTTACTCAAAAACATATCGATAAAATCATAAATTATTAAAAATTTCACCTAATTAATAATATGAGAAAATTACTTAGGAACAAGACTAAAATTGAGGATTTTGGAATAATGCAAAAGTTAGGTACTTTTACCCCCACACTTAAGATGTATATTTCCTCAATGTACAAAGATAGATAACTAATAATGTAATCAAAGAAGGGAGAAGTGACACTTCCTGAATTTTAGATGATTTCGGGAGTTGGCAGAGGTCGTGGTAGAAGATGACTTGTAGTGAAGAGTTACCCCTATTGATTTTGTTCGTGTATGTGGGGTGTGTGATTGAAACTGCGATGTCATCAGTTAGATAATTCGTAGGTTGTAAATAAATATGGTAAGCATACTCGAAGATTTAGGTAACCAATGATAATCCTAATAAAAGTTTGCAATGAAGATAAGTTTCCAATTACGACAAATATAGATATTTAAAATGAAGGACAAAATAAAAATAGAATTAGAAATAAGAAACTAAAATTGGGATAAAAAGGACTCGAGAGGTCCTCGTCGTCGGATGGGCCTTGTTGTGGTGTTGGTGATGATATATGGAAGTGATGACATATACTTTCTGATGTGGCCTCAATCCCATCAAATCTTGACGGTGTCGGTGAGCTCTGAGTCTTGATAATACTCGAGCCCAGGTGAGAGCGTCTTGAGATATCCGATAATGAAGGCTGGTGCATGGGGTGACTCTTGGCTCGGGATTGGTGCCTCTATGGTGGTGGGACATCATCACTAATATCCTCAGTTACGCCTCTTGCGTAGCTAATCGATGCTGGGGTGGAGTCGATCCCAGCGATATTTAACCATCCTCGTATGCGGTATCATCGAATGCCTTAAGGTATCATCGGCCGATTAAGCGTGAGAGAGAAATGCGAGCCTCGGTCTTGAGGAGGCTAAAGTGTCGAGCTAGCCAAGTTATGTACGACCCCATCGATAAAATGCCCTTCCTATGCGGTTCCGTTTGGTGTTGGATTGCACGGGAGATGAAGTAGGCAAGGTCGAATCGTGCCCTTTTGACATGCGATAGGTAGTAGACATCGTGCTTATTTACCATAGGTGCTTTCATTCGGCCGGTGATAGTATGAAGAGAAGGGCATGGATATACCTCAAGGGTGGTCTAAGGGCTATCGCCTTGCCCATTTGGGGAGTAAATGAATACCGTGGTAGGGGTTAAGGCTGCATGTGATTCGATGGAGTCCGATGGAGTTAACGGTCTAACTCGAGAGGTTATTCTCTTCTATAAATTCCTTCATATAGAGTCGAGTCTTTGTGCCAAATTGCGATGCAGCTTAGTCGACGTCTGCGTGCCCCTAAGCGAAATTGGAATTTTACGGATCGTTATAATTGGTCATCCTTTGTCTAAAAAGTGAAAGTGGTGCGAGAACTTCAGTGTGAGTTCCAAATATGTAGGCTCGATGATGAGAAGAACTACTCCACGGTTCGATCAAAATGAGGCTTGGATATGATACGCTAGTCGACTTGCTCCACGGCATCGATCGATGCACCTTCGGTTGCCTAAGGGCCTTTCGGAATGCCTATGTATCGTGCTTCTGAGTTTCTTGATTAAATTGAAGGAAGTGGTGTTGAACCTCGGAAGAGGCCTTGGTAGCAGAGATGGTAGGGTCTTTTCGCTTTTCAAACTCGGGGTGGTTGTTCTCTTTCCACGATATGGCGACATTGTACTTGAAAAAGAAATTGCGTATTCAAGTAATGGTGTATCAAGTTGTTATCTATAAGGAAATAATTGAGGCAAAACATGATGATTCTCCCGATAAGTAACCAAAATGAAATGTTGTGAAAGGATATAGTTAAAAGAAACTTATTAAATCTATCTAAAAATAATAAAAAATAATAATCGAAATTTTGCTATAACAATGAGATTGCAAGTATTCATGAATGAAACATTGACATAATTTCTAAAATGAGTTCTTAAAAATGAATCATACTTAAAACTAAAGAAATTACCTAAACAAAACAAACTAGTATGAAATTAGTCAATCTTTAAGTTAAAGAAATGAAATAATTGAAAGAACCGAGAGGTGATGGTGGTGGGTTTCTGAGAACACGGCTGAAGCACGGTGGTGGTGGCGTTCAAGCCAAGTCTGGCGAGGAGTAAGAAGCGTTGAGGTTCTATCGCTTGCAGTATATTGTGGGCGTGTCGATGATTTTGGTCTTGTATAGATGGAAGAAACAAAGGTTAAGAAGGTTTTGGGTGGGGTAGGAGGTGTGGGTGTGGCGGATTTTGGAAGAAGGGCTGAAATTTTGTATTTAAGGTTAAATGGGGGAATGAGCAGTTAAGGTGTTTAAATAGTATGAGCGGTTAAGGTGTTTAAATAGTAGTGGGGACCGCAGTGGGGGACCACGCCCGTCTTTATTTTTCAAGTGCCGTGTTTTTCATGATTTTAAATTTTAAGGCATGGCGGTTTTTGAGCCTTGTCATTTAAATGGCGTATCTAGCCCATGTTTGATAAGCAATATGTTCCTATGGTTGTGAGACGCAGGCGTGTGTGGCGTGCTTGGGAAGGTAGTATCTTAACACGGTCGTTTAGAGCGGACGTGTCTATTGCGTTCGATAAGCGAGAATGTTCCTATGGTGGTGGGGCATGGTGGTATCTGCCGTGCTTAGAATGTCGATATTTAAACATGGTTTTTAGAATGGGTGTGTCTTGCCGTATTCGATAAAAGAATTTTCTTTGTTCAAACAGATTCTTGGCACACCACAGGTTGTCCTTGTCTTTCATGCAGCCACGGGCACTCCAGTGTGTAGTAGTGTACCCCAACCTACACTTCATTGGGTTAATTAATATGGTGTCGGATACTAAAATAAAAATAAAAATGTTAATAGATTAGCGCTCGGGTTGCCTAGAAGCGCTCATTATAGTCTTAAGCTAGACTTTCTCTGTTTTCATTAAAGAAGGTTCACGGAGTTGAAGCTCCTCTCTTATGTCCTAAAATTTGCACTATTATAAATTTTTAGTGGTGACCATTTACCTTGAATGTGCCTTTGGTGGGGTGGGTTACCTCGATTGTACCATACGAGAAAATTGTTTTGATTGTGAATGGGCCCGACCATCTTGATTTCAACTTCCTCGGAAATAATTTGAGCCTTGAGTTTTATAGTAGGACCAAGTCCCCAACTTCGAATTGTTTTGACTTCTTTAGATGAGAATCGTGGCATCTCTTTGTTGCCTCTTTGTACAGTTTCGAGTTCTCGTAAGCCTCAGCTCTCCATTCGTCTAGCTCGTTCATCTACATCATTCTTTTCTTTCCTGCAGTTCTAAGATCAAAATTTAAAAACTTTATGGCCAAAAAAGCTTTGTGTTCTAACTCAAATGGTAGATGTGACTTTTCCGTATACAAGTTTGTATGGGGATGTCCTAGAGGTGTTTTAAAAGGCATTCTATAGGCCCATAGGGCGTCATCTACTTTAATGCCCAATCTTTTCTATTTGATTCATTTGTTTTTTCTAGGATCGCTTAAGGTCTCGGTTTGCTCTGCAACTTGCCTTGGTTTGAGGGTGATATGGGGTGGCATCACTGTAGTGCACTCCTATTTCTTTAGAACTTTTTCAAATTGAGTATTACTGAAATGAGTACCCTATCACTAATGATAGCTCTAGGTGTCCCAAATCAAGAAAATAATTTCTTAAGAAATTTAACTACTACCCTAGCATCATTGGTGGGTAAAGCTTCGCTTCTACCCATTTGACATGTAATCAATTGCCACTAGGATGTATTTATTTCCAAATGAACTAGGGAATGGTCCTAAAATCAATACCCATACATCAAATAATTCACATGATAGCATATATGTTTGAGGCATTTCATCACGTTTAGAAATATTACATTCTTTGGCATTTATCACACGAGGTAACATACTATTGGCATCTTTAAATAGAGTAGGCCAATAAAAATCTGATTTGAGTATTTTGTGTCTTGTCTTAATGCCCTTATGTAGTGTCCTCACGAGGGTCTAAATGGCAATGTTCCAAGATTTTACTTATACATCTTTGTAACACATCTTGAATTACGATCTGCACATATCACGGAAAAGAAAAGATCTTCCCAAAATAGTTTTCACATCGACAAAGAATCACTTCTTTTGGTGATGTGTTGATCTATTGGCAAGATGTTAGCGGCTAAATAATTTATGATGTTTGCAAACCATGATGCCTCGAGAATGTGTTATAGAAAGAGTTGCTCTTTGAAAGCGAGTCATTTATCTCATTTTCATCGAGCTCTACGATATGTGGATTCTCAAGTGCGGAGAGGTGATGCATGTGAGATTCTCGGCTCCTTCTTGTCTTGTATTTCCAAATCAAACTCTGTAAAAGTAAAATCCATCGTATGAGTCGAGGTTTTGCATCGGGTTTTTTAAAATATAACGGAGAATTTGAATGGTCGATATAAGCGATAACTTTAGACATTATTGAATCTTGCCTAAATTTATCAAAAGCAAAGACTATAGCTAGCAATTCTTTCTACGTGGTGGTGTAGTTCTCTTGTCTTGGTGTTAATGTTACGCTAGCGTAGTAAATTGGCTGAAAATGCTTGTCTCTTCGTTGTCCCAAAGCGCACCCTCTTGCAAAATCACTTGCATCACACATTAGTTCAAAGGGTAAATTCAATCGGGTGCAATTATAATCGAGCATTTATTAATTTATCCTTAAGGACATCAAATGCATCTAAACATTCTTGATTGAAATTGAAGGAACATCTTTTCTAGTAGTATCTTTTCTAGTAGTTTTGTCAAAAGCTTAGCTATTTTAGAAAAATCTTTAATAAATCTTCTATAGAACCTGCATGTCTTAAAAACTTCTAATAGCCTTAAGCTGAACTAGGGGAGTAATTTTCTATGGTTTCAACCTTTGCTTTGTCTACCTCAATCCTTTACTAGAGATCTTATGTCCTAATACAATCCTTCTCTAACCATAAAGTGACATTTTACTAGAGATCTTATGTCTAATACAATCCTTCTCTAACCATAAAGTGACATTCTCCCAATTCAAAACAAGGTTTGTTTCCTCACATCTCATTAGAACTCGTTTTAAATTTTTAAGGCAAAGATGGAAAGAATTATAGAATAGAGAAATCATCCATAAATACCTCCATGATGTCTTCCACGAGTTCATCAAAGATTGCCAACATACTGTATTTGAAAATGTAGAGGAGCATTACATAATCCAAAAGGCATTCTCGATAAGCAAGCGTACCATATGGGCATGTAAATGTTGTCTTCTCTTGATCTTGGGAGCTATGGGGATTTGGAAGTAGCCGGAGAGTCTGTCCAAGAAGCAGTATTACATATGCCCAGATAGTCTTTCTAACATTTGATCTATGAAGGGTAGAGGGAAGTGATCTTTTTTAGTGGTATTGTTGAGCTTTCTATAGTCTATCTGAGACTCTCCAACCCGTGACTATTCTTGTGGGATTAATTCATTCTTTTTATTGGGCACTGCCGTCATACCTCCTTTCTTTGGAACTACACTGCAGGGACTTACCCAAGTCTTTGTCGAAATAGGATAACTTATTCCTGCATCTAAAAGTTTAATTACCTCGGCTTTTACCACTTCTTTCATGTTGGGGTTTAGCCTTGCAGAAATTTACACACATGGCTTGTATTCTTCTTCCATTAGAATTTTGTGGGTGCGAGAACTAGGGGCTTATACCCTTGATGTCGAGATTTTCAAGCTATGGCTTTTTATGTTCTTTTAGTACCTCTATCAACTACTCTTTTCTTTGGGTTCTAGTTCTAAAGAGATAATTACAGGTAGCATAGAATTGTCCCCAAGGAATACATATTCTAAGTGTTTTGTGGCTGTTTCAATTCGGTGGGTGGCTCATCAATGGAGGATTTACATTTTATTTAGTCATTATTTTCAATGCTTTCTTCTTTTGTTTGTTTGTTGATGATGTATTCAAATTCATCTCATATTCATCTTCTTCCCCTCTTCTTGAGTCAAGCATAGTTCCATCGATATAGATTGTATGATTTCTGTAATGAATTTTGAATGATATGATCGATAGTATCAACAAAATACGGGAATCATATTGCTCTTTAGAATATCGTATGGCATCATAAATTTAAAAATAATTTCTTCATCTCTTATCTGTAATGCAAGTTTACCGTCACCTACATCAATAACAGCCCAGGCAGTGGCTAAAAAAGCACGCTCTAAAATTAAGGGAACATTAATGTCTTCATCCATGTCTAACACAACAAAATCAACACGGAAAATAAATTTATCAATTTTCACCAAGACATCTTCGATAACTCCTCTAGGATATTTAATGGATCTATCGGCTAATTGAATATTCGTCCTAGTGGGTTTTGGTTCCCCAAGATCTAATTGTTTAAACATTTTGTAAGGTATTAAATTAATACTGGCACCTAGATCAGCTAATGCTTTCTTAATATTTAAGCTACCAATTAAATAAGGAATAGTAAAACTTCACAGGTCTTTTAATTTGGTTGGTAACTTGTTTTGGAGGATGGTGAGCATTCCTCATTAAGTTCTAAATCGATACTTCTTCAAGCTTCCTTTTATTAGTCAAGAGTTCCTTTAAAATTTTGCATACTTGACATCGTGAAATAGCTTCAACAAAAGGCAAGTTAATATGTATTTGTTTAAAAGTTCAAGAAATTTACCGTATTGGGCATCTAATCATTCCTTCTTTAACTTTCTTTGGATATGGGATTGGTGGGTTACTTTCTTTGCGTGCAAATTTACATCCTCAACTCCCTCATCTCTTGTTTTGTTATCTTTGTGTGGATTTTATTTCTTTGGTTCAACTAATTCCTTTCCACTTCTTAGTGTATGCTTGCTTTTACATTACATTTCTTTAGAAAAAATCTACGCCTATTTCACAGATCATCTTAGTAAGTAGTCTAATCGACTTAGTAGCTCCCGAATAACTCGATAAGTTTTTCAATGGCTTGTTGATCTTTAAATGTTCTTTCGATTATCTTGGAAGCGGTTTTTATATACGCCATGAATTTTGTCAACATCTCTTGAGGTTTGGCTTCTTCTCTTGCGAGATATGGTGATTACGGAAATTTTGAGGAGGTTGTTGTCTTTGATTTCCTTGGCCTCCTCATGAAAAATTTGGGTGGTTCCTCCAACTGGATTGTATTTATTACTATAAGGATTATTATTGGATCTGAAATTATTACCTATATAGTTCATCATTACGCTCTCTCGTCGGTTGGTAGGGTGGGTACTCGGGATTTACCATAGTTCCACTTGCGTTGCCTTTGTATATGGATGTACCTCGAAGAACACAAACTATCAAGCTTTTTATTCATCATCTCTACTGTGTTGATAGCATGGTCACTGCATCGAGGTTGTAAACTCCGGTGATTTTGTGATTTTGTCGGTTTTGTCCTTGTAACTTGCCAGCGATAGTTACTCGGTGACATCTCTTCAATGAATTAAGTAGGCTACTTCAAGAGTTACATTGTTTAGGGTTCCACAGGCGGTTGAATCGATTAGTTGCCTCGTTGAGGGTTTACGATTATAGAAAGTTTGGACTTGTAGCCACAAGGGTAGAACCATGGTGTGGACATCTCCTCGAGATCCTTGCATCTCTCCCATGCGTCATATAATGTCTCTAAATCCATACGCACAAAAGAAGAGATATCATTCCATAGTTTGGCCATTTTGGTGGGTGGGAAATATTTTAATAAAAATTTTTCGGTTATTTGATCCCATGTAGTAATTAACCCTCGTGGTAACGAGTTCAACCACTATTTGGCTTTATTCTTTAATGAAAAGGGAAATAATCGAAGATGAATGGCATCATCAGAAACACCATTTATTTTGAAAGTATCACAGAACTCTAAAAAATTAGCTATATGAATGTTGTGTCTTAGTCACGCAAACCATCAAATTGAATGAATTATTGAATCATTTGTATTGTATTGGCTTTAATTCAAAATTATTACCACTATAGCGAGCCTAACAATACTAGATTACGCTCTGTTAAACTAGGCTTAGCATAATCATACGTAATATATATATTCACGAGTATATCGAGGTTCAACATTTTTGTGAACCTCGTGTTATACTATCCCGATTTAGCGTGTTATCGGGTAGATTAGCTCTTATGAGTGACTGACGTGTTTTGGTTGGATTACTTGTGTAAGTTATTCATCAAGTCGTATATCATTGTATTATAACTTATTTACTGATTTTGAATGGCATGGCTTGCATTTGACATCTTGAATTGACCCAGTTGTGGATATATATGTTTTCCTGGAAATTACCATTTGAGCTTTGAATTGAATTATACAATTCACCGGTTTGACATTATGGATGACATGAAACACTTGTTGAATTATATTTGATTGAATTGTTATATTTACTTTAGTAAGATTTATTGTTTTGTTGAACTTACTAAGCTTCAATAAGCGTACTTGTGTAAATTTCTATTTCTTGAGTATCTTGAAGGTTGGACGATCGAAATAGCACTCAAATTACACTATCCATCTAATTTCGATAGGTTTTGAACGTTTGTTTGGATTATATGGCATGTAGTAGGCTTGTTTCTTCATTACTTTTGTTTTGGTATGTATATATCTAAAAAGTGAGTCTAAGTGCAAGTTGGTAACTTAAGCATCATTACATGACCTTGATGTTTACTTGGAAAATGTTTAGGTAATGACAGGTTATGGATTATGAATGTTGGAAGATGTTTTTGGCTAAACTTGTAGTTTATGGATGACAAAAGGTCAATTTGAATTGTTGTGATTTGAGGTGGTTAGGCACTTAAGATGAATGAAATAGCATGATTTGAGCTAGTTTAATGTGATTTTGAATAGGTCTAATGGCTGTTAAATAGGTTACTTAGTGTCCAAGAAAACTTGAAATGGTAAACTTGATGTTTAAGGTTCATTTAAGTACACATTGCCTGAGACACGCCAATGCCACACGACCATGTGCCACACACTGTCTGAGACACGACCGTGTGTATTAGCTCAATGTGTCACACAGTCTAGCACACGACCGTGTGTATTAGCTCAATATGTTACACGGTCTAGCACAAGGCAGCGTGTTACTAGATAGAGAGTTACACGGTTTGGCAAATGACTTGCGACACGGTCGTGTGGCCTTACTCAGTGAGTTACACAGGCTGGGACATAGCCCTGTGTCCCTATTTCAAAAGTTACACGGCCCGGGGCATTCCACACGGCTGTGCTCCCCTATTTTTAAGTTTTTCATATTTTTCTGAAATTTTTTTATTTGTTTCAAATTAGTCTCAAATTGCCTATAAGCTATTTTTAGGGCCTCGAAGGCTCGATTTAAGGGCTAAATGCTTATGTTTGATATGTTTTGAATGAGATTAAATTAATGAATGTTATGATGATAAATTTTTTTATTGATCGATAATGCTCCGTAACCCTAATTTGGTGATGGAGACGAGTTAGGGGTGTTATAATTAGAAAATGTTATAAAATTATAACAATAAAATGATAATAATAATTACCTATTGAAAATCACTTAGCTAGCATCCAATCATCAAAGAAAACAACGACTTGAACTTTTTTTGGCTTAAGTGAATCATCAAACGTGTGATAATTGTCTTTCCCATGCTAAAAGCCGACTCGAAAGCTACAGTTGATATCAGAATTGCCAAAAGATCACAAGCCAAAAATGATAGCTCATTATACTGAATTGAACTTTTGCTCTAATAATCCAAAACATCTATTTGGCTATTCAACTCAAGCTCTAGTTCTTCCAAATAAATGTCTAACTGTGACTTTTCACCCTTAGTGCTAGATTCATTTAAGTGCCATTTATAATCATTATCCTCATCATAATCTCCCCCCAAATCAGCCACATTAACATTGTGTTGATGCAAACTAGAATCAACAGGATCATTATTCGAAACATTAGAACTCTCAACCAAAGAGGAAGACGTGGATTTGAAGTTCTTAACATACTTATCAAACAAGAGGCTAAGATTGTTAAGAATGGTTTGCAAAATTTGAAGCATGAATACCATAGATTGTAGTAAAGCAATACTGCACATAATTTATCTTGTAACGAGGATTTAAAATTGCAGTACATGGCAATATCAACAAACACTCAACCCAATATTTTTTTAAATTTCTCTTACATTTGCTTAACCATTGGAGTTAAAAAAGAATGAGGACCTTTAACTGTATCAAGTAAGACCTTGTTGATCGTTGTTTTGTCGAGTTTTAAAATTTATAAAGAGAAAGATTGAACATGGAAACTAACTCTGACAACGACCTAAAGGCAAGTGTACTTATCGAACAGTAGTATAGCTTAGACAAGACCGGATTGTCGAACCCAAAGGAACTAAAAGTACTAATACTAACTTTCTTTTTATTATTTAGACTAAAATAAATGAAGTTGTTTTATTCTGAATTACGAATACTAAATTAAAGACGCAAAGACAGAAAGAATGAATTGGAAAATAACTTGAAGAGAAACTCAGTTGATCACGATGATACCCTCAGGAAGAATCCACCTAGGCTTCACTTGTTATTTAACACTGAACCATACGATTTATTCACTTAGTTTGATTCGTTAAACCCTCTCTCGAGGTGAATAACGTTTAACCCTAGGTTAATTAGTGGAACTCTCGTTCTCTTATAATAACCCCCTAGAATAGCAGTAAATCGATCTATGGACTCCCATATTAGGTTTCACCCTAATCTGGCAAAATCTCGTCACCCTATCTCTAGGCATGCGATCAACTCCGCTTAATTATGCTAGATCTACTCTTAAGTAAGGTTTATTCCTCCTCCACCTAAGCACATCAGATTTGGATTAAGCATGCATAATTAAGAACAAATTAAGTATTTATCATATAATTCAGAAAATAATAACAAGATTCATCTAGGTTTCACCTCCTTCAGGTAGCTGAAGGGTTTAGTTCATAATGAATAAAGAAAACATCTCAAGAGAAAAGATAAAACAAAACATAAGAAATCCCTAAAACCCCTTGAATGAATCGAAGGAGAAATCCACCGTCTTGAGTAGAATTTCGGCTCCTTGAGATGGATTAATCGGCTATCTTCGAGTAATTCCCACAAATCTGGCCTTCTGGCTGGGCTCTTTGGCCTAGCTAACCACCCCCTCTCAAGATACACTTAGGGTGCTTATATAGACTTTTGGAATGCTTTACTTGGCCTCTAAGTGTCCCAATTCAAGTATACCTCCTACTTGGTGTTTGAATAGGCTTTGGAATATGTTTCTTTGCCTCAAAGTATCCAAATCTGAGTGAAATTGCTCTCTCCCGCGGCAGGGGTACGGTCATGGTATACGCCCGTGTAAATCGTTTTCAAGCTGTGTCTCAATTCTGTCGATTGGGGTACGGCTGTGTAAATCGTGGCATGGCCGTGTGAAGTAATTTTGACGAGACACAACAGTGTGGCTTGAAGTCCAGGCCGTGTCGATTTCCTCTTTGGCCCAAATTGGCCCGTTTTAAGCCCGTTTCCTGTTCTTTTCATCCTCGGGTGCTTTCCTAAGTAAAAACATGAAAAGAAAGGATTAAGAGCACCTTTTTGCATAAATAAATGGCTAAAGCATCCAAAAGCATCCTAAATGTGGGCCTAAAATATGTTACTTTTACGATTTATCAAATACCCCCACACTTAAGCTTTTGCTTGTCCTCAAGCAAAATTCTCAACTTATAATTAAAACCAACTTTCCATAATTCACAATTCCTATCAGCAACGCCTTATCATAATTCATAGATAATTTATACATGGATAATTTAACTCAAAGACTCATAAAGGCTCAAACAATTCTAAGTCATAAGCGTCTCCCCTTATCTAAATAATTACCTTTAATTCAAAACTGACAAGGATTGACATCCTCACTAAAGATTCACTCAAAGCACTCGAAGTGTTTAAGGTTCAAGAGAAAGCACTCATACGTCGAACATGAAAAGTTAATCCCATAGGCTTGCCTGAAAATTAAATCTCCACCACTGTAATATGAGATGATACACAAATTAAAAGGTCTTTGACAGGGTTGTAACGAGGCTTAGGTTAAAGGTGTGGATAAAGGATGAATTAGAAGGTTAAAAATTGAGATTGACCTGATAAATTACCTACTAAGAATAATGATCTAGAAAATAAACTATTGCTTTGAAACTAGTAATACTACTATTGATAATACTTTTAATACGAGCTCTTCTTCAACAATTAGAATTTAAACGCATAAGCTCCTTTAATCATATATAATACTTGAATATACTTTGGTTTTTTTTAAGAACAAACAAAGTAGAAACATAATAAAGAAAGAACTTTATCAACTGAAATAAACTAACTCGACAACTGATCAAATCAATTCTCGATAAAAGGGTAGTCAAAAGAATGGTGATAACAAATACAAAGGGTTTTGGGTTAAAATTTAGGGGTAAATCAATAAAAAGGTTTGTTAGGATTAAAAGGGGTTCACTAGGGGTTAATTATGTAGGTAAGCTTTTTAGTGGAGTGAATGGGTTAAAACCTAGGTGCCTTTATCATCTTAGTATATCAAATCATTAATGTGGTCTTGATATGTATAATCTAGGCAAGTTGCAGAATAACAATTCAGTGTTGACACACTTATAATCAATAAAGTGAGCATGAAAAAGAATATATGCTCTATAAGGCTCAAAATCTCACAAAAATTATGGGTATTTGACATCAATCCTGTAAATTCCAAACTTCAAGGTAATATTCAAATTCAGTTCAAAAACCTAGAAATATTTTTGATTCTTGCAAAATAGACTTATCATGCTTGATTCTCTAGTATTCTTCAAGTATAAATCATCAATGCACCATTATCAATGACTTACTCAAAAACATATCGATAAAAATCATAAATTATTAAAAATTTCACCCTAATTAATAATATGAGAAAATTACTTAGGAACAAGACTAAAATTCAGGATTTTGGAATAATGCAAAAAGTTAGGTGCTTTTACCCCCCACACTTAAGATGTATATTTCCCTCAATGTACAAAGATAGATAACTAATAATGTAATCAAAAGAGAAGGGGAGAAGTGACACTTCTTGAATTTTGGATGATTTCGGGAGTTGGCAGAGGTCGTGGTAGAAGATGACTTGTAGTGAAGAGTTACCCCTATTGATTTTGTTCGTGTATGTGGGGTGTGTGATTGAAACTGTGATGTCATCAGTTAGATAATTTGTAGGTTGTAAATAAATATGGTAAGCATACTCGAAGATTTAGGTAACCAATAATAATCCTAATAAAAGTTTGCAATGAAGATAAGTTTCCAATTACGACAAATATAGATATTTAAAATGAAGGACAAAATAAAAATAGAATTAGAAATAAGAAACTAAAATTGAGATAAAAAGGACTCAGAGGTCCTCGTCGTCGGATGGGTCTTGTTGTGGTGTTGGTGATGATATATGGAAGTGATGACATATTTGCTGCAGTGTGGCCTCAATCCCATCAAATCTTCGAGCGGTGTCAGTGAGCTACTGAGTGCAGTAATACTCGAACTGGGTGAGGAGTGCAGAGATATCCGATAATGAAGCTGGTGCATGGGGTGACTACTGGCTTGGGATTGGTGCCTCCTATGGTGGTGGGACATCATCACTAATATCCTCTGGTTCTGCCTCTTCTGTAGCTAATCGGTACTGGAGTGGGTCGATCCCACAACGATATTTAACCATCCTCATGTGCAGCATCATCTGAATGCCTTAAGGTATCATCTGGCCAATTAGCGTGAAAGAGGAAGTCTGAGCCTCGGTACTGAGGAGGCTAAAGTGTCGAGCTAGCCAAGTTATGTACGACCCCATCGATAAAATGCCCTTCCTATGCGGTTCCGTTTGGTGTTGGATTGCACAGGAGATGAAGTAGGCAAGGTCGAATACGTGCCCTTTTAACATGCATGATAGGTAGTAGACATCATGCTTATTTACCACGCCGGTGCTTTCACATCGACCGGTGATAGTATGAGCGAGAAGGGCATGGATATACCTCAAGGGTGGTCTAAGGGCTATCCCTTAGAGCGACTGGGGTCGTAGATACCCGTGGTAGGGGTTAAGCTGCGCCAACAGTTCAGTGGAGTCCGATGGAGTTGACGGTCTAACTCAGAGAGGTTATTCTCTTCTATAAATTCCTTCATATAGAGTCCGAGTGCTGTACCAAATTGCGGTACGCTTAGTCAACGTACCGTGCCCCCTAAACAGAATTGGACTGTTCCCGGATCGTTATAATTGGTCATCACTGTCTAAAAAGTGAAAGTGGTGCAGAACTCGAGTGTGAGTTCCAAATATGTAGGCTCAATGATAGAGAAGAACTACTCCCACGGTTCAGTCAAAATGAGGGCTTGGATATCGGTCGCTAGTCTGACTTGCTCCACTAAGATCTCAATGATGCACCTTTCTTGCTAAGGGCCTTTCCTGAATGCCTCAGATCGTGCTTCCGAGTTTCTTGATTAAATTGAAGGAAGTGGTGTTGAACCTCCAAGAGGCAACCGCCGAGGATGAGCCAGTCCTTTTCGCTTTTTCAAACTCGGGGTGGTTGTTCTCTTCCACGATATGACGACATTGTACTTGAAAAGAAATTGCGTATTCAAGTAATGGTTGTATCAAGTTGTTATCTATCTGAAAATAATTGAGGCAAAACACGATGATTCTTAGATAAGTAACCAAAATGAAATGTTGTGAAAGGATATAATCAAAAGAAACTTATTAAATCTATCTAACAATAAAAAAAATAATAATCGAAATTTTTCTATAACAATGAGATTGCAAGTATTCATGAATGAAACATTGACATAATTTCTAAAATGAGTTCTTAAAAAATGAATCATACTTAAAACTAAAGAAATTACCCTAAACAAAACAAACTAGTATGAAATTCGTCAATCTTTAAGTTAAAGAAATGAAATAATTGAAAGAACCAGAGGTGATGGTGGTGGGTTTCTGCAGAACACGGGCTAAGCACGGTGGTGGTGAGGCGTTCCAGCACAAGTGCGGCAGGAGTAAGGGCGTTGGGGTTCTGTCGCACGACTGTGTTGCAGGCGTGTCGATGATTTTGGTGCTGTTTGGATGGAAGAAACGGAGGTTAAGAAGGTTTTGGGTGGGGTAGGAGGTGTGGGTGTGGCTTGATTTTGGAAGAAGAGGGCTGAAATTTTTGTATTTAGGGTTAAATGGGGGGAATGAACGGCTAAGGTGTTTAAATAATAGTGGGGGCACGGTCAGGGACCACGCTCGTGCTATTTTTTCAAGTGCCCGTGTCTTTCATGATTTTAAATTTTAGGCGCAACTGGGTTTTTTGAGCACTGTCGTTTAGAACTGGCGTATCTAGCCCGTGTTTGATAAGCCAATATGTTCCTATGGTTGTGAGGCACGGGCGTGTGTGCCCGTGCTTGGGAAGGTAGTATCTTAACACGGTCGTTTAGAACGGACGTGTCTAGCCCGTGTTCGATAAGCCAGAATGTTCCTATGGTGGTGGGGCATGGTCGTGTCCTGCCCGTGCTTAGAATGTCAGTATTTAAACATGGTTTTTTAGAATGGGTGTGTCTTGCCCGTATTCGATAAAAGAATTTTCTTTGTTTGAACACGGTTACTGGCACACCCCTGGGTTGTCCCTTATCTTTCGTACGGCCACGGGCACTCCCGTGTGTAAGGCCGTGTGACCCCAACCTACACTTCATTGGGTTAATTAATATGGTGTCAGATACTAAAAATAAAAATAAAAATAAAAATGTTAATAGATTAGCGCTCGGGTTGCCTTCCGAGAAGTGCTCGTTTATAGTCTTAAGCTAGACTTTCTCTGTTTTCATTAAAAGAAGGTTCACGAAGTTGAAGCTCCTCTCTTATGTCCCTAAAATCTGCACTATTATAAATTTTTAGTCGGTGACCATTTACCTTGAATGTGCCTTTGGTGGGGTGGGTTACCTCGATTGTACCATACGGGAAAATTGTTTTGATTGTGAATGGGCCCGACCATCTTGATTTCAACTTCCCAGAATATAATTTGAACCTTGAGTTTTACAGTAGGACCAAGTCCCCAACTTCAAATTATTTCGACTTCTTTAGACGAGAATCGTGGCATCGCTTTGTTGCCTCTTTGTATAGTTTCGAGTTCTCGTAGGCCTCAGCTCTCTATTCGCTCTAGCCTGCTCATCTCACATCATACTTTTCTTTCCTGCAGTTCTAAGATCAAAATTTAAAAACTTTATGGCCAAAAAGCTTTGTGTTCTAACTCAAATGGTAGATGTGACTTTTCCGTATACAAGTTTGTATGGGGATGTCCCTAGAGGTGTTTTAAAAGTCGTTCTATAGGCCCATAGGGCATCATCTACTTTTAATGCCCAATCTTTTCTATTTGATTCGACTGTTTTTTCTAGGATGCGCTTAAGGTCTCGGTTTGCTACTGCAACTTGCCCACTGGTTTGAGGGTAATATGGGGTAGCTGTCCTGTGGTGCACTCCTATTTCTTTAGAACTTTTTCAAATTGAGTATTACAGAAATGAGTACCCCTATCACTAATGATAGCTCTAGGTGTCCCAAATCAAGAAAATAATTTCTTAAGAAATTTAACTACTATCCTAGCACCATTGGTGGGTAAAGCTTCTACTTCTACCCATTTTGACATGTAATCAATTGCCACTAGGATGTATTTATTTCCAAATGAACTAGGGAATGGTCCCATAAAATCAATACCCCATACATCAAATAATTCACATGATAGCATATATGTTTGAGGCATTTCATCACGTTTAGAAATATTACCTGTTCTTTGGCATTTATCACACGAGGTAACATACCTGTTGGCATCTTTAAATAGAGTAGGCCAATAAAAACTTGATTTGAGTATTTTGTGTGCTGTCTTAATGCCACTGTAGTGTCCTCCTGAGGGTCCTAAATGGCAATGTTCCAAGATTTTGCTTGCTTCTGTCTTTGTAACACATCTTCGAATTACCTGATCTGCACATATGCGGAAAAGAAAAGGATCTTCCCAAAAATAGTTTTCACATCAGCAAAGAATCGCTTCTTTTGGTGATGTGTTAGTCTATTTGGCAAGATGTTAGCGGCTAAATAATTTGTGATGTTTGCAAACCATGGTGCCTCAGAATGTGTTATAAAAAAGAGTTGCTCTTCAGGAAATTAGTCATTTATCTCATTTTCATCGAGCTCTTCGATATGTGGATTCTCAAGTCTGGAGAGGTGATCTGTCGCAAGATTCTCAGCTCCCTTCTTGTCTTGTATTTCCAAATTAAACTCCTGTAAAAGTAAAATCCATCGTATGAGTCGAGGTTTTGCATCAGGTTTGGTTAAAAGATAACGGAGAGCTGAATGGTCAGTATAAATGACAACTTTAGACATTATTAGATACTGCCTAAATTTATCAAAAGCAAAGACTATAGCTAGCAATTCTTTCTCTGTGGTGGTGTAGTTCTCTTGTGCGGGTGTTAATGTTCTGCTAGCGTAGTAAATTGGCTGAAAATGCTTGTCTCTTCGTTGTCCCAAAACTGCACCTACTGCAAAATCACTTGCATCACACATTAGTTCAAAGGGTAAATTCCAATCGGGTGCAATTATAATCAGAGCATTTATTAATTTATCCTTAAGGACATCAAATGCATCTAAACATTCTTGATTGAAATTGAAAGGAACATCTTTTTCTAGTAGTATCTTTTTCTAGTAGTTTTGTCAAAAGCTTAGCTATTTTAGAAAAAATCTTTAATAAATCTTCTATAGAACCCTGCATGTCTTAAAAAACTTCTAATAGCCTTAACTGAACTAGGGGGAGGTAATTTTTCTATGGTTTCAACCTTTGCTTTGTCTACCTCAATCCCTTTACTAGAGATTTTATGTCCTAATACAATCCCTTCTCTAACCATAAAGTGACATTTTCCCAATTCAAAACAAGGTTTGTTTCCTCACATCTCATTAGAACTCGTTTTAAATTTTTAAGGCAAAGATGGAAAGAATTATCGAATACCGAGAAATCATCCATAAATACCTCCATGATGTCTTCCACGAGTTCGTCAAAGATTGCTAACGTGCAACGCTGAAAAGTAGCAGGAGCATTACATAATCCAAAAGGCATTCTACGATAAGCAAACGTACCATATAGGCATGTAAATGTTGTCTTCTCTTGATCTTCAGGAGCTATGGGGATTTGGAAGTAGCTGGAGAGTCCGTCCAAGAAGTAGTATTACATATTCCCAGATAGTCTTTCTAACATTTGATCTATGAAGGGTAGAGGGAAGTGATCTTTTCTAATGGTATCGTTGAGCTTTCTATATTCTATACAGACTCTCCAACCCGTGACTATTCTTGTGGGGATTAATTCATTCTTTTTATTGGGCACCACCGTCATACCTCCTTTCTTTGGAACTACCTGCACAGGACTTACCCAAGTGCTGTCAGAAATAGGATAAATTATTCCTGCATCTAAAAGTTTAATTACCTCAGCTTTTACCACTTCTTTCATGTTGGGGTTTAGCCTTCTCTGGGGCTGCACACACGGCTTGTATTCTTCTTCTATTAGAATTTTGTGGGTGCAGAACTAGGGGCTTATACCCTTGATGTCAGAGATTTTCCAAGCTATGGCTTTTTTATGTTCTTTTAGTACCTCTATCAACTACTCTTTTTCTTTGGGTTCTAGTTCTAAAGAGATAATTACAGGTAGCATAGAATTGTCCCCAAGGAATGCATATTCTAAGTGTTTTGGCAACTGTTTCAATTCCAGACTGGGTGGCTCATCAATGGAGGATTTCTGTTTTATTTCGTCATTGTTTTCAATACTTTCTTCTTTTGTTTGTCTAACTGATGATGTATTCAAATTCATCTCATCGCCTTCATCTTCTTCCCCCTCTTCTTGAGTCAAGCATAGTTCCATCGTGTCGTTATGTAAGATTTCCTGTAATGAATTTTGAATGATATGATCAGTAGTATCAACAAAATAACAGGAATCATCTTGCTCTTTAGAATATCGTATGGCATCATAAATTTAAAAAAATAATTTCTTCATCTCTTATCCGTAATGCAAGTTTACCGTCACCTACATCAATAATAATTTCGTGAGCGTTGGCTAAAAAAGGACGCCTAAAATTAAGGGAACATTAATGTCTTCATCCATGTCTAACACAACAAAATCAACAGGGAAAATAAATTTATCAATTTTCACCAAGACATCTTCGATAACTCCTCTAGGATATTTAATGGATCTATCGACTAACTGAATATTCGTCCTAGTGGGTTTTGGTTCCCTAAGATCTAATTGTTTAAACATTTTGTAAGGTATTAAATTAATACTGGCACCTAGATCAGCTAATGCTTTCTTAATATTTAAGCTACCAATTAAATAAGGAATAGTAAAACTTCCTGGGTCTTTTAATTTGGTTGGTAACTTGTTTTGGAGGATGACTGAGCATTCCTCATTAAGTTCTACCGTCGATACTTATTCAAGCTTCCTTTTATTCGTCAAGAGTTCCTTTAAAAATTTTGCATACTTCAGCATCTGTGAAATAGCTTCAACAAAAGGCAAGTTAATATGTATTTGTTTAAAAAGTTCAAGAAACTTACCGTATTGGGCATCTAATCATTCCTTCTTTAACTTTGCTGGATATGGGATTGGTGGGTTACTTTCTTTGCGTACCGAATTTACATCCTCAACTCCCTCATCTCTTGTTTTGTTATCTTTGTGTGGATTTTATTTCTTTGGTTCAACTAATTCCTTTCCACTTCTTAGTGTAACTTGCTTAATTGCTCGCATTTCTTTAGAAAAATCTCGCCTATTTCACGATCATCTTAGTAAGTAGTCCAATCGACTTAGTGAGCTCCCTAATGACTCGAAGTAAGTTTTTCAACTGACGCTTGTTGATCTTTAAATGTTCTTTCAGTATCTTGGAAACGGTTTTTATGTCTGCCATGAATTTTGTCAACATCTCTTCGAGGTTTGGCTTCTTCTCTTGGATATGACTGATTCTGGAAATTTTGAGGAGGTTGTTGTCTTTGATTTCCTTGGCCTCCCCATGAAAAATTTGGGTGGTTCCTCCAACCTGGATTGTATTTATTACTATAAGGATTATTATTGGATCTGAAATTATTACCTATATAGTTCATCTGTTCGCTCTTTGCGTCTGGTTGGTAGGGTGGGTACTCAGGATTTACCATAGTTCCACTTGCGTTGCACTGCATGACTGGATGTACCTACGAAGAACACAAACTATCAAGCTTTTTATTCATTATCTCTACCTGTGTTGATAGCATGGTCACTACATCGAGGTTGTAAACTCCGACTGATTTTGTCGATTTTGTCAGTTTTGTCCTTGTAACTTGCCACTGATAGTTATTCAGTGACATCTCTTCAATGAATTCGTAGGCTACTTCAAGAGTTCTGTTGTTTAGGGTTCCACCAGCGGCTGAATCGATTAGTTGCCTCGTTGAGGGGTTTACACCATTATAGAAAGTTTGGACTTGTAGCCACAAGGGTAGAACATGGTGTGGACATCTCCTCAAGAGATCCTTGCATCTCTCCCATGCGTCATATAATGTCTCTAAATCCATCTGCACAAAAGAAGAGATATCATTCCGTAGTTTGGCCATTTTGGTCGGTGGGAGATATTTTAATAAAAATTTTTCGGTTATTTGATCCCATGTAGTAATTGACCCTCGTGGTAACGAGTTCAACCACTATTTGGCTTTATTCTTTAATGAAAAGGGAAATAATCGAAGATGAATGGCATCATCAGAAACACCATTTATTTTGAAAGTATCACAGAACTCTAAAAAATTAGCTATATGAGTGTTCGGGTCTTCGTCCTGCAAACCATCAAATTGAATGAATTATTGAATCATTTGTATTGTATTAGGCTTTAATTCAAAATTATTACCAGCTATAGCAGGCCTAACAATACTAGATTCTGCTCCTGTTAAACTAGGCTTAGCATAATCATACATAGTATGCGGAGCATCTGCCACATCTCGTGGTGGGTTATTCTCGTCCATCCCTTCAGTAGGATTGGATTTGCCTTCTCGCTTTCTTCTGTTTAATTTAGGGCTCGCCTAATTTCTCTGCGATTTTACGACGGTAGCTTCAATTTCACTATCAGATACTAAAGGTCCTCGTGTTCCTTCTAGTCATAAACTAGAGGTACCGCTAGGAAAAGAAGGAAATAAAATTAATAAAATAATAAAATAAAATAAATTGCAAAAAAGAAAACTAAAATTAAAATTAAAATAAAAAATAATGGCTAAAGTAATAAAAATAGAGCTTTCTTAATATTTTAATTCCCTAGTAACAACGCCAAAAACTTGATCATTGTTTTGTCGAGTTTTAAAATTTATAAAGAGAAAGATCGAACCTGTAAACTAAATCTGGCAACGATTTAAATGCAAGTGTACCTATCGAACATTAGTATAGCTTAGGCAAGACCGGATTGTCGAACCCAAAGGAACTAAAAGTACTAATACTAAATTTCTTTTTATTATTTAGCCTAAAATAAATAAAGTTGTTTTATTCTGAATTACGAATACTAAACTAAAGAAACAAAGATAGAAAGAATGAATTGGAAAATAACTTGAAGAGAAACTCAGTTGATCACGATGATACCTTCAGGAAGAATCCACCTAGACTTCACTTGTTATTTAGCACTGAACCATATGATTTATTCAGTTAGTTTGATCCGTAAGACTCCCTAACGTATATTAAACCCTCTCTCGAGGCGAATAACGTCTAACCATAGGTTAATTAGTGGAACTCTTGTTCTCTTATAATAACCCCCTAGAATAGCGGTAAATCGATCTATGGATTCCCATATTAGGTTTCACCCTAATCCGATAAAATCTCGTCACCCTATCTCTAGGCGTGCGATCAACTCCGCTTAATTATGCTAGATCTACTCTTAAGTAGGGTCTATTCCTCCTCCACCTAAGCACATCAGATTTGGATTAAGCATGCATAATTAAGAACAAACTAAGTATTTATCATATAATTTAAAAAATAATAACAAGATTCATCTAGGTTTCATCTCCTTTAGGTATCTGAAAGGTTTAGTTCATAATGAATAAAGAAAACATCTCAAGAGAAAAGATAAAACAAAACATAAGAAATCCCTAAAACCCACTAAAGGAATTGAAGGAGAAATCTGCCATCTTGAGTAGAATTCCGGCTCCTTGAGATGGATCAACTGGCTATCTTCGAGTAATTTCCACAAATCTGGCCTTCTAGCTCGGCTCTTTGGCCTAGCTAACCGCCCCCTTTCAGGATACACTTAGGGTGTTTATATAGACTTTTGGAATGCTTTATTTGGCCTCTAAGTGTCCCAATTCAAGTATACTCTTACTTGATGTTTGAATAGCCTTTGGAATATGTTTCTTTGCCTCAAAGTATCCAAATCTGAGTGAAATTGCTCTCTCCCGCGGTAGGGGCACGGTCATGGTAGACGCCCGTGTAAATCATTTTCAGGCCGTGTCTCAATTCTGTCGATTGGGGAACGGCCGTGTAAATCGTGGCATGGCCGTGTGAAGTAATTTTGACGAGACACGACCGTGTGGTTTGAAGTCCAAGCCGTGTCGATTTCCTCTTTGGCCCAATTTGGCCCGTTTGAAGCCCGTTTCCTATTCTTTTCGTCCTCCGGTGCTTTCTTGAGTAAAAACATGACAAGAAAGGATTAAGAGTACCTTCTTACATAAATCAAGGGCTAAATCATCCAAAAGCATACTAAATGTTGGCCTAAAATATGTTACTTTTACGGTTTATCACTTGTGAACCTTTCAAACCCTTCTAAAATAAAGATTAGTCGTTGGATAATTAGAACCAGAAAAAAAATAAGTCACATCATAAAAGACTTTTAAAAATTTTCAAAGAATAACAACATTTCTCCACTCCTCATTAAAAAGTGCAAATATTTGACAATTTTTATCTCGTTGGCCCCAATAATCTAGTACATCTTTATAGTAAAGAAAAGATTCAAGCATCAAATAAGTAGAATTCCATCTCAAACGCACAGACATCTTGACATAAATTTTTGGTCACATTCAAATGAAAGCTTTTGTCGGCCACATCATAAAATCTTTTCCTACGAATTCTTGACTTTTTAATGTATTTAATTTCATTTCGAATCTTACCAACAACATCATCAACAAGTTCCAAACAAACCGACAACATCATCAACAAGTTCCAAACAAACTTTAACTATAATATTCAATATATGTTCACAACATCTAACTCAAAAACACACACCATCACACAAAAGAGCTTGGTTCGCATGAAAATAGTTTTTAAGAAAAGAAACCTATTATAAGAAGCATTATCATAAGTGATGCTAAAAATTTTGTTGTCTATACCCCACTGAGATAGACATAAAACAAGCTCATTAGCTATGTTCAAACCATCAAACGGAGGAGATAAAGCTCTAAATGTTATGATTCTTTTTTGTAGCTTCCAATGTTTATCAATCCAATGAGCAGTAAGGCAAATGTATTCTTCATTATTATGCTCAGAGTTCTAGTTATTAGAAGCTAGACAAATTAAACTAGGTGCTTTAGCCAACTCTTCTTTAACATGGCCTCTTTCTTTTGCATAATATATTAAGACATCCATAGCAATTGTATGTTTACTTATATTCTTAAAATTAGGACTAACAATGCTCATCATGTATCTAAATCTCGATTCTTCAACTATCCTAAATGAATGCTTTCCACACATAAAAAAAGTAGAAATAGCTCGACGACACTCCTCAACATCAAGTTAAATAGACCACCTGCTAAGGATGGTTGAGTGGCTATGGTGTAGTAAGTGATTAGATTGTGCCTTCAATTTGTTGTTTCTCTCACATTCAAGCTTTCTCATTTCATCCCCCACATTTGAAGTAGTAAACGTTTGACATTTGAGAGCACTTTCATATTCATTAAACCAATCGTCCAAAGATATTGAAGTGTTCAAACTAGCCATCATCATAAAAACTCAAGTCTTGAAATCCAAATAAACCAAAATATTTTCAAAGATAAGAAGCTGATCAAATTTCAAAGGTAAACCAAAATATTTTCAATATTTTAAAAAGAGAATAACAAATAATTGAATAATCATGAATTTTATTTTTAGCATAATTTAATCATCTATTGTCTAATTTACTCTAAATATTTTAAACATGATAGCAAGGTTCCAACTATATTTAAAAAAAAAAAGGATTTGGGTTAGATAGAGTTTTTTGGGTTAGCTATAGTTAACAACTTCATTCATAGGCAATTGTTTATGTAACACCCCAAACCTGGCCTAGACATTATGACCGTATCTGGCAATTTCACACGATAGTGTTTTTGAAACCTCGTTGTTACGATGAAAACATTCCATGTTATTATCATTAGTAAACCTTTGTTAGAACTTAGGAAGTCATCTTTATTCATTTAAAACATTTGTTTTGAAACATCCCTCGTTGTGGAAGCTTTAATAAATCAATCTAGGTGATCATGCGTTTAGAAAATACTTTAACTTTTATTTTTTGAAAATCGAATTTCCTACGAATAGCAGGTATAAATTCATAAAGTAAAATAAATAAATAAAACCCATATTTAAAACCAAAGTCCTAGAGGATCTTTAAATTACAACCCAAATAATCAATAATAAAAAAATCATAACTCGTAAATTGAAAATCATGAAGTCCAAAAATTACTGTGGTCACCGCTGAGTCCTCCGTCGCACCGATTCGTCTAAGTCTAGGGATTACCTATGTACATTAAACAAAAAGGGTGAGTTGTAAACTCAGTGTGTAATCCTGCAGAAACAAACAAACAATCAGTATTCAAAGTGCACAGTTGAACAGTCTTGGGCCTAAGCCCTTTTCAGTATCAATGACAGTTTGGGCCTTAGCCCTTCTCGGTACAGTGTCAAAAATACAGTAGGCCCTTATCCCGTCACATTATTAGTAGCAACAACAGTTATCCAGCAGCAAAATCCTACCCAACCAGCCTCTATACACCATCTCCGTCCAACCCTACACTCCATGTTGGAATATAATGAACCTACCCATCCCTACACTCCAAATAGTACCGAATGCGGTACAAAACAGTATTTTACAACTGAGCTGCCAGTAAATTAGGCTTAAAGCCTTTCAGTACACTTCCTTCGAATAACAACCCCCAACCCAATGCAATGCAACATACAATGGATGATATGCTATTATGCAATTTCAGTACATATATTCAGTTTAGATATTAACATGCTCAGAACAGATATCATTCAGTCAATTTCAATTATTTAGGGGTCTAAGTAGTGCTTACCAACCCTACAGTAGATTCACAGTCGACTTGGGTGACCCGTGCAACCTTAAAAACATTTCGATACCCATGTGATCTACCTGTGAGGGCCCACACACCCGTACTATTTTCCCGTTTTGAAATTGATTTAGGATTTGGGAAGGCTAAGGGGAGGAGGGAGGCCTGATTGCCTTTGGACGTACTAACGTCTAGAGTGTGAATATTGCAGCTAAAGATGTAGAATTGAGGCGGTGTCCACAAGTATATGGATAAGGTTGTAATATAGTTTTACAACGAAGCAAGTAAGTACTTCGAGGATCGTACCCAATGGAGGCGGATGCTAAATTAAAGTTAATCTAAATGCAAATATTATTAATTAGTAAATTAAATAAATTATATTACGATAAAACATAAAGAAAGGATTTTTTGGGTTTTTATAAATAAAGAAATAAAATTTTTATAAATAAAATGGACTTTTGGTAACTAATTTCTATTTCTAGTTTCTATTCAATCAAGTATCCGTTACCCTAATAGGATATCTCGATCTTCCACTGAGCTAACGGGTTTGCAATAACTACTTATCTCATGACCTCATAGTCTAAATCGGTTGGGGCTAAGGTGTTCACAGATTGGCCATATTGATGTATCTTTAACTAACTATGATCACAATAAAGGCAAGCGCACCTATCGTTTAATAGTATAGTTATGGTAAGATCGTTAATATCGTATCCACAAGGACCAAGAGTACTAGTAATTACTATCTTTTTATTATCTAACCTAAGAATTGAAGTGATTTCTTTTAAAATTAAAACTAAAACTAAAAAAAAAAAAAATTGGGAAAATACTTTAGACAACTTTATGAGATAGGCAATATCTAAGGAAGAATCCACCTAGACTTCACTTATTACTTTTGATTCATATGATTTATTCACTTGATTTAATCCGTAGAAATCCCTGATTTATGTTAATATCTCTTTCAAGACTAAAAACAACTAACTCTAGGTTGATTAATTGACACCTATTTCTAATTAAAACCCCAATTGTCGCATTAACTCGATCTATGGATTCCCTTATTAGATTTGACTCTAATCTTGTAACACCCCAAACCCGATCTATGCATTTAAGACCAGATTTGGTATGTCACACAAAACGAACATGCATCTAGTCATCTAATGATTTAAGAAAACAAATCCTCAAAACTATTTTGGAAATGAAGTTTATTAAAAACCGAGGTAAATTTAAAATATATGATTTAAGACATAAGAATTTATAAACTGAAACTTAGAAAATAAATGGTTTAAATTTTACGAGCAGTCTAAAAGAGCTCAAAAGAAATTTGAAAACAAGATTCTTAAAGGAATTCTTACAGAAAAATTTACGAAATAATAATTTTTAAGAAAAACCCCTTATTCTTTTGCACTTAAATTTGAGGAAAACATTTGATTTTATTTTAAAATTAAATAAAACCCACTTAAGTACCTAAACATAATTAAAATCCATCCACGAGTAAAACATCCATAAAAATAATACCAAAGGCCTTATTACAACACCAATGAAATGGAAATTAAATAAAAATACTTAAAAGAAGTTCAAAGTTCATATAAACCATCATTTGTAGTATGGCTTCCACAAAGTCATCCCCGGCCCAAGACTCCATTACTGATTATTACCTGAGAAGGGTAAAGAAAATAGGGTGAGTTACTTAGAACTCAGTGTGTAACCCACTTACTATAGTCCACTGGGCCAAAACCATTTAAGCACGTATTTGGGCCGGAGCCCATATACAAATATAACAATTTAACATGTATATCATGCATGTGATATGCAATTCCCAAACCAAACCTAGTAATCCATCCGCTACACACCACCCGTACCAACCAACACACCTGTGGGGATCATCAGTCAACCCACCCCGCCAACACACCGATCGCAGGCATTAAGCCATTTATAACAATAATTCACAGGCTAGTGGCCATTTATAATCGTAGGCATTTAGCCATTTATCAAACTGGGCACGAGGCTATATATCAAACTGGGCACGAGGCCATATATCAAATTGGGCACGAAGCCATCAAAATTTTGTAGCAAAGCTACCGGAACTTCTCTTCGTCAAATATCCCAACCCATGCAATTATGTAAACAACATGCATAATAATTCATACATATAATAATTTCAACATAAGGCCCATAAAAGAATTATTACAATCTGGCCCATATTACAAATTGGCCCATTTCACATCTCATATCACACTTGGCAAATTTTATCAAATAACTCATATGGCCCATTTATCACGTGTGGCCCAAAATATCACTTTTCATCATTTTAGCCCATTAAGGGCGGTTTCAAAATTTTCAAGATTTTAATACCGATTTCATGTTCTTAACACTAAAGTATTTATTATACCATATTTTTCCAATTTCACCAACTTTGTGATTTTTAATCCAATGCTTAATAACGGTATAGTCATCTAACCCATGAGATATAGTGTGAGATTAAACACCTGATTACGGTGAGAACTATACTTTCCCGATCGTCGATACCTAAATACATATCACGTTCGATTAGAACACTAATACTTAAAATAAATCTATGCTAAAGATAAGCAATCTAGATCTTTGCCCTCAGAATCTCGAACAACTACTATTTAACGGTTCTCCCCGGTTGATGGTTCACAACCTGGTGGAAAATCTCGGATAGTTAAAGGCTTTGAACTACGAACAACTTCAAATAATTGGTTCTCCCCGGATGAGGGTCCACAACCCGGTGGAAAGTCTTGAATTGTCGAAACAGCTCTTCGCTTGAATCTAGAGGGAATAGCGAATCTGCCCCTCTTTCAAACACTATTTACCACCCTTTTTGACCCTATCTTGTTTGCCTCCATTGACAAAAAAATACTTGTCCAACTAATATTTCGAAAATTAAGACTATTGGTTTTAAGGGCGAATTCAATTTACCACGAAACCTTTACATTTAAGGGATGAAAATCGAGCGATAACATTCCTAAGATAAAATCGATTAGTAACTCTATCTTTAACGAAATAACGAGTAGTATAGAAGTCTTTGATAGAAACCCTTACCTTAACACTTTGGATCAAATCTTAGCGATTCACGATGATTACTAGCACTTCCAAGTTTCAACTTTCTCTATAACACTATAAAGATGAAAAATAATTGTCTAAGAGAAAGAGATAGAGGATGTTATTTTCGGTCAAAAGACCCTCCCAAACCAAAATGTATATTCGGCTAAAGAAAAAGGAGAGAATAAATAATCAAATAGGGTTCTTATTGATTGATTAAAATGAAAGTAGAAAGAATGATTGATAAGAAAATATATGTAAAAAGGGAGATTCGGCTATGAAGAAAAATTGAAGAAAATGGTGTTAGCACCATTCGGCCATGGGGAAAAAGGGAAAGGAGAAAATGTTGAATGGATTTTGTAAGAAGAAAAAGATAAAATGGCCTTCAAGTTTTGGTATTTTTGGCACTATGGGAAAAAGACTTGAGAGGTTTAGGTAAAATAAACCAAATGGTCAAAATGAAGTGATCAAAAGAAGAAAAACAAAGATGTTCACCAATGCCCCAAAGTGCATTCGGCTATGAGAGAAAAGATGAAAAGAAAAAGTGTTTTGGGAGAAACAAACATGACCAAAATGAAAGGTACACAACAACGCCTATCCCTACCCAAAAGCCTTCAAAAAATTCGACCACCCCCTAGTCCCCAAAACCTTCCAAGTTCATGGACAAAGTTTGGCCATTCCAAACCTTCCAAAACACACCCCTTAAAAAGTGCCTTGTGTTCCCCCTACATACCATAAGTTCATGATTCCTTTCTGTAATATCCAGATTTAGGGGTTATGCATTTTTATTTAAATGTATGTGGTAGCATGCTTGAGTGTGTTTTGAATGTGTTTTGGGGCTTTAGGAACCTTGGGTTGTAGGTAGAAGCCTTAGAAAAATAATTACTTTTAAGCCTAAAAAGGGAAACTAAGGGAGCTAGGCCTTAAGGAGTTTATTGTGTGGCTTAGGACACAAGAATTAAGTTGGTAAGGTGGCAAAGAGGTGCCACTTAGGGCCTTAGTCAGTGACGCCACAAGGAGTATGGAGGGGCCTAGGTTCGAGCAGCAAGGGAAGTATTTTGGAGCTTTTATTTTTCAGCAAGGAAGGGCAGTGATGGATGACACAAGGACACTTCAAGGATGAAGTGTAGATTGGGTCAAATAGCTTGAGGATTCGGCTAAGTAGGAGTGAAAAGGGGGATTTGGATGAGGGAAGGAGAGTTGGCCTGCCAAGGAACTTCTAGGGTGGCATATTCGGTCATGCCTAGGGGAGCTAATGCCGAAATTGTTTAACGGGTTGTAGGTACCTTTTAGTTTTCTTTTCTTTCCCTAGTGTTGTACCGAAAGGGGTAGTCAGAGACTTTCAAAACCTTTTTTCTGCAATAGCCAAATTTGAGAAGACCACTAGGGTCGCTTTCTTCTTCTGTTTTCTTCTTCCATCTTTATCATCTTGAAAAGTCGAAACCCTCTTTGTGTTCTCTTCTATTCTTTCAAGTGTTTGGCCGAATATCCTTGGCCTTACTTTTTTCCTCTTCTCAAGTGATCTAGTCCCCATTAAAGTGCCGAATCTATTTCTTTCTTTTTGAGATTATAGCCGAATCTCTTTGTGTTTACAAACAAGGGTGCAATCGATCTCAACATTGTGGTAAGGGATTACATCATTCGATTTCTTTCTTTTCCTTTTTCCTTTGATTGCCAAAATCTAGGAATCTAATCTCTCCTGTTTTCTTTTGGTTGAACCATGAAGGGGATCTTTCGGGATTCTTATATAGCCAGTGGGAAGGTGATCTTTTTGGGATTTAAGATCCAAGGGAAGCAGGAGGTACCATTCGGCCAAGGGCCACTTTTATTTGTTCTAAGGATATATCGATTCTAACTATGGTGTCTTAGGGGGTTTTTGACAGATCTTCGATATTTGGCTAAGCGATCTAGGTAAGGGTTTTAGTGTTTGGATCTATTTCTTATTCATTCAAAATCGAAAGCTAACCGCTTGAGTGTACTAGTGTTTGGTGATTTCAAGGAGGAATATCAAGTAGTTTGAGATTTGGTTGGTAACCAAATCGGCAATAAGGTAGAGTATTATCTTCATGCGATGTATCCTTCGAGATTTCTTGTTGAGACGAATAGGCTTTTGGTTACTAACAAGTATGGGCCGATTGTAGGAAGGGGGAAAGCAAATGTTTTGGGATTTCGCTTAGATCTACGAATAGTCAGGTGTGTAACCCACCCTAAATTCCCGATTAATAATAATATTGTTATGTACATGATAATAAGGCAATGAATGAATGTGGCTAAAGGTACCATTCAATGGTACAGTGTGTTCAGGTACGTTACCCCTTACTACTCGTTAATAATGTTGAATAACATTGATGTGAAAATATGTGGAATTCCGTTATGACTTTGGGGTAAGGTTAATTGCATGATAATTGTATGTTTTGAATGTTGCATGGGCATATGGGTGATTATGATAGCGGAGAAATGATTTGGTGGTTTCTACCACATTATCTGGTGACTTATGTCACATATTATGAATCTGGTGACTTTGTCACACTATCTGGTGGTAATGCCATAATCATAAGGGTGATGTGCGCTGATCTGCAATGACGCCTTTGATGGTGTGTAGCGGATGGAGGGTCGATTTAGTAATCCCACGGTGTGATCGGTGAGGTACGGGTGATGTGTAGAGGTTGGATCTAGGTGGTTTGGGTTGCATCATTGTTTACAATTGTTTTATGCGATTTAATATGCCTTGATTGTTTTGGGAGTCTGTGATGGTTGTTACACATCGAGTCTGTGGACTCACCCTCGTGGGCTAACATTTTGTAGATGGCACTTTCGATAAATGGACCGGCCTGGCGGGAACTTAGAGGTGGCCATGCACCGCTTTCGCTTTTTCGGTTTTCTTATCAAGTTTATTTTGATTTATTTTGGGTTATGTTTTGATGTAATAAGGCCATTATCACTTATTTGTTTATTTATGCGTTCTAAGTTTTCTATTATGATGCTGAACAATATCGAACAAAATGGTTAAACACTTTTCGTGAAACAACATCACTTGTTTTGACTCTCAAATATCTATGGTTTCCAAGTTAATAACAATGAGCTCTAAAATTTGATATTTCTTAAACTTGTAATTTCTAAAATATGAAGATAACGTTTTAATACAAAAATAAATTACAAATCGGTTTTCAACTTGAGAAAATCCAAATCTACTTTCTTCAAACCACCAAGTTTTTCAAGAAGACATAACTAGGTTTAACTATGTTTTACTCAAGGAGCATGCGAGATCCGGTCGGGGCTTGTGGGTCGAGTTTGGGGTGTTTCAATTTCCCTTAAAGAAAATTTCGTCCTCGAAATTTACCCGATTAAAAGAGGTAAGGATTTTGTTGCTGAATTATGTCATCAGGCTCCCACGTAGCTTCTTCCACTTCGTGATTACGCCATAGAACCTTAACCAATGGCACAGACTTCTCTTAACACCTTAACATCTCGATCTAAAATTTTCACCGGTTCCTCCTCGAAAGACAAGTCTGGCCTTATCTCAACTTCTTCTACCGGTACTATGTGAGACGGATCCGATCCATAACGCCTCAGCATAGAAACATGGAAGACACTATGAATCTGACTCAACTCCGGAGGTAATTCAAGCTGATAGGCCACTGGTCCTACACGCTTCAACACACGGTATGGTCCAATGAACCTAGGGCTCAACTTTCCCTTCCTTCCAAATCGAAAAATCTTCTTCTAAGGTGAGACTTTCAGAAAGACCCGATCTCCCTCCAGAAACTCAATATCCTTACGCTTCAGATCTGTATACGACTTTTGTTTATCCGAAGCTTCCTTTAACCGCGCTCGAATCACCTTTACCTTTTCCTCCGTCTCAGATATCAATTTAGGACCCAATAACTGCCGTTCCCCCAATTTAGTCCAACAAGTAGAGGTACAACACCTACGCCCCTATAACGCTTCATAAGGTGCCATTTGGATACTGGATTGGTAACTGTTATTATACATGAACTTTGCCAATGGTAGAAAATCTTCCCAACTACCTCTGAAGTCAATCACACAACCTCTTAACATGTCTTCCAAAATCTGGATTACTCTTTCTGACTGACCATCTGACTGAGGATGAAAAGCCGTACTGAATTTTAACTTTGTTCCTAAAGCCTCGTGCAAAGCTTTCCAAAATCGTGATGTAAACCTAGGGTCCCTGTCTGATATAATAAACACTGGTACCCCATGCAACCTCACAATCTCTGATACATATAACTTAGCCAACTTCGCAATGAGTAACTGCATTTAACCGGTAGAAAATGGGCAGTCTTCGTCAATCGATCCACTATCACCCAGATGGAATCTTTCTTGGTAGGTGTTAAGGGTAGCCCACTAACAAAGTCCATCGTTATCCGCTCCCATTTCCATAAAGGAATCTTTACCGGTTGCAATAAACCCAACGGTAATTGATGTTCTGCCTTTACTTGTTGACAAGTCAAACACTTACCCACGAAATCAGTAACCTCCCGCTTTAACCTTGGCAACCAATACTATTCACGGAGGTCTACTATGTGCCTCTCGCAGAATCATTTGTCTCAATTCAATCCATGGGCATACAAACTATTCTGCTAAAGCACAACACTCCATCCTTATTCATTCCAAAATCCCTATTACACCACTTTCAACATGTTGTATTAACGGACCCAATTTTTCATCTCGTTAATCGCTTCTCCTTGATGCGTTTCTAACCACAGGCTTCACCAAGTTACGCTAGCGATCGCCATCTTCATATAAACTGAGATGAGAAAACATTGCTCTTAACTCCGATACTACCTTACGACTCAACGCGTCTGCCACCACGTTAGCCTTTCTAGGATGATACTCGATTGAGAAGTCATAATCCTTTAACAGCTCCACCCACTTCCACTGTCTCAAGTTCAACTCCTTTTGGGTAAGGAGGTACTTAAGACTCTTATGATCCGTATAAATGATAGACTTCTCACCGTAGAGATAGTGCCTCCAAATCTTTAAAGCAAACACCACCGTAGCCAATTCCAAGTCATGAGTAGGATAGTTGACTTCGTGCAGCCTAACTGATGAGAAGTATAAGCCACCACTTTACCTCCTTGCATCAACATACATCCTAAACCCGTATGTGAAGCATCGCAGTAAATGATAAACTCTTTTCTAGCTTCAGGTTGAATCAGTATTGGCGATTCCGTCAAAATCTTCTTTAGTTTCTCGAAACTCTCTTGCTATTTATCTGCCCATACAAACGATACTCCCTTTTGCAATAGCTTAGTTAGGGGTGTAGCAATCAACGAAAACCCCTCAACAAAGCGTCTATAATAGCCATCCAAACCTAAGAAACTCCAAATCTCAGCCACTAGCATCGGTGGTTTCCAATCCAACACCGCCTCTACCTTGTGAGGGTCAACTCTAATTCCTTCGGCTGACACAACATGCCCTAAGAAAGTCACTTCTTTCAGCCAAAATTCACACTTACTGAATTTGGCATAAAGTTGCTTGTCTCGTAGTATTTGCAATACTATACGCAAATATGAGTCATGCTCTTCTTCATTCCTCGAATATACCAAGATATCATCTATGAACACTACCACGAACCGGTCTAGATAGGGTTGAAAGACTCGGTTCATCATGTCCATAAATGTAGCTGGTGCATTGGTCAAACCAAACGGCATCACTAAAAACTCATAATGTACATAACGAGTTCGAAATGCCGTCTTATGAATATCTGCCTCCTTAACCTTGAGTTGGTGATAACCCGATCTCAAATCTATCTTGGAGAAAACTGAAGCTCCTCTCAACTAATCAAAGAGATCGTCTATTCTCGGCAATGAATACCTATTCTTGATCGTCAATTTATTCAACTGCCTATAATCGATGCACATACGTATTGACCCATCCTTCTTCTTGACGAACAAAATTGGTGCTCCCCACGGAGACACACTCAGTCGAATAAATCCTCGATCCAACAGTTCTTGAATTTAAGCTTTAAGCTCCACTAACTCCTTCGGCACCATTCCATAAGGAGCAATGGACACTAGAGCCGTTTCGGGCATAAGCTCAATGCCAAATTCTACTTCCCGATCTGGAGGTAGACCCAGAAGTTCTTCGGGAAAGACATCTGGAAATTCTTTCACCGTTCTCACATCTTTCACCGATAATTCCTTGGCATTCAAAGCACTAATGAAGGCTAGGAACTCTCCATACCCTTTTCGCACCAACTTTTCTGCCTTTAAAGTAGATACCTCATTTGCTAAATAGTTTCTCCGTTCGTCTATCATCACCACTTCTTTATCTTTCAAAGTCCTTATCGGCATCCACTTTGCAGTACAACCCAATTGCGCCCTGTGCTTCACCAACCAATCCATGCCCAAAATAAGACCGAACTCATCGAAAGGCAGTTCCATCAAATTCGCCAAAAATATTTCTCTTTGAATTTCTAAAGGCACGTCTCTATACAATTTATTCACGATCATAGACTGTCCTAAAGGACTAATTACCATCATCTCTCTATCGACAATCTCAGATCTAATATTCAGATTTCTAGATATGGCACTAGCAACATACGAGTGGGTAGACCCGATATCTATCAAAGCAGTAACAGGTACATCAAAGATAAAGAACGTACCAGTTATCACATCAGGTGCATCGCCATCCTCCCGACGCCTGACTGCATAGACCAACCCCGGCTGTGTCACCTCCGCATTACCTCTGAAGCCATTACCTCAACCCGGTGCACCTTGACCACGTCCAGCACCATTACCACAACGACCTGGTCCACGGCCTCTCGGTGGCTGCTGAGTGCCTTTGGCTGGCTGCACATCAGGGTTACGAGCTTCTTGAGTCAGAGCAGTCTATCGAAGGCAATTCCTAAACTGGTGGTCCTTAGAACCACATTTAAAATAACCACCGGTTCTCTTCCAGTATTCCTCGGGGTGTCATTTCCTACAGTCAGCACATTCTTGAATCTGATTGGTAGCCACAGGTGCTCTAGCTTGAGCTGGCTCATCATTCCGAGGCCTCTTTTGGAACTTTTTAGCGGAACCCGAGTACTTAAAGTCCCTCTTGCCTCTGACTCTTTCCTGGTTCTGGCGTTTTGAGTTCTTAGCCTCTTCAGCGATCTTGGCTTTCTCCACAAGTGTGGCGGTGCCGGATGCTCGTGGTACCAAACTACCTTTAAAATATAAATTCTATAAATTCAGAACAGTTTTAAACAAAAATTGTTGTTGAACCCAAACCACAGCCGAGTTTTGAAATTGGGCTCTGATACCATAAAATGTAACACCCTAAACTCGGTCTATGCATTTAAGACCAGATTTGGTATGTCACACAAAACGAACATGCATCTAGTCATCTAATGATTTAAGAAAACAGATCCTCAAAACTATTTTGGAAATGAAGTTTATTAAAAATCGAGGTTAATTTAAAATATATGATTTAAGGCATAAGAATTTATAAATTTAAACTTAGAAAATAATTGGTTTAAATTTTACGAAAGATCTAAAAGAGCTCAAAAGAAATTTGAAAACAACAATCTAAAAGGAATTCTTACAGAAAAATTTATGAAATAATGATTTTTAAGAAAACCCCCTTTTTCTTTTGCACTTAAATTTGAGGAAAACATTTGATTTTATTTTAAAATTAAATAAAACCCATTTAAGTTCCTAAACATAATTAAAATCCATCCACGAGTAAAACATCCATAAAAATAATACCAAAGGCCTTATTACAACACCATTGAAATAGAAATTAAATAAAAATACTTAAAAGAAGTTCAAAGTTCATATAAACCATCATTTGTAGTATGGCTTCCACAAAGTCATCCCCGGCCCAAGCCTCCATTACTGATTATTACCTGAGAAGGGTAAAGAAAACAAGGTGAGTTACTTAGAACTCAGTGTGTAACCCACTTACTATAGTCCACTGGGCTAAAACCATTTAAGCATGTATTTGGGCCGGAGCTCATATACAAATATAACAATTTAACATGTATAGCATGCATGTGATATGCAATTCTGAAACAAAACCTAGTAATCCATCTGCTACACATCACCCATACCAACCAACACACCTGTAGGGTTCATCAGTCAGCCCACCCTGCCAACACACCAATCGCAGGCATTAAGCCATTTATAACAATAATTCGCAGGCCAGTGGCCATTTATAATCGTAGGCATTTAGCCATTTATAAAATTGGGCATGAAGCCATATATCAAACTGGGCACGAGGCCATATATCAAACTGGGCACGAGGCCATATATCAAACTGGGCACAAAGCCATCAAAATTTTGTAACAAAGCTACCAAAACTTCTCTTCGTCAAATATCCCAACCCATGCAATCATGTAAACAACATGCATAATAATTCATACATATAATAATTTCAACATAAGGTCCATACAAGAATTATTACAATCTAGCCCATATTACAAATTGGCCCATTTCACAATTTGGCCCATTTCACATCTCATATCACACTTGGCAAATTTTATCAAATAACTCATATGGCCTATTTATCACATGTGGCCCAAAATATCACTTTTCATTATTTTATCCCATTAAGGGCGATTTAGAAATTTTCACGATTTTAATATCGATTTCATGTTCTTAACACTAAAGTATTTATTATACCATATTTTTCCAATTTCACCAACTTTACGATTTTTAATCCAATGCTTAATAACGGTATAGTCATCTAACCCATGAGGTACAGTGTGAGATTACACACCTGATTACGGTGAGAACTATACTTTCCCGACCGTCGATACCTAAGTACGTATCACGTTCGATTATAACAGTAATACTTAAAAATAAATATTTGCTAAAGATAAGCGATCTAGATCTTTACCCTCGAAATCTCGAACAACTACTATTTGACGATTTTCCTCGATTGACAGTTCACAACCCGGTGGAAAATCTCAGACAGTTAAAGGCTCCAAACTACAAACAACTTCAAATAATTGGTTCTCCCGGATGAGGGTCCACAACCCAGTGGAAAGTCTCGGATTGTCAAAACAGCAAGCCCTTTTCTTGAATCTAGAGGGAATAGCGAATCTGACCCTCTTCTGAACTCTATTCACCACCCTTTTTGACCCTATTTTGTTTGCCTCCATTGACTAAAGAATATTAGTCCAACTAATATTTCAGAAATTAAGACTATTGGTTTTAAGGGCGAAATCGGCTTACCACAAAACCTTTACGTTCAAGGGATGAAAATCGAGCGATAACGTCCCTAAGATAAAATCGATTAGTAACTCCATCTTTAACGAAATAACGAGTAGGATGGAAGTCCTTGATAGAAACCCTTACCTTAACACTTTGGAACGAATCCTAGCGATTCACGATGATTACAAGCACTTCCAAGTTTTGGCCTTCTCTATAACACTATAAAGATGAAAAATAATTGTCTAAGAGAAAGAGATAGAGGATGCTGTTTTCGGTCAAAAGACCCTCCCAAACCAAAATGTATATTCAGCTAAAGAAAAAGGAGAGAATAAATAATCGAATAGGGTTCTTACCGATTGATTAAAATGAAAGTAGAAAGAATGATTGATAAGAAAATATATGTAAAAAGGGAGATTCGGCTATGAAGAAAAATTGAAGAAAATGGTGTTAGCACCATTCGGCCATGGGGAAAAAGGGAAGGGAGAAAATGTTGAATGGATTTTGTAAGAAGAAAAAGATAAAATGGCCTTCAAGTTTTTGTGTTTTCGGCACTATAGGAAAAAGACTTGGGAGGTTTAGGTAAAATAAAACCAAATGGTCAAAATGAAGTGACCAAAAGAAGAAAAACAAATATGTTCATCAATGCCCCAAAGTGCATTCGGCTATGAGAGAAAAGATGAAAAGAAAAAGTGTTTTAGGAGGAACAAAAATGACCAAAATGAAAAGTGCACAATAACACCTATCCTTACCCAAAAGCCTTTAAAAAATTCGGCCACCCCCTAGTCCCCAAAACCATCCAAGTTCATGGACAAAGTTTGGCCATTCCAAACTTTCCAAAACACACCCCTTAAAAAGTGCCTTGTGTTCCCCCTACATACCATAAGTTCAAGATTCCTTTCCCTATCTTCAATTCTTTCCTTAAGCTATTAGCCACCTTGCCATAAAAGAATAATGTCCAACCTACCAAAAATAGAGCTTGGCCGACACATGCTAGAAGAGTGCAAAAATTAAAGTCACAAAATGCATACCATGGGATTCGAACCTCTTCCCTCAAGCAACACTCATGGCGCCAACTCCACTTTACTACTAGCTCATATTATGCTAACTTTTGTCACATAATTTCCTTAAACATCAAGGTTACTGGTTCCACTTCAATAAAGTACTCATTACTAAAATTTATTCTAATTCCGAATAAATCTCGAGCTTTCTTAAGACTATATTAAACACACGAATTGAATCATTCACTAGCTAAGCACCAAAATTTATGCAACATATCGATTCTAAATTTTTAGGAAGTTACAAAACTGGCAGATTTTTGTCGCCCTATTTCTAGAGTTGCAATCAAGTCCGCTTAATTTTGTTGATATACTCTTAAACAGGGACTTTTTCTTCTCTGAATAAGCACATTCGACTTGAATTAATAACCTGACTTATCAAAACAAGAATAAAAACTCACAATTAAGAATAAGAAAAAGTATTTATCTTATAAATCAAATAATAATAAGATCCTTCTTAGGTTTCATCCCCTTATGTATCTAAGGGATTAGTTCATACTGATAGAGGGAAACATCTTAAAATTAGGAAAACAACAAAACATAAGAAAACCCAAAAACTTCTAAAGAACTTGATGGAAGATCTTCAGTCTTGATGGAGATCCTTCTCCTAAGCTTTTTTCGACGGCTGTCTTCGAGTTTTTTTACCTTCTCCTCTGCCTCCCAGTTTAGGTTGCCCGCTAGGGTGTTTATATAGGCTTTGGAACACATCTCTTGGCCTACAAGTGGCCTATTTTGAATAGAATTAAACTTTGATACGGCGGGGACACGCCTGTGTAACCCACCCGTGTTCGATTTCTTAGACCGTGCTCGCTTTTGCTCGCCACACACGGCCGTGTGGTCTGCTCGTGTATGTTGATCCAGGCCGTGTTCGATTCTGCTCGTAACACACGGGCGTGTTTGATAGCCCAGGCCATGTTGATTCCTAAGGTAGGCCCATTTTGTCCTGTTTTGGCCCGTTTATCATTCTTTTCGACTCCCTAAGCTCTCCTGAGTGTAAAACATGAAATTAAGGGATTAGAAGCATCGAATTCATCAAATCGAATGAAAATTCATCCAAAAATAAGCCAAGCATGGGGTTAAAATATGTATAAATTATGGTTTATCAGATGTCCCCACACTTAAGCTTTTGCTTATCCTCAAGCAAAATCCTCAACTCACAATTAAAATTAACTTCCTCAAATCATAATTCTCATCAATAATGTCTCATCATAATTCATAAATAATTCATACATGGATAATTTAACTTAAAGAGTCCTAAAGATTCAAACAATCTAAGTCACAAATTTTGTAGCACGAAAACATAGGTGTTTCCCCTTATCTAAATAATTACCTTTGACCCAAAATCGACAAGAATTGACATCCTCACAAAGGATTCACTCAAATCACTCAAAGTGTTTAAGGTTCAAGATAAAGCACTCAAAAGTCAAACATGAAAAGTTATTACCATAGGCTTGCATGAAAATCAAATCTCCACCACTATAAAATGAAATGATACACAAATCAAAAGGTCTTTAAAAAGGTTGTAATGGGGCTTGGGTTAAAGGTGTGGATAAAGGCTGAATTAAAGGGTTAAAATCGAGATTGAATTGACAAATTACCTAACTAGAAAAATGAACTAATACTAAAAAAATACATCGATTGAAAACTTATCACTAATAACACAAGCTTCTTCTAAAGATGTGAATTTAACCGCTTTAATGCTCATAGAACTAATAATGAATAAATTCTCAAATTTTATTATTTATTATTTTATTAATATTTTTTAAGAATAAGAACATAAAATAATAAGAAAGAGTTTAACAACTAAAATAAAGACCATATTTAGGCAACTGCTCAAATCAAATCTCGACAAAAAAGGGTTAATTCAATATGAAAAATTCTTAATGAATCAAAAAAGTGAGTTTTGGGTTAATATTAAGGGTAAATCAAGGAACAGATTATTAGGATTCAAAGGGGTTCACTAGGGGTTAATTATGAAGGTAGGCTTTTTATGGAGTGAGTGGGTTAAATCCTAGGTGCCTTTATCATCTGAGTATATCAAATCAAAGGTGTTGTCTCGACATGCATAATCAAAGCAAGTTCTAGAATAACAATTGAATATTAACACACTCATAACCAATAAAGTGAGCAAGAAAAGTATATGCTCTAAAAGCTCAAAATGTCACAAAATTATGGTTTTTGATGTTAACCTTGCAAAGTTCAAACTTCAAAATAATATTTAAATTTAGGAAACAACCTAACAAAATTTTTAATTTTGAAAATAGACTTATCATGCTTGATTCTCTAATGTCTTAAAGTTTAAATCATCAATGCACAATTACCTATGACTTAATCTAAAACATATCAATGAAAATCATAGGTCAAAAGAAGTTTCATTCTAGTGAGTAATATGAGAAAATTTACTTAAGAATACGACAAAATTCAGGGATTTTCTGGTAATGAAATCAATAACCTCCCCTCACTTAAGATGTAAATTATCCCCAATGTACAAAGATAAATAATGACAATATAGTAAGAAAATCATAAGAGAGGGAGAGAAGTGAAACTTCCTGAATTTTGGATGGAGTTAAGGAAAAGAAATCTAGTAAATTTGGGCAGAGGTGAACGTGGGGGAAGATACTCCTATAGCACTTTGAATTGTATGAAATTGAGTCAATGAAGCAGCCGGCATGAACTTATGAGGAAGTTATGGTATATTCTGCTGTAAAGTGGTCATGCAGGGAGAGGCTATTTGGGATCCTTTTGCTTTTTTTGAAGTGGGGATGGCAGCCTTGACCTTGCCTCGAGTGTCCGTCATTATGTACCTAGCAGCACCACAAGTATAATAAAATAATACAGAAAAGAAAAGAAAATAGAATAATGAAAAATAACCAAGAATTCAAAAAGGAGGAAAAAGAGTGACCAACGGTGGCATGGATGGTGGCTGGTGTGAAGAAAGATTAAGAGAAAGGGAAAGGGGGAGAAAAAGAGGGAAAGAAGAGGGAAAAGGGAAGAGTTTTGGGTTGAGGGAGAAAGAGAAAGGAAGAAGTTAGGGAGGAGAGCGGTGGCCGAAAAGGGTTTGGGGGGAAGAAGATTTGGGGAAGAAAGTGAATAGAAGAAGGGGGTTTAAATAGAAATTGGGGCACCTGGTCGCTGCCCACTCCCGTGTTTCCTGGGCATGTTAGGTCACACGGCTGAATCGCACGGCCGTGTGATGCTTCGTTCGTTTCTCCCATGCCTGTGTAGAGGTTCCCACACCCATGTTAATTACTCAGTGTCACCCACGGCTTAGAGCACAGACGTGTCGCACGCTCGTGTGATTTACTCAGTTTTGACCACGACTATATCGTACGGTCGTGGCATTTTATCGTAGCCCATATTTTGGGGAAAATTTTTGTCTTGTTCCCGCATGGTCTTCGCCTGGCCGGTGTACCTATTCGTGGTGTCCACACTGCCACGACCACGCCCGTGCACAAGGCCGTGTGGATAGAGAAACCTACGCTTTATTAATTTGGTTAGTTTAGTCAGGTATTAAAATAAAAAATAATGAAATTAGTGAGGTTAGTACTTGGGTTGCCTCTTAAGAATCGCTCGTTTAAAGTCTTAAGCTAGACTTACCTCTCATTCGCATATTTCATGATGGTTTGAGGAGTTGACACTCCTCTCTCCTGCTATAAATTCTATGATCACTATATAGTTTGAGTCAAGTAGCATTTACCTTGAAAGTGCCGAACTTAGGATTAGTTACCTCGACTGTTCCGTATGGGAAGACATTGAGTACTGTGAAAGGGATTGCTCTATTTGTATTAAGGTCTAAAGTGGTGATTCGAGGGTCTGTTTTATCCAACAGTACCTGATCTCTGATATTAAATTGGTTCATCCCATCCTTAAGCTTATCATGGCTTTGTTTCGGTTCTACATCATGTATCCTTGGTTTCTCCTTAACATGTGCCCGCCATTCATCTAGCTCATCTATCCGTAGCATTCATTCTTCATGGATTCTTTCATTGTTGTCATGAGAACGAGGATGTCGTTCAGTGGTGCATTTTTGAGGTGCTTCCTGAAGAGAGGGTTGAACCAAATGGTTATTAATAGAATTTATGTACTCACCTTTATTACTTGATGTCCTAACTGAATCACAAGTCTGAAGAGTGATCGTTTCATCACCTACACGAAGTGTGAGCTCACCTGTGCAAACATCAATTCTAGTTTTAGCAGTTGTTAAAAAGGGTCGCCCTAAATTAAAGGTGCGTTACTGTCCTCATCCATGTCTAGAATAACGAAGTCAACTGGAAATATAAATTTATCAATTCTTACAAGTACATCCTCAACAATTCCCCTAGGAAATCTAATGGTTTTATCTGCGAGTTGAATACTCATCCTAGTTTGTTTAGGTTTCCCAAGACCTAGTTGCTTAAACATTTTATAAGGCATGACGTTAATACTCGCCCCTAAATCAGCTAAAGCATTATTAACATCTAAACTACCAATTAAACAAGGAATAGTAAAACTCCCTAGATCCTTTAATTTATAGGGTAGTTTAATCTGTAAAATAGCTGAGCAGACTGCATTTAGCTCCACATGTGACGCATCGTCTAACTTCCGTTTGTTTGTCAAAAGCTCTTTTAAATTTTTTTTGAATTGGGCATATGCGAAAGAGCTTCAATAAATTGTAAGTTAATATGTAATTTTTTTAGAAGTTTAAGAAATTTATCGAATTGTTCATCTGTGCGATCTTTCTTCGTCACGTTGGGGTATGGCACATGAGGTTTATACTCTGTACTTACCGATTTCTGTGTATCGTGGCTTACCCCATCCTTACCTTTACTTACCACAGGTTCTTGCCTCAGTTCAGATTCAGATTCTACTACCCCTTTTTTGTTGCACATTGTGATGGCGTGGAGTTGCTCCCTTGGGTTAGGTTCGGTATTGCTTGGCAAGCTGCCTTGTGGTCATTCTGAGATCAACTTAGCAAGTTGTCCTATTTGGTTCTCGAGCTGTTGAATCGATTCTTGTTGATTTTTGAGTGCTATTTTGGTGTTTTAGAAATAGGTTTCGACACCGCGATGAACTTGTTAGCATCTCCTCAAGGTTTGGCTTCTTCTCTTGTGGGTAAGATTGCTATTGAAAGCCTGGAGGGGGTTTTTGTCTCTTATTTCCTTGACCACCCCATGAGAAGTTTGGGTGGTTCCTCTAACCTGGATTATAAGTGTTACTATAGGGATTATTCTGAGGTCTAGAATTATTACTGATCATTGTTTTGTCGAGTTTTAAAATTTATAAAGAGAATGATCGAACCTGGAAACTAACTCTGACAATGACTTAAGGCAAGTGCACCTATCGAATAGTAGTATAGCTTAGGCAAGACCGAATTGTCAAACCCAAAGGAACTAAAAGTACTAATACTAACCTTCTTTCATTATCTAGCCTAAATATTAAGTGATTTGTTGTTTAATCTAAAACTAACTAACTACAAAGCTAAAGACGCAAAGACAAAAAGAATGAATTGGGGAAATACTGTTGGAAAAACTCAGTTGATTAAGATGATACCCTTAGGAAGAATCCACCTAGACTTCACTTGTTATCTAACACTGAACCAGACGATTTACTCACTTGACTTGATCCGTAGGATTCCCTAATTTATATTAAACCCTCTCTCGAGGCGAATAACGTCTAACCCTAGGTTGATTAATTGAAATCTCTTTCTAATTAAAACTTCTAGAATCGCATTAACTCGTTCTATGGACTCCCATATTAGGTTTCACCCTAATTCAGCAAAATCTCGTCACCCTATCTCTAGGCGCGCGATCAACTCCGCTTAATTATGCTAGATCTACTCTTAAGCAGGGAATTTTGCTCCACCACCTAAGTATATTTGACTTAAATTAATATCCTGAAAATATTAACCCAAGAATTAAGCTCACATAATTAAGAACAAATCAAGTATTTATCATATAGTTCAGAAAACAATAACAAGATTCATCTAGGTTTCATCCCCTTCAGGTATCTGAAGGGTTTAGTTCATAACGATAAAAGAAAACATCTTAGAAGAAAAGATAAAACAAAACATAAGGAATCCCTAAAACTCCCTGAAGGAATTGAAGGAGAGATCCACCGTCTTGAGTAGAATTCCGGCTTCTTGAGATGGATCAACTGGCTATCTTTGAGTGATTCCCACAAATCTGACCTTTCTGGCTCGGCTCCTTGGCCTAGCTAACCGCTGGCTCTGGCAGAAGGTTTTTTCCAAACTCCCAGCTTAAGTTGCCTCTTAGGGTGTTTGTATAGACTTTGAATGCTTTACTTGGGCCTTACATATCTTAATTCAAGTAGAGTTCCTACTACGGTGTTTGAATAGGCTTTGGAATGTGTTTCTTTGCCTCAAAGTACCCTATTCCAAGTAGAATTACTCTTTGTGCGGCAGGGACATGCCCTATGGCACATGCCCGTGTGTTTCGTAGCCAGGCCGTGTGCGAGCCTGTTGATGAGGTACAGCCGTGTGAATCGTGGTCAGGCCGTGTTCAGACTTCTCTTAAGAGGCACGACCGTGTGGGCTTAAGTCCAGGCCATGCCGATTTTGTGATATGGCCCATTTGGTCTGTTTTAGGCCCGTTTCTCATTCTTTTCATCCTCTAGTGCTTTCCTTAGTATAAAACATGAAAAGAAAGGATTAAGAGCACCTTTTAACATAAATCAAGGGATAAATCATCCAAAAGTATGCTAAATGTGGGATTGAAATATGTTACTTTTATGGTTTATCAAATACCCCCACACTTAAGCTTTTACTTGTCCTCAAGCAAAATTCTCAACTTACAATTAAAATGAACTTTCCACAGTTCATAATTCTTATAAACAATGTCTAATCATAATTCATAGGTAATTTATACATGGATAATTTAACTCAAAGACTCCTAAAGGTTCAAACAATTCTAAGTCATATATTTGTAGCATGAAAACATAAGTGTCTCCCTTTATCTAAATAATTACCTCTGGTTCAAAATCGACTAGGATTGACATCCTCACAAAAGATTCACTCAAAGCACTCGAAGTGTTTAAGGTTTAGGAAAAAGCACTCATAAGTCGAACCTAAAAAGTTAATCACATAGGCTTGCGTGAAAATCAAATCTCCACCACTGTAATATGAGATGATACACAAATAAAAAGGTCTTTTAAGGGTTGTAACGGGGCTTGGGTTAAAGCTGTGGATAAAGGCTAAATTAGAAGGTTTAAAAATTGAGATTGAATTGCCAAGTTACCTAACTTTAGAAAAAATAAACTAATAACCTGAATAATTACATCACATGAAAATTTAAAATACTAATAATACGAGCTTCTTCTTCAAGATGTTGAATTTAAGCGTATAAGCTCTTAGAACATAGAACTAATAATAAATATACTTCGTGTTTTTTAAGAACAAATCAAATAAATACATAATATAAGAAAGAACTTTATCAACTAAAATAAAGTAATTAGGCGTGATCAAATCAATTCTCGATAGAAAGGTAGTCAAAGGAATGGTGATAACAAATATGAGCGGGGTTTTGGGTTAATTTTATTGGGTGAATCAATAAAAAGGGTTATTAGGATCAAAGGGTTCACTAAGGGTTAATTGTGAAGGTAGGCTTTTTAGTGGAGTGAGTGGGTTAAAACCTAGGTACCTTTATCATATCAGTATATCAAATAAAAAATGTGGTCTCAACATGTATAATCGAGGCAAGTTCTAGAATAACAAATCAGTGTTGACACACTCATAATCAATAAAGTGAGCATGGAAAAGAATATATGCTCTAAAAGGCTGAAAATCTCACAAAAATTATGAGTATTTGACATTAATCCCTGTAAATTTCAAACTTCAAGGTAATATTCAAATTGGTTCGACAACCTAGAAAATTTTTAATTACGAAAAATAGACTTATCATGCTTGATTCTCTAGTATCTTAAAGTTTAAATCATCAATGCATAATTATCTATAACTTAATCTAAGACATATCAATAAAATCATAAATCATCGAAATTTCATCCTAATTAGTAATATGAGGAAATTACTTAAGAATTAGATATAATTTAGGGATTTGAGAATAATGTAAAAAGTTAGGCACTTTTACCCCCCACACTTAAGATGTACATTGCCCTCAATGTACAAAGATGGATAAATAATTATGTGATACTGAAATCAAAAGAGAAGGGGAGAAGTGACATTTCCTGAATTTTTTTTTGGGATCACTATTCCTGGCCTGATTTGGAGGAGGAGGCGGTGGTGCTGTGGTGGATGCCAACAGTCACTATGATAGATGAAGAAATTGGGAAACTCGTGATGTATTAGCCATTAACTAAAAAGAAAAATTCAAAATAAACTAATAATGTATTTAAGGACAAGAAAAATAAAGAGAAGGAAACGAAGAAGGAAAATAAAAGTAAAAGAAAAGATTAATGGGCTGAAAAGTCCTTATTGCTGGATGGTTCGCGTAGTGGGTGTGATTTCTAAGGCTGTGTTGAGTCGGTGGTCGTGGTTCTGGTGTGATTCCCTAGCAGCCTGAAGAACCTAAAACCAAGAAACTAGAATAAAATAAACTAAATTAAGCCGAAGAGAAGTAAAGATAGGGAAATTGAAGCAAAAGAGAAAAGTAGAATAAAAGTTAAATGGTCTCAAAGATCCCTTGCTTGTTGAGTAGTTGAAGTGGCCGGCATGAACTTATGTAGATTGGTCTCTTTTGAGGAGACTGCGCTTGGATTTTTCTGCTTCTTTAACATGGATATGTGTAGGCTCAAGAGTATAGAGACTTGTTATAGAGAAGAGAGAAATTTGAGAAAAGGAAGGAAGGAAGAAGATGGGGAGTTAGTGAGGAGAAAGGGAAAAGGGAGGTTGGGTTTAAATAGAGTTTTGGGGTTAAACACTACCCACGCCCGTGTACCGTGGGCGTGTTGTTTCACACGGCCGTGTTGTGAGGTGTGTTGTTTCCCCAAGCCCATTTTTCAAACTGCCACGCCTATTTCTGAGAAGTCAATGTCAACCACGGTCGCGTCGCACAGCCATGGTATTCTGTCGGTGCCCGTGGGGTAATGGTTGGGTCCATGACTTTAAAAATTAGTTGGGTCTAATTTGTACCGTCTCTGCCATATCAGTATGGAGATTTTGTACTTCCACACGACTACGGCCACGGCCGTGTGGAAGGCCATGTTGTCTAAAATCTACACTTTTGGTTAGTTTAAAACTAGGTGTTTAAGGTGAAGAAAAGAGAGTAAAATAAAAGAACAAAAAAAAATGTAAAGTACTTAAGGTTAGTACTCGGGTTGCCTCCCAAGAAGCGCTCATTTAAAGTCTTAAGCTGGACTTTCCTTTTGTTTGTATAATCATGGTGGTTTCAAGGTTTGAACATCTTCCCTCATGCTGTCGATTTTATTTTCATGATAAAGTTTAAGTCGAGAAGCGTTTACCTTAAAAGTGTCGAATGTTGGATTGCTTACCTCGACTGTTCCATATGGGATGATATTGTGTACCTCAAGAGGGATTACTTCGATTGTATTTGGGTTTGATGGGATGATTCGAGGATCTGCTTTGTTCATCCATACCTTATCTCCTATTTTGAAGTGATTTGATGTTCCTACGAGTTCTTCTGGGGGCTCCTTCGGTTTTACTTCGTATGGTTCTGGTTCTTCTTTAAAGTGTGTTTTCCACTCGTCTGGTTCATCGACCTTAAGGCTTCGTTCCTTATATAGTTTTTCTTTATTTGCACGAGGTCTATGATCTGGCTCAGGTGTGCGGCTTTGTGGTAGATCCTGTGGTGAAAGGTGAACAAATTGGTCATCGACAGATTTTACTTTCTCACCTTCGTCAATTGATGTCTTGGTCGAGTTAAGAGCTTGTAGACTGATCGATTCGTCACCTACACAAAGAATGAGTTCTCCTGTGCCAACATCAATTTTAGTCATGGCAGTTGCTAAAAAGGGTCTTCTAAAAATTAAAGGAATCGAATTATCCTAATCCATGTCTAAGACAACAAAATCTACTGGGAAAACAAATTTCTCAATTTTTACGAGAACATCTTCAATAATACCCCTAGGAATTCTAACAGTTTTATCAACCAATTGAATACTCATTCTAGTTTGTTTGGGTTTCCCTAGACCTAGTTGTTTAAACATTTTATAAGGCATGACATTTATACTTGCCCCTAAATCAGCTAAGGCATTGTCAACAGTTAAACTACCAATTAAACATGGAATTGTAAAACTCCCTGGATCTTTTAACTTTCGCGGTAGTTTATTTTGTAGGATTGCTGAGCACATTGAGTTTAATTCCACATGTGGCTCCTCGTCTAACTTACGCTTGTTCGTCAAGAGTTTTTTTAAAAAATTTCCTCGAATTTGGCATCTGTGAAAGAGCTTCAAGAAGTGGTAAGTTAATACGTAATTTCTTTAAAAGTTTAAGAAACTTACCGAACTGTTCCTCTGTATTGTCTCTCTTTAACGCTTCGGGATAAGGTATGCGGGGTTTGTACTCTTTGATTATCGATTTTGGTTTTTTGTGTTGCCTCAACTTGACCTTCTTTTACCTCGCTTTCTTGTATCGAATTGGGTTAATCCAACCTGGTATTTTCCTGAGCTGTTATGGCTTGATTTTCTCTTTTGGGTTAACCTCAGGGTTCCTTGGTAGACGCCCTTGCTGTCGTTCGGACATTAATTTTGCAAGTTGTCCAACAGGCTTTGTAACTTCCCCGACTGATTTGGTAAGTTTCCCGACTTGGTTTTTGATCCCTTCTATTGATGTTTGTTGGTTTTTCAGTGTTATCTCCGTGTCCTAGAGACGGTTTTCTGTGGCTGCCATGAATTTTGTCAACATCCTTTCGAGGTTGGGCTTTTTTTTATGGATATGACTAATTTTGGAAATTTTGAGGAGGTTGTTGTCTTTGATTTCCTTGATTTCCTTGACCTCCCCATGAAAAATTTGGGTGGTTCTTCCAACCTGGATTATAAGTATTACTATAAGGGTTATTATTAGATCTGAAATTATTACCTATATAGTTCATCTGTTCGCTTTCTATGCCCGGTTGGTAGGGTGGGTACTTAGGATTCACCACAGTTCCACTTGCGTCGCACTGCATTACTGGATGTACCTGTGAAGAACACAAACTATCAAGCTTTTTATTCATCATCTCTACCTGTGTTGATAGCATGGTTACTGCGTCGAGGTTAAAAACTCCGGTTGATTTTGTTGGTTTTATCCTTGTAACATGCCACTGATAGTTATTTAGCGATATCTCTTCAATAAACTCGTAGGGTGCTTCAAGAGTTCTATTGTTCAGGGTTCCATCGGTGGCTGAATCAATTAGTTGCCTCGTTGAGGGGTTTACACCGTTATAGAAAGTTTGGACTTGGAGCAACAAAGGTAAACCATGGTGCGGACACGTCCTCAAGAGATCCTTGTATCTCTCCCATGCGTCGTATAATGTCTCTAAATCCATCTGCACAAAACAAGAGATATCATTCTGTAATTTGGCCGTTTTGGCCGGTGGGAAATATTTTAATAAAATTTTTTCGGTCATTTGGTCCCATGTAGTGATTGACCCTTATGGTAACGCGTTCAACCACTGCTTGGCTTTATTCCTTAATGAAAAGGGAAATAACCGAAGACGTATGACATCATCAGAAACACCATTAATTTTGAAGGTATCACAGAACTCTAAAAAATTAGCTATATGAGTATTTGGGTCTTCGTCCTGCAAACCATCAAATTGAACAAATTATTGAATCATTTGTATAGTGTTAGGCTTTAATTCAAAATTATTAGCAGCTATAGCAGGCCTAATAATACTCGATTACGCTCTCGTTAAATGAGGTTTAGCATAATCATACATAGTCGTGAGCATTGTTTTCTACCACATCTTGTGGTGGTGGATTATTCTCGTCCATCCTTCAGTAGGATTGGATCCCCGACAACGGCGCCAAAAACTTGATCGTTATTTTGTCGAGTTTTAAAATTTATAAAGAGAATGATCGAACCTGGAAATTAACTCTGACAACGACTTAAGGCAAGTGCACCTATCGAACAGTAGTATAGCTTAGGCAAGACTGAATTGTCGAACCCAAAGGAAGTAAAATTACAAATACTAATCTTCTTTCTATTATCTAGCTTAAATATTAAGTGATTGTTTGTTTAATCTAAAACTAACAAACTACAAAGCTAAAGACAAAAAGAAAAAAAGAATGAATTGGGGAAATACTGTTGGAAAAACTCAGTTGATTAAGACGATACCCTTAGGAAGAATCCACCTAGACTTCACTTGTTATCTAACACTGAACCAGACGATTTATTCACTTGACTTGATACGTGGGATTCCCTAATTTATATTAAACCCTCTCTCGAGGCGAATAACGTCTAACCCTAGGTTGATTAATTGAAATATCTCTCTAATTAAAACCCCTAGAATCGCATTAACTCAATCTATGGACTCCCATATTAGGTTTCACCCTAATCTGGAAAAATCTCGTCACCCTATCTTTAGGCGCGCGATCAACTCTGCTTAATTATGCTAGATCTACTCTTAAGCAGGGACTTTTGCTCCACCACCTAAGCACATTCGACTTGAATAAATATCCCGAAAATATTAACCTAAGAATTAAGCTCACATAATTAAGAACAAATCAAGTATTTATCATATAGTTCAAAAAACAATAACAAGATTCATCTAGGTTTCATCCCCTTCAGGTATTTGAAGGGTTTAGTTCATAACGATAAAAGAAAACATCTTAGAAGAAAAGATAAAACAAAATATAAGAAATCCCTAAAACTTCCTGAAGGAATTGAATGAGAGATCCACCGTCTTGAGGAGAATTTCGGCTTCTTGAGATGGATCAACTGGCTATCTTTGAGTGATTCCCACATATCTGACCTTTCTGACTCGACTCCTTGACTTAGCTAACCGCTGGCTCTTGCAGAAGGTTTCTGCTGAACTCCCCGCTTAAGTTGCCTCCTAAGGTGTTTATAAAGACTTTGAGATGCTTTACTTGGCCCTTACATATCCTAATTCAAGTAGAGTTCATACTAGGGTGTTTGGATAGACTTTGGAATGTGTTTCTTAGCCTCTAAGTACCCTATTCCGAGTAGAATTGCTCTTTCTGTGGTAGGGACACTGATCGTTGTTTTGTCGAGTTTTAAAATTTATAAAGAATATGATCAAACCTGGAAACTAACTCTAATAACGATTATAGGCAAGTGTACCAATCGAACAATAGTATAGCTTAGGCAAGACCGGATTGTCGAACCCAAAGGAACTAAAAGTACTAATACTCACTTTTTTTTATTATTTAGCCTAAAATATAGAGTGATTGGTTGATTTAATCTAATTTAACGACTATTAAGCTAAAGACACAAAGACAAAAAGAGCAAATTGGGAAATAACTTGATGAAAAACTCAGTTGATCACGACAATACCCTCAGGAAGAATCCACCTAGACTTCACTTGTTATTTAACCTTTGAACCATACGATTTATTCACTTAGTTTGATCCGTAAGAATCCTAACGTATATTAAACCCTCTCGAGGCGAATAATGTCTAACCCTAGGTTAATTAGTGGAACTCTCGTTCTCTTATAATAACCCCCTATAATAACAGTAAATCGATCTATGGACTCCCATATTAGGTTTCACCCTAATTCGACAAAATCTCGTCACCCTATCTCTAGGCGTGCGATCAACTCCGCTTAATTATGCTAGATCTACTCTCAAGCAAGGTCTATTCCTCCTACACCTAAGCACATCAGATTTGGATTAAGCATGCACAATTAAGAACAAACTAAGTATTTATCATATAATTCAGAAAATAATATCAAGATTCATCTAGGTTTTATCCCATTTAGGTATCTGAAGGGTTTAGTTGATAATGAATAAAGAAAAGATCTCAAGAGAAAAGATAAAACAAAACATAAGAAATCCCTAAAACCCCCTGAAGGAATTGAAGGAGAAATCTGCCGTCTTGAGTAGAATTCTGGCACCTTGAGATGGATCAACTGGCTATTTTCGAGTAATTCTCTAAATTGAACTGCTCTGGCTTTGGCTCTTTGGCCTCCCTGAATGCCCCCGAAAAAAGCCCTGGTAGAAGGCTTTTTTTGAACTCTGAACGTCCTTAAAGGTTGGCCTCTAGGGTCTTTATATAGACTTTGAGATGCCTTACTTGGCCTCTAAGTATCCTAATTCAAGTATAATTCCTACTCGGGTGTTTGAGTAGGCTTTGGAATGTGTTTCTTTGCCTTCAAGTATCCAAATCCAAGTGAAATTCCTCTTGGCATGATGAGGGCACGCACCATGGTACACGCCTTGGTGTAAATCATTTCGGTAGTGTCTTGATTACATCGATTGAGACGTACCGTGTAAATCATGGCATGGCCGTGTTGATCGTGTAAGCAGTCGGGTTTTAATATTTATAAAAAGAATGATCAAACCTGTAGACTAATTATGACAATGATAGAGGCAAGTGCACCGATTGAACAGTAGTATAGTTTAGGGAAGAGTATCTTTATCGAACCTAAGGAAATCTAAAAGTACTACTACTCACTTTCTTTCTATTATCTAGCCTGAAATATGGAGTGATTGGTTTATTAATCTAAGGACTAATGAAATACTTAAACTAAATGCAAAGACAAAAGAATGAAACCTTGGGAAAATACTGTGGAAAAACTCGGTTGATTACGACGATACCCTCAGGAAGAATCCACCTATGACTTTTCTTGTTATCTAACTTTTAATTCATATGACTTCTTTACTTAGCTTGATCCGTAAGACTCCCTAACCTATATTAAACCCTCTCTCGAGGTGAATAACGTCTAACCTTAGGTTAATTAGTGGAACTCTCGTTCTCTTATAATAACCCCATAAGGAAGCGATAAATCGATCAATGGACTCCCATATTAGGTTTCACCTAATCAGGAAAAATCTAAGTAACCCTATCTCTAGGTGCTCGATGAACTACGCTTAATTATGTTAGATCTACTCTTAGGCGGGGTCTATTCCTCCTCCACCTAAGCACATCAGATTTGGATTAAGCAACATAATTAAGAACAAACTAAGTACTTATTATATAATTTATAAATCAAATAACAAAATCTGTCATAGGTTTCATCCCCTTTAGGTATCTGAAGGGTTTAGTTCATAGCAAAATAAGAAAACATCTCAAGAGAAATGATAAAACAAAACATAAGAAATCCCTATAACCCCATGAAGGAATTGAAGAGGAAATCTTCTGTCTTGACTAGAACGCTGGCTTCTTGAGATGGATCAACTGGCTATCTTCGAGTATTTCCCTGAATAAAAGCTCTGGCAGAAAACTCTGCCCACCCAAAAACTCCTCTAGAACGGCTACCTTGGTTTGTTTATATAGGCTCCTTAGATGCTTTACTTAGCTCCTGAGTACCTCCTTCAAGTAGAATTACTATCAAGGTGTTTAAGCGGACTTAGGAGTATGTTTCTTTGGCTTCAAGCATCCAAATCAAAGTGAAAATGCTCATTCCCATAACGAGGGCATGCGTGGCACTGCGCCTGTAAGTCGACTTCGGTAGTGTGTTGATTACATTGATTGAGGCACGGCTGTATAAGTTGGGATTTAGGACGTGCTTCAGGTCTATTGATTGGGACACGGCCTTGCAATTCGTGCTTAGGGCGTGTCTTTGAATGATTGGTGAGGCACGGCCGTGTGACTTGATGTCCAGGCCATGCCAATTTCTTGGGTTGGCCCAATTTTGTCCGTTTTAAGCCCGTTTCTCATTCTTTTCGTTCTCAGGTGCTTTCCTAAGTATAAGACATAAAAAGAAAGGATTAAGAGCACCTTTTTACATAAATTGAGGGCTAAATCATCCAAAAGCATGCTAAATGTGGGATTAAAATATGTTACTTTTACGGTTTATCAAATACCCCCACACTTAAGCTTTTGCTTGTCCTCAAGCAAAATTCTCAACTTACAATTAAAATGAACTTTCAATAATTCATAATTCCTATTGACAATGTCTCATCATAATTCATAGATAATTTATACATCGATAATTCAACTCAAAGAGTCAAAAAGATTCAATCATGATAAGTCATATCTTTGTAGTACGAAACATAGGTGTCTCCCCTTATCTAAGTAATTACCTTTAATTCAAAATCGACAAGGATTAACATCCTCAAAAAAGATTCACTCAAATCACTCGATGTGTTTAAGGTTCAAGAATAAGCTGTAACATCCCAAAAGTGGGGTTATTTGGAATTTAATTATTTTTCTTATGTAGGAAACTGCTATGTCATTATTTATGGAATAATAATGATCAAATTAAGGCTTTGTGTTGGCTCGATTTGGTGGGAAATTTTAGTTTTAACTTTTAAGGTAGGGAGCCTTGGCAAGAGGGTGTTATAAGAATAAATGGGGATAATTTGGACATAAAATGAGCTTAGACCAAGTGGCAAAGCAAGCCCACTTGAGAGCTACATGTGACGCCACCAAGGGAGCAAGGAGAGCTTGTGTTCGAGTCATGAAATCCCTCTTTTGGCACTATGTTGACTGGCATAGGAAGGAGAGTTTCTTCTCTTTTAAACTCTTTATTTTATGAGATAATTAAGGATTTTATTTAATATTAATTTCCAAGGATAATTAGGATGATATTAATTCATTTTGATAAACAAAATAAAAGGGTGATAAAGGAGATATTAGTTGATTTACTTGGGATTAATTCAAATTATTTTGAATTTAATTAAACAAGGGGCTAGGAGTGATTCAAGGAAAATTTATGGATGTTGGACTCTTGGGAGAAGAGGTGGGCAGCAAGGACACTAAGGGGTCTTAGAATGCTTATATAAGCACCTAATTGTTCACCTATTTTCTTTTTTCCAAGTTTGCTAGCAGAATCTTTAAACCCTCTCATCTTTTATTTTTTTTCTTCTTTTACATCCTCTCCAAAACCTAGGCGAAACCCTCCTAGCATCTCCCATTGCCGAATTCCCCTCCTCAATTCCTTCTTCTTTTATTTTCCTACTAGCCGAACCATCCATTCTCTACCTATCTTTCTTCTTTCACCAAAAATCCAGCCTTGATTTAAACCCCTAGCGAAACTAACTTATATCAAAGTGTCAAACCCCTTTTCTTTATGGTTTACTTGGCGAATGGTATAGGGCTTGAGCACATCGATTTCGCTAAGGGTTCAATCAATTGTATGGTAAGTGGAGTTGGCGAATGCCTATGCTCCCTTTTGGCTATCATTGTCGATTTTTCTTGAGTTTAAGGGCCAATATCGGCTTTTTATTTACAAAGTGCTAAGTATCTGTTTGAAAATTTAATCTATCTAGGTGTTTGGGATTTTGGAAATCGACAAAGCAAGCCGTCATTTGTGACCAATCAAGTGGTAAGTGTTGGTAAGAATTGGTTTTCATGGGATCTAGTTTGTAAATATTTAAAAGCCGAAGGCTAATGGCTTGTTTACTAACGGTGATAATTGATGAAGCGATTAGGGAATCGAGTATTGTGATTGATTATCCAAAAGCGTAAGGGTAAGGTTTGGGTTCAAAAGGTGAACCCTTAAAATTGTTTGATTTGGCGAATGTACTAACGCATGTCTTGGCGAATATAGAGGCGATAGATCTAGGGTGATCGGCTCTTCTCTTGGATTTAGACTATCCGGTGGTGACGGTGTGTACATACACTATATAATATATTAAATATGCTTAACTTTGTGAATGCTCATCTTTTATGAATGTAGCATTGGAATGAATACCAAATCGGTATAAGTGGTGATTCAGGTAAGTACCTGTTAATGTGATTTATTATTATTAATGCTTTTGGTAAGCATGATGTGTTGACACATGAGATTTAAGAATGTGATGGCATGAAATATATGTATGTTTATCTGTTGTGGGATTGATGAGTGGAGGGGGTGGTATTGTGCCGGCGGGCACCGGTGCTTTAGTAGCACACCGTGACTATCGTCACGGAGGTTTGGTACCTCGGAGGTTTGGTACCTCAATAGCGACTTGTCCCCGTGGTTAATACCACCGTGGGTTGGCCCCACTTGAGATATGGGATCGTCTCGCGCGGTGATTTGGTATCACACGATGGGTTGGCCCCATCACCCGATTTGTGTCTCTGGACACGGTGTTTTAGTAACACATTGTGACTATATGTCACCAGTGGTTTAGCACCACCGGTGGTTTGGTACCACAGCAGGGTAGGCGATGGCGTATGGTTGGCTAGGTTGGGTACATTATTTTGCATATTAATTGTTATATGTTGTGTATGAAAAATGTTTTAAAAGCGGGGAAGGGTTACATCTTGAGTCTTGGTGACTCACCTTCTCCATTAATTTTTCAGTGATGCTTAGATCGCGGACATGGAGCCGAGGGACTTGAGGAGGCCATGCGGTGGACTTAAAATTTAATGGACTTTAATTCTTGTTATTTTAAATTTGGTTATTGGGTTGTTTTATTTTGGATGTAATAAGGCCTCATATTACTTTACTTTGGTTTTTTATGTTGGATATTTTTTTATTTGTACTATGAAATTTGAATCACGCGTTTTATAAAATTAACACGAAAAATGTTTTATCGTGCCATGAGGCACATCCGAAAATTTGTGTAACAACTTGACTTAATTAAATGTTCAAATTGGACTAAGTATAATTTCAAAGAAGATAACTTAAAATGAGCGGTTTTCAACCAAACTTAAGTGGATTTAGAAAATGGGTTTCAACAACTTCTTCTTAGTAACGACCCATATTAGGTCCTAACGATTGGGCGGGTTTGAATTTATTACAAATTGGTATCGAGCCAGTTCAAAACTTCATTTGTGGGGGCCCAAGGCCCAAAAATGTTTTAGTAGGCCTTATTAATTGTTTTGGGTTTTAAAGCGGCATGGTCCGAGTCTCCAAGACCGATCCGCCGGTAAGTACCTCTAAACCTCTTTGTGAATTATATTCTAGAAGGGTAGGAAGCATGGAGCGTAGATAGACTTATAGGAATTTGAACCTAGGATTAGATTACTCAAACACACAAGCTAAACATAAGACTTAAAGAACTAAACCAATCTATGACTTAGTCAATGAGCTAGGGTGTGGTAACCCCTGACGCATGTCTAGGATTGGAGCAGGAAGAGCACAGTATTTAAGCGGTCAGAGTGACTCACCACCTCTTGCAGTATCCTACACAGTGCGTGGCTCGGGTTCACCCTAACTCGAGGGCTCGGCGGTGTGGTAACCTCTGCGCATGTCTAGAAAGGTTCGGTGGGAGCTTGGTATTTAAGCGATCGCGTGACTCACCTCCTCTCCACACGAAACACCGCCTGGTGCGTAGCTTGGGTTCACTACGACCAAGAAGGCTCTATCATAGGCTAAACCTAATGACTAAAACCCGAAAGGAATTAGCCATGTTTTGAAAGGAGCGAAACAACAAGAACCCTAATGTTTTCAAAATTTACGTAATAACTCTTTCAAAGCGGAAAACATCATTTTTACAACGTTTTCCTTGGAAAACTTGATTTACGGAAAAAATTACAAAATGCCCTTAGGGTAAAATTACTAAAATACCCGGTTCATAAAATATCAAATCGGTGATTTTGTCCAAAAATTTTAACTATTCTATAAATATTCAACAACTTAGCCTTGAAAATCATCAAGAAAATATTTGGTTTTGGAAAAATTACTAGCACGCCTCAACTTACAAAATTACCAAAATGCCCCGAGTACAAAAATTTTTGCAACATCACCGTTTTAAGAAGGAAAATTCTCAAAAGGGACCCTCAGAGTTTTATAATGGTTGAAACACCCTTGTTTTACAAAAATCACAAAATTACCCCTGATGGACAAAATTACCAAAATACCCCCGCTTCAAAGTGAAGATGTATCTTGGAAGTTTTGCAACTTTTGAGAAAAACCCTCGGATTTGGGAATCTCAAACAACCTACTTTACTAAAATTTTAAAATTTACATTATTACGAAAATACCACAGCAGGAAAATGGCGGAAATACCCCGGGTTAGAAATGGCGAGAAATGTCAGAAGAGCGAATAGGTATGGAAAGTATTAAGGAATGGATGCAAGAACTTCTTTGTGTGAACTAGGATAGAAAATGAAACCTTGTTTGCACGAAAGAATCCTAATTAAAATTCTTCATAAAATTTCTTTGAGTAATGAAGTGGAACAAACGCTAATGCATAAAATTTCTCTTAATCAGTTAAAAGCGCGATAGATAGAATGAGCTCTAGAGGGCGTGGGCGCCGTGGGACCGGTAGGGTAGGATAGCGGTGTCGAACCGTCCAGTCGAGGCGGGGTTAGGAAAGCGATGTACCACCGCCACCACCACCTCCAGCTTTTGGAGCGGAGGAGCGAGATCGAGCGGGAGGAGGCGATGCTCAAGCGGTGTTGCGAGTCCTCGAATTGGTGGTGGGGTGGTGGAAATTTAGGAGCTCGTAAATCATTCCGGCGGATTCGGTCCATGGTGAGGTGTTTGAGCGTGTGTGGAGTGGCGCCAGTATAGCGAGTATTGGTGGAATCTGGAAAGAATAATGGATGATCTTGACCGACCGAGGAGGAAAAATGAAAGGCGGTGTCGCTTCTAAAGGATGAAGCGCATCAGGTGGTGGTGACGATTCGGGATGGAGCCACGGTGATGATCTTACGTGGGACTACTTTAAAACCGCTTTCGGAAGAAGTATGTGGGCACCGGCTACACCGACGCCTGCAGAGGAAGGCTTTTTCGGTCTAGTACAAGGAACTAAGTCGATTGGTAGAGTATGAGGCGAGTTTTAAAGTGAGTAGGTATGCGGAGGAATCGTAGCCACTTGAACACGTTGTGTCCGCTTTGAGGGCGGACTCGAGATGACTTGAGGTTACTAATTGCCCATGACGCAGTTCGTGAGTTTTCATCTCTTGTGGAAAAGGCTAAAGTAGCCGAGGGATCAAGGAGGTCGTGAGGCGAATTATAGTAGAAATAATCGGAAGAGAGGATTTGGGTCATTTGGATCCAAGTGGTAATGATCAAAGAAGGCTAGGCGAGTGGGCCAAATCGCAAAGCAAGGCCGTAGCTAATAATCGGTAGGCTCGGTCAATCGTTGTGGGAAGTCCCATTGGGAGGTTGCTCGGCCGTGATAGAGGATGTTTTGAGTGTGGATCTTTAGAACATCGAATCGAGATTGTCCCAGCGAGCTCGGAATCACTGAGGCGTAACAGTACTCGGGGCGAAATGTGGGACCGCAGAGGGTCGTGGCAATGGCAGAGAAGCAATGGTCTAACCAAGGTCGAGGAACTCGAGGCGGAGGTTCAGTAACACAGAGGCTAAGCACTGGCTTAGTCTATGCGCAAGGCGTCAGGAGGGTGACGCTTGCGGATGTCATAACCGTGCGTTTACGATTTTTGGTCTCCCTTACTATGCATTAATTGATGTGGGGTGTACACATTCATACATAGCCGATGAGTGTGGTAGAGACTTTGAACCTAGACTCGAGGCGCTACTAGGGAGATGATCGTAGTGAGTCCTTTAGGTCACTCTGTAGTGGTGAACAAACTTTTGGGGCGTACCCTAGAACTCCAAGGGTCGATTCGGGTCGATCGATGGAACTACCATTCGGGAGTTCGATTTGATCCTTGGAATGGATTGGTGGCTAAGTATCGGTAATTTGGATTATGCTGACTAAGCGCATGGTTCTTAAAACGGTGAGAATGAGGAAGTGATTATGATAGGTGATAGAAGAATTACCTATCCAATGTGGTGTCTGCCTTGAAGGCGGAAAAGATGGTTAAGAAGGGTTGTAAAGGCGTATTTGGTTCGAATTTGTGCTTTGGAAGCTAAGGAATCAATAGTTGGAAAGGTCCTAACGATTGGTAGGGTTTGAGGTACATTACATAAGCACTCATAAGTCGAACACGAAAAGTTAATCCATAGGCTTACACGAAAATCAAATCTCCACCATTGTATATGATATGATACAGATCAAAAGGTCTTTATCGGGGTTATATGAGGGCTAAGGTTAAGGGTGTGGATCTGAAATTTGAATTAGAGGCTAGAATCGAGATTGAATTAACTAATTACCTAATATAAAAACAAAAAACTGAATATGAATATTTACATCGAATGAAAACTAATAATACCTACTATTGATAATTACTCTATAATAAAGAGTATTTTCATCACTTAAAGTTTATAATACTTTATCTGAGCTTTTTCTTCAACAATTGGAGTTTAAATGCTCTAAGCTCTTTTATATACTCCTAATATTGAATATACTTAGGTCTTTTCTTTTTTTAAGAACATTACATCATAAATGATAAATGTAACTCTTGAACTAATATAATTCGGTAACTTAATCAAATCAAACCTCGATTAAAGGGTAGCCAAAAGAATGGTGATAAAAAATACAAAGGAATTTTGGGTTAATATTAGTGGGTGAGTCAATAAAAAAGGTTGTTAGGATTCAACAGGGTTCACTAGGGGTTAATTTGTGAAGGTAGGCTTTTTATGGAGTAAGTGGGTTAAACCTAGGTGCCTTTATCATCTCAGTATATCAAATTATTAATGTGGTCTCGACATGTATAAACGAGGTAGGTTCTAGAATAACAGTTCAAAGTTGACACACTCATAATCAATAAGGTGGGCATGAAAAAGAATATATGCTCTATAAGGCTCGAAATCTAAAAAATTATGGGTGCTTTTGACATCAATCCCTATAGATTTCCAAATTTTAAGGTAGTACTCAAATTTAGTTCAACGACCTATTAATTTTTAATTTTTAGAAAGTATACTTATCATGCTCGATTCTCTAGTATTCTTCAAATTTAATCATCAATGTACAATTAACTATGACTTACTCTAAAACATATCAATAATAATCATAAATCATTAGAAATTTTATCCTAATTAGTAATATGAGAATAATACTTGAAAGCGAGTTTAAAATTCAGGATTTTGAGAATTATGCAAAAAGTTAGGCACTTTTATCCCCCTACACTTAAGATGTACATTGCCCTTAATGTACAAAGATAGGTAATAACAATTAAGATAAGATCAAAAGAGAGGGATAGAGTGCCACTTCCTAAATTTTGGGTGATTTCCAGGAGTTGGCAGTGTTCGGGATGGAAGATGACTTATGTATTAGTGAATTACTCCTACTGATTTGTTCGTGTATGTAGAGTGTGTGATCGAAACTGCGAAGTCATCAGTTAGATATTTTGGGGGTGTAAGATAAATAAATGTTAGGAATACTTCGAAGATTAGATAAATCTTGATAAAAGTTTGCAATGATGAAAAGTAGCAAATTATGATAATAAAGGAAAAATAAAATAAAAATAACACTAAAAATAAGACAATAAAATGTAGATAATTAAAGGAACTCAAAGGTCCTCCTTATAAATGCAGATTAGGTGGTGGGGTGGTGGTGAGATATGGAGGTGTTGGCATATTTGGTGGAGGTGGCCTCTATCCCATCAAAGCGTCGAGTGTTGTCAATGAAATCTCGCTCAAAGCGGTCGGCGTGCAGAGATATTTGCCCATGATGTTCTTTGCATGAGATGGCTACTATCTCGGAGCTGGTGGGACATCGTCAGTAATGTCCTTGGGCTCTCCCTCATATGTGGATGTTGCTAATTGGTATTGAGGGGGGTTGGTACCTCGGCGATGATTAATCATTCCCATGTGTAGCATCGCCTGGATGCCTTGAAGTACCGTGTTACCCATCAGTGTGAGGGATGTGATCTGATCATCGGTGTTCAGGAGGTTGAAGTGTCTAGCCAGCCTAGTGATGTATGGCCCCATTGATAGAATCCCCTTTCTGTGTGGCTCTGTTTGGTGCTGGATAGCACAGGCAATCAAAAACGTCTCCCTTTGACATGCACGATAAGTAGTAGACATCGTGCTTGTTTACCACTTGATGTTTTCGCGTCAACTTTGTGATAGTGTGGGCTAGGATGGCGTGGATATATCTCGAGGTGGGCCAAGTTGTTGCCTTCGATCAAGCGGGGTTGTAAGCATTCGTGGTGGGTGCTAGGCTACGCCAGCAGATTAAGGGGTTCTTGGGGAGTTCTCGGTCTAACTTTCGAGAGTTTATTTTCCTCTCTAAATTCATCGTATAAAGTCAGAGAGCTATCGAATTGGGGTATGCTTAATTGACGCACCATCCCCCTAACCTGAATTGCACTGTTCCCGGCTCGTCAAACTGTGCCATCACTATTTGCAAAGTAAAAGTTGTGCAAAATTCTAGTGTTAGCTCCAAGTATGTGGGCTCGATGATTAAGAAGAACTGCTCCTATGGTTCGGTTAAAATAAGAGCCCGGATGTCAGTTGCTAGTCCTTTTTGTTCAACAGCGTTCCAGTCAATGCACCTTCCGGTGCCTAAGGTCATTCGGAATGCCTTGTAGCGCTTCTTTTCGAGTGTTTTGAGGAAGAAGGAATGGATGCCAAGCTTGGAAGATGCACTTGCGGAAGATGATCCAGCCCTTTTTCTTCTTACTTGGGACTGAGCGTTTTACTCGAGATGTCAACATATTTCCTGCTAATGTAAAGTAATTTTTTTCTAGTTCAACCAATATATTTTAGAATTACACAATAAAATTTTACAATAGCAGAGCAAAGTTCTCAAAGAAACAATAACTAATATCTAACATGTATTAATAATCAAACAATGGAAATCATGTTGTTAAGAACTAAAAATAAATAAGGCAAACAAGAATTCTAAAGAAAGTGAACTAAAAATTATGTTTAACATAGAATAAACAAGAAATAGACTCAATGAAATGAATTAAATCAGATTTTAAGGCTAAAATTAAATAAAAAAACTTAAATGAAGAGAAAGTATTTGAAAATGTGAAGAAGAAAGGAACCAGCACGGTGGTATCGAGCGGCCTTTGGTAAAGAACACTGATGGTGTTGCGGTAGTTTTTAGCGATGTGAGCACGGCTTTGGTAGAGGCGTGGTGTGTGAGCACTGATGGTGCTATGGCCGTGTGGGTTAGTTGTGGAGAAAAAGTGGCGTTCTGGAGGGGGAAGTCTGGGTGTTATGGCCTGATTTGGGGAGGAGGGGTTTTAAAACTTAATTTTAGGGTTTGGATTTGGGGAAGAAAGCTGTTAGATTTTATTTATAGAGGAGGGGGCATGGTTAGTTGACAAGCCCATGTCATTTTAAAATCGCCTGTGCTTTTTGCGTTTTTCAGGATTGGGCGCGTTCAGTTTATTGGCACGGCAATGTTACCGTCGGGGACGTCTGTCTTTGAGCAAGTCGGTAACTTCACACAGTTCGATCGCCTGGCGTGTTACGCATCGCGGCCGTATTGACTATAGAAATTTTTCTCTGTTTGGGCACGACTCTTGACATGCCCGTGTCTGATAAGTCAGTATATTGGCACGGTGAGATAGCACGGTCGTGTATAGCCCGTGTGTCAAAAGTCAGTAACCTTGCACGGTTGTGAGGCACGGGCGTTTTCTACCTGTGTTGTGTAAGTCAATAACCTCACACGGGTGGATGGCATAGGCGTGGTCCCTTATCGCGGGCCGTGTTGGGGAAATAAATTCTTCTTTTTCGTACAAGGCTATTAATCCTCCCGTGGGTTTTTTCCTCTGGTTTTTGCACGGCCACGGGCACGCCCGTGTGTAAGGCCGTGTGGTCTTAATTCTGCATTTAATTAAGTTAGATAATAAAATGTGTAGGGAAGTTAGTGCTCAGCTTGCCTCCCGAGAAGCGCTTGTTTAAGGTCTTAAGCTAGACTTTCTGAAACACCCCAAACCTGGCCCACAAGCCCTGACCGGATCTGGCATGCTCCTTAAGTAAAACGTAGCAAATCCTCGTTTTGTCATGTTGGAAAAGCGGTGGTTTTGAAGAAAAATCGGTTTGAGTTATGATCAATTTGAAGACCGTGTTATTTTTAAAGTTTGTATTGAAGCGATATTATCATGTTTCAAAAGTTACAAGTTAATAAATTGCGAATTTTAGAGGTTTTATTATTAACTTGAAAACCGTAGGTGTTTGGGTGTCAAAACAATTGAAGTTGTTTACTAAAAATGTTTAATCGTTTGTTTCTATGTTAGTATCATAATAAAAATTAAAAGCGTAAACTTAAAAGCGACTAAATGATAATGGCCTTATTACATCAAAATATAACCCAAAATAAATCAAATAAAGCTTAATAAGAAAAATCCGAAAATGCTGAGCTGAGCATGGCCACCCCTAAGTCCCTGCCGAGCCGGTCCATTTACTGATTATCACTTGCAAAATGTTAGCCCACGAAGGGTGAGTCAACAGACTCGATGTGTAATAACCATCATAGATTCCCAATCGATAAAACATGTTATATCACATATATTAATCATAGGCAATGACGCAACCCAAACCCACCTAGATATCCATCCTCTACACATCACCCGTACCTACCAATCACACCGTGGGGATTACTAAATCGTCTCTCCATCCACTACACACCATCGAAGGCGTTCATTTGCGATCAGCGCTTATCGCTCTTATAATTGTGGCATAGCCACCAGATAACGTGACTGAGTCATCGGATTCATATTATGTGACATAGGTCACCAAATAATGTGGTAAAAACCACCAGAACACTTCCCCTTTATCATTATCACCCATATGCCCATGCAACATACAAGTCATACAGATATCATGCAATCTACCTTACCCCATAGCCATAACAAACTTTCTCATATTTTAATAGCAATGTTCATAAACATTATTAACGAGCAATATGGGGTACATACCTGATTACACCGCACCATTGAATGGTACCCTTAGCCGTATTCATTTATTGCCTTATTAACATATACATAATCATTATTATTATTAAACGGGAATTTAGGGTGGGTTACACACCTAGTTACTAACACGATTACCGAATCCCAAAAATCCCAATCTCACGCACTAGATCCCCTTTCCTATATTCGGCCAACATTAAGAACATTAGCAAAGAGGCCATTCAACTATATAGCAAATCTCGAAGGGTTAACGCAACCATAATCCTTACCTTGATGCCGATTTGGTTACCAATCCGAATCTCGAAACTATGTGATAAGCCTTCCTTGAAATCGCCAAACACTAATATACTCAAGCGGTTAGCTTTCGACTTTTCGGATAACTAAGAGATGAATTGAATCGAGACGAAACCTTACCAGCGACTTACCAAAAACTATTGATTAGGAAAAGATGATTACGATCTCTCGCTTCAAAATCCCGGAGATCCTAAAAGAAACCAATTGCATGGTTGATTAAAAGTCAAGACAAATGCCAAAATTCAGCTTTTATCCTACACATGTCAACAGAAAAGAAATAAGGGAGAATAGTGGAGATTCAGTCACGATAGACTTACCTATTCCAAACCGATTAGAGAAGAAAGCAAAGGAGATCTCGCTTGGTTGATATTCGCCAAAAGCTGAGAAGAAAAGATATTAAGAGATTTCGGCAATGGCTTAAGAAAAAGGCACTTGAGATTGACCAAGAGGAATGGGAGAAAGATGAATGGTATTTGGATTTGGTTTTCAGAAAAGAGATTAAGAGAGTTTCGGCTTTAGATGACAGAAGAGGTTGTGAGAAGAAGAAAAAGAATGTTGGTGAGGTTCAAGTTATGGTTCGGCTGAGATGAGAAAGAGGAAGAAAAGAAAATAAAAACTTAATGATGCCAAAAGAATTTCGGCACTAACTCCCCTACAAGACCGAAATTGTCATCCTAGAAGTCCCTTGGCTGGCCAACTCTCCCTCTCTCATCTCAATCCCCCTTTTCACTCCTACTTAGCTGAATCTTTAAGCTGTCAGACCCAATCTACACCTTATCCTTTCAGAGTCCCTGTGCCGTCCACCACTGCACCTCCTTGCTGAAAAATAAAAACTCCAAAATGCTTCCTTTACTGCTCGAACCTAGGCCCATTTACACTCCCTATGTCGTCACCTTACAAGGCTCTAAGTGGCGCCTCTTTACCACCTTACCAAATTAATTCTTGTGTCCTAAGCCACACAATAAACTCCTTAAGGCCTAGCTCCCTTAGTTCCCCTTTTTAGGCTTAAAAATCAGATATTTTTCTAAGGCTCCTACCTACAACCCAAGGTTCCTGAAGCCCCAAAACACATTCAAAGCACACTCAAGCATGCAATCACATTCATTCAAGTGAAAATGCATAACCCCTAAATTCCGAATATTACAGTTCTACCCCCTTAAAATAATTTCGACCTCGAAATTAGCTGGCTAAAATAAGTGAGGGTATTGCTATCGCATTGCTTCCTCCGGCTCCCATGAAGCTTCTTCCGATCCATGGTTATGCCATAACACTTTGACTAGAGGAACTGATTTCCTCTGTAGCACCTTCACATCCCGTTCCAGAATCTGAATCGGCTCTTCCTCATAAGACAGATCTGATCTCAGCTCCACCTCCACAACCGGTATTACATGAGATGGATCCGATCGGTAACGATGTAGCATCGAAACGTGAAACACATTGTGTATCTGCTTCAATACCAAAGGAAACTTCAACTGGTATGCCACTGGTCCAACCCGCTTCAAAACCTGATAAGGTCCTATAAACCTAGGACTTAACTTTCCCTTGCGGCCAAATCTCATCACCTTCTTCCACGGTAAAACTTTAAGAAACACCTGACCCCCCACAACAAACTCTGTCTCCTTCCGCTTAAGATCTGTATATGACTTTTGCCTGTCAGATGCCTCCTTCAACCGTGCCTCAATTACCTTAACCTTTTCTTCCGATTACGCCACAATCTACGGGCCTAAAACTTGGCGTTCCTCCAATTACATCCAACACATAGGAGTCGACACCTCCTTCCATCTGATTCTTCCGTGCGGTGCCATCAGAATACTTGCTTGATAGTCATTATTATGCATAAATTCGCTAAAGGCAAGAACTCCTCCACTTCCTCTGAAATCCATCACGCAACCCCTCAACATATCCTCTAGCACTTGAATTACCCGTTCAGATTGCCTGTCCGACTGCAGATGAAATGTCATACTGAAGTCCAACCTGGTGCCCAATGCTTGATGTAATGCTTTCCAAAATCGACACGTGAACCTCAGATCCCTATCCGAGATAATCGACACCGGCACTCTGTGTAGCCTCACGATTTCTGCTACATACAATTTTGCTAACCTCTGTAGAGAATAGTCAACCCGCACTGGTATAAAATGTGCAGACTTGGTCAATCGATCTACTATCACCCATACCGAGTCCTTCTTAGTAGGCGTAAGGGGAAGCCCACTAACGAAGTTCATGGTAATTCTCTCCCACTTCCATTACGAAATCTTTATCGGTTGAAGCAATCCTGACGGTACTTGGTGTTCAAACCTTGACTTGCTGACACGTTAAGCACTTCTTTACAAATTTCAGTAACTTCCGCTTAAGACCAAGGCCACCAAAAGCGATCCAGTAGATCCTCAGATAACTTACTTCCTCCGGGATGCATAGCATAAGGGCTACTATCGATTCTGAAGAATTTTCTGCCTTAATTCCTCATCCTTTGGCATCCAAGACCTTGCCCCAAAACACAGTACTCCATCACTGTTTACACCATAGTCCTCCAACTCCCCGTTTCGTACTTGTAGTAGCTTAGCACTGAGTTCACCATCTACCAATTGTTTCTCCTTCACCTAACTTAGCCACGTCGGCTTCACTTGTAACTCTGCGAACAAATTTTCATCATCATAAAGGCTAAGATGTGCAAACATCGCCCTTAGATCCGGCACCACTTTTTGACTTGGGTATCTGCCACCACATTCGTCTTGCTCGGGTGATACTCTATTGAGTAATCATAGTCTTTCAACAACTCCACCCACCTTCGCTATCTCAAATTTAGCTCTTTCTGAGTCAGTAGATACTCAAACTCTTGTGGTCCATGTAGATCATCGACCTTTCTCCATACAAATAGTGCCTCCACACTTTTAGAGGAATACCACTTGCCGCTAACTCCGGATCATCGTCGGATAGTTAACCTCATGTGGCCTCAAGCACGAGACGCATAGCGACCACTTTTCCGTCTTGCATGAGACACACCCCAATCACGTATGGGAATCATCACAATACACCACGAAGTCCTTCCACCTTAAATTTGAATTAAAGCTGGAGCCTCATCAATACTCTTTTAAGCTTCTCAAAGCTCTCCTGCGCTTATCCGCCCATATAAAGGTACCTCCTTCCTTAACAACTTCGAGAGGTCTTTGCTATTAGCGAGAACCCTTCAACAAATCTCTGTAGTAGCTTCGCTAACGCCAAGAAACTACAAACCTCACCACGGACTTAGGTGGTTTCCAATCTACTCTTGCCTTTAATCGTCAGGATCCACCCTTATTCCTTCCACAGACACAACATGCCCTAAGAACGTAACTTCCTTGACCAAAATTTGCACTTCTTTGAACTTGGCATATAGCTTCTTTTCCTTAACACTTGCAACACCACCGGAGATGCTCATCATGTTCTTCCTCGGACTTGGAATACACTAGGATGTAGATCATAAGCACAACGATGAACCGATCTAAGTAGGGTTAGAAAATTTGGTTCATCATATCCATGAACGCGATTGGGGTGTTCGTCAATCCGAACGGTATTACTAAGAATTCATAATGCCCGTACCTTGATTGAAAAGCTGTCTTATGGATATCTGCTTCCTTCACCTTAAGCTGATGATATCCAGACCGTAAATCTATCTTTAAAAATACTGCGGCCCCCTTAAGCTGATCGAACAAGTCGTCTATCCTCAGCAATGGGTACTTGTTCTTGATGGTCAGCTTGTTCAACTACCGATAATCTATGCACATGCGCATAGTCCCGTCATTCTTTTTAACAAATAGGACCGGTGCTCCCTATGGAGACACACTAGGTCGAATAAACCCACGATCAAATAACTCTTGGATCTGGGCTTTAAGCTCTACTAACTCCTTTGGTGCCATTCGGTATGGAGCAATTGACACGGAGTCTGTGCGGCGATAAATCAATTTGAACTCCACCTCCCCGTCAAAGGGTAACCCGTGCGACTCCTCGGAAAGACATCCACGAATTCTCTTACTGTTCTAACTCCACTAACTCCCTCTTCTATGGCATCCAAAACACTAATGAAGGCCAGAAACACCTTGCACCCTTTTTGCACCATCTTATCAGCCTTTAATGCGGAGACTACGTTAGCCAAATAATTTCTTCTTTTTCCTATCATAACTATCTCTCATTCTCTGGAGTCCTCAACTCCATTCGCTTAGCTGCGCAATCCAATTTAGCACGATGTTCCACTAGCCAATCCATGCCTAGAATAAGATCAAATTCTCTGAAGGGTAGTTCCATCAAGTTGGTAGTAAGTACCACTCACGAATCTCTAGAGGTACTCAAAATACCCTATCCACCACTCTTGTTTGACCTAACGAGCTTACTCTGATCATCTCCCTAACAGATAGTTCAGATGCTACACCTAGTGTTTTAGCTACTCTACATGCAACATATGAGTGGGTCGAGCCAACACCAATTAAAGCAAAGTAAGGCTTGTCAGCTATAAGGAACGTACCGCTTATGATGTTCAGTGTGTCACCATCCTCCCTCTGATGAACAGCATACACCAGACCCGACTGTCTCGCCTCTGTGTTACCAACACCTCTACTCGATGTTCCTCAACCTCTTCTAGAGCCATTACCCCTGCCAACCGGACCACAACCCCGCAGTGGCTACTGTCCACCTCTTGGCTGATTAAGACCCTGACTTATGGGTCGGCTCCGTTTGTTTTCATAGGGCAGGTCCCCAATCATGTGATCCTTGGATCCACACTTAAAACATCCTCTGTCTTCTTCCAACACTCTCCTAGGTGCATCTTTCCACACCGAGCACAAATGCGATCTCGTCCTTGGTAACAAACCTTGACCTCGCGACCCATCGCTTCTAGGTCTCTTTTGAACATTCGGATGACCTTAATGATCCAAAACCTCTTGGTTAGGGTGAGCGAATCACTTTGTGCACTGTAAGATTCGGCGGAGATGAGGTGAGTCACTAGGGCATTTAAATATCAAGCTCCCCCAGATCAATCCTAGACATGCATTACAAAGGTTGCCACACCCTTAACTCCTCGGTGACTCACTCACGAGTTTGTTTGATTAGACTTTAAATTTTATGCAATTACGTGTTAGAGTAAGCTAATCCTAGGGTCATTAGCTCTAATCTACTAATCTACGTTCCGTAATACCCACATACAAATCACACAAAGAAGTTAGAGGTACTTACCTAGTGGACTTGGTAGAAGACTCGGGTGCCATGCCGAAAACCCGCTCAACCTTTAGTAAAGCTCAATTTCAAAATAAAAATGTTTTTGGGCCCAAAAGCCCTCAAGGTGAGTTTTGAATCGGCTCGATACCAAAGCTGAAATACCCCAAACTCGGCCACAAGCCCGACAGGATCGGCATGCTCCTTGAGTAAGCGTAGCAAATCCTTGTTTTGTTATGTTGGAAAGGTGGTGGTTTGAAAAAAATCGGTTTGAGTTATGATCAATTTGAAAACCGTGTTGTTTTGAAGTTTGTATTGAAACGATATTATCATGTTTCAAAAGTTACAAGTTAATAAATTGCGAATTTTAGAGCTTTTTATTATTAACTTGAAAATCGTAGGTGTTTGGACGTCAAAACAATTGAAGTTGTTTCTAAAATGTTTAATCGTTTGTTTGTGTGTTAGTATCATAATAAAAATTAAAAGCGTAAACTTAAAAGCGGCTAAATGATAATGGCCTTATTACATCAAAATATAGCCCAAAATAAATCAAATAAAGCTTAATAAGAAAAAATTTGAAAATGCTGAGCTGAGCATGGCCACCCCTAAGTCCCTGCCGACCCGATCCATTTACTGATTATCACCTGCAAAATGTTAGCCCATGAAGGGTGAGTCAACAAACTCGATTGTAATAACCATCATAGGCTCCCAATCGATAAAACATGTTATATCACAAATATTAATCATAAGCAATGATGCAACCCAAACCCACCTAGATATCCATCCTCTACACATCGCCAGTACCTACCAATCACAGTGGGATTACTAAATCGACCTCCATCCGCTACACACCATCGAAGCGATCGTTGCGATCAACCGCTCATCGCCCTTATAATTGTGGCATAGCCACGGATAACGTGATGAGTCACGGATTCATATTATGTGACATATGTCACCGGATAATGTGGTAAAATCACCGAACACTTCCCTTTATCATTATCACCCATATGCCCATGCAACATACAAGTCATACGAGATATCATGCAATCTACCTTACCCCATGGCCATAACAAACTTTCTCATATTTTCATAGCAATGTTCATAAACATTATTAACGAGCAATATGGGGTACATACACGATTACACCTCACCATTGAATGGTACCCTTAGCCGTATTCATTTATTGCCTTATTAACATATACATAATCATTATTATTATTAAACGGGAACTTAGGGTGGGTTATACACCTGGTTACTAACACGATTACCGAATCCCAAAAATCTCGATCTCACGCACTAGATCCCCTTTCCTATATTCGGCCAACACTAAGAACATTAGCAAAGAGGCCATTCGGCTATATAGCAAATCCCGAAGGGTTAACGTAACCATAATCCTTACCTTGATACCGATTTGGTTACCAATCGAATCCCAAAACTATGTGATAAGCCTTCTTTGAAATCGGCCAAACACTAATATACTCAAGCGGTTAGCTTTGACTTTTCGGATAACTAAGAGGCGAATTGAATCGATCGAAACCTTACCAGCGACTTCATCAAAACTATTGATTAGGAAAAGATGATTACGATCTACCGCTTCAAAATCTCGGAGATCCTAAAAGAAACCAATTGCATGGTTGATTAAAAGTCAAGACAAATGCCGAAATTTGGCTTTTGTCCTACATGTCGACGATTGAGAAGAAATAAGGAGGATAATGGAGATTAGGTCACGACAGACTTACCTATTCCAAACCGATTAGAGAAAAAAGCAAAGGAGATCTACTGCTTGGTTGATATTCGCCAAAACGAGAAGAAAAGAGATTAAGAGATTTGACAATGGCTTAAGAAAAAGGCACTTGAGATTGACCAAGAGGAATGGGAGAAAGATGAATGGTATTCGCTTTGGTTTTCAGAAAAGAGATTAAGAGAGTTTCGGCTTTAGATGATAGAAGAGGTTGTGAGATGAAGAAAAAGAATGTTGGTGAGGCTCAAGTTATGGTTCGGCTGAGATGAGAAAGAGGAAGAAAAGAAAATAAAAACTTAAGGATGCCAAAAGAATTTCGGCACTAACTCCCCTACAAGACCGAAATTATCATCCTAGAAGTCCCTTGGCCGGCCAACTCTCCCTCTCTCATCCCAATCCCCCTTTTCACTCCTACTTAGCCGAATCTTTAAGCTGTCAGATGCAATCTAAACTTCATCCTTTCAGAGTCCTTGTGCCGTCCACCATTGCACCTCCTTACCAAAAAATAAAAGCTCCAAAATGCTTCCCTTGCTGCTCGAACCTAGGCCCCTTTACACTCCCTGTGGCGTCACCTTACAAGGCCCTAAGTAGCGCCTCTTTGCCACCTTACCAACTTAATTCTTGTGTCCTAAGCCATACAATAAACTCCTTAAGGCCTAGCTCCCTTAGTTCCTCTTTTTAGGCTTAAAAATCAGATTTTTTTTTAAGGCTTCTACCTACAACCCAAGGTTCCTGAAGCCCCAAAACACATTCAAAGCACACTCAAGCATGCAATCACATTCATTCAAGTGAAAATGCATAACCCCTAAATCCGAATATTACGGTTCTACCCCTTAAAATAATTTTGACCTCAAAATTAGTGGCTAAAATAAGTGAGGGTATTCTGCCGCATTGCTTCCTCGGCTCCCATGAAGCTTCTTAGATCCATGGTTACACCATAACACTTTGACTAGAGGTGATTTTTCAGTAGCACATTCACATCCCGTTCCAGAATCTGAATCTGCTCTTCCTCATAAGACATATCTGATCTCAGCTCCACCTCCTCAACCGGTATTACATGAGATGGATCCGATCGGTAACAATGTAGCATCGAAACATGAAACACATTGTGTATCTGCTTCAATTCCAAAGGCAACTCCAACTGGTATGCCACTGGTCCAACCCGCTTCAAAACCTGATAAGGTCCTATAATCCTAGGACTTAACTTTCCCTTGCGCCAAATCTCATCACCTTCTTCCACAGTGAAACTTTAAGAAACACACGATCCCTACAAAGAAACTCTATCCCTTCCGCTTAAGATCTCAGATATGACTTTTGCTCGCTGGATGCCTCCTTCAACAGTGCCGAATTACCTTAACCTTTTCTTCCGATTACGCCACAATCTCTAGGACTAAAACTTGACGCTCCCCAATTACGGCCCAACACGTAGGAGTGCGACACCTCTTTCCATACAGCACTTCGTACGGTGCCATCCGAATATTTGCTTGATAGTTTGTTATTGTACGCAAATTCCGCTAAAGGTAAGAACTCCTCCCGACTTCCTCTGAAATCCATCACGCAACCCTCAACATATCCTCTAGCACTTGAATTACAGATTCAGATTGGTAGTCATTGCGGATGAAATGTCAGATCTTGAAACCCGATGCCTAATTCTTGATGTAATGCTTTCCAAAATCGAGACGTAAACCTCAGATCCCTATTCGAGATAATCGACACCGACACTCCGTGTAGCCTCACAATTTTTGCTACATATAATTTTGCTAGCCTCTGCAAAGAATTGTAAACCCGCACTGGTATAAAATGTGCAGACTTGGTCAATCGATCTACTATCACCCATACTGAGTCCTTCTTAGTAGGCGTAAGGGGAAGCCCACTAACGAAGTCCATGGTAATTCTCTCCCACTTCCATTGCGGAATCGTTATCGGTTGAAGCAATTCTAACAGTACTTGGTGTTCAAATTTTGACTTGCGACACGTTAAGCACTTTCTACAAATTTCAGAATCTCTCGCTAAGACCAAAGCCACCGTAATTGATCCCGTAGATCCTCAGATAACTTACTTCCTCCGGGATGCATAGCATAAGGGCTACTATGCGATTCTCAAGAATTTTTGCCTTAATTTCGCATCCTTTGGCATACTGAGACCTTGCCCAAAAACACAAAGACTCCATCACCGTTTACACCATAGTCCTCCAACTCCACGCTTACGTACTTGTAGTAGCTTAGCACTGAGTTCACCATCTATCAATTGTTTTTCCTTCACCTGACTTAGCCACGTCGGCTTCACTTGCAACTCTGCTAACAAACTTCCATCATCATAAAGGCTAAGATGTGCAAACATCGCCCTTAGATCCGACACCACTTTTCGACTTAGGGCATCTGCCACCACATTCGCTTTGCCCGGGTGATACTCTATTGAGCAATCATAGTCTTTCAACAACTCCACCCACATTCGTTGTCTCAAATTTATCTCCTTCAAAGTCAGCAGATAATTCAAACTCTTATGGTCCGTGTAGATCACTGACCTTTCTCCATACAAATAGTGCCTCCACACTTTTAGAGCGAATACCACCGCCGCCAACTCCAGATCATGCGTCGGATAGTTAACCTCATGTGGCCTCAACTGCCGAGACGTATAAGCGACCACTTTCCCGTCTTGCATAAGGACACATCCCAATCCTATATGGGAAGCATCACAATACACCACGAAGTCTTTCCCAGCTTCTGGCTGAATCAAAACTGGAGCCTCTGTCGATACTCTTTTAAGCTTCTCAAAGCTCTCCCGCCGCTTATCCGCCCATACAAAAGGTACCTCCTTCCTTAACAACTTCGCTGAGGTGCTGCTATTGACGAGAACCCTTCAACAAATCTCAGAGTAGCTCGCTAACGCCAAGAAACTACTGAACCTCACCACAGAGACTTTGGTGGTTTCCAATCTACTACCGCCTCAATCTTCCGAGGATCCACCTTATTCCTTCCACAAACACAACATGCCCTAAGAACGTAATTCCTTCAAACCAAAATTTGCACTTGCTTAACTTGGCATATAACTTCTTTTCCTTAACACTTGCAACACCACCCGAGATGCTCATCATGTTCTTCCTCGGACTTGGAATACACTAGATGTCGCCTATAAACATAATGACGAACCGATCCAAGTAGGGTTGGAAAATCTGGTTTATCATATCCATGAACGTGGCTGGGGCATTCGTCAATTCGAACGGCATTACTAAGAATTCATAATGCCCGTACCTTGTCCGGAAAGCTATCTTATGGATATCTGCTTCCTTCACCTTAAGCTGATGATATCCAGACCGTATATCTATCTTTGAAAATATCATGGCCCCTTGTCGATCGAATGTGTCATCTATCCTCAAAGAATGGGTACTTATTCTTAATGGTCACTTTATTCAACCGCTGGTAATCTATGCACATGCGCATAATCCCGCCCTTCTTTTTCACAAATAGGACCGGTGCTTTCCATGGAGACACGCTAGGTCGAATAAACACACTAGGTTGAGACGCGACGCCACTACTTTCCCTTCTTGCATCAGCACACATCCCAAACTCCGTATGTGATGCATCACAAGAGATCGTGAATACCTTTTCTCGCCTCAGTCGTGTTCAGACCGGAGCTTAGTCAAAATCTTCCTCAACTTGTCGAAAATTTTTCATTGCTTCTCCGTCCACACAAATGGGACTCCTTTCTCAACAAACTTGGTCAAGCTAAGTGCCACGATCGGAGAAAATTCTTCCACTAATCTCTCGATAATACCCGTCGGGACCTAAAACTCTAAATTTACGCAACCGACCTCTAGCTTCCAATCCAACACCGCCTCAATCTTGCGAGGGTCCATTCTAATCCTTCGATGGACACTACGTGACCTAAGAAAGTTACTTCCCTAAGCCGAATCGACCATCGAACTTGGCAAAGAGTCGCTTCTCCTCGTAATCTGCAATACCACCCGCAAGTGTGTATCATGATCCTCCTCGTCTTGGAGTACACCAATATGTCGCCTATGAATACTACGACAAACGGGTCCAAATCTTCGTTGGAACACCCGATTCATCAAGTCCATGAATGCTGCCGTGCATTAGTTAACCCGAATGACATTACCAGAAACTCGTAATGCCATACCGAGTACAGAATGCCGTCTTATGAACGTTTGCCTCCTTTACTTTGAGTTGATGGTACCCCGACCTAAGATCTATCTTCGAGAAAATCGATGCACCCTTAAGTTGATCAAACAAGTTGTCAATCCGGGGCAACGGATACTTGTTTTTGATTGTCAACTTGTTCAGCTGGCGGTAATATATACACATCCTCATTGTACCATCCTTCTTCCTAACAAAGAGTACAGGTGCTCCCCAAGAAGATATACTCGGTCGGATGAAACCTCGGTCCAACAACTCCAGAATTTGAGCCTTCAACTCCACCAATTCCTTTGGTGCCAACCTATACGGGGCTATAGACACTGGTGCAGTTCTGAGTAACAATTCTATACCGAATTTAGCTTCCCGATCCGGAGGCGCATTCGAAAGTTCTTCCGAATACATCAACAAATTCCTTCACTGTTCGAACATTCTCCTCTGCTAACTCCTTGGCCTCCAAGGCACACACCCGAACCAGAAATACTTCACAGCCCTTTCTGATCATTTTCTCCGCCTTCAGCAGAGACCACATTCGATAAGTACTCCTCCTATTACCTATCATCACCACCTCCTCACCTTCCATTGTCCTCAACACCATGCGCTTAGCCACAGAATCCAAACCGGCCCGGTACTTCACCAGCCAATCTATCCGAAATCGATCGAACTCCCCAAACTAGCTCCATCGACGCCCAAGAACACGCACCCTTTGAAGTTCTAGGGTACATCCCTATATATTTTCTTACTTCAATAGAGTGACCTAAAGGGCTTATCATACCATCTTACTAGAAGTAATCTCAAAGTCTAAATTCATAGTTTCCACTATACATCGGCTATATGAGCAAGGCCGAACCCACATCTATTAAAGCATTGTAAGGTAATCCAAAGATTAAGAATGTCTGGGTTATGACGTCCGGCAAGGCCACCCTCCTCTCGATGCCTCATTGCGAGACTAACCCAGCCGCCTAGCCTCTCATCACCTCGCACCTCTGCCCTGGGCTCCATGGCCTCTACCAGAGCCATTACCTCCCTAGCAAAGACCACGGCCCCTCGTGGCTAATCGACCATCCCTCCTGCTCGAGTACGATTTTGATCCCAGACTACAATCTAGCTGACCACTGTGGACAATCCCTCACTCGGTGCTCCATCAACCCACACTCAAAACATCCTCTATTTTCACCCAAGATTCTCCGTGTGAGACTTCCCACACCGAGCACATCGTGGCGGCCATCGAGTATTACCAAGAGTAGACCTAGCGCCTTGATTCTACCCATTATATCTACCCTGTTCTCTTTAATTCCTACTAGACCGAGATGATCCAAAGATTCCTTTTATTCCATCCCAGGTCTAATTCCGCCTCACCGACTATTTCACCTCCTCAAAGAACTTTGGCCTTTTCTACTAAGACCGCAAACTCTCTCTCCCATCGTGGAGTAATCAGTGACCTCAAATCGTCCCTTAATCCATCCTCGAATCTAACACACCGATTAATGTTCGTAGCTATAATGCCCGAGCATATCGTCTCAAATTTAAAAATTTTGCCTCAGATCCGTACATGCATTTATTCCTTGAACTAGCCTTAGAAACGCCTTCCTCTCACAAGATCAATGTAGCTAGACCCCACATATTTCTTCCGATAAGCTACCTTAAAATAGTCCCAAGTGAGATCATCCACATTGATTATCTCAAATCGTGAGTCACCACTAGTACGACTCATCCCGAGGAGCGACACTATCCCTTTTAGTTTTCCTCCGCGGTCAGTCCGGATCATCCATAATTTGTTGGTCGCCCAACCAATACTCAATTGTATTGGGAGCCACACCGTAAACACCGGAATACCTTGGCTCCATTGGCTCTGAGTCACTCGACCTGATTTTTGAGCTCGCACCCCACCGCTCCAAATTACTTTTCCAAAGACTCGCAACATCGTCATGACATCAGATCATCCCCATTTGATCTTGATACTCAACACGAAGAGTGGTGGTGGTGGTATCTCATTCTCGCACTTTGACTGGACCGACCGGCACTAATACGGCCATTTTACCTCTACCACGCCCCTCGCACATTATGACCACGCCCCTAGTACTCATGTCTATAGTCGCGATTTATCTGCTTAAGAGATTTTTATGAATTAGCTTCATTTCAATCGATTACCTATGAATAAGTTTTATGAAAAGTAATTTGGTAGTGGTTCTTTCGATCATCACACGCTTTCAGCTCAACTTCCTACCCTCATTCCATGAGTAGGGTATTCTTTTCATTTCACTACCCGGGGTATTTCGTGAATTAACCTATCGGGTATTTTAGTAATTAAATAGGGTAAATTCAAAACCTTTACAAATCATAGATGTTTCAAAATTCCAAGAATCGGGGGTGTTTTGGTAATTTCATAAACTAGGGGTATTTTTGTAATTTTTCATAATCCAGGGGTATTTTCAAATTTTTTTTCAAAATATTGTTCAAGGCGATTTTACAAAGTAAAGGTATTTTGAATATTTTCACTACGAGGGTACTTTGAAAATTTTGCCATACTGAGGGCATTTTGGTAATTTTACAAGTTAGGGGTAATTTGGTCATTTTTTTCAAATCGGGGTATTTTAGTCATTTCTTAAATCAAGGTTACTGTAGCCATTTCAAAACCAAGGTTTTAAAGCGTTTCAAGACAAAACGACTGGTCTCTTTCGGGTTTTAGTTATGAAGTTTAGCCTGTGAATAAGTCGCCTTAGCTAGGTGGTGAACCGCTCACTACGCACTGTAGGATTCGTGAAGAGGAGGTGAGTCACTAGGACCGCTTAAATACCAATCTCCTCCTCGAATCCACTCCTAGACATGCGCTAACTGTTACCACACCTTTGGCTCAATGACGTACTCATAGGTTTGTTTAGTGGATCATTAAGTCTTATGTACTTGAGTTGGGGTAAACTATTCCTGTGGTTCAATAATTCCTATTCAACTAATCTACGATCTAAAATACCCATTTCCCCACATATAAATCACACAATGTAAGTACTTACAGGCGGATTGGTGCGAGACTCGGTGCCATGTTGTTCAACCCATGTATTTCCAACCATGAACATTTAAAACCTTACTTTAAAACATTTTAGGCCTCGGCCCCTGGTGATGAGCCTTTGAACTTGGCTCGATATTAAAATTGTAACATCCCAAACCGGACAAGACACCACAACCAGATCGCATGTCACTAATGATAACCTTTTGAAACGAAACTTTGTTTGATAATTTTCTTTAGAAAACCCTTTGGAAATCCGTGGCTTAAAGTCTAATTATTGTCGCAAGTTTTAGAAAACATTCAAGTTATCTTTGTTATCATATTTTAAGTGATGTTACTTGATGGCAACGCTTTAAAGAAAAACGAAGGAGTTATAGTTTTAAAAACATTATGCTCATTTGGTTAATTAATAAAATCATTTATCCCATATAGTTAAAATAATAGCAATAATAAAATAACCAAAACAAATCTTAGCGGCCTTATTACATAACCCAAAACCAAAATTTAAAATTTAAATAGTAACTAAAAGAATTCAAAGTCCCACGAACATGCATGGTCAGCCTCGAGTCCTTCCGGCCCATCTCCGCAATCTACTCATTTGCAAAATATAAGGAAGGGTGAGTCACCAAGACTCAATGTGTAAATCCTCAACCCGATAATGGATTCACTTACACAAACTATCAGTAGCAATATGCAAACCATGCAAAACATGCAACCCATAATCTAGCCATCCTAACACCTTTAACTACCCCGTGTGGTCAAAACCACTGGTTGTCAAAACCACTAGTGACCGTAGTCACAATATATCGGTGTGGTTAGAACCACTGTTGACCGGAGTCACAAATCAAGTGATGGGGCCAACCCATCGTGTGGTCCAAACCACTGATGACAATCCCGTAAATAATCTCGTGGGGCCAACCCACTGTGGTACTAAACCACTGGGACAAGTCACAAATCGATATATGGTTAAAACCATCGTGGTCAAAACCACCGACTTAGTCACAAAATATAATATCAAGACGGGCCAACCTGGCCGTGTGGTCAAAACCATCGTGATAGTCCAAAATAAATCATCCCTCCTCTCATCAAACCCATCATCATGCTCATAACATACATGCCATAGTATCGAATGATCATGCAATTAACATATAACATAGCATCAACGGCTCATGATGATGTATACTAAAAGTCACATAACGGGGACTTACCTGAAATCCAAGCACATACCCACAAGGTATCCGATTTCATTGCTAAAACAATATTATGTTAGGCACATTATACTAATAGAGTGTGTAAGCGTTACACACCTGACTATACGCAAAATCCCGAAACTACGCGATACCACGAGATCCCGAAATGTATGTCCTTATTGTACCTACAATCGGCCAACATCACCCTTTAGATCTAAATCCATTCGGCTTATTCACAAAGTCCCGTAAGATGAATCGCACAAGGTTAATTCCTTACCTTAGTGCCGATTTGGTTTCCAACCAAATCCCGAAACCACACACTAAGTCCCCCTTGCAATCGGCCACACCTTAATCGACAATCAAATCTTCCAACTTCATCAGATTCGCTACTTCACCTCCCCTACAATCGGCTTAACACAACATTAGAGATCTAGAGGCCATTCTACCAAAATATAAATCCCAAAACCAAAGGGATTATCATCTTTTACCTTGATGATCGATTCTACTCAAACACCAAAGATCGGCACCCTTAATGGTGTTAGAGGTTTCGACACACACCTTCCTACAATTGATTAACACTACATCAACTCTCATAGCCATTCTGGCTATGATCAACAAATCCCAAAAGGAGTAAACCATACCACAACAACCACACTTACCTTAACGCACAAGATCTCTCCGCTTACCAAGATTCTACCTAACACCCAAAGATAGAAGAATTGACAACCAAAGAGAAGGTGAGACAACTAAGAGATTCACCATAAATCGAAAGAGAGAAGGAGAAAGCAAGAATGAAATAATAAGGACTTACCACACCAAGATTTGGGATTCGCAAAGAGAATCAAGAAGAGATGAATGTCGGACTTGGGATGATGAAAAGAGAATACAAGAAGAGGGGTTTATGAGCAAAATATTTGGCCAAGATGAATGAGAGGACTTTTGGCACAAAGGATTTCAAAGAGAGAAAAGGAAAGATAGGTGTAAAGGGTTCGGCTATGGTGTTTTCGGCTTTGAGCAAAATAGGAGGAAAAAGAGAGAGATGAGGGAGATGAAAATTTCGGCCAAGTACTTTGAGAGAAAAATAAATAAAGTAACACTAATGAGCTTAGAGGGACATTCGGCTATACCACAATCTCCTCAAAATCGATAGCCCCCTTTTGCCCATAATCCATCATTCGGCCAACTCTCTTCAAATAAGTTTGAAAATATCCCAACTCCTCAATTCCCTCATCTACATCTTATTTGACTCCCTCTATCCTTATCCCCCAGAGTCCAACCTGAGCACTCCTCCTTCTAGCTTGTGGCGTCAAAATAAGTAAGTAGAAAAGAGATTTCTGCAGCTCGAACCAAGGTTCTCCCTACTTCTTGTGGCGTCACCTCCCTTGTGATTTAAGTGGCCCCTCCTTGCCACTTTACCAAGGCACTTCTTGTGTCTAAAACTCCCAATAACTCCTCTTAACCCCTAATTCCCCTAGCTCCTTCTTTTTAAATGCTAAAAAAAAATTTAGCTATGACCCGAGACTAACCCAAGGCCATGCCTAGACCCCACAACATATCAACCAGCACATGCAACCACATGCAAAATGTAGAGACCCCAGTTTAAGGATGTTACAGATTCAACCATTTTTATAGAATGCGCTTAAGCTCTCGATTTGCTACCTCAGCTTGCCCACTGGTTTGAGGATGATATGGGGTTGCTTTTGTGGCATACTCCATGTTTCTTTAGAACTTTTCAAATTGTGTATTACGTAAATGAGTCTGCTATCACTAATGATGGCTCTAGGTGTCCCAAATCGGGAAAATAGTTTCTTCAGAATTTAACTATCGCCTAGCATCATTGGTAGGTAAGGCTTCGCTTCTACCCATTTTGACATGTAATCAATCGCTACTAGGATGTATTTATTTCCAAATGAATTGGGAATGGTCCCATGAAATCGATACCCCAGACGCCAAATATCTCACATGATAACATATATGTTTGAGGCATTTCATCATGTTTAGAGATATTACCTATCCTCTCGCATCTATCACATGAGGTAACATACCTGTTGGCATCTTTGAAAGAGTGGGCCAATAAAAACCTGATTCAAGTTTTTTGTGTGCTATCTTAATTCCACTGTAGTGTCCTCCTGATGGTCCTGAATGGAAATGCTCTACGATTTTGTTTGCTTCTGTCTTTATAACACATCTTCGAATTACCTGGTCTACACATATGCGAAAAAGAAAGGGGTCTTCCCAAAAATAATTTTTCACATCAGCAAAGAATAGCTTCTTTTGGTGATGTGTCAGTTTCCTGGGTAGAACATTAGCTGCTAAATAATTTGCGATATTTGCTAACCATAGTACCTCAGAATGGGCTATAGAGAAGAGTTATTCTTCAGGAAATGAATCATTTATTTCACCTTCGTCAAGCTCTTTGGTGTGTGGATTTCCAAGTCCAGAAAGGTGATCTGCTGCAAGATTCTCGGCTCCTTTCTTATCTTGTATTTCCAAGTCGAATTCTTGTAAGAGTAAAATCCATCGTATGAGTTTAGGTTTTGCATCAGGTTTGTTTAAAAGGTATCTAAGAGCTGAATGGTCAGTGTAAATAAAAACTTTAGATAGTATTAGATACTGTCTGGATTTATCAAAGGCAAAAACTATAGCTAGCAATTCTTTCTCTGTGGTGGTATAATTTTCTTGTGCGGGTGTTAATGTTCTGCTGGCGTAGTAAATTGGCCGAAAATGCTTGTCTCTTCGTTGTCCCAAAACTGCACCTGCTGCAAAATCACTTGCATCACACATTAGTTCAAAGGGTAAGTTCCAATTAGGTGCAATTATAATCAGTGCATTTATTAATTTATCTTTAAGGATATTGAATGCATTTAGGCATTCCTAATTGAAATTAAAAGGAACGTCTTTTTCTAGTAATTTTGTCAATGGCTTAGCTATTTTAGAAAAATCTTTAATAAATCTTCTGTAGAATCCTGCATATCCTAAAAAACTTCTAATAGCCTTGACAGAACTAGGGGAAGGTAGTTTTTTTATGGCTTCAACTTTCGCTTTATCCACCTCAATCCCTTTACTAGAAATCTTATGTCCTAACACAATCCCTTCCCTAACCATAAAGTGACATTTTTCCTAATTCAAAACAAGGTTCGCTTCCGCACATCTCATTAAAACTCATTTTAAATTTTTGAGGAAAAGATGGAAAGAATTACCAAATACCGAGAAGTCATCCATAAATACCTTCATGATGTCTTCCACGAGTTCATCAAAGATTGCCAACATGCAGCGCTGGAAAGTAGCAGGAGCATTACACAATCCAAAAGGCATTCTACGATAAGCAAACGTACGGTATGGGCATGTAAATGCCATCTTCTCTTGATCTTCAGGAGCTATGGGAATTTGGAAGTAACCGGAGAGTCCATCCAAGAAACAGTAATACATATGCCAGGATAATCTTTCCAGCATTTGATCTATGAAGGGTAGAAGGAAGTGATCTTTTCTGATGGCATCATTCAGCTTTCTATAGTCTATACAGACTCTCCATCCTGTAACTGTTCTTGTGGGAATTAACTCATTCTTTTCATTGGGCACTATCGTCATTCCTCCTTTCTTTGGAACTACTTGCACAGGACTTACCTAAGTGCTGTCAGAAATAGGATAAATTATTCTTGCATCTAAAAGTTTAATTACCTCAGCTTTGACCACTTCTTTCATGTTGGGGTTTATCCGTCTCTGAGGTTTTACACACGGCTTATATTCTTCTTCCATTAAAATTTTGTGGGTGCAACATGCGGGGCTTATTCCCTTGATGTCAAAAATTTTCCAAGCTATGGCTTTTTTGTGTTCTTTTAGTACCTTTATCAACTCCTCTTTTTCCTTGGATTCTAATTCTGAAGAGATGATTATCGGTAGTGTAGAATTGTCCCCAAGGAATGCGTATTCTAAGTGTTTTGGTAACTATTTTAATTCCAATTTGGGTGGCTTTTCGATGGAGGGTTTTTGTTTTATTTCATTATTATCTTCAATGCTTTCTTCTTTTATTTGTTTGGATGATGATATATTCAGATTCAACTCATCATCCTCATCTTCTTCCCTCTCTAATTGAGTCAGGCACAGTTCCATCGTGTCGTCATGTGTGATTTCCTGTAATGAGTCTTGAATGATACAATCAGTAGTATCAACAAAATAACAGGAATCATCTTGCATATCATCATAAATTTGAAAAATAATTTCTTTATCACCTATCCTCAGTACGAGTTTACCATCACCAACATCGATAACGGCTTTAGCAGTGGCTAAAAAAGGACGCCCTAAGATTAAAGGAACATTAATGTCTTCATACATATCTAAAACAACAAAATCAACAGGGAAAATGAATTTATCAATTTTTACCAAGACATCTTTGATAACTCCTCTAGGATATTTAATGGATCTATCTGCTAACTGAATTCTCATCCTACTGGGTGTTGGTTCCCCAAGATCTAATTGTTTAAACATTTTATAAGGCATTAAATTTATACTAGCGCCTAGATCAGCTAATGCCTTTTTAATATTCAAGCTACCAATTAAACAAGGGATAGTAAAACTTTCTGGGTCTTTTAATTTTGTTGGTAGCTTATTTTGGAGGATGGTTGAGCACTTTTCATTAAGTTCCACCGTTGACACTTCTTCAAACTTCCTTTTATTCATCAGGAGTTCCTTTAAGAATTTTGCGTACTTCGACATTTGTGAAATGGCTTCAACAAAAGGTAAGTTAATATGTATTTGTTTAAAAAGTTCAAGAAACTTACCATACTGAGCATCCAATTGTTCTTTATTTAGTTTTGCTGGATATGGAATTGGTGCTTTTTTTTCTGGATGCGCTGGGGTATTGGTTTCAACTTCTACACTGTAACATCCTGAATTAAGGGGCCTATACATTTAGTGTGTGGTTATGTGTAATGTGTTAATTAGAGTGTTAGGGGTCCAGATTGGGCTCAGGTTCGGGCCGAGGCCTTAATCGAATTTTCTGCTTGAACACTTTAGTGGAAAGCCTGGTAGGATAGGGCTTAAAAGAGGTTATCTATGTTTTAGAACACAAGTGGGCTTGTGGCCCAGTGGCAAAATGGCGCCACTTAAAGGGAGCAAGGAGGTGACCTCAACTGAGGAGGCCCAAACTTAAGTTGCATGAAGCCCAATTCTTTTAAATTAAAGTTAGCTAAATTTTAGCATTTAGGTGAGTAAGGTTGGACGGAAACAAGGCTTAAAAATAGGGGGATTAAATGACTTGGATAATGTGGATAATATGCTGATAAAGGGAGGAAGAGGTGGTGTTATCTATGCCTCTTTTGGAGGTGTGCTTGGATAAAGATAAGGGAGGAAGTTTAGGAATTATCTACTGGCCACAGTGATGGCCGAAATTCCAACTCTGAGGGGAGGAGGAATCGATTTTGATGGGGCATAAGGGGTGTCGAAATTCCCCATGTATAGTAGTCTAGTTCTAGTTTTAAAAAAAAAAAGGGCATTTTCGATTTTAGATGTTAAGTGCCTAAAATTTTAAGTAGTCAAGGAGGCTCTCTTCTTTATTTTCGCTTTTAAGGTTTCCATCTTCTCTTTTCTTCTTTTCTAATAAGATGAAAACTCCTTAAGCAATCTTTTTCCCACACTTTTCTATCATAGCGACTCGCCTAGATTTGCCGAAAATCTTCTTTTTCCTATCTTTGTTTCTATCACTTCTTTACATTTGATATTGTTCATCCCTCTCAATTAGTCCTCTCTAAAACCAAAATCATAAACCCCATTTGATTTCTTTATAAAGACCGAACCTCCCTAGATCCTCAGGCACCATCTTTCTTTTGATTATCGCTAAGTGAAATCTTCTAGAGTTGTCGAATTCTCTAAAAGGTAGGTGCCGAATTCTTCTATTCATTTTCTTCTCATTTGGTTTACGGAGGCCAAATCGAAAGGCTTATAGGCGCGGTAAGGTTATCTTTTGAGTAACGTTTAGATTGTTCTTGTGTTCTCATCTTGGGGCGGCACTTCAGGAAATAGGAGTAGATCGAATCATCTAGATTTCAAAAGTCAAAAACTGTCAATCTCTAAGTATCCTATCTATTTCGGGATTTCAAGGTAAGGGGTTTTCTTTAAATATGGTTTAACAACCCTATTTTGTTATAGTAGTTCTTGCAAGGACTTTTGATGGAATCAAATATGGATCAGGCAAAGGAGAGGATTGGGTTTGTAAACCCAATCCCTAAGTTTAAGAAACGAGCAGTGTCTGCTGTTTGAGATTGGCCACCGGGTTATGGACCGGCTTTTGAATAGCATCTTAGGCAGATAGCAGTCGTATCGGCTTCTAATAGTGTCGACATAGATAGTGCCGTCTTAACTATAACCAGTGTGTAGATTTCTATCACACTCATTAATTTGTATTATATGTATGTTGTGGGCTAAAAGCCGAAAAAGAGAGTGTGAGCGATCATTATTACCTGTAAGGGTAGGCAAGGGATGCCAAGTACGTAATCATAGAAACTTCACTATGTGTATCAAAGTATGGGAAAGTCTGAGATCTATTTAGATGGCTTAATGTTTTGATTTTTGCATGTATGTATGTATAGGATGGGATTGATTGATATGAGGAAGGGGAGCAGGTCGCGAGGCGATCGGTGGCTTTGCCACATAGGTCACATAGTGATCGGTCTTTATGACAGGCAGCATAGCTGTTGAAATACTATAATGTATTACTGAGGTTGCATAGCGATCGGTGGCTTTTCCACATAGGTCACATAGTGATCGGTCTTTATGATAGGCAGCATAGCTATCGATATGGTGTGTAGCAGATGGAGGGTTGATTGTAGAAATCCCCACGGTGTGATGGTTGGTACAGGGGTGTGTAGAGGATGGACTCTTAGGTTTGGGATGGGCCATGTTGCATGAAATATTCTGCTGCCATTGTGTGGGCCAAGGCCCATAATGTGTTTGTAGGCCCAAGGCTTTTATGTGTTTTTGGGATTTGCACACTGAGTCTTGGTGACTCACCCTATTATTTTTCCCCAACTTTTCAGATGAGCAGTAGATCATGGACATGGGAGCCGAGACAGACTCGAGGGGCCATCAAGATTATTATCTACATAGACTGTTTTTGGATTTTCATTTGAATTTTTATTTTTGGGAATATTTTTTGATTTTTTTGTTGTTAAGTTAAGTTTTTATAAGTTTATGTTTTTTAAAGTCTTAATTATAAAATGAAATGATAAATGGGCTTTTCAAACACAATCAACGCGAATGCTTAAAGTTGTTTCAAAAATTTCACAATTATTTGATTAAACGGCTATAATAAACTAAGATTTTCAAAACCCTTTAAGGCAAAGTTTTCAAGTTTCAACCGTATCATACGGATCCGGTCATGACTTATGGTAGGGTTTGGGGTGTTACATTTGATATCGAGCCAGTTCAAAACTCGGTACGTGAAATGGGTCGATAGTGGTTTGTAAAATTGAAATGTACTTGAGAAAAGTTTCAGCTGAGATATGGCCTTCGAGTCTACCGGCACTCGATCCACGCAGGTAAGTATCCTAAACTCATTGTGTGATATACATGTTGGGCTTGTTGGGCTCCATAGGGACGTAGGCTAGTATGATTAGAGTTTGATGGACTTTAGGTTTAGTATAAACAATTCTTCAAATATCATAAAACTTAATTTCTAATAAAACATGCCTGTGAACAAGTCACAGGGTTAGGGTGTGGTAACAGGCATACGCATGTCTAGGATTGGATCCAGGGAGAGCTTGGTATTTAAGCGGCCCTAGCGGCTCACCTCCTCTTCATTGGAATCCTACCTAGTGCGTAGTGACTGTTCACCTTAACCACGGGGACTTGTTGACGGGCCAAAATTTATAACTAAAACCCGAAATGGACCATCACCCTGTCTTTATAGAATTGTTTATATACCCCTAATTTTGTAAATTACCCAGAATACCCTAAGTTTGAGAAAATTACCTAAATACCCTTGATTTGTGAAAATTTCCCAAAATACCCTTGATTTGTAAATTTATCGAAATACCCCTGCTTGAAAAAATTACCGAAATACCCCCAGATTTCAAAATTACCAAAATACCCCTATTTTGTAAAATCACCAAGATACCCTATTTTAGAAAATTATGAAAATACCCCTGTGGGATAAAATTACGAAAATACCCCTAGATAGTGAAATGACAAAAATACCCCTAGGTGATGAATGTAAGTTCATGGATGCTGCTTGTATGTTGATGTGTGATGGATGTTGATTGAATGTGTATTCTAGAATTAGGAAATACAGACATGAGAACTGAACCTCGTAGATAAAATTTGAATTCGAAAGAATTACTGTTAAAGCTACTTTCCATAAGACTGTCCATTATTAATCAGTGGAAGACAGTATTAATAATTCATAAAATTTCTAATTAGATAAATCACGAATGGTAGAATGAGCACTAGGGGACGTGGTGTGCGTGGCTGAGGTAGAGGCAGGATTACTGTGTCAGAACCCGTAGGGTCTATTCACGAGTCAGGGAATGAGGTACCAGTGCCACCAGCTGTGGAGGGGAAATTTCAAGATCAGACGGCCGGAGATGATGCTGTATCTTAGGCAATGTTACGAGTTTTAGAGAGAGTTGCAGGAACAAGCATGGGCACAGGAGCCTGGAAGTCTGTGCCGGAGCGACTTAGAGCTAATGGGACAAAGGTGTTTAAGGGAATTTCTGGGGTAGCTCCTAGCATAGCGGAGTATTGGTTGGAAGCAAGGGAGCGTATAATGGATGATCTTGACTTCACGGAAGAGGAGAAGCTGAAGGGAGTGGTGCCTCTTCTCCAGGACGAAGCTTATCAATGATGGCTTGCAATTAAGGATGATACCGTGGCTGACCGTATCACCTAGGATTACTTCAGAACGGTGTTCCAAAGTAAGTACATTGGGACGAGCTATGTGGATGCACAGTGCAGAGCATTCCTAAATCTGGTTCAGGAAAGTAGGTTGGTAGTGGCGTATGAAGCGGAATTCTTACGCCTTAGTCGTTATGCTCGAGGGATAGTGGCTACAGAACATGAGCGATGTGTTCGTTTTGAGGATGGCCTGAAGGATGATCTACGTGTGTTGATAACTCCACAACGAGAGCGGGAATTTACTGTGCTTGTGTTGATAACTCTATTTGCCTTCTCTATGTTTGTACGGGCTTTGAAAGCCAAGGACCTAACTGTTGGGGACGTTAGGACGGTGAAGGAATTTCTTGATGTTTTCCCAGAAGAGCTTCCTATATTACCTCCGGATCGAGAAGTGGAGTTTGGAATCGATCTTCTTCCGGGAATAGCGCCGGTATCTATTGTTCCGTATAGAATGGTGCCGAAGGAGTTGGTGGAATTGAAAACACAAATCCAGGAGTTGTTGGATGAGGGTTTATTCGACCAAGTGTGTCGCCTTGGGGAGCACCGGTGTTATTTGTTAAGAAGAAGGATGGTTCAATGCATATGTGCATTGATTATCACCAATTGAATAAGCTAACAATCAAGAACAAGTACCCGTTGCCAAGGATCAATGACTTGTTCGATCAGTTAAAGGGGCCCTCAGTCTTTTCGAAGATATATCTGAGGCCAGGGTATCATCAGCTTAAGGTCAAGGAGGCAGATATTCATAAGACGGCTTTTAGAACTCGCTATGGACATTAAAAGTTCATGGTGATGCCATTTGGGTTGACTAACGCACCAGCAACATTTATGGATATGATGAATCGAGTGTTCCAACCCTACTTGGATTAGTTTGTCGTGGTATTTATTGATGACATCTTGGTTTACTCAAGATCGGAGGAGGAGCATGATTCACATCTACGAGAGCTTCTGCAGATTTTGAGGGAGAAGCAATTTTATGCCAAATTCAGCAAGTGCAAATTCTAGCTAAAGGAAGTTACTTTTCTAGGTCACATTGTGTCAGCAGAGGGGATTAGGGTGGACCCTTGAAAAATTAAAGTGGTGTTGAATTGGAAGCCTCCTAGGTCTATGGCAGAAATTCAGAGTTTTCTTGGTTTGGCTGGGTACTATCGAAGGTTTGTTGAGGGATTTTCTTCAATCGTGACACCATTGACTAAGTTGTTACGAAAAACTGTTTGTCTGGTCTAATAAGCAGCAAGATAGTTTTGAGAAGTTAAAAAGGATTTTAACGGAGGCTCCGGTATTGATTCAGCCGGAGGCTAGGAAGGAATTCATGATTTACTGTGATGCATCACACACGAGACTAGGATGCGTGTTGATGCAGGATGGAAAGGTTGTTGCGTATGCATTTTAAACGATTAAGATCGCACGAAGCAAATTATCCCACCCATGATTTGGAGTTGGCGGTGGTGGTTTTTGCCTTAAAGATTTGGAGACACTATCTGTATGGGGAGAATTCGATTATTTATACAGATCATAAAAGCCTAAAATACCTTTTGACCCAGAAGGAGATGAATTTAAGGCAGATGAGGTGGATCGAGTTGTTAAAGGATTATGATTGCTTGATCGAGTATCATCCGGGAAAGGCTATTGTGGTGGCAGATGCTCTAAGTCGTAAGGTAATCATTGACTTGAGAGCAATGTTTGCTCACCTTAGTTTGTACGATGATGGGAGTTTATTGGCGGAGCTTCAAGTGAAACCCTCATGGGTCAGTCAGGTTAAGGAGAAGCAGCAGATTGATGAGTTGCTAAAGGAGAAGTTTCATGTAGGAACAAGTGATGGATCGACGGACTTCAGTGTGGATGAGGAAGGATTGTTATGTTTTCAAGGGAGAGTTTGCATGCCAAAAGATCCTGAATTAAGGCATATGATTTTGCAAGAAGCGCATGGTAGTCCATACACTATGCACCCTGGAGGGAGTAAGATGTACCGGGATCTACGAGAACAGTTTTGGTGGCCGAGCTTAAAACGAGAGGTGACCAAATTAGCGGGGAAGTGTTTGACCTATCAGCAGGTAAAGGCAGAACATCAGTTACCATCAGGGTTGTTACAGTCGGTAAAGATTCCACAATGGAAGTGGGAAAGGATCACAATGGACTTTGTTAGTGGGCTACCTCTCACAAATGCCATTTATTTTGAATGTATCACAGAACTCTAAGAAATTAACTATATGAGTATTTGGGTCTTCGTCCTACAAACCATCAAATTAAACAAACTGTTGAATCATTTGTATTTTGTTAGGCTTTAATTCAAAATTATTAGCAGCTATAGCGAGCCTAACAATACTAGATTCTACTCCTGTCAAATTAGGTTTAGCATAATCATACATAGTACGTGCTTCAGGCCGTGTAAGTTAGGATTCAGGCTGTGCTTCAGGTCTATTGATTGGGACACGACCTTGTAATTTGTGCTTGGGGCGTGTCTTTGAATGATTGGCGAGGCACAGTCGTGTGACTTGAAGTCCAGGCCGTGTCAATTTCTTGGGTTGGCCCAATTTGGTCCGTTTTAAGCCCGTTTCTCATTCTTTTCGTTATCAAGTTCTTTCCTGAGTATATGACATAAAAAAAGGATTAAGAGCACCTTTTTACATAAATTGAGGCTAAACCATCCAAAAGCATACTAAATGTGGGATTAAAATATGTTACTTTTACGGTTTATCACGTGTCTTAGTTAATTGTCGAGGCACGGCCGTGTGGCTTGAAGTGCAGCGGTGTCGATTTCCTCTTTCGCCCAAATTGGCCCTTTTTAAGCCTATTTCTTGTTCTTTTTATCCTCGGTTGCTTTCCTAAGTAAAACCATGAAATGAAAGGATTAAGAGCACTTTTTTACATAAATCAAGGGCTAAATCATCCAAAAGCATACTAAATATGGGCCTAAAATATGTTACTTTTACGGTTTATCAAATATCCCCACACTTAAGCTTTTTCTTGTCCTCAAGCAAAATTCTCAACTTATAATTAAAACGAACTTTCCATAATTCACAATTCCTATCAACAATGCCTCATCATAATTCACAGATAATTCGTACATGGATAATTTAACTCAAAGACTCCTAAAGATTCAAACAATTCTAAGTCATATATTTTGTAGCACGAAAACATAGGTGTCTCCCTTATCTAAATAATTACCTTTAATTTAAAGCCAGCAAGGATTAACGTCCTCACTAAAGATTCACTCAAATCACTCGAAGTGTTTAAGTTTCAAGAAAAACACTCATAAGTCGAACCTAGAAAGTTAATTCCATAGGCTTGCCTGAAAATCAAATCTCCACCATTGTAATATGAGATGATAAACAAATCAAAAGGTCTTTTGACAGGGTTGTAACGGGGCTTAGGTTAAAGGTGTGCATAAAGGTTGAATTAGAAGGTTTGCAATCGAGATTGACCTGACCAATTACCTAACAAGAATAATGAACTAGAAAATAAATGATTGCTTTGAAACTAGTAATACTACTATTGATAATACTTTTAATACGAGCTCTTCTTCAACAATTGGAATTTAAACGCATAAGCTCCTTTAATCATATCCTAATGCTTGAATATACTTTGGTTTTATTTTTAAGAACAAACTGAGTAAATACATAATAAAGAAAGAACTTTATCAACTGAAATAAACTAATTGATGGCCAGTCAAATCAATTCTCAATAGAAGGGTAGTAAAAAAGAATGGTGATAACAAATACAAAGGGTTTTGGGTTAATATTAAGCGGGTAATTCAATAAAAAGGGTTGTTGGATCAAATGTATTCACTAGGGGTTAATTATGTAGGTAAGCTTTTTAGTGGAGTGAATGGGTTAAAACCTAGGTGCCTTTATCATCTCAGTATATCAAATCATTAATGTGGTCTCGATATGTATAATCTAGGCAAGTTCTAGAATAACAATTTAGTGTTGACACACTCATAATCAATAAAGTGAGCATGAAAAAGAATATATGCTCTATAAGGCTCAAATCTCACAAAAATTATGGGTATTTAACATTAATCCTGTAAGTTTCAAACTTCAAGGTAGTATTCAAATTCAGTTCAACAACCTAGGAAATTTTTTATTCTTGAAAAATAGACTTGTCATGCTTGATTCTCTAGTATTCTTCAAGTATAAATCATCAATGCACAATTATCAATGACTTACTCAAAAACATATCAATAAAATCATAAATCATTAGAAATTTCACCCCAATTGATAATATGAGAAAGTTACTTAGGAACAAGACTAAAATTCAGGATTTTGGAATAATGCAAAAAGTTAGGTACTTTTACCCCTACACTTAAGATGTACATTGCCCTCAATGTACAATGATAGATATACAATTATGTAATAATAAAATCAAAAGAGAAGGGTAGAGTAACACTTCCTGAATTTTTGGATGAAGTTAATGAAAAGAAACCAGATAAGATTGGAGGTGAACGTGGGGAAGCATCTCGAATCGTTTGAAATTGAATCCTCGAAGTAGCCGGCTTGGTTTTATTGTATCCTAAGCTAAATCTAAATGCCATTGAGGAAAAGGAGAAAATAATAAAGGAAGTAAAAATAAAAATAAAAGTAAATAATTAGATAGAGATAAGGTCTTTGCCCATATGCCTAGCCGTGGTGTCCACACGGCCACAGCCACGGCCTTGTGCAAGGCCGTGTGGGTATGAAAACCTATGCCTAAATACTAAAAGAAATAAAACCAAACTAATTAGTACAATTAGTACTCAGGTTGCCTCCCGAGAAGTGCTCGTTTAAAGTCTTGAGCTAGACTTACCTGTTGTACGCACAATCATGGTGGTTTGAGGAGGTGGAAATCCTTTCTCATATAATCAACTCGATTATGGATATAAAGTTTAAGTCGAGTAATGTTTACCTCAAAAGTGTTGAATTTAGGATTGCTTACCTTGACTGTGCCGTATAGGGAGACATTAAGTACCTCAAAAGTGATTTCTTCATTTTCCTTGAGGTCTGAATTGGTGATTCGAGGGTTTTCCTTATTCAACAATACTTGATCCTCTATTTTAATGTGATTTGTCATTCCTATCAGCTCGTCTGGGGTTTCTTTTAGTTTCACTTCGTGTGGTTCCGGTTCTTTTTTAAATTGTGTTTTCCACTCTTCTAGTTTGTTGACCCTAAGTCTTCGTTCCTCATATAATTCTTCTTTGTTGGCACGAGGTCTAAGATCTAGCTCAGCTAGGTGATTTCGTGATGCTTCTTGTAAAGAAGGTTGAACCAAATGGTTATCAATAAAATTAACGTTCACACCTTTATTACTCGATGTTCTAGCTGAGTCAAGAGCTTGAAGAGTGATAGTTTCATCTTCTACACGAAGTGTGAGTTCACCGAATTCTTCCTCTGTGTGGTCTTTCTTTATTGCATCGGGATATGGCACACGAGGTTGGCACTCTGTAATTGCTAGTTTTAGTATATCATGGCACACCTCAACCTTACCTTCACTTACCATAGGTTCTTCCCTTGGGTTTGGTTCGTCTAACCCTTCACTGTCATGAGCTTGTATGGATTGAATTTGCTCGTTTGGGTTAATCTCTGTGTTGCTTGGTAGACGCCCTTGCGGTCATTCAGACATTAACTTTGCAAGTTGTTCAACTGACTTAGTAAATTTCTGAACTTGGTTATTGATTTCTTTGATCGATGCTTGTTGATTATCGAATGTTGTCTCAGTTTTTTGGGGACGGGTTTCTGTGGCTGCCATGAATTTTGTCAGCATCTCCTCAAGACTCGACTCCTCTTCCTGTTGGTGAGGTGGTTGTTGAAAATTTTGAGGAAGTTCCTGTCTTTGGTTACTTTGATCATCCCACAAGAAATTGGGATGGTAACTCCAACCTGAATTATAAGTATCATTATAAAAATTATTTTTTGGCCTAGAATAGTTACCAGTATAGTGAGCTTGCTCGTTTTCCATGCCATATCTGTAGGGTGGGTACTCAGGATTCACCACACCTCCTAAATTCGAATCATATTGCATTACTGGGTGTACCTGCGAGAGATTATTCAAACCATCAATCTTTTTATTCATCATCTCTAGCTGGTTTGATAGCATGGTTATTGGGTCGAGGTTGTAGATATCGGCTGATTTTGTTGGCTTTGTCCTCATAACTTGCCACTGATAGTTATTTAGTGCCATCTCCTCTATCTGCCAAAAATAAAATAAAATAAAATTTAGAAAATCAAAATTTAACCTAAAAATAAATAAAATAAAATTGCGAAAAATAAAAAATTAATGGCTAAAGTAATAAAAATAGAGCTTTCTTAATATTTTAGTTCCCCGGCAATGACGCCAAAAACTTGATCATTGTTTTGTCGAGTTTTAAAATTTATAAAGAATATGATCAAACCTGGAAACTAACTCTGACAACGATTAGAGACAAGTGTACCTATCGATCAGTAGTATAGCTTAGGCAAGACCGAATTGTCGAACCCAAAGAAACTAAAAGTACTAATACTCACTTTTTTTTATTATTTAGCCTAAAATATGGAATGATTGGTTGATTTAATCTAATTTAATGACTACTAAGCTAAAGAAACAAAGACAAAAAGAACAAATTGGGAAATAACTTGATGAAAAACTCAGTTGATCACGATAATACCCTCAGGAAGAATCCACCTAGACTTCACTTGTTATTTAACACTGAACCATAGATTTATTCACTTTGTTTGATCCGTAAGACTCCCTAACAAATATTAAACCCTCTTTTGAGGTGAATAATGTCTAACCCTAGGTTTATTAATTGAAATATCTTTCTAATTAAAACCCCTAGAATCGCATTAACTCGATCTATGGACTCCCATATTAGGTTTCACCCTAATCCGGTAAAATCTTGTCACCCTATCTCTAGACTTGCGATCAACTCCGCTTAATTATGCTAGATCTACTCTCAAGCAGGGTCTATTCCTCCTCCACCTAAGCACATCAGATTTGGATTAAGCATGCACAATTAAGAACAAACTAAGTATTTATCATATAATTCAGAAAATAATAACAAGATTCATCTAGGTTTCATCCCCTTCAGGTATCTGAAGGGTTTAGTTCATGATGAATAAAGAAAACATCTCAAGAGAAAAGATAAAACAAAACATAAGAATTCCCTAAAACTGCCTGAAGGAATTGAAAGAGAAATCCGCCGTCTTGAGTAGAATTTTGGCTCCTTGAGATGGATCAACTGGCTATCTTCGAGTAATTCCCTGAATTGAACTGCTCTGGCTTCGACTCTTTGGCCTCGCTAAACGCCCCCAAAAAAAGCCCTGACAGAAAGCTTTTGCCGAACTCCGAACGTCCCTAAAGGTTGGCCTCTAGGGTCTTTATATAGGCTTTGAGATGCCTTGGCCTCTAAGTATCCTAATTCAAGTATAATTCCTACTCGAGTGTTTGAATAGGCTTTGGAATGTGTTTCTTTGCCTTCAAGTATCCAAATCCAAGTGAAATTCCTCTTGGCCGCAGCAGGGACACGCCCATGGTACACGCCCGTGTAAATCTTTTTCAGGCCGTGTCTTGATTCTGTCGATTGGGGCACACGTGCAGTAAATCATGGCATGGCCATGTCTTAGTTAATTGTTAACGCGGTAGTGTGGCTTGAAGTTCAGTGTGTCAATTTCCTCTTTGGCCCAAATTGGCCTGCTTTAAGCCTGCTTCTTGTTCTTTTCGTCCTCGTGTGCTTTCGAGTAAAAACATGAAAAGAAAGGATTAAGAGCACCTTTTACATAAATCAAGGGCTAAATCATCCAAAAGCATACTAAATGTGGGCCTAAAATATGTTACTTTTACGGTTTATCAGACATGCCCTAGGGCACACGCCTGTGTGCGAGCCTGTTGATGAGGTACGGCCGTGTGAATCGTGGTCAGGCCGTGTTCGGACTTGTCTTAAGAGGCACGGATGTGTGGGATTAAGTCCAGGTAGTGTCGATTTTGTGATATGGTCCATTTGGTCCATTTTAGGCCCGTTTCTCATTCTTTTCATCCTCCGGTGCTTTCTTGAGTATAAAACATGAAAAGAAAGGATTATGAGCACCTTTGTACATAAATCAAGGGATAAATCATCCAAAAGTATGCTAAATGTGGGATTAAAATATGTTACTTTCACGGTTTATCAATTACCCATATAGTTCATCTGTTCACTTTCTATGCCAGGGTTGTAGGATGGATATTCTGTATTACTCATTCCTCCTCCATTTGTATCGCACTGCATAACTGGATGTACCTGCGAAGAACCACACAACCCATCAATTTTTTTACTTAACTGCTTTACTTGGTTTGATAGCATGGTAATTGCGTTGAGGTTGAAAACACTGGCAGCTTTTGTTGGCTTCGTCCTCATAACTTGCCACTGATAGTTATTCAACTACATCTCTTCAATGTATTCGTAACCAGCCTCAGGTGTTTTATTGTTTAGTGTACCCGGCGATTGCATCAATCAATCGCTTAGTTGAGGGTTCACACCATTGTAAAAGGTTTGAACTCAGAACCATAATGGTAACCCATGGCGAGGGCACCTTCTTAGTAGGTCCTTGTATCTCTCCCATGCATCGTAAATTGTTTCTAAATCTATCTGCACAAAAGAAGAGATATCATTCCTCAACTTAGCCGCTTTAGCCGGCAGAAAATATTTAAATAAAAATTTTTTAGTCATTTGTTCCCATGTAGTGATTAATTCTTGTGGTAACGAGTTCAACCACTGTTTGGATTTATTCCTCAACGAGAAGGGAAACAACCGAAGGCGAATGGCATCGTCAAAAATGCCATTTATTTTGAAAGTGTCGCAGAATTCCAGAAAATTTGCCAAGTGATTGTTTGGATCCTCATCCTTCAAACCATCAAACTGAACAAATTATTGAATCATCTGAATAGTGTTAGGTTTCAGTTCAAAATTATTTGCAGCAACAGCAAGTCTAACAATACTTGATTCAGTTCCTATTAAATTAGGTTTAGCATAGTTATACATAGTACGAGGAGCAGGATTTTGATTCACATGGTTTACGGTAACCATAGGAGGTAGCAGATTATTGTCGACCATCTTTTCGGTAGTATTGGTTTCGTCTTCTTGCTCTTCTTCTATGTATTGTAGACTTCGCCTTATTTCTCTTCATTTCTGCGAGCAGTACCCTCTATATCACTGTCAAAAAGTAATGGTCCTGATGGGTTCCTTCTAGTCATAAACTAAAATTTCCTGCCAAAAGCAAAGAAAGAAAAATTAGAGAAGTAGAAACAAATAAAAAGTAAAATTAAATTGCAATAAAATAAAAATGGCTAAAGTAATAAAAATTTAGCGTTCCTAATATCTTAGTCCCCGGCAACAACGCCAAAAACTTGATGTGTCTCTAACTAACTATGATCACAATAAAGGCAAGTGCACCTATCGTTTAATAGTATAGTTATGGTAAGACTGGTAATATTGTATCCACAAGGACCAAGAGACTAGTAATTACTATCTTTTTATTATCTAACCTAAGAATTGGAGTGATTTCTTTTAAAACTAAAACTAATAAAAAAATTGGGAAAATACTTTAGACAACTTTATGAGATAGACAATACCTAAGGAAGAATCCACCTAGACTTCACTTATTACTTTTGATTCATACAATTTATTCACTTGACTTAATCCGTAGAAATCCCTGATTTATGTTAATATCTCTTTCAAGACTAAAAACAACTGACTCTAGGTTGATTAATTGAAAACTATTTCTAATTAAAACCCCTATTGTCACTTTAACTCGATCTATGGATTCCCTTATTAGATTTGACTCTAATCTAGCAGATTTTTGTCACCCTATTTCTAGGGTTGCAATCAACTTCGCTTAATTGTGTTGATCAACTCTTAAACAGGGACTTTTGCTCCTCTGAATAAGCACATTCGACTTGAATTAATAACCTGAATTATCAAAATAAGAATAAAAACTCACAATTAAGAATAAAAACAAGTATTTATCTTATAAATCAAATAATAATAAGATCCGTCTTAGGTTTCATCCCCTTAGGTATTTAAGGGATTAGTTCATACTGATAGAGGGAAACATCTTAAAATTAGGAAAACAACAAAACATAAGAAAACCCAAAAACATCTAAAGAACTTGATGGGAGATCTTCAGTCTTGATGGAGATCCTTCTCTAAGTCGCTTCCGACGATTGTCTCCGAGTATTTTCTGCCTTCTTTTCAGCCTCCCGGTTTAGGTTACCCCCTAGGGTGTTTATATAGGCTTTGGAACACCTCTCTTGGCCCACAAGTGGCCTATTCTAAATAGAATTAAACTTTGATACGGCGGGGACACGCCCGTGTTTGATTTCTTAGACCGTGCTTGCTTTTGCTCGCCACACACGGCCGTGTGATCTACCTCTGTATGTTGATCCAGGCCGTGTTTGATTCTGCTCGTAACACACAGCCGTGTTTGATAGCCCAGGCCGTGTTGATTCTTAAGGTAGGCCCATTTTATCCCGTTTTGGCCCGTTTATCGTTCTTTTTGACTCCCTAAGCTCTCCTGAGTGTAAAACATGAAATTAAGTGATTAGGAGCATCGAATTCATCAAATATAATGAAAATTCATCCAAAAATAAGCCAAGAATGGGGTAAAATATGTATAAATTATGGTTTATCACATACCAATTTTGGGTTAATTCCCACCTAAACGACTTCCTCGTGTCATCAAGCCTAAGGTTTAAATTCTTCCTCTCCCAAACAGTTGACTCGCTAAGAAAACCCTACATAACAATTAGTTAATCACACCTCCACTTATTAACCACCCATAAGAAGATTATTTCCTCATGGAATATGTAAACATCATAAACTTGATAATAAGGATATGCATAAAGAATAAATCAAAAATATATTTTAGAGAATCTTGATTGTATTTGATTAATGAAGTGCATAAATCCACTAGTATTTGATTGCATTTTCAAACCAAGTCCTACGAAGAACACAAGTGAAAAGAACTGGAAAATAAATCTAACACCTAAAAGAATAGAAAATTGAAAACAAAATTATAGAGAAAACTAGTAATATGAAAAATATCCCTAATCAAGTGTTTGAAGAGCCTATTTATAGAGATAGGGTTAGTCGTCATCATCCTCAACTCTAAGTTTGTTGATGTTTTCATGTTAATTTTCATTGTGCGAACCAAAACGCCCTTGCATCATATTTATTTCTCGTACAAGGCCGATGTTGTGATACCTAGTGCCTATGTCGCGACATTGAAGGCAGTGTACTCTGGTTCAGTCTTCGTTTCAAGGCTGTGTCACAATATCCTATGGCTATGTCACGACACCAGAGGCAGTATTGCAATTCTTGTATTCTGCTCCCTCTGTTGCAACATCGAACTTCCCGTGTTGCAACACAGTGACTAGTCTTGAGCTCCTATGCGTTTTAATGGTATTATGTACACCCATTGAGTATGTTAGCTCACCTTTAGGCCTCATTTGGCCGTTAAGTTCATAAAATGACTTAAAATACACATTTTATTGAATTTAAAGCTCATATGAAAAACTTCACTAAAACATAATAAAAATGCTTGTGCTTTTTAAGCACGAAAGCTAGTTTAATCTGCTACACCATATTACGACAGATCAAGGACGGGACACGAGAGGTTAGTATTAATAATTACTAATTAGTATGAAAATAAAAAATAATATTAAAATCAATATTAAAAATCCAGCCTAGGCCCGGGCCAAAAAAATCATACCCAAGGCCCGACCCATTTCGAAATTGGGCCTCATTTTTTATCCAAGCCCGTTTCTCAGGCCGAAATTATTAACCAAACCATTCCACTTTTTGAGCGGGCCTTCGGGTTAGGACGGGTGGCCTGACCCATAATCAGGTCTAGTATACTCTTTCTTTTGGAACCATTGCGATTAGCGTAGCCCACCATTAATACACTTCATCTTTCAATAACAAGATAACGTACCTCAAACAATCATTTGATGGACACATAAACTCACCTTGAACCCATTATGTATTTTATAGCCAATATTCAACCTTAGTTGGATCGCCATCTTATTTCCCTTGGAATTCCTCAACTCCATAATTTCGAATTTTATCAATCAGAGGCTTGTGAACATTTACTAGGTATAAAGCTTGAGGATGCGAGGTTGCACGGGGAGGCACATTGAGGGGTGGAGGTTGCGGAACCACTGGGTGAGTTCGCAAGCACTTTGCATACCATTCATTCATCATCTAGAAGAAGGCACAATGCGTTTCACTTTCATTCCCTTGAGTTGAGGACACATTCAGAGCAGCTCCTTGCTCAGGACTTGGTACATTACTATCTACTTCATCAGGTGTAGCATGATTAAACTCAACAGACATTTTTTATCTATATAAAAAACAAATATAAGATAGGATCAAAAGTCATCACACTATCATTAGTTACAAGTGGCATGTATTTCTAGACTAATACGTACTACGTTTCAGTCCTAAAATTGACTAAATCATAACTCTGATACCATTAAATGTAACACCCCACGTCCAATCCAATTATAAGACTTGAGTTACAGGAGGTTACCACGCGAGACTCACATAACAAACACATACTTCATACATACATGGCAGACCGTGACACTGACCAATATGTGGTGGACTGATCCTGCAAGTTGCCCAACTACGTAATGAATTTCAGATAGCTAAACTGTGATTATCTCGCGGACACAAATATTACAGAAATTAAGGCAGAAATCTAATTTCATAATTTCCTAAGAATACTTAAATGGTGACTGTTTTATGGATACCTCACACTATGATAGGTCCCACGAAACTTAACAAAACTTGAGTTCATTTTATTTCAATACATCAAGAGAGTCCAAACTAAACACATTCATTATTTAATATATTTGCTTACAATATAATCAATTGTTTATATACATGGCACTTAAACAAACCAAAACAAAATCAAAAGTCTACCACAATACATGACGAATAATGTGAACTTTTTATTGATCTGATCAACACACATTGGACTTTCAAAATCTACAAGATAAAAGCAACCTAGGTGTAAGTATTAAGAATACTTAGTAAGCTCATACAAATTCAATAAAAAACTTACCTCTCATAATAATTATGTGATAATTTAATAAGAAAACATGTTTTACCTATCAACCAACACAATTTGTCAACAAGGTAAGTGCATATACTTTATCACATATCGTATATTTAGTATGCAACACAATGTGCTAACACTCTTCATATATGATTCATTCACATACCTTTCTTTGGTGTGGGCTCCAATTATAATAGTCAAGTTTTTCATTACTCCTCATTCATTAACTCTCCAATTTCACATCTCACAGGTTTTATATTACCCGATGAACATCGTAAAATAAATCAAAACACAGGTACACTTCACACCAGAGGCTCATCTAAACTAATCACATACAGAGTTGTCAGGTTACATGTCCAGGCTAAACCTTTATCGACACAATGAAAGCCTGGCCAGAGTTGTATATACATGTAAGGTTACTAGTCTAGACTAAACCTTTAAAATGGCATCATATTACTGGTCCAAGCTAATTTTGTGTCATATGTATCCTCGAGTCCGCAAAAAATGCTAGATCTGGGAACCATCAGGAAATAACATTTAACCATGTGTATGAGTCGTTTACTAAGTTCATCAGGATGCTTTAATTTTGTGATCTCATTCACATTCCTTTGTATCATAATTCAATATTTCCTCTTTATTTATTTAACAATCCAAATCTGAATTCCCAAATTTTTATATGATTAAAGAACAAAAGAAAATAAAGTTAAACAATGTTTTTATTGTATGAACTTACTTGGCGATATGATAACACACCACGGTAGAGTCTATTAAAATTTTTTTTTTCTTTGCCACGATCTTCTCTCGCTAGATTCAAATCTTGATCTATAACATAATTTAATTCAATTTTTATCAATTTTTATGAATTTTTATCGTTCATCAGCTTATGGAACATATAATTCAGTACAATTCCATTACTCTAGATTCCCTTAAACCTAACACTTTCACGAGTCGAGTCCTTTTTAAGAAAGTTTATAGAAATCTTAAGTTGGTTTCAAAATGTCTACACTTTAGTCCTGATATTCGAAACTAATAAATTCTCACTTTACCAAGTGATCCTTTTTCATAACTTATCTAATCTAGTCATTTAACATCACAATTTTAAGCATTTGATAATGATAATTTCATCTTCAACAATTTTGAAAACAAATACCACTGCAAACTATATTGAAGCACGACAAGCACAAAAACATAAAATCCAAGCTAGAAGGTGATGAAGAAGATGAAGGAAAGAAAAATGAATTTTTCCTTCCCTCTATACACTATGCTACGATATATATATGTCTAATCTAATTATTAATTAAAATTAGCATCATTATAGGTAAGGTAAAGCCAACACATGTCTTACCACTATATACAAAATGGCTAAATTATCATTTTATTGTTTAATCGATTAACATACTATCATTAGCAATAAAAAAAATTCATAATGGTCAACTTTTACCACTTTTACGATTTCATCCTTGTACTATGATCAACTCTCTAATCAATTAAATTTTTGAACTAATATTTCATATAACACTTTATTGAATAAATGATTATTAATTATTAATATCTACGGACTCGATCATTGGAGAACAAGGTTCCAAAACCACCATTTTTGGTACCACTAGAAATAGGTTATTACATGATGTCGCGATGTCATTTGAATGTCTTCACAATGTGACCTATAATGTCATGTTGAGACGAGGAACCCTATAGTCTCAATAAGGCCAACTAGTGAGTGACATCATGATGTGAAAAAAATATTTTGGTGATGTCACGGCATGATAATATTGACGTCATGACTTCAACCTTGTGTTTTGAAAATTTTACAATTCAGTCCTAATTCGATCTCAAGTAAACTTTAAAGCTTTTGTATGCTCGTATAGGACCCAAGACTGTATAATTATTACATTGGTTGTCAATAAATCTTATATTTGCATGATTTATTATGTGTATATGTATCTAAATTGAATAGTTGCTTCGGCAATGAATGTGACACATTGTAGCTCAGACCTGAGGATCAGGTCAGGTATAGGGTGTTAGAAAACTTCAAAGTATTCGACCTTCATTTGGTATGTGATTTCAAGTTATTTTCATGCAATTCTTATGTTCTTGAGGTCGTGAGAACTTGATTTAGCTAGACCATGTACCAATTTGTAAAATTGCTAGAGTTTTAGAAAGTTTTCATTGTTGATTTCTTGAAGTTTTAGGTGTTAAATTGATAGATTTTATGCTTAAATGTAAAAAGGACTAAATTGTAAAGATAATTGATAGTTTCGTGCATTAGGGATGAAATTGAATAAAATTAGAAAATTGATAGCAAGAATAGGAAATAAGAGGAGCTTGATGAATATATGTGAAATTGGATTTCAATTTGGAGCTGTAAATTGAAAGTTAGGTTAGTCTCAAATTTAGAGACTAAATTGAATAAATTGTAAAATTTGTATAAATTTATAATTGATTAGGAATTGATAGTACTATATGTTTTATGTTAATTAGTAGCTAATGTCGATTTGGATTTATCGAGAGGGTAAGGAAAATCTAAAGCCGTCAAAGAGTAGCTCAAAATTTTAGTTTGTATTTCTATGATTTGGGAAAAATTAATTTTTTGCATGTATGTCATTTTGCATTATATGGAATTCGAGGTGAGTTATTTATTGCTACTTGAATCGAATTGATATGATTGAGATTGACTTTAGGATAGAGACTAAATTGAATAAAGTATAAATTATTTGATATTAAAAATTAAGCATGAATTTGTATTGACACATGTTGTATATGCTTTGAAATTGTGAAATGTACTTGAATTGGGTTTAATAAAATGTAAATTGAACTATATGTAATGAGATGGAAATTAAATACCCAATTAGTTGTTCGGACCGAGTTAGATATAGTTGGCATGCAATAGGGTCAGACTACTGAGTGAAACCATCGTTGCCGGGTAGTGTAGAGTGGTAGAAACTGTGTATTAAGTCACCCTTTTTGGGCAACCCGAGGTGACAGATTGATTCAAATGAGAAAACCAATATTGTCTGACAATTCGGGGTGGTATTATGTATCGTTATAGCGTCACCGTTGCTGGACAACTCGGGGTAATAGATTTGGATATCTGTTCTGAGTCCATGTCGAGTTAATAGGGTTATCAACATGTGAATTGTTTGAATGATAAATGAACAGAATGGAATGTGAAATATGAAACTATGTGAAATGAGTTGAAAATGAGCCTTGGTGTAGCACCCCAAACCCGGTCAACACACCACGATCGAATCTGGTATGTTACAGGGAAAAAGGATTTTGAGAAGGTAGGTTTCCGTTTAAATGTTTGATGAAAACACTTAGCGAAAATTTTGTATTTGAAGAAAAACTCGAGTAGGCTTTGATTAAAATCTGATGATGTATTTGAAAACCCGAAAATTTTGAAAACTTAATCAGATGTGTAGGTAAAACGAGTTTATCTCATTTAGAAGTTTAAGTTGATTCTTATTATTACTAAAACATTTTGACTTAGTAGAAAATCGAGTTTAAGTTACAAAAAAACATTTGAGTTCTCTTTATCCCAAATCATAGTGTGATACCCGATGGTATAGTTTAAAATATCGTTTTTACAGTTTTGAAAGCATTGTCTTTTCAAGTTTTAGCACATTTTAACCCAATTAATTTGTTAAGGCATATTAAAAATCTACTTTAAGCATAAACATAGCAAAACATAATTTTAAAAGGCCATTTACAAACCCAGAATAAAACCAAATAGTAATAAATAGGCTAATGTACCAAATTTTATAAAGTCTGAGCAAATCCTTATTTAAGCATGGCATGTGCACCTCGAGTCCATCCCGGCTCCATGTCCGCGTCTAAGTGTCACCTGAAATGTCAAAGGAGAGAGTGAGTCGCAAGACTCAGTGTGTAAATCCCCCTCCCGATAATACAACATGCTAACACACATCATAACAAAGCAATACAATTAATGCACCCGTTCCTAACCATCCATTACACCTTTTCTACCCCGTGTGGTACCAAACCACTGGTGGTGCCAAACCACTGGTGACCCAAAGTCACGATATCCATAATGTGGTGCCAAACCACTGGTGACCCGAAGTCACGAATAATCCAATGATGGGGCCAACCCATTGTGTGATACCAAATCACTAGCGACAATCCCGTATCTCATAAGTGGGGCCAACCCACGGTGGTGTCAAACCACAGGGACGAGTCGCAATGAGGTGCCAAACCTCTGGTGTCCCAAAGACACAGCAGATACCAAATCACTTGGCATCAGTAGTCACAAATCCGATGATGGCTCCAACCCATCGTGTGATACCAAATCAGGCGTCAATCCGTATAATCAATCGGGGCCAACCCACCGTGGTACTAAGCCATTTGGGACGAGACGCCGAGGTGCCAAACCTCGTGACCCAAAGTCACAAAATATCATTTGTGGTACCAAACCACTTTGGAGGTGCCAAACCTCCGGTGTCCCAAAGACACAAGTGTCCCAAAGACACGGATATCATACTCCCCTCCTCTCATATTACCCATACATGTCATATCGATGCAAATCATGCCATAGTGCAAACATGCTAATATAGTGTCACCTCACATATTACATACATCAGCAATCATGCTAGCATATACCCTTAAGAGAACTCGCAATGGAACGAACTTACGGATCCGAACACATACCCCAAAGGGTACCATAGCAATCACCATACTATTCCACTTAATACACGAACATATTATTATTAACATATTACTAGGTAATCAGTGTGTTAGTTTACACACCTGAAATAGCGAAGATGTTAATCCTAAGAATTGGTCTACGTCCCTTGATCACCTCGACAACCCTGAGCCTACAATCGGCCAACAAGGGATTAACACTTAAACCATTCGGCCCTAACCATTTAAACCAAGGGTATATCGAATAACCCTTACCTTGCAAACGTTTGGTTTCCTACCAAACCCGAATCGACAATGGTTTCTCTTTTAACAATCGGCACACCCTATTAAAAGAATAGTTAATCCATTGAAACCTTGGCTTATAGAATTCTAAAAGAATAGACTAACAAGATAACCTCTTACCACTACTTACCACTTGATTTCTCCAATCGGCTGCTTCGAAATCCAAAGGCCCTATATGAAAACGATTACCAAAATCGAACGTTACTCCTTTTTAGTAGATACCAACATCGGCTCTCAAACACCAAAGATTGACAAAACACAAGAAAGAGGAGAAATGGTCATTCGGCCAACACTTACCTTCTTGTTAGACTGATTGAACAATACTCCAACAAGGTCACACTCCTCCTTTGATATACGGTAATAAAGAAACTATAGGAAGAAAGAGAAGATTCGGCTAGCACCCTTAATCAAAATGGGAAAGGAGGTTCGACCTAAGAGCAATGAAAGAAAATGATTGGGAACAAACGGCTAATGGGTTTGGAGAAGAAAAGAAGAAGATAAAAGGATGAATAGAGGGGTGCTTTCGGTTTAAAGAAAAGAGATAGAGGATAAGGTTTTTGGAAAGATGTGTTACGGTCAAGAAGATGTTGAGAGAGGAAGAGAGTATGAGAGGAAGTGAAGCTAGTTTCTGTTTTCACAAGAAAAAGAATGAGAAGAAAAGAGGGCAACCATTCGGCCACACACCCACCAAAACAAGAGATGAAAAGCAATTTTGGCCAAAAAGCTACTTGCACATTCGGTTGACAGAGAGAAAAAGAGAAGAAGTGACTTGAAGTTTTGCTTTCTTTTGACTAAAAGAAAATTGGCTTACGAAAGAGTTTTGACCGAAAATGCACAATTGCCAAATGCAAAATTCAGACACTCCTACTACACCAAACCGGCCACTCACCCCCCCAAACTCTCCTCAACAACCGGCCACAACTCCCCCAAACACTCCCAAACCACTAATTCAAATTAGTTGAACTAGTCCACCTCCACAATTTGCTCTCCACCCACCGTTTGAATAGGAAGACTTAGTCCAAGGCAGAGTTTGAACTGCCTACAACTCCTCCCCTTCATGCCGTCAAAATGGAACAAAAATGGAGCACTCTGCAGCTTGAACTCAAGACCTCTCCCCCCTTGCACTTGACGCCACACACAAGCTCTAAGTGGCGCATGCCTTGCCACTTTGCTAGCTCTTCACTTGTGCAACAATTCACCAAATAAAATACATAAGACCCAGCTCCTTGACCCTATCACATAAAGCCCAAAACAAAATTTTCCTACCATTCGAAGCTTACACCCAGCTTATAACTAAGCCCCAACAACATCGAAATAACAGCATAACACATCAAGCACATGCAGCAAAGCCAAAATAAAATAACCCCCTAACCCGGGATATTACACTTGGGGCCAATTGAATCAATAAGCTCTTAAGCTTAGAAGTGATTAAAAGAAATGAAATAAGATTGAGTAGCGATGCATAAAATTGAAGTACCTAAATGGTTATGCTTATAATTAAAGCGTAACATGAAATTTGAGCAACTGTGTATATATATGATGGTAGGATGAAATGATTATGTAACTTTCAATCTATAATGTAGAATGGTATGGAAGTATAAGAAATGGAATAATGGAAGATCTTTATAAAAAATGTATGTGTAATGTATTTTGAATTGGGCTTGAATTAAATGTATGAATTTTCATAAGTTTTTATATTATCTTGAATCGTAGATTTACCACTTTCTATCATTTTAGATAGAGAACCGAGAATTTCCTCTAGATGTTGGAGTAAGTTACACAAAGCTCTAGCCAAGAAATTAAATTTCAATACAACCTTTCTTCCTCAGACTAATGTGCAATCAAAACAAATGATTCATATATTAGAAGTTATTTAGTGATGTTGTATAGTTAAATTTGAAGGCAGCTAAGGAGAAATTTCTATCATTAGCTAAATTGCGTATGGTAACAGCTATCAGTGAAGTATTAAGATGGCATCGTACAAAGATTTATACAAACATAAATACAGAACTTCATTGTATTGGTCAAAGTTGAATGAAAGAAAGTTAGCAAGAATTGATCTGATATGAGACACAGAAGAAAAGATCAGAGTTATACAAGACTATTTGAAGACTGCCTCAGACAGACAAAAATTGTATGTTGATTTGAAGAGAAAGATATCGAGTTTCAAATAGTGAGAAAATGTTTCTGAAAGTTTTGCTTTGGAAGAAAGTTCCGCGTTTCAACATGAATGCAAAGCTCAGTCCAAAATTTATAAGGCTGTATGAAATTCGAAAAAGGATTGGTCTAATTCCCAAACCTTTTCTCGAGTGAAAAAAATTCGAAGATGAAGTTTTTTAAATGGGGAGAGTTGTGACAACCCATTTTTCAGTGGTGTTAAAAATGATGGTTTCCCTATTTTTGATGTTCGAATTCGTAAATATTAATATTAAGGTTAGTATAAAGTTTAATTAAAGTTTGGTCCCTTAATTTTGTTAATTTGATAGTTAATTAAGGTATAAGGACTAAATTGTAAAAGTGGTAAAAGTTAATCTCTATATATTTTTAAATTAACTAAGGAACTAAGTGACCAATTGAGCAATTGGACCCTTTTATTATGCCAAACAGTGGTGGAGGCTAGTTTTAAGTCATCCACCTTCATAATTAACTTTTGTTCATCTTCTACCTTTGGCCGAAACAAGTAAGAAAGAATAGAGGTTTGGGTTTCAAATTTAGTCCCCGAATTGGTAAGAAATTTTAAGTCTGTTTCTTGTAATTTTTATTGAGGTTCCAAAAGCCTAATTTAGCTAGCCCATGTACCAATTTGTAAAAATTTTAAAGTTTTCAAAAGTTACCATTGTTGAATACTTGATGAAATTGATGTTAACTTGCTAGATTTTAAGCGTAGAAGTGAAAAAGTACTAATTTGTAAAGTAAAAGTTGTTTGGTTTGAACATAAGAACTAAAGTGTAAAGAATTCAAAATTGATGTTACATTTCTATAATTATAGATATTAGAGGGTTGCAGAAGAATGCCATTGAGATCGATTTTGTAACAACATATTTTTCAATGGTGCAAAAAATGGTGGTTTTGGAATCTCGTCCTCCGGTAATCGAGTCCTTAAATATTATTAATTAATATTTACGTGTCAATTATAGTATTATATTGAGTTTTGGTTTGATGAATTTGTTAATTGGATAGTTAGTTAAGTAAAATTTTTTTGACCCTAAAGTTTGTGGTGTTGAAAAATAAGGTATCGGGACCTCATTTCAGTAAACTGAACTAGTAAATATTTTTGTTAAATATTTACGAAGATATTGTATAGGTGAATTGAATTTTGGATATGTAATTTTGTCGAATTAGTGATTAATTAAGGTACAAGTGTTGGGACCTCTGGTACGCCCTGTGGCACAACAGAAAAATTATTCCAGCGATCCACAGCCAAGGATCCATGTACGAGGAATGAATCGGGTTGAAAATATACCTTCTTTACTAAAAACGTTGAAAAGATGCTGCTAATTCGATGTCAATTCCAAGCCACAACGAAAGTGTCCCGACCTCTACGTAGTCCAGCCTGTAAAAAATGAACAGCCACTTTCTATTAAACTTTTCAGAGACAATTAAAAATGGTAGCTTGACCTTTTAAATTATTAAGTTGGTAACCTTAACACAATAAGAGATTATCATCCTTTTATCCTCTTTGATATCACATATTAAAAGGAAAACCGTGATTATTCCCTTATTAATAGAGAAGGCAAATGGAAAGCTAGAAAATGAATTATATTCTTTCCAAAAGAATATATGATTATTCCTTATTAATAGAGAAGGCAAATGGAAAGTTACAAAAACGATTATATTCTTTCCAAAAGAATATTAATTTCCATTTCTTTTATATTTTGACCGCAATTAATTAATATAATTATTTATATTAATAAATTTGATAAAATATATACAATTAATATTTTGTATGAACCAAATTCATATATTAATTATATTCTTTTCAAAGAATATTGATTTCCATGTCTTTTATATTTTGACGGAAGTTAATTAATATAACTTTTATATTAATAAATTGTAAAATATATACAATTAATATTTTGTATGAATCAAATTCATATATTAATTATATTATTTCCAAAAGAATATTGATTTCCATGTCTTTTATATTTTGATGAAATTAATTAATATAACATTTATATTAATAAATTGGTAAAATATATACAATTAATATTTTGTATGGCTCAAATTCATATATTAATTATATTCTTTCCAAAAGAATATTGATTTCCATGTATTTTATATTTTGATGAAATTAATTAATATAAGCTATTTATATTAATAAATTCGTAAAATATATACAATTAATATTTTGTATGACTCAAATTCATATATTAATTATATTCTCTCCAAAAGAATATTAATTTTTATGTCTTTTATATTTTGACTGAAATTAATTAATATAAATGTTTATATTAATAAATTCGTAAAATATTTATACAATTAATATTTTGTATGAACCAAATTCATATATTAATTTTATCTATGTTCTCTATTTGTGTACAACAAGTTTGTACCTATAATGTGTTTAATATTTAACTATAAAATTAATTCAGTAATTAATTTAATTCATGTGACAACTAAATATAATACCAAATGTATTTCGATTTTGTTCGTTTCAACTATAGGATGTAACCCTGTAGGTTCTTGTAACATTGGTAGTAATACTAGAACGTTTTTAACATTACAAGCAACGAGTGTCATCTAGCAATGCATCATTGCCACCCAAGTTAGAAGAAGTCGTGACTTGACATAACCTTTCTGTGATAATCTTTTCATGTATTATATCTTTTTATCCTTAATATCTAGATTGGACACAAATCATGGAATAGTCACACTTGTACAATCCAATATCATATTTCTTGATTTTCTGAGCAGAATATAATAAACAAATAGGTGTGATATCTTATATCAACTTATTCGAGCATTGTCATGCATTTCTAGTCTCACTCCATCAAGATGCCTAAGATATTGCTCCCATTATGTAGGAAGGATAAATCCTATATAAATCCTATCTTGATCAACCATATCCCACTACTTGAATTGTGGTATATCCAACGTCATTCTTTATGGTACAACTTGTCATGGTAAACGTTTTGACTGTATCAAAATATACGACTCACGATGTTGAGACAATAATGATCTCAAGTCTGATGATCATATACATAGTTATCACTATGAGTAATAGTGTGACTATTACATAATAATCCAATAAACATACTCATAGCGGGTCAATCCAATATATTGTTCTCTAACACATACTCATGTATTGATTTTGACATCCCTATGTCAATGACAACTCTTTGTCATCAATCAGCTACACATTAGTCTCAATGCATTATTGTTGTACAAGCCCACAAAAATACTTGACTAAGGACCTTTTAAGAATAATCATATTTTCTTAGGACTTTATTACAATTCAGTTTATTTATATACATAGAAAAATAAACTGAAATAATAATGGCAATGCTTTATATTAATAAATAAGGTAAAACGAGTATGTGATTACAATCATCTCATGATTGGTCTTTTTGGTGTACTTTAACAACAGGAACTAAATTGTAAAAGTGGAAAAAGTTAATCGCTATAAATTTTATTTGTTAATGGACTAAAATAGTATTAATTAAGGGCCTAATACGACAAATAAGCCATTTTTAAAGTAAGTGGACGATTGATGATTAATTTGTTATAGAATTATTAAATTTTCAGTATATTATAATATAAAAAATGAATAAAACATAAATAAGTTGTCATCTTCTTCTTTCTTTCTTTTCTTCACCGTTTGGAGACCAAGAAAACCAAAGAAGTCATTTCTTTTAAAGCAAAACTTTTGCCCACTTGCTTGGTAAGGAAAAATTGCAAATTAGTCATTGACGTCTTGTTAGTTTTTTTTTTTTTTTGTCAATAAGTACATATGAGACTTACTTATTTAATTCATTATATGTTCGTATTTTATTTTTTACTTATTAGTTTAAATTATTATGTAATTTTGGTGAATTTGACATCTAAAGGACTAAATCGTAAAGAATGAATGATATGATCACCACAAATAGATATGATGTATTGAATGGAATTGAAATGTATATATGGATGTATGATATGAATATGATGGCATTACAGGGTTAATAATGTATATGGATTGTTATTCGGAATGTAAAAAGTGAGCATATGTGTAATTGGCCCAATTTGCCCGGGCCCATGATCAAATAAACCAGAACAAAAAAATAAAATAAAAAAATAATATCCAGTTACAGTCTAAAACCAATTTACAGGCCCAAATTTACATATAAATTATCCGTGACCCAACTAGACCCACTAACCCAATACCAGAACCCGTTACATCCAACTGACCCAGTACTTAAAATAGCCTATCCAAATATTCAAACCTAAAACAGATCCTGACCCATTACCCTTGGCCCAAACAAAGACCCTAAACAATCTGATTAGCCCAAATCCAACGACCCAAATGGCTTGTGGACGCAGGAAACCCTAGATTTCCATTGCGCCGCAAGCACCCTTAGCAGCCTCGACACCCACCCTTCGATTGCGTCGCGAACAACGCCACCATCAACGCACGAACAACCCTTCATCGCGAGATCCTCATTATTTTCCTGCACAAAAAGGAAAGAACAGCAGCAGAATATGGCAAAAACGGGGCAAAATATTCTTACTCCTTTTTTTTTTTTTTTATTTCAATGGCTATAAAAGCCCTAAAAAATCTGTAACACAAGGATACATTTAGTGAAAACACACAAAGAGAATACACAAAAAATATACTTAAATAAAATATGGAGAACTTTTAAGCAACAGAAGGTGATTTTTTGTTTATTTTATTTTATTTTATTTCCTGTTTTTCCTGATCTATGCATTTTAAATATATAAAAACTATTTAAAAAATATATAAAAAAGAATACCTGTCGATTCACGCTGAAAAGCAGAGGTTTTTAACCTCTAGCCGCTGTATTGGGTGGCGCTGATGACGACGCGTGGTGCGAGTGGGAGCAGAAGCCCAGAGTTCCGGTGATAGGAGCCAAACCTCAGGCCGAGAGGGAGATAGCTTCTCAGAGCTCTTATTTCTTTTTTTTTAAGTGTTTGAAATGAATAATTTTTTTGTTTTTTTTACTTATATAGGGCTTATTGTACGACGCCGTTTTGGAGGTTCCCTTTTAAGGCCAAAACGACGTCGTTCAGGAACCAATGATCCGCGTATTGACCCGAAAACCGAGGAGGATCCGCATTTTTAGAAAAGGGTCCAATTGCTTATTTAGCCCTTCCGCAATTTCTTTTGTTCAATTTAATCATTTTTATTTTCTAATTCGCCTTGGAAGTTTGTTTATGTTTTAATTTAGTCCTTTGGGCTATTTAATGGTGGATGTCCGAACGACGTCGTTTTGAAAGTTTGGCGTAATTGCCACATTGACCCCTCGCAGATGTTGCCGCATTTTAATTTAACCCTTTATATTTATTTTATTGCTATTTGATCCTTTTTAAATTTATTTTTAAAACCTTTTATTTCATTTTATTTTAAATTAATTTATCATTGTTTTAAATTATTTTATCATATTAAATATTTTATATTATTTTCATTATTATTTGTATATTAATTTAATAATAATAGAAAATTCAGTATATATTTTTATATGTATTATCCTTATATATATTAAACTATTATTATTTATTATTTTATTTGGTTTAATTATTTTCCTTACATATTATCTTAGGATTTATATTAGTTATTATATTATATATTTTAAAATTTTGTACATTATATAGTATTATATCATATCATATTTTTTTAAATTTTATTTTATCTAAAATTATTTAAATTGTCTAACATATTATTTATTCTTAAATATATAGTTTTTTATTAGGTTATTATAAATATATTTTTATTTAAAGTTATAAATCATTTATTTATTTCAAAATGCATTTTATTTATTATATCAAAATATACATATATTATGTTTTTTTATTTTACAACATTTATTATTTGGTATATATCATTGCATGAAAGGTTTAATCTTGCATGAAAAGTGTTCATATTTATTTTGTAGTTTTTTTATTATCTTATTATTTATTGTTTATTATATTTGTTCATACTTTTCATTTATTTACAATTGCTTTAGTGTAGGTATTATTATTAGTCATATTTTATATTTTTATTTATTTTATTGCCTATATTAATATGAAATGTTAGTATATCATGATTGCTTTTGGTATTTGATGATGTATTAATGCGATATTTTCACATGGATCATCGTTTAGAATAAAATGCTTTTGCAAAATTATTATATTTTATCTAAATTTTTTTTAAAATAAGGCAATGTTTTGTATTTAAAAATTCAGGAAATAGTGCCCTAACGTGCTGGGTTTCGATTTTCCATTTGACTAAATAACTAAATATCCTTTTAATAAAGTTTCGTAAATCATGAGATGATCTTAGTTATGAGGGTTTAAAAAATCATGTCCTAACGTGCTGGATGTGATGTTTGTATTGTTTCGGAACAAAGAAATCTCAAATTTTAACTCGAATTGTTCAAGTTTTTTAGAAATCATATTTTAAAATTCTTTCAAATTCTCAATATTAGGACATGATTTTATCGATTAGGTACCAATTTTGGGCGTTATGAGGGTTTACCCTTCCTCATACGTAACCGACTCCCGAACCCCTTTTTTTGTATTTCGTGGACCAAAATCAAATGTTTTGAAATGAAACGTTTTACAAGGTGATCCAATCACACCTAAGTAAAAAGAGATTGGTGGCGACTCCATTTCCATTTTTAAAGTCAATCCCCATTTTTACCAAAATCTTAAAATGGTTTTGACAGCTTGGCGACTCCGTTGGGGACCAATAAGAGAATCAAGCCATAAAATCGATAATTTCATGTCCTTATGTCTGGATTTAAAAATCTGATTTAAAAAATTATGATCCTTTTTTATTTTGCATGTGGTTTTATTTTTATTTCTGCATTGCATTGCATGACCGTTGTGGTCACACCCTTAAGTGAGAGTGAGAAGCTACTCCTTCGTGAGGTTTTCACCTCCGTGCAGGACAGTGAATCGCTTTCGTGATACATCTGTACCAATGTCTTCGTGAGATTTTCATCTTCGTGCAGCCATAGGGAAATGTATTCCTCTGAACTGAACTTAGTCCATATGAGCCTATAATGAGTGAGGATCAAGGAATCTACTGGTTCAGGTACCTCAACTTTAGAGCTTGTAACATCCCGAAATTGGGCCTAGTAGGATTGGGCCCATTGGGCCTTGAGCTCGGAAGCATTTAAAATTTTTGAGAACAAGAGAACGACATTATTTCAAGTTGGACTTATTAGGAAGGTGATTTTAGGAAGTTACGGGGTTCTACGAAGTTTCGGGTTCAAGTTGGGCCTTAGTGAAATTTTGTGTTTAAGCCTATTAAGGAGAGATAGTAAGAGGCATCAAAGCTTATGGAAATAAGTGAGTAAATAGCTATCACAAGTGAGCAATTAGAAAAGAGGTTATGGCATTAAGTGAAGTACCTTGAGGTAAGAGGTTCGAATCCCATTGTGTGCAAATTTTGACTTTTATTTTTGCACTCTTTCCTAATGTGTCGGCCAAGCTTATAAATAAGGCAAGTTGGACCTTTTAATTTTGGCAAGGTGGCTAAGGAAATAAAGAAAGGGTGATGGTAAGGTAAGGAATCAATAGAAAATGGCAAGTAAGGGGAACATGTGGCTTATTTCATGGAGATTGTTTTGGAAAGTTTGGGTGGCCAAACTTTTGACTATTTGGGGCATGAATGTGGACGGTTTTGGGGCTAAAGAGTGATAGCTGAATTTTACTTAGTGCTTTGGTGAGACTAAAGTGTTGTTTTGGTCAAAAATACCTTTTGGCATCAATTGTTTCTTTTTCTCAAAATTTGCTAGTCTTTGTGAGTTTTGGTTTTTCTTCTATTCTCTCCTCCTTGCCGAATCCTCCTAGCACAATTGTGCATTTTCTCCTCTTTTGTTTGGTCAAAACCTTCATCCCTTGTTCATTGATAAACCGTAAAAGTAATATATTTTAACCCCATATTTAGAATGCTTTTGGATGATTTAGCCCTTGATTTATGTAAAAAGGTGCTTTTAATCATTTCTATTCATGTTTATACTCAGGAAAGCACCCGATGACGAAAAGAACGAGAAATGGGCTTAAAACGGGCTAATTTGGGCCAAAGAGGAAATCGGCACGGCCTGGACTTCAACCCACACTGCCGTGCCTTGCCATTTACTTCACACGACCATGCCATGATTCACACGACCGTGCCCCAATCGACAGAATCAAGGCACAGATGATAAACCATAAAAGTAACATATTTTAATCCCACATTTAGTATGCTTTTGGATGAATTTATCCTTAATTTATGTAAAAAGGTGCTCTTAATCCTTTCTTTTCATGTCTTATACTTAGGAAAGCACCCAAGGATAAAAAGAATGCAAAACAGGCTTAAAACGAACCAAAGTAGGCCAACCCAAGAAGTCAGCACGGCCTGGACTTTATGCCACACGGCCGTGCCTCGATAGTTATCTAGACCACGGCCTTACCCCGATTCACAAGGTCGTATTTCCCATCGATAAAGTCTATGCACGGGCGTGCCTATTGATCTACACGACCGTTCCCAAAATGGCAGAATCGAGACAGGGCCTCTACCCATATATTGCACAGGCGTGTCATAGCCGTGCCTAAATCGATAGGATGGAGACACGGGCTGGACCACAATTTACACGGGCGTTCAAGGCCGTGCCCCTGCCTCGAAAAAGAGCAATTTCGCTCGGAATTAGATGTTTGGAGCCCAAGAAACGTAATCCTAAGTCCACTCAAACACCTAGGACGAATTATACCCGAATTACAAGTACTTAAGAGCCAAGTAAAGCATCCCAAACGTATATATAAAAAATCCAAGGTAGCAATTCAGGGGCGTCAGGTTTTAGCAAAGTTTTCTGCCAGAGCTTTACTCATTTAGGGAATTACCCGAAGATAGCCAATTGGTCCATCTCGAAGAGTCGAAATTCTACTTAAGATGGAGGATCTCCTCTTTAATTCCTTCAGGGGGTTTTAAGGATTTCCTATGTTTTGTTTTATCTTCTCTCTTGAGATGTTTTCTTGTTTAATCATGAACTAAACCCCTCAGATACCTGAAGGGAATGAAACCTATGATGGATTTTGTTATTTAATTCTTTCGGTTTACATGATAAATACTTAGTTTGCTCTTAATTATATTGGTTAAATTTATCTAATGTGCTTAGGTGGAGGAGGAATAGACCCTGCCTAAGAGTAGATCTAGCATAATTAAGTGGAGTTGATCGGGTGCCTAGAGATAGGGTTACGAGATTTTGCCGGATTAGTGTGAAACCTAATATAGGAGTCCATTATTTACTGCTTCCTCAGGGGGTTATTATAAGAGAACGAGAGTTCCACTAATTAACCTAAGGTTAGACGTTATTCACTTCGAGAGAAGGTTTAATATAGGTTAGGGAGTCTTACGGATCGAGCTAAGTAAAGAAATCATATGAATTGAAAAGGTAGATAACAAGTGAAGTCATAGGTGGATTCTTCCCGAAGGTATCATCTTTATCAATTAAGTTTTCTTCAAAGTTTTTTTCCCAAAGTTTCGTTTCTTTTGTCTTTGCAATTAGTTTAATTATTTCATTTGTTTAATAAACCAATCACTCCATATTTTAGGCTAAATAATAGAAAGAAAGTGAGTAATAGTACTTTTAGGTTTCTTGGGTTTGATAAAGATATTCTTGCCTGAGCTATACTCTGTTCGATAGGTGCACTTCCCTCTATCGTTGTCCCGGTCGATCTCTGAGTTCGATCACTCTTTTAGAAATATTAAAACTAGACTGTTTTACAGCGATCAAAGTTTTTGGCGCCATTGTCGGGAAACTCTAAAATATTACGAAAGCTCTATTTTATTACTTGACCATTATTATTAATTTTACTTTGCTAACTTTTCTTTTATTTTCTGAGATAATTCTAGTTTTCAAAGGAACGATTAATTGAATAATTATCGGTGGCAAGGCATGGGATAATTCCTATTGAAGCAACTAGTGTCTTCAACCTCGACGTGGTCACAAAGTTATCTAATCGATTCAAATAATGAATAAAAGATTGATGGTTTGAATAATCTCGCAGTACACCCGAAATGCAATATAACTCGAATCGAGAAGCGTGGCGAATCTCGAATACCCACCCTACGGATACGGCATGAAAAATGAACAAGTCCACTATATAGGGAACTACTCTAGATGTAAAAATAATTTTTATAGTGACACTTATAATGCAGGATGGGCGTACCATCCCGACATCTCGTGGAATGATCAAAGATAGGATTTTCCTCCAAATTTTCAACAACCTTATCCACAGGGAAGGGAATCAAACCTCAAGAGATTATGACAAAATTGGTGACAGCTACAAACTCTCGTCTTCAAAAGGCTGAAGAAACACTCGATGATCAACAAAGATCAATCGAGGGAATCAAGATTCAGGTAAAAGAAATCATCACGTCAATTGGACTACTTATTGAAACATTATGTGATATAGGGACATAGATTTTCTCAAAAGACGCACAGCAGGTAAAAATAGTTACACTAAGGAGTGGCAAAGAGTTAATTGAACCACAATGAAAGACACCACATGAAATTACCAGGAAAAAGAGTGTAGAAGGTGAGAACGATAATCCATTGCCTACAGAGAATAAACCACAATTTCCATATCCAGTAAAATTGAAGAAAGAACAATTGGATGCTCAATACGGTAAGTTCCTCAAACTCTTTAAACAAATACATATTAACTTACCTTTCGTTGAAGCTATTTCACAGATGCCGAAGTATGCAAAATTCTTAAAGGAACTTCTTAAGCTTGAGGAAGTATCCATGGTGGAGCTTAACGAAGAATGTTCAGCCCTTCTCCAAAATAGACTACCACGGAAGTTAAAAGATCCAGGGAGTTTCACTATTCCTTGCTTAATCGGTAGTTTAAGCATCAAGAAAGCATTAGCAGACCTAGGCGCTAGTATTAATTTAATGCCTTACAAATTATTTAAACAGCTAAATCTTGGGGAACCAAATCCCATTAGGATGAGCATTCAATTAGCCAATAGATCTATTAAATATCCTAGGAGAATTATTGAAGATGTCTTGGTCAAAATTGATAAATTTATTTTTCTGTTGATTTCGTTGTGTTAGACATGGATGAAGACATTAATGTTCCTTTAATCTTAGGACGTCCTTTTTAGCCATCGCTAGAGCTATTATTGATGTCGGTAATGGTAAACTAGCTCTAAGAATAGGTGATGAAGAAATTATCTTTCAACTCTGTGATGCCATGCGATATTCTACAGAACAAGATGATTTTTGTTATTTTGTCGACACTACTGATCATATTATAGATATTTCATTACAGGAAATTATACAAGGTGACACGTTAGAATTGTGTCCAACTCAAGAAAAGGGGGAAAAGGATGAAGACAATGAGTTGAATTTGAAAATGTCATCATATGAAAAATAGAAAGAAGAAAGCATCGAGAATAATAATGAAATTAAACTAAAACCCTCCATCGTAGAGCCACCCAAATTGGAACTCAAACAGTTACCAAAACACCTTGAATACGCATTCCTTGGGGACAATTCTACACTACCAGTAATCATCTCCTCAGAATTAGAATCCAAAGAGAAGGGGGAACTGATAAAAGTACTAAAAGAACATAAGAAAGCCATAGCTTGGAAAATTTCTGATATCAAGGGAATAAGCCCCACATTCTTCACCCATAAAATTTTGATGGAAGAAGAATATAAACCATGTGTGTAACCGTAGAGATGTTTAAACCCCAACATGAAAGAAGTGGTCAAAGCTGAGGTAATTAAACTTCTAGATGCAGAAATAATTTATCCTATTTCTAACAACACTTGGGTAAGTCCTGTGGAGGTAGTCCCAAAGAAAGGAGGAATGACGGTAGTACCGAAAAAAAATGAGTTAATTCCCATAAGAACAGTTATAGGATGGAGAGTCTGCATAGACTATAGAAAGTTGAATGATGCCAGAAAAGATCATTTTCCTTTGCCTTTCATAGATCAAATGCTAGAAAGATTATCCGGGTATATGTATTACTGCTTCCTGGATGGACTCTCTGGCTACTTTCAAATCCCCATAGCTCCTGAAGACCAAGAAAAAACAACATTTACATGCCCATACGGTACATTTGCTTATTGTAGAATGCCTTTTGGACTATGTAATGCTCCTGCTACTTTTCAGCGTTGCATGTTGGCAATCTTCGACGAACTCGTGGAGGACATCATGGAGGTATTTATGGATGATTTCTCGGTATTCGGTAATTCTTTCAATCTTTTCCTTAGAAATTTAAAATGAGTTCTAACGAGATGTGAAGAAACAAACCTTGTTTTAAATTGGGAGAAATGCCATTTTATGGTTAGAGAATGGATTGTATTAGGACATAAGATTTCTAGTAAAGGGTTGAGGTAGATAAAGCAAAAGTTGAAACCATAGAAAATTACCTCCCCTAGCTCATCAAGGCTATTAGAAGTTTTTAGGACATGCAGGTTTTATAGAAGATTTATTAAGGATTTTTCTAAAATAGCTAAGCCTTTGACAAAATTACTAGAAAAGATGTCCTTTTAATTTCAATCAGAATGTTTAGATTCATTCAATATCCTTAAGGATAAATTAGTAAATGCACCGATTATAATTGCACTGATTGGAACTTACCCTTCAATTAATGTGTGATGCAAGTGACTTTGCAAGAGGGTGCGCTTTTGGGACAACGAAGAGACAAGCATTTTCACCAATCTACTATGCTAGCGAACATTAACACCCATGTAAAATTACACCACGATCGAGAAAGAATTGCTAGTCAGTAGTTTTTCTTTTGACAAATTTAGACAATATCTAATATTGTCTAAAGTTGTTGTTTACACTGATCATTCAGATCTTCATTATCTTTTAAACAAATCGATGCAAAACCTAGACTAATACGATGGATTTTACTCTTACAGGAGTTTGATTTGGAAATACAGGATAAGAGGGGAGCTGAGAATCTCACACCAGATCATCTTACAAGACTCAAAAATCCACATACCAAAGAGCTTGATGAACATGAAATAAATGATTCGTTTCTCGAAGAATAGCTCTTTTCTATAACACATTCAAGTACCTGGTTTGCAAATATTGTAAACTATCTAGTAGCTAACATCCTACCAAAAAATTTACACATCACCAAAAGAAGCGATTCTTTGTCGATGTGAAAATTATTTTGGGAAGATCCTTCTTTTTCGTGATATGTGCGATCGTAATTCAAGATGCGTTACAAGGATAGAGGCAAGCAAAATCCTAGAACATTGTCATTCGGGACCATCGGAGGACACTACAGTGGTATTAAGACAGCACACAAAATACTCGAATCAGGTTTTTACTGGCCCACTCTATTTAAAGATGCCAATAAGTATGTTACCTCGTGTGACCAATGCCAAAGAATAGGTAATATCTCTAAACGTGATGAAATGCCTCAAACATATATGCTGTCATGTGAAATATTTGATGTATGGGGTATAGATTTTATAGGACCATTCCCTAGTTCCTTGGGACATAAATACATCTTAATAGCAGTTGATTACATATCAAAATGGGTAGAAGCGGAAGCCTTACCTACCAATGATGCTAGGGTAGTAGTTAAATTTCTCAAGAAACTATTTTCCCGATTTGGAACACCCAGAGCCATCATCAGTGATAGGGGTACTCATTTCTGTAATACACAATTTGAAAAAGTTCTAAGGAAATATAGAGTATACCACAAAACAACAACCCCATATCATCCTCAAACTAGTGGGCAAGTTGAGGTAGCAAACTGAGAGCTTAAGCGCATTCTAGAAAAAATGGTGGTATCAAATAGAAAAGATTGGGTAGTTAAAGTAGATGATGATTTATGGGCTTATAGAACAGCATTCAAAACACCTCTAGGAACATCCCTCTACAAGCTTGTATATTGGAAAAGCTGTCATCTACCATTCAAGTTAGAACACAAAGCTTTCTGGGCAACAAAATTTTTAAATACTGACCTAAAACTTCCAGGAAAGAAACGAATGATGCAGATAAACGAGCTGGATGAATGGAGAACAGAAGCCTATGAGAACTCAAAGCTATACAATGAAGCAACAAAGCGACGTCACGATGCTCGCCTCAAGAGATCAAAACATTTCAAGTAGGGGACCTAGTCCTACTATACAATTCAAGGCTTAAACTATTCCTCGAAGCTAAAATCCGGATGGTCGGGACCATTCATGATCAAAACAATATTTCCATATGGAACCATTGAGGTAACTCATCCCACTAAAGGCACGTTTAAGGTAAATGGTCACCGACTTAAAATTTATAATGGTGCGATTTTGGAGATACGAGAGGAGTTTATGCTCCATGAGCCTTCCTTTAGAACCGAAAAAGGGAAGAGTCTAGCTTATGACTATAAACAAGCACTTGTCGAGGCAACCCGAATGCTAACCGCATTAACATTGTTTTGTAAAAATCTAAATAAAAATGTAGGATCCTTAACACGGCACGTAATACGGGCATGTCGATGACCGTGTACAAACAGGAAAACCTCTCTTCTTCAACACGGTGCGATAAAAAGACACGTAGTGCGTTTCATAATGCGGTGAGGCTCTCGACATATCGAGCACATTTGGACCACGAGCATGCAAAGTGACCGTGTGAACATCTTGACTTATCGAGAACAGGCGTGTCAAATTATCACACGGGCGTGCTAAAAACCCTGAATCGCGCTCAATTGTAAGTAATCGTGAAAAGTAAGGGCATTTCAAAATTCACATGGCCATGCTGGGTGGCCGTGTTCTACTCCCTTATATAAGGAAATTAACCGGAAACCCCCCATTTTAGACCCTAGACACAATTCACAGCCTCCTTCCCCAAAAATTTCCACCATATCCACACCCTCCACCACCCAAAACTATCTCTCCCTAGCTTCCTAAGGCATAACCAATCAAAACCATGACGCACGCTCGCAACACAACCGTGCTACCACATGCCACGCCGCTGCCACTGCCATGCCCCACCCGTGTTCATCGCATACAACCATCCCTGGTTCTTTTTTCCTGCATTTTTAAATTATTTCCTCTTTATTTAAGAGTTCTATTTGATTTTAGACTCAAAAATCTGATTCATTTTGTTTAGTTTTCTAGTTTTTTTACTTTCATCTTTCTCTTGATTGATTTAATAATGGTTTTATTCCAAGCCTTTTTCATATATTCTCGTGTTAACATTAGTTTTCTTTTATGGTCATTGCGGACTTGGTATTATATTTGATAAATGTAGTTACCTTTGTTAATGTATTTAGTACTTAATCATGGTTTTAGTTAAGAATTGTTCTAAATGAATAATGAGAGTATGATTTCAGATTTATTCTTCAAAGAAGCATCTATATAGGGCTATTAACTTTAATTATTATTAGGAAATTCATGGCTGTATAAAGGAGGTGTATATCCTTTGATTATGTTGCAGGAAATATGTCATCATCACGTACAAAAAGGTTCGTTCCAAGCAAAAAGAGGAAAGGGCCTGGATCATCATCCAGAACTGCCGAAACCGAACTCCGACATCCCTTTCTCAATTTTTCCCAAGCAACACAAGAAGAGCGTTACATGTAAACCAAAAAGAGACCTATTGGTACCGGTAGGTGCATTGATTGGGATGCCCTGAAGCAAGTCGGACTTGATAGGATGTTCGAGCTCTCATCTCAACAGAACCATGGGAGAGATTTTTTACGATCATAGAGCCCACATACTTGGAACTCACTCTCGAGTTCTATACCACATTCACCTTACAGACGGTCATGACACAATTTGATGACCCCGGCATAATCTAGTTTCGCCTAGGGGGCAATGTACGTTGACTGAGCGTGCCTCAATTTGGATCGGCACTTGGACTTTATACGCCAGAATTTATAGAGGAAAACCCACTGGACGACTTGAACCGAGAGCTCCACTGTACCCCTATCACATGTTGGCGTAGCCTAAAACTAGCCAAACACGATTACAATCTGAGTCGCTCCAAAGCGACTGCCCTCATCCCCGCTCTCAGGTACCTTCATGCCATTCTTGCTCATACTATTACAGGTCACAAAGACAGCAACGGTGTCGTCAACAAACAAGATGTTTATTTCTTGTCATGCATGTCTAAGGGACATGTCTTCGACGTAGCATATTTCATTGCATGCGCAATGCATCATCAAACATAGCAGCACCGGAAAGGAATCCTGTCAATGGGCCCTTACATCACGAGACTAGCTCGACATTTCAATCTCCTAAACACCGACAATCAGATTGCACCTGTCACACTGATAGGGAATATGGCACCACAAGGCATCCAGTCGATGCTCCACATGAAGATGATCAAGCACCAGAGAGGCACCGATCCCCCTCAATACCGATTAGTGACACCTACAGTAGAAGAGGAAGCCGATGACATTCTTGATAATGTCCCACCACCATCGGAAGAAGCACAGACTCAGCACCACCAATATCGAGCAACACCTTCACTTTTAGACATAAATGCTCGCCTCAACCAGTTCGAGTCTTATGTTGCTGAGAACGCTTGGCGCCTAGATAGAATGGATGCCACCCTTCAACAAATCTGTCATCACTTTTACATATCACCACCAGCACCACCACAGGATCCGGTTATTTTTTGAGGACCTTTGAGTTCCTCCTAGTACATAACATTTAACTTTTATTCACCATTTTGTTTTGTTTTTATCCTTATTTTATTTTTATTTTTAGACATAATTTTTTATGTTTTAAATTAGAATTGCTCTTTATAGTATATTATCTTCAATTGGTTATCTAATCTTCGAGTGTGCCTAATTTACATTTCATGACATCACTAAGTTATTTCAATAATGACTTCAAAGCTACAAACACACACTCCACCTACATAGCATTAGGAGTAAATCACTACTTTAAATCACCAATGCTAAATAACGAGCCATCCAAAATTCAGGAAAGTGTCACTTCCCCATTCTCTTTGATTTATCCCGATAATTTCATTATCTATCTTTGTACATTGAGGCAATGTACATCTTAAGTGTGGGGGTAATAGTGCCTAACTTTTGTATAATTCCCAAAACCCCGAAATTAGTCTTGATCTTAAGAATTATTCTCATATTATTAATTAGAATGAAATTTCTAATGACTTATGATTCTTATTGAAATGTTTTAGAGTAAGTCATAGTTAATTGTGCATTGATGATTAAATTTGAAGAATACTAGAGAATCAAGCATGATAAGTCTATTTTTCAAAAATAAAAATTGATAGGTTGTCGAACTAAATCTGAGTATTACTTTGAAATTTGAAATCTATAGGGATTGATGTCAAAAACACCCATAATTTTTGGTGAGATTTTGAGCCATATAGAGTATATATTCTTTTCTTGCTCACTTTATTGATTATGAGTGTGTCAACTTTGAACTGTTATTCTAGAACTTGCCTCGTTTATACATGTCGAGACCACAATAATGATTTGATAAACTGAAATGATAAAGGCACCTAGGTTTAACCTATTCACTCCACTAAAAAGCCTACCTTCACAAATTAACCCTAGTGAACCCCGTTGAGTCCTAATAACCTTTTTATTGACTCACTCGCTAATATCAACCCAAAATCCCTTTATATTTGTTATCACTATTCTTTTGACTACCCTTTAATCGAGGTTCGATTTGATTAAATTACCGAATTATATTAGTTTCGTAGTTACATTTATCATTTATGATGTAATATTTTAGTCTGTTCTTAAAAAAAAATCAATCGAAGTTTAGAGCTCATGTATCTAAATTCCAATTGTTGAAGAAGAGCTCGTATTGAGGTATTATAGTATTCCTATTAGCTTTTAATTGATATAAGTACTTATATTAGTTCATTGTTTCTAGTTAGGTAATTGGTTAATTCAATCTCGATTCTATCCTTCTAATTCAAACCTTCATCCATGCCTTTAATCCTAGCCCCGTTACAACCCTAATAAAGACCTTTTGATCTGTTTATCATCTCATATACAGTGGTGGGGATTTGATTTTCATGCAAGCCTATGGGATTAACTTTTCAAGTTTGACTTAGAGTGTTTATTCTTGAACCTTAAACACTTCTCGAGTGACTTGAGTGAATCTTTAGTGAGGATGTCGGTCCTTGTCGGTTTTTGAATCAAAGGTCATTACTTAAATAAGGGAGACACCTACGGTTCCGTGCTATAAAGGTATGACTTATCGTAATTGAAACTTTAGGGCACTTCCAGTTAAATCATCCATGTATAAATTATCTATGAATTATGATGAGACAATATCGATAGGAATTATGAATTATGGAAAGTTCGTTTTAATTGTAAGTTGAGAATTTTGCTTGAGGACAAGCAAAAGCTTAAGTGTGGGGATATTTGATAAACCGTAAAAGTAACATATTTTAATCCCACATTTAGTATGATTTTGGATGAATTTATTCATAATTTATGTAAAAAGGTGCTCTTAATCCTTTCTTTTCATGTCTTATACTCAGGAAAGCACCCAAGGATAAAAAGAACGCAAAACAGGCTTAAAACGAACCAAAGTGGGCCGACCCAAGAAGTCATCACGGCCTAGACTTCATGCCACACGGCCGTGCCTCAATAGTCATCTAGACCACGGCCTTACCCCGATTCACACGGCCATTTTTCCCATCGATAAAGTCCACGCACAGGTGTGCCTATTGGTCTACACGGCCGTTCCCAAAATGGCAGAATCGAGACACGGCCTCTACCCATATATTGCACGGGCGTGTCATAGCCGTGCCTAAATCGACAGGATGGAGACACGGGCTGGACCACGATTTACACGGGCATGTCAAGACCATGCCCCTGCCATGGAAAAGAGCAATTTCACTCAGAATTGGATGCTTGGAGCCCAAGAAATGCAATCCTAAGTCCACTTAAACACCTAGGATGAATTATACCCGAATTACAAGAACTTAGGAGCCAAGTAAAGCATCCCAAACGTATATATAAACAATCCAAGGCAGCAATTCAGGGGCGTCAAGTTTTAGCAGAGTTTTCTGCCAGAGCTTTACTCGTTTAGGGAATTACCCGAAGATAGCCAATTGATCCATCTCGAAGAGTTGAAATTCTACTCAAGACGGAGGATTTCCTCTTTAATTCCTTCAGGAGGTTTTAAGGATTTCCTATGTTTTGTTTTATCTTCTCTCTTGAGATGTTTTCTTGTTTAATCATGAACTAAACCCCTTAGATACCTGAAGGGGATGAAACCTATAATGGATTTTGTTATTTAATTCTTTCGGTTTATACGATAAATATTTAGTTTGTTCTTAATTATGTTACTTAAATTTATCTAATGTGCTTAGGTGGAGGAGGAATAGACCCTGCCTAAGAGTAGATCTAAAATAATTAAGCGGAGTTGATCGGGTGCCTAGAGATAGGGTTACGAGATTTTACTGGATTAGGGTGAAACCTAATATGGGGATCCATTGATCGATTTACTGCTTCCTTAGGGGGTTATAAGAAGAGAATGAGAGTTCCACTAATTAACCTAAGGTTAGACGTCATTTACTTCGAGAGAAGGTTTAATATAGGTTAGGAAGTCTCACGGATCGAACTAAGTACAGAAATCATATGAATTGAAAAGGTAGATAATAGGTGAAGTCATAGGTGGATTCTTCCCAAAGGTATCGTCTTTATCAATTGAGTTTTCTTCAAAGTTTTTTCCCAAAGTTTCGTTTCTTTTGTCTTTGCAATTAGTTTAATTATTTCATTTGTTTAATAAACCAATCACTCCATATTTTAGGCTAAATAATAGAAAGAAAGTGAGTAATAATACTTTTAGGTTCCTTGGGTTCGATAAAGATATTCTTGCCTGAGCTATACTACTGTTTGATAGGTGCACTTGCCTCTATCATTGTCGCAGTCAGTCTACAGGTTTGATGACTCTTTTATAAATATTAAAACTAGACTATTTTGCAGCGATCAACGGCCCAACCCTGAATTACACTGGCGTGTGCCATGGGCGTGCCTCTGCCGCGGGAATGAGCAATTTCACTCGGAATTGGATGCTTGAAGCCAAAGAAACATACTTCTAAGTCTACTTAAACATCCTAGGAGGAACTCTACTTGAATTAGGATACTTAGGAGCCAAGTAAAGCATCTCAAAGCCTATATAAACACCCAAGGTAGCAACTAAAAAGGGATTTTGCAGAAGCCAAAACAAAGCGAGTTTTTGCCGAGCTTTTATTCGTGGAATTACTCAAGATAGCCAGTTGATCTATCTCAAGCGGAGTTCTACTCAAGATGAGGATCTCCTCTTCAATTCCTTGAGGGTTTTAGGATTTCTTATGTTTTGTTTTATCTTTTCTCTTGAGATGTTTTCTTATTTAGTTATGAACTAAACCCTTGAGACACCAAGGGATGAAACCTATGATGATTTTGTTATTTGATTTCTAAATTATATGATAAGTACTTAGTTTGTTCTTAATTATGTTGTTGAATATATTCTGATGTGCTTAAGTGGAGGAGGAATAGACCTACCTAAGAGTAGATCTAGCATAATTGAGCGGAGTTGATCGGGCGCCTAGAAATAGGGTTACGAGATTTTGCCGAATTAGGGTGAAACCTAATATGGGAATCCATTGATCAATTTACTGCTTCCTTAGGGGGTTATTTTAAGAGAAGGAGAGTTCCACTAATTAACCTAAGGTTAGACATTATTTGCCTCGAGAGAGGGTTTAATATAGGTTAGGGAGTCTCACGGATCAAGCTAAGTAAAGAAATCATATGGTTTGGGGAATAAATAATAAGAGAAGTCATAGGTGGATTCTTCTTGTGGGTATCGTCTTCATCAACTGAGTTTTCCTAAAGTCTTTCTCCAATTCGTTCTTTTATCTTTGCATTTAGTTTAAAGTATTTCATTGTTTTAATAAATCAATCACTCCATATTTCTGGCTAAATAATAGAAAGAAAGTGAGTAGTAGTACTTTTAGGTTCCCTTAGGTTCGATAAGATATTCTTGCCTAAACTATACTACTGTTCGATAGGTGCACTTGCCTCTATTGTTGTCATAGCTAGTCTACATGTTCGATCATTCTTTTTACAAATATTAAAACACGACTGTTTGAGACGATCAAGTTTTTGGTGCCGCTCTTGGGAACACTAAAATTTAAGAAAGCTCTATTTTTATTACTTTATTTAATTTTTTTACAATTTACTATTATTATTTTATTATTTTATTATTTATTATTATTTTAATTTGCTAATTTTTCCTCTATTTTGCTTTTGGCAGAAAATTTTAGTCTATGGAAAAGATGGCACTGAATAATTATCAGTGGCAAGTCATGAGGACAATTCCTACTAAAATAGCCAGTGTCTTCAATCTCGACGTGATCACCAGGTTATCTAATCAGTTAGAGATGATGAATAAAAAGATTTATGATTGGTATAGTCCCTTGCAGGTACATCCAGAAATACAATATGATTTGAATCTAGGAGGCGTGGCGAATCCTGAGTACCCACCCTACGGGTATGGCATGGAAAACGAGCAAGCTCACTATACAGGTAACTATTCTAAATATCAAAATAATTTTTATTATGACACTTATAATACAGGTTGGAAGTACCATCCCAATTTCTTGTGGGATGATCAAAATAGCCAAAGATCGGAACTTCCTCCAGATTTTCAACAACCACCTCACCAACAAGAAGAGGAGCCGGATCTTGAAGAGATGCTGATGAAATTGATGGAAGCCACGGATTCTCATTTCCAAAAGACTGAAGCAGCACTTGATGAACAACAAAAATCGTTCAAAGGAATCGAGAATCAAGTTGGAGAACTTACTAGGTCAGTGGGACATCTCGCAAGGCTAATGTTAGAACGACCGCTAGGACGTCTACCAAGTAACACCGAGGTTAACCCAAAGGAGCAAATTCAAGCCATCTCAACTCAAGACAGTAAGGGGTTAGATGAACCAAACTCAATACAAGAAAACAAGGTAGATGAAGGTAAGGTAGAGGTAACACAAGAAAAGCCGAAATCGGTAATCAATGAGTACCAACCTCGCATACCTTATCCCGAAGTAATGAAAAGAGATGATTCAGAGGAACAGTTCGGTAAGTTTCTTAAACTCTTAAAGAAATTACATATTAACTTTCCTCTCCTTGAAGCTCTTTTTCAGATATCAGACTCGAGGAAATTTTTAAGACAGCTCTTGACGAACAAACGCAAAATAGATGAAGAGCACCACGTGGAGCTAAACGCAATATGCTCAGCAATGCTACAAAATAGACTACCACGAAAGCTAAAAGATCCAGGGAGTTTTACAATTCCATGTTTAATTGGTAGTTTATCTATTAATAATGCATTAGCAGATTTAGGGGCAAGCATCAATGTTATGCCTTACAAAATGTTTAAACAACTAGGTCTAGGGAAACCCAGACAAACTAGGGTGAGCATTCAATTAACTGAGAAAACTATAAGAATTCCTAGGGGTATAATAGAAAATGTTCTAATCAAAATTGATAAATTCATATTCCCAGTAGACTTTGTTGTTTTAGGCATGTATGAGGACAACACAATTCCTTTAATTTTAGGAAAACCCTTTCTAGCAACTGCCAGGACTAAAATTGATGTTGGTACAGGAGAACTCATTCTTCGTGTAGGTGACGAATCAATCAGTCTACAAGCTTTTGACTCGGCCAAGACATCAAGTGATGAAGGTGAGAAAGTAAATTCAGTTGATAATCAAATTGTTCAACTTTCACCACAAGAAACACCACAAGGCTACAAACTTGAGCCGAATCATGGGCCCCAAGCCGTACAAGCTCATGACAGTGAATTGTTAGTGGATCCAAACCCAAGGGAAGAACCTGTGGTAAGAAAAGGTAAGGTTGAGGTGTACCATGATTTACCAAAATCGGCAATTACAGAGTACCAACCTCGTGTGCCATATCTCGATGCAATAAAGAAAGACCACACAGAGGAAGAATTCGGTGAACTCACATTTCATGTAGACGACGAAACAATCACTCTTCAAGCTCTTAACTCAGCTAGGACATCGAGTAATAAAGGTACGAACGTTAATTCTATTGATAATCATTTGGTTCAACCTTCTTTACAGGAAGCATCACGAAATCACTTAGATGAGCTAGATCCTACACCTCGTGCCAACAAAGAATAAATACATAAGGAACAAAGCCTTAGGGTTGACAAACTAAAAGAGCAGGAAACACAAATCAAAGAGGAACAGGAACCGCACGAAGTGAAACTGAAGGAGCCCCCAGACGAGTTGATAGGAACAACGAATCACTTCAAATTAGGAGATCAGGTATTGTTGAATAAGGAATACCCTCGAATCACCAATTTATACCTCAAGAAAAACAAAGAAATCACTTTTGAGGTACTAAATGTCTTCCTATACTAAGACAATCGAGGTCAAGCAATCCTAAATTGACGCTTTTGAGGTAAATATTACTCGAGTTAAACTATATATCCATAACCAAAGTGATCGCATGAGAAAGGATTTTCACCTCCTCAAACCACCATGACCATAATGAATGAGGAGTAAAGTCTAGCTAAGACTATAACGAGCACTTCTCGGGAGGCAACCCGAGCACTAACCCCATTTTTACATTTTTTTTATTTTTTATTTTTATTTTATTTTATTTTTCTTTTCTTTTCTTTTTTTTTAGCACCTAACCATAAACTAACCAAAGAGTAGATTTCTAAGCCACACGGCCTTACACACGGGCGTGCCCATGGCCGTGTGAAAGCTAGGGGATGAGCCATGGGCGTGCCAGTAGCCGTGCACAACATAGAAAAATTTCTTTTCCCAACACGGGTGGCGATAATAGTCCATGCCCGTGCTGACGCCCTGTGCGAGGTTACTGACTTGTCAAGCACGGGCTAAACACGGCCGTGCCTTTCAATCGTGCCAATATTCTGACTTATCAAACACGGAAGGAGCATGCCCGTATTAAATGACCGTGTGAAGAAAGACACGGGCGTGCCGTGACACCCACGGTTATGCCCGAACACCTGAATGCGTTCAAAATTCAAAATCCCAAAACACGAGCTACATCTCTATTTAAATCTCATTCCCCATTTTTCTAGTTGTCTTTCATTTTCCATTATTTATTTTGTTTTATTTTATTTCATCATTATTTTTTTACTTTATTTTATTTTATTTTATTTTCTTCTTCTTATTCTTTATGGCATTTAGATTTAGCTTAGGATACAATAAAACCAAGCCACTACTTCGAGGATTCAATTTCGATTTATTCAAGATGCTTCCCACGTTCACCTCCAATCTTATCCGGTTTCTTTTCATAGACTTCATCCAAAAATTCAAGAAGTGTTACTTCTCCCCTTCTCTTTTGATTTTATTATTACATCATTGTTTGTCTATCTTTGTACATTGAGGGCAATCTACATCTTAAGTGTGGGGGGGAAAAGTACCTGACTTTTTGCATTATTCTCAAATCCTGAATTTAGTCTTGTTTTCAAGTATTTTTCTCATATTACTAATTAGGATGAAATTTCAGTTGATTTATGATTTGTATTGATATGTTTTAGAGTAAGTCATAGTTAATTGTGCATTGATGATTAAATTTGAAGGATACTAGAGAATCGAGCATGATAAGTCTACTTTCTAAAAATTAAAAAATTAATAGGTCGTTGAACTGAATTTGAGTATTACTTTGAAGTTTGAAATTTACAGGGATTGATGTCAAAAACACCCAAAATTTTTATGAGAATCTGAGCCTTATAGAGCATATACCCTTTTTCATGCTCACTTTTTTTTATTATGAGTGTGTCAACTTTGAACTGTTATTCCAGAACTTGTCTCGTTTATGCATATCGAGACCACATTATTGACTTGATATACTGAGATGATAAAGGCACCTAGGTTTTAACCCATTCACTCCACTAAAAAGCCTACCTATTTAATTAACCCCTAGTGAACCCCGTTGAAACCTAACAACTTTTTCCTTTTTTTTTATTTACCTCTAAAATTTTAAACCCAAAACCCCTTTGTATTTGTTATCAACATTCTTTTGACTACCCCTCTATCGAGAATTGATTTGATCAGTTGCCGAATTAGGTTATTTCAATTATCAAAGTTCCTTCTATTATGTTTTTTAGTTAGTTTGTTCTTAAAAAATTAAGTTTATTCAATATTAGTAATATATAAAAGAGCTTAGAGCATTCAAACTCCAATTATTGAAGAAAAAGCTCAGATTAAAGTATTATCAAATTTGAAGTGATGAAAATACTCTTTATTATAAAGTAATGATCAATAGTGGTATTATTAGTTTTCATTTGATGTAAATATTCATATCTAGTTCATTGTTTCTAGTTAGGTAATTTGTCAAGTCAGTCTCGATTCTAACCCTTTAATTAAGCATGTATCCACACCCTTAACCTTAGCCCTGTTACAACCTCGATAAAGACCTTTTGATCATGTATCATCTCATATCTGATGGTGGAGATTTGATTTTCGTGCAAGCCTATGGGATTAACTTTTCGAGTTCGACTTATGAGTGCTTATTCTTGAACCTTAAACACTTCAAGTGATTTGAGTGAATCTTTTGTGAGAATGTCAATCCTTATCGGTTTTGAATTAAAGGTAATTATTCAGATAAGGGGAGACACCTATGTTTTCGTACTACAAAGGTATGACTTATCGTGATTGAATCTTTAGGACACTTTGAGTTAAATTATCCATGTATAAATTATCTATGAATTATGATGAGACATTGTCGATAAGAATTATGAATTATTGTAACATTTCAAAATTAGGCCTAGTAAGATTGGGCCCATTGGGCCTTGGGCGTAGGAATGTTTAAAATTTCGAGAACAAGAAAATGGCATTATTGCAAATTGGACTATTAGTTAAGTGAATTTGAAAGGTTACGAGGTTTCTATGAAGTCTCGGGTTTAATTGGGCCTTAGGAAAAATTTGTTATTTTAGCACTTTAAGGAGATGGAGTAAGTGACCTTAAAGCATATGGAAATAATTGATTAAATAGCTAGCATAAAAGAGCTATTAGTAGAGAGGATATGGCGCCACTTGTAGCACCTTGAGGGGAGGAGTTCGAATCACTTTGTGTGCAATTTGACTTTTATTTTTGCTTCCCTTCCTTATGTGTCGGTCAAGGAATAAATATGGCAAGGGTGGACTTCATTATTTTGGTAAGGTGGCTAAAAGAATAAGGCAAGGTTGAAGTTGGGGAAAGGAAACATGAGAAATAGGTAAGTAAGGGGAACAAGGGGCTTATTTTGAGGATGGTGTTTTGGAAAGTTTGGGTAGCCAAACTCTTATCCTAGGGGGATGAATGTGGACGGCTTGGGGCTAAGATGATAGCCAATTTGGTGCTTGACGTTTTGGTAAAAACAAAAGTGATAGTTTTGGAAAAAATATCAATACATCAATTGTTTCTTTTTCTCTCAAAACTCCCTCTCCTAGCCAATTATGATCATTGGTAATTGGTAAATTTTGGTTATTTTGGCCTATTCTTCATTGACAATTTGTTATCATTTTCTTTTCTTCCCAAACTTCTTTGTCCTCTTTTTTCCGAATCCATGCAACCTTGAAGAGACTTATTCCATTTCTTTTCTTTGCCGAAAGCATACAACTTGGAGACCATTTCTTTGTTCATTCATCATCCTTGAAAACCGAAACTAATCCATCATCTTTCTTCTTCTTTTCTTTTATCAAAAATCCTTCAAGCATCACTTTCACTCTAATATTTTCACCATAGCCGAATCTTCCATCTTTCATTGATCTTCTTTCCATTCGAGTTGTCCTTCATCTCTTGAACAATCGGTAAGAGCCCTTTCAATTCTTTTTATTTTCTTCTCTCTTTTGCCGAATCTATATTATGGCTTGGGAGGGTCTTTTTGACCGGAATCATCATCTATTCTCTTTTAAACAAATCCCTTTCTTTTTCATAGTGCTTTAAGTAAGAGACCGTGTATTGTTCTAGCCAAAGTCAAACGGTGGTAATTGGATCCAATATCTATAAGGTAAGGGGGTTCATTTTTGGATTTTTCGTTATATCTCTATTTGGCTATGTTGAAAATCGGATTGAAGTTTCAACTAATCGACTATATGTTTTAGGGACAAATCATTCGATATATTTCTACCTTTGGATATAGTGGTAAGTAATTCAAGTGTAAGTGATATGAAATCTTTTGGAAATCCGAGGCTAACTTTTTGTTGGTTTTGTTCTAGGTCAACGACGAGTGGTTTGTTAGGAAATCGAAATCAAGGTGTGTAATTCCGTACTTTCCGAAAACATGTTTGAAATGGTGTGTAATCTCACATATCTATGAAATTTTGTATGATATGTTCTGTGATTTGGTCGAAATACCAAAGAAAACCAAAAATCAGCATCCGGGATCACTCGGGGGCGCGTAGGTTCATAGTGGGAACCATGTTTTTGTAATAAAACAGTTTTGGTCAGTGGCAGTGACATGATTTCAAAAAATCATGAAAAATAGTAGAAAGGGAATTAATAAGTGAATAAGATATCAAATCAAATATTACTGTGTCTATTTTGATAAGGAAGAAACGGAGAAGGAAAAGGAATTTTATATTCTGAGATATGTTAATTTTAGTGAGACTGGTTCCGAATAATTTCGTGGTTCCCTGATCTGTCTTGGAAAAATTGTATAAAATTGTACAAAGTGAATTATGGGTTATAAATTATATTTATGGATTCCTTAGTGAGTCAACTTTCAATAGAAACAAGTGGGAACAACATATGAAAACTGTACAGTGAGATATTTGAATTTTGGGTAAGAGATGTCAGAATCGTTGGACAGTGAAACAAGGGAAATTTTAAGGAATAAAATGTACTAATTGGTAAAGATAAAAATTTTGGAAAAATTATAGTAAGAAGATATATGAGTTTATTTTCAAGGAAAATTTACGGATTTAGATTTCGAGCTTCCTAACTCAAGTTATAGTCAATTTAGTAAGTACGACGTGGATGGACAGTTTAAATTTTTATGCCCAAATTAATAGTTAAGTCTGGATTGCGAAATTACCGAATTACCCTTTGTGGGTAAGATTACCGAATTACCCTTAGCGGGTATGATTGCCAAATTATGAAAATGCCCTTATGGGCCGAATTATGGAAATTCCCCAATTGGGCCGATTTGTAAAGTGTTAATGGGCCGAAATACGAAATTGCTTAATGGGCTGAATTGACATATTGCCTTATGGGCCGAATGGACATATTGATTAATGGGCCAATCTGATATATTTTGTTATGTGGGCCAAATTGATATATGATTATATAGGCCGGTCTGAAAATATGCGAAATGGGCCAAGATGATATTTGCTTAATGGGCCAACTTTGATAAATTGTTATAATGGGCCATAAAATTTGTAAATAATATCTGAATACATCATTGTGAATTGTTATGCATTATATTCATGATTTGCATGGGTTGGGATAATGATGAAGAGAAGTTTTGGTAGCTTTGCTACAAAACTCTGGTGGCTTGTCCACAAATTGATATATGGCTTAATGCCCAGTTTGATATATGGCTTAATGCCCAGTTTGGTGTGTTGACGGGGTGGGTGACTAAAGCTCCCCACAGGTGTGTTGGTTGATCTGGTGGTGTGTAGCGGATGGAAAACTAGGTTTGGTTTGGGAATTGCATATCACATGCATATTATATACATGTTATTATGTTATAATTGTAAATGGGCTTTGGCCCAATAAATGCTTAATTGGATTTTTGGCCTAGTGAACAATGGTAAGTGGGTTACATTAATCGAGTTCTTGTAACTCACCTCCCTTTCTTTCTTAACCCTTGTAGGTAATGCTCAATGATTTGAGGACTTGGGGCCATGGATGACTCGGTGTAGGCCATACTTCAGAAATGGTTTTATTTGGACTTTAGTTTCTTACTTCGTTTACTTTATTACTTTACTATTTTGGGTTATGTGTTGTAATAAGGCCTCTGGATTATTTTATTTTTGTTTTATGTTTGACGTGTTTATATTTTACTCAATTTATTTTAAATGGGTTTTCTAAAATCATAATAAAGATTTTCCAAAGTCGATTAACAAATGAATTTCAAAATAAATTTTACAAATATTTTAATACGGAAATTTCTCTCGAACTATCAACGATATTTCTAAAAGTCACATTTTTATAAAATTATTACTTCAAATTTTAATCGATCAATCTTCGATGTTAGTAGTATTTTATCAAATGTTTCAAATCAAACTTGATTTTCTTGTTTTTAACAAATCAACATCTATTTTTGTACAAATAAAAAGAATTTAATATGTTTTTCTTCATGTGACATATCAAAACCGCTCATAACGCATGGACTGGGTTTGGGGTGTTACAATTATGGAAAGTTCATTTTAATTGTAAGTTGAGAATTTTGCTTGAGGACAAGCAATAGCTTAAGTGTGGGGGTATTTGATAAACCATAAAAGTAACATATTTTAACCCTATATTTTGTATGCTTTTGGACGATTTAGCCCTCGATTTATGTAAAAAGGTGCTTTTAATCCTTTCTTTTCATGTTTATACTCAGGAAAGCACCCGAGGACAAAAAGAACGAGAAATGGGCTTAAAGCGGGCTAATTTGGGCCAAAGAGGAAATCGACACGGCCTGGACTTTAACCCATATGGTCGTGCCTTGCGATTTACTTCACACGGCCATGCACCGATTCACACGGCCGTGGCCCAATCGACAGAATCAAGGCACAGCCCAACCCCGAATTACACGGGCGTGTGCCATGGGCGTGCCCCTACCGCGGGAATGAGCAATTTCACTCAAAATTGGATGCTTGAAGTCAAAAAAACATACTCCTAAGTCTACTTAAACATCCTAGGAGGAATTCTACTTGAATTAGGATACTTAGGAGCCAAGTAAAGCATCTCAAAGCCTATATAAACACCCAAGGTAGCAACTAAAGGGATTTGGCAGAAGCGAAACAGGGCGTAGTTTTCGCGGACCTTTTATTCGTGGAATTACTCGAAGATAGCAGTTGATCCATCTCAAGCCGGAGTTCTACTCAAGATGAGGATATCCTCTTCAATTCCTTGAGGAGTTTTAGGATTTCTTATGTTTTGTTTTATCTTTTCTCTTGAGATGTTTTCTTATTTAGTTATGAACTAAACCCTTCAGATACCGAAGGGATGAAACCTATGATGATTTTGTTATTTGACTTCTAAATTATATGATAAGTACTTAGTTTGTTCTTAATTATGTTGCTGAATTTAACTGATGTGCTTAGGTGGAGGAGGAATAGACCTACCTAAGAGTAGATCTAGCATAATTGAGCGGAGTTGATCGGGCTCCTAGAGATAGAGTTACGAGATTTTGCCGAATTAGGGTGAAACTTAATATGGGAATCCATTGATCGATTCTATCGCTTCCTTAGGGGTTATTATAAGAGAATGAGAGTTCCACTAATTAACCTAAGGTTAGACGTTATTCACCTCGAGAGAGGGTTTAATATAGGTTAGGGAGTCTCACGGATCAAGCTAAGTAAAGAAATCATATGGTTTGGGGAATGAATAATAAGAGAAGTCACAGGTGGATTCTTCCTGAGGGTATCGTCTTCGTCAACAGAGTTTTCCTAAAGTCTTTCTCCAATTCGTTCTTTTGTTTTTGCATTTAGTTTAAAGTATTTCATTAGTTTTAATAAATCAATCACTCCATATTTCAGGCTAAATAATAGAAAGAAAGTGAGTAGTAGTACTTTTAGGTTCCCTTGGGTTCGATAAGATATTCTTGCCTAAACTATACTACTGTTCGATAAGTGCACTTGCCTCTATCGTTGTCATAGCTAGTCTACAGGTTCGATCATTCTTTTTATAAATATTAAAGCGTGACTGTTTGACACGATCAAGTTTTTCTCCCTTGTTCATCTTTCTTGGATAGCCGAACAACCTATCATCCATCCAACCTCCCATTCTTTCTTTTAACCATTCCTCTAATCTTTTCTCTTCTCTAAACCAACACCACCATTAAATCACATATTCTTGTTTGATTATTCCCCATAGCCGAATTTCTATCATTTTCCATCTTCCCCATTTTTGTGTGTTGGACATCTCTCCTTGGTTGAATCGGAGTTCTAGTGGGTGGCCTAATACCAAATCCTTGTCGATTCATTCGTAGTCATAAGCCAATTGGTGGGAATCGGGATTATCATCGATTAAGGTAAGGAGTCTTTTCATAGTCCTTTTGATATCGCTATTCGGTTATGGTGTTAATCGGATTGAAAGTTTGGCTAATCGATTGTGTTGTTAGGCACTAAATCACTCGATACTCTCTACTTGTGGATTTTCGAAATAGTGGTAAAGTCGAACACCTATCTCTCGTAATAAGAGACTCAGATTGTTGGTAAGTGATATAGATTGTTAATCAATCGCAATACTTGGATGAAGTTGTAAATTGGGTTTTGGACTAATTGTTGATCGATTGTATCTTTAGGTGCCGCGGAGAATATCGTGTTACGGATTCCGAATAAGGTGTGTAATTCCGTACCTTCCGTATACATATCTGAAATGGTGTGTAATCTCACACTTCTCTGAAATTTTGTATGAAATATTCTGTGAATTGGTTGAAATACCGAAGAAAACCAAAAATCGGCATCCGGGATCACTCGGGCGCACGTAAGTTTTTAGTGGTAACCATGTTTTTGTAATAAAACAGTTTTGGTCAGTGGCAGTGATGTGCTTTCGAAAAATCATGAAAAATAGGAGAAAGGGATTTAGAAAGTGAATAAGATATCAAATTAAAGCTTACTGTGTCTATTTTGATATGGAAGAAACAAAGAAGGAAAAGAAATTTTATAATCTGAGATATGTTAATTTTAGTGAGACTGATTCTAAATAATTTTGTGGTTCCCTGATCTGTCTTGGAAAAATCATATAAAATTGTACAAAGTGAATTATTGGTTATAATTTATATGTATGGATTCCTTAGTGAGCCTATTTTCAATAGAAACAATTGGAAGCAGTATATGAAAACCGTACAGTGAGATATTTGAAATTAAGGTAAGAGAGGTCAGAATCATTGGACAATGAAACAAGGGAAAATTTAAGGAATAAACTGTACTAAACGAATGAGCCAAAAATTCTGGAAAATTTTTAGTAAGAAGATATATGAGTTTAGTTTCAAGGAAAATTTACGGATTTAGATTTTGAGATTCCTAACTCAAGTTATAGTCAATTTAGTTAGTATGACGCAGATGGACAGTTTCAATCCTTTTTGCCCCAAATTAGTAGTTAAGTCTAAATTGCGAAATTACCGAATTACCCTTAGTGGGTAAATTACCGAATTATGAGAATGCCCTTACAGGATTAATTATGGAAATGCCCCTAATGGGCCGATTGGACATATTGATTAATGGGCCAATATGATATTTTGCTACATGGGCCGATCTGATATTTTGCTATATGGGCCGATCTGATATTTTGCTATGTGGGGCAATTTGATATGTGACTAAATAGGCCAAATTGATATGTGATAAAATGGGTCAATTTGATATATTGCTCTAATGGGCTGATTTTGCAAAGTGTTATTGGGCCAATTTGTTTGTCATAAATTTCTGAATTTTTTATTACTGTTATTATATTTGTAAATATCATGATTTGATATATATGATGCATATACATGATTTGCATGGGATGGGATAATGATGAAGAGAAGTTTTGGTAGCTTTGCTACATAATTTTGGTGGCTTTGCCACATATTTGGTGACTCTGTCACAATCTGTCTGGTGGCTCTGCCACAAATCTGAAAAAAATGGCAATGCCATGTAAATTCTGTTAATCTGGTGGCTTGTCCACAAATTTGATAAAAATTGCTTAATGCCAACATTTGGTGTGTTGGCGAGGTGGGTGACTAAAGCTCCCCACAGGTGTGTTGGTTGGTACGGGTGGTGTGCAGCTGATGGAAAACTAGGTTGTGTTTGGGAATTGCATTTCATTTTCATGTTATATTCATTACATTATTATTATTGTATGTGGGCTTAGGCCCAAATAATTGTTTAATGAGAATTTGGCCCAGTGAACAACGGTAAGAGGATTTCCACTGGGTTCTTGTAACTCACCCCCCTTTTCTCTTACCCCTTTCAGGCAATGCTCAGTGACATGGACTTGGGCCATGGATGACTCGGTGGAGGCCATACTTCAGAAATGGTTTATCTGGATTTTTGACTTCTTTCTCGTTTATTTTATTACACTACTATTTTGGGTTAAATGTTTTAATAAGGCCTCTGTACTATTTTTATTTTTGCTTCATGGTTGGGATGTTTTTATTATTTTTCTTAAATTGTTTAAAAAGGAAATTTTCTAGAAACTTAAATAATGGTTTCCAAAATTGATTAATAAATGGATTTTATAGCAAACTTTTACAAATGATTTAACTCGGATTTTCTTTCAAAATTATCTACGACATTTTCAAAAGTCACGATTTTAAAGCTCACTACCTCGATTTTTGACTCATCAGTCAACCTCTCAAAAATATTTGTATTTTATCTACGTTTTCGCAATGTTTTCAAAATGCTTCTGCAACTCGATTTCCAAATGTCATATTTTCGTAAATTTGTTTATTTCAAATATGTTTTCGCAACCAAAAAGGTTTTTAAAGATAATTACGTTTTCAAGTAGATAACAATTGCTTAAGTGTTTTGGGTTTTAACAAAGAGTCTTTAATTCTCAAACAAGTTTTTAACAGTCGCAAAGATGGTTTTAAAAAAAACACTTCCATGTGACATGCCAGATTCGGGCCTAACTTCTAGGCCGGGTTTAGGGTGTTACAGAGCTAAACCACATATAGAAAACCTGAGTGCTTACCCTATGTAAAACTATACCAAACCTTAGCAATCACCTAGATATGTGAATGATTATTTGCTTTATATTTTACTTCATGTTACTAACTGATTGTGTTTTATTTTGTTGCATGTCATTTCATATTTTAAAGATGTATCAATTCACGGCAGTTTCTAAATTAGAAAGCTGGTTATGGAGAACGAATTCCTTGATAAAGTGGAGGACAATGCAATCGTTCGTAGGTGGTCAGAGCAAACACAGTTAGGAAAAGGAGATAGCCTTGCTGAAGGGTACAAATCAGAGTTATGGGACTACACTCGCATTAGTGTGACACAGAACAATCTTCAAGAATTAAGAGAGATATGGATAGTGGAGTAACGAGACCTAGCATTCGTTTTACTGTAACTATGGGGATTTTCCGTACTTGTTGGACATTAAGATAGATGAACATCTATTTTGAGCCATCTCTCAATATTGGAACTCTGCATACAGTTGCTTTACTTTTGGAAGAGTTGATTTGGTACCTACGGTGGAGGAATATATAGCTCTATTGCGATGCCCCAAGACTCAGGTTGATAAAGCTTACTCAAGGGCTCCTAATGTTACGACCTTTTTGAGGAAATTGATGAATATTACTGGGATGAGTGAGCAGTGGGTCACAGCCAGAATCAAGCAAAAAGGTGAGTATAAGTGCATCTTATGGAAAGCTTTGAAGGATTTGATTTTAGAGCATCCTGATATGAAAAAGAAAGTCGATGTATTTGCTTTGAGTACATATGGATTAGTGATCTTCCCTAGGGCATTGGGATACGTAGATGAAGCAATTACTGATTTATTCGACCGACTTAACAAAGGGGTCACACCTCTGCCTGCGATCTTAGCCGAGATGATAAACCGTAAAAGCAACATATTTTAACCCCATATTTGGTATGCTTTTGGATGATTTAGCCCTTGATTTATGTAAAAAGGTGCTTTTAACCCTTTCTTTTCATGTTTATACTCAGGAAAGCACCCGAGGATAAAAAGAACACAAAACCGGCTTAAAACGGAGTAATTGGGCCTTAGCAAGAAACCAACACGGCCTGGCCCAAAACCTGTATGACCGTGTCTCGACGATTACTTAGAGCATTGCCCAACTCACGAGTTGCATGGCTGTGCATCATCTCATTACCACACACGGGCGTGCCTGGTGATCTACATGGCCGTGCCCAAAACGACAGAATCAAGGCACGGCCCAACCCTTAAATTACACGGGCGTGTGCCATGGGCGTGCCCCTGCCATGGGAATGAACAATTTCACTTGGAATTGGATGCTTGAAGCCAAAGAAACATACTTCTAAGTCTACTCAAACACCCTAATAGTAATTCTACTTGAAGGAGATACTTAGGAGCCAAGTATAGCATCCCAAAGCCTATATAATCAACCCAAGGCAGACATTAAAGGGAGCTTTTTTGGGCAGAGGCTTTTTGGCCTAAACATTCATCTTTTAGGGAGTCACTTGAAGATAGCCAGTTGATCCATCTCAAGAAGTCGAAACTCCATTCAAGACGAAGGATCTCTTCTTTAATTCTTTCAGGGGGTTTTAGGGAGTTCTTATGTTTTGTTATTATTTACTCTTGAGATGTTTTCATATTTAGTTATGCACTAAACCCCTCAGTTACTTGAAGGGGATGAAACCTATGATGGATTTTGTTATTTGATTTTGTAAATTATATGATAAGTACTTGGTTTGTTCTTAATTATGTTGCTTAATTCAATCTGATGTGCTTAGGTAGAGGAGGAATAGACCGTACCTAAGAGTAGATCTAGCATAATTGAGCGAAGTTGATCGGGCGCCTAGAGATAGGGTTACGAGATTTTGCTGGATTAGGGTGAAACCTAATATGGGAATCCATTGATCAATTCTATCGCTTCCTTAGGGGTTATTATAAGAGAACGAGAGTTCCACTAATTAACCTAAGGTTAGACGTTATTCACCTCGAGAGAGGGTTTAATATAGGTTAGGAGTCTCACGGATCAAGCTAAGTAAAGAAATCATATGGTTTGGGGAATAAATAATAAGTGAGTCATAGGTGGATTCTTCTTGAGGGTATCGTTTTTATCAATTGAGTTTTCTTAAAGTCTTTCTCCAATTCATTCTTTTGTCTTTGCATTTAGTTTAAGTATTTCGTTAGTTTAATAATCCAATCACTCCATATTTTAGGCTAAATAATAGAAAGAAAGTGAGTAGTAGTACTTTTAGGTTCCCTTGGGTTCGATAAGATATTGTTGCCTGAGCTATAGTACTGTTTGATAGGTGCACTTGCCTCTACTGTTGTCGCAATCAGTCTACAGGTTCGATCATTCTTTATAAATATTAAAACTCAACTGTTTGACACGATTACGAGATGTTTAGATCTTTGAATGCATGTCGGAGAGCTTGTGAAGGCAGATTCATTGGATGTGCACAGTTATTATTGGTTTTGTTTCACAGTTATTTTCGGAGAGTTGACAGGGTTCCTTATCGAGTGTTCTCTGAAAGTTATTCCCCTTTAAAGGAGGCCACAACTACAACAAGGAGGGATGATATATCAGAGGAATGATGGATGAAAATTCTTCAAAACCTCCGAGAGGAAGATGTTGAGTGGAAAGGCCCTTGGATGGTTCCCGACAAAGTCCTTTATCGGTGTGGAAATTTCGATTGGGTACCTCATCCTGGAATTTAGGGAACTGATGGATATGCCCCATTGCTCGTACTAAGGCAATACAAAGTAAGACAGTTCATACCGGTGACATATGGGTTAGCTCAAAGTGAATTTTCATATAAGGGGGATAATTATAAGAAGATGATTCGAGATATTTCTAAGGCTTGAAAGTGGGCTCACTGTATGAAGATGTTGACTGGAGGACCGATGAAAATCCTGGAATACCAGGAGTGGATAAGTAAAAGGATCAATGATAACATCCTTAGGCCAAGCTTGGAGGGTGCTCGATTGATGAAGGAATATTTACAAGTGGTCCCATCGGAGCTAGAGATTATAAAGTAAGACTTCGAGAGGCACAGTTTAGAGCTCGGAAAGAGGATAGAGAAGCTGGAAGAAGAAAAGATGTACTTGAGGCTAGATGTGGATGTTCAGAAATCAGAGGCCGAGCAATTAAGAAAAGAAAAGAGGTAGATAGAGGAAGATTGAGATAGTTTGAAGACAGAGTATAAGAAGCTGCGTCTATCGATGAAGAATGCTAGATTGGGGAAGACTTTGAAACAGTGGCAACAAGAGATTCGGGAAGAAAAGGCCAAAGTTGATCATTGGGAGAGAAAGTTTTGATAAATGCAAACGAGGCCTTATAGAAGGGTTTGGCAGAAAGTCAAAATTAAAAAGGAGAATTAAAAGCTAGAGTGGCTGAACTTGGGCAGTCTCTTCATCACCATCGAAGTCGTAATTCTGAAATTGAGCTAAAATCAAGTCTGAACAAGATTGAGGAAATGAAAGGTAAGATTGAAGAATTAGAATCAGCATTGCACAGTTGTGAACTTCGGATGGAGCTTCTTGAAACAAGAGAAGGGTGTTGGAAGGAAGAGCTTCACCATTCTCTTGATTAAGTTAGAAGTCTGGATTACCTCTTGGGTGAAGCAATAGTTCAGATTCGAGAGGTAGCTGATCACCTACATATTTTGGCAGCACAGGCTGATATATTGAGCATGAAGTATGAGCTATAGTCGGATCATAGTCAAGAGCTAACCTCTTTGTTTGGGAAAACCAAAACTTTAGGCCATAGGGCGAAAGCATATTTGTAGTCTATTTTATGTAAAGGATTTTGTTTTCTAATAAAGTTTTCTAAAATGAAGTTGAATCTGAATCGATGCCTCCTTGCATTCATGCATTTGCATTACATAACATCAAATGCATTTAAGTCCATAGAGAGAGTCTAATTAGTTGAAATTATAATAGAGAAAGAAAGAGAGAGAGAGATAAGGAAAATCTGAAAGCTGAACACCCTTACGGTACACGAGCCAAGACAAAGAAAATGGATCAAAGACTTGAATAATTCCAGAGAGATATGCAAGACCAGATGCAGGAGCTAATGGAAAAGCTCTAACAAGAAATGAGAGACCAAATGTTGGAAGCTCAGAGGAACATGATGGCTCAAATGACCCAGATGCTAAGTGAGGCAATGGAAAAAAGGAAGGGTCCCATAGTTAATGCTAAGGACAATGAGGACTTTCCTCGGGGTTTCACCCCTCCGCATGTACAACCTAATGAGTATCTCCAAAGGCCACCTGTCACGATTAGGCCTCAACAGGGGCAAGCTGATACTAGACCACCCATGAACCCATGAACTTCTAAGTCAGCTCAGGAGATAACCCTACTAATCCCGTTATCCCTGATTTGGATACAGTAGAGAGGGAAGGGACAAGAATTGAATCCTCGAAGAAGTTAGAGGATCGCTGTAGATAGTTGGAGGAAAAGTTTAAGGCTTTGAAAAATGCCGATCATCACCATGGTATTGACGCAAAAGACTTGAGTCTGGTTCTAGATTTGGTGCTTCCTCATAAATTTGAGATGCCAGAATTTGAGAAATACAATGGAACTAGCTGCCCTGAAGCCCACATCACTATGTTCTGTAGACGCATGACTAGTTACATGAAAAATGATCAACTTTTGATTCATTATTTCTAAGACAATTTAGTGGGGGCAGCATCCAGGTGGTACAATCAACTCAGCTGTGCTAATATTAGCTCTTAGAGAGACTTAGCCCAAGCCTTTATAAAGCAATACAATCATGTCACAGACATGACACCTGATAGAATCATGTTCCAAAACATGGAAAAGAAATCAAATGAAAGTTTTAGGCAATACGCGCAAAGATGGAGGGAAGTTGCCATGCAAGTTCAACCACCTCTCCTAGAGAAGGAAACCAACATGCTCTTTATCAACACCTTGAAAGCTTTTTTCATCACCCACATGATAGGAAGCACCACTAAAAGCTTCGCGGATATAGTGATGGCAGGGGAAATGATAGAAAATGCCATAAGGAGTGGTAAGATTGAAGCGGGAGAAACCATTAAGAGGTCTGCTCCTAGGAAAAAGGATAATGAGGTGAATAATACGAGTACATAAAATAAGGGGTACTCGAAGGCAATCATTGTTAGCTAGCCGAAAGTAGTTACTGCCGGGTAGCAAGGGTCGACAAGACAAGAATCAGGCCCAAGGTAAAATTTTGAAAAGCTCCAATTTATGCCAATCCCAATGACTTATAAGGAGCTATATCAAATCTTATTTGACGCACACGTGATGTCTTCATTTTATTTAAAGCCATTACAACCCCCATATCCCAAATGGTATGATTCAAATACTCAATGTGACTACCATGCGCGAATAACGAGGCATTCAATAGAACATTGTACTGCATTCAAAAAGTTAGTCGAGAGATTCATCAAGATGGGGATTGTGAAGTTTGATGATACACCTAGCGCAAAGAACCCATTACCCAACCACGGGGATAAAGGGATAAATGAGATCGGTGAAAAGGTCGTGAGAAAAATCAAAGGGGATATCTCGGAGGTGAAAACCTCGTTGAGAATGGTCTGGAGGGAAATGGTAAGAAGAGGAATGATGTTATCTGATTCTTTGAAAGGATGTGAAGGACTAAGGAACTAATGTGAGTTCTACAAAGCAGAGTGGCATGGGATCCAAGAATGTCCTGAGTTTAGGGTCTTGATGCAAAGCCTTATGGACAATAAGGAATTAGAGTTTTATGAAGAAGGCCCAGAGGATGGAAACATATGTGAAACATAAAGAGAGTTAACAAACCCAAAAGTCAATTGTCCGAGGTTCATCATTTCCCGACCGAGAAGCACAGAAGGCGAAACTAAAATTACTCCTAAAGTTGTAATCCAGAGTCCTGTTTCCTTTCCTTACAAGGATAAAAAAAATTGGTACATTGGAATTACAACTGTAACGTAACAATACCGGGAGTGGAAAGCTCAGTCAGCACTTCTAGGGAAGTCCAAAATGAAGGGTCCTACACACATAGTGGAAGGCGTTACGATTCAGGAAACGATAGAGCGGGATCAGTGAAATCAAAGACTGTGGTAGTCAAACAAGAGCAGGTACCTGAGGCCCTTATTAATGAACCAGTGAAAGAAAAAGAGGCTAAAGAATTTTAAAAATCTTATAGCATAGTGAATACAACGTGGTAGAGCAGCTGCACAAGCAATCGACTCGCATATCAGTGCTAGCCTTACTCTTAAGTTCAGAAGTGCATCAGAAAGCATTGATGAAAGTGCTGAATGAAACTTATGTTACCAAGGATATATCTGTCAATAAACTTGACCATCTGGTTAATAACATAAGTGCTGATAATTTAATTTGCTTTAGAGATGATGAAATCCCACCTGGAGGTATGGGATCAACAAAGGCTTTGCACATCACCACTCGTGGCAAAGGATATACTATTCTAAGTGTGTTAATTGACAATGGATCAGCCTTGAATGTCTTACCGTTGTCTACACTGAAGAGGTTACCGATAGACAGTTCTCACATGAAGACATGCCAGAACATAGTGAGAGCATTTGATGGCACCGAGAGAAGAGTGATGGGAAGAATTGATGTACCATTTCTAATTGGGCCAAACACGTATAAAGTGGATTTTCTTGTAATAGATATCAAACCCTCATACAATTGCTTGCTTGGAAGGCCCTGGATTCATTCGGCAGGAGCAGTACCTTCATCGTTGCACCAAAAATTGAAGCTGGTGACAAAAGGTTGGGTAGTTACCGTAAACGCGGAGGAGGACATCATAGCCACTGTTACCAACGACGCGCCATATTTAGAAGCTAGTGAAGAAGCAACTGAGTGCTCTTTCTGATCTTTAGAGTTCATGAATGTGACATTTATTTTTGAGGGGAATGAGGTTTCAGTACCGAAGATATCCAGGACCACGTGGATGGGCCTACAAATGATGATCGAAAAATGAGCCTTACAGGGGAAAGGATTGGGTAGACATCTTTAAGGAGAGATTTAAGTGCCAATTTTGAAAGAAAAGAGAGATCATTTTGGCTTAGGTTTCAGGCCAGATGCCAGCCAGAGGAGAAATGAAATAGAGAAGCAAGAAAGAAGAACGGCACGGTTGAATGGGGAAGACGTCAAATGGGAATCGATGACATTCCCCCACATATCCCAGACCTTTGTATCCGAAAGGATAATTCACCCTAAGAGAGGGTTATTGGAAAATCCTCACATCAAAAACATACAGAGGAAGGAATTGAACAAAGAAACCTGTTGGGCATTCACCCTTATGAACCTGGAAGCATTTTGAACAATTGGACTGCAAAGGAACTTCCTGTAGTTTTTAGAGATTATACAGAGTAATATTCAGAACGCTTTTTTTTTAGCCCAGGAATAATAAGATTTCTTTTGTGAAATAGGCTTATGTTCAGAAATTATTGTTTCAATAAAATACATCTTTGATAATTAACTCGAGCAAATATTCTTTCATTTTTCCTTCTTTTGATTTTATAATTTCATTCCGATTTTTATTATTCTCATTCATATCATATAAATAGTTATTCTCGAATTCATTTGTTCATGGTACATTCTTTGGTGCCCACCACAGGTCCCTAGATATCAATGACATGAGTAATGATACTCTGAGACCAGAGGTCTATTTTGAGTAAGACATGTGTTTAGAGGAGTCTCAGGATTTTGAAGGTGACAAAGATTGTGACTTATCTCCAGATTTGCTAAGAATGGTAAAGCAAGAGAAGAAACAAATTTTACCCCATGAGGAGGAGGTAGATAACAAAGCCTTAGAGGAAGGAAAGGTTGTGAAAATCGGAACACACATAACCGAGGAAACGAAACAAGACCTTGTTGAGTTACTACAGGAATTCAAGGACGTCTTTGCATGGTCATACCAAGATATGCCTGGGCTAAGTACTGATATTATGGCGCATCGCCTTCCCATAAGAGAAGAGTGCAAATCGGTTCAAAAAAAGCTATGAAGGATGAGGCCGGATGTGGTGTTGAAGATAAAGGAGGAAGTCAAGAAACAGTTTGATGCTGGATTTCTACAAGTGGTCAAATACTCAGAGTGGGTTGCCAATATTGTTCCTGTCCCTAAGAAGGACGGAAAGGTCTGGATGTGTGTAGACTATAGGGACTTAAATAAAGCTAGCCCAAAGGACAATTTCCCTTTGCCGCATATTGACACATTAGTGGATAATACGGCAGGATATTCATTTTTTTCTGTCATGGATGGCTTTTCAGGATACAATCAGATCAAGATGCACCCTGAGGATATAGAGAAAACTACTTTCATAACATTGTGGGGTACCTTTTGTTATAACGTAATGCCATTCAGACTAAAGAATGTTGAGGCAACATATTAAAGGGCCATGGTAACATTGTTCCACGACATGATGCACAAAGAAATTGAAGTATATGTTGATGATATGATTGCTAAATCTAGAAACCGAAAAGGAACACATTGAAGTTTTGAAGAAGATGTTTTGTACATTGAGAAAATTTCAATTAAAACTCAACCTGGTAAAGTGCACTTTTGGAGCTCGGTCAGGGAAATTACTGGGTTTTGTGGTCAGCGAAAGAGGAATCGAAGTTGACTCAAACAATGTCAAAACAATACAAGAATTTCCTTCACCACACACTCAAAAGGAAGTTTGAGGCTTTCTTGGAAGATTAAATTACATTGCTCGATTTATTTCACAATTAACTAAAAAATGCGATCCCATATTTCGTCTTCTCAAGAAACACAAACAAGGCGTATGGGACGATGAGCGCCAGAAAGCTTTTGACAAAGTCAAACAATATCTATCGAACACCCCAGTACTGTCTCCACCTAATCCAGATAGACCATCGATACTATATTTGTTAGTGTTCAATAACTCCATGGTATGTGTGCTTGGCCAACATGATGAGTCAAGAAGGAAAGAAAAGGCGATATACTATCTCAGTAAAAAGTTCACTGATTGTGAAATGAGATATTCATCGATCGAGAAATTGTGTTGTGCCTTGATTTGGACAACTCGGATATTGAAGCAGTACATGATATATCATACTACTTGGTTAATTTCGAAGCTTGATCCGTTAAAGTATATGATGGAGTCAACTGCTTTGGATGGAAGGATGGCAAGGTGGCAGATTTTGCTGTCTGCATTCGATATAGTCTATATGAACCAAAAGGCTATAAAAGGAAGTGCAGTAGCAGAATTTCTGGCTAGCAGAGCTTTAGAGGATTATGAACCTTGGACCTTTGATTTCCCTAATGAAGAGCAGATGTATGTAGAAAATACTGAAGAATGTCCGTGGAAGCTAAAATTTGATGGGGCGTCAAATGCTGAGGGAAATGGAATTGGGGCGATTTTGGTATCCTCTAGTGGTGATTATTATCCATTTACATGCAAATTGGATTTTTATTGCATGAACAACATGGCAGAATATGAAGCATGTATCATGGGAATTCGAGCAGCTATAGAGCGTAAGATCAGAGTGCTAGAAGTTTATGGAGATTCTGCCTTAGTAATCTACCAGCTTAAAGGAGAATGGGAGAAAAGAGATCCCAAGCTAAGTGATTATCGAAAAATAGTCCTAGGATTGATGGAGGAGTTCAATGAAATTACTTTTAATTATCTCCCATGTGATGAAAAGCAAATGGCGGATGCTTTGGCAACCTTAGCTTCTATGATCAAAGTAAACAAACTCGAGGATATAAGACCTATTAAGATGAGTATTTTTGAAGTTCCAGCTCATTGTTATAATGTGGAAGAGAAGGAAAAAGATGACCACCCTTGGTATCAGGATGTATTACGATACGTAAAAAATCATGAATACCCAGAGCATGCAACTGAGAATGAGAAAAGGACATTAAGAAGATTGGCCTCTGACTATGTTTTAGATGGGGATATCTTGTACAAAAAGAGAAAAGATCAAATATTATTGAGATGTGTTGATGCTGTAGAGGCTAGGAAAATTCTAGAGGAAGTTCATGATGGCGTTTGTGGAATACACGCTAATGGATTCACAATGGCCAAGAAGATAATGAGATTTGGATATTATTGGTCCACCATGGAAGGAGATTGTATCAGCTATGCCAAGAGATTAGGGGTAAGCATTCGATCAAATCGAATCGAAAATTTTCGAATCATATTTTATCATCCTAACTTAATTTGAAATTTTCTCGAATCGAGTAGAGTGAGACGAAATTCGAATCAAATCGAATCGAATATATTTGTTCGAGTTAAATTTTAAAAAAATGACTTTAGTGTTGTTTATTTTTATGTAATTTTTCAAAAAATAATTTTCTTTAAAGTTTTTAAACATGATCATACAAAAAAAATTGAAGGAAATAAGTGAATAAATAAAAGCAACACAACATCAACCTAAATAAAGCAGATGGGTAGAAATAAACAACAAAAACAATACAACAAGATTATAATAAAAACATAAGTTAAAATCCAAGTAAATAACATGAGTCGATGTAAACAACAACAACATTATAATAAAAAAACATAAATAAAAATCCAAGTAAACAACATGAGTCGATGTAAACAACAACAACATTATAATAATAAAAAATATAAGTAAAAGTCAAAATGTAATAGAAACCTACACAGTCCAAACAAACATAAAAAAAAGAACACAACAAAATCCAATTAACCAACAACAATAACAAACCAAAATTTAGAGGCATTTCTAACATATTCTCAAATTAGAAGCCAAAATTTGTGAACATGATTGCATACCTTGCCGGACCTCGATCGGGGACTCGAAGCTAAAGATTACTTTCGGCCGGGTGTAAAGTTGATCAACGGTTATAGTGGTATACAACTAATAAACATAAAGTACTTTAGCATCGAAATAATGTCCAAAATAAGAACCATATTTATTCAATATCGAAGGAATACAAGGGGGAAAAGAGCAACTATAAACTCAACCGAGGAGATTCTTTAATAGAACATCATTCCATCCAAAAAGATTAGATGTCTAAAAGTTACATCATGCTCTAGTAATTCAATGTTCCAGACAAGTTTTTAAGGCACAGGTTTCTAATGTGAAGGGCATGGAACATAACTACTGAGCTTCTCAAAAAAAAAAATTAGATGAAGGCCAAAGAGTCAATAGAGAAAAGAGCATCATATCTCACTTGCTTACAAATATGTAACCAAGGACTAATGCTTATACGTCAAATAAACTCAAAAGAAACAAAAGAAACAAATCAAAACACTTGCATTGGAGTAGGTATCCACTTTAATATCGGTTGTTACATTCTAATTCTTCAGCTGGGTGTTAACATCAGCCAAAAAGAGTTCTCCTTTCTTCGTTTCGGCAGAGGTAATAGCCTACAAAAAAGGGGGGGACACCCATAATACCGAGAATTAGTTGAAGTTCTTGTAGCAAATCAAGAATGGAACATCACACATGATACATAGCAATAAAAAAGAATGAGATACCCATGCTAAAACTCTAAAAACATGAATCTTTCAACATTTCAAGTGTTGGAAGCAAAATATATAGAAATGCACTAAATTAGCTACTGTAATTACTTACTTAAAAGAACCCTCTCCCCAAAAAAATAATGTATATACATAAATAAGTTTGAAAACAAATATAACAACATCTTTAAAATAACCTTAAATAAACATTCATTTATCTAATAACATAAGCTTATAAATTATAATAAGACATGCATCGGAAGATTCTACCAAAAAATCTAGAATATGAATCCAATATTCACTTGTTTAGGTTCATTGAAATTAATAACACGTGCATTTTGCATCAAATCAAGAAACTAAAAAATAAATCTACAAAGATCCCAACAAGAATAAATAAAACTAAAAAATAAATCAAGAAACTAAAAAAATAAACAAAGAATCGAGTTCTAACAATATAAAAAATAAGCAGAAAGAATCTGGAAAGCTTTGTGTTTCAATCTGAAAGTAAAGTAGGAAGAAGAGAAACTCAAGAAATATGGAATTGAAGAGTAGAAAAAGAGATTAGACAACTTACCAGAGAAAGGTGCATCTGAGAGTCAGAATAGAGAAGAAAAAAATTAATTTGGGGTTTGGAGAAGAAGAATCTGCAGCAGTACACGATGAAATTTTTTATCTGCTGCTGCTAGGGCTTGGGGGTTTGATTTGGGGGAGGAATTGGGTTGGGAACTTGGGATTTTGGAAAAAAATTTGAAATTGAGTCTTTACGGGCTTGGGGGGAAATGGGTAAAAGCCTAAAATTTTAAAAAGAAATAAAAAATATATAGTTTATATTCGGTTTATTCGAATTATTTGAGTTATTTGAATTAGAAAATTCAACTCGATTCGAACTCGAAATTTGAAACTCAAAATTCGAGTTGATTTGATTAACTCGATTAACTCGATTCGAATAATTTGAAATTCAAATTTTTTTCTGATTTTTTCGAATCGAATCGAGTTTTGCTCACCCCTACAAGAGATGTCATAAATGCAAGATTTATGGAGACAAAATTCATGTGCCTTCGTCACCCTTGCATGTTATAACTTCCCCATGGCCTTTTTCCATGTGGGGCATGGATGTTATTGGACCGATCTCACCAAAAGCTTCAAATAGGCATCGATTCATCTTGGTAATTGACTACTTCACGAAATGGGTAGAGGCTGTTTCATATGCTAGTGTCACTAAGTCAGCAGTTAGTCGGTTCTTAAAAAAGGAGATCATTTGTCGATATGGAATGCCCGAGAGGATCATATTAGACAACGCACTAAACTTAAACAACAGCACGATAGCAGAAGTTTGTAGCCAATTCAACATCAAACACCACAACTCGTCTCCGTATCGTCCAAAAATGAATGGGGCAGTGGAAGCAGCCAATAAAAATATCAAGAAAATAGCAGGGAAGATGACTGAGACTTATAAGGATTGGCATGAGAAACTACCGTTTGCACTCTATGCTTATCAGACATCCGTCAGAACCTCTACTGAGGGAACGCCTTTCTCGTTGGTCTATGGGATGGAGGCAGTTCTACCTATTAAATTGGAAATAGCTTCTCTTTGAGTTTTGTCAGAAATAAAATTGGATGAAGCTGAATGGATCCAGGCTTGGTACGATCAGTTGAACTTAATTGAAGAAAAGAGGCTAAGGGCTATTCGTCACGGTCAGATGCACCAAGAACAAATTATGCGAGCCTACAATAAAAAGATTCGTCCAAGAGAGTTTCATGAAGGGGATCTTGTACTGAAAAGGATTCTTCCCATACAAAGAGATTTTAGAGGAAAATGGATGCCGAATTGGGAAGGACCATATATGGTGAAGAAAGCTTTCTCTAGAGGTGCACTAATTCTGACCGAAATGGATGGGAAAAGCTTACCCAATCTTGTGAACTTAGATTCAGTCAAAAAGTATTTTGCTTGAAAAGAAGAAGAGGCCAAAGTGAAAACCCGTAAAGGGCGCTTTGAGTTTTTTTTTTAAAAAAGGGAGAGGCCAAGGCAAAAACCCGCAAAGGGCGCCTTGAGATCAAAGGGGTTTTGAGTTAAAAACCCGAAAAGGGTGGCTCAAATTCTGAATAGGCATGCAGTAATCTTGCTCTACTTGAATCAACAAGAAATGAAGAATGTTGCATATTGGGGCATCAACAAAGTACTTCAGGTCTTCTAAACACATGTTGAGCTCAAAGCAGGCTTCATGAAGTTTGTATATAGAAACTCAATCTGCGATATCTAGGGCATCTAATCTTTGTCCTATTCATTTTACTATATTTGGATTCTTTTTTTTCTCAAAGATATGTTCCGATTAATTTTCTTTGCATTTTGATAATTCATTTAACTCTCTTTGAAATCAATTTATTTGTTACCCATTATTCATAAGCATGTTGCATTGAAATAATAATTGATGAACTAATAATTTCAAAAAGAGGTTCTACATATTACTTTGGAAATTTATAGATAAAACAAGGAACCAAAACAGGACAATTGTTTAGAATTTCCATGTGCATAGATTGAAAATATTTGAGAAAGAAGAGTCTAGATGGAGATTATTTCTCTGATTTCTTTATCTAAATGATAAATGGACCAAATAATGAGTTGATGTGACAAAAGTAAGTGATGTTATCAGGTCATAACATTCGGGAATGGTGTGACAAACTAAGTTGATGAAAAATTTAGAACCCCTGAATTGTGGCGGAATGGGTTGAATTTGAAATAAATTCTATACCCTAAAAATTGCAGATGGGAAAGACTGAAAAAGTTTCAATTCCTATAAATCATGGTAGGATGGTACAAGCCTTGTGTCCTCAAGATTCAAGCAGAGTTGACTCTGAAATTACGCGTGGCAAGCTTGTTGAGCAGAACATGAATGATGTGTCGAGAGGAACACGGATGAAGAACAAATGAGTAATGAAACCTAGAGTAGGAATCATGCTCATAACATTTTTTTCATCATAGCAAATCTCATTAGGAGTATTTGATTCATTCATATCATTGCATCCTAATCCTTAAAAAGGAAACATTTTCATGACATGTTGCATCCATGTCACTCATAACACATTTAGCTAGAAGCATTTGATTCATTCTGATCATAGCATTTTGGTCATGTGACATAACCATATGGAACCGAGTCTACAGGACATGTCCCTCAATGGATGGTGTAGCAATATTGGTGAATTTACAGATCTTATCTCCCTAGGCAGTAGTGGAGCAGATCAAATCTGGCGAATCTTATCTTCTCAAGGTAACAGAGAAACAGATTTTAGCCACCAGCCTTATCTCCCTGGGGTAACAAGGGAGCAGGCTGAATTTTGTAGTCTTATCTTCCTGAGGTAGCAAGGAAGCAGACTAAAGATTGTAGATCATATCTCCCTAAGCGGTAGCAGAGCAGATTGAATTTGGCTAATCTTATCTTCCTGATGTAGCAGGGGGCAGGCTAAAGTTCGTTGTCTTATCTTCCTGAGGTAGCAAGGAAGCAGAATAAAGATTGCAGATTTTGTCTCCCTGAAGTTGCAGTTGTAACACCCCTTACCCGTAATCCATGCCAGAAACGGGCCCGAGGCATTACTGGATTAAAACCATATGATCGCCACTTAGGCTTATCGATTACTCTTTTAAGTCATCTCTACAACCTCAATCTCGACTTATGAGGCCTCACTCATACACGCAAAACTCTCAAGACCCTTTCAAAAATTTCTGCGATTTTAATAATTTCTTCACCTAAACAGGGACTACACGCCCGTATGAGGTGAGACACGCTTGTGTGAGGTCACACACGCCCATGCCCTCAATAGTGCATGAAAACCAAGAATTCTGCCAATGTCCCACGGCTAGGGCACACACCCGTGCTCACCACCCGTAGTGAACACTGACTTTACCATACGGCGTAAAGTCTGGACACACGCACGTGTGGCTAGCCCGTGGCCTATACTACTCAAATCTGTCAAAAAGACACAGCCAAGGCACACGTCCGTAGGTTGGTCGTGTGTCACACATGGCCTAGACACATGTCGTGTGTCTAACCACATGGACAAGAACAAAGCTAATTGCCAAGTCCGTATCACTCCTCAAGTTCTTACAACATATACTCAAACAATACATCCATAATCAACTAAAATTCAAACATAATCTTACATGGATAAGTACATCTTTTCATATAATAAAGCAGCCAACAACTATGGCATTATACAAAATAGATTATCCATCTATAGGCTAACACATCTTAGCCATTTACAACAAAATTCACTAACTTGTCTAGCCCATATACATTCCATATACAAAACATTTAGTTAATGTACCGGAGTGAGCTGATAGTGTAGGTGATCTTCCGATTAATCCACGTATCTCGATTCAAACCTCTTTCTCTATAAGACAAGGGAAAGAAAAGGAGTAAGCCTTGAGCTTAGTAAGTTTACACATAAACAATTTAAGCATTCTGGTATAAACTAAACAACAATTAGCATTATACTACCAAATAAATTCACATCCACAATTATGCTTACTCTTTCTATCCTTTACCATATTTCCAAAACATTATGAGTCACATACTCATAATCATTGACATGCACCCCTGCACTCAATACCACATTTACTTGAAAATACAACACATCATTTTATCACACTAATACATCCACACAGCTAAATTACTCGGTGGTTTTGCACTAAGCCCACCTCAATTAGGTAATAAGGTAGTATCGCACATAGCCTACCAAGAGGTACTCATAGTGGTTTCGCACATAGCCCACTAAATAATATACTTAACTATGGTATCGCACACAACCCATAGTTGTTAGTATTAAGGTGGTATCGCACTTAGCCCACCAGCAAATATTATCACTACTCATCCATATATCTACTTACTCATTCATTCATGATATCTACCACATTTATTCCATTTGAACCACATAGGTTCTCAATCATTCTCATTCATGCTACACACTAACTAGCATTAAGAATGTATAAGTAGAATGCTTTTATTACGCATAAACTTACCTCGGTACTCAAAAAGTATAAAGATGTGTAGTTTAGTCCACCACCTTACTCTTACCTCGGTTTCAACCCGGGCTTCATCTTTCTTGATCTATAATGATAACTCAACTCGTTCAATATACACATTGAATAAATTGACCATTATCTCATACTTTAGCAAAATTACCAGTTTGCCCCTAAACTTTCTCATATTTACGCTTTTGGCCCAAGACTTGTAAAGTGATTTTTATTCAACTTTCTAGCCTTTCATGCATAGCCGAACCATTTATTCAACTAAAGCAATCATAAATTCTCACTAAATTACACATGTATGACCAAACTCAAAACTTTCACAAACAAGTCCCTACTTACATTTTTCATGGAAATCACTTAGCAAAAGATGTTTTTACTACAACAAGCTGTCATATTCTTCCATTAAACATCAAAATACATGCATGTCATACATGGGTACATTTTTGAGCTCAACATATAGCTAAAAATAGCTTACTCATGCTACTAGGACCTCAAAAATACGAAGAATATTAAAAACGGAGCTAGAATACACTTAATATTAAAAACGGAGCTAGAATACACTTACTAGCTAGCTTGAAAAATTGAAGAGCCCTAACAATGGCTTCTCTAAATTTTCGGCAGCCTTGGGGAAGAAGATGAATGAAAATTCTATCATCTTTTCCCATTTTAATCATTTAATTGACAAATGACCAAAATACCCTTTTTTCCAACTTTCCAATTTTAGCCCATTCATGCCCAATTTTGTCCAAAAATTTGAATTTGGGAAATTACTATTTAAGGACATCTAATTGGTAATCCAAAGCTATTTCACACAAATAGCTTCTAGAATATCACATTTTGCAACTTTTGCAATTTAGTCCTTTTGGACAATTCAACCGCAATTTGAAAAAATTGCTTCATGAAATTTTCACACTAATATGCAAACATGGCATAGACCTCAAAAACTCATACATCTACCTTTGATTTGTCGTCTCGCACCATTATTCTGACTAGGCCCTAAATCGAGATGTTACAACTCTCCCCCCTTTAGAGATTTTTTCCCCCGAAAATCTTACTAGTAAAGAGGCTTGGATGTTGCTCTCTCATAGCTTCTTCCGTTTCCTACGTAGCCTCTTCCACACCATGCTTTTGCCACAACAATTTCACAAGGGCTATGTTCTTATTCCTCAACTTTTTCACTTCTCGAGCCGTAATCTTAATCGGCTCATCTTCATTAGAAATATCCAGTCTTATCTCAATTTTTGCTGAAGGAATCACATGTGAAGGATCGGAGCAATATCGTCGCAACATCGACACATGGAACACATTATGATTCTTTTCTAATTCCACTAGCAAAGCCAAACGGTAAGCCACTAGTCTAATTCTATTGGTAATTTCATATGGCCCGATGAATCTTGGACTCAATTTCCCTTTTCGTCCAAATCTCATGATCTTCTTCCACGGAGATACTTTCAAAAACACTTTGTCACCGACATCAAACTCAATTTCATTTCTTTTCAAATCCGCATCGACTTACGTCGATCAGGCGACTTTCAGACCATCATGGATCACTTTCACTTTCTCATAATTTTCTTTCACTAGATCGACCCCATGGATTCGCTTCTCACTAAACTCGATCCAATATAAAGGAGTCCTACACTTACGACCATATAAGGCCTTATACGGAGCCATCATATACTCGACTGATAACTGTTGTTGTAAGCAAATTCGACTAGAGGTAGATATCTCTCCCAACTACCTTTGAATTCTAACACACAGCATCGAGACATATCTTCAAGGACTTGAATCACTCTTTCAGATTGACCATCAGTTTGCGGATGGAACGCAGTACTAAAATTTAACCTTGTACCCATGGCTTCTTGCAACTTCTTCCAAAACCTCGAAGTAAACCTCAGATCTCTATCCGATATTATAGACATAGGCACACTATGCAATCTCACAATCTCTGCAACATACAATTCAGCTAACTTATCCAGTGAATAATCAACACATACTGGAATAAAGTGAGCCGACTTCGTCAACCTATACACAACAACCCACACAGCATCTTTCTTTTTCGGAGTCCTCAGCAACCCCATCACAAAATCTATGGTAACCCGATCTCATTTCCATTTGGGAACCATCACTGGCTGAAGCAATCCCGAAGGCACTTGATGCTCAACTTTCACTTGCTGACAAATTAGACATTTTGCCACAAACTCTAAAAAGTCTCTTTCATACCCGGCCACCAATAAAACTTTCTCAAATAATTGTACATTTTTGTACTGCCCGGGTGTACTGACAAATAACCACTATGCGCCTCATGCAAAACTTTTCGGATTAACTCTTTATCTCTTGGTACACAAATTCTATCATGGTACATCAAACAATCATCCAGACCCACTCAAAAATCAGAATCACTTAGCTTGCATCTCACTATCATTTCTCTGAGCCTTACTTATCTGTTGAACAGATAGTGGTTTAGCTCTCAACTCTGCTAAAATAGCACCATCATCAGACAATGCTAAGCTCGTGTTCATAATCCTTAAAGCACATAAGGATTTCCTACTAAGGGCATCCGCAACCACATTCGCTTTTCCCGGATGGTAATCAATGACTAGTTCATAGTCTTTCAACAACTCAAGCCACTGCCTCTGTCGTAAATTCAGATCCTTCTGATCCATCAAATACTTCAAACTCTTGTGATCCATAAAGATTTGACACTTTTCTCTATACAAGTAATGTCGCCAAATATTTAATGCAAAAATAATCACAGCCAACTCCAAATCGTGAGTCAGATAATTTTTCTCATGTGTTTTTAACTCTCGAGGTGTAAGCGACTACCTTACCCTCTTGCATCAATACGTAACCAAAACCATTAAACGACGCATCACTGTAAACCACGAACTCTTTTCCCGATTCTGGTTGAACTAAAGTCAGTGTCTCAGTCAATAATGTTTTCAACCTCTTGAAACCCTGTTGACATAACTCAGACCAATCAAACTTTACATCTTTATGTAACAGTTTTGTTATCGGGGTAGCAATCACAGAAAACCCTTTACGAAACGTCTGTAATATCCCGCTAAACCCAGAAAGCTTCTAACTTTTGATATGTTCTTCGGCTATTTCCAATCCATAATAGCCAATATCTTACTTGGATTAACTCGGTTACCATCACCCGACACAATGTGTCCTAGGAATCTGACCTCTCGGAGCCAAAACTCACTCTTACTAAACTTAGCATACAACTGTTTATCTCTTAAAGTTTTCAAGACAATTCTCAAATGTTCTTCATGATCATTCTCATCCCGAGAATAAATCAATATGTCGTCAATGAAGATAACCACAAACTTGTCCACATACAGTCTGAAGACACGGTTCATCAGATCCATGAAAATCGCAGGTGCATTTGTTAAACCAAACGGCATGACCAGAAACTCGTAATGGCCATACCTTGTTCAAAATGCAACTTTCAACACATCTTGCTCTTTCACTCTCAACTGATAATAACCAGAACTTAAGTCTATCTTGGAGAACACTGAAGCTCTCTTCAATTGATCAAAAAGATCATCAATCCTTGGTAAAGGATACTTATTCTTCCCCGTAAACTTGTTGAGTTGTCTGTAGTCTATGCATAATCTCATAGACCAATCTTTCTTCTTTACAAATAATACCGGGGCACCCTACGGTGGGTAGCTCGGTCTCATAAAACCTTTATCCATCAACTCTTGCAATTGAACCTTCAGTTCTTTCAACTCTACAAGTGCCATCCCATACAGAGCAATTGAAATAGGTGCTGTTCTCGAAATTAACTCAATCCCAAACTCGATCTCTCTCACTGGAGGTAATCCGGGCAACTCTTCTAGAAATACATCCAGATATTCACATACCACCGGTACCAATTCAATCTTCACCACAGAATCTTGAGTATTCAATACAAACGCGAGATAGGACTCACATCCCTTTCTCAAGCATTTCTCGGCCACTAAGGAAGAAATCATCACTGGTAGACTATTCGATCCACCTGATTCAACCGAATAACATCTCCACCCTCACATTTCAGCTCGATAAACTTACTACCACAGTTCACTAAGACACTATGTGCAGTCAACCAATCCATACCAAGGATTAGATCAAACTCATCAAACAGTAACAACATTAGGTTTGCAGGAAAACAATGACTCTTAATCATCAAAGGACAGTTCTTACACACTTTGTCCACAAACACATACTTACCTAACGGGTTTGACACCTTAACCACAATGTCCGTAGACTCAACGATTATACTCAAACTAGATGCCAATCTCATGAAAATATAGGAATGGGTAGACCCTAGGTAAATTAAAGTAATAACAAAGGTGTCATAAAGAGAAAAAGTACCTGTTATCACATCTGGGGAGGATGCCTCTTTGCGAGCGTGAATAATATACGTCCTAGCAGGTGCCCGACCCTCCGGTCTCATAGCAGAATCTCGTGACGCACCTCTACCACTAGTCCCCCTCCCGGGTTCTTTGGTGGCCTACGCCTCGTAGGTTCATTGCTAGATCTTATCTCTTGCTTCTCTTCCTTATCATCCTTCTCGGGGAAATTTCAGATAAAATGGTCAGGGAACCACATTTATATAGTTTTAACTGTTACCCCAACACTCTCCAGGTGATATCTACCACAACTTGGACACTCTTATTTGTTCTTCGGATTGCCCACACTTTCCATCGAGGTGGCTTGGACTCTTAAACCCGAATGAGTGTTGCCTTGATCTCGAGGTAAATATCCAATTGATGTAGTGGTCTGAGGATTCTCCTCCTTTGATCTTTTTGATTGAGCTTGGTATGGTTTGCCCATCGGCCATTTTCTTGCATCTCGAGCCGCATTCACCGTTCTCCTCTTTTCCTTACTTAGTTCTTCGGCCTTACTTGCCCAATCAACTAACACTACAAACTCTTTCAACTCCAAAATACCAACCAGGAGTTTGATATCCTCATTCAGTCCATCTTCAAACCTTTTTCATAAAACGGCCTCTGTCGACACACATTCTTGAGCGTATTTGCTGAGCTTAACAAACTCGTGCTCATATTATGCCACTAAAATTCTTCATTGCTTCAACTCAAGGAATTCCTTCCTTTTCCGATCGGTAAATCTCTGGCTTATATACTTCTTTCGAAACTCTTCTAGAAAGAAATCCCAAGTCAACCATTCTCTCGGGACTACTGACGTCAACGTCTTCCACCAATGGTATGCTGAGTGTCTTAGTAGAGATACGGAACACTTCAGGCTCTCTTCGGGTGTACATGAGAGTTCATTGAACACCGTCATTGAGTTCTCTAGCCAGAACTCTGCCTTCTCAGGGTCATTATCAACCTTAGCTCTAAACTCCTCAGCCCCGTGTTTCCTAATCTTATCCACCGAGGGCTTTGTTACTCTCACTTTTTCTATACCTTGAGGAGCCATTTCAACTGGCTAAGGTATAGGAGGAGGTGGAGGAGGTTGAGCATTAGGGTTTGTTCGAACATACTCCAAGTACCAGTTACTTATCATCTGGAGAAAGGCTTCCCGAGCCTCATTTCCTTGACCCTTAGTCTCGGGTTCACTCTGTACAGGCGCAGTCCCTTGCATTGGAGCCGGCTCATTACTAGCTGCGTCATCGAGAGGCGATTGATTGGGATCCATACACTATATAAAACAAGTTTAAAATCATCAAAAGCCACCACACTATCATTATATGCTTATGGCATGTATAGTTAGACTCTTATACCCGCTACGGTAGTCCAAGAACCGACTAAACTATAGCTTTGATACCACTAAATGTAACACCCCTTACCTGTAATCCATGCTGAAACTGGGCCCGAGGCATTACCGGATTAAAATCATATGATAACCACTTAGGCTCATTGATTACTCTCTTAAGTCATCTCTACAACCTCAATCTCGACTTACGAGGCCTCACTCATACACGCAAGACTCTCGAGACCCTTTCAAAAACTTTTGCAATTTTAAAAATTTCTTCACCTAAATTGGGACTACACGCTTGTGTGAGGTGAGACACGCTCGTGTGAGGTCACACACGCCCATGCCCTTAACCCGTGCATGATAACCCAAGCATTCTGCCAATGTCCCACGGCTAGGGCACACGCCCGTGCTCACTACCCATGGTGAACATTGACTTCACCACACAGCCTGAAGTCTAGACACACGCCCGTGTGGCTAGCCCGTGGCCTATACTACTCAAATTTGTCAAAGAGACACGGCCAAGGTAGACGCTCGTGGGTTGGCCGTGTGTCACACATCGCCTAGACACATCCCCGTGTGTCTAACCACATGGATAAGAACAAAGCTAATTGCCAAATTCTTATCACTCCTCAAGTTCTTACAACATATACTTAAACAACACATCCATAATCAACTAAATTCAAACACAATCTTACATGGATAACTACATCTTTTCATATAATAAAGCAGCCAACAACTATGGAATTATACAAAATAGATTATCCATCTATAGGCTAACATATCATAGCCATTTACAACAAAATTCACTAACTTGTCTAGCCCCTATACATGCCATATACAAAACATTTAGTCTAATGTACTAGAGTGAGCTGATAGTGTGGACAATCTTCCGATTAATCCACGTATCTCAATTCAACCCTCTTTTTCTATAAGACAAGGGAAAGAAAAGGAATAAGCTTTGAGCTTAATAAGTTTGCACATAAACAATTTAAGCATTCTAGTATAAACTAAACAACAAGTAGCATTATACTACCAAATAAATTCACATCCACAATTATGCTTACTCTTTCTATGCTTTACCACATTTCCAAAACATTATGAGTCATATACTCATAATCATTGACATGCACCCCTGCACTCAATACCACATTTACTAGAAAGTACAACACATCATTTTATCACACTAATACATCTACACAGCTAAATTACTCGGTGATTTCGCACTCAGCCCACCACAATCAGGTAATAAGGTAGTATCGCATATAGCCTACCAAGAGGTACTCATAGTGGTTTCGCACATAGCCCACTAAATAACATATTTAACTATGGTATCGCTCACAGCCCATAGTTGTTAGTATTAATGTGGTATCGCACTTAGCCCACCATCAAATATTATCACTACTCATCCACATATCTACTTACTCATTCATTCATGATATCTAACACATTCATTCCATTTGAACCACATGGGTTCTCAATCATTCTCATTCATTCTCATTCATGCTACACACTAACTAGCATTAAGAATGTATAAGTAGAACGCATTGATTACTCATAAACTTACCTTAGTACTCAAAAAGTATAAAAATGTACAGTTTAGTCACCACCTTACTCTTGCCTCGGTTTCAATTTGGGCTTCGTCTTTCCTAATCTATAATGATAAATCAACTCGTTCAATACACACATTGATTAAATTGACTTTTATCCCATACTTTAGCAAAATTACCATTTTGCCCTTAAATTTTCTCATATTTACACTTTTGGCCTAAGGCTCATAAAGTGATTTTTTATAACACCCCAAACCTGGCCTAAAGGTTACGACTGAATCTAGTGTGCAAAATCAGGTGCTGTTTGGAACCACAAGGTTGTTTGGAAAACTTATCGTTGAAACTCAAATTTATAAATTCAAAAATTCATTTCTCCTCACTTATGCCTAAAAGGGGTTTATTCTTTTTAATACTCTTCTAAAATGCGTGTTTTATCTTGTTTAATAAAAACTCATTTGATTACAAGAATTTGGTCTTAACATGTATGAAAATGAGTTATTTGAAAAAAATGTTGTTTTTTATTTTGAAAACTTCATGTTGATTAGATTTGTAGTTTTTAAATAAAACCAAATAAAAGTTAAAATTATTCCAATGGCCCTATGCTAAACCGTAAAAGTAACATATTTAATCCCACATTTAGCATACTTTTGGATGATTTATTCCTTAATTTATGTAAAAAGGTGCTCTTAATCCTTTCTTTTCATGTTTTATACTCAGGAAAGCACCTAGGGACGAAAAGAATGAGAAACGGGCTTAAAACAGACCAAATTGTGCCAACTCATGAAATCGACACAGCCTGGGCCCAAGACCACACGGGTGTGCCTCCCTAATCTACTCTAACACGGCCTGGACCCCGAAAAACACAGACGTGTCTCTTCAGCAAACTCGACCACGGCCTTAAATCGATTCACACGGGCGTGTGCCATAACCGTGTCCCTGCCGCGGCCAAGAGGAATTTCACTCGGAATAGGATACTTGAAGGTAAAAAAAACACATTCCAAAGCCTATTCAAACACCCAAGTAGGAATTATACTTGAATTAGGATACTTAGAGGCCCACTAAAGCATTCCAAGAGCCTATATAAACACCCTAAGCATAACCTTCAAGGGGAGTTTGGCAGAAACCTTCTGCCGGAGCTAGCTGCGCTAGGCCAAGGAGCCAAGCCAGAAAGGTTAGATTTTTGGGAATCACTCGAAGATAGCCAGTTGATCCATCTCAAGAAGTCGAAATTCTACTCAAGACGGCGGATCTCTTCTTCATTTCCTTCAGGGAGTTTTAGGGATTTCTTATGTTTTGTTTTATCTTTTCTTCTGAGATGTTTTCTATCATTATGAACTAACCCTTCAGATACCTGAAGGGGGTGAAACCTAAGACGGATCTTGTTATTGTTTTTTGAACTATATGATAAATATTTGATTTGTTCTTAATTATGTGAGCTTAATTCTTGTGTTAATATTTTCGGGATATTGATTCAAGTTGAATATGCTTAGGTGGTGGAGCAAAAGTCCCTGTCTAAGAGTAGATCTAGCATAATTAAGCGAAGTTGATCGTGTGCCTAGAGATAGGGTGATGAGATTTTTCCAGATTAAGGTGAAACCTAATATGGGAATCCATAGATCGAGTTAATGCAATTCTAGGGGTTTTAATTAGAAAGAGATTTCAATTAATCAACCTAGGGTTAAACGTTATTCGCCTCGAGAAAGGGTTTAATATAACTTAGGGAATCTTACGGATCAAGTCAAGTGTATAAATCGTCTGGTTCAGTGTTAGATAACAAGTGAAGTCTAGGTGGATTCTTCCTAAGGGTATCGTCTTAATCAACTGAGTTTTCCCAACAGTATTTCCCCAATTCATTCTTTTTGTCTTTGCGCCTTTAGCTTAGTAGTTAGATAATTGAGATTAAACAACCAATCACTTAATATTTAGGCTAAATAATAAAAAGAAGGTTAGCATTAGTACTTTTAGTTCCTTTGGGTTCGACAATCCGGTCTTGCCTAAGCTATACTATCGCTTCGATATGTGCACTTGCCTTAAGTCGTTGTCGAGTTAGTTTCGTGTTTCGATCATTCTCTTTATAAATTTTAAAACTCGACAAAACAACGATCAAGTTTTTAGGTAGTTCTTTGGGAACTAAAATATTAAGAAAGCCCTATTTTTATTACTTTAGCCAAATTTTTTTATTTTATTTTTTATTTTCTGCAATTTAATTTTTATTAGTTTGCTAATTTTTCTTTTATTCGGTTTTGGCAGATAATTTTAGTCTATAGAAGATGGCACTAAATAATTATCAATGTCTCTCGCAGGTACACCCAGAAATACAATATGATTCAAATTTAGGAGGCATGGCGAATCTTGAGTACCCACCCTACGGATATGGCATGGAAAACGAGCAAGCTCACTATACGAGTAACTATCCTAGACCTCAAAATAATTTTTATAGTGACACTTATAATGCAGGTTGGAGGTACCATCCCAATTTCTCATAGGATGATCAAAGTAGCCAAAGATCGGAACTTCCTCCAGATTTTTAACAACCACCTCACCAACAGGAAGAGGAGTCGAACATTGAAGAGATGCTGACAAAATTCATGGTAGCCACAGATACTCGTCTCCAAGACACTGTGACCACCCTTAAGAATCAACAAACATCGATGAAAGGGATCAAGAACCAATTTGGTGAACTTACTAAGTCAGTTGGACAACTTGCTAAGCTGATCTTAGAACTACCACAAGGAAGCTTGCCAAGCAATACTAAAACTAACCCGAGAGAGCAAAATCAAGCCATTTACGATAGTGAAGGGTTAGACGTACCAAACCCAAGGGAAGAACCTGTGGTAAGTGAATTTAAGATTGAGCTGTGCCATGATATACCAAAATCGGTGATTACAAAGTACAAAGCTCGTGCGCCATACCCCAATGCGACAAAGAAAGACCACACAGAGGAATAATTCGCTCTTTCGCAGATGCTAGATCCTAGACCTCGTGTCGATAAAAAAGAAATTCATTGGGAACGAAGGCTTTGGATCGATAAACTAGACGAATGGAAGACACATTGTAAGGAGAGACTAAAAGCACACAAAGCAAAAATAGGGCAAATCCACGACGAACTTAATGATGGGACAAACCAACTTAAGATAGGAGATCAGATACTCACAATCTTCCCAGATGGAACAGTCGAAGTAAACAATCCTAAATTTTGCACTTTTGAGGTAAACACTACTCGACTTAAACTTTATATCCATAACCGAGTTGATCGCATTAGAAAGGATTTTCACCTCTTCAAACCACCATGACCATACAAATAACAGGTAAGTCTAGCTCAAAACTTTAAACGAGCACTTCTCGGGAGGCAACCCGAGCACTAACCCCATTTTTATTTTTATTTTCTATTTTTTATTTTCCCTTTTTAGCATTCAAATAAACCAAAAGTGTAGATTTCCAGACCACAAGGCCTTGCACACGGTCGTGGCAGTGGTCGTGAGGGCACCACAGGTAGGTAAAAGGGCGTGACCGTAGACGTGTGGCAACAGGACAAAATTTTCCCCAAAACATGGGCCGCATCTCTATTTAAACCCTCTTCTTACTTTTTCTTTTCCAATTATCTTTCTTTTTTATTTTATATTATTTACTTTTATTTTTATTTTTATTTTTATCTTTATGTTTATTTTCTTTATTATTTTCTTCTTATTCTTCTTGACATTTAGATTTAGTTTAGGATACAATAAAATCAGAATGACTGCTTCGAGGATTCAATTTCAAATGGTTCGAGGCGTTTCCCCACGTTCACCTCCAATATTATCCGGTTTCTTTTCATTTACCTCATCCAAAATTTAAAAAGTGTCACTTCTCCCCTTCTCTTTTGATTTCAGTATAACATGATTATTTATCTATCTTTGTACATTAAGGGCAATGTACATCTTAAGTGTGGGGGGTTGATAAACCGTAAAAGCAACATATTTTAACCCCATATTTAATAGGCTTTTGGATGATTTAGCCCTTGATTTATGTAAAAAGGTGCTTTTAATCCTTTCTTTTTATGTTTATACTCAGGAAAGCACTCGAGGATAAAAAGAACACAACACGGGTTTAAAACAGAGTAATTGGGCCTTAGCAAGCAATCAACACAACCTGGCCCAAAGCCCACATGACTGTGCCTCGCCAATTACCAAGAGCACGGCCTCAACTATGTAACACACGACCGTGCAGCATCCATTGATCACACGGACGTGCCTGGTGATCTATATGGCCGTGCCCAAATCGACATACCTGAAGCACGGCCTGAATCCTGACTCACATGGCCGTGCCCAAAATGACAGAATTGAGACACGGCCCAACCACGATTTACACAGACGTGTGCCATGGCCGTGCCCCTGCCGCGGGAGAAAGCAATTTCACTTGGATTTGGATGCTTGAAGCCAAAGAAACATACTCCTAAGTCTACTCCAACACCCTAATAGGAATTCTACTTGAAGGAGATACTTAGGAGCCAATTATAGCATCCCAAAGCCTATATAAACAACCCCAGGCAAACATTAAAGAGAGCTTTTTAGTAGAGGCTTTTGTCGAAGCTTTCATTTTTTAGGGAATCACTTGAAGATAGCCAGTTGATCCATCTCAAGAAGCCGGAACTCCACTCAAGACGGAGGATCTCTCTTCAATTCTTCAAGGGCTTTTAGGGAGTTCTTATGTTTTGTTTATTCTTTTCTCTTGAGATGTTTTCATATTTAGTTATGCACTAAACCCTTCAGATACCTGAAGGGGATGAAACCTATGATGGATTTTGTTATTTGATTTTTAAATTTATATGATAAGTACTTGGTTTGTTCTTAATTATGTTGCTTAATTTTATCTGATGTGCTTAGGTGGAGGAGGAAAGACCCTACCTAAGAGTAGATCTAGCATAATTGAGCGGAGATGATCGGGCGCCTAAAGATAGGGTTACGAGATTTTATCGGATTAGGGTGAAACCTAATATGGGAATCCATTGATCGATTTATTGCTTCCTTAGGGGGTTATTATAAGAGAACGAGAGTTCCACTAATTAACCTAATGTTAGACATTATTCACCTCGAGAGAGGGTTTAATATAGATTAGGGAGTCTCACGGATCAAGCTAAGTAAAGAAATTATATGGTTTGGGGAATAAATAATAAGTGAAGTCATAGGTGGATTCTTCCTGAGGGTATCGTCTTTATCAACTGAGTTTTTCTAAAGTCTTTCTCCAATTCAATCTTTTTTCTTTGCAATTAGTTTAAGTATTTTGTTAGTTTAATAATTCAATCACTCCATATTTCAGGCTAAATAATAGAAAGAAAGTGAGTAGTAGTACTTTTAGGTTCCCTTGGGTTCGATAAGATATTCTTGCCTAAGCTATACTACTGTTTGATAGGTGCACTTGCCTCTATCATTGTCACAGATTAGTCTCTGAGTTCGATCACTCTTTATAAATATTAAAACTCGACTGTTTGACACGATCAAGTTTTTGGCGCCGTTTCCGGGGAACATCTAAAATATTAAGAAAGCTCTATTTCTATTACTTTAGCCATTATTTTTTTTTTTTTAAATTTCTCTTATTTTTATACATATATTTTTTGTTTTTCTAAATTTCTTTCTTTCTTTTCATAACAGGTACCTCTAGTTTATGACTAGAAGGAATCCGCAAGGACCATTAGAATACGAGAGTGACATTGAAGCTACTGCTCACAGAAATCGCAGAGAAATTAGACGAGCCCTAGACTATCAAAGAGAAGAACAGCAAAGATCCAATCCTACTGAAGGGATGGACGAGAACAACCCACCAAATGTGCAAGAACAGAATGCTCCGCGTACTATGTATGATTATGCTAAACCTAATTTGATAGGAGCGGAATCTAGTATTGTTAGGCCTGCTATAGCTGCTAATAATTTTGAATTAAAGCCTAACACAATACAAATGATTCAACAATTTGTTCAATTTGATGGTTTGCAGGATGAGGATCCAAACACTCATATATATAATTTTTTAGAATTCTGCGATACCTTCAAAATAAATGGCCTTTCTGACGATGCCATACGTCTTCGGTTATTTCCTTTTTCATTAAGGAATAAAGCAAAGCAGTGGTTGAACTCGTTACCACGAGGGTCAATCACCACATGGGATCAAATGACCGAAAAATTTCTTTTAAAATATTTTTCACCAGCCAAAATGGCTAAATTTAGGAATGACATATCTTCTTTTGTGCAGGATGACACAGAAACATTATATGATGCATGGGAAAGATACAAGGATCTCCTAAGGAGATGCCCACACCACGGATTACCTTTGTGGCTTCAAGTCCAAACTTTCTACAATGGTGTAAATTTTCCAACTAGGCAAATGATTGATTCATCAGCCAGTAGAACATTGAATAATAAAACTCCTGAAGCGGCTTACGATTTTATTGAGGAGATGTCGTTGAACACCTATCAAAGGCAAATTACAAGAGCTAAACCGACAAAATCAGCCAGAGTTTTTAATATAGACGCAGTGACAATGCTATCAACACAGGTGGAGTTAATGAATAAAAAGCTTGATAATCTATGTTCTTCGCAAGTACACCCAGTAATGCAATGCGAAGCAAGCGGGAATGTGGTGAATCCTGATTACCCACCTTACCAACCAACAGCAGAACACGAGCAGACAAACTATACAGGTAACAATTTTCGATCTAATAATCCTTATAGTAATACCTATAACCCAGGTTGGAGGAACCATCCAAATCTTTCATGGGGAGGACAAGAAAATCAAAGGCAGCAACCTCCTCCAAATTACCAAAATCAGCCCTATCTATAGGAAAAGAAATCAAACCTTGAAGAGATGCTAACAAAATTCATGGCAGCTATAGATACTCGTCTCCAAAAGACTGAAGCAATACGTGACGAACAAAAAAAAATCAATCAAAGGAATCGAGAATCAACTTGGAGAACTTACTATGCCAGTGGGACATCTCACAAAGGTGATTTCTAAATGTCAATAAGGACATCTACCAAGCAACACAGAAATAAACCCAAAAGAGCAAATCCAAGCCATCACAGCTCAAGAGGATACAAAAGTAGACAAGCCCATCTCAATACAAGAAACTAAGGAAGAAAAAGGTAAAATAGAGGTAGCACAAGAGAGGCCAAAACCGGTAATCAAAGAATACCAACCTCGCATACCTTATCCCGAAGCATTGAAAAAAGATGATTCAGAGGAACAATTCAGTAAGTTTCTAAAACTTTTAAAGAAATTACATATTAACTTACCTTTTCTTGAAGCTCTTTTTCGATGCCCGACTCAAGGAGATTTTTAAGATAGTCATGACTGAATAAACATAAAATAGATGAAGAGCATCATGTGGAACTTAACGCAACATGCTCAAGAATGCTACTGAAATTGACTACCACGAAACTAAAAGATCCGTGGAGTTTTACGATTCCATGTTTAATTGGTAGTTTAACTATTGATAATCGTTAGTTGATTTAGGGCAAGTATAAATGTCATGCCTTATGCCTTCGCTTAAACAACTAGGTCTAGGGAAGCCCAAACAAACTAGGATGAGTATCCAACTAGATAATAAAGCTGTTAGAATTCCTAGGGCATTATTGAAGACGTTTTAGTAAAAATCGATAAATTTGTTTTCCAAGAGATTTTGTTGTTTTAGACATGGATGAGGAAAATTCAATCCCTTTAATTTTAGGAAGACCTTTTCTTGCAAGCGCCAAGACTAAAATTGATGTTGCCACAAGAGAACTCATACTGTGTATGAGATGAATCGATCAATCTTCAAGCTCTCGACTCAGCCAAAACAACAGAAGATGAAGGTAAGAAAGTCGTTTCAATAGATAATCAAATTGTTCAAACTTCATCGCAGGAAACATCATAAAGCATCAAAACAAAGCCAACACAAAATCGTAACATCAACAATTTAGAAGAGCAGAAGATACACACCAAAGAAAAACTGGATCCACACGAAGTAAAACCTAAGGAACCACCAGAAGAGCTCATAGGGACATCAAATCACCTTAAAATAGGAGATCAAGTGCTGTTAGACAATGCTGATCCTCACATCACTTCAACAGACCTGAAGAAAAAGGAAGAAATACTCCTTCAGGTACACAATATTTCCCACAGGAAATAGTCGAGGTAACCAATCCAATATTCGGTAATTTCAAGGTAAACGCTTCTCGACCTAAACTTTGTCACGAAAATAAAACTGTCAGCAAGAGGGAAAATATTCAAACCTTTAAACCTCTCTAAAATTTTCAAAGTCAAGGATGTCTAGCTTAAGACTATAAGCAGCGCTTCTGGGAGGTAACCCGAGCACTAACACTTTTTATTTTTCAAAATTATTTTTCTTTTCTTTCCTTCTCTCTCTCTCCACATTTAAAACAAAGATGCAAGTTTTCAGCCACTGCAGGTGTGTTCGTGGCCGTGTGGACCACTGGAACCACCACACTAATAGAGCAGAGCCGTGCAAAGTCGGTCTAACCACCCCCAACGTCATGGAGCCAACCACGCACAGCACGGGCACCGACAAAAATAGTAAGGCCATGCCTCACGACCGTGCTAAAATACTAACTTATTGAGCACGGGCAGACCACACCCGTGCAGTCTATCTGTGCTCACATCCTGACCTTTTAGGAACGGGCGTGCCAATCAACACAATGGGCGTGGAAGAACAACACACCCCACAACACGACCCTATGATACGGCCGTGTCAATCAACACACCCGCGGCACGGGCATGGGAACGTGCCAGATTTGAAATCTTATTTTAATCCCCACAACCCTTCCTCTTTTTCCCATATTCTTTCTTATTCCTTCTTTCTCTTTTCTTTCAACTTTTTCTTCCTATTCATTGAAAAGGTCCAAGACTCTTGAGCAACACAAAGATCATGCCGAAGAAACGTAAGCATCGTCACCTCAGAGGAGACCTCAACATGAGTTCATGCCGGCAGCTTCACTTAATTGACACACCAAGGGTCTCCAAAACCTTTTTGGTTTTATTTTTATTTTCTCGTCTCATTTATTTTCCTTATCTTTACTTATATCCTACTTAATTTACTTCATTTCATATTAGTTTCTTGGTTTTAGGTTCTAAAGGTTGTTTAGGAATCACGCACCACAGCCTTTGAAGTCACGTCCACCTCGTAAACCATCCAACAATAAGGACTCCTTAGTCCATTAGTATTTTCTTTTAATCTCAGTTTTCTTCTTAGTCTCCTTCATTTTATTTCCTTAATCTTTAATTATATTATTAGTATAGTATTATTATTTCTCTAGATCTCTTGGCTATATCTTCACAGGCTACCCAATTTCTTCATCTAGCAAATTGCTTTTCGGTAGCCACACCACTAGGCCCATAGAAAACACCATCATCGCCACCAAAGATGCCAGGGATCATCCAGACTTTAGGGAGTATTACTTTCCCTACTTCTCTCTTTGATTTTACATTTAATTATCATTATCTATCTTTGTACATCATGGGCAATGTACATCTTAAAGTAATGGGGTAATAGTGCCTAACTTTTTGCATAATTCTCAAAACCTTGAAATTAGTCTTGATCTTAAGTATTTTTCTCATATTATTAATTAGGGTGAAATTTCTAATGATTTATGATTTTTATCGATATGTTTTAGAATAAGTCTTAGTTAATTGTGCATTGATGATTAAATTTGAAGAATACTAGAGAATCGAGCATGATAAGTCTACTTTCTAAAAATTAAAATTGATAGGTTGTTGAACCTAATTTGAGTATCACCTTGAACTTCAAAATTTATAAAGATTGATGTCAAAACACCCATAATTTTTTGTGAGATTTTGAGCCTTATAGAGCATATACCCTTTTTCGTGCTCACTTTAATTGATTATGAATGTGTCAACTTTAAACTGTTATTCTAGAACTTGCCTCGGTTATGCATGTCGAGACCACATTAATGATTTCATATCTTGAGATGATAAAGGCACCTAGGTTTTAACCCGTTCACTCCACTAAAAAGCCTACCTACATAAATAACCCCTAGTGAACCCCATTGAATCTTAACAACCTTTTTATTGACTCACCCACTAATATTAACCCAAAATCCCTTTTTATTTGTTATCAACATTCCTTTGACTACCCTCTATCGAGAATTGATTTAATCGGTTCGAATTAGGTTATTTCAACTATCAAAGTTCCTTCTATTATGTTTATTTTAGTTTGTTCTTAAAAAATCCAAGGTTATTCAATATTAGTAGTATAATAAAAGAGCTTAGAGCATTTAAACTCCAATTGTTGAAGAAAAAGCTCAGATTAAAGTATTATGAAATTTTAAGTAATGAAAATTTTGTTATTATATAGTAATTATCTATAGTGGTATTATTAATTTGCATTTGAAGTAAATATTCATATTTAGTTCAATGTTTCTAGTTAGGCGATTTGTCAAGTCAGTCTCGATTCTAAACCTCTAATTCAGCCTGTATCCACATCCTTAACCTTAGCCCCGTTACAACCCTGATTAAAGACCTTTTGATCTGTGTATCATCTCATATACAATGGTGGAGATTTGATTTTCAGGCAAGCCTATGGGATTAACTTTTCAGGTTCGACTTAGAGTGCTTATTCTTGAACCTTAAACACCTTTGAGTGATTTGAGTGAATCTTTAGTGAGGATGTCAGTTCTTGTTGATTTTGAATTAAAGGTAATCACTTAGATAAGGGGAGACACCTATGTTTTCATGCTATAAAGGTATGACTTATCGTAATTGAATCTTTAGGGTTCTTTGAGTTGAACTGTCCATGTATAAAGTATCTATGAATTATGATGAGACATTTTCGATAGGAATTATGAATTATGGAAAGTTTGTTTAATTGTAAGTTGAGAATTTTGCATGAGGACAAGCAAAAGCTTAAGTGTGGGGGTATTTGATAAACCGTAAAAGCAACATATTTTAACCCCATATTTAATAGGCTTTTGGATGATTTAGCCCTTGATTTATGTAAAAAGGTGCTTTTAATCCTTTCTTTTCATGTTTATACTTAAGAAAGCACCGGAGGATAAAAAGAACACAAAACAGGCTTAAAACAGAGTAATTGGGCCTTAGCAAGCAATCAACACGGCCTAGCCCAAAGCCCACACGACCGTGCCTCACCAATTACCAAGAGCACGGCCTCAACTATGTAACACACGGCCGTGCAGCATCCATTGATCACACGAATGTGCCTGGTGATCTACATGGCCGTGCCCAAATCGACAGACCTAAAGCACGGCCTGAATCCTGACTCACACGGCCGTGCCCAAAATGACAGAATCGAGACACGGCCCAACCACGATTTACACGGGCGTGTGCTGAAACACCCTAAACCCGGCCCACAAGCCTTGACCAGATCTGGCATGCTTCTAGGAAAAACCATTCGAATTCTTATTTGAATCTTTACTAAAAGTTCTCGCATTTTTTAAAACAGTTGATTTGGGTTGGGCTCGAATTTGAAACCCATGTTGATTAGGTGTCAAAACGTTTAATATTTATACTTAAGAAAGATGGACTTTAAATTTGAATAAATAAAGATTGTGTCATACTTAAATAAGTAAATATGCATGCGTAAACAGTTCAAACCAAGGCCTTATTACATCAAATCAAAACCCAAATTAAATCCAAAATACTAAAAAGAAAGAAAAGCCCAAAATAAAATAATAAGTTCGAGTTGTGCATGGCCACTACTTGAGCTCCTCACGACCCGACCCATTCTTGAGTGTCACTGAAAAATAATCCCACAAGGGTGAGTCAAGCAGACTCAATGTGTACAACCAAGACACAAGACTCAATTAATTGGGCATGTCAAATCATACATGATATACATATATAAATCATGATGCAAACCCAATCCCAAGCCTAGATAACCATCCGCTACACATCACTCGTACCAACTATCACAACCGTGGGGACTACTAAGTCAACCCTCCATCCGCTACACACTATCAAAGGCGATTCATTGCAATGACGTGTTCATCGCCTCTTATAAAATTCGTGGCATGACCACGGATATATATTCGTGACATAAGTCACCACATTCATATATTGTGACATAAGTCACCACATTCATATATTGTGACATAAGTCACCACATTCGGCTATTGTGACATAAGTCACCACATTCAGATATTGAGGGTATAAAACCACCAATTCACTTCCCCTTTACATATCACCCATATGCCCCATGTCAAACATATCATGCAATATCATGCTTTTATTTCACATTCTTATCACTATTGTCATTTTTATCATACTCATAGTAGGAGTAGGAAAACGTACCTGAGTACTTCGTACCATTATATGGTACCTTAGCCACATCATAACATATTCTTGTAACATATTCATTAAAACATAACCGTCAATTAATTAAAGCTTAGTGTGGGGTACACACCTGATTTACTTAGCGCTTAATTGAGATCTGAAAAACCCGACCTAATGCTTTAGATCTTAGATCCTATATTCGGCCATTGTTAGAAATATTAGAAAAACTTATTCGCCCATATAACCAAATCCCGAGAGATTATTGCAACCAAAACTTACCTTGTTGCCGATTAGATTAAAAATCAAATCCCGAAACTTTGCTATGTTCCTTCTTGTAATTGGCCAAGCACTAGATCACTTCACAGGTTAGTTTTCAATTTTTGAATAAATAGTAAATAGATCTAATCACTAAATAGGCCTTGGCCGAATGTGTATGTGCACTTACCCTACGATTCTCAAATCCGAAAGTATCCCTTGTCTTAGGTATCTATCGAATCCTATAGACACATGTTAGATCAATTTCTAACATTTAATCACAAGTAAATAGCCCTTGGCGAATATCCAATATGACTCACCTTAGATCTTTAAAATCCGAAAGATCCTTCTACTTGTAGTCGAATGACACCTAACTCCCAAAGCCTCCTTCCAAGTTTCGCCAAGATCAATAATAGGAATTAGTTCCTAAATTTTCGACAAGCCTAAAAGAAAAGAATGGAAACCGAATGACAATTGGTCCTTACCTGTAACATCCTAGATTAGGGGTTATGCGTTTGTGCATAATTCATGAGTAGTAGGTTTTGGTAGTGTTTGGAAGTGAATTAAGGGTTTTAAAATCCTAGGATGGAAGAGAAAGCTTTGGACAATTATTTGTTTTAAGTTAAAACAAGAAGTGATGTGGAAAAGTGGCAAGGGCGCCACCTAAGGTGCAAAGGTTATGGCATCAAGTGAAGTACTTTGAGGGAAGAGGTTGAATCCCATTGTGTGCATTTTGCTTAATTTTATGAAATAGCATGTTTCTTGTGATATGTGGTGTGCATTTTTAGAACCTTGGAAATGTAAGGAAATGTATGGAAATGTAAGGAAATGTATGGAAATGTATGGAAATATAAGGAAATGTATGGAAATGTATGGAAATGTAAGGAAATGTAAGGAAATGTAAGGAAATGTAAGGAAATGTATGGAAATGTATGGAAATGTAAGGAAATGTTAAGTTCAAAGTGAACATTTTTTGGAAACTAGGAAATGTAAGGAAATGATTTAGAAATGATTCAAAAGAGGAAAGTAAACATTTCGGGAAACTTGGAAATGTAAGGAAATGTCAAGTTTAAAGAGCCAAACGAAAATTTTGGAAACTTAGAAATGACTTAGAAATGTCGAGTTTTAAAGTTTAAAGAGGAAATTAAGGCAAGGTGGCCTTAAGAGAAAAAAGTATGTGAAATTTGACACACAAACGAGCTTGGAAAAGTGGCTGAAGATACCACTTAAAGCCCAAGTGGTGGCGCCACTTAGGTGGATAATTTGGGCCTCGTATGGCCACAAGGAGTCCAATAGAACAAGTTTAAATTTGGTTCATCAAGGGAAGGGGGTGGACGGCATCTAGCTAAGGCTTTAAGTGATTTTTTTTATTTAATTACTTAGAGAGGAAGCAATGGACGGCAATAGGGACTCTTAAGAGAAGAGTTTTATTCCCTTTAGAATTTTGGCTAAATAAGAGATAAAGCTATCAAAATAGAAGAGTGATGGCCAAGTAAGGGATTCTAAGTTAGTAATTTCGGCTATAAAAGGAAAAGAGGCCATTCATTCATTCACTCTTCCTTTGTCGAATTTCTTAAGCAGATTCTCCTCTCTCTGCCGAATTTCCTACAGTTTTATTCTTCTTTTTGTTAGCCAAAACCGAAGTACCTTGTGCTCTAGCTGAATCCTCCATCTTTATTCTTCCTTCTCTTTTCCTTCTAATCCCTCCAAAAGCCGGAAGTAAGCCTTTTAAGGCCATAGCCGAATATATCAAGTGGCTTCAAGCTTAGGTGCTGTCGAATTCAATATTAAGGGTAAGAATTTTATGGCCATTAATTTATTCTCTTCTTTAAGCCGCAACATAGGAACTAATATCATTAATATCTTGTTTGCCAAAATTTGAAAGAAGGCTCTTCGGGATTTACTAAGTGTCGACTACAAGGAAGGAGAAGTTCTTTTCAGAAGGTACACCATAGGCAGCGTGTTCCCTAGTTATTCGATGAATTTGATTTAAAATCCACAAGGTAAGACATGTGAATATTCGCCAAGGCCTATTTTTGGTGTTTTAGATCTAGTTCATATTTATTCAAAAGCGAAACTAATTTGTTAAAGTGATTTAAAGCTTTAGAATACAAGAAAGAGTATAGTGAAGATTTCTGGATTTGACACCAAGGTAAGTTTTAGTGCACAAATCCTACTAGGATTTGGTTTTATGGCCGAATGAGTTTTTCATTAAACCTTTAATATGGGTCAAATGTAGGGAGTTAAAGATCTAAAGCAGTAGATCAAATTTCGGGATTTCAAGTGAAATCGTTAAGCGAATCAGGTGTGTACCCCACACTAATCTTAATAGATTTATGGCTTAAACTTGATATATGTGTTAATATGAAAGCGTAAGAATGTGGCTAAAGTACCATGTTATGGTACAAAGTACTTAAATACGTTTTCCTACTCCTACTAGAATTACGAAATATGTTATACATAACATGTGAAAAGTGACATGAATGTGAATTTAAGTATGATATGCATGATATGAATAATATGGGGCATTCGGGTTATTTGAGAAAGGGAAGTGAATGTGATGACTTGGTCTCACTATCCGAATGTGGTGACTTGATCGCATTATCGAATGTGGTGACTTCGGTCACATTATCCGAATGTGGTAACCGGTTACATTATCTCGAATGTGGTGTCTCATGACACAATTATCGAGTGGCTATGCCACTAATTTTATATGGGCGATGAGCACGCCATTGCGATGACGCCTTGATGGTGTGTATGCAGATGGAGGTTGACTTAGTAGTCCCCATTGTGCGGGATGGTACGGGTGGAGTGTAGCGGATGGCATATAGGTTTGGGTTCGGATTGCATCATTATCTTGAATCACTAAATGTGAAATTATGATCGTATGAATATGATTTGTTATGCCCGAATTTGTTAAGACTTAGTGTTTGTGTACACATTGAGTCTGTTTGACTCACCCGTTGCTGGGATTACTTTTCGGTGTGACGGTGATGGACGGTACGACAGATGCTTAGTGGAGGCCATGTGAAGTTGATTTCTTTTATTTGGACTATTTTACTTTAAGTATTTTGAATTTAAATTTTGGGAATTATTTGATGTAATAAGGCCTTAGTAGAATTATTTTATTCATTTTTTATTTATTAAGCTTACAAACTTTTATTTATTAAAAGATTAAGTAAATCTATCTTTAAAACAAAGCCCAAACGTTTTGTCACCTAAAGTAAAGGATTTTTAATAATGAAATAAACTTGTTTTCATCTCAAGCCCAACCCAAAACGATCTTTCTTCCAAATCACACAAGTTTTTCCTAAGTAACAAAAGAATTTGAAGCGGTTTACACCGAGGAACATACTGGATCCGGTCAAGGCTTGTAAATTTGGGTTTGGGGTGTTTCATTACCCTTATTACAGGAATCGACTGCTCCTTGTTGAACCCACTGAGGTATTCGACTATAGGCTAAGTGTTTGATCAATCAAGTTTCGGCTTTTGGTGTTTTGGTTAACAATCGGCTATTGCTAGAAAAGGCTTACCTTGACTTTTGGAGAGTTGTGAAAAGAAAAGAAAGTTGATGATGGAGATTCACTAGAGAAAGAGTTGAAAGAAAGAATTTGAGAGAAGGAAGGAGATGATAAGAAATTTGGCAAGCACTAAAAAGAGAAAAGATGAGTGTCTTTTGTTCCAATTAAAATTCGGCACTTATGCCTCCCTTTCATGACCGATTTTACCAACCAAGGAGTCCCTTGGCGCCACTATATCCCATTTGCTTCTCCTCCTTTATCTTTTATCTATTCTTAAAAAAAATAATTATCACAAAGAGTTTAATCACATCTAAAGCTCCTCCCTCAGTCTCCCAATGACATCCACCTCTACTCCTTATTGCCGAAAAATAAAATCTTTATTTGTTTTCCTTGTGACTCGAACCTAGGCCCATTTGCACCTACTTGTGGCGTCACTTACAGAGGCTTTAAGTGGCGCCTTGTAGCCACTTTACCAAGCCCAATTTCATGTCATGTTTTCCCTACTATTTCTCTTAAGGCCACCCTACTTAGCTTCCTCTTTTAGAATTAGAATCTAATAATTTCTAAGGCACTCCCCTATTTTCTAAAGTTCACAAAATTCATACAACACATTCTTAATCACACAAGGCATGCTATTTTATATTATTTAGTAATAATGCATAAGCCATAGCCCAGGATATTACATGTGCCATGGCCATGCCCCTGCCGTGGGGGAGAGCAATTTCACTTGGATTTGGATGCTTGAAGCCAAAGGAACATACTCCTAAGTCTACTCCAACACCCTAATAGTAATTCTACTTGAAGGAGATACTTAGGAGCCAAGTATAGCATCCCAAAACCTATATAAACAACCCAAGGCAAACATTAAAGAGAGCTTTTTAGCAGAGGCTTTTGCCGAAGCTTTCATCTTTTAGGGAATCACTTAAAGATAACCAGTTGATCCATCTCAAGAAGCTGGAACTCCACTCAAGACGGAGGATCTCTCCTTCAATTCCTTCAGGGGTTTTAGGGAGTTCTTATGCTTTGTTTATTCTTTTCTCTTGAGATGTTTTCATATTTAGTTATGCACTAAACCCTTCAGATACCTGAAGGGGATGAAACCTATGATGGATTTTGTTATTTGATTTCTAAATTCATATGACAGGTACTTGGTTTGTTCATAATTATGTTGCTTAATTTTATCCAATGTGCTTAGGTGAAGGAGGAATAGACCCTACCTAAGAGTAGATCTAGCATAATTGAGCAGAGTTGATCGAGCGCCTAGAGATAGGGTTACGAGATTTTGCCGGATTAGGGTGAAACCTAATATGGGAATCCATTAATCGATTTATTGCTTCCTTAGGAGGTTATTGTAAGAGAACGAGAGTTCCACTAATTAACCTAAGGTTAGACATTATTCGCCTCGAGAGAGGGTTTAATATAGATTAGGGAGTCTCACGGATCAAGCTAAGTAAAGAAATTATATGGGTTGGGGAATAAATAATAAGTGAAGTCATAGGTGGATTCTTCCTGAGGGTATCGTCTTTATCAACTGAGTTTTCCTAAAGTCTTTCTCCAATTCAATCTTTTGTCTTTGCAATTAGTTTAAGTATTTCGTTAGTTTAATAATTCAATCACTCCATATTTCAGGCTAAATAATAGAAAGAAAGTGAGTAGTAGTACCTTTAGGTTCCCTTAGGTTTGATAAGATATTCTTGCCTAAGCTATACTACTGTTCGATAGGTGCACTTGCCTCTATCGTTGTCACATTTAGTCTATAGGTTCGATCACTCTTTATAAATATTAAAACTCGACTGCTTGACACGATCAGGGGTAAAAGTGCCTAACTTTTTACGTTCTTCTCAAATCCCTGAATTATATCTAGTTCTTAAGTAATTTCCTCATATTACTAATTAGGATGAAATTTCTGATGACTTATGATTCTTATTGATATGTTTTTGAGTAAGTCATAATTAATTGTGCATTGATGATTTAGACTTTAAGATACTAGAGAGTCAAGCATGATAAGTCTAGTTTTCAAGAATAAAAAATTTGCTAGGTTGTTGAACTAAATTTGAATATTACCTTGAAGTTTGAAATTTATAGGGATTGATGTCAAATACCCATAATTTTTGTGAGATTTGAGCCTTTTAGAGCATATATTCTTTTCTGTGCTCAATTTATTGATTATAAGTGTGTCAACACTGAATTGTTATTCTAGAACTTGCCTCGGTTATATATGTTAAGACCACATTTTTGATTTGATATATTGAGATGATAAAGGCACCTAGGTTTTAACCCACTCACTCCACCAAAAAGCCTACCTTCACAATTAACCCTTAGTAAACTCGTTGATCCTAACAACCCTTTTATTGATTTACCCATTAATATTAACCCAAAACCCGCTCGTATTTGTTATCACCATTCCTTTGACTACCCTTCTACCGAGAATTGATTTGATTAGTTGCCTAATTACTTTATTTCAGTTGATAAAGTTCTTTCTTATATTATGTATTTATTTATTTGTTCTTAAAAAACATGAAGTATATTTATTATTAGTTTTATGTTCTAAGAGCTTTTACGTTTAAATTCAACATCTTGAAGAAGAAGCTTGATCGTGTCAAACAGTCGAATATTAATATTTATAAAGAATGATCGAACATGTAGACTAACTATGACAACGATTAAGGCAAGTGCACCTATCGAACAATAGTATAGTTTAGGCAATATTATTTTATCGAATCCAAAGGAACCTAAAAGTACTACTACTCACTTTCTTTCTATTATTTAGCCTAAAATATGGAGTGATTGGTTTATTTCATCTATTTTAACGACTACTAAGCTAAAGACAAAGACAAAAAGAACAAATTAGGAAATAACTCAAAGAAACTCAATTGATTACGATGATACCCTTAGGAAGAATCCACCTATGACTTCTCTTGTTATCTAACTTTTAATTCATATGACTTCTTTACTTAGCTTGATCTGTGAGACTCCCTAACCTATATTAAACCCTCTCTCGAGGCGAATAATGCCTAACCTTAGGTTAATTAGTGAAACTCTCGTTCTCTTATAATAACCCCCTAAGGAAGTAGTAAATCGATCAATGGACTCCCATATTAGGTTTCACCCTAATCCGACAAAATCTCGTCACCCTATCTCCAGGCGTGCGATCAACTCCGCTTAATTATGCTAGATCTACTCTTAGGCAGGGTCTATTCCTCCTCCACCTAAGCACATCAGATTAAATTAAGCAACATAATTAATAAAAAACTAAGTACTTATCATATAATTTAGAAATCAAATAACAAAATCCATCATAGGTTACATCCCTTTCAGGTATCTGAAGGGTTTAGTTCATAACAAAATAAGAAAACATCTCAAAAGAAAAGATATAACAAAACATAAGAAATCCCTAAAACCCCCTGAAGGAATTGAAGAGGAGATCCTCTGTCTTGAGTAGAACTCCAGCTTCTTGAGATGGATCAACTGGCTATCTTCGAGTAATTCCCTGAATAAAAGCTCTGGCAGAAAACTCTGCCAAAAACTTGATTATCTAGAAGGGCTGCCTTAGATTATTTATATAGGCTCCTTAGATGCTTTACTTGGCTCTTAAGGACCTCCTTCAAGTAGAATTACTATTAAGGTGTTTAAGTAGACTTAGTGGTATGTTTCTTTGGCTTCAAGCATCCAAATTCGAGTGAAATTTCTCATTCCCGTCACAGGGGCACGCCCATGGCACACGCCCTTGTAAGTCGTGGCCAGACCGTGTTGGACTTTTGTCGACGAGGCACGGTCGTGTAAATCGGGGTGAGGCCGTCTTCTAAAATGGCAAGGCACAGTCATGTGGCTTGAAGTCCAGGCCGTGTCGATTTCTTGGGTTGGCCTAATTTGGTCCGTTTTAAGCCCGTTTTACGTTCTTTTTACCCTTAAGTGCTTTCCTGAGTATAAGACATGAAAAGAAAGGATTAAGAGAACCTTTTTTATATGAATCAGGGATAAATCATCGAAAAGCATACTAAATGTGGGATTAAAATATGTTACTTTTACGGTTTATCAAATACCCCCACACTTAAGCTTTTGCTTGTCCTAAAGCAAAATTGTCAACTTACAATTAAAACAAACTTTCCATAATTCATAATTCCTATCGACAATGTCTCATCATAATTCATAAATAATTTATACATGGATAATTCAACTCAAAGAGTCCTAAAGATTCAATCACGATAAGTCATACCTTTGTAGTACGAAAACATAGGTGTCTCCCCTTATCTGAATAATTACCTTTAATTCAAAACCAACAAGGATTGACATCCTCACTAAAGGTTCACTCAAATCACTCAAAGTGTTTAAGGTTCAAGAATAAGCACTTATAAGTCAGACCTGAAAAGTTAATCCCATAGGCTTGCCTGAAAATCAAATCTCCACCATTGTATATGAGATGATACACGATCAAAAGGTCTTTATCGGGGTTGTAACGGGCTAAGGTTAAGGGTGTGGTGATAAATCGTAAAAATAACATATTTTAATCCCATATTTAGTATGCTTTTGGATGAATTTATCCTCGATTTATGTAAAAAGGTGCTCGTAATCCTTTTTTTTTCATGTCTTATACTCAGGAGAACACCTCGGGATAAAAAGAACGTAAAACGGGCTTACAACAGATCAAATTAGGCCAACCCAAGAAGTCGACACGGCCTGGGCTTTATTCCACACGGGCGTGCCTTGCTATCCACCTAGAACACAGCCTGTCACCAATTTAGACGGCCGTGTCTCGTCGACAAAAAGCCCAACACGGCCTATCCCTGATTTGCACGGCTGTGCCCCAATCGAAAAAAAGCCCAACACGGCCTGACCCTCGACTTGCACGGGCATGCCCCAACCGTGCCTAAATCAATAGAATAGAGACACAGGCTGAGCCTCAATTTACACAGCCGTGCCTTAGCCGTGCCCCTGCCACTGGAAAGAGTAATTTTACTCGAAATAGGATGCTTGGAGCCCAAGAAACGTAATCCTAAGTCTACTCAAACACTAGGATGAATTGTACCTGAATTATGAGTACTTAGGAGACAAGTAAAGCATCCCAAAAGTCTATAAAAACACCCCAAGGCGGCTATTCAAGGGGTCGATCATTAAGCAGAGTTTTTTGCCAAGCCTTTCTCATTCAAGGATTATCTCGAAGATAGCCAATTGATCCATCTCGAAGAGTCGGAGTTTTACTCAAGACGGAGGATCTCCTCTTCAATTCCTTCAGGGGGTTTTAGGGATTTCTTATGTTTTGTTTTATCTTTTCTCTTGAGATGTTTTCTTGTTTAGTTATGAACTAAACCCTCGAGATACTGAAGGGGTGAAACCTATGATGGATTTTGTTATTTAATTCGTTTGGTTTATATGATAAATACTTAGTTTGTTCTTAATTATGTTGCTTAAATTTATCGATGTGCTTAGGTGGAGGAGGAATAGACCGCCAAGAGTAGATCTAGCATAATTAGCAGAGTGATCGAGGCGTTTAGAGATAGGGTTACGAGATTTTTTTGGATTAGGTGAAACCTAATATAGAGTCCATTAATCGATTTTTGCTTCCTTAGGGGTTATTATAAGAGAACGAGAGTTCCACTAATTAACCTAAGGTTAGCGTTATTCGCTTGAGAGAAGGTTTAATATAGGTTAGTGAGTCTCACGGATCGAGCTAAGTAAAGAAATCATATGAATTGAAAAGGTAGATAACAAGTGAAGTCATAGGTGGATTCTTCCCGAAGGTATCGTCTTTATCAATTGAGTTTTCTTCAAAGTCTTTTCCCAAAATTTCGTTCTTCTATCTTTGCAATTAAATTTAAGTATTTCATTTATTTTAGATTAATAAACCAATCACTCCATATTTTAGGCTAAATAATAGAAAGAAAGTGAGTAGTAGTACTTTTAGGTTCCTTGGGTTCGATAAGATATTCTTGCTCGAGCTATACTACTATTCGATGCGCTTGCCTCTATCGTTCTTATGATCGATCCTGAGTTCGATCACTCTTTTATAAATATTAAAACTAGACTGTTTTGCAGCAATCATGTGGATACAGGCTAAATTAGAGGGTTAGAATCAAGACTGACTTGACAACTTACCTAACTAGAAACAATGAACTAAATATGAATATTTTCATCGAATGAAAACTAATAATACCACTATTGATAATTATTCTATAATAAAGAGTATTTTCATCACTTAAAATTTGATAATACTTTAATACGAGCTTTTCTTTAACAATTGGAATTTAAATGCTCTAAGCTTTTTTTTATATACTACTAATATTGAATATACTTTGGGGTTTTTTAAGAACAAACTAAAATATTACATCATAAATGATAAATGTAACTCTTGAACTAATATAATTTGATAATTTAATCAAATCAAACCTCGATTAAAGGGTAGTCAAAAGAAAGGGTGATAACAAATACAAAGGGGTTTTGGGTTAATATTAGTGGGTGAGTCAATAAAAAGGTTTTTAGGATTCAATGGGGTTCACTAAGGGTTAATTTGTGAATGTAGGCTTTTTATGGAGTAAGTGGGTTAAATCCTAGGTGCCTTTATCATCTCTGTATATCAAATCAAAAGTATGGTCTCGACATGTATAAACGAGGCAAGTTCTAGAATAACAGTTCAAAGTTGACACACTCATAATCAATAAAGTGAGCATGAAAAAGAATATATGCTCTATAAGGCTAAAAATCTCACAAAATTATGGGTGTTTTGACATCAATCCTGTAAATTTCAAACTTCAAGATAATACTCAAATCCAGTTCAACGACCCATCAATTTTAATTTTAGAAAGTAGACTTACCATGCCTAATTCTCTAGTATTCTTCAAATTTAATTATCAATGCACAATTAACTATGACTTAATCTAAAACATATTAATAAAAATCATAAATCATTAGAAATTTCATCCTAATTAGTAATATGGGAAGAATTCTTATGGACAAGACTAAAATTCAAGATTTGAGAATAATGCAAAAAGTTAGGTGCTTTTACCCCCCACGCTTAAGTTATACATTGTCCTCAATTTACAAAGATAGATAAACAATTATGTAATCAAAAGAGGAGGGAAGAAGTAACACTTCCTGAATTTTGGATGATTAGAGAGTTGGCGGTGGTGGTGATGGTGTTTTCTCTGGGCCTGGTGGGGTGGCTACCGAAAAGCATTTTGCTAGATAAAGAAATTGGGTAGCACGGGAAGATATAGCCAAGAGATCTAAAGAAACATTAAGAATATACTAATAATATAATTAAGGACAAGAAAAATAAAGAGAAGGAGACTAAGAAGAAAACTATAGTTAAAATAAAATACTAATGGACTGAATAGTCCTTATTGACAGATGGTTAACGAAGTGGGAGTGATTTCTAAGGTTGCGGATTGTTGGTGATGGTGGAAGTGGCGTGATTCCTAGCAGTCTTTAGAACCTAAAACCAAGAAACTAAATTAAAATAAACTAAAATAAGCATAAGATTGTTAAAGAGAAGAAAATTGAAGCAAAAGAGAAAAAGAAAGTAAAAACTATATGGTCTCAAAAACCCTTGGCTTGGTGTTTGAATGAAGCAGCCGGCATGAACTTATGAAGATCGGTCTCCCATAGGGAGATTATGCTTGCCTTCTTCCACTTCTTCGGCATGATTTTAGTGTTGCTCAAGAGTCTTGGACACTTTTCCTTCGGAGAAAGAAAATTTTGAAAGAAAAATGAAAGAAGGAAGAAGAGAAAAGATGGGAAGAAGGGGAAGGGCTGTGGGTTTTAAATACTATCTCAAATCTGGCACGTTCACATGCCCGTGGTCCAAGGGCGTGTTGAGTTACATGGTCACCTCGCACGGCCTTGGTGTGGAGCGTGTTGCATTGCCCACGCCCGTTCTTGATGTGCCATGCCCGTGTATCGAGTAGTCGATGTCGACCACGGCAAGGCGTCGCACGGCCGTGGGTATAGGTGTTGAGTCTCCCATGCCCGTTTCTTAGTCGCCCACGCTTGGTTGGGAGATAGTCAAGAGTTTACACGATTTTAAGAACACGGCAAGGTCTGCCTGTCGGTGCCCGTGGGGAAGGGTGGTTAGGCTCGTGACATTTGACGGTGGTTGGCCTGAATTGCACGGCCTCTACTCTGTCAGTGTGGTGGTTTGGTGGTCAACAAGGCCACGGACACGGCCATGTGTAAGTCCGTGTGGCCAGGAAATCTACACTTTTGTGTTAGTTTACAACTAATTATTTAGAAAAGAAGGATGAAAAAAAAAGAAACTGAAAATAAATTGAGTTAGTGCTCGGGTTGCCTCCCGAGAAGCGCTCGTTATAGTCTTAAGCTAGACTGTCCTCGTATTTGAAAATTTAGGGAGGTTTAAAGGTTTGAATATCTTCCTCATGCTCATGCTTCTATTTTTGTGACAAAGTTGAAGTCGAGAAGAGTTTACCTTGAAATTGCCAAATATTGGATTGCTTACCTCGACTATTTCGTGTGGGAAGATATCGTGTACCTTAAGAAGAATTTCTTCCTTTTCCTCGAGTCATTTCAAGTGATGTGGGATTGGCTTTGTCTAACAATACCGGTCTCCTATTTTAAAATGATTTGATGTACCTACGAGCTTTTAAAGCGGTTCCTCCGGTTTTACTTGTGGATCCGGCTTTTCTTTGACTTGTATCTTCGCTCTTCTAAATCATCGACCTTAAGGTTTTGTTTCTTGTGTGATTCTTCTTTGTCGATTTGGGGCTATGAGTTGGCTCAGTTTGATGCCTTGTGATGTTTCTTGTAGTGAAGGTTGAAAAATTTAATTATCTATTGAAGTGACTTTCTTACCTTCATCATCCGTTGTTCTGGCTGAGTCAAGAGCTTGAAGCTTAATCGATCCATCTCCTGCGCGAAGTATGAGTTCACCTGTGGCAACATCAATTTTAGTTCTAGCATTTGTTAGGAAAGGTCTTCCTAGAATTAAGGGGATTAAATTATCTTCATCCGTGTCTAAAACAACAAAATCTACTGGGAAAACAAATTTATCGATTTTTACAATAACATCTTCAATAATGCCCCTAGGAATTCTAACAGTTTTATCAACTAGTTGAATACTTATTCTAGTTTGGTTTGGCTTCCCTAGACCTAGTCATTTAAACAATGCATAAGGCATGACATTTATACTTGCCCTTAGATCAGCTAACGCATTATCAATAGTTAAACTACCAATTAAGCATGGAATCGTAAAACTCCCTGGATCTTTTTGTTTCTGTGGTAGAGCATGTTGTGTTTAGTTCCACGTGGTGCTCTTCGTCTATTTTGCATTTTTTTGTCAAGAGTTGTCTTAAAAATTTCCTCGAGTCTGGCATCTGGAAAAGAGCTTCAAGAAGGGGTAAGTTAATATGTAATTTCTTTAAAAGTTTAAGAAACTTACCGAACTGTTCCTCTGAATCATCTCCTTTCAATGCTTCGGGATAAAAGTATGGGAGGTTTGTATTCTTTGATTATTGGTTTTGGCTTTTCGTGTGCTACCTCTATTTTACCTTTTTCTTCCTTAGTTTCTTGTCCCGTGGTGGGCTCGTCTACCTTTGTACCCTCTTGAGCTGTGATGGCTTGGATCTGTTCTTTTGGGTTTATTTCTGTGTTGCTTGGTATACGTCCTTGTTGACATTCAGAAATCAGCTTTGTGAGATGTCCCACTGACCTAGTAAGTTCTCCAACTTGATTCCCGATCCCTTTGATCGATTTTTGTTGTTCATCAAGTGCTGCTTCAGTCTTTTGGAAACGAGAATCTGTGGCTGCCATGGATTTCGTCAACATCTCTTCGAGGTTTGATTTCTTCTCTTATGGATATGGCTGATTTTGATAATTTGGAGGAGGTTGTTGCCTTTGATTTCCTTGATTTCCTTGTCCTCCCCACAAAAAATCTGGGTGGTTCCTCCAACCTGCGTTATAAGTGTTACTATAAGGATTATTAGATCGAAAATTGTTACCTATATAGTTTGTCTGCTCATGTTCTGCTCCTGGTTGGTAGGTTGGGTACTCAGGATTTGCCACATTCCCACTCGCTTCGCATTGCATTACTGGATGTACCTATGAAGAACATAAATTATTAAGCTTTTTATTCATCATTTCCACATGTGCTGACAGCATTGTTACTGCATCTATGTTAAAAACTCCGGCTGATTTTGTTGGTCTGGCCCTTGTAATTTGCCATTGATAGGTATTCAATGACATCTCTTCAATAAAGTCGTAAGCCACTTCAGGAGTTTTGTTATTCAAAGTTCCACCGACTGATGAGTCAATCATTTGCCTCGTTGAAGAATCCACACCGTTGTAAAAAGTTTGGACTTGAAGCCACAAAGGTAATCCGTGGTGTGGACATCTTCTCAGGAGATCCTTATATCTTTCCCATGCATCATATAATGTTTCTGCGTCATTCTGCACAAAAGAAGATATGTCATTCCTAAATTTGGCCATTTTGGCTGGTGGAAAGTATTTTAAAAAAAATTTTTCGGTCATTTGATCCCATGTGGTGATTGACCCTCGTGGTAAGGAGTTCAACCACTGCTTTGCTTTATTCCTTAATGAAAAGGGAAATAACCGAAGACGTATGGCATCATCAGAAATGCCATTTATTTTGAATGTATCACAGAACTCTAAGAAATTAGATATATGAGTATTTAGGTCTTCGTCTTACAAACCATCAAATTGAACAAATTGTTGAATCATTTGTATTGTGTTAGGATTTAATTCAAAATTGTTAGCAGCTATAGCAGGCCTGACAATACTAGATTCTACTCCTGTCAAATTAGGTTTAGCATAATCATACATAGTACGCGGAGCATTCTATTCTTGGACATTTGGCGGTGGATTGTTTTCGTCCATCCCTTCAGTAGGATTGGATCTGTCTTGTTCTTCTCTTTGGTAGTCTCTTTAGTAGTCTAGAGCTCGTCTAGTTTCTCTCCGATTTCTGCTAGCGGTAGCTTCAATGTCACTTTCGTGCGCTAAAGGTCCTCTCGGGTTCCTTCTAGTCATAAACTAGAGGTACCTGCTAGGAGAAGAAAGAAAGAAATTTAGTGTAAATAAAAATTTAACCTAAACTAAAAATAAAAGTAAATTGCAAAAAAAATAATAAAATAATGGCTATAGTAATAGAAATAAAGCTTTCTTAATATTTTAGTGTTCCCAAAATGCGGCCAAAAACTTGATCGTGTCAAGCAGCTTGAGTTTTAATATTTATAAAGAATGATCGAACTCAGAGACTAACTATGACAACGGTTGAGGCAAGTGCACCTATCGAACAATAGTATAGTTTAGGCAAGATTATTTTATCGAACCCAAAGGAACCTAAAAGTACTACTACTCACTTTCTTTCTATTATTTAGCCTAAAATATAGAGTGATTGGTTTATTTTATCTAGTTTAATGACTACTAAGCTAAAGACAAAGACAAAAATAACAAATTGGAAAATAACTTGAAGAAACTCAATTGATTACGACGATACCCTCAGGAAGAATCCACCTATGACTTCTCTTGTTATCTAACTTTTAATTCATATGACTTATTTACTTAGCTTGATCCGTGAGACTCCCTAACCTATATTAAACCCTCTCTTGAGGCGAATAACGTCTAATCTTAGGTTAATTAGCGGAACTCTCATTCTCTTATAATAACCCCCTAAGGAAGCAGTAAATATATCAATGAACTCTCATATTAGGTTTCACCCTAATCCGACAAAATCTCGTCACCCTAGGCGCATGCGATCAACTCCGCTTAATTATGCTAGATCTACTCTTAGCTGAGGTCTATTCCTCCTCCACCTAAGCACATCGATTAAATTAAGCAACATAATTAAGAACAAACTAAGTACTTATCATATAATTTAGAAATCAAATAACAAAATCCATCATAGTTTCATCCCTTGGTGTACCAAGGGTTTAGCTCATAACAAAATAAGAAAACATCTTAAGAGAAAAGATAAAACAAAACATAAGAAATCCCTAAAGCCCCTTAAAGGAATTGAAAAGGAGATCCTCTGTCTTGAGTAGAACTTCGGCTTCTTGAGATGGATCAACTGGCTATCTTTGAGTAATTCCCTGAATAAAAGCTTTGGCAGAAAACTCTGCTCAAAACTTGATTATCTAGAACGGCTATCTTGGGTTGTTTATATAGGCTCTTTAGATGCTTTACTTGCCTCCTTAGTACCTCCTTTAAGTAGAATTACTATTAAGGTGTTTAAGTAGACTTAGGAGTATGTTTCTTTAGCTTCAAGCATCCAAATTCGAGTGAACTTGCTCATTCCAGTGGCAGGGGCACGTCCATAGCATACGCCCGTGTAAGTCGTGGCCAGACCGTGTTAGACTTTTATCGATGAGGCACGGCCATCTAAATTGGGGTGAGGCCATGTTTTAAAATGGCAAGGTACGACCGTGTCGATTTCTTGGGTTGGCCCAATTTGGTCCATTTTAAGCCCGTTTTATCCTTGGGTGCTTTCCTGAGTATAAGACATGAAAAGAAAGGATTAAGAGAACCTTTTTTACATGAATCAGGGATAAATCATCCAAAATCATACTAAATGTGGGATTAAAATATGTTACTTTTACGGTTTATCAAAGCTCGTATTATTAGTATTTTCATGTGATGTAATTATTCAGGTTATTATTTCATTTTTCTAAAGTTAGGTAACTAGTCAATTCAATCTCGATTTTAGCCATCTAATTTAGCATTTTTTCCACACATTTAACCTAAGCCCCGTCACAACCCTATTAAAGACCTTTTGATTTGTGTATCATCTCATAGTACAGTGGTGGAGATTTGATTTTCAGGCAAGCCTATGGGATTAACTTTTTAGGTTTGACTTATAAGTGCTTATTCTTGAACCTTAAACACTTTGAGTGCTTTGAGTGAACCTTTAGTGAGGATGTCAATCCTTGTTAGTTTTGAATCAGAGGTAATCATTTAGATAAGGGGAGACACCTATGTTTTCACGCTACAAATATATGATTTAGAATTGTTTGAATCTTTAGGAGTCTTTGAGTTAAATTATCCATGCTTGAATTGTCTATGAATTATGATGAGGCATTGTTAATGAGAATTATGAATTGCGAAAAGTTCGTTTTAATTGTAAGTTGAGAATTTTGCTTGAGGACAAGCAAAAGCTTAAGTGGGGGTATTTGATAAACCGTAAAAGTAACATATTTTAATCCTACATTTAGCATACTTTTGGATGATTTATTACTTGATTTATGAAAAAAGGTGCTCTTAATCCTTTCTTTTCATGTTTTATACTCAAGAAAGAACCTAGGGACGAAAAAAACAAGAAACGGGCTTAAAACGAACCAAATTGGGCCAACTCACAAAATCGACACGGCCTGGGCCCAAGAGCACACAGTCGTGCCTCCCTAATCTACTCTAAAACGGCTTGGACCCCGAAACACATGGGCATGTTTCTTCAGCAGACTCGACCACGGCCTTAAATTGATTCACAGGGCGTATGCCATGACCATGTCCCTACCGCAGCCAAGAGGAATTTCACTCAGAATAGGGTACTTGGAGGCAAAGAAACACATTCCAAAGCCTATTCAAACACCCAAGTAGGAATTATACTTGAATTAGGATACTTAGAGGCCAACTAAAGCATTCCAATAGACTATATAAACACCCTAAGCACAACCTTCAGGGGGAGTTCGGCAGAAACCTTCTGCTTGAGCTAGCTGAGCTAGGCCAAGGACCCGAGCCAAGAAGGTTAGATTTGTGGGAATCACTCGAAGATAGCCAGTTGATCCATCTCAAGAAGCCAAAATTCTACTCAAGACGGTGGATCTCTTCTTCAATTCCTTCAGGGAGTTTTAGGGATTTCTTATGTTTTGTTTTATCTTTTCTTCTGAGATGTTTTCTATCATTATGAATTAAACCCTTCAGATACCTGAAGGGGGTGAAACCTAATACGGATCTTGTTATTGTTTTCTGAACTATATGATAAATATTTGATTTGTTCTTAATTATGTGAGCTTAATTCTTGTGTTAATATTTTGGGATATTGATTCAAGTTGAATGTACTTAGGTGGTGGAGGAAAAGTCTCTGTCTAAGAGTAGATCTAGCATAATTGTTTGAGTTGATCAGCACACTAGAGATAGGGTGACTAGATTTTTCCAAATTAGGTGAAACATAATATGGGAGTCCATAGATCGAGTTAATGTGATTCTAGGGGTTTTAATTAGAAAGAGATTTCAATTAATCAACCTAGGGTTAGACGTTATTCGCCTCGAGAGAGGGTTTAATATAACTTAGGGAATCTTACGGATCAAGTCAAGTGAATAAATCGTCTGGTTCAGTGTTAGATAGCAAGTGAAGTCTAGGTAGATTTTTCCTAAGGGTATCGACTTAATCAATTGAGTTTTCCCAACAGTATTTCCCCAATTCATTCTTTTTGTCTTTGCGCCTTTAGCTTAGTAGTTAGATAATTTAGATTAAACAGCCAATCACTTAATATTTAGGATAAATAATAGAAAGAAGGTTAGTATTAGTACTTTTAGTTCCTTTGGGTTCGATAATCCGATCTTGCCTAAGCTATACTCTTTGCTCGATAGGTGAACTTGCCTTTAAGTCATTGTCGAGTTAGTTTCGTGTTCGATCATTCTCTTTATAAATTTTAAAACTCGACAAAACAACGATCACCTTATTACAACAATTATAAAACCCAACAATTAAAATAAAGAAATCCTGAATTTTAAAATGTTTAATTCACCCCTTAAAACATACGGAACGAGTTGCCATCTCCGAGTCCCTCGCGGCTCCAAATCCTCTACGGTTGGGGATTACCTGCACAGTTAAGGTAAAGGGGCGAGTTACAATAACTCAGTGTGTAATCCCAGTACAAACACAGTCGGAGCTCAAGCCCATACAGTATCAGCTCAGGCCTAAGGCCCCAAGATCATGGTAATGCAACAGAGAAAATGCAACCCAACCCAATCCAACGAACACACCTTCCGTACCAGCCCTACACTCCTGTAGGGTCCAAGTCAACCCACCCAAATTTCTACACACTGTGAATGCAATGAGTTGCCAAAGATAATGCAAACAATGCCGACAAGAATGATTTGTGCTTGAGCCACTAAAATCAGTATATCGTGGCAGAGCCTCTAAATAGTATAATGTGGCATAGCCACCAGTACAGTACTTCCTCCAATATATATATATTCATATATGTTTAAACATCCCAACCCCATGCAACATATCATGACATAATAATTCAATGTATACAATAATGTACCATCATAACAGTTAAATAAAATACACAAACTCATACTAAATCAACCCTTAAGGGTATTTCATTAATTTTACCCACCAAGGGTATTTCAGCAATTCACCCATAAGGGTATTTCGGTAACTTACCCTTCAGGGGTATTTTAGTAACTTTACCCTTCTAGGGGTATTTTGGTAATTTTACCCTTAAAGGGTATTTTGGTAATTTAGTCCTTTAATGCCTTTCAGAAGGCTGTTATGTCTCGGCCACTCGAGACCCCTTTTGGGCCTATACGGTGTAATTGGGCCAAAAATCCATTCTAGGCCCAAACAGGCCCACACGCTCGTGTGGCCCATTAACCATGGCTTCAGTCCCGATTTTGTAGACTTCGCAGTCACGTCCGTTATTTAGTAGCTTTCTGTCAATTTTTCTCATGTGGGCCTATTATCCCATTAGGCCCATTAGCCCATTTCGGCTCGATCCGGCCCATCCTGGCCTCAGTTCCGCGAGAGTGCCCATGACACTCTCTACAATCTACTACCACCATTAGTGGCTCGGTTTATCACTATGAGCGCTTGCACGCTCGAGAGGTCACGATTGCCGATTTTTAACTTTTTAGCTTTTGGCCTAAACACAAATCAAGACATGCTTTCATTGATGATTGGTGTGAGATTACACACCTGATTACGAGTTGTGCTAACCACCGATTCCAATACCAACGAAAAACAGACTCCCCTCTATGGAGAGTATTCAGTCCACCTCCTACTGATCAAAGATCTGCGTCCCAAAAAATGGAAAAGATCACGAAGCAGTTTGCAACAAAAAATACGAGTTTGCATCTTAGAGGATTCGGCCTTCACCATAACAAGAGGGATTTGAAATAGAAGCGAGTGAGAAATTCACCCTTGTAGTCAGAAAAGAACCGAATAGACAAGGTAGATTCGGCACACAAAAGAACACCAAGCTTTAGGCTACTAAGTGTTCGACTATTAGCAAAAGAAAAGAGAAACAGATTCAAATTGGAGAAAAGAGAAGAGATCGGTTTATGGAGAAAAAGAGTAGAAAAGAAATGAAAAGGAAGAGAGGGAGAAAAGGAATTTGGCAAGAAGGAAATTGCAAAAAAATTAACCCGAAATGCTTAAGGAAGAAAATACCCAAAATGCAAAAAAGCAAAAGGAAGAGCTAGAGAATTTTGGCACCTACTCTTCACTAGCCAAAAATATGCCTAAACACTACCCCTTGGCCAAATTTCTCCTTCCCCCAACACTCCAACGTTCGACCACTACTACCACTCTGCTCTATCCCTCGATTTTTTACCTTTTTGCTCATCAACTTGCTCTCCACCTCTCATTCCAACCGTTTGACTCAGTCTCCAACCTCCACGGCAGAGTTTGATCCCAACTCTGCTTCCTCCTCCTCCCAAGCACAAAATAAATGCCACCAAAATTCAGCTTGTGGGATTCGAACCCCTTCCCCCTTGCTCACCCATTGACGCCACCACCATTCTACCACATAGCCATCCTTTGTTAAAAACCACACATTAATTTACTTAAATCCTGCTTTCACCAGTCCTCTCTTCTAAAGTGCCCAAAAACCAAAAATTTAGCAGGGCTTGAACTCGACCCCTGGCCTCCCTAAAGCCACTAAACACCCTTAAACAACCTACAGAGCAAGCATAACATACAATTACACTACAATTACAAACCCCTAATTTATGGGACGTTACAATTCTACCCCTTAAAAAAATTTTGGCCTCAAAATTTACCTGATCAAAAGAGATGAGGGTATTGCTGTCGAATTGCCTCTTCAGGCTCCCACGTGGCTTCCTCTGAACCGTGATTTTTCCATAATACTTTGACTAACGGAATAGATTTTCTCCTCAACACTTTAACATCACGATCCAGAATCTGTATCGATTCCTCTTCAAATGACAGATCATGTCTCACCTCGATCTCCTCCACCGGCACTATATGAGATGGATTCGAACGGTAGTGTCTCAGCATAAAAACATGGAATACGTTATGTATCCAATGTAACTCAAGAGGTAACTCAAGCTGATAGGCGATCGGTCTAACATGTTTCGACACCCAGTAAGGTCCGATGAACCAAGGGCTTAACTTGCCTTTCGTCCAAATCTCAGAATCTTCTTCTAAGGTGAGACTTTCAAGAAAACAAAACCTCCCACAGAAATCTCTATCTCTCTACGCTTTAAGTCAGCATTCGGCTTTTTCCTATCAGATGCTTCTTTAATCTACCCTAGATCAACTTCGCTTTCTTTTCAGTTTCCAAAATTAACTCTGGACCCAACAGTCATCGCTCACCCAATTCTGTCCAGCAAGTAGGGGTACGACAACTACGACCATATAATGCCTTATATGGTGCCATCTGAATGATGGATTGGTAGCTGTTGTTATAAAAAAATTTCGCTAAGGGTAAATAATATTCCCAACTACCCCTAAAATCGATCACACAACTTCTTACATATCTTCTAAAATCTGGATTACCCTCTCCAACTGACCATCAGTTTGAGGATGAAATGCTATGCTGAAATCCAACCTTATACCCAGAGCTTCATGTAACACTCTCCAGAATCGAGATGTGAATCTAGGGTTCCTATCTGAGATGATAGATACTGGTACCCCATGTAGCCTTACAATTTCTGCCACGTACAACTTGGCCAACTTCTGCAACAGTAGTCGGTGCGAACTGGTATGAAGTGAGCAGATTTAGTCAGCCGATAGACAATCACCCATACTGAATCTTTCTTTGTAGGTGTCAGGGGTAGCCCACTAACAAAATCCATTGTTATTCTCTCCCACTTCCAAAGTGGAATCTTTACATGTTGCAGCAGTCCCGAAGGGAGTTGATGCTCAGCCTTCACTTGCTCACATGTCAAACATTTCCTTACGGAATCAGTCACCCTACGCTTAAGTCCTGGCCACTAATACAGTTCACGCAGATCTCGATATAGTTTGTTCCCACTGGGATGCATAGCTTATGGGCTACTATGCGCTTCCCGTAGAATCATCTGTCTTAACTCAGGATACCTCGATACACAAACTCTTCCACGGAAACATAATACCCCTTCACCATTCAATTTAAAATTCACCATTCAACAACTTATCCAGCATCTACTTCTCTTTAATTTGACTAGTCCAAGTTGGTTTTACTTGCAATTCTGCCAACAAACTACCATCTTCATATAGACTGAGGCGAGCGAACATTGCTCTTAGGTCAGATTCCACCTTGCGATTCAGTGCATCTACTACCACATTGGCTTTCCCCAGATGGTACTCAATTAAGCAATCATAGTCCTTCAGCAGCACTATCCATCTCCGTTGCCTGAGATTTAACTCCTTTTGTGTAAGGATGTACTTTAGACTCTTATGGCCAGTATAGATGATCGACTTTTCCCCATACAGGTAGTGTCTCTAAATCTTCAGCGTGAACACTACCGCGGCTAGCTCCAAATCAGGAGTGGGATAGTTCACCTCATGTGGCTTAAGTTGACAGGATGCATGCGCCACCACCTTCCCTTCGTGCATCAGCACCACTTTCCCTTCATGCATCAGCACACAACCTAAACTCGTGTGTGACGCATTACAGTAGACAATAAATTCTTTCCCAACCTCAGGCTGTACTAATACCGAAGCTTCAGTTAGAATCTTCTTCAACTTCTCAAAACTTTCCTGCTGTTTATCAGTCTATACGAACGATACCCCTTTACGTAGTAACTTAGTTAGGGGTGCAGCAATCAATGAAAACCCTTCAACAAACAATCTGTAGTACCCGGCTAGACTCAGAAAACTTCGAATCTCTAATACTGACTTCGGTGGCTTCCAATCTAATACAGCTTCAACCTTCCGAGGATCAACCCTAATCCCCTTGGCAAACACAACATGCCCCAAAAATAACACTTCTTTTAGCCAAAACTCGCACTTACTGAATTTGGCATAAAGTTGATTTCTCTCAATATCTGTAGAACAACCCAAAGATGTGCATCGTGCTCCTCCTTAGTTCTTGAATACACTAAAATGTCATCTATGAATACAACCACGAACCGTCTAGATAGGGTTGGAAGACCCGATTCATCATATCCATAAAAGCAGCTGGTGCATTCGTTAATCCGAATGGCATGACCAGAAACTCGTAATGCCCATAACGAGTTCGTAAAGCAGTTTTATATATATCTGACTCCTTGACCCTTAGCTGATGATATCCCCTTAAATCTATTTTAGAGAAAACTAAAGCTCTTCGCAGCTGATCAAACAGATCGTCTATCCTTGGTAGCGGGTATTTATTCTTAACAGTTAACTTATTCAACTGACGGTAGTCAATACACATACGCATCGACCCCTCCTTCTTTTTTACAAACAAAACCGGTGCTCCCCACAGTGACACACTCGGTCAGATAAACCCTTGATCCAGAAGCTCTTGTATCTGGGCCTTTAGTTCCACCAGCTCCTTCGGTGCCATCCTATAAGGGGCGATGGACACCAGAGTCGTTCTCGGTATCAGCTCAATACCAAACTCGACCTCACGATTTAGTGGCAATCTTGGTAGCTCTTTAGGGAATACATCAGGAAATATCTTTATAGTCCTAACATCCCCAACAGACAATTCCTTAGTATCAAATATGTTGACAAAAGCTAAAAACGCCTCGCACCCCTTTCGAACCAGTTTCTCGGCCCTTAGTGCTGAGATTACATTGGACAAATAATCCCTTCTCTCTCCTATCACAATCACTTCTTCATCCTTTGAGGTCTTTAATATCATACGCTTAGCAGTGTAATCCAAGTTTGCACGGTGTTTCACTAACCAGTCCATGCCCAGTATAATATCAAACTCGCCAAATGGCAGTTCCATCAAGTCCGCCGAAAACACAACCCTTTAAACCCCTAAAGGCACATCTCTACACAACTTATTTATTAACACAGATTGTCCTAAAGGACTAATTACCAATATTTCTCTATCAGCAAACCCAAACTGTACATCCGGAGTCCCAGACACAGTACAAGCAACATACGAGTGTGTAGACCCAATATCAATTAAAGCTGTAAATGGCGTATCATGAATAAGGAACATACTAGTTATGACGTCAGGTGCGTCGCCATCCTCTCAACGTCGAGCAGCATAAACCAACCCTGGATGTCTTGCATTTGTATTACCAGTAACCCTGTCCGGTGCTCCACATCATCGTCTAAACCCATTTCCCCTCGAGTCAGACCACAGCCTCTCGGTGGTCACGACCACCTCCCCTAGTGAACATTTCACGACCAGAATCGGCATCGAACTCGGTCTCTAATCCTGTGGTCTCTTGACCCACATCTAAAGCACGCACCATTTATCTTTCAACATTCACCCTGATAAGATAACCCACACACCGCACAAGGCTGCGGTCTGCCAGTAACAAACGAAACTCTAGTTCGAACCGACCCATCAGATCTAGGCCTCTTATGAAATCCATCTGAAGAGCTTGCAGGCCTAAAATCTCTCTTATTCTTACCTCTTTCTTTCTCCCAATTTTGACGCTTAGTGCGTTTCACCTCGTCAGCAATCTTGGCCTTTTCCATCAAAGCAGTGAAATCTCTTTCTCTCTGCGGTGCTATCAGTGCCCGTAACTCATCCAGTAAACCATCTTCAAACCGCACATAGCACTCATATTCGATCGCGACTATCCCTCGAGCATACCGGCTCAAACGTAGGAACTCTACCTCATACTCCATCGCAGATTTATTCCCCTAAACCAAATTCAAGAATTCATTTCTCCAGGCGTCCACATAACTAGCCCCGACATATTTTCCCTAAAAAGCCATTTTACAGAAATCCTATGTTAATCGATCCGCTTGTGTACCTTCCCTCACAGTGAGCGCCACAGGTATGCCTCATCTCTCAGTAAGGATACTACCCCTTTCAGCTTTTTCTCCACTGAGCAGTCCAGGTCATCCATGATCCGTTCAACTGCCTTCAACCAGTATTTGGCCACATTCGGGGCTACACCAGAAATGCCCCTAAAGATTTCAGTCCCGTTTGCCCGGAGTCGCTCAAAAATGGATCCTCTAGCTACCGACCCAATACTTGCCCCAACAACCCATTCTAAAACCTGCAGCATCGCTTGAGACAAAGCATCATCCCTACCAACTCGATCATGAGATCCCATTTCAATCGCTGGTGACACAAGTGCTTCCCTTTCAAGCATGTGTCCCAATACTGAAGACCCAGCCCTAGCACCTCGGCCTCTACCACGACCACGTCTACCTCTTCCATGACTTATTGTACTCATCTCGATGTAATGCGTTAATCTGTTTAAGAGTTTTATGAATCAGTTTATAGTTCCCATAATTATTAACAAGTGTTTTATGGAAAATAGTTATAGGAGTTGTTTTCACAAATCGAGTTTACTACTATCTCAATATCTATAGTCTCAATTTCTATAGCTAAAAGTTTCAGTGTACTACCACTAACTCTAGTAGTTTCTTACTACAGTCATTTCATCATAAAATAAAGTAAGAAAACTGTAACAGACCGAATTTGACCCTAATCGAAATGGTGGTTTCGAGACCATGAATCCGAGTTTGAGAAATATTTTAATATTATATTTTGTGTTTATTATATGTGAATTAAGGTGTGTGAAAGTTTCGTAGAAAAATTTAATCGTTTAAGTGTCCAATTGGAGAAAAAGGACTTAATCGTAATAGGTAAAAGTTGCAAATTATAGTAAAATGTTATAAAATGATGGTGGCTTCTTAATTTGAGGCATTAAAAGGGCAATTAGCCCATTTGTCATGATAGTGGACGGTTTTGGTCTTAAATGACCTTATAATTTATGTTATAAATATTATTACTAAAAGGTTAGTATAGTAATTTGTTAATTAATAATATATGTCATATTTTAACAAACCAAAACCACTATCATCTTTATGGTCTCTCATGGTCTAATATTAACAAAGAAAAATGGGTTGAAGAAGCTTTGATTTTCAGCAACTATTTGGTTTAATTAGGTAAAGATTTTAGCTCGATTTTTGTTAATTTTTACGTTTTGAGATCGTTGCTTAGTGTATTACCCGACCCATGCTAGAATTTCTAAGATTAGTTTGTTTATATGATTCGACCATTGATGAGTTCTTGAGGCTTTGATGTTTGATTATTTTTAAATTAAAGATATGTTAAGGATTGATATGTTTTGTATTAGAAATTTTAGTGAATTTTAGTATTTTGGGTTAAATTGCAAAAATGAAATTTTGAGGCGATTTGCAAAATAAATGAAATGTGAGGACTTGTAAAGTCCCTAGGAATATTCGCCCTTGTATAGTCTTAGCTAATTTGGTGTATTTTGTGTGTTATGCAAAAGGACTAAATTTCAAAGTTGTGAAACATTAGGGTTAATATGGTAATTTGTCTAATTATGTGATTTGGGACTAAATTGAATTGAAATGTACTTGAATGAGCTGAATTTAATGTGTTTTAGATCAAGAGCAAAGAAAAGCAAAATTGGATCGGGGAAAGACAAAGGTTCTCGAATAGTCGATTTACGATTGCCCATCGACAATCGAGGTAAGTCCTTAGCAAATATACGTTAAAGATTTATTTACAACTATGATGAATGATGAAACTTGAATATTTAAAGTATAATTATAGACAATAGCTGAATGTAGAAGTATGGTATTGAATTGAATTTACTTTGTAAAATGATAAGTGTATAAATATGTTTTGGTTGGTATGTGAAGGTAATATGATCTATATGAGTTGTTTGCATTGTTGATGTTATGAAATGAGTGTTGAATTGATGATCATATCTATATCGGGCTTTAAGCCTAGTAGGCTTCGTCTTGGTGTTATTTATCGGGCTAAATGCCTAGCGTGCCTTGTCTTGAGTGATGTAATTCGCTAAATGCCTACAATGTGCCTTGTGTGTTTGATGTAATTAGGGCTATGAGCCTAGCAGGCCTTGTGCTTGATGTATATCGTGCTTATTACCTAGCAGGCTTAATGCCGATGATCAAGTTCAGACTTCGGGTCTAACAGGCTTAATGCCAGTAATGTGTTATCAATTCTTTACAAGGTGGGATGAAAATACTTCAATAAACAAAATGCTCGGGTAAAATAAAGGTTTATAGATTCAAGGAACAAGGTAAGTGATTATCTTTCCTTTCAAATTACATAAGTGATAGAATGGTTAAAGTTTTTGATAATGAGTCTTTATGATATGTGCATTTGAATTACTCATTAATAAGTGTGATATGTATATTGAATATAAGTTTGGTGATATCTTTGAGATCCGGTCAAAGATAAAATGTTAAAGGTGAAAGTTATCGAAAATACATATCAGTATATATATGATTAATCGTATATAATTGTGATATATGTTATACTTGTTGATAAGGTAATATGTGAATACTTAAGGCTTAAAGTCTTGGAAGGGTTGTATACCTTCAATGAGGAATTAATAAATGATAAGTTACAGAGACGGATGTTCGACCATAATGAAATTATTATTTGTTAACTTACTTGGACTTATAGGTATATTTATATATGTATGTGTGCTAAATGTTGGAATATTTGACTGTTGTTTCGTAAATGCTTAAGACTTACTAAGCTAGTGAGCTTATTTTGTGTGTGCTCTTTGTTACATTTTATAGATTTTCCATCAAGCTATGGGCATCTCGAGGATCATCGAAAAAGTCAACCACACTATCTCCCTTTTGGTACTTAATCTAAGTTTTAAACAAGAAGGCATGTATAGGTTAAACTAAGGGTTAGATTAATGACTTTTGGCCTTGTATATATATGAATAGCCTTGCGAAAATGGCTATTTCTTTTGATTAAGTTAAATTCCTATGTTCTTGATATAATGGATTGATTATGATATTAAGGGATGTGAAATTGACCATGGTTTAATCATGTATGGAATATGGTCAAGTAATAAGCCTATTATATCTAGATGTGATGCATTCGGGTTAAGCATGACATGTTAATATGTTTTGCATTTGTTTTGTTTTGGTTCGAATGAGGTGGATGTAGTTGAGATGATGTTCTTTGGGTTGTAAATAACTTTGGTCTATTTGGATTATTAAAGATGCCATGTTAATGTTGATAAGTAGTAAGTTATTTTAACCTATATTCGGTCATGATACATATATATTTGATAGGTATGGTTTGGTTTTGTGGTTTATGGCATTTTGGGCTAAGATGATGATTTGATAAGGTATATTTGGTTTAATAGGCGTTCATGTTATGTATAATATTTCATAGTATATATATGCGACCGTTTGATGCGTAAAAATATATTTATAATAATGATTTTACTAGTATATTTTGCTATAGGGATTCGATGTATAATGGTAAATAATAAAGTGGTACATAAACATATTTGTACGTGGATTGATTTTAAAAAAATGGTATGTGCTAATTTGGTGTTTATAAATATTACGTGTATATATATATATATGGAATGCTTTAAGATTTTATTTGATTAAATATGTAAGTGACAATTAGATTTTGTTTGTGCTCGTGTTATAGGCGAATAAATGTATAAATATTATATGCTTATGTTGTTGTTGATTTTAAATGACCACGTGATTTTAATTATGCAAGTTGTTGTATTAAGACACGATAGAATATATACATATATATATATGTATATTCATTTCTAATATCATGAAATGATATGAATTTATCAAGTATTAGTCTGGATGGAGTGCTTGGGCTTGGTAATTGTTATAGTAAGAACTCGTAACCCTAATCCGGCGACAGATATGGGTTAGGGGTGTTACATTTGATTGGTATCAGAGCTAACGATTTAGTCGATTCTAGGACTACCGTAGTACTTGAGAGTCTAACTATACATGCCTTTGTTATATATATATTGATAGTGTGGTGACTTGACATTACGAGCGTGTTTTATATAGTAAATGGACACCGATCTGATAGAGCAGTAGCGGATGATGTAGAGAGTTTAGCGCTGACCGTTCACGGATCGGTCTTGAGTGAACTCTCGACGATTCGGTAGCTACGAGGGGAGGCTAAACAAGCCTTCTATCGGATGATGAATGAATGGTTTACCCAGTTTATCGAGACTAACCTTTGTACACCAACCTCCACCCCCGAATAATCCAACTCCGATACCTTTAGCACCCCCGATGATAGATCCGATGAGACCTAGTAGGCCTCCAGTTAACAAAATCAGGAAATTTGGGCCGAAGAATTTAGGGCCAATGATGATGATGACGCAGAGCGAGCTGAAATGTGGCTTGATAATACTATTCGAGTACTTGATGAGCTATCTTGTACTCTAGACGAATGCCTGAAGTGTGCTATATCTTTACTTGGACACCTTTGCATATCTCAGTGGAAGACTTGGTATCGATGGTTAGAAAGAAAAAGTGACGTGGGATTTCTCCCAGAATGAATTTCGCAAGAAATATATCAGCCAGAGGTTCATCGACCAGAAACGTAAAGAATTTCTTAAACTAAAATAGGGGCAAATGACCGTGACTGAATATGAGCGAAAATTTGTTAGATTGAGCCGATATGCTCAGGATTGTGTATCAACTGAAGCCATTATGTGCAAAAGGTTTGCAGACGGTTTGAATGAAGATTTAAGGTTGCTTTTTGGCATTCTTGAAATCAAAGAGTTTGTGACACTAGTCGGCGAGCTTGCAAAGTGAAGAGCTCGGGAAGGAGAAAAGAAAGGTTTGAGAAGCTAGAGACACTCGTAAGAGACCGTCGGGCAAGAATTTCCATTCCACATCTAAGAAGTTTAGAGATGACTTGATCGACATAAAGCTACTTGATTCACCTAGGCGTGATCGACCTCCGGTGGGCTCGAGCTACCTCGATGGCCGGTGTTGGTAACGTTCCACAAAATCGAGTTGAATGCAAGCCTTGTGGAAATGGCATTACGAGTTGTAGATTCCATGATCGGTCTTGCTTTAAATGTGGATCGTCGGATCATTTTATTAGAGAATGTCGATGTTAGTTGAAGCGAATCTGAGTTCAAAATATTAAGTCGAGCAACACATCAACATGAGGTAGGCCACCAAGACATTCAGCAATGTAGGTGGTAGTCGGAGAGGAACGAAGAACAACTGCGAGCTCGATCCGAGGCTAGAGCTCCGACTAGAGTTTATGCTACACGAGCGGAGAGGATGCTTCCTCCCGATGTCATTATTGGTACTTTTACACTCTACGATACTCTGTGATTGCATTGATTGATCTGGTTCGACTCATTCATATGTGTGAAACTTTAATATCGATAAGACTCTACTTATCGAGTCTCTTGAGTTTGTGATCCGTGTGTCCAACCCTCAGGTCATCAGATAATGGTTGATAAAGTGTGTAAAGGTTTTCCATTGATGATTGAGATTCTTGCTTTCCAGCTGATTTAATGTTACTGCCTTTCGACGAGTTTGATTTAATTTTGGGAATAGACTGGTTAACTTCACATGATGCAATGGTGAATTGCAAAAGAAAGCTTATTGATTTGAGATGCGTAAGCGGTGAGATCATCAGAATTGAATCTAGTGATCTAAGCGGGTTTCTCTGATAATATCCTCGATGCTAGCTTGGAAGTATGTGAGAAAAGTGCAAGCTTATTTGGCCTATGTATTAGGTAATAAAGTGTCTCGAAAAGCATATTGAATCTGCATCATTATGTGTGAATACCAGACGTGTTTCTGAAGAGCTACCGGGTTTACCACAAGACGAGAAATTGAGTTTGGCATTGAATTAGTACCGAGAATGACTCCGATCTCGATAGCTCCGCATCGGATGGCACCTAATGAGTTAAAAGAGTTGAAAGCACAATTGCAAGAGTTAACAGATAGGGGTTTTGCACGACCGAGTTTCTCTCCTTGGGGTGCACCCGTTCTTTTTGTGAAAAAGAAAGATGGAACGATGCAAATGTGTATTGATTATCAACAACTGAATAAGGTAACTATAAAGAATAAATATCGATTACCTCGGATTGATGATTTGTTTGATCGGTTGAAAGGGCTTGAGATTTTAGAAGATAGATTTGAGATCGGGTTATTATCGATTCTTGAGTCGAGATACGGATGTGTCAGAAGGCGCATTTGAGACGATGTACGGACATTTTGAGTTTCGGTTATGCCTTTTGGACTCACTAATGCACCTTGTTTTATGGATCTAATGAATAGGGTCTTTACGCTTTTGGATCGGTTTGTAGTTGTGTTTATTGATAATATACTAATCTATTCCAAAGATGAAACCGAGCATGTCAAAGATTTGAGATTAGTGCTACAAACTTTATGAGACCAACAAGCGTATGCAAAGTTTAGTAAGTGTGAGTTCGGATGAAAGAAGTCACTTCTTGGGTCATGTTGTTTCAAAGATCGGTATTGGTGGATCCAAACAAAATAGCAAGCTATACTCGATTGGAAATCACCAAAGAATATTTTTGAGATCCAAAGCTTCCTAGGCCTTACGGATATTACAAACGATTTGTAAAGGTTTTTACGTAATAGCTACACCTTTGAAAAAGCTACTACGAAAAGATGTCAAGTTTGAGTGGTCGGAAAAGTGTCGGAAAAGTTTGAGCGCTTGAAAGCCCTTCCGATCAAGCTCAAGTGTTAACTCGGCTGAATCGGGTAAAGAATTTATTGTTTTAGTGATGCTTCTTTGAATGGGTTGGGTTGCGTTTTGATGCAGAAAGGCAAGGTTATAGCCTACGCTTGAGACAATTGAAGTCGCATGAGAGAAATTATCCGACTCACGATCCGGAATTAGCGACCATTGTTTTCGCATTGAAAATTTGGCGTCACTACTTATTCAATGAGAATGTCACATTTATTGGATCATAAGAGTCTAAAGTATTTAATGACTCGGAAAGATCTAAATTTGAGACAACACAAGATGGTTAGAATTGTTGAAAGACTATGAGTTGGTGATTGACTACCATCCGGGAAAAGCTAACGTTGTTGCAGATGCGTTAAGTCAAAAATCATTGTTTGCTCTTCGTACAATGAATGCACAGATAGCTATGTCTGGTGATGGTTCGATCATAGCCAAGTTACAAACAAGACCGATGTTTATTTAGCAAATTTGTGATGCACAGAAAGTTGACAAAGATTTGATTGCTAGTCGAATTCGATTGTGAAAAGGTGCGTAATCGATTTTCAGATTGATGCAAATGACTGTTTGAATTTTAAAATCCGAATGTGTGTTCTGAAGAACTCAGATTTGATACGGATGATTCTGAGTGAGGCCCATAGTGGTCGATTATCAATACATCCGGGTAGCACAAAGATGTATAATGATTTGAAGCGATTCTATTGGTGGTAGGGCATGAAGCAGGATATATTTGAATTTGTTTCAAATGCTTAGTTTGTCGACAAGTAAAAATTTGAACATCAAGTGCCATCCGGACTACTTGACCAATCATGATACCGAATGGAAATGGGATAGAATTACAATGGATTTTGTATCCGGTCCTCCTATGACACCGAGTAAGAAAGATGCCGTGCAGGTTATAGTTGATAGGTGACTAAATCGGCTCATTTGTGCTTGGGTTAATCGGACTTTTCACTCGATAAACTTCTTTGAATTATGCATATCACAGATTGTGAGATTGCATGGTGCGAGTTCCATTATTTCGACATGAGACCCGAGATTCACATCGCGGTTTTGGAAGAAGTTGCAAGATGCCTTAGGTACTAAACTTCATTTAATCTGACCTTTCATCCGCATGACGGTCGACCGAGCGAACTATTCAGATACTTAAGGACATGTTGAGATGTTGCGTTCTCGAGTTTGAAGGTACGTGGGAACGATACCTACCTTTGATTGAATTTACTTATAATAATAGCTTCCAATCTAGTATCAAAATGGCGCCTTATGAAGCCTTGTATGGGCGAAAATGTCGAACTCCGTTATACTAGACTGAGCTCAGCGAGAATAAGATACACGGGGTTGATTTGATTAAAGAAAGTAATGTAAGGTAGCTATTATTAGAGGCAATTTGAAAGTCGCCGGATCGTCAAAAGTCTATCTTTGATTTGAAGCGTAAAGACATTGAGTTTCGTCGAGATCGTGTATTCTTAAAAGTTTCTCCGTGGAAGAAAGTACTCGATTTGGTCGGAAGGCAAGTTGAGTCAAAGATTTATCGAACCGTATGAAATCATCGAGCGTATTGGGCTGTTGCTTATAGATTGAAGTTGCCCTCGAGTTAGAAAAGATACATGACGTATTTCACGCTTTTGATGCTTAAATATAGATTAGATCAAATCGCATGTGATCACTTAATGCGAGATTGAAATCAATTCGATATGATGTACAAGGAAGAACCGATCCGTATTTTAGCTCGGAAATGAAAGAGTTAAGAAACAAAAGAATTCCTTTAGTGAAAGTACAATAGAGTCGGCACGGAGTTGAAGAGGCTACGTGGGAGCCTGAGGATTCAATGAGGCAATAATATCCGACTTTGTTTAACGGTAAGATTTTCGGGGACGAAAATCCTAAAGGGGGGAGAGTTGTAACAGACCGAATTTGACCCTAATCGGAACGGTGGTTTCGGGACCATGAATTCGAGTCCAAGAAATATTTTAATATTATATTTTGTGTTTATTATATGTGAATTAAGGTGTGTGAAAGTTTCGTAGAAAAATTTAATCGTTTAAGTGTCCAATTGGAGAAAAAGGACTTAATCGCGTAATAGGTAAAAGTTGCAAATTATAGTAAAATGTGCTAAAATGATGGTGGCTTCTTAATTTGAGGCATTAAAAGGGCAATTAGCCCATTTGTCATGATAGTGGACGGTTGTGGTCTTAAATGACCTTATAATTTATGTTATAAATATTATTACTAAAAGGTTAGTATAGTAATTTGTTAATTAATAATATATGTCATATTTTAACAAACCAAAACCACTATCATCTTTATTCTCTCTCATGGCCAAATATTAACAAAGAAAAAGGGGTTGAAGAAGCTTTGATTTTTGGCAACCATTTGGTTTAATTAGGTAAAGATTTTAGCTCGGTTTTTGTTAATTTTTACGTTTTTGAGATCGTTGCTTAGTATATTACCCGACCCATGCTAGAATTTCTAAGATTAGTGTGTTTATATGATTTGGCCATTGATGAGTTCTTGAGGTTTTGATGTTTGATGATTTTTAAATTAAAGATATGTTAAGCATTGATATGTTTTGTATTAGAAATTTTAGTGAATTTTAGTATTTTGGGTTAAATTGCAAAAAATGAAATTTTGAGGGGCGTATTTGCAAAATAAATGAAATGTTAGGACTTGTAAAGTCCCTAGGAATATTCGGCCCTTGTATAGTCTTAGCTAATTTGGTGTATTTTGTGTGTTATGCAAATAGGACTAAATTTCAAAGTTGTGAAACATTAGGGGTAATATGGTAATTTGCTAATTATGTGATTTGGGACTAAATTGAATTGAAATGTACTTGAATGAGCTGAATTTAATGTGTTTTAGATCAAGAGCAAAGAAAAGCGGAATTGGATCGGGGAAAGACAAAGGTTCTCGAATAGCCGATTTACACGGTCTATCGACAACCGAGGTAAGTCCTTAAGCAAATATATGTTAAAGATTTATTTACAACTATGATGAATGATGAAACTTGAATATTTAAAGTATAATTATAGACAATAGCCGAATGTAGAAGTATGGTATTGAATTGAATTTACTTTGTAAAATGATAAGTGTATAAATATGTTTTGGTTGGCATGTGAAGGTAATATGATCTATATGAGTTGTTTGCATTGTTGATGTTATGAAATGAGTCTTGAATTGATGATCATATCTACATCGGGCTTTAAGCCTAGCTTGAGCTTCGTCGGTGTTATTTATCGGGCTAAATGCCTAGCGTGCCTTGTGCAGTGATGTAATTGGGCTAAATGCCTAGCGTGCCTTATGCATGTGATGTAATCGGGCTATGAGCCTAGCGGAGGCCTTGTCTTGGTGATGTATATCGGGCTTATTGCCTAGCGTGCTTAATCTTTGGTGATCAAGTTCGGACCTCGGGTCTAGCGAGGCTTAATCTTGGTAATGTGTTATAAATTCTTTACAAGGTGGGATGAAAATACTTCAATAAACAAAATGCTCGGGTAAAAATAAAGGTTTATAGATGCAAGGAACAAGGTAAGTGATTATCTTTCCTTTCAAATTACGTAAGTGATAAAATGGTTAAAGTTTTTGATAATGAGTCTTTATGATATGTGCATTTGAATTACTCATTAATAAGTGTGATATGTATATTGAATATAAGTTTGGTGATATCTTTGAGATCCGGTCAAAGATAAAAATGTCAAAGGTTAAAGTTATCAAAAATACATATCTGATATATATGATTAATCGCATATAATTGTGATATATGTTATACTTGTTGATAAGGTAATATGTGAATACTTAAGGCTTAAAGTCTTTGGAAGGGTTGTATACCTTCAATGAGGAATTAATAAATGATAAGTTCTGAGGCAATTTGTTCAATTATAATGAAATTATTATTTGTTAAATTACTTGGACTTATAGGTATGTTTATATATGTATGTGTGCTAAATGTTGGAATATTTGTTGTTGTTTCAGTAAATGCTTAAGACTTACTAAGCTAGTGAGCTTATTTTGTGTGTGCTCTTTGTTACATTTTATAGATTTTCCATCAAGCTACGGGCATCGAGGATCATCGGAAAAGTCAACCACACTATCTCCCTTTTGGTACTTAATCTAAGTTTTAAACCGAAGGCATGTATAGGTTAGACTAAGGGTTAGATTAATGACTTTCGGCCTTGTATATATATGAACGACTTTGTGAAAATGGCTATTTCTTTTGATTAAGTTAAATTCTATGTTCTTGATATAATGGATTGATTATGATATTAAGGGATGTGAAATTCGCCATGGTTTAATCATGTATGGAATATGGTCAAGTAATAAGCCTATTATATCTAGATGTGATGCATTGGGTTAAGCATGACATATTAATATGTTTTGCATTTGTTTTGTTTTGGTTGAATGAGGTGGATGTAGTTGAGATGATGTTCTTTGGGTTGTAAATAACTTTGGTCTATTTGGATTATTAAAGATGCCATGTTAATATTGATAAGTAGTAAGTTATTTTAACCTATATTCGATCATGATACATATATATTTGATAGGTATGGTTTGGTTTTGTGGTTTATGGCATTTTGGGCTCGAGATGATGATTTGATAAGGTATATTTGGTTTAATAGAGCGTTCATGTTATGTATAATATTTCACAATATATATATGCAACCGTTTGATGCGTAAAAATATATTTATAATAATGATTTTACTAGTATATTTTGCTATAGGATTCGATGTATAATGGTAAATAATAAAGTGGTACATAAACATATTTATGCGTGGATTGATTTTAAAAAAAATGGTATGTGTTAATTTGGTGTTTATAAATATTACATATATATATATGGAATGCTTTAAGATTTTATTTGATTAAATATGTAAGTGACAATTAGATTTTTTTTGTGCTCGTGTTATAAATGAATAAATGTATAAATATTATATGCTTATGTCGTTGTTGATTTTAAATGACCATGTGATTTTAATTATGCAAGTTGTTGTATTAAGACACGATAGAATATATACATATAAATATAAATATATATATATATATATTCATTTCTAATAGCATGAAATGATATGAATTTATCAAGTATTAATCGGATGGAGTGCTTGGGCTTGGTAATTGTTATAGTAAGGCCTCGTAACCCTAATCCAGCGATTTGAGATAGGTTAGGGGTGTTACAAAAACTTCTGAGTTGGGATGGATGGGACTCAGTGTGCCACACGTTCAGTGATACTACTTTTCTAAACCAAACTTTAAACAAATTCAAGATATTTTTAAAGCCTATTCTACAGCCGAGTTTTTACAAACTTGGCTCTGATACCACTAAATGTAACACCCAAAACCTAGCCTAAATGTTACGATCAAATCTAGTGTGCTACATCAGGTGATGTTTGAAACCACGAGGTTGTTTGGAAAACTTATCATTGAAACTCACATTATAAATGCGAAATTTCATTTCTCCTCACTTATGCCCAAAAGGGGTTTACTATTTTTAATACTCTTCCAAAATGCGTGTTTTGTCTTATTTAATAAAAACTAGATCGATTACAAGAATTTGGTCTTATCATTTACGAAAATGAGTTATTTGGAAAAAAACGTTGTTTATTATTTTAAAAACTTCATGTTGATTAGATTTGCAGTTTTTAAAGAAAACTAAATAGAAGTTAAAATAGTTCCAATGGCCTTATTACAACAATTATAAAACCTAACAATTCACCACTTAACAAAGTTCAAATAACAAAGTATTCATAGATGATATGTTGATCTATTCACGGAATGAAAATGAGCATGCTGAACACTTGAGGATTGTGTTGCAAACTCTGCGAGAGAAACAATTGTATGCAAAATTTAGCAAATGTGAATTCTGGTTAGATGAGGCCAATTTTTTGGGGCATATTGTGTCAGCTTCTGGGATTCGTGTTGATCCGAGAAAGAATTCTGCTATTCTGAATTGGAAACCTCTCGAGAAATGTATCGAAGTTCGTAGTTTTAAGGTTTAATTGGTTATTACCGTAGATTTGTAAAGGGTTTTCAATAATAGCTACTCCGTTGACAAGATTACTTGAAAGATATCGATTTGAATGGTCGGATAAGCTGTTAGAGAAGTTTTGATCGGTTGAAAACTCTATTAATGAAGCTCCGTGTTAGTACAACCGAATTGGGTAAGGAATTAGTTGTATCTGATGATGCTTCGTTAAGCGATGCAGGATGTATTTTGATGCAAGAAGGCAAAGTGGTAGCTTATGCTTCGAGACAATTAAAGCCTCATGAAAAGAATTATCCGACACACGACCTTGAATTAGCTGCGATTTCGTTTGCACTTAAAATTTGGCGTCATTATTTGTACGGTGAGAAATGTCATGTGTTTTCAGATCATAAAAGTCTGAAATATCTAATGACCCAGAAATATTTAAACTTGTGTCAAAGAAGATGGTTAGAAGCATTAGATTACGAGCTTGTGATAGATTATCATCCAGGTAAAGCAAGCGTGGTTCTTGATCGTTGAGTAGAAAGTCATTGTTTGCACTACGTGCTTTGAATGCTCAGTTAGATTTATTTGATGATAGTCCTGTGATAGCTGAAATGAGAGTGAAACCGTTATACGTACAGCAAATAGGTGATGCTCAAAAGGTTGATAATGAATTGTTGTTGAAACGAGCTCAGTGTGAATTGAATTCTGAATTTGAATTTCGAGTTGTAGATGATTGTTTGAGATTTCAAGATCAAATCTGTGTTCTAAGAAATCCAGAACTGATTCAATTGATTTTGGGTGAAGCATATAACAGTCGCCTATCTATCTATCCAGGAAGTACAAAGATGTATCATGATTTGAAACGACACTACTGGTGGTTTGGTATGAAACGGGACATTTCTGAATTTGTTTCAAAATGCTTGGTTTGTCGACAAGTGAAAGCGAACATTAAGTTAAAATGCGGGTTATTCTGATTGGATTCGATTCTTGAATGGAAATGGGATAGAGTAACTATGGACTTTGTTTCGGGTTACCTCGACTCGACAAAGAAAGATGCAATTTGGGTCGTAGTTGACCAATTGACAAAATCGCCCATTTTATTTGATGAAGATCGACTTTTCACTTGAGAGATTAGCCGAGCTTTATATTTTTGAGATTGTGAGATTGCACGGGGTGCCACTATCCATTGTGTCGATAGAGACCTGAGATTCACATCGAGGTTCTGGAAGAAATTGCAAGAAGATTTGGTCACGAAATTACATTTCAGTACAACTTTTTATCCACAGACGGATGGTCAATCTGAGCGAGTCATTCAAATTTTAGAGGATATGTTGAGATGCTGTATACTTGAGTTTATTGGTTCGTGGGAACGATTCGCCATTGGTCGAGTTTGCGTACAATAATAGTTTTAGACGAGCATCAAAATGGCACCATATGAAGCTTTGTACGGACGTAAATGTCGTACACCTCGTATTGGATGAGCTTAGTGAAAATAAGCTTCGGCGTCAATTTGATAAAGATCTTGAACAAAAGTGGCTGATTGAGATTGTTTGAAAGCGACATCGATCATCGAAGTCCTATCAGACTTAAAGCGAAAGGATATAGAATTTGAGATCGGCGATAAAGTATTTACGAAAGTGTCTCCGTGGAAGAAAGTGCTCGATTCGGGCGTAGAGGCAAGTTAAGTCAAAGATTCATCGGACCGTATGAGATCATTGAATGTGTTGGGCCTGTTGCATATAGATTGAAGTTACCCTCTGAACTAGAAAAGATTCACAATGCATTTCATGTTTCGATGCTCCGTAGATATCGTTCTGATCCGTCACATGTGATTGCCCCATCTGAAATTGAAATCTGATCTGATATGACATACGAAGAGGAACCAATCCGTATCTTAGCTCGTGAAGTAAAAGAGTTAAGAAACAAAAAAATTCCATTAGTGAAAGTATTATGGAATCGACACGGATTAGAAGAGGCTACGTGGGAACTGAAGATTCAATGAGACAAACAACATCCGAATCATTAAGCGGTAAGATTTTTGGGACGAAAATCCTAAAGGGAGAATTATATGATCTAGTTTATACCCTAGTCAGAACAGTGGTTTTAGGACCACATATCTGAGTCTATATAATATTTTAATATTATTTTCTATGTCGTTGTTATGTGACTAAGCATGCGTTTAAATTCCGTAAGCTAATTAGTCCGTTTGAATGTTTAATTTGAGCAAAGGATTAAATTGCACTAAATGTGAAAGTTGGTTGCTAATTGCTAAAGTACCAATGTGTTGTGACTTTGTTGAGGTGGAGTCCTTATGTTGTTATTACACCAACATATAGTTAATGGATGAATGAAAGACAATCATGCCCTTGCTACATGTTTGTTTTAATTGTTTAATGAAAGGTTAAATTTGTAAATGGATTATTATATATGATATATTGGATAAAACATAACAAAATGGCCATTTTATTCATCCCACTTTGGCCGAATATAGCAAAGAAAAAGGAAGAACTTGAGCTTTAAGGGTTTCGGCTATTTCAAGCTATAATTTAGGTAAGTTTTGACTTCGATTTTCGATAATTTCTACGTTTTTGCAATCGTTGCTTTGCGACCTACTAAACCCATGTCTCAATTTGATGAATTGATGATGTTTGTGTAAAATTCCATTGATGCTATGTTGATTTTTGTGATGTTTTATGATGTTAAATGGAAGATTTAAGCTTGATGAACATGTTTTGTTCTTGAAGTTTTGTTGAATTTAGCAAAATAGGGCTAAATTGTGAAAATGGTAAATTGAAGGACTAAATAGCAAATTTGATGAAATATTTGGGCTTATATAGTCCCTAGAGAGGTTCGGCCAAGCATGTGTGTGTGTGGATTTTGTGAAATTGATGTTTTGTGAAAAAATGGACTAAACTGTTAAAGTGTGCAACTATGAGGGTTAATTTGTAAATAGCCCTAAATATGTGTCTTTGGATTTAATTGAATAAAATAGTGAATAAAAGGATAAATTCTGAATATGTTTAGATCAATAAGCGAGGAAAAGCGGACTTAGATCGCGGAAGGCGAAAATAGCCGAAAGTAGTTTACATTCGATAAACCAAATTTGAGGTAAGCCACTATGCAAATAAACTTATCTCGTATTGAATTGAATGTATGTATTCTTATGTCTATCGATGAAAATGAATGAGTATGAGATGCTAAGTGCGTGAATTCGAAATAAGTTTGATATAGTGATAAAGTAGAAGTCCGTATGAACCTAGGAATAGATAGGATTAGCTATGTCATGACATAGGGTCTACTACATTTTATCATGTAAGACCACGTCCCAGGGGCGTTGGCGTTGATTTGAAATTCGTGTAAGACCTAAATGCGGAGCGTGAGCATCGATATGAATTATATGTAAAAGACCTCGTCTCAGGGCGTGAGCATCGATATGAACTTTATGAGTAAGACCATGTCTAGGATATCGGCATCATATTGCCTCGTGCAAGACCACGTCTGGGACGTCAACATCGTTATTGTAACATCCTAAAATAGGGGTTATTTGTGATTAAATTGTTTTGCTTGTGATTGAATTCTTTGTGGTGTTATTTGTGGAGTAACAGGACTTACTCATGGATCTTGAGTAGGCTCGAATGGTAGAAAAATTCATTTGTAAGCTTTAAAGATAGGGAGCCTTAGTAGGTAGGGGTTACAAGTTTAAATGAGGAATATTTGACACTAATAAGGCCTTGGAAAAGTGGCAAGGAGATGCCACTTAAAATCTTGGAATTAGCGCCACAAGGGGAGCAAGGGAGCCTATGTTAGTCGAGAATTCTCCTTTTGCTCTTTATTTTGGACTGACAGAGAGAGAAGTGCTCAAATTAAACTTGGGATAATAAGGATATTATTAGGATGTAATTAGATTTTATGTGAATAATTTTAATAGTTGGCGGAGAGAAAATATAGGCTTTTGACTAATTCAAATTTGTTTGAATTAGTGGCCATCTTGATTCAAGGAAGTGGCCGAATTTTGAACTCCTTGTTCAAGGGAGTGGATTGACAAGGAGACTAGATGAAGGGGTGCCGAATTTTCTTAAGGCACCTATTCATCTTTATTTTTCTTTTTCCTTTGCAATAGCTGAATGTCCCTACTCTCTCATCTTCCATCTCTTTTCCTCTAATTCTTCTTTTCAGAATCTGAAATCACCATTGTTATTTCTTCTTTTCTTCTTTGTGCCTAAAAGCAAAACTCTCTCTACACTTCTTTCTTCAAAGCCCATCTTCTTCATCATTATTTCTTTCTCTCTAGCGAATCTACTTCCTACCTTTGTGCCGAAATTTCCTTTCTTCTATTTAGATCCATTTGGCCGAATATCAGGAAGGCATAGGTGCTTTCGGGATTTCTTTGTCCAATCGATTGTGAAGGTAAGTAATAGCCAAAACTCTCCTTTCTTCTTTCTCTCAGTCGACTCGGATGAATGGGAAAAGCTGAAATATATTGGTGGCTAATCAGTGTTGAAACCGATTTTATCTAGGTACTCCAAGATTTTTGAAGTATTCAGTCAAGCCTCCATTCGTTAGCAATCAGTCTTGGTAAGTGGTGGTAAGGATCTATTTTAGTAAACCATTTAGTTGGTATTTGAAAGCCGAAGGCTATTGTTGTGGCTACTAATGATTGCCGATTGTAGGAAAGTGAAGCAGATTTGCGTATCGTGAGGTGGTTAGTGTTCAAGAGGCGTTTAGGTGAGGTTTTGGGTTCTTCGATTAACCCTTTGGATTTATTGGGTTTGGTAGAATGATCTATGGCACTAATCTCATGTTTGGTAGAATATAGGAGCAAGGATATCTTGTGTTGCCAATTGTCTCTTTGGGATTTAGGGCTATCGTGGGTAGCAGTGTGTACATACACACTTTATAACTAACATTATGCTAAATACATTATGTATGCTAAAGCTGGATTGATGTAGATTTGGACCTAATACCATAAAGGTATAAGCAAGGATTGAGGTAAGTCCTTGTCGATTTGAGATAATTATATGATGCATGATTGATGCAAGGCATATTTGGTATATATGGCATATAAAGTTATGGTTATTGATAAATCCGGTGTATGTTGCTAAATAAACATGTTGGCATGATTTACATTAAATGCATATCATTGATTGATGTGGGTTAAATGAGTGGATGGGAAGTGATATCCGTGTCTCACGGACACGGTGGTTTGGTACCACATTTCGTGACTAAGGTCACAGAGGTTTGGCACCTCATAGCGTCTTGTCGGTGGCTTAGCACCACGATGGGTTGGCCCCACGCTTGATATTATGGGATTGTTGCGGTGATTTGGTATCACCGTGGGTTGGCCCCACAACTTGTTATATGTGACTTGGTCACGGTGGTTTAGCACTACCGGTGGTTTGGCACCACAATATTGATGGATATCGTGACTTTGAGTCACTAGTGGTTTGGCACCACCAGTGGTTTGGTACCACATGGGGTAGAGAAAGATGTTTTGGATGGCTAGGTTGGGTGCATGTTAAACTTAGTGCATGTTAACTTAGTTATAATTTGTGTATGATGTTGCATTAAACCGGGGGAAGGGTTACACATTGAGTCTTGGTGACTCACCTTCTCCTTTAACTTTTGGTGACTCGTAGATCGCGGATGAGGGCCGAATGGACTCGAGGTGGCCATGCGGTGAAAATGTGGATTAAATGAATTTTGAGCTATTTTTATTTTATTGTCGGTTTTATTTGTTCAAGTTGTAATAAGGCCTCCTAAGATTTTACTTTGATTATTTTACATGTTTTGGATAATTTGTTTAAACTACTTAGTGACTTTAAAATGGGTATTTTACGTTTCTTAAATTCAAGCGTAAATGTTTTATTGTGCCATCGGGTACATTTGATATCGGTAACAACGACTTAATAGATGTTTAACAAAACTAAGTGTGGTTTTCTTCATACACCTCAATGGTTTTAAAACAAGGCGGTATCTTTTACTTTAAATTAAATCGGATAAAGGATTTTTCAAAATATTTTCTGTAACATACCAAATTCGATTCGTAATGTTTGGGTCGGGTTTGGGGTGTTACAAAATTAATATCGAGCCAGTTCAAAGCTCGGTGTGGAGGCCCAAGGCCCAAAATGTTTTGTAAGGCCTTTGTGAAATATTTTTGGTTGTGGAGCGACATGGCACCGAGTCTCCCAGCACCAATCCGCCCGAGTAAGTACTTCTAAGCTGCAGTATGAATTATTATCTATAGAAAGATGCGTATGGAGCGTAGATAATATGATAGGTGTTTGAACCATAGGACTAGTTTACCCCAACAAAATACATAAGACTTTAAATGCCTAATTAAACAAACCTATGATTAAGTCGCAAGAGTTAGGGTGTGGTAACCCACATGCATGTCTAGGATTGGATCAGGAAGAGCTTGGTACTTAGCGGTCCTCGTGACTCACCTCCTCTTGAGGGAATCCTGCAGTGCGTAGCTTGGTTCACCCTAACCAAGAAGACTCGGTCGTAAAGGTAAACCTGATAAATAAAACAGAAGGGATTAGCCATGTTTTATGAAAACTCTAAGTTTTAAAAATCATTACAATACTCCTTTAAATAGTAACAAAAATTTATTTACGGAAAATTTTCAAAATATTTTCAATTTACCAAAATTTCCAAAATGCCACAGTGGCGAAATTACGAAAATACTTGGTTTCTAAAATTACCGTACTACCTCGATTTTAATAAAATTCTCTTACTTTGCAAAAGTATCCAAAATTTTGTATTTCAAAATAATACCGACTTTGAAATTTACAAAATTACCACGATCGATAAAATTACCAAAATACCTCGGATTCCAAAATTTTCTTTGTACCTTTAATTTGACAAATTTTGAAATACCCTCCAATTTTGGAAATTTCAAATTTCAAAGAATCTGATTTATTAAAGTTTTAAAATTTCTCCGGTTATTACGAAAATACCCCTATAGGAAAATGGCGAAAATACCACGAGATAGAAGCGAATGTAAATGGTCGAAAGAGTGAGTGTGTATGAAAGGTATTAGGGAATGGATGTGCTTTCCTGTGTGAACTAGGATAGAGGACTTAAAACTTTGATTGATCGAAAGAATCTCTATTAAACTCTCTTCATAAAATTTCTTGCGGATAACCAAGTGAAACAAGTACTAATCCATAAAATTTCTTAATCAGATTAAAGCGCAATAGTTAGAATGAGCTCTAGAGGGCGTGGCCGTCGTGGGCCTTGATGAGGCGAGGATGATAGTGTCGAACCCATTAGGTCGGGCCAAGGATCGAGAATGAGGTACCACCGCCACCACCACCCCTAACTTTTGAGGTGAGGAAGCGAGGATCGACGGGAGGTTAGGCGATATCACAAGGCGTGTTGCGAGTCCTTGAGATGGTGGTGGGGCAAGTGGAGGTATGGGAGCTCGAGAAATTTGTACCGGCGACTCCGATCCAACGAAGTGAGGTATTCGAGGTGTATCGGGAGTAGCACCAGTCTTGGCGGAATATTGGTTAGAATCGATTGAGAGGATCATGGATGATCTCGATCGACAAGTGAGGAGAAGCTGAAAGGGCGGTGTCGCTTCTAAAGGATGAGTGATATCGGTGGTGGCTCACGGTTCGGGATGGTGCCACTGCAGATGACCTTACTTGGGAGTATTTCAAAGCTACTTATCGGAAGAAGTATGTGGGCACCAGACTACATTGATCTGTGAGGAAAGCTTTTACGGGGTTGGTACAAGGAAATAAGTGCATGTCGTAGTATGAAGCCGAATTCTTGAGGTTGAGCCGTATGCTCGAGGAATTGTGTCAGCGAGCATGATCGTTGTGTCCGCTTTGAAGGCGGACTTAAGGATGATTTAAGGTTGCTGATTGCTCCACGTGAGGCGTGAGTTTTGTCTTAGTGGAAAAGGCTAAAGTAGCCAAAGGGGTCAAAGAGTCAGTGAGATGAACTACGATAGGAACAAGCGAAAAGAGGATTTGGGTCATCTGGATCGGGTAATAATGCGAGAAGAGGGCTAGGCGAGTGGGCGAATCAGCGGGAAGGCCCATAGCTACTAATCAGAGACCAGCTCAGGGCAATCGCTGTGGGAAATTACATTGGGGAGGATGTTAGACTAGTGAAAGAGGATGCTTTGAATGTGGATCGTTGGATCATCGTGTAATGGATTGTCCTCGGAAGTTAGCTAAGAACCGACGGAGGGTCGAACCGTGCTCGGGCTAGAAATGTAGGACCACCACGGAGGGGTTGTGGTAATGGTAGAGGAGGCAATGGTTCTAGTCGAGGTCATGGAATTAGGAAGAGGTGCAAGTAACAGAGGCAACGACTTGGTTTAGTCTATCTTTGCAAAGGCGTCGAGAGGAGTAATGCTTGCTGGACGTCATAATCGATGCGTTCTAATTTTGGTCTTCCATATGTTGTATTAATTGATGTGGGTTCGACGCATTCATACGTTGCTAGTAGCGTGGTAGAGACTATGAATCTAGACTTTGAGACTACTTCTAGGGAGATGTGATGAATTAGCCTCTAGGTCACTCTGTATTTGTAAACAAGTTATATAGAGATGTACCCTAGAACTCAAGGGGTAGTGTTGTTGGTCGATCTAATGGAGCGCCATTTGGGGAGTTCGATTTGATTCTTAGAATGGTGGTTGGTTAAGTGTCGAGGCAAAGTTTGGATTCTGTTGCTAAGCGCATGGTTCTAAAGATGGTGAGGGTGATGAAGTGGTCATGATAGGTAATAGAAGAGATTACCTATCCAGCGTGGTGTCTGCGTTGAAGGCGGAGGCGATGGTCGAGAAAGGGTGTGAGGCATTTTGGCTCGAATATGTGCCTTGGAGGCTAAGGAGTCGTGATTGAGAAGGTCCAAGCGGTAGGGGAATTTGATGTGTTTCGGAAGAACTTTCGGGTCCGCCTCCGGATCGAAGTTGAATTCGGTATAGACTTGTCACCCGAGCAGGCGCTTGTGTCTATAGCACCATACCAATGGCAAGAAGGAATTGGTGGGTGAAGGCTCAAATTCGGAGCTCTTAGACCGAGGGTTTTCGACCAAGTATATCTCGTGGGGAGCACTGTCTTTGTTTGTCAAGAAGAAAAGCGGGTCAATACGGATGTGTATCGACTACCGTACTAAACAAGTTAACGATCAAAAACAAGTATCAGATTGCCCCAGTTGATGACTTGTTTGACCAACTGAATGGTGCATCGGTTTTCTCAAAGATAGACCTTAGGTGGGTTATCATCAACTTAAGGTGAAGGAGGTAATGTTCACAAGGCGGCATTAAGTACTCGGTATGGGCATTACGAGTTTCTAGTGATGCCATTTGGGTTGACCAACACACCTACAGCGTCCATGGACTTAATGAATAGGGTGTTTCAGCAGTACTTGGATTAATTTTTCGTGGTGTTTATAGACGACATATTGGTTTATTCAAAGACGGAGGAGGAGCATGACATGCATTTGCGTATAGTTTTACAAATCTTGAGGAGAAGCGGTTATATGCCAAATTGATAAATGTGAATTTTGGCTTAGGAGGTAGCTTTCTTAGGTCACGTGGTGTCGTGGAAGGGATTGGAGTGGACCTCGCAAGGTTGAAGAAGTGTTAGATTGAAGCGCCTAAGTCGATTGGCGAAATTTGAAGTTTTACGGGTGCAGCAGGTACTATCGAAGATTTGTGGAAGGGTTCTCTTTAATCGAGCACCACTAACTAAGTTATTAAGAATAGGAGTTCCATTTGTATGGTGGAGAAACAATGAGGAAAGTTTTGATAAGCTAAGGAAGATTACGGCGGAAGCTCCGGTTACGTCTGACTGAGGTAGGGAAGTTGGTTCTGATTTCTTGTGATGCATCCCATCTGAGGTTAGGATGTGTATTGATGCAGGAAGGAAAGGTAGTGGCCTATGCATCCGTCGCCTAAGACCGCATGAGGTTAACTATCGACTCACGACTTGGAATTAGCTCTGATGGTCTTCGCTTTGAAAATATGGAGCATTACTTGTATGGGGAAAAGTCGATAGTCTACGGATCACAAAAGTTTGAGGTATCTCTTGACTCGGAAGGATTTGAACTTGAGGCGGCGTCGATGAATTGAACTATTGAAGGATTCATTGTTCAATTGAGTACCATGCATGCAAGGCTAACGTGGTGGGTGATCGTTGGTAGGAAGGTAATAGCGGACTTAAGGCGATGTTTGCTCACCTCGATCTATCTGACGATGGAAGTCTTTTAGCGAACTATAAGTTAAGCCGACTTGGATCGAGGAGATTAAGGAAAAGCAGTTAGTAGATGAAAGTTTGAATCGCGGAGATTGCAAGTTCAAGATGGTGGTTTGGAAGGGTATAGTTTATGCGGTGATGGAGTATTATGTTTTCAAGGGTGAGCTTGTATGCGAAGGATGTTGAATTGAGGCAAAGAATTCTTCAAGATGCACATAGCCCATCGCTATGCATCCTAGAGGTAGCAAGATGTATGGAGATTTGCGAAAAGCTTGATTACGGTGGCGGTGCGCGAAATGCTTGAATTTGTAGGAAGGTGTCGGCGTGTCGGTTGAGTTAAATTTGAACACCGTTGCCATCGGGGTTACTTCAATCGGTGAAGATCCCTCGATTGGAAATGGGAGAGGATCACTATGGATTTTGTCGTTGGGCTACCCTCACGCCCACAAGAAGGGCGTGGTTTGGGTGATTGTGGACCGTCGACTAAATCACTCACTTCATCCAGAAGGGTGGATTACTCACTTGAAGCTAGCTAAGATGTATGTGTCGAAATAGTGAGGTTGCATGGTGTGCTAGTATCGATCATCTCGAGATAGGGATCCAGATTTACGTCAAGGTTCGAAACCATTGCATCGGGCTTTGGGTACATGATTGGATTTCGATCTGACATTCCATCCACGATCGTGAGCGGTCGAAAAGGGTCACACAGATTTTAGAGGACATCTTTGAGAGGTTGTGTTCGGATTTGATGGTAGTTGGGAAGAGTATCTCTTGTTATTGAATTCGCTTATAACAATAGTTATCAGCGAGTATCGAGATGGCACCATATGAAACCTTGTATGGGCGAAAATGCCGTACTCCTACGTGTTGGGCGGAATTAGGTGAACGACAAGTTTTGGGTCGAGTTGGTGTGGCGAAGATAAAGTTAAGGTGATTGGGCTCGTCTCAGAGCGTCGAGATAGGCGAAATCTTATGCGATCTTAAGCGTAAGGAAATGGAATATCGATGGGAGATAAAGTTTTACGAAATTATCGCCTTGGAAGAAGGCATTAAGGTTTAGGCGAAAAGGAAAGCTAAGCCCTAGGTTCATCAGACCATATCTGATCTTAAAGCAAGTGGGTCCGGTAGCTTACCACCGAAATAAGCGAGTTGAGTCGATTCATGGCGTCTTTCATGTATCAATGCTTGGCGATATCGGTCGGATCCATCACACGATGTGCGATGGCGAGATTGAGGTAAACTTCGGACTTATCTTTCGAGGAAGAACGATTCAGATCTTAGATCGGGATGTCAAAGTTCTCGTAGGAAGTCGATTACCTTTGGTGAAAGTGCTATGGCAAAACCATGGTGCGGAGGAAGCTACGTGGGAACCGAAAATGTGATGCGATAGCAATACGCCCTCTTCGATCGAGGTAATTTCGAGGTAGAAATTATTTTAAAGGGTAAGCGTAACATCCTAAAATAGGGTTATTTGTGATTAAATTGTTTTGCTTGTGATTGAATTCTTTGTGGTGTTATTAGGTGGAGTAATAGGACTTAGTCATGGATCTTGAGTAGGCTCGAATGGTAGAAAAATTCATTTGTAAGCTTTAAAGATAGGGAGCCTTAGTAGGTAGGGGTTACAAGTTTAAATGAGGGAATATTTGACACTAATAAGGCCTTGGAAAAGTGGTAAGGAGATGCCACTTAAAATCTTTGGAATTGACGCCACAAGGGGAGCAAGGGAAGCCTATGTTCGAGTCATGAAATTCTCCTTTTTGTTCTTTATTTTGGATGGCAAGAGAGAGAAGTTCTCAATTTAAACTTCGGGATAATAAGGATATTATTAGGATTTAATTAGATTTTATGTGAATAATCTTTAATAGTTGGCGAGAGAAAATATAGGCTTTTGACTAATTTAAATTTGTTTGAATTAGTGGCCAATAGTGATTCAAGGAAGTGGCCAAATTTTGAACTCCTTGTTCAAGGGGGAGTGGATGGCAAGGAGACTAGGTGAAGGGGTACCGAATTTTCTTAAGGCACCTATTCATCTTTTATTTTTCTTTTCCCTTTGCAATAGCCAGAATGTCCTTACTCTCTCAACTTCCATCTCTTTTCCTCTAATTCTTCTTTTCAGAATCGAAATCACCATTGTTATTTCTTCTTTTCTTCTTTGTGCCTAAATCAAACTCTCTACTCTTCTTGACGAAAGCCTATCTTCTTCATCATTATTTCTTTCTCTCTAGCAGAATCTACTCCCTACCTTTGTGCGAAATTTCCTTTCTTCTATTTAGATCCATTTGGCGAATATCGAGGAAGGCATAGGTGCTTTCGGATTTCTTTGTCCAATCGATTGTGAAGGTAAGTAATAGCCAAAACTCTCCTTTCTTCTTTCTCTCGTCGACTTGGATGATTGGGAAAAGCGAAATATATTGGTGGCTAATCGGTCTTTGAAACCGATTTTATCTAGGTACTTTGGGATTTTGAAGTATTCAGTCAAGCCTCCATTCGTTAGCAATCAGTCTTGGTAAGTGGTGGTAAGGATCTATTTTAGTAAACCATTTAGTTGGTATTTGAAAGCCGAAGCCTATTGTTGTGGCTACTAATGATTGACGATTGTAGGAAAGTGAAGCGATTTGCGTGTCGTGAGGTGGTTAGTGTTCAAGAGGCGTTTAGGTGAGGTTTTGGGTTCTTCGATTAACCCTTTGGATTTATTGGGTTTGGTATAATGGTCTATGGCACTAATCTCATGTTTGGCCGAATATAGGAGCAAGGATATCTTGTGTGGCCGATTGCCTCTTTGGGATTTAGGGCTATCGTGGGTAACAGGTGTGTACATACACACTTTATAACTAACAACTATGCTAAATACATCATGTATGCTAAACTGGATTGATGTAGATTTGGACCTAATACCATAAAGGTATAAGCAAGGATCCAGGTAAGTCCTTGTCGATTTGAGATAACTATATGATGCATGATTGATGCAAGGCATATTTGGTATATGTGGCATATAAAGTTATGGTTATTGATAAATCCGATGTATGTTGCTAAATAAACATGTTGGCATGATTTACATTAAATGCATATCATTGATTGATGTGGGTTAAATGAGTGGAGGGGAAGTGATATCCGTGTCTCACGGACACCGTGGTTTGGTACCACATTTCGTGACTAAGGTCACAGAGGTTTGGCACCTTATAGCGTCTTATCGGTGGCTTAGCACCAAAGTAGGTTGGCCCCAGTTGATATTATGGGATCGTCGCGGTGATTCGGTATCACCGTGGGTTGGCCCCTAACTTGTTATATGTGACTTGGTCACGGTGGTTTAGCACCACCGTGGTTTGGCTCCACAATATTGATGGATATCGTGACTTTGAGTCACCAGTGGTTTGGCACCACCGGTGGTTTGGTACCACACGGGGTAGAAAGGTGTTTTGGATGGCTAGGTTGGGTGCATGTTAAACTTAGTGCATGTTAACTTAGTTATAATTTGTGTATGATGTTGCATTAAACCGGGGAAGGGTTACACATTGAGTCTTGGTGACTCACCTTCTCCTTTAACTTTTCGGTGACTCGTAGATCGCGGATGAGGGCCGGATGGACTCGAGGTGGTCATGCGGTGAAAATGTGGATTAAATGAATTTTGAGCTATTTTTATTTTATTGTTGGTTTTATTTGTTCAAGTTGTAATAAGGCCTCCTAAGATTTTACTTTGATTATTTTACATGTTTTGGATAATTTGTTTAAACTCTTGGTGACTTTAAAATGGGTACACACGTTTTCTTAAATTCAAGCGTAAATGTTTTATTGTGTCATCGGGTACATTTGATATCGGTAACAACCTAACTTAATAGATCTTTAACAAAACTAAGTGTGGTTTCTTCATACACCTCAATGGTTTTAAAACAAGGCGGTATCTTTTACTTTAAATTAAATCGGATAAAGGATTTTTCAAAATGTTTTCTATAACATACCAAATTGATTACGTAATGTTTGGGGCGGGGTTTGGGGTGTTACGATTATGATCTGACGTGTAAGACACATGCAGGACGATGGAATCGATATACGAGTGCATGTAAGACCTAAATGCAGGGGCGTTGGCATTGAACTATTATTTGAGCTTTACGAATATCCTACTAGGTTCCTAAGAGTTCAGCGGGCAAGTCGCAATCTGAATGGTATTTTGAGTTATGATCAATTAAGTGAATGAATGTGATATTTGATGCATATCTTGGTAAGGTAGAAGCTTATCAAATAGCCAAGTTTATGGTTAGTTAAATGATAAAGTTTTGCTTTGGTTATGTATGTGTTATTGTTTTGAAAGATGATATGAATGATTTGGCTATTGAATGTATGGGTAAAATGAAAGATTTGATATGTTTTGGTTGCCATATATGCATATTATGTTTAGATATATATTGCTTGTAGGAAGACCCTAAGTGGGTGGCATATTGGCCTTGTAAAAGGGCCTATAATGTCACACGGTTGAGGCACTGTGAGCGTGCCTAAGGCAAAGGTAAATTAGGCGAATGTGGCTTAAATTACACGGCCTCGACACAGTGTGCTTGGTGGCCGTGTGAGAAATGGCGATATGTGATCTAGTAGTACACGGCCTTAGCACTGCAGGCGTGCTTGGTGACCGTGTTGAATTTGGCAGTATACCACCAAGGGGAGAACACAGGGAGTGCCTAGTAGCCGTGGGTGAGGCACTACCTACCCATTCTTAGTGTGTCCTTTGTATGTTAGAAAAGTTTCAAATTTTTATGAAATTTCTTATGTGTTTCGGTTTAGTCCTGACTCGGTTTATAAGCTTGATTAAGGGCTCGATGACCTAATTAAGGGACATTATGATTGATATTGATGAATAGTTGTACAATTAATTCTGTAAATGTTTCTAATCTGTCTGGTAACGCCTTTAACCCTAATCCGGTAATCAGACACGAGATAGGGGTGTTACATACTTGCTAGCTTGAAAAGTTGAAGAGCCCTAACAATGGCTTCTCTAAATTTTTGACAACCTTGGGGAAGAAGATGAATGAAAATTCTATCATCTTTTCCCATTTTAATCATTTAATTGACAAATGACCAAAATGCCCTTTTGTCCAACTTTCCAATTTTAACCCATTCATGCCCAATTTTGTCCAAAAATTTGAATTTAGGAAAATTACTATTTAAGGACCTCTAATTGGTACTCCAAAGCTATTTCACACAAATAGCTTCTAGAATATCACATTTGCAACTTTTGCAATTTAGTCCTTTGGACAATTCAACATAATTTGACAAAATTGCTTCATGAAACTTTCACACTAACATGCAAACATGGCATAGACCTCAAAACTCATACATATACCTTGGATTTGTGGTCTCGCACCACTATTCTAACTAGGCCCTAAATCAGGATGTTATAGCAGTGGAGCAAATCGAAGACGGTAAATCTTATCTTCCCGAGGTAGCAGTGGAGTAGATTTTAGTCACCAGCCTTATCTCCCTAAGGTAGCAAGGGAGCAGGCTGAAGTTTGGAGTCTTAGCTTCCTAATGTAGCAAGGAAGCAGACTAAAGACTGCAGATTTTGTCTCCCTGAAGTTGCAGTGGAGCAAATTGAAGACGGTGAATCTTATCTTCCCAAGGTAGCAAGGAAGCAGATTTTAGCCACTAGTCTTATCTCCCTGAGGTTGCAGCGGAGTAGACTGAAGACAACAGATCTCATCTTCTTGAAGTTACAGAAAGCAGATCAAAGGCACTTTAAGATCTTATCTCCCTGAAGTTGCAGCGGAGTACACTAAAGATATCAGATCTTATCTCCACTAAGCAGGAGTGGGGCAGATCGAAGACAGCTGATCTTATCTCCACTGAGTAGGAGTGGAGTAGACTGAAGATAGCAGATCTTATCTCCATTGAGCAGGAGCGGAGTAGATTCAAGATAGTAGATCTGGCATTCCTGAAGTTGCAGGAAGTAGATCGAAGACATTAGTCTTGTTTCCTTAAATTTGCAGTGAAGCAGATTGAAGCCATCAGACTTATAGTTCAATACTTCTAAAGTTGCAGTTCCAGTACCCCTGAAGAAGTCCGATGACCGAAGCCAAACCTCAGGCCAAGAGGGAGATAGCTTCTCAGAGCTCCTATTTGTTTTTTTTTTAAGTGTTTGAAACGAATATTTTTTTGTTTTTTTTTTACTTATATAGGGCGTATTTGTAACAACCCAAACCCGGCCCAAACGCTATGGTCGAATTTGGTTTGCTACTGAGAAAACATTTTGAAACCTTTTAAAACTGAACTAGCGTCTAGACAAAAGATAGTGTCTTGTTATATCGGTTAGGTGTATAACACCCATACTTAGATTTATTTTGAAAATATTTATTGAATCAAGTTATTATATATATTTTAAGATGTACAGATGGTACAAAAAAAAACATTCTGAATTACTTTAGAAAAGCGTGTGAACTTATTATTACCATAATTAAATAGTTTAACTAATATTCAAAGCGGTAACAATAAAAAATAATAAAAGAAGTTATTGGAGGCCTTATTACAACCCAATTAAAATTTAAACCAACAATCAAAAGAATGAATAAGCCAGAAATTCAAAGTCTATTAAATTTAAAATCCTTTGCATGGCCACCTCAAGTCCCTCGGCTCCATATCCGCGAACTACGTGTCACCGAAAAAAATAAAGGAGAAGGTGAGTCACCAAGACTCGATATGTAACCCTTCCCGGGTAAATCGACATCATACACAATTTATAACAAATTAGCATGCATTAAGTCATGTACCCAACCTAGCCAACCAAGCGCCTCTGTCTACCCCATTGTGGCACCAAACCCTTTGGTGGTGCCAAACCATCAGTGACGATATAGTCACAGATGTGATACCAAATCACTGGAGGTGCCAAACCTCACGGTGTCCGAAGACACAAATCGGTTGATGGGGCCAACCCATCGCGTGATACCAAATCCTTTGGGGTCAATCCCGTATTATCATCTGTGGGGCCAACCCTTTGTGGTACTAAGCCACTGGACGCGACGCTATGAGGTGCCAAACTCTGAGGTACCAAACCTCTGGTGGCCGTAGTCACGGTGTGTTACCAAAACAACGGTGTCCGTCGACACAAAGTAAGCGCCCCTCCTCTCATCAACCCATATCAGCGATTATAATGAGTTTAAGTCAACATACATTTATTACATGTATCAAATAAGCCATGCTTTCCAAAAGCATTATTAACAATCTCATCTTGTGAGAGACTTACGGGATCCTCGCTTGTACCATTAAGGTACTAAATCCGTATCTACATCTGATTTACATATAACATGCCTTTCACACGTTTATTAATAGTTATAAGTGTGTATGTACACACTGTCACCAATGAGAAGTTTAAATCCGAAAAGAGAAGTCGACCACCTAGATCTACTTGTCCCTATATTCGCCAAATACATGGGTTAGTATTATGGCCTATTAAGCCAACCAATTTAATTCCAAAGGGTTATCATTTGAAACCGAGATCTTACCTTGTTTCAACTTGGTTTCCAACAACCCGAATCCTTATCTGGGTTCCCTAGCAATCAGCCAACCTTTAGTACCAAACAAGATTAGTTTCGTCTTTTCCAAATATCCAATAAAAGGCTTAGAAAGATTCGACTTACCGTCGACTTACCAAATTCAGTTGATAGAGAATGGAGACTTGAGCCGATTACTTCAAGATCTCGAAACACCTAAGCGAATCGGTTTCAACATAGGAAGTTAATGCCCTTTCAACAAGTCGAAATCGGTTCTTACCCTCTAGAAGTCGACAAGTACAAGAGAACCAAAGTGAAAGCATTCGGTCTTGGACACTCACCTTAGAACCGATTGAAGAAATAGATGAGAAGAACACCTTTGTTTGAGATTCGCCAAGACTACACCAAATAGGGAAAGAAATTCGGCACACCAAGGAGGAGTATATTCGGCTATAGGAAAGAAGGAAAAATCAATTTATGGCTGCTTAGGATTCAGTTTGAGTGGAACAAAAGAATAAAGAAAGAGTGGAATAGGTGTTTCGGCTAAGGGTTTTGAGAAGAAAAAGAAGAAAAACAAAAAGATGAACTAGCCGAAAATTATGAAGAAAGAGGCCAAGAAAATTTGGCATTATCCCTCCCCCAATTGCCTTGTCGTCCACTCCACTCTAAGGAGTTTAAAATTCCACCAATTCCTTAATTCACTCTAGGCCACATATTTCAAATTATTCAAAATAATTTGAAATACCTCAAACTCCTATATTTTCTCTTTGCCACTTATTAAAGATTATTCACAAAATAATCCAAATAAAAACTTAATAATATAGTTATTATCCTCATTAACAAAAGAGTTTGAAATGAGAAATTCTCTCCCCCCCTATGCCGTCAAAATAAAGAGTAAAAAGGATTTCCATGACTCGAACAGGCTCTTCCTTATCCCTTGTGGCGTCACATGTAACTCCCAAGTAGCCCTCCTTTTGCCACTTTTCCAAGGCTTATTTTGTGTCAATAAATCCTCTATTTATTCTTGTAACCCTACTTGCTAGAGATCCTTACCTTTAAAGTTCCCAAATATAATTTTCTACTAAACCGAGCCTACTCAAGACCTCCAACTAAGCCTTATTACACCACAATCAATAACACGACAATTCAATTTAAGAAAATCATTTAATCTCAAATAGCCCCAGTTTAGGATGTTACTGGTTCTACCCCTTAAAGAATTTCATCCTCAAATTACCCGGTTAGAAGAGATGGGGTCTTGTTGCGCATCACATCCTCGGGTTCCCACGTAGCTTCCTCTCGCACCATGGTTCCGCCATAGCACTTTCACTAAGGAATCGACTTCCTACGTAGAACCTTCACATCTCGGTCCAAAATCTGAACTGGTTCTTCCTCGAAAGATAAGTCCGAGTTGACCTCAATTTCTGCCACAGGCACCACGTGTGATGGATCTGACCAATATCGCCTAAGCATCGACACGTGGAAGACGTCATGAATCTGACTTAACTCTATCGGTAGCTCGAGCTGATAAGCTACCGGTCCCACTCGCCTCAACACTGTATATGGGCCAATGAACCTTGGGCTTAGCTTTCCTTTTCGCCCAAATCTCAACACCTTTTTCCAAGGTGATACCTTCAGGAAAACCTTGTCTCCTACATCATACTCTATTTCTTTGCACTTCAGATCAGCATAAGACTTCTATCTATCTGACGCTTCCTTAAGACGAGCCCGACTCACCCTAACTTTGTCCTCCGTTTCTGTAACCAACTCGGGACCCAACACTTGTCGTTCACCCAACTCTGTCCAACACGTCGGAGTTTGGCATTTCAAATCCATCTGATTACTTCGTATGGTGCCATCTGGATACTCGCTTGGTAACTATTGTTGTAGGCAAACTCGGCTAATGGTAAAAATTCCTCCCAACTACCTCGGAATTCCAAGACACAACCCTCTCAGCATATCCTCTAAGATCTGTATGACCCTTTCTGATTGCCGTCGATTGCGGATGGAAAGCTATACTGAAATCCAATCGCATACCCAAAGCTTGATGCAACGTTTTCTAAAACCTCGACGTAAACCTTGGATCCCTATCTGAGATAATTGATACGGGTACACCATGCAATCGACTATTTCGCCACATACAACTTTGCTAGCTTACGGGTGAGTAATCCATTCTCACCCAGATGAAGTGAATTTGATTTAGTCGAGCGATCCACAACCCAAACTGTATCTTTCTTCTTTGGGCGTGAGGGTAGACCACCGACAAAATCCATAGTGATCCTCTCCCATTTCCATTGAGAAATCTTCACTGGTTGAAGTAGTCCCGATGGTAGCGATGTTCACTTTAACACATTGACACGTCGGACACCTTCTCACGAACTCGGTCACTTCACGCTTCAACCCGGCCACGGTAATCTCGCAAATCTCCGTACATTTGCTACCTCCGGGATGCATAGCGATAAATTTCGCTATCGCATCTTGGAGAATTCTTTGTCTCAATTCCACATCCTTGGCATCTGAGGCCGTCCTTGGAAACATAATACACCATGATCGGTCAAACTATACCCTTCCAAACCACCATTTTGGACTTGCAATCTCCTTGCATTTAATCCTCATCGACAATCTGCTTATCCTTAATCTCCTCGATCCAAGTTGGCTTAACTTGCAGCTCCGCCAAAAGACTTCCATCGTCGTATAGACTCAAATGAGCAAACATCGCCCTTAAGTCCGCCACGACCTTCCGATGAATCGTCGACCACCACGTTAGCTTTGCGGATGGTACTCAATTGAGCGATCGTAGTCCTTGCAGTTCAATCCACCGTCGTTGCCTCAAGTTCAAGTCCTTACGAGTCAAGAGATACCTTAAACTTTTGTGATCCGTGTAGACTATCGACTTCTCCCATACAAGTAATGCCTCCATATTTTCAAGGCGAAGGCTATGCTGCTAACTCCAAGTCGTGAGTTGGGTAGTTAACCTCATGCGGTCTTAGTGTCATAACGATAGGCTACTATCCTCCCTTCTGCATCAATACATCCCAACCCAGTATGGGATGCATCACGATAAGCAGTAAACAACTTCCGCCTCAGTCATACGAAGCTGGAGCTTACATCGGGACTTCCTCGACTTATCAAAACTTTCTTCTTGCCTTTCCGACCAAACAAATGGTACTCCTTCCTTAATAACTTAGTTAATGAAATTTGCGATTAGTGAGAATCCTTCCACAAACCTTCGATAGTACCCTGCTAGACCCAGAAAACTTTGAATCTCTACCACTGACTTAGGCGGTTTCCACTCCAACACCGCTTCAATCTTGCGGGGATCCACTCTAATCTCTTCCGCTGACACCACGTGACCTAAGAAAGCCACCTCCCTAAGCCAAAATTCGTATTTACTGAATTTCGCATATAACTACTTCTCCCTTAACACTTGTAGAACTATATGCAAATGCTTGTCATGCTCCTCCTCCGTCTTTGAGTAAACCAATATGTCGTCTATGAACACCACGACAAATTGGTCTAAATACTGTTGAAATACCCTATTCATTAAGTCCATAAATGTCACCGGTGCATTGGTCAACCCGAATGGCATCACTAGGAACTCGTAATGCCCATACCGAGTTCGGAATGCCGTCTTGTGCATATCAACCTCCTTCACCTTTAATTGATGATAACCCGACCTAAGGTCAATCTTTGAAAATACTGATGCACCCTTTAGTTGGTCAAACAAATCATCAATCCGAGGCAACGGATACTTGTTTTTGATCGTTAACTTGTTTAACTATCGGTAGTCGATGCACATCCGCATAGAACCGTCCTTCTTCTTGACAAACAACACAGGTGCTCCCCACGGAGATATACTAGGTCGAATAAACCCTCATCCAAGAGCTCACGAATTTGAGCCTTGACTCCACCAATTCTTTTGGTGTCATTCGATCTGATGCTATAGATACGGTGCCGTTCGGTAGCAAATCTATACCAATTCGACTTCCGATCTGAGGCAAACACAGAAGTTCCACAGGAATACATCGTGAATTCCCCATTTGTTGGACCTTTTCAATCGCCGACTCCTTAGCCTCCAAGGCATAAATTGAACTATAAATGCCTTACACCCTTTCCTAACCATCTTTTGACCTTCAAGGCCGACACCACATTAGCGGGTAATTTCTTCGATTCCGATCATAACCACTTCATCCCTTCGGCCATCTTAAGAACCATGCGCTTAGTAGCGCAATCCAACCTCGCCTGGTACCTAACCGACCAGTCCATTCCAAGGATCAAATCAAACTCCCCAAACGGTAGTTCCATCAGATCAGTCACAAACACGACACCTTGGAGTTCTAGGGGTACCTCCCTATAAAGCTTGTTCACAACTACAGAATGGCCTAAAGGGCTAATTACAGTCATCTCCCTAGCAGCAGTCTCAGAGTCTAGGTTCAAAGTCTCTACCACACTACTCGCTACGTATGAATGCGTTGAACCCACATCAATTAATGTAACATAAGGAAGACCGAAAATCAAAAACGTCTGGGTTATGACATGCAGTGCGTCACCCTCTCATGACGACTCACCGCATAGACTAAGCCAGTGCCTTGCCTCAGATTGCACTGCCTGCCGCCTCGAGTTTCGCGACCATGATTAGCACCATTTCCCCTCTACCATTACCACGACCTCTCCGTGGTCCCACAATTCTATCCTGCGTCAGTTACGCCCTCCGGTGATTACGAGCTCGCTTAGGGGACAATCCTCACGCGGTGATCTAAAGACCCACATTCAAAGCAACCTCGCTCACCAGTCCAACAACCTCCCCAATGGGCTTTTCCACAATGATTACACTGAACCGGTTTCTGATTAGCAGTCATGGGCCTTCTTTGCTGACTTGGCCCACTCTGCCTAGCCATTTTTCGAACATTACTACCGACCCGGATGGCCCAAAACCTCTCTTACGCTTGAGCCTATCATAGTTTTGCCTCACAGATGCCTTGATACCCTCGGCTACCTTAGCCTTTTCTACTAGAGATGAAAACTCACGAACCTCATCATGAGCAATCGTGACCTCAAATCATCTCTCATTTTGTCCTCAAGCGGACACAGGCGCTCATGTTTCGTAGCCACGATGCCTCTCGCATATCTACTCACCTTAGGAATTCGCCTCATATTCGACCACAGACTTAGTTCCTTGTACCAACCCGGAAAAGCCTTTCTCTGCAGCGTCGATGTAGGTGGTACCTACATACTTTTACGGAAAGCAACTCTAAAGTACTCTCATGTAAGATCCTCTGTAGTGGCGCCATCTCGGATAGTGAGCCACCAGCGATATGCTTCATCCTTGAGCGACACGGCTCCTTCGGTTTCTCCCCATCGAGATAGGTCAAGATTGTCCATGATCTTTTCGTAGATTCTAGCCGAGATTCTCACTGCCTTTGGGTGCCACTCGATTCGATTCACCGGAACACTTCAACTCAGTTAGATCGAATTCACTCGGGAACAGATTTTTGAGCCCTAAATTTCCACTAGCCCCGACCACCAACTCCAAGACTGCTTAACACGACTTGCGACATCGCCTCACCTCCCGCCCCGATCTTGCTCCTCGGCTCCAAAAGTTGGGGGTGGTGGTGGCGATGGTATCTCATTTTGAACCCCGTCTCGACCTAACAGGTTCGGATCTGATCATTCTTCCCTACCATGTCCACGTCGCCACGTCCTCTAGAACTCATTCTATCTAACGACTTTTAATCGATTAAGAAAAATTTTATGGATTAGTAATTTGTTCCGCTTGATTATCCACGAAGAATTTTATGAAAAGTTTACTAAGGATTCTTTCGATCAAACAATGTTTTAAGTCTTCTACCTAGTTCACACAAAAGGCCACATTCATTCCCTAATACTTTCCATACCTATTCACTCCTCGGACATTTTGTCTGTTTCTATCTGTGGGTATTTTCGTCATTTTCCTCTGTGGTATTTTTGTATTAAAAATCGAGGGATTTGAACTTTAACAAAGCGAGTCACTTTGAAATTCCCAAAGCTGGAGGTATTCTTTGAAAATTTGTAAAATTTAAAGATATGGCATCATTTTGGGAACCGTGGTATTTTGGTAATTTTGTCAATCGGGGTAATTTTGTAATTTTTAACAAATTTGGGGTATTTTAACAGTTGTAAAACTCTGAGGGTTCTTTTTGCGAGTTTCCCTCTTTTTAAACGATGATGTTGTAAAAATTTTGAATTCGAGGTCATTTTGGTAATTTTATAAGTTGAGGGCGTTTCCGTAATTTTCCAAAACCAAAGTATTTTATTGGTGATTTGCAAAGTAAAGTTTTTGGATATTTCTAAAAATAATAAAATTTTTGGGCAAAACCATTGAATTAATATTTTATGAGTCAAGGGCATTTTAGTAATTTTACCCCTAAGGGCATCTCTGTAATTTTCACAAATCAAATTTTTCGGAAAAAGTTGTGAAAATGGTTGTTCTCAAATTTGAAAGAGTGATTTTAAAAGTTTTGAAAAAACTAGAGTTTTGTTGTTTTCTTCTTTTTTAAAAACATGGTTAGTTCCCTTTCGGGTTTTAGTCATTATGTTTAGCCTATGACCGAGCCCTCTTGGTCAGGGTGAACCAAAGCTACGCACCAGGCAGGATTCGAGTGGAGAGGAGGTGAGTCACACGGACTGCTTAAATACCAAGCTCCCACCAAACCTTTCTAGACATGCGCACAAAGGTTGCCACACCACTGAGCCCCCTGAGTTAGGGTGAACCGAAGCTACGCACGGGTAGGATACTGCAAGAGGAGGTGAGTCACTAGACTGCTTAAATATCGAGCTCTTAGGATCCAATCCTAGACATGCGTCTGGGGTTACCACACCTAGCTCGGTGACTTGGCCATAGGTTGGTTGAGTTCATTAAGTCTTATGTTACATTTGTGTGTTGCATTAATCTAATCCTAAGGTTCGAATTCCTATAAGACTATTCTACGTTCCATGCTTCCTACCCTTCTACAGAAAATAATTCACAAAGAGGTTCAGAAGTACTTACCTGGGCAGATAGGTGCCGGAGACTCGGTGCCATGCTGTTCAAAAACCCAAAATAACTCAAAGAGGCCTACCAAAACATTTTTGGGCCTTGGGCCCCCACAGTCGAGCTTTGAACTGGGCTCTGATACCAATTTTGTAACAACCCAAACCCGGCCCAAATGCTATGATCGAATTTGGTTTGCTACTGAGAAAACATTTTGAAACCTTTTAAAACCGAACTAGCGTCTAGACAAAAGATAGTGTCTTGTTATATCAGTTGGGGTGTATAACACCCATACTTAGATTTATTTTGAAAATATTTATTGAATCAAGTTATTATATATATTTTAAGATGTACCCGATGGTACAAAAAAAACATTTATGAATTACTTTAGAAAAGCGTGTGAACTTATTATTACCATAATTAAATAGTTTAACTAATATTCAAAGCGGTAACAATAACAAAATAATAAAAAGAAGTTATTGGAGGCCTTATTACAACCCAATTAAAATTTAAACCAACAATCAAAAGAATGAATAAACCGAAATTCAAAGTCTATTAAATTTAAAACCCTTTGCATGGCCACCTCAAGTCCTCGGCTCCATATCCATGAACTTCGTGTCACTGAAAAAATAAAGGAGAAGGTGAGTCACCAAGACTCGATGTAACCCTTCCCGGGTAAATACCACATCATACACAATTTATAACAAATTAACATGCATTAAGTCATGTACCCAACCTAGCCAACCAAACGCCTCTGTCTACCCCATTGTGGTGCCAAACCCTTTGGTGGTGCCAAACCACAGTGACGTATAGTCACAGATGTGATACCAAATCTTTGGAGGTGCCAAACCTACGGTGTCCGAAGACACAAATCGGTTGATGGGGCCAACCCATCGCGTGATACCAAATCACGGCATCAATCCGTATTATCATCTATGGGGCCAACCCATCGTGGTACTAAGCCTTTGGGACGAGGCGCTATGAGGTGCCAAACCTCTGGAGGTACCAAACTTCGGTGACCGTAGTCACGGTGTGTTACCAAAACACGGTGTAAAATCGACACAAAGTAAGCGCCCCTCCTCTCATCAACCCATATCAAGCGATTATAAATAGAGTTTAAGTCAACATACATTTATTACATGTATCAAATAAGCCATGCTTCCCAAAAGCATTATTAACAATCTCATCTTGTGAGAGACTTATGGGATCCTCGCTTGTACCATTAAGGTACTAAATCCAGTATCTACATACAGATGATTTACATATAACATGCCTTTCATACAGCTTTATTAATAGTTATAAGTGTGTATGTACACACACCACCAACGAGAAGTTTAAATCCCAAAAGAGAAGTCGGCCACCTAGATCTACTTGTCCTATATTGACCAAATACATGGGTTAGTATTATGGCCTATTCGTAACCAATTTAATTCCAAGGGTTATCATTTGAAACCGAGATCTTACCTTGTTCGACTTGGTTTCCAACAACCCGAACCCTTATCGGGTTCCTAGCAATCGACCAACCTTTAGTACCAAACAAGATTAGTTTCGGCTTTTCCAAATATCCAATAAAAAGGCTTAGAAAGATTCGACTTACCGTCGACTTACCAAATTCAGTTGATAGAGAATGGAGACTTGAACCGATTACTTCAAGATCTCGAAACACCTAGACAGAATCGATTTCAACATAGGAAGTTAATACCCTTTCAACAAGTGCCGAAATCAGTTCTTACCCTCTAGAAGTCGACAAGTACAAGAGAACCAAAGTGAAAGCATTCGGTCTTGGACACTCACCTTAGAACCGATTGAAGAAATAGATAGAGAAGAACACCTTTGTTTGAGATTCGGCCAAGACTACACCAAATAGGGGAAAGAAATTCGGCACACCAAGGAGGAGTATATTCGGCTATAGGAAAGAAGGAAAAATCAATTTATGGCTGCTTAGGATTCGGTTTGAGTGGAACAAGAGAATGAAGAAAGAGTGGAATAGGTGTTTCGGCTAAGGGTTTTGAGAAGAAAAGAAGAAAAACAAAAAGATGAACTAGTGAAAATTATGAAGAAAGAGGCCAAGAAAATTCGGCATTATCCCTCCCCCAATTGCCTTGCCGTCCACTCCACTCTAAGGAGTTTAAAATTCCACCAATTCCTTAATTCACTCTAGGCCACATATTTCAAATTATTCAAAATAATTTGAAATACCTCAAACTCCTATATTTTCTCTTTGCCACTTATTAAAGATTATTCACAAAATAATCCAAATAAAAACTTAATAATATAGTTATTATCCTCATTAACAAAAGAGTTTGAAATGAGAAATTCTCTCCCCCCTATGCCGTCCAAAATAAAGAGTAAAAAGGGATTTCCATGACTCGAACACAGGCTCTTCCTTATCCCTTGTGGCGTCACATGTAACTCCCAAGTAGCCCTCCTTTTGCCACTTTTCCAAGGCTTATTTTGTGTCAATAAATCCTCTATTTATTCTTGTAACCCCTACTTGCTAGAGATCCTTACCTTTAAAGTTCCCAAATACAATTTTCTACTAAACCGAGCCTACTCAAGACCTCCAACTAAGCCTTATTACACCACAATCAATAACACAGCAATTCAATTTAAGAAAATCATTTAATCTCAAATAGCCCCAGTTTTAGGATGTTACACTATTGTACGACGCCGTTTTGGAGGTTCCCTTTTAAGGCCAAAACGACGTCGTTCAGGAACCAAGGATCCGCGTGTTGACCCAAAAACCCGGAGAGGATCCTTGCATTTTTAGAAAATGGTCCAATTGCTTATTTAGCCCTTCCGTAATTTCATTTTGTTCAATTTAATCCTTTTTTATTTTCTAATTCAGCCCTGGAAGTTTGTTTCCGTTTTAATTTAGTCCTTTGGGCTATTTAATTGTGGATGTCCGAATGACGTCGTTTTAAGAGTTTGGCATAATTGCCATCTTGACCCCTCGCAGTGTTGCCGCATTTTAATTTAACCCCTTTATATTTATTTTTATTGCTATTTGATCCTATTTTTTTTAAAACCTTTTTATTTCATTTTATTTTAAATTAATTTAACATTGTTTTAAATTAGTTTATCATATTAAATATTTTATATTATTTTCATTATTATTTGTATATTAATTTATTAATAGTATAAAATTAGTATATATTTTTTATATGTATTATCCTTATGTATATTAAACTATTATTATTTATTATTTTATTTGGTTTAATTATTTTCCTTACATATTATCTTAGGATTTATATTAGTTATTATATTATATATTTTAAAATTTTGTACATTATATAGTATTATATCATATCATATATATTTTTTAAAATTTTATTTTATTTAAAAATTATTTATATTGTATAACATATTATTTATTCTTAAATATATAGTTTTTTATTAGGTTATTATAAATATGTTTTTATTTAAAGTTATAAATCATTTATTTATTTCAAAATGTATTTTATTTATTATCTCAAAATATACATATATTATGTCTTTTTTATTTTACAACATTTATTATTTGGTATATGTCATTGCATGAAAAGTTTAATCTTGCATGAAAAGTGTTCATATTTATTTTGTAGTTTTTTTATTATCTTATTATTTATTGTTTATTATATTTGTTCATACTTTTTTTCATTTCTTTACAATTGCTTTAGCGTAGGTATTATTATTAGTCGTATTTTATATTATTATTTCTTTTATTGCCTATATTAATATGAAATGTTAGTATATCATGATTGCGTTTGGTATTTGATGATGTATTAATGCGATATTTTTACATGGATCATCGTTTAGAATAAAATGCATTTTGCAAAATTATTATATTTTATCTAAAATTTTTAAAATAAAGCAATGTTTTGTATTTAGAAATTAGGAAATAGTGCCCTAACGTGCTAGGTTTGATTTTCCGTTTGACTAAATAACTAAATATCCTTTTAATAAAATTTAAGTAAATCATGAGATGATCTTAATTACGAGGGTTTAAAAATATCATGTCCTAACGTCTTTGGATGTGATGTTTGTATTCTTTGAACAAAGAAATCTCAAATTTAACTTCGAATTGTTCAAGTTTTTAGAAATCATATTTTAAAATTCTTTCAAACTCTCAATATTAGGACATGATTTTATCGATTAGGTACCAATTTTGGGCGTTATGAGGGTGCTAACCCTTCCTCATACATAACCGACTCCCGAACCCGTTTTCTTGTATTTCGTGGACCAAAATCAAATGTTTTGAAATGAAACGTTTTAGAAGGTGATCCAATCACACCTAAATAAAAAGGGATTGGTGGAGACTCTATTTCTGTTTTTTAAAAGTCGATCCCCGTTTTTACCAAAATCTTAAAAATGGTTTCGTCAATATGGTTTTAGGGTTTGAAATGATATAGAAATGATAATAGTGCCCGTATGAATTTAGTGAACGATTATGACACGAATGGTATGGCATTAAGGTTAAAAAAAATCAAGTGTTAGTTAGGGATTTTCTTTATCATGACTGAGATCTAACATGTGTTGCGGATTCTTGATAGCTTGAGTGAGACACATTGAATATAGTTTAGAAAAGTAAACCTGACCTACAGCTTGTGTAGGCAACACAAATATCACAACTTTTGTGAGCAAATCTAATTATTCTTTATCAATGGTTGAGATACAACACATGTTGTGGATTCTCGATAGCTTGAGTGAGCAGCATCGAATAAAGATTGAATGTGAATTCCATTTCTGTGTTTTAGTATCGAACAAGGTTGGATATTATGACATATAGTAATTTGGTTGTACATATATATGAATTTAAATCCTATGATCTTGTTATGTGAGGAATTAACCTAAAATTTTCTTTTGGAATGGTTTATGAACATATATAAATAAGGATGCCAAGGATACACCATGTTGTGTCTTTATGTTTCAATTACATAAATTGCTATAATGACAAGGTAAGTTAAGTTAATTTATTTTGAACTTACTAAGCATTTAATATGCTTACTCTGTTTCGTTTTCTATTTCTGTACTGGTCATTTTGCAGAACGCATCGATCGGATTGCATCAGAGCTCACACTATCCAACTTTTGATTTGGTAGACTTTTAAATGAATTGGACTTGGTTATATGGCATGTACATAGGAGTTATGTTGTGTATATGCTTGTTTTGAATGTTCTTGAGCTTGAGCCTTGAATATACTTGATTTTGGACCATAAATGTAACATCCCGAAATTGGGCCTCGAAGAATTGGGCCCAATGGGCCTTGGGCGTTAGAATGTTTAAAATTCTGAGAACAAGAGAATGGCATTATTGCAAATTGGACTTGTTAGTTAAGTGAATTTGGAAGGTTCTGAGGTTTCTATGAAGTCTTGGGTTTAATTGGGCCTTAGGAAAAATTTGGTATTTTAGCCTTTGTAAGGAGATGGAGTAAGTGACCTTAAAGCATATGGAAATAATTGATTAAATAGTTAGCATAAAAGAGCTATTAGTAGAAAGGATATGGCACCACTTGTAGCACCTTGAGGGAAGGAGTTCGAATCACTTTGTGTGCAATTTGACTTTTATTTTGCTTCCCTTCCTTATGTGTCAGTCAAGGAATAAATATGGCAAGGGTGGACTTCATTATTTTGGTAAGGTAGCTAAAAGAATAAGGCAAGGTTGAATTTGGGGAAAGGAATCATGAGAAATAGGTAAGTAAGGGGGACATGGGGCTTATTTTGAGGATGGTGTTTTGGAAAGTTTGGGTAGCCAAACTCTTATCCTAGGGGGGATGAATGTGGACGGCTTGGGGCTAGGATGATAGCCAATTTTGGTGCTTGATGTTTTGGTAAAAACAAAAGTGATAGTTTTGGACAAAATATCAATACATCAATTGTTTCTTTTTCTCTCAAAACTCCCTCTCCTAACCGATTATGATCATTGGTAATTGGTAAATTTTGGTTATTTTGGCCTATTCTTCATTGACAATTTGGTATCATTTTCTTTTCTTCCCAAACTTCTTTGTCCTCTTTTTGCCGAATCCATGCAACCTTGAAGAGACTTATTCCATTTCTTTTCTTTGCCGAATGCATACAACTTGGAGACCATTTCTTTGTTCATTCTTCATCCTTGAAAACCGAAACTAATCCATCATCTTTCTTCTTCTTTTCTTTTAGCAAAAATCCTTCAAGCATCACTTTCACTCTAATATTTTTACCATAGTCGAATCTTCCATCTTTCATTGATCTTCTTTCCATTCGAGTTGTCATTCATCTCTTGAACAATCGGTAAGAACCCTTTCAATTCTTTTTATTTTCTTCTCTCTTTTTTCGAATCTATATTATGGCTTGGGAGGGTCTTTTTGACCGGAATCATCATCTATTCTCTTTTAAACAAATCCTTTCTTTTTTAGTAGTGCTTTAAGTGGGAGGCAGTGTATTGTTCTGGCAGAAGTCAAGCGGTGGTAATTGGATCCAATATCGATAAGGTAAGGGGGTTCGTTTTTGGATTTTTCGTTATATCTCTATTTGGCTATATTGCAAATCGGGTTGAAGTTTTGACTAATCGACTATATGTTTTAGGGAAAAATCACTCGATATATTCCTACCTTCGGATATAGTGGTCAATGTCGAGTGGTTCGTTAGGAAATCGAAATCAAGGTGTGTAATCCCGTATTTTCAGAATACATGTTTGAAATGGTGTGTGATCTCACACTTCTCTGGAATTTTGCGTGAATATTCTGTGATTTGGTCGAAATACCAAAGAAAACCGGAAATCGGCATCCGGGATCACTCGCACGCATAGGTTCATAGTGGTAACCATGTTTTGTAATAAAACAGTTTTGGTCGATTAAGCGTGACATGATTTCGAAAAATCATGAAAAATAGGAGAAAGGAATTAATAAGTGAATAAGATATCAAATCAAATCTTACTGTGTCTATTTTGATAAGGAAGAAAGCGGAGAAGGAAAAGGAATTTTATATTCGAGATATGTTAATTTTAGTGAGACTAGTTCTAAATGATTTCGTGGTTCCCTGATCTGTCTTGGAAAAATCATATAAAATTGTACAAAGTTAATTATGGGATATAATTTATTTGTATGGATTCCTTAGTGAGTCTATTTTCAATAGAAACAAGTGGAAACAACATATGGAAACTGTACAGTGAGATATTTGAATTTTGGGTAAGAGAGGTCAGAATTGTTGAACAGTGAAACAAGGGAAATTTTAAGGAATAAACTGTACTAAATGGTTAAGCCAAAAATTTTGGAAAATTTATAGTAAGGAGATATATGAGTCTAGTCTCAAGGAAAGTTTATGGATTTAGATTTCGAGATTTCTCACTCAAGTTATGGTCAATTTAGTCAGTATAACGCAGATGGACAGTTTCAAACTTTTATGCCCCAAATTAGTAGTTAAGCCTAGGTTACGAAATTACCATAATACCCTTAGTGGGTAAGACTACGAATTACCCTTAGCGGTGCGATTGCCAAATTACAAAATGCCCTTATGGGCGAATTATGGAAATGCCCTATTGGGCGATTTGTAAAGTGTTAATGGTAAAATCTGAAATTGCTTAATGGAATTTGAATTGACATATTGCCTTATGGTAGAATGGACATATTGATTAATGGGCCAATCTGATATATTTTTTTATGTGGGCCAAACTGATATATGATTATATGGGCCAATTTGAAAATATGCAAAATGGGCCAAGATGATATTTGCTTAATGGGCCAACTTTGATAAATTGTTATAATGGGCCATAAAATTTGTAAAGAATATCTGAATACATCATTGTGAATTGTTATGCATTATATACATGATTTACATGGGTTGGGATAATGATGAAGAGAAGTTTTGGTAGCTTTGCTACAAAACTCTAGTGGCTTGTCCACAAATTGATATATGGCTTAATGTCCAGTTTGATATATGGCTTAATGCCCAGTTTGGTGTGTTGGCGGGGTGGGTGACTAAAGCTCCCCACAGGTGTGTTGGTTTGTACGGGTGGTGTGTAGCAGATGGAAAACTAGGTTTGGTTGGGAAATTGCATAACACATGCATGTTATATATGATATTATGTTATGATTATAAATGGGCTTTGGCCCAATAAATGCTTAATTGGATTTTTGGCCCAGTGGACAGTGGTAAGTGGGTTACACACTGAGTTCTTATAACTCACCCACTTTCTTTCTTAACCCTTGTAGGTAATGCTCAGTGACGAGGACTTGGGGCCATGGATGACTCGGTGTAGGCCATACTTCAGAAATGGTTTTATTTGGACTTTAGTTTCTTACTTCGTTTACTTTATTACTTTACTATTTTGGGTTATGTGTTGTAATAAGGCCTCTGGATTATTTTATTTTGCTTTATGTTTGACGTGTTTATATTTTACTCAAATTATTTTAAATGGGATTTTCTAAAATCATAATAAAGGTGTTCCAAAATCGATTAAAAATGAATTTCAAAATAAACTTTTACAAATATTTTTAATCTGAAATTTATCTCGAACTATCAACGATAATTCCAAAAGTCACAGTTTTATAAAATTATTACTTCAAATTTAATCGATCAATCTTGAGGTTAGTAGTATTTTATTATATATCTCAAGTCAAACTTGATTTTCTTGATTTTCTTGATTTTAACAAATCAACATCTATTTTTGTACGAATAAAAAGGATCTAACATGTTTTTTTTATTTATCTCATTTGACATGTTTTCTTTATACGTTATCGAAAAACTTTTTAGTGTGACACACCGGATTCGAGCCTAACTTCTAGGCCGAGCTTGGGGTGTTACAATAAATAATGTTTGAATGTGAATGGTTATAGATTATGTATATAAATGTGCATATTGGTAACATGTTTATCTATATTTAAAATATATGAATAACTGAATTGAGAATGGCATGGTTAAGTTAGATGATGCAATTGAGGGGTATCAAATGTTTGAATAGTTTATGATTTCATAGGTTGTTATGCTTTAACGAAGTGTCTAACTGATGTGTAATTGCTTGGATGATGATGTGAAATAATGATTTTAACGTAAATTTGTCTGTATTTGCTTCGATAACGAATGTGGCATCCGTAGCCCGAACCTAACAACTGGGTTGGACAAGGGGTGTTACAGGTTTCGAAATCGAAGCTCAAATTTGAAAATTATGACCATTTTGATTTTATGGACTAAATTAAATAAAATGCAAAAATTAAGGGGGCATTGGAACGATAAAATTGAATTTTTCTATGCATATAATAGAGCATTATCCTGATAGTAGCTTATTGTTTTGAATTGAAAGTTAAGCTAGTAGCTAGTAGTTTTTCAATGTTTTAAAGTCCGATTATGTTTTCAATGTCAGCTTGCAGAATGTGTTGATCAGGTCTATGAGAAGCACACACTATCCCAACATTGATTCAGTAGTTTTCAATGTTTTAAAGTTCGTTTATGTTGCATGTACTTGAGTTTGATATATGTTGACTCGGAAATGATAGTTTTGGTTGAAATCTTAGTTAGTGTTTGATTTTGGAAGGTTTAATGTTCATGTATATGTGTATGTTTTGGTATATGGATAGGATATATACATATGACACTTAATGAAAAATATGAATATGAAATGGCACGTTTAGATGATGTTATTGAATGGTTCAATGTGAAGTTGAATGAATTGAATTTCTATAAGTTGAATTGGTATGATTGTGCAAATATGCACCAAATGGTTATCTTGAGTTATGGCAAATAGATTGATATCAAATGGCCTAGAATGTACCAAAATAGAGTCCACGTCGTGCTGTCAGGCGATGGTCATCACGATGAGCTCTCGATTTCAGGACATGGCGTGACGAGGAACCCCCGTCGTCACAATGAGGCCAAGTCACTATGTCATGTAGCGACGAGGAACCCCCTCATGTTGTGACGTCGATCTGACATTTTGAAAACATTGCAATTTGGCCCTTGTTTAATCTCAGTTTAGCTTTTGAGCGTTCGTAAGCTCGTATAAGACCCGGTAAAGGTTATATATCGTATTTAGTGCATGAAATGTAGGTTTTCATGTTTAATGTGAATTATTGAATGTTAAATGTTTATCTTTGCTCCATTAACAGTTGTAGCATCTTGTAGCTCAGACCCGACGATTGGGTTGGCAAGGGGTGTTACAAACCTCCTCATGTCACGATGTCAACCCAATAATTTGATTACTTTAGAATTTAGTCCTAATTCGATCTCGGGTTAGCTTTAGAGCTTTCGTTAGCTTGTATAAGACCCATAAATGATTAATTATCATATTATTTACTTATAATACTCGTTTATGCATGCCTAATGTTATGAAATTTTATAATAGTTGCTTCGACAATAAATATGACACCTTATAGCTCGGACACAGCGATTGGGTCGTGTATAGGATGTTACACCTAAGCCCCAAGCCAATTCATCTAGAATTCGAACGAGGATGATTGACAAACTTACTACTTAAATAGAGGCCAATTGTCAATATATTGTCAAATTTAGAGTTGAGGCCAAGGTTGTATAGAATATTAGAGATCAACAAAAGGCCTTCCGTTTGATCTTCTTTCACTGCCCGATGATGAATGATTTGGTAATATTTTGACCAAAAAAGGGGAGATGATGTCAATGGGAAAAGATTGAGGATGTTGCTGCTAAAGGATTTATTTTGTTTAATTCTTGAACAATATTTTTGAGATTTGTAATTTTAACTAAGGTAGTCGATTACCCTATTAGTTGGTGCACCATTTTCTCTGAAACATGTACATATTGGTATCGATTTGTTTTGGTGTCTTTGTTTTAGATTTATTGATATTTTGAAAATATTTAAATCAAATGAACTAGATTAAATAATTTCAAATATAAGAATATTAATTAATTATATAAAATACTCATCGATAAACTTTACAAGTAAAATTGCATCATTTAACAAATCTAAAGAAAACAAGGAAAAAAATCCCACTTATTAAACAACAAAATTATCCACAAGATTGTTTTAAAATCTACAATAAGATCATCCCATACTAAATATATAAAATGAAAGTATAATAAAACATACACATCCAATTGTGTTCGTCAAGATTTTAAAAAATTTATCTTTTTTTTTAATTTAATTTGTTTGTTATATGAAGTTGTTTCTTTTTATTATTTGTTAATTTTCTACTTTAAATTTTAAAGTTGCTCATTTACTTTTGTTAAATGTTAAATTTTAACTTTTAAATTTGGTAAATAAAAAATTTAAAGTTAGTAAAAATAATTTATCTATTTTTTAACAATATTCATACACCATCCAATTTTTAAATTTGGCCAAAATGAGTTGGTGCAACCAAGATCTGAACTGAAATTTATCTTCTTTGCAAAAAGAGAAATGGATGTTCTATTTTATTATTGGAACAATGCATATTGTAACACCCTTTACCTGGTTTGGTCGACGAACCCAAGTAATAGAGTGCTACAGACAATTACGAAATATTTACATGCAATTCAAAACTCAAAATTTTAGTTCAATATCAATTTGTCACATATGATCAAATATAACTTTTAATACAACCAAATTCGGGTTTAGGTCAAGCTTACGAAAGCTTTAGATTAACCTAGTATCAATCAAGGATCAATTTGAAATTAATACAAAAAGATCACGACCATGAGAATAAACTGCATAACTCACTGTGGCCGTGTGGCACCAAAAGTGACCTTCAAGTCTCATACAAACCTACACTTTTCTTATTACACAAGTACGCATAAGTCCATTTATCAACCTATTCAAAAGCACCCAAAAACATGCTAAAGTACCACTTATAACAATTCTCCTAAGTGCCTAACCAATATGCTACAAATGGCGCTTCAATTCAACAATTCAAAAATCATGCATCAATTTAAACTTCAATTAGCTATACTTTATAAAGGTCAACCTAATGACTCAAATGGCGCACATTTGATCATTCAAACCTGCACAAAACCAAACCAAAACCAAGCCCAAACAACCTAATTAACCATTCCAATCATTCAATGCAACAATTCCACAATTTGGCATCCAACATATCAATCCAACTTATACCAATTCAACTTACTCAACTTTGTCAATTAGCTATTTAATAATATCATTTAACCAAACCATTTCATGCTCAATCATACTATTTAAGAATCATTCAACATGTCACCACATGTTACCAAGCAACCACATATATCCACCTAAGTATTAGCTTTTCCAAAATTAAGCACTTAACAAAGTTTCAACTAAAATTTTCATTCAAAATACAAATCACATTCAAGATTGACCAAAAACAAATCACCTATATATATGCCAAAAACCAAGTTTTAAATGATAGAGAGACTATTGAATTAATACTCGGACAATGTGAGTTTCTCGATGATCCACCTAACACATTTTGCAAGTTGACAATCTACAGGAAAAAGGGAAATAAAGGAGTATGCATTATAAATGCTTAGTAAGTGGACACTTATTAAAACAAAAACTTACCTCATTTTATGAATTTATACAGTAGGTTATTCAACTTGACGATTTTTGTAACACCCCAAAATAAGGCCTAGGATTTTTGGGGGTATTTTATGAATTTTAGCCTTAAAGTGTTCGGAATTATGCGACATGGTATATCGGTAATGTTTTTTACTATAGTTTTTAAAAGGAAAAATCAATTTTTGAAAAAGTGTTTTAGAAAATTTTAATTTAGAAAGAGAATTTATTTGTAATAAAGTCAAAATTGTGAGTTTTTAAGAGAAATTAGACCAAATTTTAAAATTGAACCTAAAAAACCCCATTCCTAGCTTATTTTCACTATAGTTTCTCGTTTCTCCATTCAATTGTCGTCTCCTACTTTCCTTTGCTCTCTTAATTGATTTTTGATTTCCAAACTACATTACTTTGATTCTCATGATTCACAAAGCCTTAAACCTTCATAAATCTTCAAGAAAACATCTTAAAATTTCATTGAAATCATCATCTTCCTCACTTGTCAGTTTTACGAGTTTTCGAAAAATATCTGTTTTTCTTCCATCAAATATAACCAATTGTCTACCCATTAGTTTTTAATGTTATTAGGCCTTTGAAACTGAATTTTTAGCCGCTAAATCACATGTTTTGATTAAAATTCAAAAATAGGGTTGTTAATGGTAAATTTCATATTTTTGAGTAAAAATGTGATTTCAAAGTGTTAATCAATAGGTTTTGACATGATTAAGAGGTTTATAATTTTTTTTGAAGTTTCGTTCAACATTTCTTGAGTTTTAATGAATTTTCATGAAAATAGTCAAAATTTGTCGAAAAATGTTGATACCATGAATTGTATAGTTTTGTGTAGTTTATTGGGAATTAGTCGTAGGCGAATTATAAAATGAATGGAATTGGTTTTAAGCAAAAAGATTGATTATAGATTGGGATATTTGAACTTAAAGCTTGCTATGTTAAAGGTTTCGATTACATAGTGACATAGCTTAGGCTTATATTTTTGGTTGCTAGTGGTGAGTCCGTAGCTGATTTATGAATGTGTTGTTGTTGTGTTGAAGTTCCAGATTAGCTAAGACCATCTACGAGCTAGGAAAGGCTAGTTTGAGCTTTCATCATTTCGGTCAAAGTGAATTGGTGAGTGTTTAGATTAATTGCTTGTGGACACAATTCAATGCATTGTTGGGGAATTTAGTTGTAGCCTAAACCCCTACTCTAAATTCCGAGTATAAGTTCTCTTATGCTCATGTTTAACTTTGTATTATGTGCTAGTTGAATTGTGAAAATGTGTATTAAAATTATATGTCATTACACGTGTTATCTGTTGATGATTATTATTGTGGAATTACATATGTGGACTTGTCAAACAAGCTAAGTGTTTGTGATAATATTGTGCTTATGATACAAATATGCAATGGCAATGAGCAAAAAATTGGTAAGTAATATATGTGTGTTTAATAAAGAATATTTTGGCCTTGTGACACTTGAGAACATTGGATATAGTTGGGATGCTATAGGATTGTGAGTACTCATATGCACGTGATTTTGGGCGTTGAAGCCTTGGGACATGTTGGAGGGATAAGGGAATGTGAGCTAAGCTCTATTTAAAGGGACATGTGAGGGGAAATAAGAAAATTTTTAGCTATATGGTTCACTTATGGGACATGTTCGACTCTATTAGTCTATGTGGTGTTGTAACACCCCTAATTGTATCCGTCACCGGAACAAGGTTACGGAGCATTACCGGAAGAAACAAATAAAATATAGACATTTCATATCATTTCTCATTTATATCAAAAATCAATCATAAATAATCATAGTGTCCCTTATATGAGCATTCGAGGCCCAAAATATGCAATAGAAATAAGTCGGGACTAATCCGAGTTCTCAGAGAATTTTTTACAAGATTTCAATATTTTTCCTAGGTGCAGGGTACACACGCCCGTGTGGTCAAGCCATGTGGGCATTCAAAATAGGGACACACGATTGTGTCCCAGCCCGTGTCCAAATTAGAGTGGTTACTGACTTGGGTCACACGGCCAAGCTACACTCCCGTGTGCTAGGCCGTGTGAATATTTTAATTTACATTAATTAGGTGCAGGGGCTATACGCCCGAGTCACATGTCCGTGTGCTAAGCCGTGTACCACACATGGCTAAAACACACGCTCATGTCCCTGCCTGTGTGAAAATACCTGAGCATTCTGTCTTGCAATTAAAAAGATGCATGGGGCACACGGCCAAGACACACGCCCATGTGCTAGGTCGTGTGTCACACACGACTGAAACACACACCCATGTCTCTGCCCATATGGTCAAAATAAGGCCATTTCCAAGCCTTATTTCTCACCACATTAACATTTAAACACAATCCCAAGCTAATTTATAAGCTTCAAGTCAAGCCAAAAACTAAGTCCTATGGATGATATATTATCACATTTATTCAAGTATCAAACTTACCAAATTGACCATATACTCATTTAAGCATGTTTATACCTAATATACCAAGCCAACCAATACAAGCACATACATACCAAACATAATATAGTCTCATATATATATACATCAAACGATGCCATCACTAGCCCAAAGAAAATTTTGCTATTTATACCTAAATGAGCCAATGGATAGTGTGATGTATCTTTGACCAGCTTCCAACCTTCACGAGCTTACAAGTACTATAAAATAGAGGAAATAGAACATAGTAAGCATTTGATACTTAGTAAATTCGTATAACGGGAAATTAACTTACCATTTATTTACATTTAAAATAAGCATGCAAAAATTCATCTAAAGAAACTTTGCAGTTAGCCTAATCACATATAATCTCAATGTAACGCCCCAAAATTTTAATTTATGATTTTGTGTATGTGTGACAGACAATGTCTATCTGCTTCAGTGGTTATGTGTTCTGGGTGTGTGTGTGAGGTCCCAAGTTCAAGCCTTACTTGGGCAAATTTTTGTATTTTTATAAATAAAGCCTTAACCTTGTGCAAAGGGCTTAAGTGTAATTGTTGGTAAGTTTATATCAGAATGGGCCTGATGGTCTCGTGGTTAAGTGGAGTGTTAGAGTGTTAGAGGTCTTGTGTTCAATTCTCTGCCTTGACCGGATCTGGTATGTTCCTCGGTGTAAACCGTTTCAAATTCTTTTGTTACTTAGGAAAAACTTGTGTGATTTGGAAGAAAGATCGTTTTGGGTTGGGCTTGAGATGAAAACAAGTTTATTTCATTACTAAAAATCCTTTACTCTAAGTGACAAAACGTTTGGGCTTTGTTTTAAAAATAGATTTACTTAATCTTTTAATAAGTAAAAGTTTGTAAGCTTAATAAATAAAAATAGAATAAAATAATTCTACTAAGGCCTTATTACATCAAATAATTCCCAAAATTTAAATTCAAAATACTTAAAGTAAAATAGTCCAAATAAAAGAAATTTGAACTTCATATGGCCTCCACTAAGCATCTGGCCGGTCCATCCTTTGGTCGTCACGAGAAGTAATCCCACAGGGGTGAGTCAGCAGACTCAATGTGTAACCAACACTAAAATTTAATATTTCGGGCATATAATATCATACATGTTCATAAAGCATTTAAACAATATGATGCAACCCGAACCCAAACCTATATGCCATCCACTACACACCACCGTACCATCCTCGCTGCAAGTGGGGACTACTAAGTCAACCCTCCATCCGCTACACACCATCGAAGGCGATCGTTGCGGTTGGCGTGCTCATCGCCTTATAAAATTAGTAGTCTTAGGTCACCACATTTAGAATTCGTGGTCTTAGGTCACCACATTCGGTTTACGTGGAATTAGGTCACCACATTCAGTTTTCGTGGTCTTAGGTCACCACATTCAGATTTCGTGGTCTTAGGTCACCACATTAACTTCCCCTTTTCATATAACCCATATGCCCCCATTTTTCAAACACAATATGCAAAAACATGCCTTAATTCACATTCTTATCACTTTTCACATGTTAAAAATAACATATATTCATATTCCTAGTAGGAGTAGGAAACGTACCTTAGTACTTTGTACTTTGTACCTTAGCCATACTCACATTCTTATAAACATGCACATTTAATTTAAAACATAGCCATGAACATATTAATACTTAGGGTAGGGTACACACCTGATTCGCTTAACAAATTCGCTGAAATCCCGAAAAGCTTGATCTAATGCCTTAGATCTTAAATCTCTACATTCGGCCAGCCTTAGTATGTTAGCATAAAGCCTATTCGGCTATAAAACCAAATCCTAGTAGGATTAGTACACTAAAACTTACCTTGGTGCCAAATCCCGAAATCTTCACTATACTCTTTCTTGTATTCGGCAAAGCTTTAAATCACTTTAACAAATTAGTTTTGGCTTTTGAATAAATATGAACTAGATCTAAAACACCAAAAATAGGCCTTGGCCAAATATTTGCATGTCTTACCTTGTGGATTTTAAATCCAAAATTCATAGAATAACTAGGGAACACATGACCTATGGTGTACCTTCGGGAAAAGAATTTCTCCTTTCTTGTAGTCGACACTTAGTAAATCCTGAAAGATCTCTTTGAATTTTCGGCAACAAGATATTAATGGGGTTAGTCCTAGATTTCGGTAAATCTTAAAAGAAAAAGGATGAAAATCGAATGATAACTAGTTCTTACCCTTAATCTGAGTAGACAACCCTTGTTTGAAGTCTCAAAACTATTCGGCTATGGCCTTGATTTTAGCAAACTTTCGACTTTTGGAAGATTATGAAAGAAGAAGAGAAAAGATTTTGAGCAATTTGGTAATGAAGTTTCGACTACACAAGGTGTATTTTCGACAGCAAAACAATGAAGAAATGAGATATTTGCTAGAGAGAATTGACGAGAGAGAGAGAGTTAGAAGAAAGAATGAATGGTCCTCTTTTCCTTTTATAGCGAAATTACTAACTTAGAATCCCTTACTTGGCCATCACTCTTCTATTTTGATAGCTTTATCTCTTTAATTAAAATTAAAGAATAATCCTCAATTATCTCTTTGAAAATAATCTAAAATAAATCATCATTTATCCACCTATTTAGCAGAGTTTTAAGGAGAATTAAACTCTTCCCTTAAGAGTCCCTATTGTAGTCCATTGCTTCCTCTTTAAGTAATTAAATAAAATTACTTAAAGTCTTAGCTAGATCCGTCCACCCCTTTCCTTGATGAGTAGAATTTAAACTTATTCTATTGGACTCCTTGTGGCCATCTGAGGCCCAAATTATCCACCTAAGTGGCGCCTCCTATGATTAGTTTAGCTTTAATAATGAATTGGGCCACAAGCCCAATTAGAATAAAACACTCTCGAAATGCTCTCCTTCTTGCTCGAACCTAAGCTTGCACACATGTTGGTGGCGTCATTCTTGGGCTTTAAGTGGTACCTCCTTGTCACTTTTCCAAGCCCGTTTTGTGTCAAATTTTTCTATTAATTTTCTTAAGGCCACCTTGCCTTAAAACTTATCATTTCTAAGACATTTCCTTACATTTCCAAGTTTCCAAAACATTCGTTTCCCTCCTTTAAACTTATCATTTCTAAAGCATTTCCTTACATTTCCAGGACATTTCCCTACATTTCCTGACATTTCCCTACATTTCCTTACATTTCCATACATTTCCTTACATTTCCATACATTTCCATACATTTCCTTATATTTCCATACATTTCCATACATTTCCATATATTTCCTTACATTTCCATACATTTCCTTACATTTCCATACATTTCCATACATTTCCTTACATTTCCAAGGTTCTAAAAATGCACACCACATATCACAATAAACATGCTATTTCATAAAATTAAGTAAAAATGCACACAATGGGATTCGAACCTCTTCCCTCAAAGTACTTCACTTGATGCCATAACCCTTGCACCTTAGGTGGCGTCCCTTGCCACTTTTCCACATCACTTCTTGTTTTTAACTTAAAAAACAATAATTGTCCAAAGCTTTCTCTTCCATCCTAGGATTTTAAATACCCTTAATTCACTTCCAAACACTGCCAAAACCTACTACTCATGAATTATGCACAAACGCATAACCCCTAATCTAGGATGTTATAGTTCTACCCTCCTTAAAAATAATTTCATCCTCCAAATTACTCACTAACAGTCGTACAATCCTTCTCCTTTGCACTATGCTTACGCTGCGCATTACGATCTTAATAGAACCATCATACTTTCCAGCACAATCTCTAAGTTCCGTCCTTAGAACTCATTTCTAACGTCGCGATTTAATCGATTAAGAAGTTTTATGTATTAAAAATTTTGTTTCAGCGATTAACGCGAAGAAGTTTTATGGAAAGAATTTTTAGAAGTGGTTCTTTCGTATTCATACATGCACAGTCTTTACATTCATACATCCATCAATCAATTATGAACTTTCGTTCATTCAGGAGAAATGTTGTAGTTTTCATTGTTGTTGTTTTCCACTACCGTGGGTATTTTCGTAGTTTGTCCTCTGAGGTATTTTTTCTCAATTTATCGAAACAAGGTTCCTTGGTGTTTTTGTCAATGAGGTATACGTAAATTTTGCATTCCCAGGGTATTTTGGAAAATTTTGAAATCTGAAGGTATTTTGGTAATTACCCCGGGTGAATTTGTAAATCTTGATAAATCAAGGGTACTTTGGAATTTACAAAACTTGTGGGTTGTTTCTGAGAATTTGTTTTCCAAATTAGTGTTGTTGTAAAAATTTTTGAAGATCGGGGGTCGTTCTGGTAATTTTGTAACTCAGGGGTATTTCGGTAATTTGTAGGGTAGGGGTAATTTTTGTAATAATTTTTTTTCTAAAATCAGGGTATTTTTTCATTTTGCAAATTAGGGTTTTTGAACATTTTATAAAGTAATGAAATTTTGATAAGAATTGTGGGTATTTGGAAATCTCATAAACCAAGGGCATTTTTGTAATTTTACCACTAGGGGCATTTTAGTAATTTTGCAAGTAGGAAATATTTTGGAAGAATTTTCGCAAAAATCTTTTGCTACTCCAAAAAGGGTAATATAGGGATTTTAAAGCTAGGGTTTCCATAAAAATACGGCTAGTCCCTTTCGGGTTTTAGTTAGGGGTTTAGCCCGTGTATAAGTCCTCTTGGTTACGGTGAACGGTTACTACGCACCAGGTAGGATTCGAGTAAAGAGGAGGTGAGTCGCTAGGACTGCTTAAATACCAAGCTCTTACTAAATCCACTCCTAGACATGCGCACAATAGTTACCACACCCTAGCTCGGTGACTTAATCACAGGTTTGTCTAATTAGATATTTAAATCTTATGTATTTGTTGGGGTACACTAGTCCTAGGGTTCAAGTACTTAATCTCTATTCTACGTTCCATTTCTACCCTTCTACAAATCATAATATAAATCACACAAGAGATCGGAGTACTTACCTGGTGGACTTCGGGTCGGAGACTTAGTGGGCCATGCCAGAAAAACCTGTTTAATTCACAAAATCCCTTTTGGGCTTACTTTGGAAAATGTTTTGGGCCTTAAACCCAAGGCCGAGAGTTTAAAACTGGGCTCTGATACCAAATTGAAACACCCCAAACTCGGCCCACGAGCCTTGACCGGATCTGGTATGTTCCCCGGTGTAAACCGTTTCAAATTCTTTTGTTACTTAGGAAAAACTTGTGTGATTTGGAAGAAAGATCGTTTTGGGTTGGGCTTGAAATGAAAACAAGTTTATTTCATTACTAAAATCCTTTACTTTAAGTGACAAAACGTTTGGGCTTTGCTTTAAAAATAGATTTACTTAATCTTTTAATAAGTAAAAGTTTGTAAGCTTAATAAATAAAAATGAATAAAATAATTCTACTAAGGCCTTATTACATCAAATAATTCCCAAAATTTAAATTCAAAATACTTAAAGTAAAATAGTCCAAATAAAAGAATTTTGAACTTCACATGGCCTCCACTAAGCATCTGTAGGCTGGTCCATCACCGGTCGTCACCGAAAAGTAATCCCACAGCAGGGTGAGTCACAGACTCAATGTGTAACCAACACTAAAATTTAATATTTCGGGCATATAATATCATACATGTTCATAAAGCATTTAAACAATATGATGCAACCCGAACCCAAACCTATATGCCATCCGCTACACACCACCGTACCATCACACACAAGTAGGGACTACTAAGTCAACCCTCCATCCGCTACACACCATCAAGGCGTTCGGCTGCAATCGGCGTGCTCATCGCCTTATAAAATTCGTGGTCTTAGCTCACCGCATTTAGAATTCATGGTCTTAGGTCACCACATTCAGTTTTACGTGGCCTTAGGTCACCACATTCAGTTTTTGTGGTCTTAGGTCACCACATTCAGATTTCATGGTCTTAGGTCACCACATTAACTTCCCTTTTCATATAACCCATATGCCCCATTTTTAAACACAATATGCAAAATCATGCCTTAATTCACATTCTTATCACTTTTCACATGTTAAAAATAACACATATTCATATTCCTAGTAGGAGTAGGAAACGTACCTTAGTACTTTGTACCATAGTATGGTACCTTAGCCATACTCACATTCTTATAAACATGCACAATTAATTTAAAACATAGCCATGAACATATTAAAACTTAGGGTAGGGTACACACCTGATTCGCTTAACAAATTCGCTGAAATCCTGAAAAGCTTGATCTAATGCCTTAGATCTTAAATCTCTACATTCGGCCAACCTTAGTATGTTAGCATAAAGCCTATTCGGCTATAAAACCAAATCCTAGTAGGATTAGTACACTAAAACTTACCTTGGTGCCAAATCCCGAAATCTTCACTATACTCTTTCTTGTATTCGGCAAAGCTTTAAATCACTTTAACAAATTAGTTTCAGCTTTTGAATAAATATGAACTAGATCTAAAACACCAAAAATAGGCCTTGGCCAAATATTCGCATGTCTTACCTTGTGGATTTTAAATCCCGAAATTCACCGAATAACTAGGGAACACGCGGCCTATTGTGTACCTTCGGGAAAAGAATTTCTCCTTCCTTGTAGTCGACACTTAGTAAATCCTGAAAGATCTCTTTGAAGTTTCGGCAACAAGATATTAATGGGGTTAGTCCTAGATTTCGGTAAATCTTAAAAGAAAAAGGATGAAAATCGAATGATAACTAGTTCTTACCCTTAATACAGAAGTCGACAACCCCTTGTTTGAAGTCTCAAAACTATTCGGCTATGGCCTTGATTTTAGCAAACTTTCGGCTTTTGGAAGATTATGAAAGAAGAAGAGAAAAGAGTTTGAGCAATTTGGTAATGAAGTTTCAGCTACACAAGGTGTATTTTCGGCTTGGCAAAACAATGAAGAAATGAGATATTTGCGAGAGAGAATTCAGCAGAGAGAGAGAGAGTTAGAAGAAAGAATGAATGGCCCTCTTATCCTTTTATAGCCAAATTACTAACTTAGAATCCTTACTTGGCCATCACTCTTCTATTTTGATAGCTTTATCTCTTTAATTAAAAATTAAAGAATAATCCTCAATTATCTCTTTGAAAATAATCTAAAATAAATCATCATTTATCCACCTATTTAGCCGAAGTTTTAAGGAGAATTAAACTCTTCCTTAAGAGTCCCTATTGTCGTCCATTGCTTCCTCTTTAAGTAATTAAATAAAATTACTTAAAGTCTTAGCTAGATCCGTCCACCCCTTCCCTTGATGAGTAGAATTTAAACTTATTCTATTGGACTCCTTGTGGCCACACGAGGCCCAAATTATCCACCTAAGTGGCGCCTCCATATGATTAGTTTAGCTTTAATAACAAATTAGGCCACAAGCCCAATTAGAGCATAAAAACACTCTCGAAATGCTCTCCTTGTGTCTCGAACCTAAGCTTGCACACATCTTTGGTGGCGTCATTCTTGGGCTTTAAGTGGTGCCTCCTTGTCACTTTTCCAAGCCCTTTTTGTGTCAAATTTCTTCTATTAATTTTCTTAAGGCCACCTTGCCTTAAAACTTATCATTTCTAAGACATTTCCTTACATTTCAAGTTTCCAAAACGTTCGTTTCCCTCCTTTAAACTTATCATTTCTAAAGCATTTCCTTACATTTCAGGACATTTCCTACATTTCCTTACATTTCCTACATTTCCTTACATTTCCATACATTTCCTTACATTTCCATACATTTCTATACATTTCCTTATATTTCCATACATTTTCATACATTTCCATACATTTCCTTACATTTCCATACATTTCCTTACATTTCCATACATTTCCATACATTTCCTTACATTTCCAAGTTCTAAAATGCACACCACATATCACGATAAACATGCTATTTCATAAAATTAAGCAAAATGCACACAATGGGATTGAACCTCTTCCTCAAAGTACTTCACTTGATGCCATAACCCTTGCACCTTAGGTGGCGTCCCTTGCCACTTTTCCACATCACTTCTTGTTTTAACTTAAAACCAATAATTGTCCAAAGCTTTCTCTTCCATCCTAGGATTTTAAAAACCCTTAATTCACTTCCAAACACTGCCAAAACCTACTACTCATTAATTATGCACAAGCGCATAACCCCTAATCTTGGATGTTACAACAGTATTTTTGCTCCAATTTCGGTTAAGAGTTGTGTTGAGGCAAAATTCTGAGTAGTTGTGTTTTAGTGGGTTAATAGGGAGTGATTTTAGGATATAACTGGGGAGAGGTTATCAGAAAATAATTTGATTATCTTTTTGTTGCAAAAAAAAAAAGTAGAGTTTCGGTTTTCTCTCCAATCCCCAAACTTTTTTGACGTTTTCTTCTCTTCTTTTTTTCCCTCCTCTGTCGATTCTTTCCCTTAGTTTCTACTGAAATTTCCATTATTTTTCCCCTTTCGTTTCTTTCTCTTTTTTTCCAATTGATTCGATTGTTCATCGTTGGTTGCGCATGTTCGGTAAGTAACAGTTTTGTCTATTGTTAATTTTTCTTGGCTAATATCTAAAAAGGGGATTCCTTTTTTTTGTTTAGGAGTTAATCAAGGGGCTGGTGGTTTTGAATCGACGTTGTGATTGTGCAAAGTCGTGGTTACTCAAACGAGTTAAGGATTTTTCTAGGTTTTTAGTCGAGTTTCTTCTGAAATTGGTTGGTTAAAAACAAATTAAGTGATTAATCTGGAGATATGTTTGTCGATTTTTAAGTTTTGGAGGCTTAGGAGTGCTTACGCATCACAAACGATACCAGGTGTGTACCCGAAACACAGAAAACGGGATTCGACGAAAATTTGAAATAAGGGTGTTATAAACTTGGAAATCAACATTTTGCACTAAAATAGTTTTGGACAGCACCAGTAGTCTAACTTTGAAAAATCATCAAAAATAGTGGGAATCGAGTTAAGGTTGAATAAAATATGAAATTAAAGTTTATTGAGTCTAGTTTTTCATGGAATAAATAGTGTAAGCAATAGAATTGTAAATCATGAGATATAATAAATTTTGTGAGACAAGGTCAAAATGATTTACGGTTCCCTATTCGACTTAGGAAAATCATAAAAATTGTAAAAACATAATTAGGGCTTAAATTTGTATGTTTAATCTATTTTTATGAGAAACAAACGGAAACATCATCTAAATTTCATATTCAAAGATAAATAATTTTTAGTAAGGTAAGGATGAAGTCATTAAGCAATGAGAATAGGGATAACTTTAAAGATTTTCTGTACTTATTTGATAAACTATAAATTCTAAAAATTTTATGGTAGAAAGATATTTGAGTCTAGTTTCAAAAAAAACAAGCAGATATTAATTTGGATTTATGTAGCTCAAGATATAAATGATATAGTGATAATGACTCAATTAGACAGCTTTGAATGAACATATAAGTAAATAGTGAAAACATATATGAGTATTTAGCTAGCATGGGTTACTTTGAAAATGGATCACACGGCCAAAGCCAATTTGGACCAAGTGGGCCACACGGGTGTGTGGGCCCACACAGGAAAATCACATGGGCATGTGGGCCCACACGGGCAGATCACATGGGCGTGTGGGCCCATTTTTACCTAAATATTTTTAAGGTTGCACAGGTCGCCCAAGTTGACTGTGAACCTACTGTAGGGTCGGTAAGCGCTACTTAGAACCCTAAATCTGTGAAATTGACTAAATGATATTTGAACTGAATATATGTAATGAAATTGCATAACAGCATGTCATCCATTGTGTGTTACATTGCATTGGGTTGGGGGTTGTTATTGGAGGAAGTGTCTTGAAAGGCTTTAAGCCTAATTCTTGCAAAGTTCATTTGCAAACTCTTTATGATTGCGCATTCGGTACTACTTGGAGTGTAGGGATAGGTGGGTTGATTATATCCCCATGTAGTGTAAGGTTGGATGGAGATGGTGTGTATGCAGCTGGTTGGGTAGGATTTTGCTCTTGCATAATCTATTCGCTAATGATCTTGTGATGGGCTAAGGCCTACTACATTTTGACCTTTGTCTTTGGGATGGGCTAAGGCCCAAAGTCATCCGATCTTGAAAAGGGCTTAGGCCCAATCTTGTTTTAATGCTGCTGCTTGTGAATCTTGATTGTTTGTTTTTCTGCGGGATTACACACGAGTTTACGTAAACTCACCCTTTTTGTTTAATGTGCATAGGTAAACCCCAGACTTAGACAGATCGGTGCGACAGAAGACTCAGCGGTGACCACAGTAATTTTTGGACTTCATGGTTTTCAATTTACTATTTATGATTTGATTATTATTGATTATTTGGGTTGTAATTTAAGGACCCTCTGGGACTTTAGTTTTAAATTTGGGTTTTATTTATTTATTTTACTTCATGGATTTATACTTGCTGGTCATAGGAAATTCGATTTTCAAAAAGTTAAAGTAATTTCTAAATGCATGATCACCTAGACTATTTTATTAAAGCTTTCGCAACGAGGGATGTTTCAAAAAAAATGTTTTAAATGAATAAAGACGCTTCCTAAGTTCTAAAAAAGGTTTACTAAATATAATAACATGGAATGTTTTCATCATAACAATGAGGTTTCAAAAACACTATCGTGTGACATTTCCAGATACTGCCATAACGTCTAGGTCGTGTTTGGGGTGTTACACTCAAGAAACTTGTTAGTCATGCATTTCAAGTAAACATCAAGAATCAAGGATGAGCTCATCATGTAATAATTTTCATATACATAATATTTTCACATCATATATCCATATAACGTGTGTTTTTCCATAATAGTTCATCTCAAGTTTAGATTATTCCATGTTAGAACTTTACCCATTGAATTTATTAGAAATATCGATGGATACACAGGTAGTACACTTGAAATGTACAATTTGTAATTTGTCAAATGATATTCGAGAATGCTAATTAAAGCACATAATCGGGAAGCCCTCTCTTGAGCCATATAACAGGAAGTTCATGTGAGCCATATAATAGGAAGCTTATCCGGGCTATATACTGGGAAGCTCATAAGAGCCATAATCGGGAAGCTCATGCGAGCCAATAACAGGTAGCTTCAAAGAGCCATTAATCGGAAAGCCCCAAATAGCCATGAATCGAGAAGTCCAAGCGAGTCATATCGGGAAGCTCTGGAGAGCCATTAACAGGAAGCTCACAAAGAACTTTTACTCGGGAAGCTCACGAAGAGCCATATAACAGGACGCTCATAAGAGCTGCAGCGTGTCCACAACACATGCAGGATCACAACTGATCGGGTTGCTTCGAAGAGCTATTAACGGAAGCTTACGAGAACCATATAATGGGAAGCTCGAGATGGCTAATAACGGGACACTTTTTCGAGCTGTGGTGTGTCCGCAACATATGCAGGACTACAACCAATTCAGGAACTCTGTATCTATCAAATTTCATTTATTCAATCGGGAATTATCATTTATCAGAATTTATCAGATATGTGAATGATTTTCATGCATGGAACATACACAATTCACATACATTACATACAATTCAAACATATAAATATACAATTTAGTTATACGAACTTACCTTGACAAATGTTTGTGTATTTGAAATCTACTAATCCGACACTTTTTCTTTTCCATGATCTAACTTCGTATTTGAGTTATTCGAATCCAATTAAGCTTACTTGAATTCTTTTCTCTTAGTTAGGGTTTCCATGAAAATAATTTGGGGAAGATGATGAAATAAGTTGATTTTTGTCTTTTAATTAATTATCATATTTTATTTTCCACTTTCCAATTTAGTCATTTTCTTTTCTTAAATTTCTATGGATGAATCATCATAATTATCTACTAACTTCTCTTAATGGTCTATTTACCTTATAAGGATGTAATATCCACGATTTTGGTGGATCATCCATTTGGTACGTTGCATGGGTAAGTTAGTAGGTTAAAGGCTTTGAGGTGTGTAGTGGCCTCAGGTTTGGGCTTAAATCTGGGTTAAATTTATTAAAATTTGTGTTAGTAGTAATTTAATGTAAATTACTATGTTTAGTAGCAAGCTGGGTTTGTGGCCCAAAAATTAGAGGTGCTTTAAGTGGGCATTAAGGTGGCGTCACAAGGGGGAAGGAGTTGGGCCTAGTGTGGCCACTTGGGGCCCAGGTTGGTGGGTCAAGAATTCGGCACATAAGGGGGAAGGGGTGGATGGCACTTAAGCTACATTTTGGAAGTTTTATTTCTTTTATTTTGATGATAGAAAAGTTGATAATTAAAAGGAAAGAGTTGGTTTTAAGGTGGGCTCTTCTAAAGGTGAGATAGGGATTGGGTTATCAGGTGAGATGAGAGCTATCAGGAGGGAGAGAGTTGGCTAAAACTCTAACTCTGTGTGTGGGAGTATGTAGCCAAAATTATTAGCAGAGTATCCATCTTTTCTTTTGTTTTTTTTTTCTTTCTCATCTTTTCTCTCTGGCCGAAATTCCTTTCTTCCCTCTTCTCAAACTTTTCTCTCTTCTACCCGAAAGTCCCTAGCCTTATATCCCTTTCCAAAATTCCTATAAAAGTCAAAATCTCCTTGTGTATATCCCTTTCTCCCATAGCCAAACTATTAGGTGAGATCTCTAATTCCCGAAGGTGCACCATAAGTCGAATACTCCTCAATAATTTGGTGAGTTTCGGGATTTTGGTTTCTCTACGATTTCTTTATTTTTATCAAGTTTCTAATATGAATCACTTGTTCTAAGACCTATCGATTTCACTCTCTGCCCCTAGAAGCCAAATCTGTCTCATTAAGGTCTCATGTGCCGATTTGTGAAGAGGCCGAAGGTAGGTAGTGGTGGTAGGATTCGACCGAATGGCCTTTTTGGTTATTTCCTTTTTGGCCAAATATGTTAAGGTACTCTATTGGTTGCATTTATGGGATCAATTTAATATTTGAGTGTTGACCGAATGTAGGTGGGTTTGGTGGTGACGTTTTCATAAAGACTTTCGGGATCTGAAAGCTAGGTAATGGTTTCGTTTAAACATTATGTTTGTTTATTAGATCTCATCAGTTTGATTGGTTTAGTGACCAAGGGTTATTATGGACTCGAATAGCAGTCAAGCAGTAGGAGGGGCTGGATTTGTAAACCTAACGCCAAAATACAAGAAGCGATCTGTGTCAGGAGTACGCGATTGGCCATCCGAGTGTGGGCCGACATCGGAGTTAGATTGTAGGCCAATAGTGGTAGTCTCGAGTGACAGTAGCGTAGAAGCAATAAAAACGTTAGTACGAAAACCAGGTGTGTAACTCTTACACACTTTCTATACTTACTATGTAAATGTTGTGTGATGTTAAAAGTCAAAATGACGGCAATGGTTACTAAAATACCCTTGTGGGTAAAAGCGAGGATACAGGGTAAGTTGTTATTATTTCTCGCGGTGATTGTGATCTATGAAAGCATGTTATTACGTATGCGTAATTTTGTATGTTAAGCATGATCATCTCGACATCTTTGTTGGCATAAATATGTATATGTTGGGCTTTGTGGGCTTTAGGCGTAGTTAAACATGATGGTCTTGATGGACCATATGGGTTAGTTACACCACTCTTTAAATATATAAGACTTAAGCATAATTAAACAAACACGTGAGAAAGTCACGAAGTTAGGGTGTGGCAATAGCCATGCATGTCTAGGATTGGATTAGGGAGAGCTTGGTATTTAGCGGTCCTAGTGACTCACCTCCTCTTCTTCGAATCCTGCACAGTGCGTAGTATTGTTCACCCTAACCATGAGGACTTGTTCACAAAGCTAAATCGACAATTAAAACCCGAAAGGGACCAACCACCTTGTTTTGTAAAACCCAGGTTTGAAATTACCAAATTACCCTTTGATTTGGAAAAACTACCCTGGATTTTGAAAATGACCAAAGTACCCCTAGTTTGTAAAATTACCAAATTACCCCTAACTTACAAAATTACCGAAATACCGTGAGTTGCAAAATTACCAAAATACCCCTACTTCACAAAATTACCAAAATACCCTTATTTTGAAAAAAACCCAAAACTTTATTTTGGAAAATTACGAAAATACCCCTGTAGGTTAAAATTACGAAAATACCCCTAGGTAGTGGAATGACGAAAATACCCCTGCTCATGGAATGTGGTCTATAGATGTTGTTTGTGTGATGAATGTACTTAGAACTAGGAGATAAGCTTGAAACTAAAACTTTAGATAGATTCGAATTCAAAAGAATCACTTTAAAACTATTTGTCATAAAATTGTTCATGGATAAATAGTGAACAGAGTTAATAATTCATAAAATTCTAACTAGATAAACACGAAAGAGAAGAATGAGTACAAGAGGTCGTGGACGTCTGCCGCGTGGCTGTGGTAGGGGTAGGATGGCCTTGTCGAACCGATGAGGGTCCGCCATGGGTCCAAAATGTGATGCGGATCTCGTGACCAGGTGAGTTCGAGGATCAAACGGGTGGTAACGACGCAGTATCTCAGGTAGTATTACGAGTTTTGGAAAGAGTTACCGGGGCAAGAACGGGTGTAGAAGCCCAAAATCGGTGGTGGCGACTACGAGCTAATGAGCGAGAGGTGTTTAAGGGGTGTCGGTGTAGCTCCCAATACTCACGAGTATTGGTTGGAGGCAACAGAGCATATAATGGATGATTTAGACTTCTCGGTGAGGAGAAGTTGAAGGGATAGTGTCTCTTCTGGGATGAGTCGATCGGTGGTGGCTCACGGTCGGGGATGGTGTAGTGGTAGGTGATATCACCAGGATTATTTTAGGGCGACTATCGGAGAAAGTATGTGGGGATTGGTTATCTTGTCATAGCGTAGGCGTTCCTAAATTTGGTGCAAGGGAATAAGTCGATGCAGTCACGATTTGAATTTTTGAGGTTGAGTAGGTATGCTCAAGGTATGGTGGTTACGGAACATGAGCCCTGTGTTAGGTTCGAGGACGGGCTAAGGGATGAGCTGTGGGTGTTGATTGCACCTCAGCGTGAAAGGGAATTTGTCGTTCTCGTGGAAAAGGCCAAAATAGCTGAAGAGGTGAAGCGGACTGAGAAACGAAATCAGGATAGAGGCAAGGATAAAAGGAGTTTTGGGCCATTAGGGTCTGGTGGAAATGATCAGAAAAGGGCTAGATTTGGTGGGCCGGATCAAGTTGTAAAACTTCTTCTTTGTTGCTCGATTAGGCCACCTCGATGTGCTCGATGTGGGAAGTCTCATTCGGAGACTATTAAATTGGTAATAGAGGATGTTTTGAGTCGGGTCATTGGAGCCTTAGGGTAAGGGACTGTCATGGAAGTTAGCTAGGACTCAAGTGAAGGTCAAGGCGTGGTCAATTCAAGAGAGATGGCCAGCAACCACAGAGGGGTTGAGGTGCGGTAGGGGTGGAAATGGTAATGGGCGGGTAGTGGAGCACCAGCCAAGGTCTTTGGAGGTGCTAATGCTAGACGACTGGGTTGGTCTACGTGACCAAACGTCAAGAGGAGGCGACACACGGACGTCATAACCGGTACGTTTATAATTTCTAGGCTGCCTTACATTACTTTAATTGATGTTGATTCGACACACTCTTATGTTGCTAGTAGTATAGTGGAAACTCTGAACTTAGCCTATGAGATATCTGCTAGAAAGATGACAGTAGTTAGCCCTCTAAGACACTCTGTGGTGGTAGACAAACTGTATAGGGATGTACCCCTAGAACTTTAAATGGTCGTGTTTCAAGCGGATTTGATGGAACTACCCTTTGGGGAGTTCGATTTAATCTTAGGAATGGATTGGTTGGTTAAGTACCAGGCAGAACTAGATAGTACGGCTAAGCGCATGGTGCTGAAAACGGTCAAAGGTGTAGAGGTGGTAATGATAGGTGAGAGAAGGAATTACCTATCTAATGTGGTGTTCGCGCTGAAAGTGGAGAAGATGGTAAGGAAAGGATATGAGGCATTTATAGTTTATGTTTGTGCTTTGAAAGGTAAGGAACCGGCTATAGAAAGTGTTCGAACAGTGAATGAGTTTATTGGTGTCTTTCCGAAAGAGCTTCCGGGTTTGCCCCTGGATCGAGAAGTGGATTTCGGTATAGACCTTCTGCTGGTAACTGTGCCAATTTCAATTTCTCCGTATAGGATGGCGCCAAAGGAATTGGTGGAGTTGAAAGCACAGATTCAGGAGTTTTTGGATCGGGGTTTTTTCAGCCAAATATTTCACCTTGGGGAGCGCATGTGCTTTTTGGTGAAGAAAAAGGACGGGTCGATGCGGATGTGCATAGACTATCATCAGTTGAATAAATTGACGATTAAGAACAGGTATCCTTTGCCTATGATTGATGACTTGTTCGACCAGCTTAAGGGAGCATCGGTCTTTTCCAAGATAGATTTGAGGTCGGGGTATCACCAACTTAAGGTAAAAGGGGCAAATATCCATAAGACGATGTTTCATACTCGATACGGGCACTATGAATTTTTGGTAATGCCATTCAGGTTGAGGAACGCACCAGCAGCGTTTATGGATATGATAAACCGGGTGTTCCAGCCATATTTGGATCGGTTCGTCGTAGTATTTATAGATGATATTTTGGTGTACTCAAAATCGGAGGAGGAGCATGACACGCATTTACTGAGTGGTGTTGCTGATTCTTAGAGAAAGCGATTATCGCCAAGTTTAGTAAGTGCAAGTTCGGTTGAAGAAGTTACCTTTTGGGTCATGTGGTGTCGTGAGAGGGGATTAGAGTGAACCCTCGGAAGATTGAGGCAGTTTTGGATTGGAAGCCACCGAAGTCTGTGGCGGAGATTCGGAGTTTTCTAGGTTTAGCAGGGTATTACCAAAGGTTTAAAGAAGGGTTTTCTCTGATTGCAGCACCATTGACCAAGTTGCTGAGGAAAGGGGTTCCGTTTGTGTGGACGGATAAGCAACAGGGAAGTTTTGAGAAATCGAAAAGGATTTTGACGGAAGCTCCAGTGTTAATTCAACCGAAAGCCAGGAAAGAGTTTACGATTTATTGTGACGTGTCCCATCTGAGATTGGGATGTGTCTTGATGCAAGAGGGAAAGTAGTAGCGTATGCTTCTACGATTAAGACCTCACAAATTAAACTACCCGACGCATGATGCGGAATTGGTGCGATGGTTTTGCCCTAAAAATTTGGTGACATTACTTGTATGGAGAAAAGTAGTATAGGTATACGGACCACAAGAGTTTGAAGTACCTTCTTACGCAGAAAGAGTTAAATTTGAGGCAGAGAAGGTGGATTGAGCTGTTAAAGGACTATGACTGCTCGATTGAGTATCACCCAGGAAAGGCTAATGTGGTAGCGGATGCCTTGAGTTATAAGGTGGTAGCAGAGTTAAGAGCCATGTTTGCTCATCTTAGTTTGTATGATGATAGAAGCCTGTTAGCGGAATTACGAGTGAAGCCAACATAGATTAATGAGGTTAAGGAGAAACAATTGGTGGATGAAGTTTTGAGCGCACGAAGGTTACAAGTGCAGAATGATGGATTAGAGGGGTATAGTCTGAGCAGCGATGGAGTGTTATGTTTTCGGGGAAAAGTGTATATGCCTAAGGATGTGGAGTTAAGGCAGAAGATTTTGTAGGAGGCACATAGCAGTCCATATGCTATGCATCCGGGAGGTAGTAAGATGTACCGAGATTTACGGAAGTAGTTTTGGTGGTTGGGCCTTAAGCGGGAGGTAACGGAGTTTGTAGGTAAGTGTCTGATATGTCAGCAAGTCAAGGCTGAACATGAGTTGCCTTCAGGTCTATTGCAACCGATTAAGATTCCACAATAGAAGTGGGAAAGGATTACAATGGATTTTGTGAGTGGGCTAACCTTTGCGCCTACCAAGAAGGATTCAATTTGGGTGATTGTGGATCGTCTGACGAAGTCTGGTTATTTCGTACCTGTGCGTATGGATTATTCTCTTCAGAAGTTAGCAAGACTATATGTAGCGGAGATTGTGAGGTTGTACGGGGTGCCAGTGTCGATTATTTCGGACAGAGACCCTAGATTTACGTCAAGGTTCTGGAAGGCTTTGCACCATGCACTAGGCACAAGATTGGATTTCAGTATGGCATTCCATCCCCAGTCAGATAGGGCAATTGGAGAGGGTGATTCAGGTTTTGGAGGACATGCTAAGGGGTTGTGCCCTGGATTTCAAAGGCAGTTGGGAAGAATTCTTACCGTTGGCAAAATTTACGTATAACAATAGTTATCAGGCAAGTATTTGGATGGCACCGTATAAAGAGTTATAAGGTCAGAAGTGTCGTACCCCTACATGCTGGACGGAGTTGGGGGAGCGGCAGTTGTTGGGTCCGGAGTTGGATGCTGAAACAGAAGATAAGGTGAAAGTGATTCGAGCTCTATTGAAAGAAGCGACGGACAGGCAAAAGTCTTATGCCGATCTTAAACGAAAGGATATAGAGTTTGTAGAAGGTGACAAGGTTTTCTTGAAGGTGTCACCGTGAAAGAAGGTTTTGAGGTTCAGTAGGAAAGGCAAGTTGAGCCCTAGGTTTATCGGGCCTTATCGGGTGTTGAAGCGAGTAGGACCAGTGGCTTACCAGCTCGAGTTGCCACCAGAATTGAGTCAAATCTACGATGTGTTTCATGTTTCTATGCTTAGACGCTATCGCTCGGATCAAATGCATGTTGTGCCGATGGAGGAGATTGAGGTAAGCCGGACTTGTCTTTTGAGGAGGAACCATGCGAGATCACGGATCGGGATGTTAAGGTTTTACGTGAAAATCGTTCCTTTGGTGAAGGTATTATGGCGAACTATCTATCGAGGAAGCGACATGGGAGCCGGAAGATATTATGCGATAGCAATACCCTCAACTCTTTTGACCAGATAAATTTTGAGGCCAAAATTTATTTTAAGGGGGGTAGAACTGTAATATCCTAATTTTGGTGGGTCTGTGCATTTGGTACATTGCATGGGTAAGTTAGTAGGTTAAAGGCTTTGAGGTGTGTAGTGGCCTCAGGTTTGGGCTTAAATCTGGGTTAAATTTATTAAAATTTGTGTTAGTAGTAATTTAATGTAAATTACTATGTTTAGTAGCAAGCTGGGTTTGTGGCCCAAAAATTGGAGGTGCTTTAAGTGGGCATTAAGGTGGCATCACAAGAGGGAAGGAGTTGGGCCTAGTGTGGCCGCTTGGGGTCAGTTGGTGGGTTAAGAATTCGCACATAAAGGGAAGGGGTGGACGGCACTTAAGCTACATTTTGGAAGTTTTATTTCTTTTATTTTGATGATAGAAAAGTGATAATTAAAAGGAAAGAATTGGTTTTAAGGTGGGCTCTTCTAAAGGTGAGATAGGATTGGGTTATCGGGTGAGATGAGAGCTATCAGAGAGGAGAGAGTTGGCTGGCGCAACTCTGTGTGTGGGAGTATGTAGCCAAATTATTAGCGAGTATCCATCTTTTCTTTTATTTTTTTCTTTTCTTTCTCATCTTTTCTCTCTGGCCGAAATTCATTTATTCCCTCTTCTCAAACTTTTCTCTCTTCTAGCTGAAAGTCCCTAGCCTTATATCTCTCTCCAAAATTCCTCTAAAAGCCAAAATCTCCTTATGTATATCCCTTTCTCCCATGCCGAACTATCGGTGAGATCTCAATTCAGAAGGTGCATCAGAAGTCGAATACTCCTCGATGTCTGGTGAGTTTCGGGATTTTGGTTTCTCTGCGATTTCTTTATTTTTATAAAGTTTCTAATATGAATCACTTGTTCTAAGACCTGTCGATTTCACTCTCTGCCCCTAGAAGCTGAATCTGTCTCATTAAGGTCTCCTATGCCGATTTATGAAGAGGCCGAAGGTAGGTGGTGGTGGTAGGATTCGGCCGAATGGCCTTTTTTGTTCTTTCCTTTTTGGTCGAATATGTTAAGGTACTCTATTGGTCACATTTATAGGATCGGTTTAATATTTGAGTGTTGGCCGAATGTAGGTGGGTTTGGTGGTGACGTTTTCATAAAGACTTTCGGGATCTGAAAGCTAAGTAATGGTTTCGTTTAAACACTATGTTTGTTTATTAGATCTCATCAGTTTGATTGGTTTAGTGACCAAGGGTTATTATGGACTCGAATAGTAGTCAAGCAGTAGGAGGGGTTGGATCTATAAACCCAAAGCCAAAATACAAGAAGCGATCTGTGTCAGGAGTGCGCGATTGGCCATCCGGGTGTGGGCCAACATCGGAGTTAGATCGTAGGCCAATAGTGGTAGTCTCGAGTGTGATGGCGTAGAAGCGATAAAAGCGTTAGTATCGAAAACCAGTGTGTAACTCTTACACACTTTCTATACTACTATGTAAATGTTGTGTGATGTTAAAAGCGGAATGACGGCAATGGTTACTAAAATACCCTTGTGGGTAAAAGCGAGGATGGGTAAGTTGTTATTATTTCTCGCGGTGATTATGATCTATGAAAGCATGTTATTACGTATCGTAATTTTGTATGTTAAGCATGATCATATTGATACTGTTGGCATAAATATGTGTTATGGGTGATGAGAGGAGGGGGAAGTATGATCTATCAGACTGTCACCAGTGATTTGGTATCACACAGTGGGTTGGCCCCACATTTTATAAAAATTGTGACTAAGTCTCAATGGTTTGGCACCACCGATGGTTTGGTACCACATATGTTATTTTGTAACCCGGTTACCAGTGGTTTGGTACCACATATGTTATTTTGTAACCCGGTTACTAAGTGGTTTGGCACCACCGGTGGTTTGGTACCACAAGAGGTAGATTTGGGAGACATGGATGGATATCTAGGTTGTGGGTTGCATGACATGCATATTTGTATCTGAATCTGTGTAAGAGCATATTTTCGTTTGGGATGGGGACTTACACACTGAGTCTAGGTGACTCACCCCTTCCATTATATTTTGCAGATAATCCTTAGATCGTGGATATGGAGCCGGAGTGGACTCGAGGTGGCCATGCACAGCAACATTTGGTTTATTACAAAGTTTTCCATTCGAACTTGGTTGTTTTATTTAATATTGGTTTTCAATACTGTAATATGGCCGCTTAAGCTTTATTTTTGGGATGTTTTATTTAATATTGGTTTTCAATACTTTTGTTAAGCATATTTAAACGTTATGAATTGGTTGTTTTCAAAACCTAATAAAATACTCGTTTTCTAAAGTGATCACTGACTAAGAAATAGATATGAAGTAACAATAAGGCAATTAAGTTTTTCTAAAACAAGTTCTAACGTGTTTTAGATGTCACAAGATTCAACTTCGTTTTCTCTAAAATCTTACATTTGTTTTCTTTCGAAAACAAGTCGACAAATTGGTTTCCAAAACATTTTCTTTCCCGTGGCATGTCAGATCTGGTTGTAGTGTTTGGACCGGGTTTGGGGTGTTACAAAGGGCACCAAATTTTGAATTCCATAGCTATTTAATCTTTCTAGCTACTAGAATTCAACTTTTGCACTTTATACAATTTGGTCCTTTCTAACAATTAAACTTATAATCGGTAAAAAAAATTTTACCAAAATTTTCGTACGTCATTTCTATCATACCAAAGACTACAAAATAATATTAAAATAAATTTTCTTTCGACCTCAAATTTGTGGTCCCGAAATCACTTTTTTGATTTCACTGAAAACAGGTTGTTACAGGTGTGTTGGAGATCCATGTATCCGATGAGTTGTGATAGTTCCCACTTTTACGTTTCATAGCCCAAATGCCAAATTATCTTAAATTGTAAATTTGTAAATATGTTAGTATGTATTGTGATGTATGCATGAATGTGTATATGATGACTTTGTAAGTAGGCTATTGAATATGCAAAAGACGTAAAATGTGTCAACTGAGTTTAGGTTGTTATAATTTTGTTACTTATATGCTTCACCAATGCTTGATGAACTGTTTTCATGGTAGTTTCTCTAGGCATTCATTGAGCTTGTTAAGCTCACCCACTCCCTTCTTTATTAGTTGTGTGTCACCTGATTCTCAAGGAGTGGTCCAAGCAAGTCTATATGTTACTTCCTACGTGTTTATTATCTATTCGTTTATGATTTAAGCATAAGGCAATGTGGTAGACTATATGTTGGTTTTGCTATAACTTTTAAGTTGTTGTAACACTTCTAACTCGCATCCGTCGCCGAAATATGGTTACAAAGCATTACCATAAAAACATAACTTAAAACATTCACACTCAGACATTTCATAAATCATAGCATAATTCATTCAAACATAAGCATGTTGTCCCTTATTTAAGACCTTGAGGCCATAGAAACACTTTAGAAACGATTCAGGACTAAATTGGGAACATTTGAAACATTAAGGGAAAAGTTAGAAAATTTCATACTACAAGGGTCACACAGGCGCGTGGCCAGGCCGTGTAACATTCAAAATAAGGACACACGACCGTGTCCTAGACCGTGTCCGTGCCTGTGTAACTCTCTGACTTGGGTCACACGGCCAAGCCACACACTCGTGTGCCAGGCCATGTAACTTTTGAAATGGCCTCACATGCCTGTGTGTCAGGCTGTGTGCTAGGCCTTGTAACTGCCTGACTTGTTACCCTTTTAAACCTACAGGGGACACACAGCTGTGTCCCATGGCCGTGTATCACATACAGCTAAGACACACACTCGTGTCTTAGGCTATGTGGACAGGAAAATGGCTAAAATCAAGCCATTCTTTTCACCCTTATCATGCATATGCATAAGTACACTAGCATACATGACCAAGGCTTCTAAACATGCTCAAAACCTGCATAAAAAGACCTACACAATAGGCTAATGATCTATACAACCAATATGCCATATAGGCACCTCAAACACATACATCAAACATACCTATACATGTGCATACTTAACCATTCATCAACTAACCTATTTCCATATCAAAACATATCACAATTCAACCATACCATACTAGATTCATGTCATATCAAAATAACCTTACCATTTGGACTATTTCATACATACATCAAAATCATCTAAATGAAACAAAACTAACCATTTCCAAATGGTACCAAAACAACTATCATATATATACATACCAAATTCAATACTTAGCATTCAACTTAAACTTTAAACATAAGTTTCCTATACATGCCATTATAACCATGGCTAAAACATTGAAATCTATCGATATATCCGTGGGATAGTGTGATAGGTCTCCTACGAGCTTCTGATTAACTATAAAACATAGGAAATAAAACTACATAAGCATATAATGCTTAGTAAGTTCGCAAAACATAAAACATAACTTACCATTTCATTACATAACATTAAATTTATGCATATGCAATCCAACCATAAGCTTGTCATAAGCCTAAGCATCAACCACAACTATAACAGCCCGATTTTAGGGCTATTCGGAACAGTGGTTTTGAGACCACTAATCCGAGGTCGAAGAAAATTATTTTGATATTATTTTATGTGTTATAGCATGTTTATAGAGATGCATGGAAATTTTGGTGCATTAATTTTAGCAATTGTATGCTTAATTGTGAAAAAGGACTAAATATCATAAAGTGTGAAAGTTCAACTATTTAAGGTAGAGGTGTCTAATAGCCTTAGAATATTAAATTGGAGGTCTTTAAAGTGAAATTAGGCCATTAAGAGGGTGTGGCCGGCCATAGGGAGCATGGGAGAAAAGGTATTAAATTTTGGTCAAATTTTGGTGGAATTAGGTGATTAAAAAATGAATAAAATAAGACAAAAGAGAAAGAATCATCCTTCACTATTTATTCTTCTTCTACCACTGAAAATTAAAAATGAAATTAGAGGATTTTGGAGTTCAAACTTTCAGCCACACTATTCTCTTGCAAGTAAGTGATTTTAGGACTCTTTCTTGATAATTTTTGTACTTTTGGAACCCACAAAGCTTAAGCTAGCTAATAAGGGGACTAATTTGCAAAATGGTTGAAATTTTAGGGACTTTCCATGAGAGTGTTCATGTTGTTTTCTGAGTTTTTATGGAAGAAAATGAATGTTAGTAGGTTGATGAACACCTAGGTTTTCACACACGAGCGAGGACACGGACGTGTCTAGACCGTGTGAAGGACACGAGCCAAAGACGTGGGCATGTGTCCGACTGTGTAAAAACTCTGTAGGTTCAAAATGAAAAATAAATCCCATACGGTCTGGAGACATGGGCGTGTGAGGCCACACGGGCGTGTCCCATTTCACACGGGCGTGTGACCCTGTTAAGGCAAAATTTTTCTAAGTATACAAAAGCTCTCGGTCTGATCCTGAGACCCTCTGTTCGTATGAGTAAGGCCTTGTAGGCCCACAATAAAGATGTTATGATTGTAAATGAGAAGTTTTAAGTTAGAATTAAATTTGATAGCCAAAGTTGTACGTTCAAACAAGATAAGTCCAGTAATGCCTCGTACTCAATTCTAGTGTCGAAAACAGGTAAGGGTGTTACATTTTGTGGTGTCAGAGCTATGGTTTAGTCAATTTTAGGACTATTGTAGCATGTATAAGAGTTAGCTATAAATTCCATAAAAGTATATTGATAGTGTGATGACTTCTGACAATTCTAAACTTTGTTTTATATAGCAATGGATCCCGACCGGGCGTCTACTAATGATGCTGATAGTAACGCGCCGGCTCCCGCGTAAGGGATCGCCCCTGTAGAGAGTAGACTCGAGGCTATGGGTCAAAGAAAAGAGGTTCGGGAAGCCTTTCTTCACATGATGAGTAACGGGTACACCTAGTTTGTACAAGCGAACCCTAATGCTCAACCTCCTCCACTCCTACCTATACCCCAGCCAATCCCTGTGGCTCCTCAAGGTATAGATTTAGTAAGAATGACCAAACCCCCGATTGATAAGATTCGAAAATAAGGGGCCGAGGAATTCAGAGCTAAGATAGATTATGACCCCGAGAGGGCAGAGTTCTGGCTTGAGAACTCAATGCGAGTATTGGATGAATTCTCCTGCACACTAGAGGAGGGCTTGAAATGTGCTGTGTCACTGTTAAAGGACTCGGCATATCGTTGGTGGAAGACGTTGACGTCGGTAGTTTCAAGGGAGAGAGTAACGTGGGACTTCTTTTTGGAAGAGTTCCGAAAGAAGTACATAAATCAGAGATTTGTGGACCAGAAACAAAAAAGAATTCTTTGAATTGAAGCAAGGTAAAATGACTTTGGCAGAGTATGAGCGTGAGTTTGTTAGACTCAGCAAATATGCACAAGAGTGTGTGTCCACTGAAGCTATCTTGTGCAAGAGGTTTGAAGATGGGCCAAATGAGGATATCAGACTTTTAGCCGGGATCTTGGAACTGAAAGAATTTATGGAATTGGTTAATAGGGCATACAAGGCCGAGGAGTTGAATAAGGAAAAGAGAAAAGCCATGAGTGAGGCTCGAGATGCAAGAAAGAGACCAATGAGTAAATCGTACCAAACTCAATCAAAGAGGTCCAAAGAAATGAACCCTCGGACGACTACGTCAGTTGGATATTCACATCGAGATCGAGGTAATACACACTCAGTCTCGAGAGTTCAAGCAACCTCGATGGCAAGCGTGGGCAATCCAAAGTTAAATAAATCGGAGTGTCCAAATTGTGGTAGGCAACATACTTGGGAGTGTTGGGGAAACAACCATAATTGTTACAAGTGTGGTTTACCCGACCATTTCATCTGGAATTTTCTAGAGAGGAATGAGAAGGAAGAAAAAAAGAAGTAAGACCAAGCAATGTATCTTCGAGGGGTAGATCGCAAAAGAACCCGTAAGGTAGGACTAGTAGTAGAGGTGCGCCTAGAGACTCTGTTGTGAGGCCGGAGGGTCGAGCACCTGCGTGGACTTATGGCATTCGCGCTCGCGAAGAGGCATCATCCCCAGATGTGATAACAGGTACTTTTTCTCTTCATGATATCTCTGTTGTCGCTTTGATTGATCCGGGGTCTACCCATTCTTACATTTGCATAAAATTGGCATCTAGCATGAGTATGATTTTTGAGTCTACAGAATTTGTAGTAAAAGTGTCAAACCCGTTAGGCAAACATGTGCTAGTTGACAAGGTGTGTAGGAATTGTCCTTTGACAATTAGAGGTTATTGTTTTCTGGCAAATCTCATGTTGTTTCCATTTGATGAATTTGACTTGATTCTTGGTATGGATTGGTTGACTGCTCATAAGGTATTAGTGAATTGTGGTAGTAAGTTCATTGAATTGAAATGTGTAAATGGAGATGTTATTCGAGTTGAATCAGGTAGATCGGATGGTTTGCCTGTGATAATTTCATCTATAGTAGCTGAGAAATACTTGATGAAAGGGTACCAGTCCTATCTCGCCTTTGTACTGAATACTCAAGAGCTAGAGGAAAAGATTGAATTGGTACCAGTAGTATGCGAGTATTCAGATGTGTTCCCGAAAGAGTTACCTAGATTACCTCCAGTTGAGAGGTCGAGTTTGGTATAGAGTTGGTTCCGAGTATGACACCTATTTCGGTTGCTCCGTATAGGATGACACCATTGGAGTTGAAAGAATTGAAAGTTAAGTTGTAAGAGTTAACGGATTAGGGTTTTACAAGATCGAGCTATTCACTATGGGAAGCTCCGGTACTTTGTATGAAGAAGAAAGATGGGTCGATGAGATTGTGTATAGACTACAGACAACTCAACAAGGTGACAGTGAAGAATAAGTATCCCTTGCCAAGGAGAGATGATTTATTTGACCAATTGAAGGGAGCTACGGTGTTCTCTAAGATAGACCTAAGGTCTGGCTATTACTAGTTGAGGGTTAAGGAGCAAGATGTGTCGAAAACTGCATTTCGGACGAGGTATGGCCATTATGAGTTTCTTGTCATGCCATTTGGCTTAACGAATGCTCCTACAATTTTTATGGATCTTATGAATCGTATCTTTCGACCGTATTTAGATAAGTTTGTAATTGTCTTTATCGATGACATACTAATTTATTCTTGGGATGAGAATGAGCATGCAGAGCATCTAAAAATTGTCTTGCAGACCTTAAGAAACAAGCAGTTGTATGCTAAATTCAGAATTAGTGAGTTTTGGCTCCGAGAGGTCAGATTTTTAGGACACATTGTGTCGGGTGATGGTATTAGAGTTGATCCAAGTAAGATCTCAGCTATTGTTTAGTGGAAACCGCCAAGGAATGTGTCAGAAACTAGAAGCATTTTGGGTTTAGCGGGGTACTACAGACGGTTCGTAAAGGGGTTCTTCATGATTACTACTCCAATGACGAAACTGTTGCACAAAGATGTTAAGTTTGAATGGATTGAGAAATGCCAACAGAGTTTCGAGAGATTGAAAGCATTGCTGAATGAGGCGCCGATTTTAGTACAACCTGAATTGGGGAAAGAGTTTGTGGTCTACAGTGATGCGCCATTAAATGGTCTCGGCTGTGTGTTGATGCAAAAGGGTAACGTAGTAGCTTACGCCTCGAGACAGCTAAATCACACAAGGAAAATTATCTGACTCACAATTTGGAATTGGCTGCGATCGTCTTTGCTTTGAAGATTTGGCATCATTATTTATATGGTGAAAAGTGTCGAATCTTCACCTATCACAAGATTTTGAAGTACTTGATGGACCAAAGGGATTTAAATTTGCGACAACGGCGGTGGCTCGAATTATTGAAGGATTATGAGTTAGTAATCAATTACCATCCGAGAAAAGTGAATGTGATTACGAATGCCTTAAGCAAAAAATATCTGTATGCTTTGAGAGTTATGAGTATGAGCTTAACGTTGTCTAACGAAGGGGCTATATTGGCCGAGCTGAGGGCTAGACCATTATTTATTCAGCAGATATGTGAAGCTAAAAAGAACGATAGTAAGATGCAAGCTAAGAAACCTCAGTACGAATTGGGAAACGACTCTGATTTTTGAGTGAGTTCAAATGGTTGCTTAATGTTTCATGACAGGGTTTGTGTACCTAAGGACAATGAGTTGATCCAAAAAAATTTACATGAAGCACACAGTGGTTGCTTCTCAATACATCCGGGCAGTACGAAGATGTACAATGATTTGAAGAAATTATATTGGTGGTCGGGTATGAAAAGAGACATCTCCGAGTTTGTTACAAAGTGTTTGGTTTGTCAACAAGTGAAAGCTGAGAATCAAGTACCTTTGAGATTACTTCAGCCAGTAATCGTTCCCGAGTGAAAGTGGGATCGAATCACAATGGATTTCGTAACGGGGTAAACTATGACTCCGAAAAAGAAAGATGCTATGTGGGTTATTGTTGATAGATTAACGAAGTCGGCTTACTTTATACCGGTGCGTATAGACTATTCACTTGATAAGTTAGTTGAACTGTATATTTTTGATGTGGTGAGATTGCATAGAGTGCCTATATCTATTATCACGAATAGAGATCCGAGATTTACTTTAAGGTTTTGGAAAAAGTTGCAAGAAGCCTTGGGTACAAGATTGAATTTTAGTACTGCGTTCCATCCTCAAACCGATAGCCAATCTGAAAGAGTGATTCAAGTTCTTGAGGATATGCTCCGATGTTGTGTGTTAGAGTTCGAAGGTAGTTGGGAAAGATATCTACCTTTGGTTGAATTTGCCTATAACAATAGCTATCAGCTAAGTATACGGATGGCACTGTACAAAGTTTTATATAGTCGCAAGTGTCGGACTCCCTTGTATTGGACTGAACTTAGTGAGAAGCAAATTCAGGGGGTCGATCTAGTTAAAGAGGCCGAGGAGAAAGTGAAAGTGATCCGTGATAGTCTGAAGGCTGCTTCAGATAGACAAAAGTCATACCCAGATTTAAAAAGGAAAGAAATCGTGTTTCAAGTGGGAGACGAAGTATTTTTGAAAGTATCCCCATGGAAAAAAAATTGAGATTTGGTCAAAAGGGCAAATTGAGACCACGATTCATGGGGTCGTATGAGATTATTTAAAGGATTGTGCCAGTAGCATACTGGTTGGCTTTGCCAACAAAATTAGAGAGAATACACAACGTGTTCCATGTATCGATGTTGCGGTGATATCGTTATGATCCTTCGCATGTGATCCCTCCAACAGAAATTGAGATACGACTGGACATGACTTATGAAGATGAACCAATCAAGATTTTAGCTCAAGAGATTAAATAGTTGAGGAATAAGAGCATAGCATTGGTAAAAGTGTTGTGGTAGAAACATGGAGTAAAAGAGGCTACTTGGGAACCGAAAGAAGTAATGAGGGAATAGCACCTAAACCTTTTTACCGGTAAGATTTTCGAGGACGAAAATCTCTAAAGGGGAGAGAGTTGTAACAGCCTGATTTTGGGGCTATTCAGAACAGTGGTCTCGGGACCACTAATCTGAGGTTGAAAAAATTATTTTGATATTATTTTATGTGTTATATCATGTTCATAGAGATGCGTGGAAATTTTGGGGCATTAATTTTAGCAATTGTATGCTTAATTGTGAAAAAGGACTAAATCGCATAAAGAGCGAAAGTTCTACTATACAAGGTAGAGGTGTCTAATAGCCTTAGAATATTAAATCGGAGGTCCTTAAAGTGTAATTAAGCCATTAAGAGGGTGTGGCCGGCCATAGGGAGCATGGGTGACAAAGGCATTAAATTTTGGTCAAATTTTGGTAGAATTAGGTGATTAAAAATGAATAAAATAAGACAAAAGAGAAAGATATCATCTTTCACTATTCATTCTTCTTCTACCGCCAGAAATTGAAGGGAAATTAGAGGATTTTGGAGTTCAAACTTTCAGCCACATTATTCTCTTGCAAGTAAGTGATTTTAGGGGTCTTTCTTGATAATTTTTGTACTTTTGGAACCCCCAAAGCTTAAGCTAGCTAATAAGGGGACTAATTTGCAAAAGGGTTGAAATTTTAGGGACTTTCCATGAGAGTGTTCATGTTGTTTTCTGAGTTTTTATGGTAGAAAATGAATGTTAGTAGGTTGATGAACAACTTTTGTGAAAGGTGTTACCATGAAAACACCTAAATAGGACTTATTTGTAAAGGTTATGATTGTGTAATAAATGCATGAAATAATTGGTTTTGTGAGTTGTTTTAGGAGAAATAAATGTTTAGCTAGGCTTGTTTAACGAGGAAATGTGATGAAAACGATTTACGAGCCTAGGGGCAAAATAGTGATTTTGCCAAAGTATGAGTGCAAAATGGTCATTTTTGCCTAAGTAGAAATTTTGATGTATCATGAACTATAAAATGATTGAATGAGTGAATTTTATTATTATAGATCAAGAAGAACGAGGAAACCACCTTGACTGAGGAAAAGGCAAGGTTCTTGACTAAACCATTGACTAGTACATTTTGCACCGAGGTAAGTTTATATGTAAACAATACATCTTTAATACATATGTCATTACATATTGCTACGCTGTTTGAATGAGATCAATTATGATTGTGATTGAATGGAATTTATAGATAGTGAGTAATTCTCATATGAACCTCGAAATAAATATGTAAGTGCGAAAAAATATCCATAAAGATCCTTTTTGGTGGGCTGTGTGCGATACCACCTCACTATTTATTCACATGGGTTGTGTGCGATACCATCGTTTATATTGTTATTTGTTGGGCTATGTATGATACCACCCTATTATTAACTATTGGTGGGTTATGTGCGATACCACCTTATTATTAACTATTGGTGGGTGTGTGCGAAACCACCGGGTACTTAGTATCCTTCCGAGGGGTTCATTGAGAAATTGTCTAAGTAAATATATCATGTGATTTGTGGTGATGAGCGCAAGAAATGTGTGCAAGTAAATGTGAGCATTTTATTTGTGGTATGGATGGAACGTGGTAAAAGATGCTATGAGTAAGCATTATTATGGGAATGTGATTTGTTCTTGCTTATTATGTGATGTTGTTGATTGATTGGCATACGTTAAGATATTTATAGTTTACATGTAAACTTACTAAGCTTAAAGCTTATTCCCTTTCTTTTCCCTTGTTTTATAGTGTCAAAGAGCTAGCTTAGGATACGAAGATAATCGGAAGATCACCCACACTATCAGCTTATCTCGGTATATTTAGACTTAGCATTTTGAGTATGGTATGTATAGGGGCTAGAATTAGTGAAATGTTTTGTTGTTTTGGCCAAGTGTGTCGGCTCCTTTAAAGATGAACTCTTTTGTATATAGCCATAGTTGATGGCTCATTATTACTAATTTATGAAAAGATGAGGTTATTCATGAAAGTGTATGTTGCATGATTAGATTGCTTAGTAAATGGTTGAATGGGATTTTTGTGGTGTGAGTTAGGGTGATAAAAAGAACTTGGCAAATAGCCTTGTTCCTGTCCACACGAGTAGGCACATGGGTGTATGTCTAAGTCATGTGTGACACACGGTCTGTCCCATGGGCATGTGATCAGGTCGTGTGTCCCCTGTATGTTAATGTTGCAAGTCAGTGTCGACCACTGGCTAGACACATGGGCATGTGCCTAGGCCGTGTGCCCCTTATGAGGTTGCTGACGTCACAAACAAAATACCCTGGTTTTCACACACGGGCAAGGACACGGGCGTGTCTAGGCCGTGTGAAGGATACGGGACAAAGACACGGGCGTGTGTCTGGCCGTGTGAAACCTCAGTAGGTTCGAAATGAAAAATAAATCCTAGACGGGCTGGGGACATGGGCATGTGAGAGCACACAGCCTACCCACACGGGTGTATCCCATTTCACACGGGCGCGTGACCCTATTAAGGCAAAAGTTTTCTAAGTATACAAAAGCTCCCGATCTGATCCCGAGACCCTCCGTTCGTATGATTAAGGCCTCGTAGGCCCATAATAAAGATGTTATGATTGTAAATTAGAAGTTTTAAGTTGGACTGAAATTTGATAGCCAAAGTTGTACGTTCAAACAAGATAAGTCCGGTAATGCCTCGTATCCGGTTCCGGTGTCGAAAACGGGTAAGGGGTGTTATAACAACACATGTTAGCATACTTAAACATAATCCATATGAGTTTATCATAGAAAAGCCATTACACATGAACATAATTCAATTGGATTCATCATCTTCCATAACATAACATCTTTTAGTGTATCTCACCATTTCAATCCTTTTCATAATTGCCCGATGAACCATTTAGAATATCATCGGATACGCAAGATAGCTCACATGAAGTGTGCTAAACTTTTCCTTTCCTTTACAACATTTCTCGCTTGAGCTGTGAAGTGGGCATGCTCACACGAGTTGTGGTCAGAATGTAAGCTATATGATGCTGCTCACACGAGCTGTGAGTATCTGTAACAAATGTAGGACCTCAGCCATCGGTAGGACATTCAAGACCAACACCCGAAACATGAAAACCCTAATGACATGTCATTTGTATCTTACAAATTCCTAAGGTTCAAACGGGGCTCAGAAATTATCATAACATCGTTGGATTGCATTATATAGTTACATAACAATAAATATATTTCATATAGCTCAAAACATAACATTAAAACGTTACACAACTTTACAAATAATTAAGGCGTAAAACGAAGTTGACTAATCCGAAGCTTTAGCTTTACCCTGATCTAAATACGTATGAGGCCTATCTTAATCTAAATAAGCAAATTTAATTCATTTAATATTCATTCTATTCAATTTAGTCCAAAATTTATACTTTTGCAAGATTAAAATTTTGCCCTATTATTTTAAATTCTTTACAATTTAGTCCTTATGCTCGTAAATTACATTTATGCAATTTCATCCCTATATCATGCTTTCCGATTTACCTAAGGACTCATATCAACCCACACAAATCATCAATACACAATTTCATCGTGATATTTTACTACTTTTATACATAAGTCCCTAAATGATAATTTCATCAAAATTCACTTAACAAAAGTTTTTCATTTAACAACAAGGAGTCATAATCTTTCATAAACTTTTAAGAATTACACAAATACATTCATGGAAAAACCCTAATCCTTTAACAATTTCACAAATTAGTCCTTAGGCTAGTTAGATTAAGCTACAACGACTTAAAAAACATATAAATCATTAAAAATAGGATGAAATTTCACTCACATGCACAAAGAAGGCTTGGCCGAACCTAGCAAGCTTCCATGGAGGTTTCTTTCTTTTCAATTTCGGTGGATTAATTCGTTAAGGAAGATGATAAATTGTTTTCTTTTATTTTTACTTAACCTATTTATTAATTTACTTAATTAACCTTGGTAATTAACCTTTAAAATCATTTAAATGATGTCCATAAAAGTCCACTCATAATAAAAATGGTCTAATTACTACATAAATCTCTTAAAATTCAATTTCATAGCTAATAGATACCTTTAGCTATTAGAACTATACTTTTGCACCTTTTTCGATTTAGTCCTTTTTACTTAATTAAGCATACAAATGTCAAAATTTCTTAACTAAAATTTAACACGACCTTAATATAGTCCTGTCAACGTCAAAATAATAATAAAATAAATATTTTCACATTATATTTGTGGTCTCAAAACTACTGTTCCGATTTTATTGAAAATGGGTTGTTACAGTTTTTTACATGATTATTATGCCTTAAGACTTGCGGACTTTAAATTTGAGTTATTGGTTTCTTGCTCAGTCATTATTATGAAGTTTTGGACTATTATTTTGGACATTTTGGTGCCCATTTGATGAAGTGAATGATGCATGATGATTAGACACAATTTGGTATGAGTTATATGTTTAAAATTGTTGTATATTTTATGTCTGGAGTAGAGATATTGATATTCGAGTTTTAATATCGATACCTCCATGATTTTTTGAAAGTACAGGAAGTCAATATCGTAATTTGATATTGATACCATATCACGAGTATCAATACTCGGGGTAAAATAATTGATACTTTTCAAAAAGTACTGATAATTTTTTAGACTTTGGTTTTTTATGCGAGAAATTGAATGCAAGTTTGGTATCGATTTTTCAAGCGGTATTGATCTTGTAACACCCCTAACTTTGTATCCATCATTTGGACTAAGGTTACGAGGCATTACCAAAACAAACACAACTCAAAACAAGCATATATTTTTTTTAATTAACATTTCATGTACACATACATAGCATACAAATCAAAGCTAGCATATATGTTTTGAATCATTTAAACAGAGTAAATTGCATATTACATCAATACAAATTTCATACCTTAATAACAAAACCAAAAACATTTACATCACATCTAACACCTATCTCAAATTTATAACATAATCAATCATTTATAATTAACATCATTAATCTAATCATTTTATTAAAGTCTTAATAAATAAACATCACTTTAAAACATAGATGTGGTATTTGAACATTGTATCATTAAAACCAAATAGCATCAACCACATTATGTATAACATTAAACCAAACTTAATATCTCCCATACAACTAAATTCGAATATATATATATATATATTCATCATTTCATTAACTTACAAATTATATCTAACATTTACAAAATTTCAAATTCATAATCTAATCATAAAACTAAATATAATTGTATTACTAATAGTCATCCATTACCATTTCACAATATGGCGAATACATACATAAAATTTTAACCTTGACATTCCAAATCCAAACCTTTCAAGGCTTAAAATTAACATAACCACATACTTTTTAATTGAATTCGAATATATATATATATATATACACCATCATAACAAATTCACAATATACTAGCTCACATTCTTATTTACTTATTACATATACATTAGGTTCAAATTCATATATCAACTAAATCAATCCACCAAACAAACATAACCAAAATACAAGTATCAACCACATAACCAAGTTCAATATGTCTAGTTTTAAAACATAACACAAGCTTACCTATTATGAAACATATAATTAACCAAATATGCATATGTATAAACCCATTCACAACAACCATCGCAAACCATCATCAAAGATAGCAAATCAATCAAAAGAGGATAAGCCATTTTCGCATGGCTATTAATTACATACATAGGTACTTAATTCATATTCAACCTTTTTCTATGCTATACATGTCATATATTCATAATAAACATAGCCAAAATACCAAATAAAGTTGTCGATAGTGTGATAGTCCTGCTGACGATCCCCGAGCTCGTAACGTATCCAAAATCTATAAAACAGAAATAGACAGAGAAACACAAAGTAAGCTATTTAAGCTTAGTAAGTCAATAGCAAAGTAATATCAACCAACTTAGCAAAATCAAATATACAAGGTTATATCAAATAATAAATTATACACAATCACAAATAAATACTCAAATTTCAATATCAAATTCACACAATATACCCTTTGGCCGAATACACATAGTAGAAAACTTATACATAGTTCACCTGTTTACACATTAACCTCTGTACAATGAAATAAATATAAAACTTACCTTTCATTTCTTAACACAGTTTATATACGTACCTGAGTTCTTTTAATTCAAATATCACATTGGCCGTCACTTACACATGCTCGTTGAACCATTCGGAATTAAAAAGGATATGCAGATAGTTGGAAGCTTGTACAATGCCAACGTCCCAGACGTGGCCTTACATGTAATCATATATCGATGCCACTGTCCCAGACAGGGTCTTACACGAATCAAATACGATGCCAATGTCCCAAACATGGTCTTACATGTAAACACAAACCGATGCCAATGTCCCAGACGTGGTCTTACACGAAAACACATATCGGATATCCTATCTCATGACATATGTATCCTATCTATTCCTAAGGTTTGTACGGGGCTGATAAACGTCGAATCTCGGTCGAATCAAGCTCGGAAGTTAGCCAAATCACAATACCCACATTCGTCCATAGTATAAATAAATTCAAATAATTCATTTTGATACATAACAAATACATATCCATAGTTATATCAACATTTAAATGCTTATTGACTTACCTCGGATGTCGTCGACTGTTAAATCGGCTATTCGACCACTTTTGTCTTTCCCCAATCCAAATTCGATTTTTTTTTTTTAATTATTGATCTTGGATTAAGCCAAAATGGTTGCCAAAACGTTGAAGAACATAAAAGCTTCTTCCTTTGCTATATTTGGCACTTAAGGATGATCATAGCTAGTGTTTTTTGTTTTATTATTAACATATAATAAGTTATTTTTAATTTACATTTTAACCTTTTATAATAAATAAATAAAACATAATTTCCAAGGTCATTTAAGACCATGTACCATCCACTATCCTTAAATGTGCTAATTGCCCTATAAGGACCTCATATTAAAAACTACTTTCAAATTAGCACTTTACACTTTGATTTGTAACTTTTACATTTTACGATTATGTCCTTTTATTTAATCGAACACCTAAACGAAAAAATTAAAACACGAAAATTTAACACCAACAAATCCACACATAATAAACATAGAAAATAATTTTAAAATATTTTTCAAACTCAAATTTATGGTCCCAAAACCACTATTCCGATTAGGGTCAAAATCAGTCATTATGAAACCACTTGAGAGAAATATTGATACCACACCTTAAGTATCAATACTTATGTGATAGTTTTAGAATTTTTGCTTAACGGTCCCAATGTATGATTAAATATTAATATTAAACTATTGGACGTAAGAATAACATGTAACAATGATAACTAATGAGTAAGATTGACTTAAAACCTATCTGAATGCTTGTAGCCAATTCATATAATAATATAAACATTTAGCATTTTAAATAATTTTAATACCAATCACATGGAAATCAACAACTCAATACTATTCATATCATCCCAATCAACATTCAATTCACAAATACAACAAAAGGTCTCAATAGTACACGTGTATCAATATATAAAAGCTTTAATTAATCAATATAAAGATTATATCATATCTTTTCATTTTGTTGTCAAAATTACATCCAATTTTAATATAATGGCAATCATTATTTCAATTTATTGTTCAAATTTTGCATCAATTTCATAGATTTATCGCATTTCTATATTGGCCCTTCGACTCATATGTCTAATATGTATTAATGACCAATATTATCGTCATATATATATCGTTAATCAACTTTGTATTACCATAACACAACTATTAATCCGTATATATCTCACAAATCAAATATCACATTACTTTTCATTTAATGTATATTTGCAATCTCAATTATCAAATAACACTTTTCATTTCAGATTTTCAACCTCATGATTTGAAGACTCTATCATCATCATTTCTATAGCATCCCTAACCTGTCTTCGTCGTTGGATTAAAGTTACGGAGCATTATCGATCAATCGAAAAACTTTTATCGTCATAACATTCATTAATTTAATCTTATTCAAAGTATACCAAACATAAGCATTTGATCCCTAAATCAAGCCTTCAAGGCCCTAAAAATAACTTATAAGCAATTCGGGACTAATTTGAAACAATTCAAAAAATTTTAGGAAAATATGAAAATTTTCAAAAACAGGAGACACATGGTCGTGTGACCAGGCCGTGTGGAATGCCCCAAGCCGTGTAACTTTTGAAATAAGAACACACAGTCGTGTCCCAGCCTGTGTAACTCATTGAGTTGGGCCACATGGTCGTGTCACAGGTTGTGTGTCAGACCGTGTAACTCTCTGACTTGCGAAACATGGCGATGTCGCAGGCTGTGTGTTAGGTCGTGTGCTCCAAAATAAACCTTAAATGTCAAGTTCACCATTTCAAGATTTCTTGGACACTAAGTAACCCATTTACCAGCCATTAGACCTATTCAAAATGACCTTAAACAAGCTCAAAACATGATATTCCAACCATCTTAAATGTCTAACAAATATACCCTCATTGGTACCATAAGTATACACACTTATACAACAATATAAGTCATCAACCAAAACATGTCAATTCACACAACTTAATTTCTAACTAATATGCCTATCATAGGCACCTCAAATCACAACAATCAAATAGATATTTCAGTCATACATATACTACAAGTTTATTTCAAAAACATCTTCCATCATTCATAATCTATAGCAAGTCATTATCTAAGCATTTGCCAACTAAACATCAAGATCATTTAGTGATGCTCATATTACCAACTTACACATAGGATCACTCTTTACATATATACATACCAAAACACAAGTAATGACAAAACAAGCCTATTACATGTCATATAATCCACAAAAAAGTTCAAAATCTACTGAAAATGAATGGATAGTGTGACTTAAGCGCTGATGACCGATGACTGAAAAATTCTTATTGAAATATTTTTTGCCGGCTAAAACGGCTAAGTTGAGGAATTATATCTCTTCTTTTGTGCAAATGGATTTAGAAACACTTTACGACGTGTGGGAGAGATACAAGGATCTACTAAGAAGATGCCATCACTATGGGTTACCATTATGGCTACAGGTTCAAACCTTTTACAATGGTGTGAACCCCTCAACTAGGTAATTGATTGATGCAGCTGCCGATGGAACCCTAAATAACAAAACCCTAAAGTAGCTTATGATATGTCACTGAATAACTATCAGTGGCAAGTCATGATAACAAAGCTGACAAAAGCCGCCAGTGTTTTTAACCTCGACGCAGTCGCCATGCTATCAAACCAGGTAGAGCTTTTAAATAAAAAGATTGATGGTTTGTATGGTTCTTCGCAGGTATATCCAGTGATGCAGTGCGATACAAATGGAGGAGGGACGAACAACACAGAATATCCATCCTACAACCCTGGCATAGAAAGTGAACAGATGAACTATATGGGTAATAATTCTAAACCTCAGAATAATCTCTATAGTAACACTTACAATCCAGGTTGGAGAAACCACCTAAACTTTTCATGGGGTGGTCAAGAAAATCAGAGACAGTAACCCCCTCCAGGCTTTCAGCCACCTTACCAACAGGAAAAGAAATCGAACCTTCAAGAGATGCTTACTAAATTCATCTCGGTGTTAGAAATGCGCTTCCAGAACACCGAAACTGCACTCAAAAATCAACAAGCGTCGATTCAAGGTCTCGAGAACCGAATAGGACAACTTATTAAGCTAATATCTGAACGACCACAAGGCAGCCTGCCAAGCAACACTAAAACTAACCCAAATGAGCAACTTCATGCCATTACTGCTCACGAATGTGAAGGGTTAGATGAACCAAAACTGAGGCAAGAAAACATGGTAGATAAAGGTAAGGTTGAGGTAAGCCATAACAAACCAAAACTGGTAAGTACAGAGTACAAACCTCGTGTGCCATATCCCAATGCGATGAAGAAAGACCGCACAGATGAACAATTCGGTAAATTTCTTAAACTTTTTAAAAAATTACATATTAACTTACCGTTTATTGAAGCTCTTTCGCAGATGCCCAATTCAGTAAAATTTTTAAAAGAGTTTTTGTCAAACAAACAGAAGTTAGACGATGCGTCACATGTAAAGCTAAATGCAGTTTGCTCAGCAATTTTACAGAATAAACTACCCCACAAATTAAAAGATCCAAGGAGTTTTACGATTCCTTACCTAATTAGTGGTTTATCTGTTAACAATGCTTTAGCTGATTTAGGGGCATGTATCAATGTTATGCCTTATAAAATGTTTAAACAGCTAGGTCTTGGGAAACCCAAACAAACTAGGATGAGCATTCAATTGGCTGATAAAACCACCAGATTTCCTAGGGGTAAAATTGAAGATGTGCTAGTCAAAATTGATAAATTCATATTCCCAGTAGACTTTATTATTTTAGACATGGATGAGGATAGTGACGCTCCTTTAATTTTAGGATGACCCTTTTTAGCAACTGCTAAGACCATTATTGATGTTGGTAAAGGGGAATTAATACTTCGTGTAGGTGATGACATAATTAAACTCCAAGCACGTGATTCTGTCAGAATATCTAGTGATCAAGATGATACAAGTCCTTTTAATGTAAGTAAACTTAATGTTCAATCTTCTTTGCAGGAAATCCCTCGAAAAAAGATGACAGAGCCATGGTTTAGCTCTCATATTGAGAACAAAACTTTTCATGAGGAACGAAGGCTCCAAATCGAGGAACTAAATGAATGGCAAACACAGTTTACGGAGAAATTGAAAGTACACGATGAACCAAAGCAGAGCCATGACGAGCCTAAAAAATAAACGAGTCAAATTAAGGTTAGAGACCAAGTTCTAATGGATAATACAGATCCTCGTATTGCCACTTCTGAACCTAATGGAACAACCCCTTTCACGGTACTTAATATTTTTCCATACAGCACAGTCGAGGTAACTCATTCCAAATTTGGCACCTTCAAGGTAAATAGTACTCATCTAAAACCTTATTTTAACAAAATTGATAGTAAGAATGAGGAGTTTCAACTCCTCGAACCACCATAATTATGCGAACGAAAGGTGAGTTGAGCTTAGACTCTAAATAAGCGCTTCTCGAGAGGCAACCCGAGTACTAACCTCATTAATATCCATATTTTTTTATTTTTAGCGCCTAACTAAAAAGTTAACTAATAGATGCAGATTTCCCTACCCACACGGCCTTGCACACGGGCGTGGCCATGGCCGTGTGGACACTACGAGTAGGTACATTGGCGTGGCGGAGACCGTGCCAAAACAAGACAAAAATTTTTCTCAAAACACGGGCTACGATAAAATGCCACGGCTGTGTGATGCAGTCGTGGTCGACACTGACTAAAGAACACGGGATACAAAAAACCACACAGACGTGCTGTAAGACCGTGGGCGACACTGAGTAAATGACACGGGCGTGTGACACGCCTGTGCCTAGAAGCCGTGCTTGAACCTGAGTAAATCACACGGGCGTGCGACACGCCCGTGCCTATAGGCCATGGTCGATACTAACTAATTAACACAGGCATATGAACCTCTACACGGGCGTGGGAGAAATGAACAAAGCATCACATGGCTGTGCAATCCAGCCGTGTGACCCAACATGCCCAAGGAACACGGGTGTGGGCCAAGACTCAGACACGCCCTAAACCAACATTTACGAAACACACGGGCTAAACACAGGATACACGGGCGTGTGCTGCGACCGTGTGCCCCAATCCCTATTTAAACCCTCGTTTCCTGTTCACTTTCTTCCCCAAACCCTAGCCACCGCTCCCCATTTTCGGCCACCATCCTCCTCGTCCACTTTCCTCCTTTCACCCTTCTTCCCCATTTTTGCTTCTTTCTTTCATTTTTTTTATTTATTAGATCTTAATCTTTGTTATTATTATTATTTTCATTTAGATTTCTATTTCAAATTAGCTTAGTCCTTTTGATTGTTTATTTAGTTTGATTTTATTTCTAAGTTTAATTATTATTTTAATACTACTTCTTAGTAATCTAACTTCCATATATGGTTTTAGCATTACTTGATAATCTAATTCTTTGTTATAGGATTATACTATTATTTAATCTTGCCAGGATAGTACATTTTTGGCTGGCAATGTTACTTGATCTTTTGCATTTTCAGGTACCTAATGACCCCCCACGTGGGAAAAAGACTACTGTCCCCGCTTCAAAAAAGTGGAAGGGACCTAGAGCTACCTCTGCAAGTGCATCTGCCGAAGTGCGCCATCCACTTCTACAGTTTCCCCTGGGACCCCAGGAGGAACTTTTTCATATACTTCGTACACAACCCCTCAGCGTGGAGAGATGTATCAATTAGGCCGCCTTGGAGCAGGTCCAATTAGCTGATGTAGTCTGGGCCCTCTTGACTACTGTCCTATGGGGGCACTTTTTCAAGATTGTCAAGCCGACCTATTTAGAGATTACTTTGGAGCTTTGTTTCACCTTCCACCTTCAAACGGTCATGACAAATTTTGATGACCCAGGCACAATCCAATTCTGCCTTGGAGGCCTAGTACGAGAGTTGAGTATCCCAGAGTTTGGGGTCGCTTTGGGACTTTATACCGAGGACTTCATAGAGGATGACAACTTCGAGAACCCTCATCGCCACATCCACTACTCTCCTTCGTCCTGCTGGAGAAACTTAGCCCCTGCCTCGGCTACCTACGATCCTAGTCGCTCCAAGGCATCAGCTCTTGCCCCATCCTTAAGGTACTTCCAAGGCATCAGCTCTCGCCCCATCCTTAAGGTACTTACATGTCATCTTGGCTCATACTTTGATAGGTAGGTGAGAGAGAACTAGCGTCGTCAACACTCACGACGCCTACTTTTTATGGTGCATGGTGCATGAACACGTGTTTGATTTAGCTTACTTCATCGCCCTCACCATTCAGCATCAGACGGAGCGACATTAGAAGGGGGTCATCTCTATTGGCCCATATGTGACACGCTTGGCTCGATACTTTGGCCTCCTCAACACCGCAGCTTAGTCCTCATCGCTCACGCTTATTGGGCAGATGTCCACACAGGGCATCTCAACGATGCTTTATATGAGGATGATTGAGCGTCGACGTGGGTTTGATCCTCCTTAGTATCGTCCATCGTGAGCCACCGATCAGGACGACCCAGAGGACATTACTGATGATGTCCCTTTACATCATGAGGAGCCACCTTCAGCGCCACCACCGCCTCACCGACCACTTTATATTGCTGCTTCATTGACTGACATCTCTGAGCGCCTAACTCATTTCGAGATGTACTACACTCAACAATTTAATGACAATGCTCGAAGATTCGATGGCATCGAGGCGACTCTACAACAGATTTGTCAACACTTCCACATATCACCACCACCCCCACCTCGCGATCTATTCGTTGATGAGAACCTTTGAGTCCATTTATTTTTTAGTTTTTCTTTTATTTCAATTTTTAAACTCTTTCTCTTTATCTTTCTTGTCTTTAATTTTATTAGTATATTTTGATTTCTTTTTATCTTTGGTCATTTATTATCGAGTAACCATAACAAAATCCATTAATAAAACTCCTAAAATTTTCTTGATGACTCATGATTTCAAAAGGTTCAAGGTGCTTCTAAGGAACGAACAAACTACTGGAGTATTCTCCCGCACCTTCACCTTTGCCTAGTTCATCATGCTTCTCGTTGGACCTATTTCTAAAATTTTCACTTTCAAAGGATTTCATCCATAATTCAGGAAGTTTCACCTCCTTCCCTCTCTTCTGATTTTCATTTACATTTCTATATTATATCTTTGTACATTGAGGACAATGTACATCTTAAGTGTGGGAGGTTATTAAATTTATTATTAGAAAATCCTGAATTATATCTTTGTCTTAAGTAATTTTCTCACATTACCATTAGAATGAAACTTCTATTGACTTATGATTTTCATTGATATGTTTTGGATTAAGTCATAGGTAATTATGCATTGATCATTTATACTTTAAGACATTAGAGAATCAAGCATGATAAGTCTATTTTCAAAATTAAAAATTTGTTAGGTTGTTTCCCTAAATTTAAATATTACTTTGAAGTTTGAAATTTGCAAGGTTGACATCAAAAACCATAATTTTTGTGAGATTTTGAGCCTTTTAGAGCATATACTTTTCTTGCTCACTTTATTGGTTATGAGTGTGTCAATATTGATTTGTTATTCTAGAACTTGCTTCGATTATGCATGTCGAGACCACACCCTTGATTTGATATACTGAGATGATAAAGGCACCTAGGTTTTAACCCACTTACCCCAAAAATCCTACAGTCATAATTAACCCCTAGTGAACCCTTTTGATCCTAATGAACCGTTTCTTGATTTACCCTTAATATTAACCCAAGACCCACTCTTTTTTATTCAATGAGAATTTTTCCTATTGTTTTAGGTCCTTTTTGTCGAGATTTGATTTGAGCAGTTGCCTAACTATGTTCTTTATTTTAGTTGTTAAATTCTTTCTTATTATTGTTCAGAAAAAAAAGTTGGAAATATATTCATTATTAGTTCTATGTTATTTGAGCTTAACGGTTAATTTCACATTTTGATAAGAAGCTCGTGTTATTAGTGATAAGTTTTCAATTGATGTAATTATTCAGTATTAGTTTTTTTTTTCTAGTTAGGTAAATTGTCATTTCAATCTCAATTCTAACCCTCTAATTCAGCCTTTATCCACACCTTTAACCCAAACCCCATTACAACCCTTTTAAGACCTTTTGATTTATGTATCATCTCATTTTATAGTGGTGGAGATTTGATTTTCATGCAAGCCTATGGTAATAACATTTCATGTTTGACTTTTGAGTGCTAATTGAACCTTAAACACGTTAAGTGATTTGAGTGAATCTTTAGTGAGGATGTTAATTTTTGTCGGTTTTGAATTAAAAGGTGATTATTTAGGTAATGGGAAACACCTATATTTTTGTGCTATAAAAATTTGTGACTTAAATTGTTTGAATCTTCAGGACTCTTTTAGTTAAATTATCAATGAATGAATTATTTGTGAATTATGATAAGACATTATTGATGAGAATTATAAATTGAGGAAGTTAATTTTAATTGTGAGTTGAGGGTTTTGCTTGAGGACAAGCAAATGCTTAAGTGTGGGGATATTTGATAAACCATAATTTATACATATTTTGACCCCCATGCTTGGCTTATTTTTGGATGTATTTTCATTAGATTTGATTGATCCTCCTAATCCTTTAATTTCATGTTTTATACCCAAGAGAGCTTAGGAAGTCGAGAAGAACGAGAAATGGGCCAAAAAGGGACAAAATAGGCCTACCTCAAAAATCAACACGGCTTGGACTATCACACACGGGCAGACCACACGGCCGTGTGTGACGAGCAGAATTGAACACGGCTGGGACTATAGCACACAAGCAGACCACACGACCGTGTGTTACGAGCAGAATCGAACACGACCTAAGCTATCGTACACGAGCGTGTCACACGAGCGTGTCCTACCGAACCCAAGTCTAATTCTATTCGGAAAAGACCACTTGTGGGCCAAGAAAGGTGTTCCAAAGCCTATATAAATACCCTAGGGGAGGACCTAAAAGGACATACAGGGTAGAAAGCAGAAAATACTCGAAGACAGCCATTTGGAGAACAGCTTGGAAGAAGGATCTCTGTCAAGACTGAAGATCTCCTATTAATTTCTTTTGAAGTTTTTGGGTTTTCTTATGTTTTTTCAGTTTTCCTTATTTTAAGATGTTTCTCTCTATCAGTATGAACTAAATCCCTTAGATGCCTGAGGGGATGAAACCTAAGATGGATCTTATTACTATTTGATTTATAAGATAAATACTTGTTCTTATTCTTAATTGTGAGTTCTTATTCTTGTTTTAATAATTCAGGTTATTGATCCAAGTCGAATGTGCTTATTTAGAGAAGTAAAAGTCCCTGTTTAAGAGTAGATCAACACAATTAAGTGGATTTGAATGCAATCCTAGATAAAGGATGACGTAAATCTGCCGGATTAGAGTCAAATCTAATAAGGGAATCCATAGATCGAGTTAATGCGACAATAGGGGTTTTAATTAGAAAGAGATTTCAATTAATCAACCTAGAGTCAGTTGTTTTTAGTCTCGAAAGAGATATTAACATAATTTAGGGATTTCTGCGGATTAAGTCAAGTGAATAAACCGTATGAATCAAAAGTAATAAGTGAAGTCTAGGTGGATTCTTCCTTGGGTATTGTCTCTTTCATAAAGTTGTCTAAAAGTATTTTTCCCAATTCATTCTCTGTCGTGCTTTTAATTAATTTTTATTTAAAAGAAATCATTTCAACTCTTAGGCTAGATAATAGGAAGATAGTAATTACTAGTACTTTTAGTCCTTGAGGATACGATATCCCGGACTCACCACGGCTATACTACTGTTCGATAGGTGCGCTTGCCTTTGTTGAAATATTAGTTAGTTTCGAGCCCATCAATTAGCTATCTAAACATTAAAATTTCTTAACCAAATTTAAATACGACTCTATTGAATCTGTAAATATTCTATAAATAATATTTACGAGCCAACACAATAAAAATTTATGTTTCCGAAACCACTATTCTGTCACCACTGAAAAATGGGCTATTACAGTTTCAATTATACTTATCCCGCATTTATCATTTATTCCCATTATTAACTCGAATCAGACTCAGACGGATACATGGATCCAACCAACTCACTAGATTGGCATTTAGTGCCTCATCGGATAAATCAGAAGTAAATAGTTTACGCCCAGCGTTCATCAATAAGTTTGACACCCAATGTCTCATCGGTATAATCGAAGCAATTTGGCACCCAATGCCTCATCGTCTTGTACTCGAAGTAACCCTGAAGCCTTCCTATTCTATGGTATGCCAACTATATCCGACTCTACCCGAACAATTAATAAGGTAATCATTTCTCAATTTCCATTACAAGCCAATTTATCAATTCAATAATATTTTTTCAGTAACCAATCATCAATTCATATCAATATATCAACATAATTCTTCTCAATGCAAAATCAATTTTGCATTTTACTTCACTATACAATAATTTCAAATCAATTCAATTCAGTCTTTACGTAGACAATCGATCAATTTCATACCATTACGATTCAATCAGTTACAACCAACTATCAATTCATTTTTATCTCATATTCTAATTCATCATATTAAATTTTATTCGTCATTATATCATTTCACTATGATTTAATCCATAACTAACTTGTTTTACTAAATTATGAACAATTCAAACTATTATCAAAAAATACAAATTCACACTTGACATGAAAAAATTTTAATTATAATCATACTATGTGAACTTACGTGGAAAAACAACAAACCGTCAATTTCTCTAAAGACTAATTAATAAATTTTTTTTCTTGATTAATTTTGATTTGGCCTAATTCTCTATCTATACAATTATTCAATTCAATTTATCAATTCCAACCCTTTTATTCCATCCAATTATAAACATATATCAACTCAATTTTATTATTCAACTGTCCTAAAATTTTCATTTTATTCAATTTAGTCTCTAATACCGGATTTATTATATCTTCAATTTAAACTCCAAATTTTAAACTCACTCCAAATATGTCCATATACAACCTCCTATTATTACAATTTACAAAAATTTCATACCGATTTCAAGATATTCCTAATTTAGTCCATAAACTCAACTAACTAATTTTACTTTACAAATTAGTTCAATTACATTTCTATGCTTCAAATCCTACCATTAAACATAAAAAAATCTTTAAAACAATGGGCTAAATATAAAATTAGTACTCAAAATTGTCCAATTCTCTCAAGTTGGTACTTATGATTTTTCGCAGATTGGTACTTGAATTTTTTTCTATCGACTAAATCGATACTTGAGTCTAAAACCGTTAAGTCTAGAAAAGGTGGCAAAATAAGATTGAAACATGTGGCATAAATTACTTGAAGTTGATGTCATAATCTTAAAAAAAAAAAAAATTCTTTTGACTTTTCTCTTCCCCCAATTTTTTCTGTTGTTCCTTTTTATTTCCATCTTTTTTCTTCTTCTTTTTCTTCTTCTTTTTCTTCTTCTTCACTCAACCCAAGTTCCTTTTTCTTGTTTGGTAGTGACAGAATTGCTCCACACTAGATGAGGACCTTTTCTTTTGGAATGATATAATAAAGTCGTATTCCCATAGACGTGAGGTGCAACAAGCTCTTATCATTCTTTGTTTGATGCTTGAGAACGGGGTTCCTTTTGATAAATTCTCATTGTCTTTGGTGCTTAAAGCCTGCTCTCGATTGGGTATACATTTTGTTACAGGGAAAGGATCTTTCTGGTCAAGTTTTGCTTGCTATTGCGGGGCTCAAATGTCTCTCTGGTTTGTACTTGCATTACAATTCTTTGTTTGGGGAAATACCTAAAGAACTCTCAAATCTTTAAGAGTTAAATAATGTTTATCTTAATAATAATGCTCTGTCTGGTACCATTCCTTCTCATATTGGTAACATGGCTGCCTTACAACGTTAATTCATCATTTGGCTTCTGAATTTTCGTTTTTTTTTAGTTTTCAAAGCAGTAACAGTAAATGTTTTGCCTTGTAGTTGTGGATTTATGTTGCACTCAGTTAACAGGGAATATACCTATAGAGATAGGGGATTTAAAGGGATTAAGTGTTATTTCTTTGCAATGAAATAGAATAGATGGTAAAATTCTAGCTAGCTTAGGGAACTTGGTAATGTTAAGAAGACCTGATTCGAGCTACAATCGTCTCTTTTGTGAAATTCTTACAACATTAGCTAATATTCTACAATTCGAAACTCTGGAAAACGTCCCTTCAGGTAACATTGATTAAATATTGTTCATATATAATAATTCATGTTCTTCATTTCAACTTATATTGATTTTTAATCTGTAATGAATGAAAACCAAGGTCTTAAGAGATTAAATGGAGGGTTCCTTGGCGACAACAATAGAGGTCTATGTGGAACAGGTTTTCCAATATTGAGAGTCCGTACACGTTTTGACTATATGAACATCAACCAGCTTGAACCTTTTCGATTTGATCTAAACGACACTGTTCCAAGGGTTAACTCGCATATAGTACATAACCAAGGACATTGCAACCTCATTGCTCGAATTCACCAAAATTCCCAAAATTACCTATTATTACAGGGGTTATTACAGTTGATTTTGTTTTTATGGTTGTTGTATTTCTTGCAATTTTCCACTACCGTAAGAAGAAACAAAATATTGGAAACACATGTGAATCTTCTGATGAGCGCCTTAGCATTAACCACCAAGCAAAGGAACTTCAAAGGAATGGAAGTGTTTCTTCGCTTGTAATACTTAACTATTCATATGGATGAGATCCATTAGGTGATGGATGAGACAACATTGGATTTTCCAAGGAACATATAGATAAGTTTAGATTCAACCTAGAAGAAGTCGAGTCCTCAACTCGGTGATTTTCCAAGTTAAACTTACTAGGAAAGGCCAATTTCTCATCAGTGTACAAAGGAGTACTAAAAGACGATTTTGTTGTAGCTATTAGAAGCATAAACGTGACTAGCTACAAATCAAAAGAAGCAGAGTTTGTTAAAGGCTTGTACTTATTAACCTCCTTGATACATGAAAACCTCGTTAGGCTTCAAGGGTTTGTTGTTCAAAAGGCAGAGGCGAACGTTTTCTCATTTATGACTTTGCTTCTAAGGGAAACCTAAGTATCTCAGCATCTTATTGAACAAAATCTGGGCATCTTCCATGTTCCCACACTTTACAAACCCATTAATTATTGAATTCCAAGAAATCAAATCTCTATCAGACATTTTCTCAAAGAGTCCCAAAGCCAAACACATCCCATCTTTCAATTGCGTATAACCACTAAGAATTCCAAGTTATCAAATTCTTACCTCTAGTGGCATGACGTCAAACAACTCCCTTGCTAAATCAATCAACCCCCTTTTAATATACCCATCAATCATCAAATTATATGAAATAGAATCTCGCATAGACATTCCATCAAATAATTAACGTGCATATCCAATAAACCCACAGCATAAATAAGAAGAAATCAAACAATTTTGCAAAAATAAATCAGATCCAAAATTCAGCTTTCTCAGCAAACCATGAATCTGCATTCATCCCTTTAATAAACCCAATCGAGAGCAGGCTTTAAGCACCAAAGACAACGAGAATTTATCAAAAAGAACTTCATTCTCAAGCATCAAAGAGAGAATGATAAAAGCTTGTCGTGCCTCACGTCCATGGGGATACGACTTTATTATAGCATTTCAAAGAAAAGGGTCCTCGTCTAGTGTGGAGCAATTCTATCACTGCCAAACAAGAAGAAACTTGGGTTGAATGATGAAGAAGATGAAAAAGAAGAAGAAAGAAGGAAAAAAAAAAAATAACAGAAAAATTTTGGGGATGAGAAAAGTCTAAAGAAAAAAAAGTTTTTTTATATTTTTAAGATTATGACATTAGCATACGTTTTATGCCACTCGTCACAATTTTATTCTGTCCTGTGTAAGTATCTATTTACTTGATAAAAAATAAGTATGAGCAGTAATCTCGTAAAAAGAATTATAAGTATTAATATGAGAGAAGTAGATAAGTTTGGGTATTAATTTTATATTTAATTTAATAATTAATGGTAATATTTTAAAATTTTAATAATTTTAAAAATAGAGACACAAATTAGTTAGACATAATTGTAACAATCTCAAAAATATAAAATTACAAAAAAATAACTTAATTGTGATACCTAATTAGTGGCTGAAACTTTAAAACTTCGAGGGTTTTCTTTTTTGTTCTTCGTGGAGAAGAAGAATGATGAAGATGACCATTTATTTGTTTTCTTTTAACTTATATATTTAATTAAAATTTAATTTATCATAATTATATAATTTAAAATTTATTTAATTAAAACTTAAGCTTAATTAGAAAAACTTAGTGGATTATAACTCATCCACCATCATTTGACCATTTAGAAATGGCCTTATTGTTCATTTGGTCCTCCAATTATTTAAAATCCATAGTGATTAATTTTATCACTTTTATAATTTAGTCATTTTTCTTAATTAACTATCAAATCATTGAAATTACCGGACCAAACTTCAATCCATTTATACAATAACTCCGTGCTTGCTTTATGAAAATGAGATCCTAATACCTTATTTTTCCAAAACCATTAAAATGCACCACGTGTACCTTAACTAACTAACTAATTAATAAAATCTATAAAATCGAAATCACAATAACACCATATTTAACTCGTAAATATTAAACAATAATATTTACGGACTCACTCATCAGAATTGTGATTCTGAAACTATTGTTTTCGACACCACTAAAAAACAAGTTATAACACTCATCACCGATGCAAAATCAACTATATTGATTTGAACTCAAATATTATTGGATGGATGATTGTTTACATTGGTGCATATTTTCTTGTTCACAAAATACTTAGGTATAATGTTGTTGTTGTTGTTGTTGTTGTGAGCTTCAGACTGTGGATTGTTAGTTGAATTACTTAATTATTTATTAAGATTGCTAGACTAAGGGGATTATGCTAAGGGGGAGATTTTGGTTGGTTGTTGTTTAAAGCTTCTTGTCATAAGTTTGTTTTGTTCAAAACATTGTTAAAGGGGGAGATTATTGAAATATTCGAAGTTGTTGCAATGTGCTAAGGGAAGTGTCCACTTTCTTTACCACTACGACAAAACAATAACTTGTCATATTTTGAAGATTGTCAATTTATTGAACCAAATCTTTGGGTTGTGCTAATATTGTACAATGATTCAAGCCCATCAATGAATATCAATTCACTTGGAGAAACATGTCTAAAAGATTGGATTGGATTGAATCGTGTGTATTGAATCCCTTGGATAAAGGAAGTTGGATCAGATCGAAAAATTGAAGACATGTTTACCAATAGTTCATTTTACTTGGAGTGTTTATATTATATTGTATTAAGCTATTTTAGCTGCTATTTAGAAGGGATCGTGATTGATATTCATTATGTTAGCAAGTCTCGAAGACCTTATATAATTGAGAGACTTATATAGATTGATATATTGATTTTTCAAAACACTTATCTATTCACTTAGGAACGTTATTTATGAGATTATGTTTATGATTGTAAAACCTTTGTGCAATTGGTTTTACAGGCTAAGTTCTCAATTGGAGAATTTAGTGGTGAGAGATCTAGTCATTAAGATACAAAAGTGAAGATTCTTTAATGGGATGTGTTAAAACTAGGATCACTTGTTGTATTTGCTTCAAGGATAGTGAATTCATCTCACTAAGCTGGGCTTCACAAACGTAGAGAAATCGAACTGCATAAACAATTTTCTTGTCTCATGTTTACATTATGCTTGTCACAATTTTTGCAAAAGTGCCCATTTCCATAACCATTTCTACTCATTCTTTGTTACTTGCAGATTTAGCAACTATTTTAGGGCAATAGAAATTAATAAGAGAATAAGATTAGACAAAGCGTAGACGTTTACGTTGATAACATGTTCATTAAAAGCTTGTTAATAGAGCAACAAGTGAAGAGAATATTAAGAAAGTATAACAAGAGGTTGAACCTGGCCAAATGTGCTGTTGTCATAGGAGTGAAAAAATTCCTTGACATCATGACAATTAACAAATATAGAATAAAATAATAAATTAACAAAGTAATTTAGAAAATATTAAACTAAAATTAACTAAACTTTTCTTGGACTAATTTGGTGTCATTATGACTTTATTCATGTACTCCTTGAAAAGTACCTTCAATATTCATGAATATCAATCCACTTATATTTGTATTCAATACCCAATTTTGAAACTTGAATTTGTAGAAGTTGCAAATTAATGTGATGATGAAGTATAACAATAAATGATAATGTTATACTACAGTCATCCCCATACTTGCAAAATATACCATCCATCTTTTCTTCCATTAATGAAACTTTAAACACAAGCAAATTTTCAATATATTTATTGCATTTGCCACACATTTTTGGTATACAAATTAGCCGTAAGATAATTTCTACCCAAAAATAAAGTGGCAATATCATAAAATAAAATAAAATAACGTTGAAACCTTGAAGTCAACGAAATTCTTCAAAAGTAGCAAGATCAACATAATTCCATCTGAATTTCTGAACTTCACCTTCCTTCTCACCCCATCAAATCATAAACCCTTGAATAATTCATGTTTGACTAAATCACACACTTTCAAAACTTTATTTTTCTTTTCTTTTCCTACTTTCTTCAAATTATTGCCAATAATTTACAAAACATAAATATTACATGCAAATATACAAATTCAATGAATTTAGTAATATAATAATTAATAAAGAGTATTTTATTAGTTTAAATTTTTTCCAAACTCATGCTAGATAATATTTCAAATATACAAAATTCTTACACAATTATGTTTGTAAATATTACATATAAAATTCAGATATATACAATATAATATAATAATATCAATTATGTTTGTAAAATTCATATATATATATATATATATATTATGTTTGTAAAATTCATATATATATATATATATATATATATTACATATACTAAGCACTTTTAGTTATGATTTATAAAATATTTATATTATAACAAAACATCTATATAAAATTTTTACGATACGAATTTGTATTGTTTTATTGTTATGTAAAAGTATTCAAAATAAAAAAAAATTATAACTTATAAAACATCCTAATCATTTAAATTTGTTTGTTGAAAATACTCAGATCCAAATCTGCTTTAAAATTTGAATCTAAAATTTTGAGTCCAAACCGATTCTAACTTGAGATAATGAAAATAAATTGAATCCAACTTCACCCGTTTACCATCTCTATCCAAATGGATAAATATTATTATTTTGCATTTGTAGTAAAACAAAATGAATTTTGAGATCAAATATCAAGTGTTTCTGGACTCTAAAGAAAGAAAAAGCTATGAAGTAAAATTTGATTGCTTCAAACTAATCAAAGCTTCCATATTCCTTTAAACATTGTCAATAATAACAATGTATCGCAAAAATAAAAATAAAAATAAAAAACATACAGATTTTTACATGAAAATCTTTTCGGAGAAAAATCACAGGCAAAGGAAAAAATAATTCACAATTTGAATGATCACAAGAGGAGTAGACTATGTCTATTTATAGATGTATAAAACCATATTCTAATCAAAATAAAAATAATACAGTAAGATTAAAATACTTTATTCAAATCAACATTAAACAGAGGAAGTATACTTCTATTTGAACTTCTTTTGCACGCACCACTTATACTTTGTTTTATCATGAATTTAGATCGCATCTCTAACAATTATATTGAATCATAATAGTAACAGTGAAAGATTTAGTATCTCCTAAATCTCAACTAAGGCATTTTATATCATGTGAGAAATGCATTATCAAGTAAATTCATTGATGCTAATCTGCTAATTAAACCCATTACTTAGTGTAGGTTATTAATTTCTTCAGAACCCATTGTTTTATCCCTCTCCGTTGCCTATGTACATTAAATTTGTGATGTGTGGAACAAAAAAGCAATGTTGCATTTATTGAAAAGCCATAAAAGGCGATAAAGATCCCTAGTTGTCTGATGAATAAATCAAATAAACAAGCAAAATAAAATGCCCTCACAATCTTAGTAAAAGCATTCGTGGTCTTGATTTGGGAATTGGGACCAGCTATTTATGAGTTCCAATGGCTGATTTCCCTTCGTGAAAAACAGCCTCTATTTCACCAAAACTCTTTTCATTACCCTCTCTTTTACACTTGTGAGTTAAAAAGATTAGAGATATTAAAAATAGGTTCGAATCTTGAAAATGACTTATTAAAATAAATAATGACAAACTTTAAACATGAAAAATATCAAAAAAAAAAAAAAAATGAGGTGTTACAATCGGCGTAAGGTACCAATCCTTCAAGTTTAATTTTATTTAAAATATAGATTTTAATATTCAACTGTATATTAGTAATGAAATTTTACTATATTATATTGTAAATATTAAGATTAAAAAATATATTATAAATTTGGTTACGGAAAGATTTCAAGTTATAAATATTAGAGACTAAACTTGAATCATATTGTAAATCGAGTCTAATATTTTTATCTAAACTCATTTTTCAAGTTTAATATTTTTAACAAAATCCTCGTAATTACCATACAAACTTTTGAGATTGAACAAAAGTTTTATTTTAAAAATACAAAAAAAAAATTCTCGATTTTAAAAAGCAAGTGACCCATATGAACTTTATCCCCCTCCCATTTATACGTAATTTCCTCAATAGTTTGGGTTCCTTTTGTTGTTCGACATTATCTTGTTCTACCTTTTGTTGAATATATATCTCTGAAATAGTTGGTTAAACTTTTAGCCGTGGGCGTGGCAAGAGATGGGAGGTTGACACCATTGTCGCCTTTTTTAACCACAATTGGATACTATCATCAAAGTCTTGGGGGTTACCTTTTCTTTTCCTCATTTTATTCTCTCTCTTTTTTCTTTAATGAACTTAATTTAACCCAAGTCATGAGTGCAAATAAATAAAGCTAATGAAAGATGTCACTCTCTTTGGTCCCCCCCTTCCCCTCCCCATCTCTTTTGAAATTTGGTGATTGATTCTTAGCTAGTGTTCCTTTCCTTTCCTTCTCTTTCCTTTGTTTCACCCCAATTCCAAAGATGATTAAAGCCGACGCCTTTGTTTCTTTCAAATTCAAAACTTGTATGAGGTGGAGGGTGTAGTGTTGAAATTAGACTTACGGTTGAACTCATCACATAATTGATTCAATAACTTAAATTGTTACATCAGTATTTAACATATTGTAATAGCCCATTTTGCCCAGGCTTGAAAATAAACCAGATGTCCATTTAAAATGTCCTTTTACAAATAATCCAACACTTAAATGGGCTAACTCAATAGCCCAAATACAACCAAAGCCCAAAATACCTATTACACCCAAACTAAATCTCACCGAGACCCAAAACCTACACAATCCATTTGGCCCAACATTAACTACCTCAATGAAGGCTTAGGGTTTTGGAAACCCTAGGCGTATAAATGTCCAAGCAGAATAGCAATCGCGCGCATAAGCAAGGCCACTCAATCGTCAACAGTAATGCTGTGCCAACAATCGACCGCTTCAACCGGAGACCAATCATCGAGCCATAGTCTCATCCGGCCCTTCGATCGTGCCATGATTCATGCACATCGTCGCGAGATCTTCAACCTGCAAAAAAAAAAAAGGAAAACACCGAAATAGAAAAAGGAAACAAATCGCAGCGAAGAAAAAGCACAGATATGGAAAGATATGGAAATATATCTTTTCCTTTTTTTTATTTTGTTTTTGGGGTATAAAACCTTGAAAATCTGTAAAAAAAAAAGGATGGGGAAAAAAAGAAAAAAACAGAAATACAAAAAAAAGATTCAAATACACGAAAGCACAAATTTGTATGAGGCTAGTGATTACAAAATCTTGTCAGAATACTCAGAGAAATAAAAGACCTATTTCACCGAGGTGATTCTTCTGAATATTTTATTTTATTATTTGTTTTATTTTTATTTTTTTTAGTTGTGCATATAACCATTGTTGAAAGAGTAAAAGGAAGGAGTTTACCCTCTCGAAAACGCGGAAACCGTCGACCCAGACCTCCGGCCACCGGCCACGGAGGCGTGCGTGCAAGTGGCCCAAACGAACACAGACGAAATGACGCAGCTTTTCTCCCTTTTCTTTCAGAGGATTCTAAGTTTTTAAAAAAAAACCCTAAAACTAATGATTTTTTTTTTAGAAAAATTGACTTTTATAGACAATAGCAAACGACGCCGTTTTGACCACACATGACCCGCGAGTTGATCCGGACCCGAACCAGGGTCCGCGTGTTTTTGGAAAATGAGAAAATTACCATTTTAATCCCTCCGCTATTTTATTAAATTTAATTACGTCCTATTAATTAATTCATTTTTTAAAAAAATTAACCCTGAAAATCTGTTTATATTTCAATTTAATCCTTTTTTTAAAAAAATATTTCAAAAATTGGTTATTAAAATATGTGTTATATTAAATATTTTATATCTATACTAACTTATTAAATTTTAAATATCTATTATTTTGTCTTATTATTATTTTTATTACATATTATTTTAGTATTTATATACATTAGACATTATATTATATTTTTAAAAAAGTCATATATTACATAATTTTATATTTTTTATAATGTATTCATTTTAATTTTTTTCTTTCTTCTTTAAAATCATTATATTTTTAACACATTGTTTATATTGTTGTTCCTTTTATCTATTTTAATTTGCATAAAATATGTTCATAGCAAATTTTATTGTTTTTACCTCATCATATACCGCAATTGCTTTAGTATAGGAATTGTTATTTGTTTTATTTCGTATTATTATTGCCTATCTCAAATATTAGCATGTTATAGTTTTTTTTATGATCAAATGTAATATTGCCACATGGTTATGGTTTAAAACAAAAATACATTTTTACAAAATTAATATTTTACTTAAAAGTTTTTAAAAGAAGGTAATGTTTTGATATTTAGAAATTCAGGAAATAGTGCCCAATGGTGTTGGGTTGCGATTTTTCGTTTGGCTAAATAACTAAATATCCTTTTGATAAGTTTTATAAAATTATGAGATAATCCTAGTGACGAGGGTTTAAAAATATCATGTCCAGTCGTGCTGGATGTGATGTTTATATTCTTTCGGATCGAAGAAATCTCAAGTTTTAAAATAAAATTTCTCAAAGTTCTCATAAAATTATGAGATGATCTTAGATATGAAGGTTTAAAAACATCGTGTCCAATCGTCTTTGGATGTGATGTTTATAATCTTTCGTGTCGAGGAACTCTCATATTTTAAATCAAATAGTTCAAGTCTTGAAAATCATATTTTTAAATGCTTTTAAATTTTAAACATTTGGACATAATTTTATCAATTTGGTACCAATTTTTGGGCGTTATGAGGGTGCTAACCCTTCCTCATACGTAACCGACTCCCGAACCCAATTTCTTATTTTTCGTGGACCAAAAATTAAATGTTTTAAAATAAACGTTTTGTAAGGTGATCCAATCACACCTAAGTAAAAAGGGATTGGTGGCGACTCCCATTTTTGGTTTTCAAAGTCGATCCCCATTTTTTTAAACTCGATTTTAAAATGGTTTCGACAGATTGGCGACTCTACTGGGGATTTTTTTTCGAGAGTCAAGCCGAAAATTGATTAGTTATTGTCAAAATGTCGAAAATTTGAAAGTCTGATTTGAAAAGCCATGATTTTGTTTTGCATGTGATTTTATAAAATGTTTTTGCATTACACTGCATGACCATCGCGGTCGTACCTTTTAAGTGGGAGCGAGAAGCTATGCCTTCGTGAGGTTTTCACCTCCGCATGGGCTAGTGGATTGCTTTCGGAATACATCTGTACCTATGTCTCCGTGAAGTTTTCACTTCCGCATGGCCATAGGGAAATGTATTCCCCTGAACCGAACTCGGCCTATATGAGCCTATAATGGGTGAAGATCGAGGAATCTGCTGGTTCGGGTACCTCAACTTTAGATCTAAACCGCATATAGTAAACCCTAAGAACCCACTTTAGATAGAGCAATCCTAATTTTAGTAATTACCCAGATAGGTGTGTTTATTTTATTTGCCTTATATTTTATGTTACGATACTAACTCATAATGTTTTATTTTTGTGCATATCATCTCATCTTTCTAGAAGTATCGATTTATGGCCAGTTTCTAAAGTTAGAAAGCTGGTTATGGAGAACGGGTTCCTTGATAAAGTGGGAGACAATGCAGTTGTTCGCACTTGGTCGGAGCAAACGCAATTAGAGAAAGGGAATAGCTTAATTAACAGGTATGTATTTGAACTTTTGGATTTTACTCGTATTAGTATTACGCAAAATGAGTTTAGAGAGTTGAAGGATATATGGACTCAATGGGACGATGGGGCAAAACAGCTGTTTTATCGTGATTATGGTGATCTACCTTACTTGTTGGATATCAAGGTAGATAAGCATCTATTTCGGGCTATGATTCAGTTTTGGAACTCTACTTATAGTTGTTTCACTTTTGGGGAGATAGATTTAGTGCCCACATTGGAGGAATATACAACCTTGCTTCACTGCTCGAGGTTCCAAGCCGATAGGGTTTATTTTAGGGTTGCCAATGTTACGACTTTTGTGAAAAGATTGATGGGTATCACAGGGATGAGTGAGCAGTGGGTTACGTCTAGGATTTAAGAAAAAGGTGAAGGTAAATGCATATCTTGGGTAAGTTTGAGGGACTTGATTCTGACACATCCAGATGAAAAAAAGAAGATTGACGTCTTTGCTTTATGTATATATGGATTGGTAATCTTTCCCAAAGCACTACGACATATAGATGAAGCGGTTACTGATTTGTTCGATCGACTTAACAAAGGAGTTACACCTGTACCTACGATTTTAGCTGAGACATTCAGATCTTTGAATGTGTGTCGGAGAGCTGGTGAGGGTAGATTCATTGGATGCGCACAGTTGCTAATGGTTTGGTTTCACAGCAATTTTTAGAAGGTTGGCAGAGTTTCTTACCGAGTGTTCTCTAAAAGTTATTCCTCTTTAAAGGATGCTGCAACTACGAAAGGTTACATATTATTTTAGTATTTATATACATTAGACATTATATTATATTTTTTAAAAAAGTCGTATATTAAATAATTTTATATTTCTTTATAATGTATTCATTTTTAATTTTTTTCTTTCTTCTTTAAAATCATTATATTTTTAACACATTGTTTATATTGTTGTTCCTTTTATCTATTTTAATTTGCATAAAATATGTTCATAGCAAATTTTATTGTTTATACCTCATCATATATCTGCAATTGCTTTAGTATAGGAATTATTATTTGTTGTATTTCGTATTATTATTGCCTATCTCAAATATTAGCATGTTATAGTTTTTTTTTTTTATGATCAAATGTAATATTGCCACATGGTTATGATTTAAAACAAAAAATACATTTTTACAAAATCAATATTTTACTTAAAAGTTTTCAAAAGAAGGCAATGTTTTGATATTTAGAAATTCGGGAAATAGTGCCCAATCGTGCTGGGTTGCGGTTTTCCGTTTGGCTAAATAACTAAATATCCTTTTGATAAGTTTTATAAAATTATGAGATAATCCTAGTGACGAGGGTTTAAAATGTCATGTCTAATCGTGCTGGATGTGATGTTTATATTCTTTCGGATCGAAAAAATCTCAAATTTTAAAACAAAATTTCTCAAAGTTCTAAAAAATTATGAGATGATCTTAGATATGAAGGTTTAAAAAACATCGTGTCCAATCGTGTTGGATGTGATGTTTATAATCTTTCGTATCGAGGAACTCTCATATTTTAAATCAAATAGTTCGAAGTCTTCTGAAAATCATATTTTTAAATGCTTTTAAATTTTAAACATTTGGACATAATTTTATCAATTTGGTACCAATTTTTGGGCGTTATGAGGGTGCTAACCCTTCCTCATACGTAATCAACTCCCGAACCCGATTTCTTGTTTTTCGTGGACCAAAAATTAAATGTTTTAAATAAATATTTTGTAAGGTGATCCAATCACACCTAAGTGAAAAGGGATTGGTGGCGACTCCATTTTGGTTTTCAAAGTCGATCCCCATTTTTTTAAACTCGATTTTAAAATGGTTTCGACATATATTTTTAAAAAAAACATTTTTTGAAAAATTAAAAATCATAAATAAATAATAATAGTAATATAAATATTCATTTTATAACAATAACATGGAACTCTAAATATATATATATAAGT